>CM057379.1:64990714-66304285 GCA_030015415.1 Cynopterus sphinx | reverse complement strand
CAGTAACATAAGCACAAGGTTTATCTTAACATGTGTTTAAATAATTGTGTTAATTGGATTAGGAATTGTGATAATTTCATTTGGAATTGAAAAAGGCTGTGATTACAAAGAAACCCTTGACTGTTATAAGAAAGCAGTTATGGATACAGTGGGCAGTATGCAATAAAATGACTATTAAACGGTTTAAACAAATAGGGAGTTATTTCATAAAAGTCTGGATATAGGTAATTGTTAGTGTTTATCAGCTCAAGGATGTCAGAGCAGTGTTTCTACAGTTCTCTTCATCTTTACCTCATCGTAAGTAATAAGGTGATTGACTAGTGCTGGTAATTACATGTGTATTCAAGTCAAGAAGAAGCAGGGGAAGGCACTTTTCTAATCAGGAAAACAAGCTTTCCCAGAAGCCTCCAATCACTCTTTCTAGTATCCTAGGTCACATGACTACCCCTACCTGTAATGGTGACTGAGAAGGCCAGCATAGGATTTCCTGCCACTTGGAGGCAGGAACCATAGATAGCATCTCTCAGTGGATTGTTTCTGGAAAGTGTATTTAAGTTTCCTCCAGAAGTCAATAGGAAAGTGATAGACTCCCAAGATAGAAATGAAAATAGCCAGATAGTCATTCTTTCACTCTTTCATGGAACATTTATTGGGCCCCATCTACATGACAGATGCTACATAGCTATTCTTAATTGAGGTAATGAGGTGATGGTGCTTCCTCTATAGGCTAGTTAATAGTTGGTGTCACATGGCATCCAGTGTGAACAACCTATGTTTATATTACACTGCATTTTAATTCTTTTGGAGCAAAGGATGCATGATGGATGAAGGCACTTAATAACCAGGAGATGACAGAAAATTGTGGAAAATGTGAAATGCAAATGTATCCCAGAAGGTGATGGATCCATGCTACTTGTTAGCTGTAGAGATGATTAGTGGCATGTAGTATTCTGATAAAAATAAAAATAGGTTTTTTACTCATCATTTGGATGGTATTCTTTTTTCAGGAGATTTACCCTCCTACTTAGGTAGTGAGCTTTAGTGACATCTTTTAAGTATTAGAACATGGTACCTATTTTTTCAATTGATGGCAGCTGATTTTTTTATTAAAAGCAGTGGTCCAGAGATTGTGCAAAACAAGACTGAAATAAAAATATGTTTCATGTAGTCAAAAGTGGACTTGTAAATGGGAGAGATTTTTGTTTTTGTTTTTCTCCAGCAATTCCTCAACTCCCTCAGTTTGCAAGTCACTATTTAGGCTAAGCGTCTTCTCAACAAAGTGAAGATTTTGGATATAATGGTAACAAGCTGTAAATCAGAGGGTAAGCTTGGCTGTTGTAGTCCTTCCCTTCAAATTTTTTACGCAAATGTTTGCTAATTGATTAAGTGGTAGCTCAAGAAAGACTCAAATCTTTTCATATCTCCTGCTAACAATCAGCTTAAAAGTGAGCATGTGTTTTTACCCTCATTCTCAGGTCCTATAGGTTAGTAAGCTTCATCTTGAAGTGACCACTAAATATCATATCATTTGCCCCAACAATTTCACATTGGGATTATTTCCTTAGGATGGACTCCTCTGAACACAAAAGGCTTTATGTAGTGTCAGAAAAGAAAAACAATGGAGACTGGAATATTTATGCAGCTATCAAATGTTTGTGAAAATTATGCAAAAAGTTCTGTGCTTTAGCACTAAGTTGATACAAAAAAGTTACAATGATCACATTCTGAAAATAATGCTAGGGAAAGAATGTTTGTTTTTGGAAGGTGTTAATGATAAATTTATATTTTTCTGTAGCTTCAATTTTTATAATGAAAAATCAGTTTTTATATGAATTGCTGCATTTACTTTGAATTGACTTTCCAATGGTGTCAGCACTAGGCCAGGATATAGGTAGACCGGATTATTCTCTTAGCCAATAACTGACCATAGATAAGTCATTACCTTTCTGGGTGTCAATTCTCTTTGGAATGATTCAACTTTACATTTCAGATGTAAGAAAAATATCCATTGTGTCACTCATAATTGTAACATTTCAAATCACAGAATGCAAAGTTTTGATGGGAATCTTATATGATTTATTATCATACTATACATGCAAAACTATTTTATAGATTTCCTGGCAGCAAGTTTATATGCTTTTTTTTTTTTTTTTTTTTTTTTTGGCTCTTTCTGACATCTGGGGTCAGTTTTAATAGTTTGCCAATATCCATTTTGCCTCATGTCACGTATTCTTTATGTTCCTGGAAAACACCAAGAAATGAGCATGTTTAGTCATTTAATCGGGTTATCCAACTGGAGTCCAAGAAGCGCCCAAGTTCCCTGTGGGTCTCATGTTGTCTGCCGCAGGCTCCAGGCAGCTGAGAGAGCCAATGAATCTGTTGTAAGAAGTGGGGACTCACTGTCAATCACTGTCATTGAAGAATATGATAGCTTGATCAAAAGCAAATGGGCATAATTTTGATGAATTCTCTACATTTTCTATGTTTACATTGATGACTAAGTCAGAATTACATGTTTACCTAAAGAACATTGTATATCTTTATATAAAGGAGTCAATAGCACCATTTTAACAAGTTTTAAAAATGAAATGTTCACAGTTCCTTTTTCAGTGCTTTGAACCAGAAGTTGGGAAGGTAGCCAATAATCTTGGCTTGGTAAACTGATATATTTACACTTTTTCTTTGTCCTCAAAATCTTACATGCACTTGTTTTTGGCTAATGACTTAGAATCTAAACTACTGGAGATATAGGTATACCTGTATATACCTGTATATGGTGGTATTCCTTTCATCTAGTCCTGCATGCTGTTATTGGTCCAGAAAACTTGCAACAACTCAGAAATACAAATTTCTTTTCTAGGAAAAACTAGAAAAGATATTCCAGATAATGTAACATAAGCCTGAAAAACCCTAATAGGAAATATTTCTCTCTCAATGCCTGCTAACTTGTTTTCTGTATCCTCATGGTATCTCTATCTTAGCTTTTTCCATCACTCAGATATTAGTCAACCTTTGTCCCTTCTTTCATTTGCCCTGAGGAATAATGCAGCCATTCAGTAATCACAAACATGATCTGAAACTAGCAAAGTGGTAAGACAACCAAAAGTATTTATGCTGTAATCTGATCCTAATTGGTAAATGTTAAGTTGCTTGAAGATGGGTGTAAAATACTGCTTGCAATAAGTGACATAAAAACGGATTTTTAGAAGGGTGTGTAAAGGGGCAAAAGGGAAGGATGAAGAAAGGACATACCAAGATCAGCTTGATGTTTGGGGAAAGCGGTTCTGAACATTTTAAATTTCATTTTCTGAGACTTAGCTCTTTTTGTACAGGTTATCTTTTGAAGTCTAAACTTTCACATATAATTCTATCTCAAATCCTGTGGGGACTGCCCTTTCAGGTCAGATAATTTAAAGTGTTAAAAGTAACTAAGGCAGAAGTAACCTTGGTGTAGGCCTCTATCGGCAAAGCTTAAGCAAATACGTGATTTCTAGAGTCACAGGGAGTTAGTTACTCAGACATCAGAGTTTTGCAAACCTTTCTCAGATAATCACCATCATTGTTTACTCTGCTTTGTCAGCAGAGATCTAGCCACGTAGTTTGCTTCTAGTGACTGAGGTTTTGCTTCAACTGGTGACTTGCAAAAATGTCTTTGATGTGTTGAGTGATTTTTATCTTCTTTAGAGATGTGCTAAATTAGTCAAGTATGTATATCACAGAGGGGGCTGGTGCTCTGAGGAAGTGCTGCTCACATGTCTACCCAGAATAAGGAGCAAAGAGGTCCGGTTCAACTTTGCACAAGATCTGAAACTTAGCAAGGGTTGTAGGAATCGTGGACTTCTACAACTGTAGAGTTCAGCCTTTCAGTCTCAGGTTGTTCCTTCACCACTTTGCCTTGCATTTCTCTACTCTCTAGATTTCTCAGCCAGATATGTCCCCTTCCTCTTCTCCACCCTGCAAGATTCTCCCTAACCTTCAATCCAGCCTGTGTTCCCATGAAGCTTTCTTTGACCGTTCCAAGGATCAGAGAACATTTCTTTCCATCCCTAGGGGCTTAACTGCCTGCCTAAATTTAGCACAGGCTGTATATGTACATTTGTTTTATCTCCAACTACAAAGCTCATTCCTAGAGGAGTTTAATTCACCTCTCACTCCTTCATTGTACGTAATTGTTTCTCAGTGAAAGTTTTCTGAGAAAATAGATTCCTGGGATGGCCTTCTCCTGGAAGCCTTGAAATTAGCAAATCATTCCCTTAAGTGTACTTGTGATTTAGGCTAATATCCCCTACTTTCCATTATTTATGGTTCTGAGAGAAAATTAGTTATCAACTTTGGTTTATTCATTTCTAAGAGAAGCTACTGACCCAGATATTAAGAGAAACGTAGAAACATTAAGTCCATTAACAACTTCTTTCAAACTGAGCAACCAAGAGAAATGGGCAGTATGAGTGTGGAATCCTGACCTATGTTTCATCTTTTTCCTCTCCCATTCCAAGTAAGTGTCCTACACACAACAACCTTGAGAAGCTGGAGGACGAATTATCGCTTTTTTTTCCCCCCGAGTACTATAGTGAATCCCAGGGGCTACATCATATTAATTGCTACAACAGTTTTGAGAAAACAGTATATGATTTAATTAGAGTCATGATATAATTTTAGGCATTTCTAATAACCTGATAATAGGTTTTCTACTTAATATTTCATGTGTAACCTTTTGGCTACAGATGTTCAAAGTCAAACAGAGGGCATGCACTCTATACACTTCCCCATATCTGGGTCACCTGCTTCCCTTAAGGCAGATATTGTGGAATGAATAATTTTTCCATGATAGAAATAGACAAAGTAAGGGCTCTTCTTGGATTTCTAAATATGTAAGAAAAGTAAAAAACATTTACTCAAGTCCCTCTCTTTTCAAATAAATGAAATAAATAACAGAAAAATGTGGGGATTGAAAAGCTTTCTTATATAAAAGAATTGGCTGTTTGCCTGCTCCCTGAGCTATTGATGAGCAAGACATTGTGATAAAGTGCCACATAATAAAACACATTATTTTCTAGAAATGATTAAATGAAAATCCAGTTGATATAAATAGTCTGAAGGATTCAGAACCAAAGTACTCTCTTATTTCTTAGTTTACAAAGTAACAGCTCCAGACTGACTTAAATATAAGCAAATACCAGCGTAAGGTATTACTTACATGATTTTAAATATAAGGATCAAATTTCTAAAACATGTTCAAAGTGCTAGAAATCTTTTTAATTCCTCGAAACCAAATCAATTCTCTACACTTTTATTTCAGGAATGAAGCAATTTTTTCTGAAGGGAAATTTTACTGTTAATTTGTATTTCCAGTACAATTGTGTGACCATCTGCAACAGAAATAAAGCTCTCCTAACTTTCTAAGGAGCAAATGGGAATAAGGAACTTAAACTAAAGGGAAGAAATCTGGACTATGGGAACTGCATACCTGTATGTACCAAAAGGCATGGATGGGGTGCTATGAAAAAACGAGCTTTTTGCATCAAAATTTTTTTTCTGGAAAGGGTCAGATAAACATTTTAGGCTTTGCTGGGCTATATGTTCCCCGTTGAAACTATTCAACTCTGCCCATATTTTGTGACACAGACAGTATATAAATAAATGAGCATGGTCATGTTCTAATAAAACTTTATTAATAAAAACAGGCTCTGGTGGATTTGGTGTCTGTGAACCATTATTTGCCTAACTCCTGAAAACTCATCTTGGGAATTTAATTTTCTTTCCTTGGACAATTTTTTTATGTGGAAATTACTTTTAAAAAATGCACATTTTGTGTGTGTATCACAAAGACCGTAGATAAAAGAGTGATTGGCATTCAAATAATAAAAAGTATAAGCATTACCCCTAACTCCCTTACTAATAATCCTTTTTCCCTGACACCCTTAGTTCATTTGGTATAAGGAATTACTTAAACCCTCATCTACTGTTCCCACTCAGTAAACATGGAGATTTTACAGTTTCAAAGGAAACAGCAACATTTGTTCAACAGGGACTGCAGCACGACTACTACATTTTTTGGACCTAACTACTTTCAGGGGGACCATGAAAATATTACTGAGACAGGGTGTTTGAATAGACACACCTTGGGAACCTCTGACATAATAACCTTGATAATAAAAATGTAAACAAATTTGTAACTCATGAATCTGCTGTCTGTACTCTATGCTACTCTATGTTAGCTGCATGATAGGCTATAAAATAGGTCAGGTTAAAAGGCAGTTATGAGATGACAGTTTCAATTTATAGTCATACATGTATCTTTTACAAACCAGATTAACTATTTTACATCTATCAAGGAGAAGACAAAGGACAAACCTAATAAATTTTTATCTATACCTGATTGTTTCTGAGAATGCTTAGAGAAAACAACAGCTTTAAAATTTCTAATGTGAATCCTATTGTATTTGAGTAGCTTGACATAATCTTTTAAAGGGAAAATAAAGATTATTTTTTGACTGAAAAAAATGACATTTTTAACACAATGAATCACAGCAAAGATTACATGGATATAACTATTCCATCTCCATGGGTTTTCCAGGTCAAAATGCTCACATCAAAATTTTCTCAAAATATGATGAAGACAACTATTAAGATGAACAGTGTAATTTTACTGTCTTAGCAATGTTACTTAGAGTTTCAAATAGATTTCCGGGCCACCAAAGGCCCCGCATTTCTGCAGCAAGTCTGGGATGTCTGTGCTCAGGGTTTCAGAGAGCATCTCACAGTCCTAGAGGGCAGCCTGATGGCCAGAGAGATGGAACAAAACATTGATCTGGAAAGAGTGGTAGCAAACCAAGACTGAGAAGAACAAATGATTCGTGGAATTCCATTTTCCACTACTGAGAAATGAGAACATACCAATATTCAAACAATATTCAATCAGAACATGGGAAGATATTTGGCTCATTTGAGCTCAACCAGGTCAGATGCCTTATCTTCTCTAGAGCAATGTCTGATTCCTGTGAAGGAGTCGGATAGTCCGCACTCATGGCAAAACTTGCATCTTGTCGTCAATGGACCTCAGGACCAGATAACAGAGAAAAAGCTGAGCATTGAAGGAAGTTAAAATCACCCTATTAAATCCTCTCAGGTCAATTAGTCAAGTTTGTTGTGCTCTCCAAGGTAAGTATATAAATGTCTGGGATTTGTGAGCTGAGATTGTATTATCTAATCATAGGTGATATCTGAAAAGAGTAACAGTGACAAAAACTGGTCCTTAATATATCAGAATTTAGAAAGAGGAAATGCTGAACTTGGTTCCCCATGGATGGTAGCTGATATCTATCTATGGTTTTTTTTTTGTTGTTGTTTATTTCATTTTTCTATTTGTCAGGAACCAAAAAATCACTGAATTGTGCCAGGGGAAGAAAAGAACTTTGAAAAAAATATATAGAAAATTATTTGATACATTTATGCTTATAATATGGTTATAAATATTATAATACCAATATTGAGATAAAGTGTGCATAAATGTTTTAAAAAAACACCAAAGACACACACAGAGTCTAACTATTAAGCAGTATTTAACCAGAAAGTGTGCAAATGTTAGCAATGACCCCGATCTGGAATATATCAGTGATAAACATTAAGGAAATGGAAATATGACCTAACAGGCAGTAATTACAAGGATATTACAAATCCCACATGTAGGTAAATGTCTGGAAACTTTGCACTATCTAAAGTTGTCTATTGAATACTTTGCAATGACAAGTAAATTACATAATGGCATTGTAATTATATAATTGACTCTGCTCACTATATTTATATCAATTATATGTGGAGTCAACCTTCATCAAGAAAAACCCAGTGCTGATTCACTTTGACTTTTTTTTTTTTTGCATTTGCTTT
This sequence comes from Cynopterus sphinx, assembly GCA_030015415.1. Lineage (NCBI taxonomy): Eukaryota > Metazoa > Chordata > Mammalia > Chiroptera > Pteropodidae > Cynopterus > Cynopterus sphinx. The sequence continues at coordinate 66,296,398 of CM057379.1, read as the reverse complement.
GCAAGAACAATCTTAAAACAAAATAAATGATTTACTAATTTTATTTTTTGCCTCTTCTGGCATTTTTTTTTTTCAATTTGAAATGCAACCAGATGCTTCTGTGAAATAAAAGCTAAATTATGATACAAAATGGCTCTCTTTAAATCTTCAGTGTAGGCAGCCAACCAACAATTACCTTGCATGTGAAACTGGAAATAGGGATTGCTAAACATTCTAAATTACAAAATATGTTTAAAATGCTATGTAATTGAGGTCACAATAAAAGGCAAACCATTCTTGATTTTTAAGTCTGCCACTAAAAATGGCTATAGAACCTTGAGGATTATTCTAAAATAGTAGTAGGTAAAAAAATTTCAAAAGTCTTTTGAATCCATGTGTAATGGCAGTGTTGATTAAACCCTTCTAAGGAAATCTAAAAAATGCCAGCGGATGGTCATAGTCACATCTGGAGGCTTATCATCCTAATTGTACAATCTTTATCATGCAAAGTTGGTATTTTTTAGGTTTCTAGAAAGAAATATTGTCTGAAACACGAGGATGGTACCTACCCTACTCCAGGCCTATAAACTCCTATTAAGATTCTTTGTGCAGTCCTTCCTGAATGGGGACACATGATTCACCCACAGTAAATCTGGGTACACAAGAATACTATTGGCTTCATGGAGACTCTAGCCTGTATTCAAGATTCCAGGACCTAAAAGGGATTAACAAGATTGTGGCTAACAGGCAATCTAGCAATGCCCAGGAAGGTATTGCTCTCTAAAAGTCATGTCTAAGAACACTCCTTCTTTGAGGAACATTAATAAGCAGAAATGGCCAACTGAGTTTTAATTTTGACCTCCTACCAACTCATCAGTGTGGAAAACTGAGGAAGCTCTAATTGCAGCATAGAAATTCATGTGTCATTTTGCTTAAAAAATACTCTAGAACAGTGCTATTTCCATATGGTAGCCACTAGTTACACATGGCTCTGGACACTTGATTTACTAAAGGTGTAATATAGACTCCTGATTTTAAAAACTTAGTATAAAAATGTTTTAAAAATTTAAAATATATCACGAATTTCTTATATCAATTGTATGTTAGAATAGTAGTTTGGAAATATTGGAATAAAATACAGTTAATTTCACTCATTTTTGTTTTGTTTGTATTCACTTTTTAAAGTGTCTAGAGAAAATTTAAAATTACGTATGTAGCTTACTTCATATTTATATTAGACAGCACTTGCTCTAAGTAATAACTTCTACAGCCATATTATTCTAACTTCTACTTGGTGTATTCATGGGAAAAATGAGTTCTTAAGGTTTGAGAAAAATCACTGGGATTCCAATTAGACTTAAATAGGGGATATCAAGATTGTCCTTCATAGTAAAATCATCTAGGTTATACTGTGCTTCTGAACTTATCTGAAAACAAAAATTAGTAATAAAATATGATAATTGTCAGTCCTAGATGCAAAAGGTAATTTACTGTTCTTTGCTGAAACTCCCTTAATTCTTTTGCTTCAAATATAACTTGACTATATTGTCAAAGAAAGGTAACATTATGAAGCAGTTTGTCAAACTAAAGCTCCAGCTACCATTATGTAGCTAAGTAATCCTTAAAAAGATAATATATCCTATTTTAACAAGGAAAATCATATCTGCTGTTCTTTCAAAATGTTAACCAATTATCCTAACTTAGGTTGTATTTCTATGAAATCTTAGATTGAATCTCTTGGCAGAAATGACCAATTTTTGTGAAAGTTTCACTTGTTTTCCACTGGAATGACTAAATTAGTCACTAGGCATTATCAGGTCTTTATCTTTAACATACAAGTCAAATTTAAAACTCCTGTTGATTTTTTAAGAGTGCAATTTACAAGTTAAAAAAAAAAAAAAAGGAGGAAATTACCTTCACTCCCTCGAGTGCTCACCAAAGAAAAGGCGTTTAAATTGGTAAAATTCTTATACACACATTGGCCCTGGCATTTGCAGTCCACAGGACCAAGCACTGAAGTTTTGGAATAGTGTAACAACTGCCTTTGGAACAACATGGGAGTAGGCTGGGAGGGACGATATGTTCTGATCTTCCAACTAACTAATTGCCACTTTCTAATAAGATGGCTTTCCCTCTCTTTTTCCCACGTCTGATATATGGGACACTTACTGCATATACCTATTGAGCCTCATTGGTAAAAGTACACCAGGCAATTGATCATTTAAAATGGAAATCTTAATGCTTAGTAAAAAAGGCATTCTTAAAGGTTAAAAGTAGTGAGCCCTTAATTATAGCTAAAATGGGAATTTTGAGAGAAAAAAGGAAGGAAGGAAGGAAGGAAGGAAGGAAGGAAGGAAGGAAGGAAGGAAGGAAACAGGGAAGAAGAGGATAAGTACTTTCTACTAATTAATAAAAATAAAACAAACAATAGTCTTCCTCTGAGTTCAGATGATGTGCCCTTAAGGGCTATTTCCTCCATGTCAGTGACCTGTCAGGCTCCTAAACTCTGAAAGATGAGAAGCCCTACCTTGTTATCTTCTCAGGAGAAAAGCAGGAAAGGAAAATTTGCACTTGGAAAGCAGAATGTCTACACAGGTCCAACAACCACCAGAAATAGAGGTTTAATTTTACTTTCTAATTTAATAGTTTTGAGGAAGAGCCAAAAGAATTTAAGATCTCTATTTTTTTTATGAGGATTTTTATATGATAGCCATTTTTATCATCTATCATTTTGTTCTTTGAAAAAAATCTTTTTGGAGTTAAAAGGTGCTCAATGTGATACATAATTTCATAAAAGTCTTCATTTCTATTTAAATTAGAAATAAATCTGATGTAATCGAAATTTAAATGTGATTTCTATAGGGGAAAAGTGTTAATATAAAAATCAAAGAAATATATTTTCAAAAAAATCATAGTAAAGTAGTAGGTGTAATGCTATAGCTTCTCAAGAGTCTGATTTGAAATCGGTGTTTTTTTTTCTTTTTGTTTTTTAAGGTAAATAAAAATTTGCACTGTCTAAATTTCTTCACATGGAAACTTTTAAAACTACACTGTAAAATGTGGGCACTTTCATTCCAAGTGTGCTAAAAAGATAAACTAGCTTTTCAGAAATCTCTTTACTTCATAAGCAGTGTACCTAGATAACCATTAATTGAAGGGAAAAATATACTTTTATAAATAAAACTGTTTCCTTACTCTAGTAAAGTCAATAAATGAATGACATTATAATGGAATACTGTTTCCACTCTATTTAGATACTTTGGCACCATCCTCTGGGATAGATTTTTCTAAATATTTGAAACTTGATAACTGTAGAGTTTATACACAAAAATGTTCTATAAAGTTGTACAAACTCACGAATAAGTCCAATTTTATCTAAAAAATGACAAGGAGTCAATCTTTGTTATTCTAAGCCCGATCTTATCCCTTTTCTTTCCTAAATTTCTTAATTCCTTCCCAAGTGTTGTCCATCAGAAAAATATTATATTAGAGAACAGGTGAAAGAAAGAATGCATTCCTCAGCATGAGCACGTAAAATACTTTCTCCAGAATTGGAAAATGGCAGGATTTTATAATAGAACATTTTTGGTTATTAATAATATAGTGTGTATAAGCAAGGACAAAATAAAAGTGTATTCTCCACACACGCTTTGGGGCATACGGTCTTATGGCCCTTCAAGTATGCTTCAATTCCTACCATTATGGAATTTTTTTTGCACATACCATACAACTATAACCTATAACTGTCTCCTTGTAAACAATTTGAAAACATTGATAGAAAGTAAAATGTGAATGCCGGAAGAACACAACTTAGAGCACTACTTAGTACTAGCTGAGCAATAATCCAAAGGGATGACCGCCCTTGCGAAGAAATCCAAAGGGTACAGAATGGCTAGGTTTTCAAAGCAAAAACGATTTGTTACTATTTACTTCAAATATGTGCTACTGGTCCCTGAAAATGCATGTTTTTAAAAGTCGTGTTTTGTTTACTTACAATTTCAAATTTAACTCATCAGTAGTAGGTATCCATTACATACCACAGAATACACTATTTTTTCATAAAGCAGTCACATGCATTGAAGTGAGGATTACCAACTGATACATATGTATTTTTTGCACCTCAAAAACAGAATCACGATAGTGCATATCATGCTTCCACACCTTCCTTGCTGAAGGACAAAATGATAAAGTGCCAGGATTTGGCTTCCAGATTGGACACTAGCCAATTTAGTACTCTGGCAGGATCATATCATTCTGCTGAGCAACAATGCCCAGAGGAGGGTTTTCTTGCCCTTCTTTGGAGGCTTCCTCAGTCTTCAGCTTCTCCTCCACTGAGCCCTCTTCTATTTCTGGGTTGGCCACTTTTATCCCATCCTCTCGTGCCTCGGGCACCATCTTGGTGGCATCGGCAGCATTTATAGCAGCATCTTTAACTTCCTCTACCTCCTGCACCTTCATCAGCTCAGCCTTTGCCCTCTCAACTGCCACTTGGGCCACATCTACTTGAACTTTCTCTCCTTCTGGAAAAGCTTTAACACCTTCATTGTCATCTTGGATTGGAGATGGCTCTTGGCTGGCCTTCTGGCTCTCCTGGATGCTGCCATGGCTGCTGCTGGCGCTTCCCAACCGGGAGGAAGCCACCACAGCCTTCACTGCTGCCTGGTTGGAAACAGAAAAGTGTCAGGTGTCACCTCCACTTAAAATCCCAAATCGGAGCTCAATCTCAACTTCACATTAAGAGAGTTTGCTTCATATGTTAATATTCAATCTTTCAAAGTATATTATTCCAAGATTGTCGTATGAACACTTGTTTGGAGAGTAAACAGAAAAATGTCATTCATCTCAAACTAGTCTATGTAATTAACCATCTGGACAACTGAAAGGCTGAGTAAATGAGTTTGTCCATGGATTACCAGTTTTTGACCATTTCAGACTGAGTGTCCCAAAGTATTCGTTTCATGGAACACGAGTTCTCTGCACATTAATAGGTATCTTGGGGATAAAAGAGATCCATGGTCAGATTTATTTGAGATAGCCTGCATTAAGTCAAGGGTATTTAATCCGGGGTATTTCAAGTGAATTTAACCAGGGAACCCTTCAGGTTTATTAAGTCTGTGTCAGTCCGTAAGTGATGGTTGAGTAGAACACTGTTTTTGACCTCCAATTGTTCTTTCAGATCCCTGTATATATAGCTGGTCCCAAATACCATTATGTAAGAGAAAAGCACCTATTCTCTAGTCCACATCTATTCTATAAAAGATATATTTTGGAAGATAATTTTCTATGTTTGAGTTATTTGAGTTATTTTAATTTTACCAAGTACGGTAATTATTTACCTATATTACAAAATATAGTTAAAAAATTTTCCCCGAATTCTCACATATTCAGAAAGAAGACAATTTTCTGAATAAATATCAGTTTCCTGAACAATGTTGTTCAAGTAGGTCAGCCTTAAGTAAATGAAAAGCAGTGATGTATTTGTTTGGTGGGTAAATCTCAATACATAACACATTTTGCTTTATTAATAAATTCTTATGAGAGGATAACATAAGGCTATAGGTGGCTTTATACCAACATTATTGGGATTTCAAAGCAGAATTTTGCCTGGTACCACAGGAGATGAATAATAGTATTAAATGAAGCATTGTGAAATTATCTTCAATAATTCCAGATAAGAGAGAAATACTTTATTTTTTAAACAACACAGAATGAAACATACATCACTTACCTTGAGCTTGCGCCGGGCATTGAATTCTTGGAGCTTCTTCTGAGCGGTATCCATGTGTACAAAATTAGCTGCTTTACCTGTGACCCATGGGTGCTGCAGAGCTTGGAAGGTAGTCAGCCGTTTCTTAGGATCCAAAACAATTAGTTTTTTGACCTGAAGTGAGAAAGAGTCATAGACTCCTTAGGGAGATTTTAATGATGGCTTGGGCTTGTCCCTTAGCTTGTGAACTTCTAGGTCTTATTCTTTTTCCATAGCAATACCACTGAATATATTATTAAACATCTTTTTTTAAGCCCTCGGGAATCACTGGGGTTAAACAACTGCTTCAAGTAGCAGTAGCTGAGGGAGTCTGAGAAGACAGTGGTGTGTGCCCCGGAGAGCACAGAATGGTGGCTGACTTTCCAACAGAGGTCAAAGAAGCAGGTCCTTGTTGGCCTGTGGACCAAAAGCTTTTCCAAGGAGAACCAGCATCTGAATAATTCTGGGCTGCACTTCATATCACTTAGAATTCAGAACTTAAAATATATCTCAGTGAGGATAAAATCATTTGCTCATCCATCATTCTTTCCGTGGGGATTAAAAAGTCAAATGAAGGGATAGTGTCATAGCCTCTAGGATTATGCCGTGATCCTATCATGAAGTTTATGGTTCTCTCTAGTCCCTTAAAGGTACTTGAAGAAACAGTCTGAGTGCTGGAGTAAAAGCCTATTTAAGATCAAAGTAAGGTATCAGTGGCTTGGAGGCATGATTGATTTGAAGGACTGAATCCAACCAATGGCAGCCCATTTTGGTAAATTTATCCCTGCTTTTGAGGATGAGCCAACAATACATTGCCAGGAAAATCAACAACCAAAATAATCCCTGGCCCTGGGCTCAGAAGGGGTGACCTGGAATGAGTCAGACACTATTTGTAATCAGGAGGCATGTTCGAGCCCTACTTATGTCTAAATACTTTTGTGACCCTAGACGAAGACCTGCATATGAGCTGAGTGCCTATGGACACTCTCCTCGGCCCTTTTCTTATATAATCTCATTTTCATCTTAATTCCTTTGTAAATCCATTCCTTTTTTGGGGGGAGGGGATATCTTTTTTTTGAAATGTATTTATTTAAATTAGTTTCAAGTATACAGGACATTGGTTAGACATCTATATAGTTCATAAAACCATCCCCTCAATTGCTCCCTCCCTCCACTGACCCTCCATCTAGCCATCATATTAATGCTAACTACATTCCCAATGCCATGCTTCCCACCCTCATGACCATCTATCAACTACTAATTTGTACTTTTTTAACCCTTCACCCCTTTCTGCCAGCTCCCCATCTCCCTCCCCTCTGTCTGTCACCAAACTGTTCACTATATTTGTGAGTCTGTTTTTTATTAGTTTGTTCTTTTTGTTCCTTAGATTCCACATATAAGGGAAATCATATGGTATTTATCCTTATCTGTCTGATTTATTTCACTCAGCATAATAACCTTTAGGTCCATCCATGTTGTTGCAAATAGTACAATTTCATTTTTTTTTTAATGGCTGAGTACTATTCCATTGTATATAGAAACCATAATTTCTTTAGCCAGTTGTAAGTCCATTCTTACATGCATATTAAAAAAAACACAGATAATTTTTTCCTTGAAACTATTAGCTCCAATTTATAAATAAGCGATGGAAGGAAGCTCAGAAAGATTTAGTGACTTGTCTAAGGTCAAACAATTTGTAATTGGAGGAGGCTCTATTCAAATTCAGGTCTGTCTTACTTCAGAGCTCATCTTGTGGCCACTCACCATAGTGCCTCCCAGGCAACCTCTCAGGCTCATGTGTAAAATGTGTAAATGTGTAAATGAGGGGCTCTGGATGATTTAAGGCCCAAGGTCTTTTCTAACTCTAATAACCTAAGAAGAACTGAACACAGGCTAACAAAATCAGGCTGCAAGGCAAATAAAAGATAAATATCTTGTTCTCCTTTTACTTCTTTTCTGTAAAATACACAAAGGAATATGTGTTTGGGGTAGGGACACTAAATTTGTAGAAGGCAGAGACATGAGGCTACTTAGGGTTAAAATTTGAAAGGTGGTAAAGGACAATTCAGGTGATTACATAAAAATCTGGTAGTAGTCATAGCTATAGCATCTGTTGAACACATGAACTAATAATTTTATGTAAATGATACCTAATCATTAACAACATCCTTGAAAATTTGATATTTCCCTCTCATTTCCAATCATCCTTTTCTTCACCTCCACCCTTACCATCTTCCTCCTCATGAAAATACAAAGAATTTACTGAAAGCCAATAAGTACTAAAAATTTACATACATAATATCTTCACATTTGAAGATACCAAAGTACTGAATTGTTAAGAAACCTGCTGAAGGTCAGAGAAATCCAGTGACCTTGTCAGGATTCAACCCCAAAGCCTTATAGCTATCCTACGCCCCACCTTACAACCTGACCCCTCCACTCATTGGCACTTTTGCCTCTGCCGATGACAACAGATGCAGGCTCTTTTAATAAGTACATATTTATGGGCTCAAGGATTTCTTTAGTTCTAAAGTTTGATAAATTTATTAACCAATAAGATTTAGCTAAATGAAGAAACATCACTGCTAATCCTCTTATCCGTTTGATTTTTATTAGGGATGAGAAGAGAAGAAAGGAGGGCTAAATAAAGGAACTCTTATTGAGTTAGTTGGTGGTTGTTACTTAACATGTACCATATCCCTTAGGTCTACTAACAATCTAGAGATAGGTATAAGTATCATCTCTTAAAAGAAAACTAAAGCATAGAGAGGTTAGATAATAAGCCCAAGGTCACATCTCTAGGTTATGAGAAAGAAGGCACTTGAATCCAAATATGTCAGACTTTTAAAATCTATGGTCTATTTCCTAATTTACTGTTTCAGTGAATAAACATTTATTGAGTCTGTACTATATGCCCATATGGCACTAAGATCTGGGAACACATGCTTTGTCCTCTTCCAAGAAGACTTTTGCCCAAGTAAATATAACTGACAACTATCATAAAAGAGGAAGTCTAGGAGACAAAGGAACAAACCAATTGTAGGAGGGGGGACTGCAAATGGAGGGCAGACCCAGCCTACCAGAGGATATCAAATGGCAGCTAGGGCTTGAAGATAAAAGTTACCCCCGCAAAGAGCTGTGTATGTGAATGTATGTGAAGGTGGTGAGGAACAGGAAGAAAGGATGGAGGAAAGAACATTACAAAGCAGAAGAAAGAGCAATGGCTCATATCCAGAGCTACATTGATGAGGGACTGGAAGTATGGGGACTGGAGTGAAGAGAAATCAAAAGAGAGTGATGTGAAATGCGTGGCAGGGGAGAGGGTGACAGGCTCCAGACCAGGCAGCAAGTGTTGTATAGATCTTGTTATAGATCTTGGATTTTGTCCTAAGAGCCCCAAAGCAGAAGAGTGACATGATGTGATTTATTTTTTTAGGCCATTCCTCTGGATCCTGTGTGGAGAGTGTAGTGAGAAGAGACAGGGGGACCAGAGAGGAGGTCGTGGCAGTGATCCAGTGGGAGAAGATGGGGGCTTGGATTGGACAGTGGCGGTGAAGGTGGAAAGAAGTGGGTGAATTCAAAAGATGTTTAGGAGTGTGGGGCCTGACTTGAGGGTGGAGTTGGGATGATACAACCACATATCACGCGTACTCCTTCTCTTCCCAGTCACACCAGAAACGTCATGGCCTGTAGCATATCTGTTTCATGGAAGAACATGGGAGGTAAGATGGAAATGTTTGGAGGGAAAAGAGCTTTGGATAAGGTGTCTGGAAACCTGAATCATTATTTCCTGACAATGACTTTTTGCTGGGAACCTAAGTGACCTAGAACAGTCATTTCACTTCTCTGGGCTAAAGCATATCATCTTTAAAATGAGGGGAAGACTAGATGATTTCTAAGATTCCCTTGGAGAGCTAACATCTCTGATTCAAAAGACAGCTTTTAGGAATTACTGCATGGTTTTTCTCTAGAGAATAGATGGTAAATGTTTTAATTCTATACTTGTATCCTCTTTCTTTTAGAACAGGTGATCCATCTCCTCAGAGGGTATGTGTTTCCTGAATGCAAACAAACTTCATTATTAGCTTAAGCTAGAACCCAAGTAAAACCAACCAACCAACAAACAAACAAACAAAACTCACCAAACAAAATGCATTGTTAGTACAGTGTAACTTGTTTATAATGAGAATGATACATGATGGGACTTGTATTACTATCAGGATATTTTAATAAGTTAAAAAAATTTAAGAAAAATGTTGTTGTATTTGAGATGTAACAAAATCTAGATAATAGCAAGCCATGTTAAAACAAAGTTCTGTGTAAATTAATGTTTGGATTCACCCAACACAGTGGTCTTCATAAGCAAGGCTCGACATTGACTACGTAGTAAAAACTCATTAATTAATATTATAGTAATCTGTAGTTTGTGTTAATTCAGCTAGTAGTGAGTCAAATGTATCTATTTTTCATTATCTATAAGAAAAATGTATTAGTATATACTCTTTTAGCAAAAATGCAGTTATAAAGAAGTAAGCTACTAAGCAGGGAGAATTTAAAAATGACACTGTCCATTAACTAGCTAAAATTGAATGTGAGAGATTTCACTTCACTTCATTTCATTTATGATTTCATTTCATTTCATTTATCATTTCATTTCATTTCATTTCATTTCATTATTTCATTTCATTTTGGTTACACTTACCAAGTCCTTGGCATTTAGAGATACTTCATCCCACCAGGGGGAGATAAAGTAATATTCACAATTCAGAATTCTCCTGAACATAAACTGATCACCTCTTTCATCATAGAATGGTTCGAATCCACAAAGTCTGCAGGGACAAAAGATAGGGGATAAAATATTTTTAAAAGCCTAAGTATATTTCATCATTTTTTTTTGAAGAAATTCAAGACTACCCTTTCTCACAGCTTCCCATTATGAATGCAAGTCTATTCAGCACAAGTATGTAACTGCCTTGTGACAATTCACTTTTGAGAGTGTAAACAAATAAATCAGGAAGCAAGAATAGATACAAAACCAGTTTAGGATTTCTAAAAAAACATTCTAAAAATATTAATAATTATGACACAAAACAACAAAATTATAATAGTTAACATTATTATTGGCACTATGTTGATGACTTTCCATGATTATTTTCACCAGGAATTGAAAAGACAGAGATTGATTAGAGTTCCAATTTATCAAAAAGTAGAAGAATTAGGATTTTAAGAATAAAAAGTTTAAAAGGTGGAAAGAAATGATTTTTCATTCATTTTGCTCAGCCTTATTCACTGAATTCCTCCCTAGAAAATGAGCAAAGTATTAGATTTCCATCCCTTTCCAGTTTGGATTTTAGAGTGAAAAAGATAGGAGCTCAAACTGCTATCAGAAAATGGCCTTTTAAACTCCACCCAGTGAAATGACAGATGCAGCCAAAAAAATGAGCAGCCTAAAGTTCCCTCAACCTTGTATGTAGCCCTCACTTTTGTACTTTTAACAGACATTTTACTATGTTCACCTTTATTTTCCACAACAGGGTGAGCATAGAAATAAAGGAGAAAAGTGGGAGAAAAGAAATGGAGAACCATCTCTGAAAAAATGAGTTTAGAAGGGTGAAGGTTCTGAAATCACTAGGAACCAAAAAGGTGCTATAAGAAAAACAGTCCCTGCCAGGAAATGTGTTGTATTTGACCGAAGATGGGGGAAAACATATGAGTAAATTAAACAACATTTTTCTAAATTGTTCCTTCAGGCTGGCCAGGTTGGTTCAGAGCACGAAATGTTCAAGTGCATCCTGATGTAGTGGGTTTCTAGGAAAAGCAATTTCTCACGTCCTTTTACTCAGGGAACGTCCCCTTGGGAGAATCTTTGTCTCTTTCAAATATTCTGCAGCCAGCCAGGAAAAGGCAAGATGCAGGTGTGCTGAGGTCTGGGCCAATGCCTCCACCTGTTCCCACTACAAGTCCCTACAGAGGATCCTGCTCCAGTTGGAGAGAGAAGGGAGCACAGTGTCCATACCTTGATTGACAAGGAAGCTGCTCTGCCTTACCTGTACACTCCATGACACTAGAAAAATAGTCTGTTGTTGGAGAGAAATTAGCGAACTTTATAGGCTTATTTTAGGGAACTCTATGTTTCCCCTTCTGGAAATCTAGAGAGAAAAATGACAGTTCAGAAGGCACAGTACTCAGATGCCTTTCTTTATCTCAGTCATGTCAGCAAATTGGTGAATTGGTGACAGAGGTAAAAAGTTTATGGCATGTCATCCTGAAATGCCAAAAATTGAAGAAATGTGACACAAAACAGAGCGTGTACACACACACACACACACACACACACACTGCAAAAATCCTTCAGAAATGGAAATACTTGAATGCTGACAAGGACATTTAGGAGAATATTAGGATTATACAGGCTTGAAGTGTAGCTCCAAGCCATTGGGCAGAACTGGAGTGTTGAAAGCTGAAGGAGAGAGTCTGAATCTCTGACATCATCTGATTCTGATTCTGACCTGAGCATCGGTAGTAGCTGCTTTTGTCTGTGGGGACAAAGGGTTTAGGTGTAAAAGGTAGAGGGAGCAGAATTCCCATGAGAAACAACAAATTGGCCTTCATTTCCCATCTACTGTCATCCTTAGAAATAGCAAGGTCCTAACACAAAATGGCCTGGTGTAACTTTTAATAATGAAGGAGGTACACAGCCCCAAGGGCACATGCCACTGGAGAAAGTGTTCCAGTGAATCCTGCCTGATAGAATTCATCAATTATTAGTGAACTACAGATTAAATAGAAAGTCCCCAGACCGACAGAAATTAGACCAGAACTAACGGTATCAGTAGGAAGCAGTACTTTTACTTTTATTTTGTGCCACTACTGGTTACTTTCAACCAACATCTATTAATTAATGACCTTAAGTAAACTGGGGGAAAGGACCTTGACAGACTTTAAAAATTATTTCCAGGGCAATAAAAGATGTTTATTAAATGATCACATTGTTTTCTCTTTATTTTCTCACATCAGTGACCATATCATGGAGTTTTACTCATTCCAATTTTTCAGTTTTACAGGGTGAATGTAAAGTAACTTAGTGTCCTATCTCCATCACTCTGAGTTTAGTACTTTAACTCTTCCTATCCCACCTCAATAGGAAATTGTAATGGGATGGGCACATTTATGTTTTAGAGACAAATCTGAGTCATTATTTGTATAGTTCAGTTTTTCACTTACCATCATTATTATATGTCAATTACATACTTCGGGATACAACATTCTTTCCCGAGTATAAATATGATATCGAATATAAGCTGAAAGAATTCTGTGATGTGGCCTTAGGAATTTAACAAATTAAGCACCTAATGTGGCAAACAAAAATCACCCAACAGTTTACACTTTCATAAGAAGAAACATCGTTCTCTACCTCTCCAAATTCTTCTGAAGCTTTAATATATTCTGAAAACACAGGGAATTGAATACTGAAAATATTTTTTGACATTACAGAATAGCAGATGGCTAATTTTTGAGTTGCTTATTCAACCTTTTTGTCTTGGCTACTGACCAATATATATACTCAGAGTTGACTAAGTTGCTTGGGGGCGGGGTGTCCTACACCAGTTACCATTACCAAAACACTTGAATTTCTAAGCTCACTATTAAAAATTTAAAAAAGCCCTCTTTCTTTTATGGACCGAATTGTGTCCTCTTCAAAGTCATATGTGAAAGTCCTAACCAGCTGAGATGATGGCATTTGGGGATGAGGCCTTTGAAAATTAGGGTTAGAGGAGTTCATGAGGGTGGGACCTCATGATGGAAGTAGTGCCCTGTTAAGAAAAGACAACAAAGAGCTTGCTTGCTTCCTCTCTCTGTCCAGTGAAGACATAGCAAGAAGGTGGCTGCCTCAAAGCCAGGAAGAAGGCTCTCACCAGAACTCGGCCTACCAGCACCCTGACCTCAGACTTCCAGCCTCTCTAGAATCATGAGAAAAATATTTTTGTTTTTTAAGCACCCTGCCCCTCAATCTATAGTATTTTGTCATGGCAGCTTGGGCTAACAAATTAACTTTCTTTCACACCCTCTAAAATCTCTTTACAGATTTAACTCTTATAGCTTCCAACAATTAACTTTGTAGGATCCATCAAAAGGCAACCAGATCTACTTGTTTGGAGTATAATCCTGAAACTCATTGATATCTTGCTTTTGTAGCTGTTCAACATCCATCTTGCTCCCTAGACATTCTTTTACCTTTCTTGCTTATTTCCCTCATATTTGTCTACAGTTCCATCATCTCTTTTGCAAATTTCCTGAAACCCCTTGTGTATTAGTAGATAGGAGCTTAGGAATGAAATTGGGTGTACCAGGGAGTGAGAGATTTAGCCCATATTTTTTCCTGCCAGAAAAACATTTCTCTGAGTTTAGGCTATTAAAATCAAGGTCCTTGAGAAACTAAAAGAAATAGAAAACAAAACTGAGAGCCAAAAATGCGCTTAAAACACTTCTGATAAGAAATGTACCAGTTTGGGATTGCTGAAGAGATTAAACAGTCATTTTCCATTTAAAAAGGACTAATACACTAATTATTCTGATGCAATGCAAATAAGTAAAATAAGAGCACATTTAATAGGTGAATGTGAGTTTCACATTTATTACTATCATCAAATAACAAACTGTTCCCCAAATCTGCTATGCGTTGTATAGTAGAATGAGTCAAAGAAAATCACGAAAAGTCAAAAAGTTTTTTTGTGAAGACTATAAGTACCTAGAAAATATCATAGCAAAGGCAGATAGTTTGCATAAAGATTGCTTTTCTTCACTTACAAGATGTAGGTGATTACTCCTACAGACCACATGTCCACCTCAGGTCCATAGGCACAGCCTCTAAGAATTTCAGGTGCTGCAGGAAGAGAAAAAATTGTGTTAAACTGGAATTTAAATTCAACATTTACATTTAATAACAAGCGACGAAGAAGAAATGAATTCATCAAAATAAACTTCAGAAGAGTTTTATAACCAATCTTCTCCCTCCTGACCAACAAACGAGGCTACAAATTCTTGCCTCTTTTCACAAGAGAGATTATAGTCTCTCTGTGCTTGGAGTGCATAAAAATAAAGCTATTAACTTTAATATTCTACATTGCAGCATCATGATACTGCTCAAATCAGATAGATAGAGCTCTGCCTCTGCTACGAAAGATCCCTTACTTCAAAGAGAGCTTTGCACATAGAAAAGAAAGAAATGAAAGTTTAGCATAGTAAGGGAAAGAGGCACAATTATGCTACCTTAAAATCTAGATAAGCTTGGAGAATGGGGCCTCCATGAGTGTGTGTGTGTTTGACAGTGTGCAGGGCAGAGACCAGGGCAGGCAGTAGGAGGGATTGGGAAGTCACTAGTGTTAGAAGATTGGAGCAGGAGCTAGGAGGCCCTGGCACAGGCCCTGGTATAGAGAACTACATGTAGATCCCCAGAGACAGCAGTTTCAGTCATTTTGGGACTATGGATTGAAAAAAGGAGAAGTTCTGTGTGATAACGAGGCTGCTCCTATTAGCTCTGCCCAGAGGAAGTTGCTCTGAACCGCCTAACAGCCCTGTAGTATGGATTCGTGAGTTCTTTCATGTTTTTATTACCTTGGAGCTGTTAAAATGGCTAGTTAAGTGAGTGCAACCATTTGCCCTGAGGACTGGAGATGTTGTTTGTTTGCCTACCTAACACCTAACAAAGGAAGAAAAGATGTGATAGTTCAGGCCGATAGCCCAGAATGGCCATTTCCTATTTTGAACAAAAGTATTGTAGGTGTCAGTGGGGTCGCTGAGGAAGGAGCTAAAAGAAGCATACTGAGGGTTCACTGAGGGAGCCCTTGGGGGTGGGGAAATCACACTTTTCCCTCAGAATAGAGGACAGAAGAGCAGGTGAACTGGATCCCTGTCCACTCATATTCAGTGTAGATTGTCAAAGTGAGCTCTAGAAGGAAGCTACCCTCATGGGACTCTGGGCTTAATTTAGAGGAAGGATCACAGTAGATTTTTCCCTGACTTCTTCTCATCCCCCTCTCCCCATCCTTTTCCAATGAGGGTATTTTCTTCTCTGTAGAAACTGTGTTACATAAGATATGGGAGACAAAGACACTGTATGGTGAAATTAGAGTGTTCATCATAGCACCCAAAGCAGCAATTCAGCAACATGCACTTTTTAAGAAACTGTATCTGGGGCCAAGAAATTCTTCTCATCTATAGGCAAATTATTCCTAGAAAATTTTCCTTTTACGATTTAATTAACATAATTAAGAAAAATGCATGCTCGATGCCAACACCATTCACTCTGTCGGGTAGGCTTTTTCATTTCCCAGAGCAGTCTGTACCCCACAGATGGTTCCTTTGGCCCCAACACTGAACTCTCATTTAAAAATGCTTTGCTCGTCATTGTGCAAAGGAATCTCAGGTTAGGCCACCACTTTCAGGAGGGATGCTACTGTCCATCTTAGTCTCTGAATGCTGCTCTAGTCTGGGAGCTGCATGCATCAAACATGCATATTTAATATTTAGTACCATTAGCCCTTCCCCACTCAGGTCTTCACATCAGTCAAGTGCTATCAAGTTACACACTGCCATTTAAATATAAATACAGAAGTATATTGGGGAGAATCTTCTACGTTTTCTGGGTCTTGGTTTTTACCTCTAAAATCTAAGTGAATTGGACTGGCTAATTTCCAAGTTTACTTTGAATTTTAACATGCCAGCCACTGTGATATTGGTAGAGGGATAATTACTGACAGCTTGAACGAGAATTGAGGATGAGTACTCTACTTACAGAATCTGCTACATTCTCATTCCTCCTACTAGTGCACCTACTGTCTGTGCTGCCCTGTGTGTACCAGTCTGTCGGCTCTACTGAAATCTACTAGATGGGAGGCACCCTGTGCTGTCCAGAGGTCAGCATGCTGTCGCAAGGGTCAGGGGCTTTCTCTGGTCATAGCTACTAGGCCAAAGGCCCCACAAAAGTGAATTCCACAGAACCAATTTCTTTCTAAATCCACTTCTTCGAGCATCTGGGTTTCTTACTTGACATGGAAGTTTATGATCTCCCTTTATAGAACTGGGTGTAAACTTGTTCTCCAGAGGCAATTTGTTTCCTTGGAAGGCACTACGCAGTAATATGAGTAAACTTGTGGTGTGAAAAAGCAAAACTTTCCACTGTGAGATGAACCAAGAAGAGAGGAATATAGAATGTTTTTGTCTTTCATAATAAACTTCCCTTGAAAAGCATTTTTATAAGTTTATATTTACTGATCATAATATAAAATTTGGGTGAAACAAACTCTAAACACGTGGACACAATTGGCTACCATTCACACTAACCTTTAAATATTTTCAATTGTTAATTAATGAGATCTTGACTTCAGAACCAGCAGAACATATTCCTGTGATCTATCTGAACCTTTTCCAAGAGGCAAAAGCTTTTGGAGAATAAATTTCAGGCTCTGGCATATCAGTGATTCTAGTCTCCTAAGTATCAAATGTCCTTGGAGGTAATTTTACAAATTTGTGATTTTCTTAAGAGGGAGAAATAGCTGACTACTTCCAATTTAGTTCAAGAAAAGATTGATCAACCAGCCCACCTTTTGATACCGTGAGCACTTCTGTCTTTCATATATTTTCTCACCTTATTGCCAAAACAAACAAATGAATAAACAAATAAACAAAATGGGGGGGGGAGAAAATCATTTCAAGGTATAATACAAGTTTTTAGGATGCATTTAAAATAATTTAGAATGATCTTTTCTGAAATAGTCAATAATCATTTACTGATTTCCTGGCTATCTTTTAAGTAGGTCTGTTTTCTGCTACTTCTTAAAATTATCATTCAGATTATTGCTCATTAAACAGTAAATGCTACAGAGCTCCTAGGACAAGTCATACTCCAATCTCCAATACAGAATATGGTTAATGGTGTTGAAATTGCTAAGATATCACACATCTTTTTAAAAAGCAATTTTCACTGAATATAAATATTAAATTAAAAAATTCAAACTTAAATTATAATATTTTTTTCACCCACATACCATTTAGACCTCAGAGTGCTGATTTTTTTTTTATAAGATCATGGCACCATTAAAACATCTAGAGATTGAGGTCCATCTAGAGATAAGAATTAATTCCAATTTCTGAAATAAAATCACTGTAACCAGTCCTGGAAATGGTCCTAAAATAATAAGCATCATGTATAGCCATTGACACACTGATAGGGACCATCAGTGCTAATGTTTTCTTCCTTTCCTAAAGCTACAGGTGGCATTCTTTATCAGAAGATTTTTTCAAACTATTGTTAACTGTTTTGAGAAAGACAAATCCACGGGAGATTAAGGTGAATGAAATCAACAGATTCATTCATTCACTCATTACATATACCATGAACTATTTACTAATCTCCATCCGTAGAACAGGTACTGTGTTAGGTGGTGCTGGGGGAATAAAAGGCAGTCAGAGGGAACGAGGTCACTGGGGAACTTGTAATTCGGTGAGGAAGGTAGATGATCAAGAAAACCACATGAAGAAATGCATACTGGTAACTAGAAGTGCTTGGAGGAAGAGTGTCTCTAATAGAGGGCTGACTTGGAGAGAATGATCAGGGAAGGTGACTGGAGGAAGCAAAGTTTAACCTGAGACGCAAAAGGATCCTGAGACGTTAACTAGGCAAAGGGGGAGAGGGTGGTGGTCGATGAAAGAGGAAGAAGACGGCTCCAGGTGGTGGTGAAAGCACACATGAAGAGGCCTTGGGGCAGGTAGGAACAAGGGAGTACTCAAAGAACTGAAAGAAGCTGGAGTGGCTGGAGCACAGCCTGCTGTGTGCAATGAGGCCCAGGTGTGATGGGCACCCAGCAGGCAGGTCAGGGCCAGGCTGCAGATTCTAGTTGGTCAGGGTTCTTTGTATTTTTCAAACTCTCTCTCATGTAAGTGATTCAAACATATAAGGGAATATACCTAACTCAGAGGAAAAAACACTGTGGGACTTTTTTTTTTTTTTTTTTACTGTAAAGCCTTGTCTTGAATTCAGAGTTTTCTTGGGATACAAAATCCCATGGCATCTTTAGCACAGCATCTAGAAGTCTCTCTAAACTTCACCTTAGGGGAGCGAGCAGTGTGGAAAGAGGAGGGAGAGGGCTTTATCTGCCAGAAACAGATCAGAGTTTGGAAAGTCTCTGCCCTTCCCTGTTCCTATCTTGGCCTAGGAACCCAGAGCAGAAGAAGACTGTACTCACAGCTGGGCGGACTCCAAACTGGCGCTGTTCTCAGCATCTGTACCATGTGTTCGTCCTATGTTAAGGTGTCGCATATATTTGGCAAGAATGGAGCATAACATTTTTAACTTTGTCAAGTGCAACGTCTGCTTTGACAACAGAGAAGAGAGGCAATGCCCCAGTGCAGTATGTGAGGTGTTATAACAAAGGTGTGGATCAGTTGAGATGCTTCCAGAGGGGGTTGCCTCTGGCTAGGAGCAGCCCTGTCAGCTTACCACCGCGCCTCTCAGAATTCTATCAGTCCTATGCACGCCACGCTGTGAAAGGTTGAGAAAGGCCGAGAAGGCAGGACTCTGTCACTTTGGTTATCTATGAGCTTTTAGCGTAGAATAAGAAAAAAGTTTGAAGGATGCTTTGAAACAGAAATGATACGCTTATGTTCTAATCCTTCCGTCCTACTTTCCTGGGCTCTCTTGATCATTCACACTACAAATACCAGTCAATCCAACTCTCACTTAATATTTTTCATTTAAGCTGTTAAAAAGGTCTTTCTTGCCACACAAATTGTGTGATATTTCTCTTTCTATAAATGTCATAAATGGGTGAAGAAAGGTAGCCTGTTTACATTCCTCACCTTACTCTTTTTAAAAATAATACTCTAAAGAGATGATCAAATATTTGAGAACATCTAATGCTTTTCAGAAGAGGAAAAAATCAACACAACTTGTTTTTATTACTCTTGAAAGTTCCATTTCCATGAAATTCACTCTTCTATAATTCCACTGAAGCCTCCCATCTTGGAGTAATCATTATTTGTTCCAAACCTTAATCAGAATGAGTTTCCTGGTCACTTTAAAGTTTTAACAGAAGCTGGCCCAGGAATATTAACTATTGAAAAACTGCCTTTGCATTTTTGTGGGATGAGGTGAAGTATAAGTAAATAAACCATATAAATATATAAATCCAACTCATCCTAATGTTAACATTATGTAAGAATCTCTCTTGTATATGGAGATACAAATGTAAAGTAATGAACTTAGAATTCAAACTCTGTCTCATGTTGTTAAGTATGGCAAATACTGTGTTTTTCTCTAAAGGTGCTATAAATCTTACTGATAATTATCAAGAATAATTCTTTTAAAACTTTTTATTTTGATTGTATGAATATCCTTTCTGTGACAACATTCTAAAGTGGAACATTTTGGGGGTGTTCGTGGCCCAAATAATATATTTTGAGCAAGTCTTCTACCCACTTGCCATCAATCACTTCTTTCTTTTGACCTCTTCCCCTCCCATCTTTCCACCCTCACATATGCAAGAATAGAGCTGAGCCTCACAGCACTGCAGATTCTCTGGCACAGTTGGTTCTGTTCTTGAAGCAGTCGCTTACAGTTACAAAGAAGTGGGCACAGAAAATGATTTATAGTATGGAGACCAAGAAGTTAAAAAACTCTCTAAAGCAAAGAGAACAGAAGAAGTGAGAGGGTGATGTTGGTAATGACATCTTTCGATTAGTTTATCGGCCATCTCAGCCCAAAATATATTTGGGTAACAGTGATTTAACTAAGTGGTTGTCGTAATCCTCAACTTAGTTTACATAGATAGAATATATAGACAGCTTTTGTGGTAATATTTAAATATCACATGCCATACATCTGCTGGGTGACACAAAAATTAGCAGGACTCTTCCTCCTCTTCCCTTGTGGATAGCCCTGAATCCTGAGAGATGAGTCAGTCAGCTTTTGTGACCATTTTGCAATCCAAGGAAGTAGTTTCTTCTACTTCTGACTTTAGATATCAGAATATTATTTTGTATATTGAACCCGAAATCTGTGCCTTACCGTAGAGATCCTCAACCCCCCATTGCAGACTGGTACTGGTCTGTGGCCAGGAACCAGGCCACACAGCAGGAGGTGAGTGGCATTCCAGTGAGTGAAGCTTCATCTGTATTTGCAGTCACTCCCCAGCACTCTCAACTCCACCTTAGATCATCAGGCAGTAGATTCTCATAGGAGCACCAGTCCCTGGTGCCAAAAAGGTTGGGAACCTCTGCCTTACAGCATTCAATCATATTCCTAATTCTGTCCTGTGGAGCCTCCTCTACCGTTTGACATCTATGAATGATAAATGTGGTTCCTTCTCTTCTCTTGGGCCTCCTAAAGGTGATATTGCCCAGGGATCAATCTGGGTGGTTTCTTTTTCTGCCTGGATAGTCTCATGACTTTAAATGGCATCCATATGTCTAACAGGCATCTAAAAATTGACAAGCCCCAAACTTTTTGCTCCAAAAGTCCTCCCCGTCTCAGTAAATGTTAACCTTATCTCTCTAGTTGGAGCTCTCTGATCCCCTCCCTACCCGCCCTTTGCCTCCTGTCACTGCCTTCCAACCAACCAGCTTCCTTGCTGAGCCTTAAAGACACCCAGGCGTGTTCCTGCCTCAGAGCCCATGTGTTCTGTCTCCTCTACCTAGAATGAATGCTCTTTCCCTAGATAGTCTCTTGGCTTGCTTTCTCCCTTACCTCTTTCAAGTCTTTGCTTTTATGTTCCTTTCTCGTGTGAAGCCTTCCCTGATCACCCTGTTTATATTGCAACACAAGCTCCTACCACTCCCATTCACTTCCCCAATTCTCTATTCTTCCATAGAAACCATCACCTCTTCTTATATAATTTACACATTCATTTTGTTTGCTTCCACTAAAATGTACCATCTCAAAAGAAGTCTTCCCCCCTCCCCCTACCTGCTATATCTCTAACAACTAGAACCCTACCTGGTACATAATGGGAGTTCAAAAATACTTATTAAATAAAAAATTGACACAATTATAGTTCTACAAAATATATGCTGTTTAGGTCAGTACCAGACCAATGTAAAGACCCCAAGAGACTCATTTTCCTCTAGATTTAAAACTTACAAGTCCGCTTAAAATAAACCTGCACTCAACCTTCAGAGTCCCTGTCCTCTGCAAGGTCAAGAATAAATGAGCTGTGACCTTTCTTCATGACTCCTGTATCTGTCCCCAGCCCCATTTTTTCCTTTAACTGGAACTTATTCACTTGGATCAGGCACTGCAAGTATGCCTCTGGGACAGTCATGATGGCTTGGGGACACAGATTTTTTCAAGGAGAAAGGAGGGCTTTGGCCAGGAAGAGGAGAAGGCCCTGGGCACCCTTTGCCCACTGCTTACTTAGCATCCCCTGTTTTCTTCCTCTTCCCTTTCCACTCCCTTCCTACTCTCAAGAGGCCCCAAGGACTCCTAGTGCACACACACCAGCCTGTCAAGCAGAGAGTTACAGGAAGCGCAGTGTACGTTATATTAGTATTTACTTCTTCTAGTTTTAAAAAAGTTTATAGTAAAAAGAAAGTCATCATTGTGGGTATTTAATTAATTCTCAGGTGAAATCATCGCTTACTTGATTCTATTACCAATATAATTTGATACTCTTATTATTTCACCTTAGCTATTTAGTCCTCTAGAATTGAACAAAAACACATCTTTTATAAAATTATTCTGAAAGCTATATTTTAGATTTACCTCTTAGATTTCATTTAAATTTTCCATATTAGTGTGTGTTCATGTGATAGAAATCTCTTTTGTCTGACTGTTGAAAGATTATCCTGAATTTTGGTAGAGTGAATAAGTTCTTTAAAACACAGCTATGTGGCAACAAGATAGGATTATCACTGTAGTAATAAGACCCTGGCAAATGCCAAGAGAAAATAAATTCTTAATAGCTCTGGACCCTGAAAATAGAATTTGAGTAAACAGACAAGGAGAAATATGACATGTGAACATACATAAGTTTAATTAATCAAGCTTATGAATAAATTAGATAATGGCATAGAAATATTATTTTATCTAACTCATTACTGTATTAGTTTCATCGTTACTCTAATAGCTTGTACAGTTGGCCCTTGGAAAACAGGTGTGAGCTGTGCAGAACCACTTATATACGAATTTTTTTCAATAAATACATATACCACTGTAAATGTATTTCCTCTTTCTTATGATTTGCTTAATAACGTTTTCTTTTTTTAGCTTGCTTTATTATAAAAATACAGTATTTAATGCATATACTACATATGTGTTAATTGATTGTTTAATTGAATTGATTGTTTAATCTATCAGTAAGCCTTCCCATCACAATAGGCTATTAATTGTCATGTTTTTGGTGAATCAAAAGTTATAAACAGATTTTGGACTATATGGGGTTTTTGTTGCTCCCTAACTCCTGAACTGTTTAAGGTCAACTGTACTTCTTTTCAGGGATTGGCATTAATATCTAATCCAGGTAAGACATTTTGGTAGTAATATCACATAATTACATTGTAGCACATTTATCAGGAGTCACGGCCCAATGGATTTTTTTTTTTTGGAAATCAGTTTTATTTCTCAACAACACAATGTTGAGAATTTCTTTAGTGTTGAAATCTGTGGACTATTTCAGAGAACTAGTTACTGATTTCATTTATCTGGGTCTCAAATTTTAATTTTCTGGTCTGAAGTTTAGTTTCAACTGGGCACATTTCCCAGGAAATAATAAGCATTTGCTCAAACATGCAGCATCTGTGATTTTTCTTTTGCCAATTCACTTATAGGAGAACCCCCTGATATTAACAGCATGGGGCAAAGGGTCTGTGAATGAGACCGAATGGGTGGTTTTCCTTTCTTTTATTTCCTGACAAATAGCAGTTGGTATAACATATACACCCATTTTGTCAAAGGATGTAATTTAAGAAAGCCTTCCGTTAAAGGCAGAAACTAGACCCAGTGCACATAAGGATAATTGACCTGGGATGTAATCACCCCTACAGGCAAGGAAACAAGCTCATGCCTCCCCTCTCCAGTTAATGATGTGAGCCTCAGACACTTCAAGCTAAATGTGAAGTTTCTGTGTAAAGTCATGCTTCCTGTGTAGCACAACAGGGATTCTCATCAGTCTTGTACTTGGGTCTCATTTCCATCTCATTCTATAAATGGACAGTTTCCTCCCCACATACACATCCTCAGAAGAACACCTGCCAAACTGACAACGGTATTCTATGTGGTGAGGGGAGAAAGGGCTAGAACTGAGAGTGAACCTCACAGGAGGCTTTAGCCTGGTTCATAATCGTTTATAAGACAGATGAATAAAAATAGTCATCATTACATTAAAGATATTTTTACATTAAAATTTTTAAAATTCGAAACTCTTCATCTTTCGTCTGTTCTAGATCATCTACTTCCTGTGCCCTGGTGTTACTGTGACTTCTTTTTTTTTTTTAAACTCAGCTTTTCCAGTGTTCTCTGTGTTACTATACACAGGCACATCCTTAAAATCCTGCCTCCTCCTCTACTCCCACTTTGAGGTCATATTTTAGTGTATTTCCTTTGGGTCAAGAGAATGTATAAATAAATGTTTGTTTATATATAATTTGGACCGTGCTTGTAATTAAATACTTTGAACTTACTTGTTTTTGTCTTCTAAGCTGGCCTCAGCCTATATGATAGTGATTCCAACATATGCTTAGTACTTCAGAGTCCAGAAAGCATTTTTATTTTCCCTCTCCATCCTCCTGCTCTGCTCTACCCTACCTTCTTTGCTGCTTTTTCCTCCTTTTCCTATATTATAGCAAATGACCCCTTTATGGTGAGCCTCTATCTATAGAAGAATGGAAGAATTATCTTGATTAGGTTCAACCACTCAGTTTCCTCTTTGCTCATTACACAGACTCTAGGGTGATATGAATATCTACATGGAAAAAAATATTAAAGGAAAAATAAGCATCTGTTATTAGTAAGACAGGCTTGTTTATGGCAAGGGCATGAGTTTGAAATAGTATTTTTACAGTCATTCTATATTAAAAAAATAAATGATTGGATACAGGAATAGATCAAATATCTGCTAAAAAGCTATTTATGAAGTGACAAAAATCTGTGTGTAGATTTCTGATGTAAGATGGACAGAAAAGAGCATTTACAATAGCTTTTTAGTTTGTCTTCTTTTGATCTCTTTTCTCTGTCAAACCCATCTGTCACAATGTCATTATCAAGATATTTATAAAATACAGATTTAATTTAAAAATATGATTGCTCTGATTAAGAATCTTTGCTAAAGCACTATTATCCACCAAAGCAAGTCAGAATTCTTTTAAAATATGGTCCATCCTACCTTTCCACGTCCATCTGTAACCTCTGTACAAAGGACTCTATGTCCCAGCCATTCAAAGTGAGGAAGTAACAAAGAGTCCATGAACTTGCCAGATGCTACCACTTCTCTATGACTTTTCCCTTTCTGTGCCTGCTGACAAAAAATGCCTTGTGGCTGCCTCTTCACTTGTGGAACTCCTAGTCATCCTTCAGTGTCCAACTCAATTGCCTCTCCTCTGTCAAGACCTATCTAGGCAGGATTAATTGTTTCTTCCTCTCTGTGTCCTTGACCCTTTGGCTCAGATAAATATAGAACTTCTTGTATAGCCCATGAAATCCCTGAAGGGCAAGACCAAGTATTCACTCTTGTAATCTCAGTGCCTAACATGAAATCTATCAAATGTTTAATGTTCGTTTTGTCAGTGAATGAATCATTCATCCATGGAATGACCATTCAATAATGCTGTAAGAAAAAAAATACTCATCACTATTACTAAAGCCCTTGAAAGGATGCTGCTATATCTCTTAGTCACAGAAGGGACTCTGAGAGATCACAGGTGAATCACTGATTATCTCATTTCAGGGATGCTCAATTCTTAAGAGAATTGCTCCAACCTACCAAGCTCTTTGGAATATTTAGTATTTGGTATTAGACAACAATTACTAAATTGACCATCAGCTTTCTTGTTGTGAGAAATCCTTATTTTGTTTAATCATTTTTTCCTCAATTCTCTTTCTATGCTCTTACTAATTGGTCAGCAAATAATGACCACAAATAGGCAACCCTAGTTGGCACATGGTACTAAATTTAGGGTTTCATGTTCTTCCCATAGTCTTGGAGATCTGGAAGTATGAAATAAATATAGGAAGAGGACAAATGAGGACTTTTGAATTAGAGAAAGGGAAAGTGCATATGGCATCACTAGAAGGGAAGAGTCACAGACAGGTTGTCAGCTAAGAGTGCTAAGGAAAATAAAAAATATAAAAACAAAAGCAAATGAGAGGATGCCTATAGTGAACGTGGTGTAGTGTGATGCTTTTCACTTTTCTTCCCCCCTAGAAATGGGAATCTTCCTTATAAGTCTGTTGTAGAAATGGCGAGTTGTCTAATGCAATACTCATTCTTGGTAACAGAATCCTGAATTCATTTGGGGGCAGGAACATGTTCAATCAAAGGACACACTGCCTGCTTCTGTGGCAGTGTGGAGGCTATAACTAAGTATGGGCTGATAAGATATAAGTGGAAGTGACCCGCGGGGCTTTAGCAAGTCAATT
Organism: Cynopterus sphinx; assembly: GCA_030015415.1. NCBI lineage: Eukaryota > Metazoa > Chordata > Mammalia > Chiroptera > Pteropodidae > Cynopterus > Cynopterus sphinx. The sequence goes on along the minus strand of CM057379.1, from coordinate 66,270,047 downwards.
TAACAGTGAAAGCGTACACTCTTTTTTAACTTTTTTTCCTTCCTGTTATGTAGCCCGCAGATGCAATGACTGATTTCAAGCAGCCATTCAGACTGCAAGAAAGCATTCTAAGAAATGGTAAAGCAAGACAGGAAAAGCCTAGATCCCTGGCACTGAGATCCATCACAGCTGTGCCGAGCCACAGCTGCAAAACCCACCAGGGTTGCCTACCTCTAAACCCCTAACATGAGAAAAATTAACTTCTATCTGGTTTAAGCCACAGTTATTTTTGGGTTTCCTGGATTTACTCCTAATTGTTGAACTGTCCTTATCTTCAAGAAGCTTAAGATCCAGAACAACAATATTTGGCACAAAGTAAAGTACTTAGCAAGATAGGGACACTTAATTCTGTGTAATTATTGGATTCACAAATAATGAAGCTGCAAGAAAGTAATATTTTAGGCCTACTAGCAAAACTAACTAGTTAAAAACAAAATAGATAAAATGTTTATGTGAACATGGAGAAAGGTGAGGCAGAATGCACAAGGCTACTAATATTGATTACAGATGTTTGAATTTTTACTTCTAACAATAATCAAGTAATACTTTTGTGGTTTAAAAAATTAAAATAGGAATCATTTTAACTAAAAGCAATAACTGATAAATATTCTATAAAGGAAAACTATATTGACTTATTTATATTGCCTTTTTAAAGAGAGAATTCTATAATTCTAGTTTTAGGCCCTTAGATACCTAGATTCTCATCCCTAATTCACTAACAACTAGATATGAAATCTTGGGGAAGCCATATACTCTTTGGATCTTAATAAAATGAGAATGTTAGTAAATTAAAGTTTCTTCAAGCACTAAAATGCTGTGGATTTAACCATATATTTGCTTCAGTGGATATCATACTGTATTCTCTAGTCTGATTTCTATAAATTAAAAAGTTGTTAAAATAGGTTAGTTACGGTTAGTTATGTAGTTCTTAAGAATCTATTTCTGAGACAGGAATGACTAACAAATATAAATGCTATGCAAGAATAACATTGATAATTCCAAATATTGCCCTTCTCCTATGTTTCCATACACATAACATGGTATTTCTTAAGGTGCTATAATTTTGGGGTTTCTATGTCTGTTTCCCTATAGACCATCAGCCCCTAAGGTGGGGGTGGGAATGGGGGCAGAAAATTTGTCTCCCTGGTGTCAAGCACTGGTTTGAGTATACAACAGGAGGCTTTGGTGAAGAGCTGAGTGAGCAAAGGAAGATTTGTGTAAAAAGATGATGGTCCTAAGAGAAAATGATGGCTAACCTTGAGACTGATAACTTGAAATCCTGCTTTTTTTCTTTGTAGTCCAGATTAAGATTTTAATTGATTTGTGATGTATTCATTAGCCACAGAAACTTTAGGAATTTTTTGGTAAGTTTTGTAAGGTTTATTGACTTTTAGGTTGTTGCCAGGTTAATTCAACCATTAGAAAAAAAGGCATGTTTCATGCTGGCAAGAATAAAAAGCTAGTGTTCTGTCTCTCAATGGTAGACTGCACGGAGAGCCTTCATCTAACCCGGGGAGCCTGGGCAAGAAGATGTGAGAACTGTTGCACAGTCCATCTCCAGAGACTGGGGGACACTAGTGGGAAAACTCCACCTGAAGCCCTGGTCTTAGCAAGGCTAGGCCAGTGCCATCAATGAAGTCTAGGGACTGACTATCCCATTCTCATTGCTGTCCTACATGCCATCTGAATTAAGGACACAAGCTATCCTCACATACCTTCCAAGAAAAAGCAAATAAAAAAAGCGACAAAAGACTCATGGTTTTTACTCCAACCACAAACAAAGCTGTTTCCCTGCCCTCTTTCTTGTGATTGTCTTTCAACTTCTGGATGAGCCCAAGAGTAGCTAGCTACTGCCTCAAAACCAGGTGCAGAGAATCCAGTCCTTCCTCCCTGGGGCATCCTCTCCTCCTGCTGTTATAACAGGGGTGCCCTAAAAATGACATAATTGAAAATGGTTTGAAAATTTGTCTCTTTGGCACCTCCTTGTTCTCTCATGCAGAACAAGAGGTGGTCTGAGTATCATTTACATATGCCTTTTATGTGGAGACTTGCATCCAATTGTAAGCATTTTATTTTATTATTTAAATTTTGATGTATTTATTTTTACTTACATTATCTTAAAATTAGTTAGTTAACTAATTATTTTAATTATGTAAGCATTTTAAATAGAGGTATTAGGAATTAAAAAATCACATTATTAAATAAAAATAGATTTCAAATAATGATAAAAGTAAAACATCAGTACTAAAGAGCATACCGCAATACCCTGGGGTTCCACATACTGTCTTCATGAGCACTTGATGTTCCACAATTTTAGAGAGTCCAAAATCGGCTAAGGAAAAAAATAAAATTTATTTAAAATAGATTCTAAAGAAAAAAAAAATTAAAGAAGCAAGTCTTTTTCTCAGCTTTTATAAAATGATAGAATACTTCTGTTATTCAAAATAAAACTAAGATTTATTTATTGACTTGTTTTTGTATTAATGATGAAGTGAATGTAGAAGAGGAAACTTAAAAAAAGTAATAATAATAATTCAAATCCTGCTTTAAATTGGAGAAAAATATGACTCCCTAATATATTTCAATATTTTTCTCTATAATTCCCAGCTTTTAGCAAGCAAATAAGCTATTTCTTTTTGAAGTAATAGTTGCAAAAGAAATAATTTGCATAATATTAATTCTGAGATTTATAAAACAGTAACTCTAGAGGATGATATAGAATTAGTGACATAACTAAGAACTTTTAATCTGTTGGAATAAGTCAGTATAAAAAATTAGACTTTCATAAATGTCAAGGAAATGAACAGAAACATCAAAATGTGTATTCTATTTTAAAATAAATCATGTCATTTCCTAGTGTATTTGGCGGATAAGAATTTACTCTCATGTGAGGAATACGACTTTTTTTCCCCCAAAAAAATCCTTTTTATTTATTCTTCAGAATATTACCTAGATACAACATCATCAAAAGTTGCTACTATTATGGTCTATTTGCTGGGCTACATGTGCCTCACTCTGGAAACATCAGGAAACCGTTCAAGGTCATTCTTCAAGGGAGACAGGTGCAGAATTGATGCCATTTTAGACTTCAAAGACAAGCCCACATTTCTAAGGAGGTGCTGATCCTTATCAGGGGAAGCAGCAGGAAGTCCTTCAGAAAGCAAGGCTTTTCTGCCTAAATTAGTGTCTATCCATCCATTTAAAGAAATTTCTTTAAGGATAAAATCTTTGAAAGTGATGTCAAAAGAAATAGGAGCCTCCCTGCTGCCCACTGCCTTTCAGGAGTGATAAAGAGAACAAGCTGGCTGCCCAGCTGGACTTCAGTGTTTTTTTCTTCAGCTTTTTGCATTTATAAAACACATTATGCTTTTTGAGCTCTTCCATGATGTGTACAACTTAATTTTCAAAGGCATTAATACTTATAAATGAAGTGCACTTATCAGATTAGCATTATAAAGGACTACACCAAGAGAGCAAAGCCTTTCAGATAATTTAAGACAGATTCTACTAAGGAGAATCCACCTACAATATATCTTCTTCTTCTTTTTTTTTTTTTTTTGCAAATGAAGATTTTCTTTGGAAGGCACATGGAAAGTAATAGTTAATATACTTTTTTCCTAAAATGCTGATTTAAAGATCTCTTTGGTTAGCTCAGATTTTCCCAAAGTTCACCTTCATAGTTCTTCAAAATGTTTAGTGGGGAAAGAAAAAACAGGTTTTCAGAGTTAAAAAAAGTTTGGGAAAAGCCTTGCAGTACACTACATTAGATGTCAGTCCATACATTAGCTTTTTAAGGTTCTGAGAATTCTTGCGGAAATAAAAATCTTGTTTAACTGTAAGGTGGCATTTTCTAACTTACCTGACTAAACTTAGCACCCCTACAAACCACACCCACCTTCCCCAAAAGGGAATTCTTCACTCTTATGCATTCAGTTGAGGAACCATGTTCCTCTGATTGTGCTTTGGGAAATATGTATCTTAATTTATTTCTGTTCATATAACAAGTGACTCAGATACTAAATTCATTGATAGGTACAAAATATTTACATCAAAATTCTTGATTATCTAAAATTAAGCTCCCTCTAATTAGTGGAATAAAAGTTAATAACCAAAAAATAAGTGTTAAGTAATCTGTGATTTTCTTCTGTATAAACTTATCTATAAAATACAAGGTCACCTCCTGAAGCCTCTATCACTTCCAAGAGTTGTAATTCCTTTGTGTTTCCAGCAATGAAACACCAACTTTAGGCACTAATTCAAGATTAATATTCCAAGAAAGTGCACAGACTTCCAAAAGCAATGCATTATTCCTTTACAGGCACTAAATATTTGAGAAAATTAAATGGAGGTTAAACTGGATGGAGCCATAATCAAAAATTCCATAGAGTATATTTCTTCTGCTCTGGGAAGAGGGGTCATAAGACACCAGGAAATGGCCTCACCAATTTTGAGCGGTGCATCTGGGGCTGGAGTTGCATAGAGAAGGTTCTCTGGTTTGAGATCACGATGGACAATCCCATTTTCATGTAGGTACTAAACAGAGAATATAATAAAGTAGCATTCATGTAATTATATATATGGTTCTAATATTTTTATTTACTATTTTCAGAATTATAATAGACTTTACGTTATGTGATTCATGAGCACACACACATTATGATTTAAAAATAAACACCAAGAAAGAAATGTATTTCAAACTATACATCATTCTAAAATAGTTTATATATAATTATCTAAAGGTGAAATGAAATTGAAATCATATAGAATCAACTGCTAAGAATAAAACATTTACCCCTTGAGAGATATTAGCTACAGTTCGCTTTATTCATACATCCATATCAGCTCAAACTGCCTAATTATTATAAAAAGTGAAGGTGCTGTATATTGAAATTTGTCTGATTTATTATCTGAAAAGCATAATTGTATGTGTCATCTTAGAAATTTACAACCATGGCAAAGACTTCATAATTATTGTTTGAACGATCATTTAGATGTGAGTAATTATTACAGAGAACACATCCAACCCATGACCCTGTGTTTTCCCTCCTCAGTGCCTCAGGTATCTGTCCTCTGTCCCTGCCTCCCGCTCTTGCCTTCAGCCAGAACACATTCCTCTTAATTACTGGATGACTAGCTCAATTGCCAGCCAGCTCTTCTCCAGCCCATGCTTCACACAGCCACAAGAGTCATTTTTTAAAGTGCAGATCTTGTCATATCACTCCCTGCTTACAATCTTCAGTATCTTTCCCTTGCTTTTGGCCTGAGTGGCAGCAGCAATGTTGCATATGATTTTATATCTCCTACGCAGGGGCCACAAACTCTCCAAGGGCAAGAAGGTACCCCGAAAGAATGAAGGAAGTTGGCACAGTGTAAAGTAAAAGGGAGGCACTGTGAAGTTCTAGGGACTGTATCTGTCCCTGGAGAGAGCACGACCCCTTAAGAAGCAAAGGCAACTCGGGTTCAGCCAGCTGTTGTGGGGAGGCCGTACGTTGCTAGCTCTTCTGATTTTTCAAGGCAAGATAGAAATTCAAAATTTTTAAAGTAAAATATCCATTTTAAATGTTGACAATGAAGTTGAAAAATTTTAAACCCTGTAGAGGCCAGACAAGACACTCTGCAGTCTATCATTCTTGCTTCGGAATTTAAAACAGTCCCTGGCACTCAGTAGATGCTCAATGAACAGTTGTTAAGTACATGAGTAAACAAATATTTTTCTGACTCTGCTTCTTAAATAGATCTTTATTGAGGTTGTGTTCCTAGCCTTCCCTTTTGCTGTAAACTCTTTTTGATTATCTACTCTTTTCCTTTCAGCTACTTTGTATAGTGCCCCTTCCTTCCCAAGTACACATGAGTGTATAAAAAAATTGTGTGGTGAGACTGTAATTAATTTAAATTACATTTTAATATAGAAAATCACATTATATTTTAAATATAATATATTAAATATTATATTAACATATTAATATGTTATATATTGCATACATTTAATAGATGTGATATATTACAATATAATAATATATTAAAATTAATTATATTTTAATATACAAAATTTAATCATAAAAATTATACATTACTTGGGTGATAAATTTTTTAAAAATAAATTTGCTATCAGTGGCAGGCATTTCATACTCTCTTATTCTGACAACCATCTGTTACAAATGATGTGCTCTGAATATGAATAAATACATTTAGTTGGTAACTAGGCCTGGTCTCATAGTAACTAAACAAACTATGTAATTACATTGCTAGTAGTTCAAGACCGTAAAAACCATTTATGTCTCATTTCCAGTTGGCTGTCTCACAAGTACCTTAAGTTTAACATGTTCAAAACCGAACTCCTGACCTCCCAGTCCACTTCTAGTTTTTCTCCTCTCGAAACATGGTATCGCATCAACTCAAGTGTTCAAGAAACTGATTGTCTCCTTTCCCTCACTGCCTCCATCTGATTCCTAACAAAGTGCTGTTGATTCTAATCCCAAAATGTTTCTTGAAAGACCCTGCCTTTATGCCATTGCCACGATAGCAGCTAGATAACCACAGTAGTTGCTTAACTATACTTTTTGATTTCTACTGTGCCTCCTTCAGTCTGTTCTCCACACAGCAGAACAGGGAATCAGGCCATTTTCTTTCCTTGGGAAACTCTTCAATCATTTCCCATTATTTTATTCTGGCTTTTAAGGCCTTGATCATCTGGCTCCTGCTTCCCCACCCAGTCTCATATTCTGCCACTTCCCTTTCTCTTGCTCTGTTTTGCCATATAGACTTTCTTTCAGTTCCTCAAAGGCCCTACCTAATCTCATTCCCACCTCAGCATCCTGATTCAGCTGCCTTCTCTCCCTGGAATGCTTTTCTATTTTTTTTCTTTACCTGACCAGCCCTCCTCATGCTCAGGATGAAACTGTAATGTCAGTTCCTCACAGAGGTTGTACCTGTCCTTCCAAACTAACATATGTGCCCACCCACTCTTATACACTCTCGATGATTCTCCTAATTTTCTTTACAGAATGTCTGTTTCTTTGCAAGCTTTATGTTCAGGATGTCTCCCTCACGAGACTGAAAACTCCATGAGACAAGGAAAATTTTTATCTGGTTTCTCAGATTTCTAGTTTCCTGTATAGTGTCTGGCACTTAGAACACACTCAATAAATACTTTTGAATGATTAATAAAGAACTCAATTTTCCTTCTGAGAAATTGAAATTCCTATTAATAGTAATCTACATTTTTTATTCATTTACTGTTATTAATTTCTGATAGAAGTTAAAATTTTTGTGCTTACATTGTAGCAATGTATTTCCATAGCAACATCATTTTGATGCATTTAGCTATAATAAGGCTCAGCATCTATGTGCTTCTGAAACATACCACACATATTATTTAATAAAACTCAGTCACCTCAGCGATGCTCACTGAGTATCAGTTAGATGAATGAAATTTACAGCATCACTTTGAAAAAAGCCAAAACCCCATAATAACATTTTAACTGCAAGATAAGGCAAAAGGGTTTTATCTTTGAAATCCCCTTTTGAATAATTATGTAGTTTTTGGTCTTCTGTAGTAGCATTAAGTTGATAGTTATGGCTGACTTAATTTCTTCACATCCGCTGAAACTGCTGCGCATATCTAATACAGCATATGACTCAGGGGAGTTCGATGAATGACAGTTGAAAATTCATCTGCTTTTCTCTTCCGTTTTCTTCATGTCTGAAGCATTCGTAAATTGTATTTGCCAGTGTAATAAAATGAAACTGAGCAGTGATTCGGCCAGCTCTAACGACACATTAGTGAACAACAGGTAAGCCAAAAGGCCTCTGTTTGTAAATGAAGGCTGCCTGCTGGACTCCCGTGGTGAGCATGAAGAGGACTGGGCCCGCTGCTGTTCCTGCAGTAAGGTTCCCACGTGTGTGTCATTGCTTCAGGTTTTGGGTGTGGCCTAGAAGTGTCTGGATAAAGCAACGTTTTGCTCAGAGGTGCTTGCTGGAGTAGTCATGTCATGGGGAAAGGAAGTAGCATGCTGACAGGGAGGATAGTTGTGAGTGCCACTGAGCAGGGAAACCTGGGGCGTCAGGTTGAAGTAGTTGACAAGAGGACATCATGAAGAGCAGTCGGACTCCAGTTCTTGTTTTCGATTTTGGTACCAGTCTCCTGGTGTACGCAGTCAGAATAAAGGAGCATGGATACTCTCAACAGGTTGGAGATTCACTTCTCTGTCTATATAAGTACATGTTAGAAAACTATTATGTGTGTGTTCCCAAGGGTGATCTATAGGATGCCAGTGGAAAGTGTCATTTACCTGTACTATTTCCATTAGATTCAACTCAAAACCTAAAACATTTACTCAACCAAGACTTCAGTGAAACACCGTTGCTTTCAATAGCAATTGTTGTATTAAGTAAATGGTTCTTTTAAACTAGGCATTATACAAAAAATCGACAGAATATAGTGATATACATTTAATCAACAAATGAATCAGTATACAAATTGTATTTGTATATAAGATCAGAGCAAGTGCACGATGTGAGGCAACTTTCCAAGGGGCTGTTGAGAATGTTTAAAGAGGACAGGCATGTGATAAATTCATTCTCTTATATCCAATGTATGTGGTAAGATTTCAGAAAAAATGCGATTTTAGGAATGGAGGGTATAAAAAGTTTTGACTAGTTAAATGGAGGTGTTATTCAGGAGATAAGATAATGCATAGCTTGGAAAAAGATCCCAATAATCTGCAGTTACAGAGAAAAAAGCGGCAAACACGTTTTTAAAATGAGAGAAAAGAATTCAGGTTGCAGCGCAACAAAAACAAAGGGAGTGCCTGAATCTGAATGGTCTGGTCAGGCAGAGTCTACAAAGAGGGGGAACTTGTCTCTCTGGAGAAGCTGATTGGACAGATTTGAGGATGAACGTAGAAAGCACCCCATTCTCAAGAAAAGAAATGAGCTTCTTCCTAAGAATGGGGAAGCTGGAAGAACTATTACAAGAGATGACCGAGTTTTACACCATAGCACATGCTTTACACACTAATAAGTTAAGAGTGGATATTTGGGATATATTAAAGGAAAAGTTTTTGGACGCAAGTGAAATGTATATCAAATATGACATTTGTACATTTTCTTGGGAAAACATACCCACAGATGTATAAATGGCTCTTAAATAAAATATGTATTAAAATAGAATGTGGAATTAAAAAAAGAAAGAAAACAACCCAAACATATCTTACCATTTGGTCTTTCAAAAAAATGCAATCACCAAATGCGCAAACTCTCTTTTAAGCAGACAACGTAATACCACTGCTCTGAATTCAAGGGGTGTCTAGACATATAATTAAACTCTCTCTATGGTCCTAACAAAACCTGTGTCATTGCATAATGAAAGCGACTGCGTAGTAATTTAGTTTAATTGCAGCTATGCTGTTTTCGATGGGCTGTGTGTGGTTAATTGATAATGTCTGAGTTGGTAGGAGGAAGTTTGAATCTCTTTAAAAGTCTAACAGGTCAAAGAACAACCAGTCATTAATAAAAAAAAGAAGAAAAAAAGAAAGAAAACAGTGTTTTGACTACAGTTCTTCTACTGGGAAGAAAAATTAAACTGCATGAATTTGCTCTTCTTTACTCCTTAGAAAATTTAGAACCAACATATATCAATTTAAATAAGAATTTTTATGTGAGCACTCTACTTTTATGTCATATCTGCTTTGGATGGCTGCACTACCTTTGTTTTTACTCTCGAAGTCTATTCTATGATGCTTTCAGAATCGTCAACAGAATATCTGAGAAAAGCAGTAAGTGACTATCTCCCATGACCAGATCAACAGGCGTGGTTAGGACTGACTGGCTGTGAGATCTGTGGTAAGCTCTGATCTGTAGAGCATCCTAGGGCTGGAGGCACCCACATTAGGCAGAGTAGCGAAGCTCTGAGGCATTCTCATTTATTTCAGAGCTGTCTTGGATACCTCCTTTTCTTTTACTAGGTTTGGCCAATAGTCATAATTCCACCTCCAAAATACATCTCATAGCTACTCTTTTCATTTACATTGTCACTACTTAGTACAGTCCTTCATATCTTCTATTGGCACTATTACCACTTGTTTCCTAACTCTCCCCATACATTCCTAAACCTAGGTCATCTTTCCAAAAACACAGATTAACTCATGTCAATTCTTTAGCTTAAAAACAAAAACAATTCACCTTTAAGAATGCTGCATTGCCTAATTAAAGTCTAACTCCCCAGTAAGAAAATTAAAAGCCCTTTAAAATTTGTCCCCAATTTCTGGCTAGCATCATCCTGGGACAACTCTCACCAAGTACTAGCTACATAGCCTTATTTATTATACCTCAGTCATGCCGGATACATTCCTGCTTGGTTCCGGGATAACAACACTCTTTCACGTGCCAAAGTGTATTTCCTAAAGATTCTTGCAACAATCCCAATGCTGTTCCAGAGTCTTGCCACTCCCCATCTAGAGGTGGAGTCTAATTCTCCTCACTGGGTCTGTCTGCGACTTGCTGATAAGCAATACAATGCAGTGGGAAGTGTGTGACTTCTCAGGTTAGATCACAAGTCAATGCAGCTTCTACCTTGCTTGCTAGATACTCATTTTTAGATCCCTGAGCTGCCACATAAAAAGTCTGATTATCTTAAGACTGTGACACTATAAGGGAATTGGGCAACATGGAAAAGCCAAGTATAGTTGTTCAACTGACAGCCTCAGCTGAAGTCCCATGTGACAGGCATCATCAACTGCCAGACATATGAGTGAAGACACCTCTAAATGACTCCTGCCTCCAGCCACCATGCTCCCAAACCTTTGAGTCTTCTCAGCTAAGATTCCAGATATTTTGGAGCTGAGATGACTAAATCAATCAATCAATCAATCAATCAATAAAAATAGTAGAATTATCTGAGCAAGGACAGGAACCAGCTCTCAATATACATTATATTAGATGTCCTACATCCATTTCAGTTCATAATTTTATGTGGCTCTGTGCTCAAGAAACTTAGTGAACACAACTCCTCTTGCTCTTCCTTTGAGGCAAGATTAAACAGCAGCCTGTGAAGTGAAATACAACATATATCTCTCAGTTCCATTCTGCAGTGCACAACCAAGTTTACTTTGGTACTGCAGGTTTGCTACTGATGAATTCTATTGCGTATGTCTAACAAAATCTTTATTTTGCCTTCATTTTTGAAAGTTATTTTCACTGAGTTTAGAATGTCAGGTTGCTCCGTTGTTTTTCTTGCAATACTTTGATGACGTTATCCCACTGTTTTTTCTTGCATTATTTCTGATAAAAAGTTTAATGTCATCCTTACCTTTTTCTTCTGATACAATGTGCCTCTTTTTCTCTGGCTGCTTTCTGTTATTTTACTTATCTTTAATTAATAAAATGGAATATAATATACCTTGATATTTTCTTCATATTCCTTATGCTTGAGATATATTAACATTCTTGAATGTATGGCCTTATCAGTTTCATCAAACTTGGAAAATTGTGCATATTTCTTCAAATATAATACTATCTGCCATCATTCTTCCATGACTCCAATTATATATATATAAAACATATAAGTATAAATATATATTATATATCCATATACATGATATTTTGTTCATTTTGAATCTTTTCCTGTGTTCATTATGGTATTACATGGAGTATTTTCAATGCTCTAAAAATTCATGGTGCTCCACCTATTCACCCCTCCTGTCCCACCCAATACCTGGAGACCACTGATCTTTTTTATTTTTGTCTCCATATTTTTACCTTTTCTAGAATGTCAGATTGTTGAAATAATACAGTATGTAATCATTTCAGATTGATTTCTTTCACTTAGTAACATGCGCTTAAGTTTTCTCCATGCCTTTTCATAGCTTGATAGCTCATTTCTTTTTCAGTGCTTACTAATATTCCATATACCACAGTTTATTTATTCACCAATTAAAGATCGTCTTGGGTGCTCCCATGTTCTGGCAATCATAAATAAAGCTGCTATAAATATACATGTGCAGGTTTCTGTGTGGACATAACTTTTCAGCTCCTTTGGGTACATGTTAAGGAGTGTGACTACTGGATCGTATGGTTAAGAGTATATTCAGTTTTGTGAAAAAATTTTAAACTGTCTTCTAAAGTGATTGTACCATTCTGCATTCTTATCAGCAATAAATGAGAATTTTTGTTGCTCCACATCCCCATAGGCATTTGTCATTCTGGATTTTGGTCATTCTAATAGGCTCGTAGTGGTATCTCATTGTTTTAATTTCATTTCCCTGATGACATACGATGTTGAGCATCTTCTCCTATGCTTATTTGACATTTGTATATCTTATCTGGTGAGATCTTTGGTCCATTTTTAAGTCAGTTGTATGTTTTCTTATTGTTAAGAGTCTTTGCATATTTTGGCTAACTATCCTTTATCAGGTGTGTCTTTTGCAAATATTTTCTCCCAGTTTGTGGCTGGTATTATAATTCTCTTAACATTGTCTTTCAAAGGGCAGAAGCTTTAAGTTTTAATGAAGCCCAACTTGATCAATGATTTCTTTCATGGTCATAATGTCATTAAAAACCATGCTAATTCTTTTTAGTCCATCTTTCTCGTCATTCCTAACACTTAAAGAAATATAATACTATTTGCTATTACTATTCTATGACTCCAATTATATATAAAATATATAATATATAAGTATGTAAGTATCAAATATATAATATATAAACATATATATATATATAATATAACCATATATGATATATATTGGATGAATTAATTAAGAAAGTCCTGAGTTCTTCCAAGCTGAACTCTCTTAGTCTCTTCATATGTTGCCAGACTTGACTTTGAGGGGAACAAAAGGTATATTCAACAAAATTTTGAAAGAGAAGCCAGTTGGTGCTTGCCTTTGGAGTGTCAACCTGGTCATCAGCAAACTCTGGAGCCAAGTCTGCTAGTTAAGAGCAGTCTGAAAAATCAACCCATGCATACTGCACTATATTTTGGACCCCACAAAACTGCCATAAAAGAACAACTACTTGTAAAGAAATATAATAATTGTAAAATGTAAGTTAAATTTGGCTACAAAGAATTGAATGTCTTCTACCCAATTTCTTGCTATTGTCTCACAATAGGCATATTCGACTTTTGATGCTGCCATCATTCTGGATATTGACAAAGCTACAGAGCTGATTGCACCTGAAAGAGTTACATCTGTGGAGCTATTATTATTCCCACCTACTCTTGTCCTAAAACGAATGGGATGTCATTTGCACATATTCTTAATTTAGTTGAGACAGATTTTTTAATTATAGCATGTAAAGTGAATCTCTCATTATATAATATAAGTAGCTTTCAAGAATTGAATCCAAGAGTAAAAAAGCAGAGGAAAACACAAACAGGTACACTTGCTGGTATGCACCTGCGTCTTTACAAATATGTGTGACTTTTTTCTTGCTATGTGATCTTTAAAATGGATGCATCTCACTTATCTTGTTTCAGTGTTAGCCCTTGAATATGGTAGAAGAAGTAAGACAGCAGAGGGATTAAGAGCATAAACTCTGTTGTCATCTTTTATTTTGCGTTATAATCCTGATTCTGCCACGAACCAGCTTTGTGATCTTGAAAAAGTTACCTAACCTTTCTGAGTCTCAGTTTCCTTATCTGTGAAGTGAATATATGAGTGAATATATCCTTACAGGTGTGAAGAGTAAGTGAAATAATGAACATAATAAAGCTTTTAGCTAAAGCTTGGTTCACAGTAAGTGCTTAATAACACATGGTGGTGATGGCTATTTTTATTATTATTTTTGAGATAGTTGTTATTAGATTTTAGTCCTATTTAGTCCAATGATATATTTATACATATTTATTTAAGACTCTATCTTCTTTCGAGTTTCTATCAGAATAGAGTGTAAGCATTTAGCCCTTTTACTAAATGGCCCATTATATAATAAACAAAAGGTATAAATGTTGTAAATCAGTGTGTAATGAGGTTCTTCCTCAGTGAAGTGAACTTATAATAAGATGACATTTCTGGAATTCTGCAGGATCCAGAGCCAATAAGCTTTGAGTATGGCTGAGTTTCTGTAATAGTAATTCCAAAGGCAAAATTGAGAAGATAATTTAAAAGTTAAGAGACTCTGGTTTTGGATCAGTTCTAACATTCAAGGGAACATTTCAAAGGATAAATCACACAGATGGTCAGAACCTATGGAATATTTAACACATTATTCATAGAAGTGTAAGTGATTCGAGGTTAAATTTTGAGAAGCAGAAACCAAGATTAGAATGCAAAGTGTATGTGTGAGAAATTATGTTTTCAATGTGGATTTTCCCCTGTATTTATCATATGTCAAGTTCTATAAAATTAAATATATTTTCTCAAACACAGAGAAATTTGCCATGCATTTTTAAACTTTAAAATCATTATGTTCCTTGAAAAGTGCTCTTCTGTAGTTAGATTAACATTATCATTTTTAAAAGTAACGTAATATTTTGAAAGTAATGTGATTTAACAGTTTCTTGAATTATTAAACATATTTGAAGTCCTATTGTCTTTTAGAAGCCACAGATACAAAGCCAGTTCTAAAATATTCCTAGAACTTAAAATGCTAGGATCCTAAACAAGATTTGTAAATAACTGGATTCAAGTTAATGAATACATATTGTGTCTATTATGTGCTTGAATACAGAAAAGTATATAGTGTGTGTGTGGTGGGGGGTGGGGTCGAGAGCAGAGGAAAAGAGTGACAGATCTAGATGAATCAATCATTATTCCTAGTCAAGAGATAATCTGTCTACTCAGGAGATAGGCCCATGTACAACTAAACACGATACAGTGTGGGTAGTGCTACATACCAGTGGTGGAAAACACCATGCAGTATAGGGCAGAAAGTAGATTTTTTTGAAATTCTGAACTTATATCTCTTAGAAATAGAAAAAGATAAAGATGAAAACAAATATATACAGTTAACTTCAGAATTTATTACAGGTGAATGAAGAAGTAGATAGAGCCTTAGATTAGGGTTCAGAAGTTCTCTAAGAAATGTGCCAAGGAGCCATAGAAACAAAATAGACCAAACGTTTCATCTGCCTTATTTAAAGAGATAGTGAAGAAAATTATCAAAATCCTATAAGACTACTTAATGAACTTCTGTACAGATTGAAACTTAAAAGACCCAGAGTCCCAAAGGCTATTAAAAAAGACTTGTACAGATGTTTGGCAATGTTGTTAAGCCTAGACTGGGAGTTCTAACACCTTTGGTTCCACTGTTTGTACAATCCCCGAGACTGTGAAAATGCTATATAACATGGCAAAAAAGACTTTGCAGATGTAGTTAGGGCTACTAATCACTTTGGCCTTAAAATGTACAGATTTTCCTGGATTATCTGGATGGGCCCAGTGTAAATGTAAGAGCCTTGAAAAGTAGAAGAGGAAGGCAGAGTCAGTCAAAGAGATTCAATACATGAGAAAGATTTGATGAGCCATTGCAGGCTGGAAGATAGAGGAGGCCAACTGTCGAGGCAACTGTAAGGAACTGAATTCTGGCAACAAAACTGAATGAGCTTGGAGAGGATCCTTCCCCAGAGCCTCCAGAAAGAAATGCAGCCCTGCTGATGCCTTGATTTTAAAATTGTGAGCATCTAGCCATGTCATGCCTAACTTCTGACCAACAGAACTGTGAGATAGTAAATGAGTGTTGTTTTAAGCTTCCAAATTTGAGGTGATTTGTTATACAGCAATAGAAAACTAATACATAAATGTTAAGGGAAAAAAATTAGTCAGAGAGCAATATGAGAAAAATGTATGTAATTATATTGTATATTTATATTTTCATTTGCCAGAATGGCACACATAACCTCAGTCACAGCCGTCATTCCCTATATTTGATCACTGATCTGTGTTTGAGCTTGGTTTCTGGGATACAGCAAAAAGTTTTGAAAACTTTTGAAAATATTTGTTGCGGTTAATGCTCTAAAGCAGTGGGCCCCAACCTTTCGGCGCCAGGGACTAGTTCTCCTATGAGAATCTACTGCCTGATGCTCTGAGGTGGAGCTGAGGTGGTGAAGTTAGTGTTGAGGAGTGGCTGCACATACAGATGAAGCTTTGCTCACTGGTCTGTCACTCACCTCCTGCTGTGTGACCCAGTTCCTAACAGGGACTCCTGCTCTAAAATAACAAAATTAATTTCCTAACATATCTTTTTAAGAAGAGAGAAAAAAAACTGGAGAAAAAAATAGAAGGAAGAGCATGAGAACACAGAATGACTACTACATGTTAAAAAACAATCAAACCAAAACACCTGTCAGAGAGTCTCTGAAAGGCCTGAGAACTAATGACATTCAAACTTAGCCTTGTGTCTGGGTCAACCTTTGGACTCCTAGTTTACTTTCCCATAGAAACTACGTTTTTGGGTTGATTATTATTTTTTTTTTTAAGAAAATTAATGCATCACACTCTATTAAGAGATGGTTGGTCTGGGTGTAATAGGCAGAATTCTAAGAATGATCCCTGTATGAAATTCGCTCTTACACGAAATGCCCTCCGTTTTGAGTGTGGGTGGAATCTATCAATATAGTGAGGTAGCATTTGTATGACTAGATTAACTTAAATGACAAAAAGGAGATTACTCAGGTAAGCTTAACCAAATCACACAAGCCTTTGAAAAGCAGAGAATTTTCTTTGGTTGGCTGTAGAAAAAGAAGTCAGGACTTTGAAGCACTTTAACTGGCTTTGACATGGAGGAAGGTATGTGCCAAGGTATGCAGGCAGCCTTCAGGAGCTGAGAGCAGCCCCTGGTAGACAGGCAGTGAGGAAACAGGGACCTTGGTCATACATATGGAAGTGAATTTGACCAATCACCTGAATGGACTTGGAAGCAGATTGTTCCCCCAGAAACTACAGTTAAGAGCCCAGCTGACCAACATTTTGGTTTCTGCTTAGCAAGACTCAAGCAGAGAACCCACTAGAGCCCACTAGACTTCGGACATACAGACCTGTGATATGATGAGTTGTTTTAAGCTGCTCTTAAAACTAATAGAAAACAAACATGCTAGGTATTTTGTAGTTAGCAAGTAATGAACATAAATATAAACTCCTGGCACACAAGTGCCATGCTTCTCTTAGTGACTCCACAGTGGTAGGGACTAAACATATGCTCAAGAAATATTTGTCATTTGTTTGATTAGGTGGTGAATGAAAGCATTAAAGAATGAATGGATGAAGTTGGTAAGTTAAACCATCCAATAAATATTTATGAAATGCCCAATATATATCAGGAACCATTCTGGATATTGAACATAATAAAATGAGGTCCCTCAGGGAATTTATATTCTAGTTTCAAACAAGGATTAAAAATTCCATGGACTAGAGTTTCTCATGTTGGAGGAACAGAAAGTCATTGGAGGACCATGGATGATGTGGAGTGCTATGAATAAAGGCCCATGGAGACAGAGATCATAAGGTCAGCATAGGGACTTTTTAGATGGGACTTTGAGGGGCACACATACAGGGTGGGTGTGATGGGGAGACGCTGAGGATTACACGGGAAAATGCTGTGATATGATGTATGCTTTTATCTTATAAATCCCATATGTCTAAACAAAGTCTTTTAAATATCAAAAAGCAAATGCAGGAAAAACTGATGACTACAGAGATGCCAATGCAATAATCTCCAACTGGTAGGTGTACTGTATCAAGTATAGAGTTGAAAGCCACACTTGGGTTCAACATATGAAGAAAGCAAAGTACAGTTAAATGTGACTCACTCTTGTCTACATCCCAAGTTATGTATATAAACCTAACATATTCTTATATTTTCCGATATAATTATGCAACTTACATATATCTTTTAAAACAACTGAAGTGTTTATCAATAAAATCTGAGTTTTGACTATTTTTAAGTGTCCTGAGCACAGATAAGAAGTTCTCTATTTAATCCACCAACTACTTATAACATAGAAGCAGAGCCCTGATATTCTGGCAAAATTTTATGGGTTGATAATATGTGGAAAAGTACTTTCTTAAAAAAACGACTAGAGCAGCCTCTGAAAACTTTAAACAAAATAAATAATCAGGAGAAAACACTGAGGTCACGAATCATGGAAGATTAATATTGAATATATGGCATATCGAATGCATTAGAATTATACCACATTTTTTTTATGAGCTAATAAAAGGCTTTAAATTACATTTAGAAAAGGCAGAATCATAAAGTGTGACACTAGGATACTGGGATGAGGAAGGGTCGTCTTATCTTAGGTCAAGAAAACATTTTGAAATCTCCAGTGGTTACGGACATTTTTCTTCAAGTATGTAAAAAAGTTAACAAGAATTGTTAGGATGTTTAGTACTGCATACACTGCAACCGTGGTCACATTACTTGGGATCTTTGGATGGCAGTGATTCTCTGGAATTTACAATGTCATGTTTGGTGGGAAGAGAAAGGAAGAGGAAGGAAAAGAGGTTGAAAATGAGGGAGAACGGGGACAGATTAAAGGGAAAATTCCACTTAGATGCATAAAAAATTGCGTCAAAGTGTCTTTTTGTAGTCACATTATTGAGGCATTTAGTGTTATTGGGGCTAGTGCTATGAATTAAATATTTGTGCACACCTCCCCTCCTCGGGATTCATACATTGAAGCCCTAATCACCAACATGATAGTATTTGAAGATAAAGTCTTTCGAGGTAATTACATAAAAATGAGGTCATGAGATTGGAGCCCCCATGATGGGATTAGTGCTCTTATAAGAAAATGAAGAGACCGGAGATAGTGAGGTTACAGCAAGAGAATGGCAGTCTGTAAACCAGGAACAGAGTCCTCGCCAAGAACATGACCATGCTGGAACCCTGATCTGAGACTCCTGGCTTCCAGAATTGTTATAAATTTATTGTTTAGGCCACCCAGTCTATGGTATCCTGTTATAGTAGCCTAAACAGGTTAAGACAGTCAGGGATGTTAGATACCTACACAGAACTGCCCTGCTCAGATGAAACTAGAATTCCCAATTTCACCATTGAGAAACTCTGCATCTTAGTCAAAGTAAGTATACTGGACTGTTTTGAGTACTCCCTATTCAGGAGCTACACAATTGAGATGGGACCAAAGACAGGGACTAAAACAAGAGAAACAAGGAAACCTTCTCTTTCTATGACTCGTGCAATATACATAGGCTATGGCCAAGGTCTATGTCTCTTTATTAATTTGATATTTTCATTAATATATATATATGATTTATTAGACAGGTAAAATATTTTGTAAAATTTTTGCAGAATTTGTTTCTGAATTATTTAATAATAATAAAATCAAAATCCCATGTTCAAGAAGGGAAGTTCAGAATATTATTAGAATATTGCCTTAAAGCTCCCTTGACCTAGAAAAAAAATTCACCTATTGTGAAAATTGTTCATTTTTCAACACTATTTCTGAATTAGACATGCACAAAATAAAAAATTAATTTTTTATGCATCAATGACACCATAAGTAGTAGGTTCATATTGTTTGAAATAATACAAAATAGAACTTCATTCCCTCAAGACAGGGAATACTTCATTTTTTTGGGTAGAGGACTATTACCAGAGAGCAAGGAAATAAATTCCATGGTCCCACCTCTATTTTCCAATAAATAATCAGTGAAAGAACAATTCAGGAACAGTTAACTATAGTCTAACTTTAGTCACTCTACTATGCTTGGGGAGAAGCACATATACAAAGAAAGGGTCACTGTTCACCTTCAAATTGTAATACTTTAATAATTCCCACATCATTCTTTCTTAAAAGAAGATCACCATCAAAAGAATCTTTCCAACTGAGAGTCCTTCCCTTATGGCTCATATGTAAAGGGTGTCATACATAAACCACATTGATGTAAAGAAGAAACTGTCCTCCTACAGAGCCCATTTTGGGTGGTAGAATTCTTTGCTTGGCTTTTTCTAAATTTTAGCTTTTCAGAGCATTTCGTGTCAGAAGAACAGAGTACATATATATGTGTGATATAGTGTCAGAGAAACAGAAAATAGGCCAAATTACTAACCAGAGGAAGGTTTGTTTAAAATAAAAAAGGTATTGTGATAACATGATTATATTCTTCCTTTCATGGTCTATATACTACAGCTTGGAATATGCATTTTCTAAATGTAATTAAAACTTGTTAAATTACTTGAAACTGTATTCCCTATAGCTTAAGTCTGCATCTTTTTTCTTTCTCTTTACTCACATTAATCTTTGTAGGTCATCTATAGAAACAGGAACAATGCATGCCTTTCCTGATCTCATAAGGATACTATGAGCACTTCTCTATTATTACATTTTGTTTCCTTTTTTGTGCTTTCTTTTATGCTGCTTACCACTAACTAGACAATATTCCCTACCCTTACTTGAGGCTTTCCAATTCTCCTGCTCCATGTCAGCAACTCTGTGAATCTCATTCCCTAATCAAACGAAACCTGAAAGAATAGCTGTGAATGAACTTCTAAAGACCATAATTGGATTTCATTAACCAATGTCACTATAAAAAAATAACTAATTAATTAAAAAAATAAAGACCATAATCCAAGGGCATCGAACCAGAATCAGGTCACATATACTCATAACCTCATGTCGATAACACTTCAACGAGTTGTTGCTAAAGTGAAGACAATCTAAGGTGTTTCCTTCCAAAAAAGATAGCTAAGATGTTATTTTTTATCCTATTTTCTCTTGTTAAATCCTTGCAGGTAGGATTGTGCCCCATGTTTATTTTCTATAGATCTCCTCAGGAACTATAATGAATGTATGCTATATGTGGTGATCACAGTCATCCTGGATTAGAGGCTTTGGTTGGTCTCTTAAAATGTTTGTCATTTTTGCTGTTGTTTTATTCATCTTTAGTTCTCAGCTAGAGAAGAGGGAAAAGAAGAGCATAAAAAGGAAAAAATGTGGGAGAAGGAAACAGGAATAGAAGAAAAAGAGGTCTTGAGAGGAAATGTAAGACTGGATGGAAAAGAATGGAATAAAATCTCAGAGAGCAAGGGGAGAGGAGAGAATGTAGTGCTAATTGTTAATAATGAAGAGAGAAAGTTTGATAAGAAGTTCTTACCAACCCTCTAAATCCTCTTATCTGCATCTTCCCTGCTCTAGATTATTCTTTATAATCTCTAAATCTTCCCATTTGTAACATTTATAAATACCAACAGTGAAGATCGAAGAGGAACTCTGGGCTTAGTGGTTAGCATGCTTCATTCATAGAATCACAAACCATGTCCCTTCCGATGCTTTTCATCTCTTGACTGGACATTTTCATAACCTCGTAACGGGTCTCACTGCTTTTGAACTTCATGCTGCCATCAGGATAATGATCTCACAGCAAAAGGCCCTCAAGGAGTCCTCATCTGCAGAATCCCGTGAACCCCTTTCAGTAGTCATGCAGGCCCCTCAGGACAGCTTCCCTGCCTCTCTCTCAAGTCCCAGTTCTCACCATGTATATATACTTTACTTTCCAGCAATACCCAAGGATGAGCATTTCATGCCTTTGCATCTTTAATCTATGATGTTCTCTAAAAATGTGTCAGGAGTATTCCTGGAATTCCCTTTCTTTCATGCAGGCCTATTAAACGATAATTTTTCCATTAGAATCCAACTCAGATATAATTTCCTCTGGCAAGATTTTTCTGACTCAATTTTTCTCTAGATATACTGAATAGCTTTCACTCTCTCTGCTGCCTTTAAGTCTGCAAAATCAATCAATGGTACACATGAGTCATTTTATAGCCATGGGCTTACGTGTCTATCTGCCCTATAAACTGGTGAGTTTCTTGATCTCCGTATCCAAAATTCTAGCACATCTCAGAGAATCAATAATGGTTGAATTGAAATGTTGACATTGTCCAACCTTTACAAAACTCCGAAACAACAAAAGTCATTTAGAATGTCATCATTAACATGATATTTTATAATAGTAATTGAAAAATTCCTGAATATATAGTCCAAAATTTATTGTGATCCTCTTGGTAATCAAAAAAAAAAGGGGGGGGGGCTACTTAGATACCATTCATTGCCAATGATGACTTACAGAAATATTTACTGGGAAAGATATTCCCCGCCAGGAATTAGTTTTAGATCTTGAATTTCCTAATGCTGAGCTATAATTTTCAGAATGTAGATCACTTTTTTTCTGATAAAATGTCTATGCTTTGACTGAGCCACTAGTCTATCTTATTCTATAGTTATACATTAAAATATTAGTTCTAATATTTAATGGAATTGTTTATTTTGCCTCTGGAAACTGTGATCTCTCAATATATAGTAAGAATATATACCTACTTTTACTTTTTACTGGTAAATTATCATTATAGTGTTTCAATGATTTGAGCTTTACATTAAAATCTACCTTTCAGAGATCAATATTCAAATATGAGTAACAAGAAACAAAATCTCAGAAAGAAATGCAAATACCTTAGGAACTGATGAATTTAAAACAAACAACAACAACAACAACAACAACAACAACAACACATTTTCTGTTCTAGTCTTTTAATAATTTAATTTTCCCAATCCTTTTATTGACAATAAGTGGGCCCAAGCAGGAACACTATTCCCCAAAACAGAACTAGTGTCAGGTGCAAGCTTCTTGTTAATAACCTTAACTTCATTGTCCCTTCAAGTCATAATTATTCCTGATTTATTAGTGTGTGGGTGTGTGTTTGATATTCAGTGAAATTCAGTTTTTAGAAGTTTGTGGGACCAGATTTTTTTTTTTTAATCTAGGAATATGCCTTTTGCATTACATTTAGGGTAGAAAATTACACAACTTGCTCTCACCATGGAATCATTACTAGCATACACTCACAAGGTTATTCAAGAAGAAATTCAGTACTGTATTGCTTTAAGTAATAGGATTTATAATTCAAAGTGGCAGAAATATTGAGACTATTATCTCATATGAGATATCAAGCAGGAAGGGAAATCCAATTTTGTCTACTTTTTCTCTGCCTTCTTCAACAGTTATGTTTCCTTGATAATTATAAGACAACAAAAGCAGTTCCTAGCATCATAGGCAGACTCAACTATGCCACTGAAAAAGAAAAGGCATTTCTCTTTTTCAGGAAGAAGCTTTTATTGAGAGGCAACTTTTCCCAGAACTCCCAAGCAAGTAGCCCATCAGAACTCATAGATGAGGCTCAGGTCATATGCCCTTGCCTAGCTGAAAGGGAGGTTAGGAAAAGTTAAGAAGTTAAGTTAAAAGTTAACTTAAAAACTTAAAGTTAAGACGTTAAGATGTGTTGGCATTTTCCATTTTTATAAAGGTAGATCGTTTCTGCCTTTATAAAAAGAGATCAGGTAGAAGATGCTTAAACATGTCAAATAATGTAAAATTGAATAATGTACATATTACCCATTAAACCTATACATGGCATCAAGCATAGTACTTAGTACTAAATATGGATAGCAATTTATTTTAGTGCTGCTGCATTTCCTTTGATTTCACTGACCTCTAGAACCATTGAATGCACATTAATATAGACTATGAACATCATAGAAAACTGTAAAATACAAACAGAAACTTTGAGGATTTATTTTTGTCTTCAAATAACTTTCTGTACCACTTATTAAGCAGTTGTCTCTCGACTTTAAACTCACTCCTATGTAGTCTTCTATTTAAAACTGAAAGTTGAACCACAAGCCACACTTTCTGCTGGCTCCTTGTCTGGCTCTGCCATTAGAGAGCACTTTGGAGAGAGTGAGGGACAGAAAGAGAATGAAAGGCCTTGCTTCATTCTATTTGCTTTCTGAGTGTCTTTCTGCTTATTTTCCTCATGCACCTTAGAAACACTTTTTTTTTTTTTGGCATGGAATTAGCAGATGATTTCAACAGTAGATGCTGATTCTAATTTGCAGATTTTTTCCAGGGCTCATAGGACCATTCCCAGTGTTCCAATTCCCCAACACCAGTACTAGCTGGCGAGAATACCACTCTCAAAGGTCTGAGGGCCAGCTTCACAGGCAATTCCTCTGAGCTCAGAGGCAACACACTAGGACCAGTCAATCAGTGAACATTTATCACAGTTCTATAGAGGGCACTTACATTAAACTTCTAAGTTTTAATCATCTTAATTTTTTCATTTTGTTTCCCCAGTCCAAGAGGACAGCTTCCCAAAGCTGCTATCTTCACAATACCTTAGTTTAGTGTTCTCATTTTGCTTTTCTAGTTCTTTAATATTTAGTCATCAATTATTTATTAATAGATTTTCTAATAAGCTGAACTTATTCTTTTAAAGGGGAGGTAACAGGTTTTTTTAAAAATTTGCCAAAAGAAGCCTGTAATATTTCATTTTTTTCTGCATCCCTATAATCATGTCCACTTACTATTTTTTTGATGTTCAGATACCATATTGATTGTCATAACTTTAAAGGGTTAGATGCTTTTGTTTGTAACTCTTCATCCCTGTTATTACAATCTTAAAAACAATTCTAACCAAAATTTATGTGCTGGGAGAGCAGGTATTTAATAGTTTTTTAGCCAT
Organism: Cynopterus sphinx; assembly: GCA_030015415.1. Classification (NCBI taxonomy): domain Eukaryota; kingdom Metazoa; phylum Chordata; class Mammalia; order Chiroptera; family Pteropodidae; genus Cynopterus; species Cynopterus sphinx. The sequence continues at coordinate 66,245,528 of CM057379.1, read as the reverse complement.
ATCCTTATATTTTATTAAATTCAATATATACTCTATATGTACAAGTTTCTCCAGGCTCTGAAGTCATGGCTTTGAAATTAAAACATACACAAGAGAACTGTAGCTAGAAAAAGATGGTCAGTGGCATCAGGGGTGGGAAAGAGGGGAACAGTGATTTTGTTGACATAGAGGAATAGTAGGATATCGGTGGTAATGAACAAAGAACTGAAGGTGGTGATAACAGTAAGATGTCAGAGAAAATGAAATATTCACTGGCTATCTTTAAAAGTAAATGAAAAAGAAGGGCTGTTAAGTTTGGCATTGTGCTTTATGATAGATGAAGACATGATGACCCTTCCAGAATGTCTGGATTGATCTAGACCTTTTAACTTGGGACTAACATTTTGAGAAGATAGGACTCATGAAGGCTCAAGAACTTTTCTCCAAGACTAACTGAATGAATTCAAGCCCAAAGGGAGAAATGTCTTTCAAATACACTTCAAAAACTTTCAAAAATGTTATTTAAGGCTAAAAAGTAGAATGAGAAAGGTTACAGTTGTACAAATACTGTGAAATATTTGGGGCAAGAATTGAGACGAAGTGGGGAGGAAGGGAAGGATTGCAAGATTTGTTACCTAAAGGCTATAATTATACCTGCAACATATTCCCCAAGAACTTTTCAATCTTTATATTTTCTGCTTCTGTGCTTTTAAAATCCAGCCTAGATATAATATTATAAGCGCGTGATCCCGACGAAATGTGAGATGTATCACTGATCACTTTCAGTTCCCAACTGTCCTATTTTTTTATAGCTATCTATAGCCATGTAGTTGACAATAAACTATTTCATAAATGTCAGCCACTCACTTCTCATGTTTTAAATTGCTTGCATTCTACCTGTGAAACACTTAAAGAAATGACTTTAATTTTTACTCTAAGTAATTAGAAAAAAATTGATTTTTTTATAAGACTTCTTTCAAAGAATGTTTGGCTTGAATGTGGTACTCTACTTCTTAAATTGGAGCTTTGTGGAGCTTTGTAAGTATGTAAAATGACAATTTTCAGTTTTAAATTTAGAAAAAATAGTAGACTGCTCAATCTATTCTAGCATGGCTGAAATAGAATTCTTGAAACTCTAGTTCCTCTGTTCTACATGAGGTACCTCTATCTGGAGCATCCCAGCTGGGGGAACTTTTTATTCTTTAATTGGTATAACTCCAATAAGTAGAAAATTTTGATAATAAAAGCACCCATTTATCATCCATTGAATGAGAATAGAGTTCTCCCAATCAGCTACTCAAGGTATCACTGAATTGAAACATGCCCACTGTGACAAACCAAAAGAATCAAGAGCTGACCTAAATGGATGGTGGCAACCAGAAAGAACATATTGAAGAAGGTGAGTTTTGAATGACAGGAAAAGAATTAAATGATAGTAAGGGAGCAGAAAAGAATTTCATGAATGGAAGCAAGTTATACAGTTTTGTTTTGTATTAGATGAACAGAAAAATTATAGTAAGGATGTTTCGGTAAATGTGTTACCATCTAGAAAGACAAAATATAGAGTAGTGCCTATTTCTGACCATTTTAATAAATTTTTCTTTATTTAATAAATATTTATTAAACACCTATTACTGTCAGTTATTTTTGATTTTAGTAGTTAGCTGGGAGTAGGTGCGTACATATAGATTTATAACGTCTAATACATCTTTAGATGATTAAACTGAGTCTGGAGTTGCTTGTCTTCTTTTCCTTTCTTTTGAACATTGCTATGACTTCTAATTAGCCATTTCCACAACAATGTTAGGTTGAAGGTTATGCCTATTTTCCATAGGGAAACTGAGGCTCAGAGGTGTTAGTGATGGACCTAAGCAACTGAACCCAGCTCTGTTTAACTCCCAAACTACTCTTAACTGCTATATCAGCTGCCTGTCTGATTTTGGTAAAGTGATGGTGGGCAGCTGCCACCAAGTTAACTGAAATAGAAAATTTATGGCATATAGTAATAAGAAATGAAGTTTTAAAATAGGTATTTAATAAAGAAATAAAACCATCATTCTTAAATTCAGAAGTGACAGGATGAAAACGATGATTGCAAAAGAGCATTGTAGATTTCTTTAGTTAAAGATAGGAACTGGAATCAAGTGGAAGTATTAAAACAACAACAAACAAACAAACAAAAGAAGATGGGCCAGAAAAAGTGATAACATGATGGGAGACAGGATTAGGTTCTCAGACATTTGAAAGAAGATTCAACCAAAGTGGGGAAGGTGGATGTGAGGAGAGAATAATAGAAGAGGTAAAAATCATTCCTAAGCTGGCAAGCTCAGGAAAGCTGAGATGGTAAACATAATAGGTTTGATAAAAACTTGGGAATGCAGTAGTTCTATTGAGAAAATAAATTTGGTATTTAATATTCACATAATTAGGAGCTGCACTGTGTATTTACACTATAATTCTATGGCATCTTTGCTAGCTTTTATCTACTCTCAATTCAAACTTTTTATCCCCTATCATAGCAAAAAGGCCAAAACACTTTTATAGGAAGGGATAATTTGGAAAGTCTGGTCTATAAAGCCAATTGAACTTGGTATTGATAGCTCAATAATGCATTTGGTTAGATCACAGATGTGTTATTTCTAGCAGCCCTATGCAAAGATTGTGAAGGCTGTTTTTTTTTCTTTTTATCACTGGTACATAAGCTAGCTAGATAGCAGGGTCTTTCCTCCCTCCCTTCCTATTTTGGTTGTGGGAAAATTCACAAGACATGTGCTTGTGTCACTGTGGCTGGTTAATTTCTCAAGATATTGAATGATGACTTTAGTTAGTTAACTGATTGAAAAACAGAATAGATCTTAATTCTGGGTCTATTTTATATAGTTGTCTCTCTTTAACACATCTCAACAAATAGCTCCTCTTGGACCCACCCTATATATTCAGAGAATAATTCACTCTAGCTTTATATTCAATAAATGAATCATCAAAGTGTCTAAGCAGATATTTGATACCATTAAATAGGTGGGAAAGTTTTCACCAGTTGAGTCTGTTTTATGTAGGCAAATATTTCCTTATTAATTCAATCCAATCTTTTCAAAATTATATATTTTTATAAATGCATGCGCATGTTTCTATCAACTTACAAAACTTTATTCAACTTTAAAATATTAACTTATATTTTTTCTTTAAAAGAAAGTAGTTAGAATTTTCTTTTTAATTCACTTATTTCTTGTCGTGAAAGAAAAATCAGTAAGCTCTATGCTCTAAGGTCTATATTTATCACAGTCAACCTTCTTCTACTTACCTATCAAACAACAAAAACAAAAGGAAACAAATTCAAGAAATGAAAAAAAGACACAAGAATAATTCTAGGCACTAAAATCTGATTTGATTACATAATAACAGAATGTAAATTATTTTAATAAACTTTTGGCATAGCAAGACTATGCCATAAGTTTAACTTATAGAAGGATTGTAACTTTCAGAGTTTGAGTAATCAAATAGAAAATATAAATTTATTGCATATATTCTCTAGTAAATATTTCATGCTCTTTTTCTGCAAATTTTATGACTTGTCACAGACACACACTTCTTAAATGATGATTCTGTAAAAGGAAGAGAGAGTACCAGGAATTACACTATCGCTGTTACTTCATACTTACAGCAACTGCCTCCAGGATTTGTTTAACAGCATCTGCAGCATCTCGTTCACTATAATATCCTTTTTCTACAATCCTAAAAACAAACAAACACACAAACAAAACACTAAATTAAATTCTTCTCAGACACATGCATTCAGTTGAGTGAATGTTAAAAGAAGTTAATGAAGTTAATGTTAAAGAAGATGCATCCAAACAATTACAACAGGCTGCCTTAACATCAGGAAAAAGATTTCCATAAACTGGCACTCTAGAAATCTTTGGGTTAATTTAGGAAAATGAAAACCATTTATCCTACTTAGGCTTGAACTGTACATTCTGAGGACAAAAATTCTTTCTTTTTAAACTTTGTATTGCAAAATCATTTAAATTATATACCAAGTAGACGGTTTATACTATAAACCATCCCATGTAATTGACACAGATTCAAAGGTTATTAAATCATGACCAATGTTGTTTTATCTATCCAATTGCTTCCTCTCCTTTATTATTTTGAAGCAAATATATCATTTCATTCATAAATATTTAAAGAGATATCTCTATAAGATAAAGTGTTTTTAAAAATCACAACTACAATGCCTTTATTACACCTATAAATTAAAACATTTCTTTAATATTATCAAATATGTGGTGTTTCAAATTTCCAGTTGTCTTGGACGTGTTAAAATTTGTTGCTTATTTGTTTGAATCAATATCTAACTAAACTCCCAGTATGGTGCCTCTCTGTCTCCTCTCTTCCCCTCCCTCTCTATCTGGATTTCTTTTCCAAATAAATGGTTTGCTCTTTTTTGCATGGATGTGGGCAAGCAATTTTTCTCTTAAGTTATAGTATTTTATTTTTTAACTTAGGAAGGTTTTCCTGAATTATAATGCTTTGTATTTTTTTCTTCCATTGCTTTGGTTTTCTTCTTTGGGTTGTGCAACTATACATCTACAAAAGTTGTTTACCTTTTGACTTATATTGTTCTTTCTTCTGTGATTTTCTTAATTTTAGTTTATTTTGTAATATTAAGTTATAGTTTTATCTCTTTTGTAGGCATATTCTCTTGATATGCTTTCATTGCCTAAAGAAATCTTATTCTGTTCCTTCTTTTCTCTGCTCTTGTAATCATTTTGTATTGGAATTAACTGAGACACTTCTCTGTTGCTGCTTATTTTTAAGCCAAATTGGTGTTCTTTTTTTTTTTTAAATTAAAATATAGTTGACATACAATATTACATTAGTCTCAGGTGTACAAAATAGTGATTAGACACATATTCCTTATGGTGTGATCCACACTAACTCTAGTAACCATCTGTCAACATATAAAGTTATTACAATAATATCAACTATTATACCTGTGCTATATAGTACATCACCATAACTAATTTTATTTTATTTTATTTTTTTATAAATTTAGGTTGTACTTATTATTCTCCTTCACTCTTTTGACAGAGCTATGTGTCAGGGTATCTTTTCTAGTTTCATGGCTTTCGACTTTCTGTTTATTTACATGAAACACTAAAAAAAAAATGACTTCATATTTTCTGAGATCTTTTCTTCTCTATCTGGAACTTTATTCCCTTGCCTCTAGCATCTCTATTCTGATTACTGGAGTCTCTTGCTAACAGTTTCTCCTAAATTTGGGGCTTTTCCCCTAAGGGGTTTCCTATATTAATTTCAGGAGTTCACAGGACCTTGACTATTTTTGATGCTTCAGACCTAACTGTGGGTATAGGCTTTGCACTTCTCAGAAATTTGGATGCCAAAAAGCACCCACAATTTCAGCATTTCCTCTTGCTTTGGCCCAACCTGCTTTCCAGTGATTTGGAAGTTTTGGAATTTTAGTGTTCTCCTATTCTTAGATCCATCATATGTCCTCTTGCTTTTCTTTGCTGCTTCTTACATAGATGCTAAGTCCATGTGACTCTTGTAACTGTCAGTACTTGTCTTTATTCACTTGTGTTTTAGGCTTCACAGAGATACCTTGTCACCTGATTTTGTTAAAGGTATTGTCTGTGAGTTTTTGTTTTTCCTGTCCTAGTTTCTCTGTCTATTCTTATGGGGATATTTGAGAAGACTGAAAAACCACTTTTTTAATGCTTCTATTTTAGTGGAATTTCAAGAGAAAACACATTGGACAGCAACTATAGATTACCAACTTGCGTAAGATGTTTTCAGCTGACAAAAAGTTTGTGGTAAAGACAATTCTGGAAAAGGTCAACTCAAAACATAAGAGACAAAATTTGAACATTTTTGTAATTTTGCATTGATATTTTTCTTTGATTGTTAATTCCTCAAATACTATAGTTACTTTTCAGAAAGTTATCTTTTTAAAAAAAATGTTTTAGAAATAAGTAAGTTATCAAAGTAGCTGATAAAATCTGAATTTAAAATCTATAAATTATTTTCAAAATTCTGGATGGAGGGCGAGGAAAGCACAACAGAACAGATATGACAAAAAAATGTATTATAAGAAGATATCTCAATGATCATAATTATCCAGATTCATTGGTCTATGGCTTGTTAGAAAACTAGACTGCACAGCAGAAGGTGAGCAGCGGGCAAGAAAGCGAAGCTTCATCTGTATTTACAGTTGCTCCCCAGCACTAGCACCACCGCTTCAGCTCCACCTCAGATCATCAGGAATTAGATTCTCATAGAAACACCAGTCCCTGGTACCAAAAAGGTTGGGGACCACTGACTTAGAACACTGTCAAGAAATACAAACTCATAATTTTTTCAAAGCTTTAAGGATGGGATATCTATCCCCTCTTTTTTATTTCTCGGTTACTGGTTAAGCACCAAGATGTTAAGCACAAAATATGAAAATAGATTGTAGTATTTAAGAGACTACTGTTAATTGGTTCTTAAAAGTCAATTTTCATATGACAGTTCCTTACAAGAACACACATTTTCCAACTCATGATTGCGTTACACATTGTCTACTTACTAAAAATTTAGAATTATCTTTTTTCCCAAATTTTTTAAATTAATTTTTATTATGGTGACATTGGTTAACAAAATCAAGTAAGTTTCAGGTGTACAATGTACCAGTAAGGCATATGTATATATGCACTGCATTGTGTTAAAATCATCTCTTGAACTATACTTTCTGAACACCTTTAAATTAGTATGAGAGAAGGGGGAAAAGAAAAACTACTCTGTCAGAGTACGTTGAGAACTTTGGCTACCCTTATATTGTCCTCAGCCTTTTGCTCGAAGCATGGCTTTTTGTGGTACACTCACCAACCAGCACAAGTGTAATTAGTGACTCTGTGCACTGCACCTGCTTTCTTCAGTTCTCTTAAAGGAGAGGAGTCATAACAAAGATGATGGAAAAGAATGGCCAATAGTTAACTTTCTCCCCCATTCCCATTCTCCCAAGAAGAGAAAAAAATAGTGTAGATTTTTCTGATACTCAGTCACCAGGTCCAGAGCCCTGTCACAGCTGCTTTATGGTTTCCTACAGGGGGTACTCCTTGTGGCTTATTCTAGTCAAGTAGTGCTCCTTGGGTTGTACAGAGTGAACGTGCACAACTACATGCGGCCTCACTGACAGGGAACACTCCTTGTCTAAATATACATGAGCTGTCATGGGCATCCCCACTGCTTGAAGAGGCAGTGTTTCACCCACTAGACCTTATTCTCTACAGTTTGTTTTATTACGAAGTCTCAAGTTTTGGCCTAAATATGGATTTTACGTGTTTTCATTTGGGTTTAAATTAAGGTAAAGTGCCTGTGTTCAGCACACCTCTTATGTGAATGTCTGGTGACTGGCTGGCGGGAAGAGTGAATTTTCTTTGGAGCTGTTTTCAGGTAGGATGGAGGGAAGAGCAGTAGCTTTAAGAACAGATAATGAAAATTTTATTAATTTCCCATAATATATGTTAAATTAGCAAAATATTTCATCTAATTAATGGAGAGAGTGCAGTCTAATAGATTTTCCTATTCATACATTCAATAAATATTATGGAATGACTATTACATGCTGGGCACTCAGTAGTGAACCAGATATGACCTTTGCACTCATGAGGTTTCTCTTGGTTTAAGAGAATAATCAACACAGTGTGCTGTATGCTCTGGCAGAGGTATTAGAGAATAGCCTGAGAGCTCCTGGAAAGGGCAGGTAATCTATTTTGGAGGCCATACTGGGTGGGAAGAGGATTCCAGAAGTAGCTTATCTCAGACCTGAATGGTGTAGAGATGTTTTCTAGCTGTGGGAGAGCAGGAGCTGGGGCTGGGATAGGTGTGAGGAGGAGCCTGGGACTGGAGAGGAGGAAGGCCGTTCTAAGAAAAAAGACCAATACTACGGTGAGAGTGTGAAAATGGGGTAGTGAAATTCAATCAATATTTCTGTCTAGTGTGAGCCAGTAGTTGCTGAATATATAAAGGATAAGATTTGGGCCTTGCCCCAGACAAGACCACAGATAGCGGAGAAATTATTAATAAAAACACATCATCATAGATGCAATACATGTTATCCTAAGGTTTTTACAGCCAAGGTGTTTATTAATTCTGTTGTCAGAAACATCTCTAGAGTAGACATGTGTGGCAGGAGCATGAAATGCAGGTGTCATTCCTATCTCAGCTCAATGTGAACTCTGCACACCATAGCTTGGATCTACCACCAGAATTCGACTTCTCTTCCAGGCTCTTTCTGCTAAAAGGAACTTTGTTCTCAGTTGATTTGTTTATCAGAGGGTCACAGAGTTGGGCTTCTGGAACTCAGACACTCAATTTAAAATATTTTATAAGTTGAGCTACCACCCAGGCCATCCATGGTTGACTAGAAAGATTAATATAGCAGTGATAACTTAGAACTAAGATTAAAACTGAAGACATTAGTGACCAAGCCAAGGAAATGAAGTCTTCAGAATCTTTTTCTCTCCATTTAGGTAGCAGGACTACAGTAGATGTATGGATCCAATGCTTTCTGCAGGGTATGGTGGCAAAATTCCTAGCCTTCTTACTTAATTGTTGCTTTGATCATCCATGAAGCTGAGCTCCAAGCCTTGCTCATAATAGGCAATCAATAAATATTTGTGAAATCAATACTAATTGCTAAATAAATGGATGCCAGAAAAATTTCAGGCTGGATATTTGGATAACTCTTTTGCCTATTTTTCTATCACAGGGAACAAAAGCACTGGACTGGATGGTGATTCTCATCACAGGTACATTGGCCATGGAGCCAGAGAAAGAACAGCCATATAGATTCTTCTCATAGCAAAATACAATAGGTGGAAAGGTTATTGCTGGCCTTAGGAATAGAGTCAGAGTTACATAGTTACAGATACTATTGTAATAATATGAATCATTTTAGAAACTTATTTTGAACAAACTCTAAGTGATTCAAATTCATCAAAATAGAGTAGTATTTGTTTCACGAAGCAACATAAATTCATATCTAAATTTTAGCTGGAATTTGAAAAAAAATTCCCAATGAATTTAACCATGCACATACAGCCAAGAATTTATAGCTTTATACAGAATATATGAGTGACTTCAATATTTATTAGCAATGAAATATTCAATCATTGTAGCGGTTTTAGAGCTGTAAAAATAGGATAATTCTGGTTGATATTTTTGTGTTTTATATTTAAATACTTGTCGGTCTATTTCTCTTCTGATTTAGTAAACTAATTTCCTTTTCATGATTTATAAAATAATAAGAAAGCAGTTAAGATGCTACAAGCATCTTAAGATAATCTTCAAAGGCCCAGGGCCAGGTAGTTCATTGCTGTGTTGCATAGTTTCATTGTAGCTGGGATGAAGACTCAGCGTTGAAAACAAAATCTCTTCCCAAATTTTAATCACAACACTAACTCTCAAAAGCTGCCCTGGGATTCCAATTCTTACAGGTCTCTCAGTTGCTAACAGGTCTAGCCAACATCTGGAGATCTGGGAAGGAAGAGCAGTGGGGTAGGTTTTCTTAGGCCCCCAGGCTGTGAGACTCTCCCCCATGGGCCTTCTTGATCCAGACCAGTCTTTTCCTTACTCAGTTTGCTGTGTTGGCTCACATGTTCCTCTTCCCCACAGTTGCAATCATTTTCCTCTCATCATTTTAAAATTTTCGAATGAGAAAACAGAGGCAACACCTAATTCTCTCCTGGATCTGCCTTAAAATATGACTTTCATGCATTTGCTTCTGTCATCTTAATTGCCGCAAATTGAATTGAGCACATATCCAGCCTAGCAGTTAGCACAGGCGATGCAGCACTAATGTGATCAGAGCCCGAGGCCTTCAGACTTCCTGGCACGTACATTAGGGGCCCTATTGCTTTTTCCACCAACTGTAGTTTTTTCTCAAATGAAGATGTTATTAGATGACTATAGGTTTATTCAAGAAAGACAATGGACTGATAAAAGGGTGTACTTTTAAAGAACAGAATGACCTTGGGTAAAAGCCCCACATAATGTAAATTTCAGAAACCAAGTCTTAAGGGCTGCCAGTATATCGTCATGCTGCTCCATACAAAATTACATTAAAATGAATTCTGCTGTACCCTGTGTAAATCCACCAGTCCTTTATAAACTCCATTTGCTGCTTTTTCTCATTTCATTGATGGCATCTTGGTCTTTATTGATGCTTTTTCTAAGAACTCTCCCAAAGAGTGTTACATTCATATACTTAAATAGTTTCAAAAATACTACCACCTGTTAAATTGGAAAGCTAAGGAAAGGGTGATGGAATCGTGGATCAATGTGGGTGCTTGCCAGAGAGCTGACAGCACAGGAGAAAGGGGAGGCCAGATCTAATTGTAGACTGGGGAATGAAGGCTGGGAATTCCTAGTCTGATTCTCTCATACTATAAATGAAATGCCTGACCCAAAGGTGTTATATAAATTGCCCAAGAGCACAGTGTTTATTCAATCACTCACTTGCCAAATGTCTAGCAAATGCTTGCTTTCTGCCTAGAACAGCTTCTAAAATGGAGAATAAGGTACGCATATCTAACACCTGCTAGCATGTCCTGCTCTGGACATCACCTTCCCTTCCCTCTCTCCTTTATCTGGTAATTTCTGATTTCTCACTTAGGATTCAGCTCAGAAGATTCTATTTCTCCCTAAAGCCATTTATGACTTAGAAGACCCCTATTTTAATGCCCCAATTATAGCATTTATCACCCCCCATGAATACTTACAGTCAAATTTGTGGTCAATCTCTAGCAAATGCCAAGTATCTTATAATGCTTTTTGTGTACCGATCCTTATCTACATTTCTTTTTAGTCCCTTCTCATTTATTTTATTTTTTATCTTGTGATATTATGGTTGTCTCTATATGCCCTAATACACAATTTGAGGGGGTGAGTGGTGGTAGTATTAATAAAACATTAGGGTCCATATCACATTTTTCCTTCCCCACTTATAGGCCATGCACTTCCTGAGAATGAAGTCAATGTACTCAGGTTAACATGGTGGTGAGAAGGAAATAAAATAAGCGGTGAAGCTACAATTGTACAGTGAGGTCAGACTGTAAGTGGTTTTGGTTGTCATGATTATAAGAATTGACTTGAACATAAAGTAGTGATTGGCTTTCTGGGCTGACTCAATCAAATCTAAGCTTTAAACAGAGATGAGCAGAAGAGAGTGACACTAATGCCAGTTAGAATTCCACTGAAATGGAAAGAGAATGTGAAGGCTCAAAAGGGCAGAAGCAGTGGGAAGGGGGAGAGAGCTGCTCAGAGAAAGAGTTATGGTCAGGGAACAGGGAAAGGTGAGAGAAAGATAAAGAAATCAATGCTGACTAGCTTAGTTGGTAAATCAGCTCACAGAGATAGAGAAGGGAAGCAGGACAGAGTTGAAAGGATGCTGAGTTCATTTGAGGACAGATTGATTTAGAGTGCCATGGTACTTGTATGTGAAAATGTCTAACAGATTATTGAAAATACTGTTTTTACCTCTGCTGAGAAAGCACTAACCTATGTGGCTGAAGTCATAAGAGAGTGTCCAATTTAGCTATAGAGAATATAGAAAGAACTTAAGAAAGGGGGGCCATTTAAGGGATGGAAAGATGAAGGGCATCTCAGGAAAGAGATCAAGGAGAAAACTGAAAAGTAGGATAAAAACGAAGGGAAAAAGAGATGCTGTCGAGAATTGCACAAAAGATATGGAGAGGTTTGGCCAACAGTATCAAATATCAGACCAGACTCTCCAAAAACACAGTCTCTGACCTCAGCAATCCCTCTGTGCCTTTGTCTGTTCTCGCATTCCTAGTTTCAAACTTCACCACTTCTTTCCTCAAATGCCCTATTCTATTCTCTTCAAGCCATTGTTAGGAGATAAATTCCTCTTCTACAACAATATTGGAAAAATGGATCCTATCAAGTCTGAACTACTTATACCTCTTACACTCTCCCCTACTCCAACACACCCATTCCCAGCCCTAGGGAATTAATTACTGCTTTGCTTTCTGTCTCTACAGATTTGCACCCTCTTGATATTTTATAGAAATGGAGTCATATAATATGTAGTCTTTCCTGTGTGTTTTTTTCCACATACCATAATGATTTTGAGGTTCATCCATATTGTAGTGTATATCAAAGGAACATTCCTTTTCACTGTGAATGATATTTCATTGTCCATTTTGTTCATTTGTCAGTTTATAGACATTTAGGTTATTTCTCCTCCTGGAACACATCCCACTCCATGTGTAGGCATCCATCTGAGCCTACCATAATGCCCCTGTGAAACTTGAAGGGAAAGGGGAAATGACACAACCTTGCTGATACTCATGATGCTTGCTGTGCCACAAAGGCCTGTGTCTCTGACCCAGGAGTCGCATATTTTTTTTCAACATCCAGGAAAGTATAATAGGACACCTTATTAGTTTGTAAGTAGGACAGAATTATATCCCAGCCCTGATAGTAAGTCCTCTTTTTTTATTGGTAGTTTTGACTACTCTGAGTCCTTTGTTTGACCTTTCTGCATCTTGACTTCTTCTGCATCTGAGGAAGACACTTTTTCTATCTTACACAAATCCTTTTTTTTCTGACTTTAGATTTATTTTTCTGTATCTTGTCTGGGATTTTATTCCAAATATGAGTCTTTCTCGCACAGTTCTCTCCTGTCTCTCCGTCTGTAGGCTCTTTCCCATTAGCAAATTAATGTGTTCCCAGTGAGCCAGCTTATAGTAATAAATAAGCTTGCATTCATCCTGTGTCCCTTCTACTACCTCACCTTTATCTTTCTCTTTCTAGTCAAGCTTCTAGAAAAAATAGACTATAAATCTAGTCCAAATCAATGTTTTCTTCACAGATAGCCAGATAAAACTGCATAAAGACAAGATGTATTGAAAATACCTATGGCTGAAAAATAACTGTATATACACTAATGTTTAAGTTAATCCAACACTGCTCAAGCAGGACAAAATGTTACATTAAGAGTACTGTCATTTGCTTACATAGCAACAGCATGGCATGGTAGAAAAACCATATGTTTTGGAATCTGACATACTTGGCCTTGTATATGTATTGTTGTGAGGATTAAATGAGATCATGCTTAGTAAAATGCCCTGGCACTGCCAGTACCCCAATAGGAATGTGAAAATGACCCTCATTATAGTAACTAATTATCCTTTTTAGACAGATTTTATATATCTTTAGACAATTGTAGTAATGACTAATTTTTGACACAACGGTCCACAAATTCAGACATGTTCTGACTTTGGTTAACCAGAATATCAACTGTGACACAGATCTATGGAGACTGGAACAAGAGAACTCCCAAATTCTGTTTCTGGAATCTTTTTATAATGACAATGTCCTGAAAATTCCATTTATTTCCACCAAGATTAAGAGACCTGGAAATGCTGAAGAAGAGGCAACTATTAGGACTGATATACTAGGATTTATCAGGTAATTAATAGGCTGAATACATAGTCCTTAACAATAACAACTATTTCTCTTGTATAATAAAGACTTATAGTTTTAAAAGAGAATATTTCCAGCTTGGGAAGATGAAAAAAAAGTTTGTAGTCAGACAGACATGAGTTTCAAGCCAGACTTTATGACTTATCAATTTCTTCAGTTTATGTTCTTTAAAAAATGGAAATAATAATACTTCAGCAAATTTAAAGGGTTACTGAGTGGGTTAATACATATATAGTTTTGCATAGGACCAACTGATACAACATGAATTCTTCATAAAAACAAACAAATAATAGTTTATTTTCTTGGAAATGATTTAAAAGGGACAAACTGAATTTAATAAGAAAGACAGTAAGCTCACATAAGGAAGAAAAGCTGGACTGGAAGACAGTTTGGATGCTTAATTTGAGAAGATTTTTTACCTTCACTCATTCTCGATTTCCATATCTGTATAATGGGAACAGTGCTTTTCATCCTGCTTGCCCCAAAGCGTTGACGTTAAAGAGGAAAATCCACTAACGTCTATAAAAAATTTTTTTAAATCATATGTATTTGTGAATAAAAAAAAGGGCTCTGTAATAAATCTTAACAAAAGTAACCTCAAAGGGTGATATTATAAATTTCTAGCTGGGAAGATCATGTGAGTAGTCAAGCCTTGGCCCTATAAACATTTATCTTTACCTTGAGTAAGCCCTATTCAATGTTTTTGTGTATCTAGGTTAACACACCTTTGAAATACCTCTTTTTCAAACCCCCTGGAAGTGCAACCACCCTCAAGAGAGCACATAGTCTTGTTAACTAAAATGCAATCCAATCATAGAGATTTCTCTTCCTTGCTTTCTCCTATGTTCATGTAATCCCCCTACCACTCCCATCTTAAGTTCAAATGTACTGCAAACTGTCATTCTGGGAAGCCTTTTTCTCAGTTTGTTGAGATCTTACTTCCAGGTTTGTGCCCTGTTTGCCTCAAATAAACTATAATAAACTCTTATAAAAATATTCTACAGGTTTGGACAGTCTTACATTGACATATCAAAGTTTTGCTTTCAGCAATGGTGCGGTAGACAGCTTCCAGGAAAGAACAATTAAAACAAGCTAAATAAAATAATTTTAAAAAATATATTTGAAGATATCAGAGAATTACCAAGGAAGCAAAGGTTTTAGGAGCCAAGATCCAGTAGTGAAGAAAAACTCAGGAAAGCAAACGTAACATCTGATTCCTCTGCTTTCCCTTTAAAGGCATTTGCTGATTCTAAATCAGCAGCCAACAGGCTGAGAAGCTGAACAAATCTTCTGGTGGGATGGAGAGAACAGAAGTTGACATTTAGGGTCTGTCAAGGAAGGGGGGCCTTAGCAAAACCCCCTGGCTTAAATCAGGACCCTTAAAGAGCAAAATCCTATGAGTAATAGCTGACAAGAAATAGATCCGCCTTCAGGAAGCCCAGCTCTGAATCAGCCCAATACCTGATTATATTAGAGTGATCTGTTTCTTACCTTAACTGCCTTCTGGAACAACAACAACAAAAAATCTGCGCTTTTGGAAAGTAATAACATTTAAAGCCACCAATTGTAAGACTTTTATACATAATGTATGGCATTTGAACAGCATAATTAGGCAAGCAAAAACACAGGAAGAAAATGGAAAAAACAAGACGATTTAAAAATCCACAAGGTATTCTGATACTGAAGTTAGACAAAAAGCAGGACAAAGTACCTATTTGAAAATTTAATTAGAAGAGCATAAGGACATTGCTAAATTAGTCGTCTTAAAATACAACCATTTTCTAAAACAAAACAAAACAAAACTCAGAAATTTACTCTGAAAGCAAACAACCTCATGCCTTGTCTACTCAAAAAGTTCAATGAATATCTAAGACTTGTGGCTAGATCGAGCAGATTGAACAGAAAACCTTTGGAGCTTTCTTTTCCACATATCATAATTTCGTAGATTTTTTTTCTTAGATACATCAAACATCATTAACTTTATTCCAAAAATTTTAATAAATTGTTTTCTGCAATTCACTATTTATATTCTACATTGAATGGCAGATTCCACTGGGTTTTTACTATGTTTAGTTTTGTTAGAAGCACCATAAAATAGATCTTTTGCTAATAAAATACAACCATTTTGACTATAATGTACTAACATAATTATCTTTTCATCAATTGCTTCATTAGTTCATTCATGAAATACTATTAACATCATCATTAGATATGAATGAATTTTTATCATCACAATTTAATAAATTTGGTTTTTGACCTAAGAAAAAAGAAAATATATTATGATTTTTAATTCAGCAAGAAAGCAACACGTGGATAATAATGAAGGATATAGTTTCAGCTTGCTATAATTTTAAAGATAACTATAAAATTAAGTAACATAATGGAGAAACCAAGTTTATCTCATATATGGCAACAGATAGGTAAACAATAACATTCAAGGAAAAAGTCTATTGTCTAAAATCACTAAGTTTACAGAGTGGTTGAGTGCTTTACTGGCTGTCTGCCATTTTTCAGATGTCTTCTGTTAAATCTAAACATTTCATCCATTTTCTCTGTAAATGAAATTTACCAACAGCATTTAGTTTTCTGTTATTATCTAGAGATGAATTAACTCTATTCCATCAAATTAACGAGACTCCAAGATGAGAAAACCAGAATTCTTTTGTGAAAGAAAGGTTGTGAAAAAGGAAAGGAAAAGACTCTTGATTTCAACATATTATGAACAAATAAAGATATGTAGGTAAATAGTTAAGTATTATTGGTAGATAATAGCTTCAGTGTGACATTCCTGTCCTGCATTATTTACAATTAAAGAACACGAGATTTCTTTCTGATAGACCATAATTAGCAGAGAAATATGTAAGTTCTCCTTCAAGAGACATCATGACTACAAAGACAGAAGATCTAACTATAAATTGACTCCAAATGTACCAAAAGAAGGAATATGCTCAGGGAAGAGTCAGCTAAAGAGGTATTAAAAAAGAACTACTATTAGCAAATTTGGGTAGCATTCAAATAGGTCCAGAAGAGTCTTGATTAAACACATGAGAACATGATGATGTTAGAACAAGACTATCTTTACGTAGTCAGAGTGATCAGACAGTCTCAGATTAGAGACCATGTGGATCAGAGTGTCTCAGCTTCCTTAATATCACAGAACTGCTCAAATTTGTTCTGAGGTTCAGAGAAGTTAAGCAAATCACTGTAGGTTAGTTATTTGTCCCTTAAGTCAGTATTTAGTAGAACTATGAGTCAGGCTATCAGCCAAATGACACAAGAAGTACGTTTTTAGGCTACTGATGCTCACTTCCCTCAGTTGATTCATTTATTTGAACAGAATAAATATAGTTAAGATGTTAACAGTCTTTAAAAAGTCTTGTAATTCATGTAATTTATTCTTCAACATATATAAGAACAAAATAATATATCTGTTGAAGATACATACATAGCTCCGATTAAGTTGTGCCAGTTTGCTCTTTTCTACCTAAAGATCCACATCTGCTATAGGTAGCATGAAAAACAGAACCTTTGAAAACCAATATGAGTACTTTGGGAAGCTCTCCAAGAGGCAGCAATTTAACTGGGTGGAGCTGGGATGGGAAGTCAGGAGAAAAGTGCCCCTCTCCAACATTCTAAACCTATCCCCTTTAAATATCTTTCTTCCCAGAGTCCATTCATTATAGTGGTTGTTCATTTGTTTGGCAAATATTTATTGAGAATTTATTGTGCTCCCGGCACTCAGGGTATATCAGCAGTTTCCTCATCTCTTGTATGCAGTTCACTTCTTCTTTAGTTCATTCTTTAACCAACCAGAACTTTACATCAGTGCACAGCTTCTTACCATGTTACATATATACCCACTAAGTCTCTTTGACTTTTTCCAATTCTATTCTTTTTTATTTTTGATAACCCCAATGAACACAGGAGTTAGGCTCTGAAGAGCCCATCCGGGTAAACAGGAGATTCTTCTGAGAAGATGAGGAAGGCAGGAAAGCTATGAAAATTTAAAACTTGTACCTCGTGTACAAATGTTTTCCTTTTATGCTCCACCAGCTTTCTAGGCACACTCCCTGCCTTACTTAAACTTCTACCTTGAGTGATGAAATATAAACAGGCAACTAAAATTGGCTATAATTTGATATAACAGACCATGTCTTACTCTGTAACTTGGAACTCTGTACACAGCCTAATAGAGAAAGTAGGCCAAAAAATAATCATTTGAAGAGTATTGATTTTTAGGGCCTTTTGGATCATAATAGAGAATGCTATTATAATACATGTTTAACTTTCTATAATTTTCATAAAATATTTTCCTCACAAAAAATTCTCATAAATCTTACTATTTAGTTTAGTTTTAGTATAACTTCAGAAAGTTCTTTTATTGGGAAAGTAAATGCAAAAGTAAATAGATATAATATTTTTCTTTTTAATCACTAAGCATACCAAATTTTTGTCTACTCATGTCTTATCAAATATCACTCAGTTGAATTTATCAACTGGTATAATGTGTCATCATGAAAATTTTCAGGATAAATTTCTCTTTGATTCTTTTTTGGTGACTGGAAGCAAAACCTTTCTGTGGTTAGATTTTCAGGACCAACTCACCTGTCAAACAGTTCTCCTCCTGTGACAAGTTCTAGGACCAGACTGATTTCTGTAGGGGTTTCAAATATCTCTTTAAGTTTTATCTGGGGAAAGACATAAAAAAAATTCTCAGATTCCTTATTTTCATATTTCAAGGAAATAGCTAAAACTAAGGCTAAAACAAATATTTGTAACAGTAATATGTTGGATCATTGTTAATAAAGATTCCGCATCCTTATATCAAGCAGCCAGACATTTATCAGCTACCTCATTTCTTCAAGGGTCCTTTTGAGTTTTTATATTTTTCTCTTTGACAGTTGAAAGATACTTTTTGTCAGTATATCCCAATTTCTGAATTGCTTCAGAATTTAAAAACAAAAACAAGCAAATCAAACTTCTCTAACCATTTGAAAGCATCATGGTTGCTGGAGATGCAAATGCCTTTTTCACCTGGATTGAAACTTGGAATTAAGGGTGTGAGATAGAACAGGATCAGGTTACCAGGTTAAAGTCTGTCTTTATGGAAAGGATATTCCTCAACAGCTAAAAAGTTACTGGTGGATGAAGACATCCTCAGAAAAATAGTGGTCGTAGAGATTAAATTGACCATCCAGGGTTTTTAACACATTCAGATAACTTATACAATTTTGGATATTTTCCTCAATATATCTAAGAAGCTAGTGACTAAGACTAATCTACATTTGAGAAAAATTCTACTTAATTTCTCTTTGAAAAAAAAAAGATGGATAATGTAAAAGTATAGATCATATGTGACAAATTTTGTTAATTGCTTACCCCAAATCCTTTCCCCCTCTACCTTGCTGCAAACAGAACTCTGATTTTGTCTAGAGAAGCACGGTTCCTAGCTTCAAATTATGGATCAGAATTGGTCTGAGCCACTTACGATACCCCTGTTCCCTGATTTCTCAGTCTCTGTGAAGTTAAAGGTGATTTTGTGACCAGCTCTGACCAATAAAATCTGAAGAGAATTCCATGCAGCTGGAAATTCTTCTCATCAGACTGCTGGTGAAGCCTTTCTACTTCTGTCTTGAATACAGACCTGAAGTCTTGTGAAGACTGTGGAGTGATCACTTTAGGACCATAAAGAGAAAAAATGAAGATGTAAGCACTAAGGATAGTAGAACCAGTGGATGGAAGGTATCTGGGTCCTGGATGACAGCATCGAGGAGTTGAACCAGTATTAGCAAAGCCCTGCCTTCTGCTTTTTATAACCTAAAGAAAATATTTGTTCAGACCACTATATTCAAATTTTCTGTTATTTATAGCTGAATGCGTTGCTAACTCATAAATTAAGTTTTAAGCTCTTTGCCTTCAGCCTAGGCATTGCAGGTCATCCTCCTGACACCACAACTTTCTCAGAGAAATGAGTAAAATGTTTTCTTTAAATAGCTCAATTCATAAAAACGAGTTATGGCCTGGAAAATGGTTTTGTTCTTTTCACTTCACTGGCTCAAGAAAGCTTTTTGACAGACCTTTCCCTCAGTGCCTTTGTCTGGACACAGCCTGGAGCAGAGCTTCTGAGGACATTTTATTTTCCCCATTCAAGGACAGCATTTATTTGAATCTTCACATTGTTTCTGAAGCAGATACTCTCTCAAAGGAGACTGAAATGACTTTAGAAAGCAATGCATTTTTTTCTCACAGACTTTTTTTTTTAGCAATGGCATATTAATACCATAGGCACATAGAAGGAAAAAGCCAGTGTTTTATTAGAGCGAAACAAAACTATCCAAAATTTAGCTACCCTTTTACGCATGAAAATAAAGATGGCATATATTGATGATCCGTCCGTTTCGAAACTCTTTCAAGCGATATTATATTTTAAATTTATTCAGCTAAAGAATTGAAAAGTATGATTGGATGAACACAAGATCCAGCTATGCTGGCTACTTACTGGTGGTGGAAGAATCACCTTCTCATTATCAGCATAGACAGTAAAAAAACCCAACCTTTCATTCTGTAACTTTGGAGCTTATTTAAACTATTACGTAAAAAACCACTTACAATATTTGGATGTGAGAGGCGAAGAAGAACTCCTATTTCAGTTCTTACGATTTTTTTGTCCACCTACAAGGCAAAATGAAAGAAACTGAAAGAAACTCCCAACTTAGAAATGTCTTAATTATAGTAGAGAATCAGAAACAGCAATAACCAGCTGGGTGAATCAGGTAATTGGCAGATGCTGATTCCTAAGCTTTTTTCTTGTGTTTCCTTCATCTCTCCACCCCCTTTTTTCAGTTGCATGTCTTTCCTCTCTGCTTCATATACAGAGCAGAACTAGTTACAAATATGCGTCACAACTTGTCAGACCCCTTGCATGGCTCTTTTTCTACAAGTCATTGCTGTTAACACTAAGGCACAACTATATCTCAACCTATTCCTCCTCCTTCTCTTCTTTTCTTTTATAGATCTCTGTCCCAAACCCACTGGAGCTGTCAATCACTTCACCTTGCTCACACAGCAGTGAGAACATAACCCAGCCTAACCAGAGTAGTCTGTTCCCTGGCCATGGTGATTGGGTCAGGGATACCTGCAAGACTCAAGTCATCCCAATCAGGGTCCTCCCTAGAAATTTTGGTCCACAACAAATCTAGAAAGATATTTTCTTTTGCTCTGAAATTGCGAGATGAAAAATTGTACGCCATTACCAGTGATCATTTTTTATACCACATGGAGACCACTTTACTGAAAACAGAGCCAACACAGGAAATAACATTTCTGAGATGAAGAATGAGTCCTGTTGGCATAATGTAATACATTGGATTCAGTTATGCATAAGCTAGTTTGCCCTTAAAACTTTCTTATTATGTGAGTTTCTTTTGTTTCCTACTTAAGTCATCCAGAATGAGTTTCTGTTGCTTGTCATTAAGGAATCCTAGTTGCTTTGTCACTTATGTTTGAAACAGTAACCATTCACTTTAGGATACTCCAAAATTAGGAGTGCTTCCGCCTCTCTGGGCCAATGACTGACACTTTTAAGCACAGTGAGCTGGAGTTTCAGATCTCTAAAAGAGTCACATACTAAATAGAAAGGTTTTAATGTCCTCTCTAAAGAGAACTCATCAAAGTGATATATAGATAATATCTGCACCCTTACTGTGGACATAACCAAGAGGGGGCTTAAATAGAGAATGAATTCTACCATTTAAGTTCCATGCCCTGAGGAATAAAAAGTGGGCCTGAGGAAAAATCCAATCATGTTTCAATGCTTATAATCAAACTTTCACGATGATAACAAACAGCATTTCTTCAATTTTTATTCTCTAACAAAAACATTAACAAACAAGGATATATTCTTTGCAAATAAAGAAGAAATATTCAAGGGAATTTTACAAATTTTATATGTTCTTTTGCAACATATATTTCATATTTCTGGCAAATATATTTTGCCAGAGCCTGGAGCACCTTACTTAAAGGGAATAGTCGCCATTTATAAATGTCATTAGTTTCTAAGAAAACATGTTTACAGGAAATTGTTAAAGAGTTCCCATTCCAATAAGATATTTTTCAAGAGTTTCGTATTTCACCACTGTACATAATAAAACATTAAATAGTCATACAGCCATGCTAAGGACTCTTAAACTATAATAAAAGTTTTGGCCATCCAAATGGTCAATTAGGAGGCTCAGGGTGTTTTAACATATTTTGCCAAAGGAAATTAAAGTATTAAAATTAATTCACAATACTGAAAAAAAAATGTATTCTACTTATGTTGAATGAATGCCAGTCTGTGCAATTCAGCATACTTCTGGAAATAATAAATATCCCATATCAAAGTGCAGCATCAGTTATAAATTCTGAGTAAAAAGGGGGGGTGTGAAGATATGATCTATGCATTTTAATACCTGAAACTGTTATTAGGCAGTTACACAAGGCAGAGGATGCACTATGTACGAAGAAAAACAAGTTGATAAGAAGTAACCAAATGGATAGGCTCTGGGGCTTGAAAAGTGAAGGAATAAAGGCATACGTCTTGATACACTCAGTGCTTTACGACTCAAGAACTTTGGAAGCTGCTTCACTAGCATGATCAGACACTAAGACATGGCACACATCAAGCTATTTATTGATTAAAACGTATTCAGTTACAAATTAGCACTCAGTTTAAACTCACTTAAGCCAAAAAGGTAATTTATTAGAAAATGTAAGTGAGAAGTCTGAGGAAATGTATCTTTAGACATAGCTAAATCCAGGGGTTCTGATTCAAACGATGTAGTACGTCCCTCTCCCTCTCTCCTTTCCAAATGGCAGGAGACATGGTCACCAGAATTTTATATTTTTCAGTTTCAAAGCGAAAGAAAAGAGATATTTTCTCCTTGCTTGTACATATCTAACCTCAAGGTAGTAGCCTCCACGCTTGCTCGTTTCTTGTGCTTGTAAAGGAGTGTATGTGCTGTTAATTTCCTGGAGCAGTAGTTCTCAAACTTTTGGATTTTAGAACCCTTTATACTCTTCAAATTATTGAGAATCCGAAATAGCTATACACATTTACTGTATTTGATTTTAAAACAGAATTTTTAAAAGTACTTATTTATTTAAACATAACACCAATAAACTCGTTTTACTTAAACATAAATAATGTTTTCTGTAAAAAAGAACTGTATTTTTCAAAATTTAAAAAATACACATACTCCTGTGCTGGGGCTGAGAAAGGTGAGGAAAGGAGGCGAGGAACAATTTAAAATATGTGAGAAAGTAATGAGGTAAACTTAAGGAAAGAAAAGGAAAGCTAGTTTCTGCACTGTGGAAAAGATGGATGGAGACAGAGGTGGTGAATGAACCAGAAAAAAGGAGAAACGTGAAAACTGCAGATGCCTGTAGACTTGAGCCACTTAACTATTTTCAATGAGACCTAGATCCAGACTCTGCCACTTCCAATACTCTTGGCAGGTTGGGGTGACCTATATGAGTAGAGACTTCTGCTCTACTTCTCTGATTCAGTCAAGTTCAATAATATTCCACATAAAATGCTCAGCCTCATCTCATTTTCTTTGCAGGCTTTGGAACTGCAAGCCCTGTTTTTTTTCTCTCTATTCTTTCTCCAGCTTTTTCGGCTCAGTTTTAGTTTTAACAATGATCAGAGAGCATAATACAAAA
Source organism: Cynopterus sphinx (assembly GCA_030015415.1). Classification (NCBI taxonomy): domain Eukaryota; kingdom Metazoa; phylum Chordata; class Mammalia; order Chiroptera; family Pteropodidae; genus Cynopterus; species Cynopterus sphinx. The sequence goes on along the minus strand of CM057379.1, from coordinate 66,222,335 downwards.
TATACAACTGCACTGCTCAAATGCTTTGTGGAAAAAGCGAAATATAAAGTATTCATGGATAAATAAACAGACACATGTCTTTAAATTTTCACAAGCATAACTTCTGCTTAATTTAGCATCTTGTTTTCTGACATATCAACAAGTTCGCGTTGTCACTAACATGCTTGGTGAAAAAACTTGACAGCTGGAGCTTTGTTAAATGTAAGAATGATAGTTTTAGCATACACGATTTGAAAGTTAAGAACTGCTATTTGAACTTGCAAAAAGCAAAGGTAAAACACATAAAAAACACTGAAGTTTTCCTACATGAGGCTGGTATCTCCAATAACTATGGAATTTTATCAAGTCTGATTATTTCCTTTATCTTCTTGATCTAACAGAAACCTGGGCATCTCATGTCTACCTTACTTCTTTTATAGTCTTCTCAAGTGGTGACTTGTTTTTGCCTCAGTAGGAGACACACCCCAGGGCCTAAAAGGGGGTATCCTTCAAGTTCTTCATTGCTGCGTCCAATTTCTCCTCCCTCGTCCTTCCAAAATTCCAGCTGCTTTGGAAGGTCTGCCATCAGCCAACACAACCTGCAACTTCTCCTTGTAGTCATCCTCCTATCTCCTTATCACTCTTCCTATAATAAACATTTTAGCATCTTTTAGCAAATTTCTCTCAACCACTGATCTTATCATCACTCTTAACAACTTCAGTTTTCACATGGACTATACTTCCAACATCCCTGTTGCTCAGTTTCTTCACTATTTCCTCAATTCTAACAATCTCTTCCCCCAGTCCTCCTTAGTAACCTATGCCCATGGTCACATCCTAGGCCTTATCATTAATCAATTGTACCATTTAAAAAATATCGATTTCAATCATCATACTCTCTGTCACTTTGCTCTGGCTAAACTGGCCTTATCTTTTTAGCTCTTTCTGAGCTTAGATTCCATGGTCCATGCATGATTTGTTAATATAAGCAATGACCGGTACATCCCCCCAACTTCCTTGCTCTTATCTTCTTATGTTACACACGCCAGGCAACACTTCATTTAGTTAACTCTACCCGTCTGTTACTCCATGTCTGTGCCTGAACTGAAGTGGTTAGAAGAAAATACACAATTATATTGACTGGTCTCATTTTAAATTTATGATTACAGATCTCAAAAAGTCCCCAGCTCCCTCACTCTACAATACAACATTTCACACTTTCACCCTCACACTTCCAGTCTCACCTCCTCCCGTCTCCTATCACAGACTTGCTTCTAATTCCTGAGAAGGTATAAACAATTTGGTATAAACTTCTTAAGAAATTCATGCCCTAAGAAGCTTATGTTCTAGTGAAGACAGAAAATGAACAAATAAATCAAAGTACAGAGTTGATAAGTACTAAAGAAAAAAAACTAAAGTAAGGGATATAGGGTAATGAGTATGCTATTTGAGATGGGGAGTAGAGAAATTTCTCACTGATAAGGTCACATGGGACACAGCCACATGGATTTAAGGGAGTAGTGCTCCAGAGAGGGAAATAGTGAATACAAAGCCCCTCAACCATGGGTGGGGCTTGGAATGACAGCTAGGAGGGCAGTTTAGCCAGAGCAAAGTGACAGAGGAGGAAAGTAGATGATGACAGAGGTTTTTCACAACCAGAAGTCAGGTCATGAAGAGTCATGTTGAATGTGGTAAAAAATTTGATATTTTAGCATGAGAGAGTTCAGACACAACTGGAAGGTTTTGAGAGAGAAATAGCATGACCTTGGTTAAGTTTGAAAAGGATACTCTGAATCTTGTAGGGATGAGGATGATGGGAAGAGTAATAGTAAGAGATACCCAACAGGGATTATGGCAGTTATCTGGGTGAGAGAGAAAGGAAGTTTATTTTATGACACCTGTATTTGGGACCAAGTGGCAGTGATGAAGAAGAAAAAGTGGATGAATATATTTAAGGAGGATCCAAAAGTATTTGAAAATGGACTGACTATGGAGTGTAAGAGAAAGAGAAGTACATAGGTTGACTGCTAGTTTTTCAGCCTGAGAAATGGGAATAGAATTGCCACTTACTGAAATGGGGAAGACTGGAGAGAAGTAGGTTTAGAAAGAAACTAATACACCCTCTGTACTTAACTCATCTACTATTTTTGTACATTTTTACTCCAGCTCACTGATCATCAAGAAGATTTTTGAAGAAGCCAAGATCATTTTCACTTCTGGGACTTGGTAGTCTTTTGTCTTGAATGTTCTCCCAGGTCTTTCAGTGTGAGTTTGGACCCAATGGAGAGGAGAACAGAAGGGGAGGCTACACAGATGTTTCACAGGTGAACGCAGGGGTGAGCAATGGACGTGGTGGGGCAGGACAGAAAGGACATGTAAACTGTATGGAAACCAATATGCTATTTTATATTCAACACTGACTAGCATAATACCAATCTTGTTCCATTCAATATGAAAAGATAAACTCTAATAAAGTATTTCAATCAAATAAGAATGGTTTTGAAAACTGTCAACCATATTTTTGATAGTTCTGTTAATAACCACCATCTACTCCCTGTAAGACATTGGGGAGGGCAGAAAGGAGAAAAATAGATATTTCCAATGCAAGAGGAGCTCAAAGGATGGACTAGAGTTTAGGAAAGACAAGAATGGCCCTGAGAATCTCAACTTGGACAGAAAGTCACTTGTATTTCAGAGCCTGATTCCTCTGTAAGGTAGGCAGAGTCAGAACAGGGCAGTTCCTCCAAGGGAGGTTACCTCTGCTCCTTCATTCTTAGATTCTAAAATATAAGCTTTCCTTCTGGCAGATGCCAGAATTCTTTCACAGGGAACAGTCTTTTATTTTACAGTGAATGAAACAGGCTTTAAATATTCCTGGATGAGATAATACGCTGAACAAAGTTTATACAAAAGATTGGCTGATGCCAGACTCTCACTAGATAGAGGTTTGGTTTAACAGAGGGAGAGAAAAGAGGAAAAAGAACGTGGTCTATAACATAGGAAGGACTTTATATTTTAACACACCTCTATCTCCTGTTTCTTTCATCTCTGTATGTCTCCCTAGGATTAAGAATATATGGGAGTGGGAATGGCTTAGATGATAGAGGCTCTGTTCATCCCTCTGGCAACCAAATCAAAGTTGTGATGGAAACAAGGAGCAGCAGCAAGGAAAAATCACCTGGGATCTTAATGAACAAGCCATACAACTGGGGAGAAATTAAAAAAAATCACCCTGCAATGGCAGAAAGATTGGACAGGGCGAGGATGCAGGGCGACCCAGTCTCTAGAGCAGTGGCATCAGCAAAAGGCTCTTAAAGGTGCCTTGTTGGTGAGCGGATTTTTGCGGCAATGGACCTGCTCACTCTGAGCACCAGTGCTGATTTGGCTGCACACAGGGGGCACCAGGGACTTCCAGGGAGACATTGTTGGAGTGAGGGCCAAGGTGAGATTTGCTTTGTACAGAAGTGTGGGCGGTATCCATTGTTCCCCACTGAGTCCTCCCCACTCCCAGTGCTTGGACTCAGAGCTGCCATAGCCATGACAGCATCAAACTGGATAACAGAGATCGCTCTGCCCAGTGGATTCCCTGAAACCCTGCCTCCCCCAACTTGGCCCCCATTCAAGCCACATCCAGGTGTATCCTTGCTGAGCAGCACCTAGACTCACACTGGAGGCAGCTGGCCTCAGTTTCTGGTGTGGCCTTTTGAGGCAACTATAAGCACAGCATCTGTGGATTGCTTGCTGAATCTTGACAGGTGGTGCTGGAGGGGCAGAGGGTTGGACTAAGTTTGGCCTGCAGCTGAACCCCTCTCAGGACTCTGCCAATGGACACCCACTTCACAAATCCACACTAATGAGACTGGGAGACTTAGAAGCTTTGCTTCGTACACAGAAACAGGCATGGAAAGGCAGCCAAAGTAGGAAGACAAAGAAGCAGAAACCATGTGAGAAAACAGAACAGAGATCCAGATATAATGGAATCAAGTAATCTTACAGATGCAGAGTTCAAAACACTAGTTATAAAGATGCTCAATGAACTTCAGGGGAGTGTAGATAAATTCAGTGAGAACTTCAACAAAGAGATAAAAAGAATAAAAATGAAAGTGGAAATAATAAAAGGGAACCAGTCTGAAATGGAGAACACATCTGAGATGAGAAGTATATTAAATGGAATAAAAAAAAGAATAAACAAAGTGAATAAAGAAGAGGATCAAATGGCCTATCTAGAGGACAGGAAAGCCAAGGACACTCAATCAGAATGACAAGAGATTAGAGGCCAAGATTATAAAAATAATTTAAGGAGCATATGGGACACTATTAAAGGTCAAAATATCCACGTCATGGGGGTACCTGAAGGAAAACAAAATGTTGAAGAGCTGTTTGAAGAAACAATGAAGGAAACCTTCCCTAACCTGGTGAAGGAAATAGACATAAAACCCCAGGAAGCTCAGAGAACCTCCAAATACAGGGATCCAAAGAGACCCAAACCAAGACACATCAAAATTAAAATGCCAAAGATTAAATACAAATAAAGAATCTTAAAAGCCAAAAGAGAAAAATAGACAGTTACCTACAAGGGAACACCGATAAGACTGGCAGATGATTTCTCAAAAGTATGCAGGACAGAAGGACTTGGCAAAAAATATTTAACAGGATGAAGATCCAGGATCTACAACCAAGAATAAGTTATTCAGCAAAGCTAGCATTTAGAGTTGAAGGACAGATAAAGAGCTTCCCAGACAAAAATCAGCTAAAAGAATTTATCACCACCAAGCCAGTATTACAGGAAATGTTGAGGGACTTCTTTAAGAAGAAAAAACAGGTATCAAAAACAGGAATTAAGAATGGTAACCACTACATCCCTATCAAAAAGTACCTTAAATGGAAAAGAATTAAGTGCTCCAACCAAAAGATAGAGTAGCTGAAAGGATAAGAAAACAAGACCCCTATGTATGAAAAGGAATGGGATGGAAAAAGACATTGCTTTGACAGACGTCAAAGGTATTTAAGTCAGACAGAAAAAGATAAACACTATACGATTTCACTTACGTGCGGAATTTAAGAAATAAAAAGAACAAACTAATCAAAAACAGACTCATAAATTTAGTGGACAGTTTGATGATGGACAGAGGCAAGGAGTTATGGGGGGCTGGGAGAATGAAGTGAAGTGTTAAAGAAGTACAAATTAGTAGCTGATGGATGGTCACAGGGATGAGAAGCACAGCATAGGGAATGCAGTTAGCATTAATATGTTGTCTAGGTAGAGGGTCTGGGGAGGGAGGGATTGTTTTATGAACTACACAGATATCCAACCAATGTACTGTATATCTGAAACTAAAATAAATAAATTTTTAAAAAAAGAACATATGGAGGAACCGCTTATTTAATATACTTTACATTTAAAAAGATCTCGTTTCTCAGTGTCTTACCCCTCTTTTGCCCCCCTTAGCAGAAAATTTTTCCAGAGTTATTTCTGCATTCTTTCTCTACTTCATCCTCCAGGGTAATCCAGTCTGGCTTCATCCAAGCACTCCTTCAAAATAGCTCTTATAGAAGAAATAAGTGGCCTCATTGGGGGAGCCACTTGGAGCCAAACTAGTAGCTACTTTTTGGATTGAATTTTATCCTGTCAGCAGCATTTAATATGATATTTGATCACTCCTTTATTCAAATTAAATTGATTATTCCATGTCACCATCCTGGTCTCACTTTTCTTCTACTTTAAAGGCTACAGAAGTATTTGCAATACTTCCTAACTGGTCTCCTGGCTTTGATTCTTATCCTTTATAATCATTCCCTCTGAATACAGCAGCCAGAGTGATGTTTTTAAAACGAAAATCAGACATGTCACTCTATAACTTGAATGCCATTGTTGTTATCTCACTGTGCTTAGAATAAACACAAACTACTATGGGCCATAAAACTCAGCATAGCTTGGCTTTGCCGTTTTGATCTGATGCCATTTTCTCTGTCTACAGGACATTCAATGCCCGGGCCAGGCTCCAAGGCTTTTGCACTTGCTAAGCCCTCTTTAGACCTCACTTCACTCAGAGAATAATTGAGAAACCTTCTCTAGTCACTCTATCAAAAGTAGTTACACACACATATACATATATACACACATACATATACACACAGCATGAATCATTTAGAAACATCAATGTTTTCATTTAATTACTAGTTCATTATTTGATTCTTCCACCGGTAAATAAATTCTATGACAGCGAGGACTCTATGCATTTTCTACACAGCAGTATCTGTAGAATTATTTACCAATAACTGGTATATGGTAATTTGTTGAATGAATGAATGAATGAATGAATGGGAGACATAGCCAGTGTTTGAATATAAAAAGTTGGTGAATTATTTACCAACCCCTCAGGATATAGTAATTTGTTGAATGAATGAACTAATGAATGAATGAGAGAGCTAGTGTTTGAATACAAAAGGTTGGTGTCTCAAAGGAAAAAAAAATCCCTGGTGTAACAGCTTTGGTTAGATTAGATAAACATTTGTTAGTTTTCCTCCTGCCTACACGACATTTTTGTCATCTTATCAACACCAGTGGAGTAGAGAATGCCTATTTCACAGGCAGAGCTAAGTACCCAGACCTTTCAGAGCCTGCACAGATCATAGCTTATGGTTTCTATACTATGAGCCACAATTGCAATCTCTCCAGGTAAATGAGAAAGGTTCCAAGAAATGTAATTAATAAAAACTCAGGTGGAGTTACTGACTTTCTAAGTCCAGTACCACAGCAGGGACTGATTCCATGTTTGTTCCTTTCCCCATCATAGGCTGTAGAGCTTTCGCCGCAGCCAGAATGAATCCTGTTTTCAAAAAGCACACCTTACCGTGAATTTGTATGATTCACATGTTCTATCAAACACAACCAAAGAAGAGAATGAAATGATGAAATCAGAAAATGGTAACAGTGAGACCTGGAGTATACTATGCATTCCCAAAGAAGGAGCTGTTGGATGCTTGGTAAGCAGATACTTTCAGGAATGCAATTGTGAATTCTTTGCTTTGTCTCTGTGCCCACCAGGGGACAGTTTAAAAGAAAAGCCTTGCCAGGTCCCTAGTCCCATATTCCCCAATGTGTTGACTATAATTCCAGTGTAGTCACATCTTTGCAAAATAGAAATTGATATCCTGTGATAAAAAGTGAATACTATGTAAACCTTTTATATTCTCTTTTCAGGTTCATGTTGCTGGGGATTGAAGAAGATAAACTCATAATTTTTTTATTAAGTATCATATCCACATTTTTTAAAAATGCAAAATATAAATAAGAGGGAGGAACATATCTACCAATATAACACAATTATAATTAGCATTTTGGTTTATTTCCTTTCAGCTTTTTAAACTGTATTTCTTTACATATTTCAAATATGGAAATATAATTTTTTTCTTACAATATTCACTAAAAAACCCTAAAATTTTAAGGCTACCTAATATTCATAAGCAGAATGTCAAACAGCTTCCTAATGGCCTGGTGTCATCAGTGGCTATCCTCATGGTGAGACACTTATGTTTTTCTACCATTTGTTTCTAATATAAAATATTCTATAATGAACATCTTTGGCTGTACTTAAAAAAGAAATTCAATTTGAATCCTGGCTCTGGCATTTAGACTGCTTTATTAAATCACTTATCTTGACTAAAGATTATTTTAATTAGTTCATGCAAAAAATGAAGATAATCATTACTGCTCCACAGTATTATTGTTGTAAGGATTAAATGAGAATATATGTGAAATCTCCCAGCCCATGGTAGATGTTCAGTAATATCAGTGCCTTTCCAGAAATAATTTGTCAAAATAAAGCAAACATTTCCTAGTTTTCTATCTGTAGTTTTCTAAGTCTTCTCATGAAATCTACTGCAATTACAATAAACTAAACTTAGAAATATTGAGATTTATAAAAGCCTTCCACCTCTAGTAAAAAAAAAAATCTATAAACATGAAATACGATTTTATTTTTCTTCTAAAAGTGAAAGATAACTTCATCAAAAATTTAGACTTATCCAATATAATGATTTTGCTTGGTGGTTATCAAAGAGAAAATTGATGCCTGTTGGCATTTAAATTTAAATACCTTCTTTCACCTTTTTTGAAGACTGGGATGAGAGCTATACTACTTTGCATGACTTTGGTTAAGCTTGAGGAAGGTTTTAAGATCATTTCTTATGTTTATAAATCACTGTTCACCACCAAGGTCACACCTGAGTTAACTGCAAATCTGAAAATCAGCCTTCAGACATTCAAGTTCTAACAGAAATGTGACAAACTGCACGATTTCTTTGTAGTGCCCTTTTAAATTTTTACTGGTTAAGGCAATACTTTTCAAAATGTTTTCAATTACAAAAAAGGCATGGAAACAACAAAATTTAGTTTTCATTTTGTATTCCTTTCAGTTGGACAGCAATTACTCAGGTGCACAATTCCCAAACGGTCTGAAAGTCGGGGACAGGATGATGCACACCCTCAGAGGCCCAGAGATAACGCTTTTATCTAAAAACTAAGTGATTATCTATGTTATAAAACTGAGTAATTAGATATTCAAGAAACTTATGACTTTATCTCTGTAAAACTGCCAATTAACAGAAATAAAAAATATCCTTAGGAATATTAGCATTTGAAGCTTCATCAATTACATCTTTGGGTTGAATCTCTTACTGAGAGTAGCTTTGGATAAGAAAAAACCTAGATACTCTTAGAAGTTTTAGCTCCTTGCTTGTTTTTTTTTTCTAAGATAGTTAAGACCTTCAAACACCCTGATTAATATTGCTCAAGGATGCTATAAACTTCCTTAAAAAGTGTAATGGACTCACTCTCTCTCTCTCTCTCTCTCTCTATACACACACACACACACACACACACACACACACACACACACACACACACACAGTATATATATATTTTAAATGATCCCTGAAGTAATATAATTATGCTGTGGACCTAGAACTGAGGGAAAAAAAAAAAAAAGAGAGAGAGATCTCAATGATTTAAGGTTCAAAAAAAATCCATCACTGATTTTGCCCCAAGGCAGTGTTCTTCCTCTAAGTGGCAGTGTTAATTTGACTTCCTTGCTGAAGAAGCATCTTAACGTGAGTGAACCCCAGAGCTTCACTTTTCTGAAGGTACCAGATGTTTCCAGAATCAGTAACTAACACGTCAGGTCAGTCCTTCACATCTTTTTCTTTATAGTGATGTGAGCATTCTCAGTGTACTCCCTTCAGCATGTCCTTAAGTCTCTTTGAGGTTAAAGGGCTCAGTTTAAAAGTTCAACGTATGCAGAATTGAGTAGATACTCACACATTCCATGCTAATGTCCTAGCATTGCTCTCTCTATGATACTTTCCACGCTTAGTTTAAACTAAAAGAGACTCTAACTGGAAAAATATAAAATACCTTTGAATAAAAGTATTTTTACCCCCAGACGTTCAGTGCTACATGTATTGGAGGTATTTTAATTGTCATAGAAAATGGAATATTTCTAAATGAATTTGCAGATATAAGTGTGGTTGGATCTGCTTTGGTTTATCAATAAAAGAAATCATTCATAGCTTAATAGAATTTTATTATGTGTGTCACACCCTGAAACTAATCACAATACCCAAATGTGTCCTGATGCCATGATGGAAAAACAGTTCTAGACTCCTCTGATCTCAAAATCTCAAAGAACAATTTTCCCAGTGATAGCTTGGCAGGGTGTGTGTGTGTGTGTGTGTGTGTGTGTGTGTGTGTGTGTGTTTAGGGCAGGGGTGGGAGAGGGAAAGCTTTGTAGATATATTTTTCAGACTTCCGGGGTAGAGATAAGTATGAACAGCTTTAACTGAATTTATTGACAGTTGCAGCAGAAAGGAAATTAGAACTCACTATGCTCAGTCACACCCGGGGCTGGGGGAGGGGTATCCCATCTCCCATTAAGGCAAGAGCAGAGATTCATACCAAGCAAGGCATGTAGTTTGTGTATCACACAATCTGCGGTTATATTCTTTCATTTGCTAGTAAATGTTGTATGCTTAGAATCATTAAACTAAGGTTTTAATAGTATTGGAAAAGAAATCTCTTGCTTGCATTCTCTGCACACAGAAAATACTATGTACCTTTGTTTCACAGTGTGACTTAGAACTGCACTCGCTCAGCTTCTCCTCAGCTTCTCCATGTCTATGTGTCAATAAAAGCTGCTGCTTCTTGTATCAGCTTTGAGATCAGCAACATTTAGTTTCAGCCCCAAATCTGGGCCATGATCATTCTTGACTTCTTTTTTGTCTTTTTCTCTATCAGGACCTAGATGCTATAAATAGAAAGGGCCCAGATTTGAGACTTGAGAGCCCTCCTGGGTTCAAATTCTCAATGCTATTGTGTACTCTGGGCATGTCACTTCTCTAAAATTCCTATAAGTAATCCACTCCCACGGGGCACTTTTCATTAACATGCAATAGGAGCTACCATATAATGATTAATAATTAAATATGGGCTCCATTCTTATTAGCGTTATGCTCTTTCACTGTTAAAATAGTTGAAGTAGCTTATGGTAATTTGAGTGTTTACTTTAAAAAAGTAGTTGAAAAATAATTCAATACTGAAAATTATTTGGATCTCTTCTAATTAATATCCTCTGGACATAGTCATTCATTTTCTCTTTTAGCAAAATAATGGTTTGGGAGTTCCACGACTTGATCTTTTTTTAGCCTTCTCTTCTTCGTACTTTGAATGGATGGATACAGCTTTGACCACCATTCAACTTTGTACCATAAAGCAATATAAAAATAAAAATCCATTAAAATATTTTTTTCCTGTTAACACTAAAATTATAGCTTTCCCCTTTCTCATTATGAGTCCTAAGTTTGCTTTGAGGCTAAAGGCTGTGTCCCCCTGGCTCTCTCAGCTCTCATGGGCGTGGCCCACTGGGCATCACTTCAGCACTGATCTCCTGACCTTGGGTTCTTTCCAACTTACCTGCTGCCCAGCACCTCTCCTTTGGTTACAAGACCTTTCCCACTCAACTCTCTGATAAATTTCTAGTCTTTCTCTTCTATTAGGGTACAGTATCATAAGCTTTCCCTCTAAGATTCCCTTTGTTTTGACTGGTTATACATCTCCTTTTTCTGCTCCACAGACTCTCTATAAATGATGAATATCACTTTAGATCCAACCACCCACTACTTACAAAAGTACTAGAGGGTTAAATGTGGTAACCTGACTGGATGGTGAAGCTGCAAAGTATATTTTGTTTGGGCCACAGAACACAGGCGCATGCCTATATTCTCATTCTCTCTCTCTCTCTGTCTCTCCACCCTTTGCTTCAGCTTACCTCTGAATTATGGTGTTTATTTAAAAAACCTAATAAAATACCTATGAGAGATCAATGTAACGAGAGGGTGGATAAGCAAGCTGAATTGTGACAGATTCCAGCAGTATTTCTATTGAAAAAGAAAATAAATCTGCAGCAACTAATTCTCTACAGAAATGTTCAGACTTCCAAGTGGCTCTTTAAATGATAAAGCATACCAATCAGGCCAAGATTTTAACATTCCACCCCATTACCTTTCTTCTCCTATAGATATATACTTGTCACAAACTGAATAGAAATATCCCTGTTCCTATTTCAGGAAACCTGGTTTAATAGTCTCTATGAAAATCAATAGGTTCCAACTGACAGAATGCTTGGAGAAGTTTCGCTTCACTTGACATGGCTTGTTATCTGCAAACTACTTTCCTTAATGTGTTCTGAGACCTCAATTGGGCCCAAAAAGTCTATTTGAGCTAGTGATTTATTATTCTCCTTTCCATCACTGACCAAAAGTGACCTTGCCTGCATTTCTGGAGCATACTCAGGAGTGGTTAAAAGTGTCTATAGCCGTGTTTAAATACACACATATCTTTAACACAAATCTACCCAGGCATTTCTCTTATGTACAGCAACTGGAAAATGACTGGCCAATGGTTAGTTTTCTCTGTTCCAAAGGTTAGAGACAAGAGAGATAATCCCAGTGATAGAAATGGTATTATCTCTATTTTTGAACTTAGAAACCTGTAAATATCCTCTAATAGATATGTCTTGGAGATTCACCTACCAAGAATTTGTGAGGAGCCTGTGTACACTCTGTAATTTAATCTAGAGCAACTTCTCAAATTCTCCTGCAACAATATAGTTATATACTCAAATACTAACTCATAAAAATGTAAGGAAAAATGACTAGAACTTCAAAAATAACTCATAAAATGATTAGCAAATCACAATATGTGGTTCTTCAACTAACTGAGAAGAGCATAAAAGGCCAAATGAGCACTTATGGCGATTTTTATGAAAGTCAGGGACATTTACTAGGTGAATGTTAATTAGATTATTGAAGAAAAGCCTTTCCAGAAAGTTATAGGTAACTTAATATTATAACAACTAAAATATGATAAATATTAGACCTGCAATAGCTTCTATACTGTGACCTAGTCACACTGCTCCAAGAATCAGACAAGAGCCACAGGGTTGAAAACGTTCCAAATCTAAGAATCATAGGCATGCAAGATTTGTTTAAGTAGGAGGTTGTATGATCAAAAATCTTTACTTAGCATAAATAAAATTTAATTTACATATTAAATTTTATTGACAACAGTAGCAAAATATATACCCATCTTTAGCAGAAATTTTAAGAACATACCACAAATGATATAATTAATTTTATTCATAGAGAAGTGCACAATATGTCTGGTGCTGCTAATTGCAAGTTAATGAGAACATTAAAATGGCCAGAATGAACTGATGTTATAATATAAAATATCTGTGTGGACCCATTACAATTAATAATAAGAATAATGTTCACCATTTAATCCATAATTCCTAGGTGCTGAGAAATATTTTACATAGATTATCTCATTTTATCCTCACTTGAACACCATCTAGTTCTTAAACCCATTTTACAGATGAAGAGACTGAGATGAGAGATTTGCATAATTTGTCATAAAGTCACACAGGTAGTAACTTGTTGTAAAGTCACACAAGTTGCAGAAGTGATCCTGAACTCAGTGTGTCTGGTTCTAGAGCCCATGATCTCACCCCACAACTGTACAGTCATTCATAAGGAGAATCAGAACATCTATACATTCTGAATTTATGTACCGAGACTGGCTCTCAGACTTATAAATTCTGAATTTACACACTGAGATTAATTCTTAGACTCAATACTGGGTACTTTATGAAAGTGCAGGAATTTTACAGTAAGCTGAATACAATCTTTTCTAAGAGCTGAGCCATACATATAGAAATTTCATCTGAATTCTAGAATTTAAATACTTTTCTCCAAAATTCAGGGACACTATAAATGACTGGTGAACATAATCTTTCTAAATCTCAATCAATTTTTCTTGAAAATGAGCCATACCGATAGGGTTGATGTGTGATTATGTAGAAACACCCTGAGGTATGTCCTCCTAAGGAAGAGAAAACATGTGACTCGTTTCTGAAATCGTGACCCCATTATCACCATGTCAGTCTTTAAAAGTTGTGATTCCATTTAAGTCAGCAAAATTCAGTCTACGCTGAAGTTTCCATCAGCTTAATCTGTTCAAATTTTGACACTTTCTTGAATCTACTTTTCTTTCTTTTTGTGTTTTAAGTTCAGAGTATTCAAAAGTCATGTAACATCAGTAAAAAGGTTCTATCTTTATATCACTGGTTGTTCTACAAGCTGTGTCTGTCAGAATCTTTTTTTTTTTTTTGTCAGAATCCTTTTTGATGCTCCAAAGTCATTAACCTGAGGAAGTAGCTCAAGTAGTTGAGGAAGTAGTAAATCTTTCTGCTCTAATTCAATCTTCTAAATATCACCTCAAGTGGAGATGATGAAGGGTTCATGCATGAAGGAAAAAAATAGCCTTCTTTCCATCACACTTGATTCATGTTTTACAAAGTTCACAGTAAAAGTTCCGCTGATGCCTGCAAGCCAATTAGTTCTTCTGTGCAAGGTAATGAGGTATTTAGGGGTAAAACTGCACTGCCTGTGAGTCTGTAACTGCTTGAAAACAAAAAGTTACAAAATAGGCCACTGTTTCCCAAGAGAGGCATATGATGTCACTCCTAGAGATTTGATGACTTCTTTAGTTCGAGAATCACTAATACAAAGTGGAAAAAATTTAAAATACTCAACTTAAAAAACCCTTCAGTTCAGTTTTTCTCTCCTTTTTACTCTTACTACCCTCAAAGCCTCATTCTCATTATTGATGCAATGAGACAAATGAATACTGTTTCTGGAAATGTCCAGGACTTTTCAGGACTGTAGAAAGTTGGTTCAACAATAATTTTCTATTTTCTGGCAATAAAAGATATTTGTACCAGAGAATTGCCAATGTTTATCATACTATTTAGAAACTGCAAGATCCTGAAATGTTTCCTGAATGGCCAAAAGAAATGTTAAGTTATTTTGAACAGTATTTAAATATTGAAGTATTGATTTCCCCAAACCTTTTAGGAGAATTTTCATATATCATTCAATAATTTATCCTAAATTCAATAATTATTGATTTTTGCCATATTTTATATTTCTTTCTCCTCCAATATGTACACGTGTGTGTGAACTGTAAGAAAATAAATTTTTATTGTTTTAAGCCAGTTTGTGGTAGTTTATTACAGCAGCCCTAGGAAATTCACAGATAGATGATAGACAATAGACAGATGATTGATAGATGATAGATAGAGAGATATAGATAGATAATAGATAGATAGATGATTGATAGATAGATAGATAATAGATAGATGATTGATAGATTGATAGATGATAGATGATAGATAAATGATAGATAGATAGATAGATAGATAGATAGATAACAGATGATCTTTCAGACTCTTTAGTTTAGGTCTAGTCATAAAATGTGGACTTAAGGAACTATCCATTAAAATAGTATAGTGGCCCAAAGTTGTTAGATGAACCACATAAAATTGCCATTTTTGTAGGGAAAAAAATGGTTTAACAGAGACAATTTTACATGGCTCAACTAATAGATTAAATAAATAACTCGAGTTTTCTAAAATCTCCTTTTCCCCTCAAGACCAGATCCTGTACTGAATTTGCTAGGACAATACTTCATTTCCCTCTTTAAACAGATTCTTCAGCTTCATTCATCTCACTTAGATAAGGAATTACTGTCTCCATGACCTAAGCGGAATTAAGCACTGAAGGCAATTGCTCTTTGGGGTTTGGCCTGCTGTTTCACTCATTTACACAGCTCTATGCATGGTTTATTCTAGGAGACAATGCTGGGGATTCTGTCTAATTCATGTTCAATACTAAGGTTTCTCCAGGGGATTTTCTCTCATTTCATTTGGCACAGCAGTAACTGTGTTTGACAACATCTGCCTTACAGCACGCTCTGCAGCTCCATCTGACACTTGATTCCCATCCATATTTGCTTTCTGCCTGTCTTCTGAGGAAGATGTTTCCCAACAGAGGTGGAGAAGAGAAGACAGTGAGGGCAAACCAGAGCTTTACTTTCCAGTGAATATGAATCATGAACCCACACAAAATGTCTTAACCTATCTCTTATTCCAAATTCATCAAAAGACTTTTAATATAAACCAACTCTTGCTAAGACAGTCCTTTGTCCTTTGGGACTCTGAGCATTTACAAGTGACTTCTGAATGTTTATTATTCTATATTTTCATATATCTAACCCCTTTTAAACTTTCCTCAAATGTGAAAAGAAAATCCACAAATTTGACTGGCAATTTTTTTAACCAGTAAAAAGAATACAACTAAGCCCAAAACTATCTTGTAGTTACTACTTCTAAAGTATGTCAAATTATTTTCATAAAAGTATATATATTTAACAGGAAATTCTATTTCATAAAATGTTTAAGAATCCTCAGTTCAAATAAATTTTATGATGAATGGAAACTAATGTAAGAGAAAATTCCAAATCTTACTAATCAAAAGATCCCTCTACATTCTGGGATAACTTAAATCATTGCTTACACCAAATAGGAAATCCAGAATATAGAATTTATTAGTAGCAACCACCATTTAAATTATGTGTTTCAATTACACTATTTGCTATGGCTTTAAATTCTAACAGATTGTTTCAAAATATCATTCTACTTCTACTCCACTGAAAAGCCTGTGTTATATTATTCTCTTCTTCATTATATGAGATTATAAAATTTTCCTGGACCAGACAATACATAAACAGCTGGTGATATTAACTGTCTTCAGAAGAAAAAAAAATCCCTTGGCCTAAAGGAGCTATTATTTGACTTCAAAATTTATGATACTTCTCAGCAGACTTTACAATTGAGCTTCCTGGAGAACATATATTTCACATAATACGTTCACATAAAATTTGATAATGGAGGAATTGCTATAGAAGAGTATGTTGTCTATTTGTGGTTTTACAAGAGGAAACCACCTAAGAACAGAAAGTACATGTACGGCATTATAATGACAAATACTCTCTGGGGCACAGGGAGTATTACATCATGCTGGCATTTGTATTTTGAACTTTCAACTGCTGCATTTCTTACTCATTGGAGATAAGTTTAAGTAACTTTTGCCTCCTCGGCTCTCTTACAAGTATAGAGCAAAAGGAAGCAACCTCCAAACTAAAATTTTGCTTGTTGTTCAAATACAAACTTCTTAGATGAGCAGGTTCAGTTCCAGAAACACTTGCATTTGTCCAGTTGTATTTTACTGAAGTAAACACAATGTTTGAAAATCTAAGCATATGTGTATATCCAACAACATGACAGATATACAAAGCAAGGTTCATCTGCCAGCTCTACACATTTTCCTTTCCACTCTCATACCCACAACCACAGCTAATCTGAGATCCAGTCACTTTCAATGTCATAGTTTCCATCAGACAACCACCCATTTGGTTGGACACTCATAATTGAGTTGCACATAGCAACTCTCTGGCCCTTTATCCTTTGAATCAGAGCTCCTGGCTTTTCATGTCAATGATCCCTATTATAAAATAAAATAAACTTACTGTTTTCTTTAACACTTTGAGAGCATAAGGCTTCTGGGTCCCCTTCTGTTTGCATCTGTACACAATGGATGTAGCTCCCCTTGAGGGGAAAAAGACAAAAAGAAGTTGTTATGCTCTACACATGAAATAAAGGAAAAAGCTTGAAAATAAGTATCTTTTGCAGTTACCCCAATGATTGACAAGTGTTTATAAATTCTACTATAGGACCAGCCCACTTGTCAAGAGTGCTTTTCCTCTTGCAACTGAATATAGTTTGCTCAGAAAAATTCTAGGTTTTCCAGGCTGCTGTTTTCCTTTGCCCCATCCCAATTCAAGTGACAATATGCCTTGGGCTGTTGCAGTCAGTGGCTCTAGAGTAAACCAGGCCCTCAGGTGAACAAGCATGTGAAAAACATCCACCTGACTTCAGAATTCCTGAGTTTTCCTAAAAATATGTGTCTGGAGTAAAATAAGGCACATGGCTTAAGGGAGAGAGTTTAAGTTTAGCCCTCGGCTATAAGGATCAAGACAGTCTCCACTACTTGACAAGGGAGCTGGGACTCTTGAGAATTTACAGCACTTTATTTGGTGCCTTGGCATTCTCCCAAAGTCAATGTTAGCACCATAGAGATTCTGGCTCCATCAGCTTGGTGAATACTGCTACCACTTATTTACAGATGCCCCAACAATAAGAATTATGTGAAATGTTCAGGGGGAAAATACTTACCCATGGTTAAAGATATATAGAGGAAAAGTAGATGTACCCCTTTATATATATATAAAAAACAAACAAACTTGAAATACAGAATATTTTTTACGCATATAAGAGAATGGTAAGAAGGTACTCAGTGACTAACTTCCTATCTGTGCAAGGTACAAAAGGAGAATATTAAAAAGCAGGACAGTGCGGTCCTGATGCTCTCTCTCCACACGAGAGCAAGAGGACAAGACAAAAAGGCTCACAGACCAAGCAGGCTTTAGTTTCATCTTCAGAAGGAACTTTAGACAAATCTTAAAATAAGATCAGTAGAAGTAAATCTGTCAGACTTTGAATATGAAGCCAAAGGAACTTTTATGATATACTCAGACCTACGGTTCTAAAATTTTTAGTAAGCACAAAAATTTATACAAAATCAAACATATTTCCAGCTGCCTAAACACAACAAATTATTAACAGAACCAGGGTCAGAAACTGGGGTTGTAAGTGCTAACAGAGTTAAAAAATTTAAACACATTTTAAAAAACTTTGATAAGATAACAACATGGATGTACCTAGAGGATATTATTCTAAGTGAAATAAGTCAGACAGAGAAGGAGAAATATCATATGATTTTACTTATATGTGGAACCTAAAAACAAAATAAATGAACAAATAAAACAGAAATAAACTCATAGAGAACATTTTGATGATGGACAGATGGAAAGGATTAAGAAGTACACATTGGTGGTTACAAAACAGTCACAAGGATGTGAAGTACAGCACAAGGAATAATCAGTAATATTGTAATAACTATATGTGGTGCCAGGTGAGGATGAGACTTATTGGGGTGAATGCTTCATAAGGTATGTGAATGTTTAATCACTATGTTGTATACTAAAACTAATATAATATAGTATGTCAACTGTAATTAAAAAATTAAGAATTACTTTTTTAAAAACTGCAAACAACTTCAACATTCCTCAACTGTGAAATGAATTAACAACCTATGACACATTCATACAGTGGAAGACTACCCAGAAATAAAAAGGAACTAACTAGGGTACACATAATAACTTAAATTATTTTCTAATATAATATTTTAAGTGAAAGAAGCTAGGTCAGAAGGCCGTATACTGTATGATTTCATTTATATAACATTCTTGCAAGGACAAAAATATAGGCATAGAAAATACATCAAGGGTTGCTGGAGGCTGACAGGTGTGGGGGAAATTTTAGCATGATAAAATTGTTCAATATCTTGATCGTGGTGGTGTTTACACAACTAGAGGTAGGTAACTGTCAAAATAGTTAGGATTGTAAATAAAATCTATGAAATTTAATGTGTATATATTTATTATAACTTAAAGAAATACTGTAAAAAAAACTTTCCAAGAAAACCACATTGTTCAAAGGTAAAATTAGAAACCACATTATAAAAATGTGGCCTTTAACATTCAACTTATTCTATTTTTATTTCATGGTAACTGGTAAAATAAAAATAAAAAAAAAATAAAAAATAAATACAAGGGAAAGTGATTTGCAAGCATCAAAAAAACCCCTAAAAATCTAATTGGTATTATTCAAGAATTCATGTAAAGAAATATATTAAATAGCATCCATTCTTCAATTTCTTCATCACATTTACCAATAATTTCAATATATAAATCATTAACTTAAGAAAACCTTTAAATTTTTTTTTAACAAAATTTACTCCAGACTGATCAACCTAGAATTAATGTTTTATTTTTTTATTCTTTTTTTTTATATGAGGAATCTATTAAGAAAGTCCAATTTTATTTTACTAAGTAATGGACTTATTCATATTAGATCATTTAAAATTTTCCAGCTTTCTTGAGATATAATTGACATAAGACAGTGTAAGTTTACCGTGTACAATGTAATGATTTGATATACATGTATTGCAAAATCATTACCACAATAATAATGTTAGTTAATGTATCCATCACTTCATATGGTTACAATTTTAGAAATAACTTTTTAAGAGATGGAAAATTAAATTAAAAGAACAGCTCAAATAAATTTATATAAAAATAATATTTCAGTAATTTTTCAAAAATATAATCTATATTTTGCCAAAATTCAATGATTGGCATTTAGTGTGTATATATAATTTTAGAAAGAAACCATAGTTTCAGTATATTATATAAAAATAAAAATTAATGTGAATATTAACAGCTAATTTTTAATATAGAAAGAACATTTTGTTACAGTGTTGTATCCTCATTTTAAAAATAGATTCTATAAAGAAGTGTTCACCAATAAAGAGAAAATTTTCTGAGATCCAAAGGAAGCAAAGAGATTATAGATTAAAGAATATTATATTCATAGTTATTCAACTGAGGATAAAAAGCTTCACTACTCAGGTCTATTCATTTATAACATACAATCTTTAACAAAAAGGCCAAGAAAATTTAGAAATCTTTCCAGTTAGAATTTTTTTCTGCTATGATTTGATGAGAAAGAAAATCAATACTCTTTGGGAGTCTGAACCTGACTTCTACTTTCACATTGGTTTTCTTGAACAGAAATTTTGGAAAAATCGATTTTTAGCTCTCACCTCGTCTAATATGGCCAGTTATTTTTTAAAAAATTAAAACTGAAAAGCTAAAAGTGCAGGCTACTATGTTCCATTTTGGAGAAAGACGAGAAAGTAGTTAAACCTGTAATGTGTTTGAAAAATCATTGTGTACAAGATAACTGTAATACTATGAATATGCTATTTTATATGTGTATATTATCTGCATACACATTATAGCCCTTGTAAAGCTGTTAAGAAGCACTTGATGTTGGTACCTGACACTGTGTGCCAAACTTATGACTGTCGGGGAGAAGCTTAAGATCATGTATTTGCCTGGAGATGTTTCAAGTTTAGAGTTCTTTGCTCCCACATTTAGGGTTACTTAGTACAAAACAGGGGGCTTTTTATCCTACAGTTCATCTTTACATGTTCCTCATGCCCAACACTTAAGAAACAACTATCACAATTTTTTTTTACCTCTCTTATAATACAGATCTTTTTTTTCTTCTTTTTTTCTCCTTTATTTTCTTTTTTCTCACCTCTTCATTCTCCTCCTTTTCTCTCCTTTCTTGTTTTAAAGAGATTGCTTAAATTTTACTTTTCTTTTCTCCAAAAGAAATTCAAGTGCATTGACACAACTGTCTACCCACCACCAGCTGGGAGACAGATATCTGAATACATTCAAAAGGCCAGGAAGAGATCCAATTTGATTTGAAATGGAAGCAGAAAGTCAGAAGTCTGGATTCACATCAATGTCTGAGGGAATCAGGATGAGACTGCACAATGTTAAGATAAGTTAGCATCATGGGTATTCTCCCATCAAAGGAGATTATAAATCAGATCGATTTTCTGCAGGGGGAGAACTTAGTGGGACATTTGTGATTGCTTGGTTTGAAGCAAAAGAGCTTGGATTCCCCTGCTAGCAAACCTACAATTTGTTCTTTGAAAATGCAAGAGAACTTCAGATACAAAAATCTCTTAAAAGATAAAAGTCTGGAGGCACAGTTGACTGTTTCTTGGCTCCATCTGTGTCTCTGCAATGGCACATTGCATAGCCATAAAAATTGTCTTTGCTAAAGGTATTAGAAGTTATTAAAGAATTTCATTTTTTTAAATAGGAAGGGTCTTGAAATAAAACCAAAGAATCTTATATTTTTAAAAGATCTAATGTTGAAGTGGCTTGATAAAAGAATATAGTTATATCAAAATATTAATCATTTAAAAACATTTCAGTATATTTATTTTTTGATTTTCTGTTCAGCATTTGATTTTTAATGTTTTTTTTTATTTTCAATGTGTGTATGTGATTGCAGGAAAGAGCCTTCTAATGCTCATTATGAAAAGGTTTAAAAGCAGTGCTGTGATTTATAAGAACTGTCAATCATATGTTGAAAACATAATGTGCGCAATTTTACATATCATTATATTTCCTCTACATGATTGACTTGCTAATATTTAATGAGCCTACTCCTTTCATTGATTTTTAAAAATTAGATGACTTATTAAAGAAGACTGGTTTAGACCTCAAAATTGATTCTACTTGAGGGTGAAAGCAGAATCATATTCAAGAACAAGAGCCTGAAAAAGTCCCTAAGTCTTTAAAGCATACATTTTGCCCCATTCCAGTAATAGTTATTCAGTTTCATCCTCTATCTCTATCAGCCTGCAACTCATCAATACTCTTCAATACATCAGTATTTCCAAATGCTCTTTGGCCACTAAAGACAAAAGAAATCTGAATCTTAAACTGATGAATAACAGGAGGAAAGACTGCTGAGAAATGTTAACTACTGTTTGGCATTTTCAATCTACAACTTGAGGAATGGCTAACCTTTAGAATTCAGAAGGTTGTTATTAGACCTGGAGGTTTTCTGAGTCAGTTAAGTATTACAGTCTTAGAGTAATCTCAAAGATATCATGTCGAGGAATGATATTGAACTACAGATCTTGAGTAGTGCTCAAGCTCAAGGTTTTAATAAGCTTGGGTTTAGAGTCTGTCTGTAACTATCCTCTCTCTTTTCTGGTTCATTTTCTTGTTAAGTCCTGCAGAAGGCAAGGGCAAGCATCCCATTTCAGTTTCAGGGATATATCATGGCCTCCTACTTGGGGTTGTCTCATTTATTTTAAAATGTCTTTATTTCACTGTCATTTTTGAGACATATTTTCATTAGATATAGAATTCTGGGCTGACAGTTTCCCTCCCACAACTTTAAAGGCTCTGATCCACTGTCTTCTGGATTCCATTTTTTCCTGATGAGGTATTAGCATCATTCATATCATTGTGAACAGAGCCTCTAACACCTATGTCATTTTTTTTCTCTAACTCCCACAAGTTTTTAAGGCTTTATTCTTTTTTACCAGTTGTATTTCTCTCTATTCTTCAAATTAGATAATTTCTATTGATTTGTCTTCAAGTTCCCCAATCTTTTCTTCTGTAGCCTCCAACCTACCCTTAAGCTTATGAATTTTTAATTTCATATGATGTATTTTTCAATTTTAAAATTTCCATTAGGTTCCTTTTTTATAGTTCTCATTTCTGTGTAGAGATACCCCACTTACGTTTACTCATTATGGCCATGTTTTGCTTTATATTTTTGAATGTATTTACCATGTTTGTTTTATAGTCTTCATCTGCTTATTCCAACATCTGGGTCATCTCCAAGTCTCTATATTATTATTTTTCCTTGATTACTGGTTCAATTTTTTTGATTGTGTGAAAGACATTTTTAAATGATTCACACTAGGGATTCTGGTTTATATTATTTTCTTTTAAAGAGTTGACTTTTTTAATGGGAGGCAGTTAAATAGTTACAAATATGTTTGATCCTGTCCAGTCCTGGTCCTATGTCATGGTCCTTTCTAGGGTACAGTCTTTACTCCTAAGGTATGACCTTTTTGAGGTTTCAATTAAATATTTGAGATGCTTAGTAAAGTCTCTCCACCCTTGGCTGGAGATCCAGTGTCTTCCAACAGTACATG
This sequence comes from Cynopterus sphinx, assembly GCA_030015415.1. Lineage (NCBI taxonomy): Eukaryota > Metazoa > Chordata > Mammalia > Chiroptera > Pteropodidae > Cynopterus > Cynopterus sphinx. Next base: position 66,199,175 of record CM057379.1, on the reverse strand, counting down.
CCTATCTTCCCTCTGATACATTTGTAAGCCTGCAGCCTCTTCACAGCTACTCCTGCTTAGCCTCATAAAGTCTCACTATACCTTATTCCTAGTTAGAAAGCCAAAGTGAATGTGGTAGTCACCTTGTGTTTCCTTTTTTTCAGGGATCACAATTCTATATGGTCCATTGTTCAGTGCCTGAAAATAATTGTTTCATGCAGTATATCTAGGTAATTTATGGGAGAAGGCCAAATGCAGTGCTTTTTACTCCATTATTTCCAGAGCAGAGCTCCTCCCTTACAGTCTTAATTTTTATCACCTTGTTGAGTTTGAATCAGAAATTAATGTAGCAAAAGGGAAAAACATGTTTATCTTTATGCATTTTTAAATAGTATATTACAAATGTTGACAAAGCTTATGATTGAAGGAGATTAGCAAATGATAAATCTACAAGAACAGAATTAAGAAATTCTCCTTTGGTATTCTAGACAGCTTTTAAAACATCAACAGCTTTTGTTATTGTTTTTAAAGAAGAAAAGAATTTTGAAGCATGAGATATAATTTTATTATGTCAAAACACTGTGCCCAAGAATTTTTCCTGTTGAATAGATGATCAAACATTTATATTTTAGGACAAAATAACTAACCCATTTTAGATTACATGCCTTGAAACTCTCCCCACTGCTACTTCTAAAGGATTCATGTGGCAGAGAGTTGTACCAGATGGCTGATACAGACGAGGAAGAGATTTCATCTCTCTCAGCTGTGACTAGTCTTGTCATTGGCATTCAGTGACTTTTAGCATTTAATATTATGAAACCAAAAGGATTAGAAATCAGTACGATCACTCCTTCAACAAGAGACTTAGCAGAAGCAAAGCTAGTAGTTTACTGAGCACACAGATATGTTTTTGGCCTGCAGGGGGTCATTTAAAATGTTGAATAAATTTGGCTACATTGAAATATTATGACATTTCATCAAAAAATTCAGATTTACAGCTTCTCCTAGATTTGGCAACACTAATTTTTAACCTGTTCCCAGCAGCAGTTGGTACGACCTGAATAGCAACTGTCTTTTAGAGAAGGCCTGTGGTCCCCTTACCAGCTTTACACTTTTACACCAGCTCCCAGTTCCTGTGGCATACACATTTACCTTCCCTGATCTAATGAATATTCAGGAAGTGGGAATAGCTGGTAACTAAAGCAGAGGAATGTCTAAAGGCTCACTCCATAGAGATGTAGATGTGATTATTAATTTGAAGAAACTTATTCCACATCTCTGCTTTAAAATTCAGTTAGTGGTTAAAAGTCCATGATGATTATTCTATTTCACTGTATCAAAGACACCATCAATTTGAAGAGGAATCATTATGCTATGAATGCTGAAAAGCAGCTACCATTTGACAATGACATCTTGTGGTCTGAATGATGCACCCTGATTGAAGAGATGATTGAAGAGATGTTAAAAACTGTGGAAGATTGTGCATTTTAATATCAATTAAAAATGGTAATATCCTATATAAATAGTACCGTACAATAATAGAATGCTTTCTCAGTTCCAAATCAATTTTAATGTCTTCATAATTCCCACTCCCACTACAATAGTGGGAAATGGAATAGGCTCCAGGCCTAGTCTCACTCCCTTCATTTCTCCTCCATCCTACTAGTAGAAAAATATTTCTAGGTAGAAATCTGACCATGTGTCTCCCCTGTCGTCACTATCTTCATGACAGTGAGAATGATCCAGTTTCCTTAGAATGTTATGTGAGACCATTTACCATCTCACTCTTCTCTTTTCTGGTCTCGCCTCCTCTTGTCCTCCCTCTTAAAATTAGTGTTGCCAGATTGACATCTAGCAATATCAAATTCACTGAATCTTTGAGCATGCTGCCCTTTGCGTTTAATTACCTCCTTTGATTGTCTGGTTAACAAGATTCTAGGCATTCTTTAACTCAATGTGCTCACCGCCTCTTCTGAGATACCTCCCTTGGCACACATACCACATACTTTTCATTCCATTCTGGAGTCATCTGAAGCTAGTTTGGTCCACCTCTGCACCTAAAATCTGCCTTGTGACTTATTTGCGTGAGTACCGGTCTAGACTGGAGCTAATGCCATTAAGATGATGGTACCTCATAAGCGTATTCCACCCTTTGTGGATACATTTTGCATACAAAATGTTTAGGCAATTTTTGTGGTTAGATGTCAATATTAGAAACAGAGACATTTCACATTTTAAGAAAACTAAACCTAGAAACATAGGACTAGAATTCCTGGATAACCACAACCAGCCAAATCTATGGCAGGGGTTGCCCATTAAGATTAGCTATGTTTTCTACAGTGTGTTAGGAAACCCATCAGTCCCTCTGGTTTTTAACATGTCTTTTCACTCATTTACAATACAGACCTGAACTCTGTAAGCATCAGACTGCAAAATTTGGTATAGACTATGAACTCCTTGAATTAATATCTTGTTGATCTATGTCCCCTGGTGCCTAGTACAGAGCCTGGCACATATAGTTGGAGTTCAAAACATATTTTATATATTGAATAATCTGACATGATAATTGTAATAGTTCAGCAAAGAGGCAAGCTAGGTATTGTGATTCACCATTGATAAAGAATCTACAATTTGGGAAGTCAATGTGTTGCTCAATAAGACATAAGAAGCAGAGCTGTGACCAAACTCAAATCTCTGCTCCATTTTTCAGGATTTCTCACTAAGAGGAACAGTCTTTTGTGGCTATCTATCTGGAGACTGCATGAAACCTCAATACTTTTGTAACTGATAAATTAACCACTATGTCCTCTGTATCCCCACCATTACAGAACTTACCACACACTGCTCTGTATTATAGTTAATTGTATGTACGTGTCTCCCTGATGTAACTTGATGATGAAAACCTGTGACTAGACAGTGGCTTTCACATAATAGACCTGTAATACTGACTTGAAGAATTTAAAGGAATTAAATTAATATTCTCTAGTCTTTATTATTTATATCATAATAATGCCTTAAATCTTATATGACAGGTTGGAAAGAAAGAAGAAAAGAAAGAGAGAGAGAGAGAGAGAGAGAGAGAGAGAGAGAGAGAGAGAGAGAGAGAAAAGAAAAAGAAAGAGAGACAAAGAAGGGAGAGAGAAAAAAGGAAGGAAGGAAAGAAGGGAAAATATTGTAATAAAAGTAAAAATAAAAATACACCTAAGAGTCCACTTACACCCAGTTACTGCTTCCTATTTTTATCAACAATATCTATCAAATAAATTCATATTGTTTCCAATCCATTTAGGATTTTAAGTGTTACTTATATTATTTTCATATTTCAGACATTTGTATTTGTTTCCACTAGGTCACAGCCACTTCTCTCTATAACGAAATAATTAGAAGTGACTCTGCTCTTATGGACAGTTATGTCTGAATTGAATTGTTTCTGACTGATAGCAGAGCTTGATATTTCTAGTTTGTTGTCCTCCTCCCCCCAAAACAAAAACAAAAAATGAAAACATAATGTCTTCTTCCCCATTCCTCTTAGGTAATCAGGTTCAAATAGAAATAAAATCACTGTTATTCATGCTTATGTTAAGATAATCAACCTTAAAAGAGTCTTATGCTCTTATAAAGAGTATAAACTGTTCAATATAAACAGTATTCAATGAGCTTCACTTACTCATCCCAGAAAATAGAAACCATATTTGGGGTTTTGCTATTGACAACTTCTGGGCCTGACACAGGGATACCGCCCAGCCACATGGGTGATAGGAATTGTGAATTCATTTAGCTATACACTTTGCTAACTTTAAATCCAAATATGGAAAACTTGATTGCTTTTTGAATGGGGGGGCTATCACTTACTAAGCCATTTCGTGTCATAGACAAATAACATACTTCCTCCTAATGCAACTACTAGATTAATAATTTATATAAACTAACCATTACTATTTATAATTCTCCTCTTGCCATCATGAAAGCTGGGGTTTGAGGGGATTAAGCAACCTGTGTAACCCGAATCAAGTGCTTCCGTTCTCTCCACATACAATACAAATCTGCACTTCTTTCTTAGTAACCCATCCTCACACACTCTACTATAAGATATCCTTTCAATACTTGTTAGGCTTTTTTTTTTTTTTTATGTATTATACCACTGGTTGTAGGATTCTGAATTTATTTGAAAAAATGTAATTTTGCATTCAGATAATACATAGCACCATGTTCAAAAATTATTTAAAATTCAAAATGGCAATGACAAAGCATTATATCAAGTGCAGGGCTCTTCAGTGCGCAGGAACCTGTGCAACTATACAGGTCTCTAGCCCAAGGAGCCAGCCCCTTCCAGAGGCAAATCATTTGACCCTCTTGACCTTCAAATTGCTCTCTACCAAAGTGGCCTAATGGCACCTGCCTTATGCACTTTCTCTCTCTCACGGTCATTACAAGGATCACATGAGATAAGTTCAAATGCTTTGTAGACTCCAAAACACTTAAAAATATGTAATTTTATGTTATAAACTTACTTGTTAATGCACATATTTTTCCATTTATTTCACAAATATAAAATACTTCCTGCAGACCAAACTTGAAACAAATGAGTATTGCTTACATCCCTAAGAAAACACAAATTTTTTCTTAAAACAATAGGCTTTACCATGATTTTATACCACTTGCAGACTTTAGGAAGTTAACAATAAAATACCCCTTGAAACAAGAGTCCACTAAATCTATGTAGGCACAAATGGTTGCCTTGAAACTAACCTAAGCTGCTTCAAATTACTGTGTAGTGTAACTGAATTTTACATTCATTTTCGGACATGTCTAGTCCCTGGGTCAGCCTGCCCCAGTTTCATAAGCCCCCCTCCCTCCTCCAGTTTTCAGGTAGAAATTCTCCTAGGATATTTTCTTATGAAATGCATTAACAGGCACTACTTATCCCTTCTTGCTGATACCAAAGTTTATAAAGAGGGCTGCCTGAGGTCTCCTCACTTCTGAGCTCTTGTGTCTTTTTGGCAAGATTTCCTAACCTGTGAAAAGAGGTTTATTTTATTACTTGTTTGTTTGTTTGTTTGTTTGTTTTTAAATGTCTTGTCAGCAATTTTCCGGCGTTTTGCTTTTGGGTCAAAAGCAAAGGAAACAAACTTAAATCAGCTAAATTTCAAAATAAATTCCTTAATTCTCGAACCACGAAATGCATCAGGATGCAATTACAAAAACGATTCGATTTTCAATGTGGAGGGAAAATGTTTCCACTCTTTGTTCTGGTCTTCATTCTCACTCAGCATTCCAGGGAACATTGAAATAGCTATGAAACAGATTAGAATATTGTTATTCTTATCCTTGAAAATGTAATATTAATTAAAATTATAGATTCCTTGTTCCCATGACTTATCAATGCCAGTAAAGCATTGAGACACTACTGGCTCTGAACCTTTTTCTCATGATAATATAACCATAATGCAATCTAAGAAAATTATTTTTTGAAGCAAGTAATTTAAAACAAATAATGAAGTCCTCTGGTTGAACATGAGACTATCAATAACAGCAGAGCAGAAGAGCCTTCTCTGTGCATCTTCATGCTTTTATCTCCACATCATGTACGGCTAAGTGTCTAGTCCTCAGGACTAAAGGCAGCTCAATCACTCAGCTTCTATCAGAGGCTTGGAGTGAAAAAGAAAAGGCCAGATCGATATCCTAATCTTCAAAGGAAAAGTGAAGGAAAAGGAGGTTACAACTCAATGTGTGTTTCCAAATGTCAGATTGGGCCTCCTGAGTCAATGTCTGTGGGATGGGACTAATGGTTGAGAATAGTTAAATGGGACAGTAGTGACCACAAAGAACCCCAGCCTGAAACCAAAGAGGCTGGCCACAGAAAAAGAACGGAGTAGATGCTTTATCATCCCTAGGGGATTGGTGATATCTCTTGCCCCATGCGGATGAAATGGGAATGGCCAGTTAAGAAAAAGGATTGGAGTATTATGCCACATGCCAGGGGATTGATGTGATTAGAAATGACTAGAAATCCCTTGAGAGAAAAATAATTTCCTCTTTATTATTAATAATGTTTGCTTAGAGTCACAAAATAATTTGAGTTGGCCTAAAATTCAATCTTTAATGGCTAAAATGCAGTAGTCTATTCTGCTTCCTGCGTTAATTAGAAATGGCATCTAATTATTGCCTAATGAGCCACACAAAAATGCTAAGCTCTTTTGTGCTCTCTTTAAATTTAATCCTAAACCACCAATCTGCCTCCTGATAAAAGCAATAAAGCATGTATAGTTGACAAAAATAAAAAAGATTATGGCTATGGTGTTGCAGCCCTTTGTAATCATGCAGGTGGCAATCCAAATTATTCAGCAGAAGAAGCTGCCATTGTCCACAGACTGGAAAAAAATGAGAATGAGACCTCTTAACACAATATAGTAGAATTTGTCTTAACATTAGCAAATAGGAAGCCATTTTTTCCCCAAGCTAATATTTATGTACTTTGGGTGAAAAGAGTAGTGAGTTTGAGAATTATAGGAAAAATGATAAAAATGAAATTTAAAGTTTCACTATATTTAAAAAAATGGAGATCACAGCCCTCAACAATTAAGTGTTGATATGAGGATTTAATTAGATATTTTATGTGAAAAGCCCATGCACAATGCCAGACACGTAAATGTACTAAATTGATTTTAATTTCCTTCATTTTTTTCTTATTGTATCTGATTTCAGAATCTCAACTGAAGACTGACTCACTCAAAAAGACACAAACTTCTTAATACATGAGTGTCTCTGTTCTGTTCACTGTGTATGGTGCTAATATTTCAAATTAATCTGAACAAATCGATAGTCATTAAATTGCACAAGGCAAGTAGTGCATAAAATAAAGTAGCTCACTATTTCTCTCCCTAATCAATTGAAAAGCTAATGCTAGCAAACTTCTAATTACATGTGCAAAGAGTGTAATTAGATTTCCTTTCGATTACTAATTTTAAGGCAGAAATAAAACCTTTCAATTAACAGTTTTCTCCTTAAAGAACTTTGGCTGAAAGGTCACTCAAGTACATTTCATCTCAAATAAAATATAGAAGAATTTCTCAGCTGATTTAGCAATAAAGAAGATAAAACGTTCATCAAGAAACAAAGTGTCTCAAACAGATGTTGCAAAGTGGAGCCTTATATGTTATCTGTTTGTCATAGCAGCATTACACTATTGCATTTTCTGATCTTTAATAAAAATATCTTTTTTATATCAAAATTTCTAAAATGACATTTTGTCATTTAAATTAATATTATCACCTCATCAAAATGTCAAGATTGAGGAAGGCCTGTCAGTTGTTTGTAGTTGTTTCTTGTTCATTTTAAACACAATAAAATCTCACATATTAGTAAATGTTAACTTTACTCATTTTTATATATTTCATTATGAATATGGAAATAGTAATTTAAACATATTTTCTAGACATTTATTTAATAATCTTAATGGTTTTCAACCATATTCAAGAACAGAAATGAAACAAAATTATTAGAGTATATCATTATAGCATTGATAAGAAGTAATTAATTAACTTCTGTAAGTTAATTAACTTCTGTAAATTTTTAATTACCAGCTTTTTAAAGTTTTTAAAATTCAAAAATATTCTGAGAAGATGATAGGACATGTTTGCTCCTTTTCTGAATTAAAGGCAGTATTAAATTTATGGGTCAATAATAAAGCAATTTTGGAATGTAAAATGTATATTAGAGTGCAAATGAGCAATACTTTATAGTCAGAAGAATACACAACAATTTATATACTTATAATTATACTGAAGAAGAGTAATACTTTATATTTACTAACAGATGTCACTGTTATAAAATTAGATGATATATTATTTACTAATACGTAGATTGAAGATTCATTATTGAAAAAGTGTAGAGCCATATTAAAACATGACTTTCCATTACATGAATTTTGATGTGCTATTAGTCAAACCTTATCCGTATTTGGATGAAGATGGCCAAAGTAAGTCTTCATGAGTAGTTTCAAGATCACCAAAAAGTGTCACCAATTCTTCCTCAAAATTACATAACCTAAAGCTAACTAAATGTTACATTTAAATGAACTTGCACACTAAGTACTAACTGTATTTTATATATTAAGTAGATACATTCTCTCAAATTTCACAACTTTTTGTTTAATATTGGATTACTTTTTTTCATTAATTTCTATTACATTTTTGAGGAATGGCTTCTACAGGAGAAAATTTGTTCTAATGAGGGAAAAACACACACTTAAGAATTCTAATATTCACTACAAGAAGGATTCTACTTATATCCTTTTATTTGTCCATACAATTACTGCAAGTATCTTCTTAAAAGGACAATCAATTCACAATACCTCACATATCAAAGAGCATACATTTTTAGGTTTCATTTCATTGCCCTCCTCTCTGACTCCACAGTAGTAAAATATCCAAATAGCACATGGCTATGACTATGTTCTGGGTATTCTACAGAAGTCCTTACAGAAAAAGTTCACTTAAAGAGGGTGTTTTGGATAGTTCAAAAAATAAAGTACAAATAGCCAACATCTATTGAGCCCTACCTACATTCCAGGCACTGCACTGACTGCTTTGCCTCCACCATTTCATAACAATAATCTATTCTAAGAGATGAGACCAGTGAAGTTCAGAGAGGTAAAATAACATGATCGAGGTCATAAAGTAACATGGAGTAGGGAGGGAGGATTTGATGACTTCATCACTGATATTTTAAAGAAACACTGTGTGGCTTTTCATATTTCTTAAGTTTAATAACAGATTAACTAGTAACAATGAGTTGCTAATGGATCTTTCAGTAGAAGGGAAAAATATTTCAAGTTTTAATTCTGTTAATGAAGAGATTCCATCTCTCTTCATGTACTTATTCAAAAACTCCTTCTTGAGTCTCTATGCACACTGCTAAAAGACCAAGCGACATAAGAAAAAAGCTCAGATAAAGGGCACTGGTAACTTAAAAAGACTGATGGAATCAGAGAAATCTTTGTAGAGGAAGTATCATTTGACTATCCTTCAAGGATAGAATGAATTTGCCAGGAAGAGATGAGAGTAAAGGGCATTCTGGGAAGAAGTAAGCACGGGGACAGAAGCTGGGATTCAAGATTCACACACAAAGGACAGTGAGAACTCTTAGGCTGGTTTTTCTGTGGGGTGGATGAGCGGGGGGTCTAATGTGAGATAAGACAGGGTCAGAATATGGACAGTTTTAAGTGCCAAGTTTGGGTATCTGCTAACAATCTCTTAGGCAAGGGGAAATTACTGAGGCTTCTGAGCATAGGAGCAGCATGATTAGTTTTCTTTTAAGAGAAATAAAGGATGAGGGACATATTAGAGGGAAAGGGATAAAAACCCAGGAGACTTTTGGAGAAGCCATCCCAGAAGCACAGGCATGGAGGTGACAGGAAGAGAGCAGTGGTGGTGGAGAGAAGAGGAAGTTGTAAGATTTTAAAAGTTAGAGGTGGAAGGAGACAAAGACACATGAACAGAGAAGTCCACAGTGGTTAGATTTGAGCCTGAGTTATTGGAAGAAAGGTGAATAGAAGAGAAATAATTTGAAGAGAGAAAAGGGTCTTCAGTCAGGTTCTAATTTATAGAACTTAAGACTAAAACAATTCAGTAGAAGTTCAGATTGGAGAGATTTGGACATCATGTGACTAGAGGTGATATCTGATGCCACAGAATAAGTATAAAGAAAGGAGAGCTTTCTTGAAAACAGGGGACAGGGATTGATCAAGGAGAGAAAGCAACAGTTCTCATAGCAGCAATGTGAAAGTTGCATAACTGAACCTCTAATAAAATTATCTCTTCTAAGTAGCTGTCTTTAATGCAGTGTTTCTTAACTGGGAGTGATTCTGCTTCTCTTCTCCAGTCGTATTTACTAATCACTGCAGACATTTTTGTTCTTATAAATGAGTGAACTGGGGGTTGTTACTTGCATCTAGCAAGTAGAGGACAAGGATGTTGCTAAACATTCTATGATGCCCAGGTGATCTCATCTCCTGCCACCTGAAAACAAAGAATTATTGGCCCAAAATGTTGATAGTGCTGAAGTTGTAAAACCTTGGCTTAGGATAAGAATGATTTGATTTAGAATTGTAAACTGTTTAGGAAGAATAGAAGGAATATCTGGTATAGTAAAAGTTCTCAAATTCTTCATACTTAGCTTAAATTAAAGTTAGGTTTTAAGTCAGCAAAGAAATTAGTTTTAATTAATGATGAAAAAAAGAGTCTCATTACAAACTGAAGTTCCCCCTGAATAGATTGTAGCTAATGTTCCAAAGATTTCCCCTTTTCAGTTACTAATATGAGTTGCAGGGGTCCTTCATCAACTAATCACATGAACCACTGGGGTTGTTAGCCCTCAGCTCGCTCCTACACTGTGTTTTGAACTCAGAGACAACTCAGAGTTCCTTAGATTGTTCTAGGAAATTCAGGAGGCATAACCTGAAGAATTCTATTTAATCTGTAATTAAAGTAACACATATTTTGGTCCTAATATGTCTGGCTACCACAAGAAACTCTAGAATATCTCAAAGGAGAAGTCAAGGAAGCCTTCGGATATTCTGCTTGAGTCTGCTGGGATCATGAAAAATATGAAGAAATCCAAGTCTCTTGGAACACGATAACTTAACACTTATAAACAAGTGCTCTAGATCAGACATTCTGTTATGGTCTTTACATTCATTATCTAATTCTCAGAACAAGTCTACGAGCTGGCAATTTTATGCCCACTTTATGGATGAAAGGAGATGAAGCTCAGAAAGGTCATTTAATTGCTTAAGGTCATATAATTAGGAAGAAGAAAATCTGAAACTTGATCCCAATTCACTCTAATGTTACAACCAATACCTATAAATAGCGTTGTTTCTGGCTTAATTGGCACTCCCTCAAACCCACCTCCTCTGGGTGTCTTTCAGGAACCCTCCTCTCTGGTCTTAAAGTCCTGGCACCAAGCTGCACGAGCAGCCTTTGTTCCATGTTTCAAAGGGCATGGAAATATTTCCTGGAATGAACAAGTTCTTTGTACCAAAACTCATGATTAGAAAACCAAAGAATCTGCTTGGCTTTAAGGAGAAAAAGACTAACGATTCTACCTCAGAAATCCAAGTCATATTTTTAATTTTTGACTTTTCTAAAAACCAATATAACTTTAATCTGGCTTTCTACATATACCAAGAGGATTGGTAGTAAAAAAAAAAACAAAAACCCAAAAACCTAAACAAAACACTAACAACAACACAACCTGACATCCCTGCTACTGAAGACTGAGAAGACTAACAAGCCATCACATTGATTCTCTACTGGAATGAGACAAATACGATAGAAAACACAGCTGTTTTGATATAAAATTTACAATAGTCAGGCTATGAGAAACTTCCCAAGAAAAGCAAGGAATTCTTCAACTTTCCTTTGAATGACAGTTCTACCACACGAACAGAGGGAGTGACACTAGCTCTGCAAAACCTGGATATTCCCCTACATATTCTGGAGGTCATAGACAGCACAGAACAAACTGGCCCTTGCCTACTGTGTAGCTTTTCTACCCTCTCCTGTACCTTTTTTCCCTTCCAAAGAGAGAACAGGGTTAACATATCACTTGTTAAGAGTTTTTTTCATACAAACGATTATTCTTCAAAAAGAAATCACAGGCGTGTGAGGAAAGTATATAGTATGCAGATACCAGCACCCTCTTTCAGCAGGTCTTCTCATAGCCAGAAACTATGCAGGTGGTGGCTGCCACATGGCAGAAGGCAACCCCCTCCACAGCCAATTTTAGAAAACCTGAGGAAGAAAAACTAGAGTAATTTTTTTTTCTTTTTGCCTTGGACCCAATTATAACCTTATGCCAGCTAAATTGATGCCACGTCTCCTCTCAATGCGAAGAGAGGGTTGGGGGAAATTGTGGAAGGGGAGATTGAAGTTTTTCACATTTGCCCAGGCAATGCTCTGATTATAGAAAAATTGATAACTGTTAGACTCTTTAATAACATTCTCTATGCATATAAACTCCATGATTTAAATTCAACTGTATTTTAATGGCATTCTTAGAATAGGTATGTGTGAGATTTGTCATATGCCTGTGAGAATAATGTCCACCGCTGCTGTCAGACGAATGCAGATAAGGGGATTCATGATACCCACAGCCCAGAACACAAGACAGTGCTTCCCAAATGAACACAACTGTTTTATATGCTAGAAAAGGAAACACATTTGTAATGATTTAGCTTATAGTTTGACTAATATGAAAAAAAGAACACGAAGCTTTCTGTAATTCACTGGAACTTTCTTTAAGTGAATATGTCAGTATATATTTCTAATCATAAAGCAATTTTGTGTTTAGAAGGACAGAGATTACTGAAGCATGAAAACTAACACAGCTATCATTGCTAAGAAGTTCCCTATGTACTAAGCGCCAGGCTTGGCATTTCATACACATCCTCCGAGCCACCTACCACACTGCTATCAAAGTAGCCTTGTGCCTCAAAGCTAATCTAATGTCATCTCTTTTTAAACCTTTCAATGACCCCCAATATTAATGGACAAAATCCAGATTCCATAGCATGACATATAAGACCATTGATAAATTGGTTCCTACACACTTCTTTTGCTGTCAGTGCCTCTAACAACTTCAAACCAGACTGAACTTTTAGCAACCCTCTGGCATCTCATTCATTATACAGTACAATACCATTTATTAATATTAAAAGCATATTCATACAGAAAACACTTCATTTTATAATGATACATTCATTGCCAAAAACATACACAAACACATTAGAATGGAATGCTTACTCAGGTGGAGATAGAGAGGTGGGATGGCTGATGAAGAGGGAATGAAGCACTAAAACCAGAGACTCCCTGCACAGCCTGGAATCTAGGATGCCATGACTGAGGGGCATGGTTAACTCAATTTTGTACCAAAAAACAAGGAAGTTGAATATGCCCTGTTAGATTAAGTTACATGTATATACAAGAACAGGGGTCCACAACCCCCAGGCCACGGACAGGTACTGCTCTGTGGCCTGTTTGGAACTGGGCGGCACAGTAGGAGGTGAGCAGTGGTTCAGAGAATGAAGCTTCATCTGTATTTGTAGCCACTTCCCAGAGTTAGCACAGCCTCAGCTCCACCTCAGATCATCAGGCATTAGATTCTCATAGGAGCACTGGTCCCTGGTGCCAAAAAGGTGTCATTAAACACTCTTCAGGTTGTGGACAGGAGGACACACATAACTGAACCCTGACCTATACTCATATCCTTAATGTACTTTCCTACTACTCAAGGTACTAGCCCAGTAAACATTCTTTAATCAACTGCTGCCCTCATCTCCAAATGACACAGAGATCACTGCTGTGCCTAGAGATGGAATAAATTGCAAGTCTTATGTCTTATACATAGCTCATGCTCATTTCAAACTCACTTGTTAAAAGTGAGCAAAGTTAAATGGAACATTTTGATGAGACAAGGAAGGTGAAAGAGTGGTGACAGACAGACCAGCAATGCAGGGAGAGCAAGTTGGAGCAGAGAAACAACCTACATGCAGGGAGAAGCATGGAAACCACAATTGCCCTGCAGAAGAACTACCACAACCAAGGAGATAGTTAACAGTGCATCTCCAGGGTCAACACAGGAGGAGCCAAAGCTCTAAGTTCACACTTCGATTTGGCTTTAGCCTAACGCGCTTCAGCTTCTATGAGTCTTTATGAGAATAGAATAGTTAAATACAGCAAAAAAAAAGGGGGGGGGCACACATCCCCTTCAAGAATGGCCAGGGCCCACAGAGGTAGGAATAAAGCATGGGTCCCAGACACCAAGGAGTTCCACATAAATGCATGTCTTTGATCACTCTGCCCTCTCTGCCTTTCAAAAGGAGAACTGATGGCAATTGATTCAGGTGGCAATTGATTTGGTATGGATCCTTTGGCAATAGAATATTCCTAAATTGCAAAGCTCTAGAATCATTAACCTATGTGCCTTCACAATGCTCTGAATGAACAGTTTTTACAGCCTTGTGATACTGCATCACTCTTCTGTGTGTGCTCATTTATTTAAACCCACAGGACTCTTAAGATTTTCAAATCCAGGCATCAAGTCTCACTCATTCACATCTCTAGCATGATCACAGTCAATGGCACCCAAAAAGAACTTAGTACACGTTTGTTGTGTAAAGAAGTCAATTAGTCACTGAATTTAAACAAATATCACCACAACACAGATAAATCCCACATGGCACATGGAACGTTAACTACATCTCAGTTATTACATTTTTTATCTGTAATTAAATAAATGTTACTTTCAAATTACTGGATATTTAATTTTCCTTTTCCTTTCAAATAACGAACTGGATTTCATGATGAGATTACAGAAGGCACTTTTAATGAGTTCAATATTCAGGTCCAAATCTCAGATAATTAGCTATTATTTCCCATTGCATATGTGATTCCAGGAGTATTTTACATAATTTACTTTTTCTAAAACCTGAGTCAACCAAAATGAACATCACTAAATCACATTATGTTTTTTCCACAGCACTAAGTTTCAATTCCAGAAATGCTCTGCTGTTCTTTTGATCTTCAAAGAGGATGGCTCCCAAAATTGTTTTAAATTTTATCAGCAAACTCTATGACCTTTAGATATATAATTATAATAAATAAATTATTATTTTAAAGGTAACATTTTCTGAAATTATTTCATAAAGCAAAATATTCTTCTGTAATCCTTATCACCTCCTATTGTATAAGTTTATATATTTGGATTTTTAAGCTCAAGGCTTTTAATAATTAAGGTATACCTATATTTTATTAGCAAATAAGTTGCATTTAAAAACAATAACCAGTTTTGATACATTTATAAGGTAACTGGGATCCTGAGAACTTTAGATAGTTTTCAAAAATGTTTAAATTCACAGCCAACAAGTAAGCTTGGACACTGAGAGAATGGAAACTATAAATATAAAATTCTTTAAAATTGTCTTTTAGTTCAAAGTTTAAAAGTTTAAAGATTCCAAATCTTTATAATTTAAGAATATTCATTCTTTAGAAATTATCTTCACCTAATTCAAATGCCACTTAAATAATTATTTCATGAGCTCTTCAGAATAAATGATCCTTAACTAAACAAAGAACTTCTTTCTTTCTCACATGAAAACCAATTAAATTTAATCTTTCTGGAAGTGAAGTGCAGAAAGAAAAAAAAAAGGTGATAGAATAATGAGTATGCAAATAAACTACAATAGCTTATACTTCAGTCCAGTCTTAAAGGTGAATCTAAGTTTGTAAATGGAACCATGTTTTATATATAGGTAAGCTGTACAGAATCTAGTTAAAACAGGGTCCTCAAAATGTAATGGGGGAAGGCATAAGGAAGCTGGACAGAATGAAACTAAATCTCTCTGAATTGAGAGAATCCAATTCATTCGCTTATTTTATGTTCCCCAGACCCATGTATCACTCACTGTGAAAGCTACATTTACCAAAAAAAAAAAAAAAATCATTTTCCTACTTAGGTTCTTTCCCACACCTCCTCTGGAGGAAAATAAAGACTTTTCCTCAAGGACATTCTAGTAACAGACATAGAACAAAATCAAAACTCATAGTTCCTTTAGCCATTCAAGTAAGAGTTTCAACAATACCCAAGTGGGCACAGATAAGCAGTTATGACCAGAATCACTCTGTTAATTCCTAGCATTTGAAATTAGTTAAATGTATACATTTATATTATTGTGACTACTTAATAATTGAAATCAAGCGTCCTTATGATTTTAGTAAAATTTAGCGTTGAATCCTAGCTCTAGAAATCATCTCTCTCTATATGTACAGCCCTTATAGACCTAGCTTCTCTCTGGATAATAAGCAACTTCCCAGGCAGCAGAAGACAACAGCCCAGACATGACTACAGGTAATGTCTTGACTTAAGTTATGTTTCAGTTTCCTGAGCCATAGGGTGGAACAACCCCTTGGCTACTTTTCCATGAGGCCAGATGGAGGGATGCCAGAGCAGACCTCAGAGCTGTCCTCAAGACCTGAAGAAATGATTTATTACCTTTACCTCTGACCAATCAGTAACGAGCATGACCCTGAACCCCTAACCCCCAATGATATCTTGTGATTTTGTTTTATATAACCTGTTATTTACATACCACTGTGGGGTTAAGTCTTAAGAGCATTGGCTCCCTGCACTCCCGATTGGCCAATTCAATATTAAACTATTTTCCTTTCTATACTGCAAATTCCTTTTCATGCTTTTCTTTCCACTAGTGTGTGCAGACAGATGAACTCAAATATTGGGGCCTGGTAACATATGTAAACATGCATGTAAATCATTCTATAAAATGAGATAAACTATTCTGAAAAAAAGGCTTTTGTTGACATTTCCCAATAAACAATCTTATTATTAGGAAGAGATCCTGCCTGAGATACATAGAATTCTAGCAAATCATATTTGCAGTCAAAGTGACCTAATGAGTGAAGGAGTCAAGACATACCTCTTACCAATGGCCCCTGAACAGGGCTGGTTAAAAAAATAATTAGCTACAAAGCCGTTAAATCCTTTTCCAAGATTTTGATTATAAGCAAGTTTAAATCGCAAATTAAAAATTTTCCCAATGGTGAATAAAATTTCTTATCTAAAATTATGATCACGGAGATTATAAACACAAGGACAGAGATACTTTAATCCACTCTGGTTCTCAAGGATTTTTTTTTCCCTGAAAATTAACTGGTAATTTTGATGCATATGCATTCAAGAAAATTTAATTTAAATATGCAGTTCAAATTTTTATCAAGAGAATTCTTTAAGACATGTTAAAAAGTGATGTTAAAATAACCTTACTTGCTTTTGATTCCAACATTTACAATCCTATACTTTTTCATAATGTCTCTCTCAAGTTAATTTAAAATAGGTTGCAAAAGTTTAAATGGGTCACCTCCTTGTTGAAGTTTGGCAGTTTCTATAAAATACTCAGAAAAAAAAGAATCCTAATTTCCTCAATGAAAAAGTCAATTATATTATTTTCTTCAGTGATTTATCTGTGACATCTACCACTACAGTATCAATAACTACAAAGCAGACTTTAAATTAAATATTTTAACAAAAAGGAAAAGACATTTATTTAATTTGTTTTTGAGAAGAAAGTTTGGACAGAAAGACTATCACTGCAAATATCATCTACACTTTTCATTGGTGACATCATTTTTACTAAAGAGTGAGTCATACACCCAGACAAGGCAAAGTTTCAGATTAGCAAGGAAAAATGTAAGCATCTTAACCTGGCCAGTCCCAATGTACTTTATTGTTCTTGTATTTTTTACTTTTATTAATGGTAGCAATTTTATCTTGTTTCACAAATCTTGTGAGCAAAGCAGTCTCATGATTCAGACATTAGCATACATCATTCTATCGTTTCTATGAAGATTAAACAAAAGTTGAAAAAGTAGAGACAAAGTGCCAACTATGTTTTTTTTTGTTTGTTTGTTTTTTGTTTTTTAAATTAGTTGTTAAGGCTTCCTTCAGCTACCACCATTCAAAAACATTAAGGGATCATAAGGGTCAAAGGTGGGGCTCTAGCATAATCTCGCTCTCCACTTCTCTCTAGACTGCATTCTGCACTCACTTCCCCCATTGATTCCGCTTGGCTTCAGCTTTTTCTACTTATTGGCTTTGAGCTTCATTCCCCCATTTTCATCCTTGCCTCATCTTCTAGCTTTCCCTCTTGGCAGCATTTTCTTAGCTAAAGTCTTGGTTTTATCATGTTTTATAACCTGCTTACTTTAACTCAGGTGCCTTAGGTAAACTCTGCTTTCATCCAGTATGGCCATGGGACTCTTGTCCACCTGCTACCCCATTCTGCTTCCATGGGCAATTTCCCACCAACTTAAGTAGGAACTGTGAGTGTAACAAGACAGATGGAAGAAGGAAGAGAGGCAATGTGATTCTCTCACTGGACAGAGTATGATCATAGCTGAGTTCCCTAGCTATTCTTAGAACTCTGCAAAAGAGATTATTCAAATTATTCTAAATCAAGTGTATTGTACATTAAATGTATTTCAATGAAAAGTGTCTGGTTTTGCAAATTATTTCTTTTTATTGTTCTTGGTCTTTTATGGGCTCCAATTTGATAATGCATGTTTTAAAAAATTTTTTTATTTTATTACTAGTTTCAAGTGTACAGTACATTGGTTAGATATTTATATAGTTTATGAAATGATCCCTCTGATTGCTCTTTCTCTCCTCTGGCTCTACACCTAGCCATTACATTACTACTGACTGCATTCCCTACAATAATGCGTTTTTAATCTCTATTTATTTAGAACTTATACATATAATTTTTAAATGGCCAATAAAAATTTTAAAGATAAAAGCCTATTGATATACAGATGGCCAAAGGATATATAGAAAGTTGCTCATTGTCACTAATAGTCAGAGAAATGCAAATTAAAACCCCAATGAGATGCTACCTCACATGTGTCAGAATAGCTATCATCAATAAATCAACAAACAAGTATTGGTGAGGATGTGGAGGAAAGGGAACCTTTGTGCACTGTTGGTGGAATTGCAAGTTGGTGCGGCCACTATGGAAAACAGAATGGAGGTTCCTCAAAAAATTTAAAAAAGAACTACCTTATGATCCAGAAATTCCATTTCCGGGTATTTATCTGAAGAAATCCAAAACACTAATATATGCATACCTATGTTCATTGCATGATTATTTTTAATAGCCAAGATATGAAAGCAACCTAAGTGCCCATTAGTAGATGATTAGATAGAGATGTGGTATATGTACACAATGGAACATTACTTGGCCATAAAAAAATAAAATCTTACCGTTTGAGACAAAGGTTGGACGGAGAGGGTATTATAGTAAATGAAATAAGTTAGACATAGAAAAACAAATATCATATGATTGCACTAATACATGGAAAATAAAAAACAAAATAAATGAATAATTAAAACAGAAACAAACTCATAGGTACAGAGAACAAACTGATGGTGCCAGATGGGAGAGAGGTTGGAGGGCTGGATGAAAGAAAATTAATGGATCAACAGATTGGCAGCTACAAAAATAATCATGGGGATGTCGTTGATACTGTAATAACTGTGTGTGGTGCCAGGTGGGTGCTAGAGTTAGGGGAATCTCTTTGTAAGTTATATAAATGTCTAACTACTATGCTATACACCTGAAACTAATGTAATTTTGAATGTCAAGTATAGTTGAAAAGTTAAAAAAATTTGTTAAATAAATAAAACCTCATTAAAGCATATGCTATTTTCCAGCTGTAAAATTTTCTCAGTATAGAAAAGCTTAGAATAATGTTAAGTGACATTCCTACTTCTCAGAATAGAGAAGCTTTAAATAAAATTAAATTCCTACTTTCTTTGGTGCTATGGAAATCACTGTACTTCATCAATTTAGGTACTACTAATTGTAATGCACAAGAAAAAGTAAAGCTGATAATTAATTATAAGATGCCATTTATTGTAAAATGCATCCCAATTCTATAGCTGTTAAAATATGTAAACCCTGTACATGTAATTGATGAAATACAATATTTCTTGATGGAACTAACAGGAATAGAGATAAGAGGCACCAAATTTAATCAGTAATGTATGAATGTCAACAGAGATGACTGCTTTAAACCAAGAGGAATTAGCACCTGTAGTATGATGTGTGGTACAAGGAACCAAAATTTTGCCACCCCGAAGTTGTTTGGGGGGATATTGATTTTAAGATGTTCATTAAGAATAAGACTGAGAAGGAATCTTTGACCCTCCCCCTCTTTCCTGTCCAAGAAATTCAGATAGAAAAACCTGCTTTAGGAAGGGATCCCTGGCTTAACCACCTGAAGAACCTTCACCCTATCATTGTTTAGGGAGATCCCAAGCCTGTTAGCTGGATAACCATGTCACATTGTTTCTGAGTTATCCAGCAAGAATTTGCTTGTCAAGTGTGTTCTGCTCTTCCTCAACCACCTGTAAATCACCCATTCCCACTTCTGAAATCTAATACTCTACCCCCACTTTCTCCTTTGTCCGAAATGTCTTAAATACCCTGTTGCCTCACGTTGAAATTTTGGAATTTTCATACTCATGTGACTTTCCCATGCACATTTATTAAAAAAATTGATTTTATCTCGTTAACCTGTCTCTGTTAATTTGGTTATTAGCCCAGCTAAAAAATTTTAGAAGGTGTAAGAGAAAGTATTAATTTTTTTTAGCTCCTACAACACCACACTGGAGGCAAAAGGATAAACTGTTATAATTCCTAGCAATCTTTGTGGATCTAGAGTTCTTAAATTTGAACCAAAATTCCACACACTTCACTTTAGGTTTTATAGTAATAGAATACTAACAATTAATTCCAAATTGAAAAATGAACACGGTGGTGCATCTAAATGAGAAATCTATTGGAAATAAAGGGACCTGGAAAATAGTCAAGACTTTTAAAGTCATTTATTGCTTGACCTCTCCACTCTATCTGTCTCCCTTTCACACAGTTCCACTCATCTGTGGATGTTCTGGCTCCCTTTTCTATTTCAAAGTCTTAAAAGAATAATATAGGGAAAACCTAATTTGGGAAAATTGTCATAAAGAGTTAAATTTGAAAGCCAGAACAACTGCAAATAAGCCCTATAGTAGCTGGTAATGTTTTTATTGTAAAACTTAAATCTGCATGGGCTTTTAAAGTCATAAATTTATAAAATGAAATTTGCCCCTTAATGTTTTACATGAAGAATTACTTCCCTGTAGAGATGTCAGAGCTGTCTGACAATCAGCTTTTCATCACTCAGTATTTAAAGTGAAAATGTTTCATGCACTGAACATAACTTAGCAGCATCTACAGCAATTTCATAATTAGTTATAGTGATAATAGCTTGACTTTAAAAATATTTCTCATGAAGAATGCAACCTGCTTTTTTTTTAACCAATAAGAGGAAAAATTCCCTAGTTTAAATACATGAAACTTAAGCACCAAGAGACTCTGATACAGGGTATATGCAGTATCACTCAGATGCATGTTCTTCTGAGCCCCTACTGAATTCTCTCCGAAACACTAGAAATCAGAAACACTGGCAATAGAATACAGCACAATGTTTATCACTTTTTTTGTTTCCATAGCTTAGGTAGTGCTGGTATCTGTAGATAGCACCATCTTGCTTTTGAACCTGACTCTAATGTGAAAATAAAAGAGCAAAAATATGGCATCCTGAATCATTTAGGCTGTTCCTTCTAATTTAATATCTCACATTAATGTTAAGTTAAAAAAGAATACAAAAACTGCTTATGCCCTAATGCAGCTATTTAAAATTATGCATGCATGTATGTATATCTAAAATAACTAGGAGATTTTTGCACAAAACCAAATGTGATGGTATTAGAGGTGACTTCTTCTCCTAAATTTACTGAGTATAAATAATGTGTTTAACATCATGAGATTTGTAGTTTTAAAAGCCCATGAGTCATCTTTGTAGTTCTTAACTTTCCTACGAGAGTATAAGGAGCTACCATTTTTATTTCATTCATGGCATCAAGTTAACTCTGAATGTTCTCTATATATTTGTTTTGAATAGATGAGTGAATAGGTGAGTGAATAAATGGATAAATACAAACCAATGAACAAACTTACCACATTTTCAAGAGAGCAAATAACTTTAAAAAATTATAACATAAAAACATCAAATGTAACCTCATTTTCCATAAACATAGTAGTTTCCTTCAGAAATTTAAATTTACATATAAGTTTAAATTCAAAAGTCTAAAAGTCTTAAAATAACTAATTTTGCACTCAGCAATGAACTGAAGGTGCTGAATCACTCATTAAGGATTGGCATCTTAGCCCTCAGGGTGCAACACACACTACCTCACCATACATGTTTGTAACAAGAAAAACTAAATGTGGGTGGCAGGAATGTCTATTTTACTGTCTTTCAGATGAAGAGAAATCACTGGTTATATTCTTCTGAATATCAGTTATATTGACTTTAACACAATCAAACTTTTGCTTTCTCAGCTCCTCTGATCTACAAGTTTTTCAAATAAGCCTACAGGTAATGAAAACCTAAATTTAAAGACAGGCACATTGCTGCATTAAATTAAGAGATACTTCAAATTCATGATCATCAAAAGCCTAAAAGACATAGAAATTGAGAAAAAAAAATATATTTTTCTGAAGTTACAGTCTTATTTGTACCATTAAAATAATAAGGTAAGCTCTTGCTACCCGTGTCCTCATTTAAACATACCATATAGATATAACTGATACAGTAGTATTTTATTTTCTTAATAATATGCAGCTGACATTACATAGTATGAAAACATAAAATCAAAAGACTCCTAGATAAATTCAAACATGATACAGGTATATGTGACTGAAAGTCAACTTGTTCCAGATACACTATAGCATCTGAAGGCGACATCATGCGATGATGAAAGACTGACCGCACCAGGTTTGTTGTAAGACTGACTGATGGTGCCCAGGCAGTGTTAGTGTGACCTAGGCTATTTGTTGATGGTTCTATGAAAATAAAATTCACTGCTAATATGCTTGTTTCATTATTCCCCTGCCAAGCACAGATTTTGATACAGGATATTAGGAATATAAAATATACCCACTGTGGCTTTTTCTTTTCTTAAGAACCTGTAAGTTATTCGAAAACACGTTTTGCGTAATGTTTAAACATTATTCCTTATAAAAAAGCATATTTTCGAGATGAACACAAGATCTCAAAGAACTAAAAAGTATCACTTCAAAGGTAAAGAAAATACAATGAAGAAAAGCAAAAGCTATATACAGGTTTAAAAATATAGATTAAAATCTTTTTTCCCCTGGCTTCTTAAATGTCTCTCAAACATGCTTGAGTTGTCTCCCATTATCCCTACCCCTCTTCTATATGTAAGACTTATACCAGACACACATCTCTATGAAATTCTTTAGTCAAAGAAATTAAACCCATAATGGGTCCCCGATTGGATAGTGTGAAGGATTATTTTAAAACAATATAGAAGAAAACTTACTTTAGCTTTACAGTTTAGATGGAAAAATAAGTTATGGTTTTATGCTCTTTCCTTCAAAAATTCATCTTTTATTGTTTTAACATTTTTTGGATGACTTTAAAATGTATTTCTTAAGGTCTAATCTCTCATCTGAGCTATAGTCTTGGGCATCCCAGAAAACAATGCCCCGTGAATAACATGAATAACATGTTGTCATGTTAAACATTAACAATTATGTTTATCATCTCCTCCATTAGCTCCAAAATAGTTTCTAGTTTTACCTAGATTAAAGTCTTAATAGAGGTTTCAGATACTGTAAGTTACCAAGGAGGTAGGTACTGTGAAGACATAGGAATGAGTGAAAATTTTTACATGCTTTAGTTAACTAAAGAAAAGTGATATAGTGCGTCTACAGTTATCAAGAAACTGTGATTTATACATATACATACATATATATATATATATAAAATCAGTCATTTTTCTGCCTTTCGCCATTATTTCACTTAAGAAATATTTCTTCTATTTTTTCTGATCACAAATCTAACACGTTTCTTACTGAATATTCAAATACAGAAAAGCATAAAGAAGAAAGAATTTAATCACTGAAGATGCCACTGTTAACAGAGATTTTTTCAAAATGTCACTCCTTTCTGACAGTATAATGAACAGAGCTCCTATATTCAATCAATAAATCCAATACATATTTATATTAGATACTTTGTAATACAAATCAGTTATTTTTTAAAGCTCTGTGCTTATTTCACTAATAATTTTCAATCTTATGTACATAGAACCCACAGAAACATTAATTCTGAGATTCTTCCTTTAGAATTCTTCATGATGACATAAGGAGCAACATGGCATTTTCTTAATTTAAATGACATTTGGACTGTAAGCCCAAGTTTCATGACAGAAGCCAAATCTGCATATGGTACCTCAAGTTTCAGAAATTCACTTTTACATAAATCTCTGAGAGACGTGTGATTTTAGACCCTAAAAATGATAGTGGGGGACTTTTGGCACCTTACAGCAGGCTTCCACTCTTACTGTGGAGTAGCTCTGTGGCCACCACCAATGGTTCCCACCTGGCATCCACATGTGTGAAACCCCAACTGTGAGAAAGTTAACAATCCTAAATGCTTGTCTGTGACCAATTCAAGAATGGACAAGTTCTTCCCCTCTGCTTTGCCCCTAATCCCTCCCTGCCTGATGGATAATCCTGAGAAGCTGTTTATAAGGTTTCACAGGGGATCGTCCCATGAAATTGAGCCATCAGTTACATTTAGTGTTTGCCAGAAAATAACACATCTTCATACCGACTCTCCATTTTCTAGTTTATTTCTCTTGTCTTTACTCCTAATGCCTGGGATTTGATTCTGTAATTAAGTGGTAGATCATAAAACCTTGCCTAGGCTCTGATTTCTGGCTAGGGACCACTTCATGGCAAGAAGATGCCAAAATGTTTCCTTGATTATGTGAATCACTGGTCTTCACTACTACTCAGATTAAAAGCAGGTGGCCTCGTGGCACTATGAAATGGCCAGTTATAGGATTATCTTAGGTATCTTAGGGGAAATTCTTGGATTTAGGGAGGGTGTGTGTGTCTAATTCTCCAAAACAAAGTTATGTATTGAATTGATAGCATATGCATAGTACAATACAGGCCTGAAAGGCACAGATCTAGGAATCCAGGAATAGAGGTAGATAGAATTGGCCCTTCTCACCAGTACACCCAATGATCCATTTGTGGGGTTTGTGCTTCCTGTTCCCACAACCTGACACTCTGCTAGGGTAGAATATTGGGCTGCCAGGGAGACAATGCTTCCACAAGGAAACTCAATGATGTTCCTATTGAAACACAAATAAATCTCAAAAATCAAATTTGCGCAAAAGAAACAGACCAAAATGGTATTCACTGAATAACTTCCTTTATGTAAAATTCAAAATGAGCAAAGCTAAACTACATTATTTAGGAATGAACGCATATTGCTAAAATTATAAAGGAGAGCAAAGAAACTGATTACCATAGAAAGGAAGAAGATATGATTAGGAAAAGGCATGCAGGAAGCTCCTGGAGTGCCGGCAATTTTCCATTTGTGTGTGTGTGTGTGGGGGGGTTGCATTAAAAAGGTCAAAATGCAGTTTTTTAATTTGCCTTTTATTTGAGATGGCCACTTTTTGAATATAATATCATTTCTAACAGAACAGTAAATGCTCTATTTGGAAGATAAAGAATTTATTTATAAGGACCTAATCATTTCTTCTATCACCTTTTAAAGAAGTAAAATACAAAATAGATGCAAATATATTGATATTTTGAAAAAATAGTCAAAACAATATGACTTTCACAGTAAATATGTTTGAAAAATAACTTTACTTAATATTTAATGATTCTTTCCATTACCACTGACAGTATTAAAATTCAAAATAAAATAAATGGAATCTAAATTATTCAAGATTTCATATTAACTATAATATGAAAGTTGCTTTTGAGTTAAATATTAATCAAAGCTTTTTTGTTGATCTCTTTTAAACTCTAAATATATTCACTACTACAATCACTCAATGCCACACCAACTTTCTCTGCCTTTGTTCCTACCCTGTCTCATCTGACTTAATTCATCCTTCCTATTCCCTTTAGTACACTGTGTGTCTACTCTGAGAAGAATTCACATTTTTTTCCTAGTGGCCATTTATATTTTTGGAAGGAGTGAGAGAAAGTGCAATAGTCTTATGTCTATAGGGAGCTCTAGGACCCCAACATAAAGAAAATTTTAAAAGTTAAAGAAGTTTCAGTGAGGCTATTCTCAAAAAAAAAAGAAAAAGAAAAAGAAAAAAAAGATAGTATCCCTACCAGTTAGCAATATTTTAACAAAGAAGTCATAGATTTTGACTACTTGTAACTTTCAAAAAGTCTCAGGAACACTCATAAAATCTAAATGTTTTTGCTGAGGGAAGAGAACCAGAGAGAGAGAGAGAGAGAGAGAGAGAGAGAGAGAGAGAGAGGATGAGAAGGGGAGTAGGGGGAGGACCATATACACCAGGAATGAATGAACTTGTTTCAAAACACCAGAAATGTTAATTTCAAAGAGGTATACTTATTAAGGAATGAAAAAAATGAGTTTTTGTTCTCTGATTTTTCTTTCAAATGTGCATAAATTCACAAGCTCCTAATAGAATTAGACTAAATTTTAGTGCTCTGTATTTGGAGAATTGACTATTAGAAGTACTACTAAAAAAAAAAGTATAATTATTAGTGGTGAAATGAAGTCTTTACAGCAGCAAAATTTTCATAAAATGAACTTTTAGATCACTATTAGATATATAACAAATAACATACAATTTAGGTTCTGGGTTTGAGTCCTGACTTTAAAATTTAACAGATGTGAAGTGAAGGAAATTTCTTAAACATTCTGGGCATCACCTCTAATGGGGGCCACAAAGGCTTGTTGAACAGAATAAGGTATGTAAAATCTGCTATATAACTTATAAAAGTACTACATCGATGTTCACAATTATTATGCTAATTTAATTTTTATAATTATTATTCCTATAATATGTACACACAAGCAAAAATTAGTCAAGTGAAAATTCTGGGTATGGTATGATGATATGCGAAATGGCACAGCTATGTGATAACGGAAAAAGCTTAACTTTCTCTGGCGCTCCATTTCTTCATCTTTATGAAGAGAAAATGCTAAGAATTACCTCAAAAGAGGTTTATGATGATTAAATGAGATGACATATGCTACTATGTCCTGAACCTAGATGTCACCTCTCTTAGATGTCACCATCGTTATTGAAAAATGAATTTCATGGCCTTTTGCATACCTTCAGTTTCTCTTACAGGAGTTTGTTCCCAGCTTGATAATACACACTTTGTATTTTGGTCACATATTAACACAGGCTGTGAAAGATTCTGGCTAATGTTCCCTTTATCCCAAGCTAGGCACCATAGCAACGCTATTGCTAACAGGGAATCTGAGAATGATGAAGAGTCCTCAACAGACTCTTGAAACTCTTATTATGAGTTTATTTTATCAGAAAAATAGATGAGCACATGTAAATGCCAATGGAAATTCCCCCAAAGACTGCCCTGGTATCACAGAGGCACCTACACAATGATAAAGCAGAGATCTACCTGCTGGTAGAAACACTAATTTTGTCATTTGACCATAATAGCCTTGACGAGATAGATAAACAACCCACCATTAAGGGAATTACCATAAAAATAGATGAATATACCACTTTATTCAAAGAGCAGAGAGATAGAATTATAGCCATAAAAAAAAAGAGAGAGAGAAAAGATATGAGGAATTATCTACACGAAAAAGCACGAGTTTTGAATGCATTAAGAAATTGCATCCATTGGAGCCAGGTGTACAGCACAGGAGGCAACATCAGCATGCACAAGGACTTCAATTTTAGCAGCACTTTTAAGTATGTTTATAGATGTTTTAGAAAAACTAATAGGTATCATCTTGCTAATAGCACATGGCACAGTTGTTGAACAATTAAGTTAGAAAAGTACCAGGGCATTCTGATTTTCATGAAAATCACATTGGCAACTGGTGATTGTGTTAGTATATCAGAGACTGTGAAAAGTACAAATTTAGTAGGATTCATTATAATGCACATAGATACACAAATATCTCAGATGTCTGTGTATGTTTTTCATTTTCCAAATCAAATATAAGCTGTTTGTTAGTATATTTCTTTCTGCATATTCTACAAAGTATAGTTATTTTTTTCCTTCTGGTGTACCATTTTCATTTAAAGATAATTTTCATTCATTTCAATTCCTTGGAGTACAATTTTATTTAAGTGCTTTAGCCAAAATAACAGCATGTGATGTAACTCTTACTTTAGCGACATTCCATATGTACCATACATGGAATGTTAAAAAATTATAAAGTATTCAATATTTCCAGGCTGTGTCACATATGACGTAGGTATAGATTCTACTGATATACATTAGGTTCCACATGCAATTTGTGAGAAAGTGACTTTTTGTCCTAGTTGTTTTTGAAGGAAAGAGAATACAATAAAAATTCCTTTTTCATGGCTTAAAAAGAGGTAAAAAAAAATTAGGGACTAAAGAAAAATGTACATTAGGAGGGCAAAAAATTCTTATACTCTTGTTTATTTCCCATGGAGATCACCAGTATGTTTAACTTCCAAATTAACATCAGGAATTAGAGGCAATTATGCTACCAATGTCTCTTCCTTCCTTGGGACCCTTTCGTCTTTAGGAGACTTTACACCTGAAGTTCTCCTCCCTCAGTGATACGGAAAAGCACTTGAAGCTCTAAACTAAGTGTCCTCATGGAATGAGGGTAGATGGTAGAGCAGAAGGTGTTATTTGGGTCTAGGACTGTGCTCAGATCCATAGAGAGGATTCCTGTCCTTGACTGGTCCAGAGACTGTACATGCAGGTGCTCAAGGTTGGGAAAACCCAAATCTGAAGTGATAAGTGAGAAACGGAGAAAGATTCTGAACAAGGGTCATGATGGGGAGACTAGACAACTTTTTAGTTTCTCTTTTAAATTCACCTTTAAATTTCTTTAAAAGATCAGTAAAGGTCTTCTGAATAAATATATTGAATAATGTTTATTTCACAAACCCATATTTATATATGTTAAAAAATACATCAAAACCATATATAAAATATTTGTTGCCCACAATCATCTTATGGCTTACAGTTATAAGTGAGATATTAAATATACCATTTAAATAGTTGATTGTAATAATAGGTTTAAAAAGAGGAGGCTATAATTTTCACTTAATAGTTACCTTGTTATTAATTTAATATTTAATAACATATTAAAGTTTAACCATAAATAAAATGTTACACTTATTTTCTAAAAACATCACAAATTCCCTATGTTAAATATCATGACACATATCACAAAAATAAACATTTTTTCAAGTGAAATAGAATAACAAAAAAGGAAACAACCTAAATACTTGGGAGTAAAGTACATTTTAATGGAATATTATATAGCAGTTAAAAAGAATGAACTACTGTATTTCACCAATTCCAGGATAAATTTTTCCCCACATTTTACTATTTAAAATGGGATTGTTTCTCACAACTGATAACAACATAACATTTCTGTTCTTTAGGCAGCAGGCATGCTCTGTGCTATTGATTAGGCATGTAAAAAATTTACTATTATTCTTGATGGCATGCCTAGACAACCTTAATCCTGTAACATGGCACTCAACAAACCACTTAAGATTCGAAGAATGAATATAATTGACTATTAATTGCAGTTTGAAAACCTTCCATTCACCTTCTGGACAGAACAATTAAGGGCCACATCAAAACTAATACAATGGGTACTGGCAGCTTGAAAGAAAATACTGGAGATAACAGTATACTATGATTTAAAGAAGAGCTCTTTCATCAATATTTTTGATGGTGCAGAGAATGATACTGTTTAGAAAAACATAGGCATTAGTAACTGAGTCAAGCAGTAATTCAAGAATTTTAACTTTGAATGTGAAGAGATTTTAGAAATATCTTAACTATTTTTTCTTGTATTTTACTTTCAATATACATAGAGTAAAAAATGATAAAAATATACCATTGAATAAGCTCTAAAAAGCTCTTTCAATAAGAGAATCAATTTAATTGAGAATGTTTCTTTTCTATCTTAGCAACACAAAAATACTGATAGTCAAATATGGTAGACTTATATGAAAATATAAGAATAGAACTCAAAAGCATATTCTGGGTATTTATTGGAAAAAAACACTAATTTGAAAGATATATACACCCATATATCCCTTACAGCATTATTTACAATAGCCATGAAATGGAAGCAACCTAAGTGTCCATCAACTGATGAATGTATAAAGATCACACACACACACACACACACATTCACATACATGCACAATGGAATATTATCTAGCCATTAAAAAGAATGAAATCTTGCCATTTGTGACAACATGAATGCACCTAGAGCATATTATAGTAAATAAAATAAATTAAGCACAGAAAGACAAATACCACATGATTTCATTTATATGTGGAATCTGAAAAACAAAACAAATGAACAAATAAAACAACAGAAACAGACATACATACAGAGAACAAACTGGTGGTTGCTAGAGAGGCGGGGGACAATAGATGAGTGAAATAGCTGAGGGGATTAAGAGGGACAAACTTCCAGTTATAAAATAAATAAATAACAGGGACATAATGTACACTATAGGTAATATAATCAATAACATTATAACTTTATATGGTAACAATTGGTAACTAAACTTATTGTGATCTTTTCATAAGGTATAAAATCTTGAATCACTATGTTGTACACCTGAAAGTAATATAATATTGTGCGTTACCTATAATTCAAGTTCTTAAATAAAGCATATTGTTGAAGGAAAAAAAAGCATTTTGCAAAAATATACATACAGTATGATTCAATTCATAAAAAAAGAACTCAAATAAAATTATAACCTATATTTTTGTCACTTACGTATACATGCAGGTCAAAATTTTTAAAATGAAATGCAAGGAAACACACAAAGCTAATTATAGAAATTAACTTGGGCCAGGTGGAGGTAAGAGAATTAGAATTAGGGGTCATAGAAAAGTGTGATTTAACTTAATCATTCATAAAGTTCTATTTCTAAATGGGAAATATACTCTTACATTACTGATAATTTTTCAAGCATTGTATAACTAGAAAAATTGACTGAAAGCTAATATATATAAATATTGACCAGTAGTTAATTACCGGTAGTTAATGGGACTATCAATCTTCTTTATTTTCTAGTTGGGACTTTTTCAATTTCCACATTAGCCCCCAAATTTTCAAAAGTAAAGTAAGAGTATTAAGCACACACTTGTATTTTAAATACAGATGAAACAGTCAAGCATGAACTTGATTATGCATCTTTCTATCCTAAGAGCCATCTTAGTATGAACAAGACAATCCTTTATTTTCCTTGTCCCTTGACTCTCTTTGGAGAAAAAAATGCAAAGAAGAAAACACGAAATAAATTGAGACTTCATTATCCTAATTCCAGAAAATTTCTTATCAATTTTAGATAACAGTTCTTTGTGAGAAGAAGCCATGATTTCATCTTTTATCTTGATGCATGTAAGTTGTAAATTACTATAAACCTTTACCTAACTTCTCAGAATAATTGTTTTATCCTATCTCTTTTGATAATCTCATCTTCCAAAATGGTCTTCCTGAGTTATTTAGTGAATAAACTTAACCCTTTCCTCCCAAAATGCTATTCTTCTCTTTCTTCTAGAGAAAGATGAATGAGGTAAAGGTGTGTGCTTTACAATTTAGAATGGAAACAGTGTGTATGAAAGGCAACACAGATTTGGATGAGGGGGAATGCAGCTGGAAAGAACTATATTTTATTATATGTATTGTATCAGTTAGGTTTGGGTTGAAGAAAAAGAAAATTATTCTAGTTCTTTTAGGTTGAAAAGCTAACATAAAAAACTAGGAGTCTGCAAAATCATTGACAAGACTAGAGTTGTGGGCTTTAGGTTAGGACACCAGGAGCAAAATCTCAAACAAGACCACAGAACCGTCTCCATTGTCACCCTCAGAAATTTTTGGATTTCTACATCTATGGATCTAGAAACTACTAATGCCTCTGTTTTAATCGTTTCTTGACCCCTGCCAAACTAGCGCCTTGACCGTAGAATGCTGCTAGAGGAGAAAAACAAAACAAAACAAAACAAAACAAAAAACACCCTCTCCAGCTTTACTTGCCAATATCAGTAACATAGCAGAAACACTGCTCCTACTTTACTTTCTCCTTCCAGATCTCATTTGAGTGCGTATAAATGCAGGGCCAAATCACATCTAGAAACTTTAGTAAAGTCTAAAGAAGATTCCAAAAACTCCCCAACCCTCCCAACTGTTGGTGTCACAGCAAAGATACAACTAACACTGATATTCTATGAATATTTTGAAGAAAAATATTTGAGCACTCTGAATTTTGTTCTGTGTTTTAATTAAAATTCTCAGAGGTCCACAATGAGATAATGTTTCCTCCCTAGCTTGCTTCCTTTCTGGTTTTGGTCTCTGCCAATTTGCATGTAGAGCTCACTGTGTCACAGTTACCATCTGTTTAAATAACCCACATCTCAGAGATTTACATGACGGCACGTGTCTCAGGAAACCTTGCAGTTTGAAGATCTAGGTCAATCAGCCTAGATTTTTAACAGAACAGTTGGCATTCCTATAGAAATAATCATATTTAGAATTTTTTGAGGGCTTCTTTTCTTTGCCAAATTCTTGATCATCTGCATACATTTTAATTAGAATAAGACAACATGATAGAAGTAAAGAAGCACGAGTATCAAAGACAAGACCTATGTATGGTAGGTGTCTTAAAACCTGGTTAATAAGTAAGTTATATAACTTGCAGACTTATTTTGGGTCTCAAAAAAAAAAAAAAAAACAGTAGAAGAATTTGAAGTGCTGAATTCTTTTTTGCCTTTTATAGTACAATAATGCCTGTCCAGTGACTTCAAAAGGTTTCTTCATTTCAAGCCTACAATTTTCTGGAGTTGATTTTTGAAACTAAGAGGTTATCACTATTACCTGATAAAGTATCAGGATGATCATTTAAAAGCTTGTTCTGTTTTAAAATGAGCCCCCTTACAGTGTTGTCTGCAGAATGTTCTTATTCCATTAGTAAATCACAATCAGATATATGAAAACAAATTTTGAGAGATGTTCTTGTGTTCTTTATGAAAATTACCTTCTAATGTTTTTGTTTACTAGCTGCATACATAAAATTGACAATTCTCTTTCCATAGTGTCTGACTGTAATACTTCTCTGAATATTTGCTCTGTAACACTGCTTTCTCCAGAGTATGACCACCTCCAATTCACTTGCCAATTCAATTTAAGAGTGGCTCTATTGTTCATTAAACTTAACCATTTCTAATTATATTCAGCAACTTAAATAGCATTTATGGAGTACCTAACTAAATGCCAGACATAGTGGTAGATAACAAAGACACAAAGATAATACCACATAATTCTCATCCTCAGAGAAAACACATAAACACACATGCACATGTTTGCATATACACCACAAACAAAAAGTAAAATAATGAGTGCCATCCCTGCGGTACAAAAAATAAAGTTCTTTAGAAACTCTTAAAGATAAGCAATTAATTAGCAACAGGAGTTAGGATTTGCAAAACTAACTGTACTTTCACAAAAAGTAGAGTAGTTGTATTCTATAACCATGGATTATTTCTATCATATGAATGAAAAAGTCACCTTCGGAGAAAATTTTGCTCCCTCTCTCACTCTGGCTCATCTGTGCTTTGTTTGTATGTCCTTCAGTAAATAGCATCTGGCTTTATTGTAAATAGATTCGATGGCGCAGGGCCGGAGCTGATTGGCAGAAACAGCTAAGATCTGCAGAAGTGGTCCCCAGTGTTGCTATGGTGACAGAGCTCATGCTTTCAAGTAGCTCAGTCAGGGTGTGTCATACAGAACCACGGTGTCAATGGGCAGGGAACCCATGTTCCTCTGAACCCTAGCTCAGCCTCACTCTTTTTTCCCAGTAGTATCCATTGTTTTACTTTGACTTCTCAGGTCAATATATATATATATATATATATATATATATATATATATATATATATATATATAATAATTTCAAGCCTACAACTAAATTTGATTCAGACAAAGGGAATTTAGGGTACAAACTAGATTCATTTCAAGTAATTGACACAGGGTTATCTTCTTGAACAAGCTCTTACACTGCAAAACTCCAAGGGGTGCCATTCACATTATGGCTGTGATCCAGGGTCACCATTCACTAAAATATTTTCTAAGGGCTGTCTCCAGAGGCTGTACTGAAGTACCCTACTGCCACTGAGTTAGTGTCTTAAGGTACTTTATAATCTTTTTTAGACCTTTCTAAGGTCACTTATTATGAAAAAAAAGATCTGATTGATGTGTAGTGTATATAATATATGTATGTGTAATTTAAAAAATTTCCTATAATCACTTTGCAACGTCCTTTTTTCTCTCATTTGGAAAGCAAAGAACTGAATGGTTTTCTTTCACAGGAGGCAAAGATGCAGTTTAAGATGAATGGTAAGCCTTGTCAAGAAATTAATGATTTAAGTTCATAGCACTTACACAATAAATATTTGTATATTAGTTTTCTTAACTATTCATTTACATAGACATAACAAGATCTCTGTTTATAATATTATAATGTAACCTGATATATAAATTGTATATCTTTGAATGTTACAAAAGCATTTCTCTTTTAAACTTTTCATTAAAGGATTTAGTAACTGTGAATGGCCTTGTCCTGATTATTTCGAACTATTTATGCTTCATTGTGAAAAAACAAATAAGCTCATTTCTCCAAATTTCATATTGAAACTCACTATTTCCTAAAACTGATAAATGCAATGATTAATGGGTTTCAGTCAATATCCTTTCCCCCACAAAGGTTGGCACTTCCTAATGTCCAGGGCTATGCAAGTGACTCCAAAGTTCTCAAGTATTCTCTTTATTGAACAGCGTAAAGCACTGAAATTATTCATAGAAGAGGGAATAAAAGAAAAACTCATGAACATTATCATTTTAGCTGGGAGAGATAAAGCATACAGAGGAATAACATAAACACATTGTTACAACAGAATAACAACAGAATAGGTTGATTCTTTAAGTTCTAAGATGGCAGTTTCACCACATACTAGCTTTTTTTCTTTCTCCAAGTTATACCACATTCTAAAATTATTAAGTAATTATAACCCATAATGATCAAACGTTACCTCTGGCAGCACTGAATTAAAATTACTTTCCAGGTTCACAGTTTTATGTGTATATACAAACATTACTGTGTCATATTTTAAATCCTTGCCACTACGAAGCAGTTAATAATCATTTGGTCCTCTAAGCATAAATAAAAGTAGTGGCATAAAATGTTTGAAGTGGTATATGCAGTGTAAAAGCTAGAGTTGAGAGACACAAAAAGTTGTGTAAATAAACTTAGAGAAGAAAAATTTGACTGAGTTTCATGACCAGTGTTTAAAATTCATTTGTGGCTATTTTTTTTTTAATTTTCTAGAATCTATATTGATTTCATGTTAATGTTGACTCTTCACCATTTTGGAGCTGCTGAAATTTATGTTTCCTTACCAAAATTGAAGTCACTGTAAATCTTATTATGGGTAACTTTGAAGGGGAGGTAGAAAAGGAAAATGAAAATAAAATGGCTTCAAGTTTGTTGAAATTGCAACAAGCAATTGGGTGAGTGAAACATTCATTACCTTTAATCCCAGAAAATCAATTGCAAGGAGCCTCTGTGATGTATTATGCTTCTAATGCTTTATGACATAGCATACCCACAAGACGCTGTTTAATTCAATGGATATTTTTCAGCCAGTTGCTACAAGAACAGCCAAGGACTTATTCCACCTTCTATTAGATTCCAGTTCAAGTGGTTGAAAGCCTGTGGCCTCCAAAACCATCTCTGGGATTCAAATATTTCATTATTCATGGAGCTCCATGTGTTGTGTCTATAAATCCAGTTTCTCAAAGTTTATCATTCATGTGTTAAAATCTTAATGAAAATTAAATAGATCAGAGATAACTTTCCAATAGCATATTTTGAGCTATGCGAACACATCTCTTGGGAAATGGAAATTCAGTCAAGTGGAGATTTTCATTTAAAACAGCTAATTTCAATCAAGCAAAATATTGTCTATGGCAAAGAAACAGAAATACACATGCTTAATTTTAAGATCAAATTGCTTATAGCCTTTGAAGATTAAAAGGGGACAAACTCTTGTGATTGGGAAGGACCACAAATAAATGATAACAGAAAGATGGCCAAGAATCACATTTAAAAAAAAATTCAGTGAGAAATCTTCCATCATAACATCTCTAATGTTTAACTATGTTTATGATAGAAAACTTATTACTATTTTCTAATGTGTTAAGGAAGGGGATGGATCAAGATGGCAGAATAACTCATTAAAGTCTCCCGTCTCACTCCAAATCCTTAAAAATAACAGAAACATATTTGAAAAACAAAAAAATTTCATTCTCAAAGCTGGTGGAAAACAAGGTGCGACCTGAATGAACAAGAGATTTAAATGACAGAATTCAGATTGTTTAAAAAAAAAAGTAGCTTGAAAATAGCTTAGAGGGGGTAGAAGGCTCACTGCCAAACAGAGGGGTAGATGTGGCCCAGGAGCTAAGGGTGGGTGGCTGCAGCACCAATCATGTGCTTCCCCTTAACCGCACCTGCCTCTCCATTACCCTCAAGCTTCCCTCATATCCACTAGGAAGAACCAGTGGTGTCTGACTCCTGGGTGACATGAGCAGGCATGGCCAGGCAGAGTCTGGTCTCCTGCAGCCCACAAATGAGGATGCCTCATCTCTAAATATCTCCTGCCACTTCCTCACAATCATGAATAGGAAAGTAGAAGCTGCTATAAACAGGTCCCACATTCACAAAGGCGAAAAACACAGCATGAAGTTAACAATTGAAGGAGGTCCAAACAGAACACATAAAGTAACTCAATATACAGAAAACAAAACAGAAAGACATAACACATTTAACAGAACAAATTATTTTCCATGTGATTTAGAAGTATACTATATAATACATACACAATGTCAATAAGAGATCTTAAAAATTAAAAAAAAAATGGATAGGCTAAGAAACATGAGATGTAACTGAAGGGTGAATTATTTCCAAGAGAAAGTGTGTACATCCATAAAATATTATACAAGGGTGTTGATAGTAGCTTCTTTCATAATAATCCACATGTTCATCAATAAGAGTTTGGATAAACAAATTGTAATATATTCATATAATGACATATTTCTCATAAAGAAACAAACTATTGAAACAAACATATTATGAAAAAAACCTCAGAGACATATTGAGTAAAGAAACCAGACACAAAGAGTATATGCTATCTAATTTCGTTTATATTAAGTTCAAAATGGGTAAAACTATCTTATGGTGATAAAGCTACCAAAATAATGACTATCTCTGGTGGAGGGTGAGAATTGCCTGACAAGGATACCAAAAGGACTTTCTGGCATCATGGAACTGCTCTGTATCTTGATTAGAGGGTTTTAAGCACTTGGGTTCTATGCATTTAAAAGTATGTAAATATACCTCAAAAAAAAAAAGGTGAGGAAGTGAGCTGGAAAACAGAGCAAAGAAAGTATACTAGAATGCATTTTTAAAAAGAAAGAAAGAAAAGAAATTTAGAGCTTGAAAGAAAAATACAGAGACCTAGAGGATAGATAAAAATCTTTAAACATTTATGTACTAGTGGCTCCGGAAACAGAATAGATACAGCCGACTGGAGGAAATCCTTCAATAAATTATAGCAGAACATTTCTCAAACCTAAATAAAGACATTAGCCATCATAATCAAAGGGATGAGAGGGTTCGGAGGAGGATAAGAAACACAGATCACAGTCAGTCTGAGAACACTAAGAATAAAAAAAAAGTACTAAACTTCCAGTAAAACTTTGAAGGAAATGAGATTAATGCTGGGTTTAAATATAGTTCTCAATAATATTTGGTATAAGAAAACAGTGGATTTATATCTACAAAGTTATGAGATGTACTACTTTAAACTTAAAATTCTATCACCTAAGCTAGAAAACAAAATAAAGACATTTTCAGGTAGGTAAAACTCAAGTTTATTACTCTCAGACACCACCTGAAAGAATTACTACAGGAGGTACAAAGGTAAAATGAAAAATAAATATAAGAGGAAAACGGAACACAGAAGTAGTGGTGAGCAAAGAAAACAAAATGTACGGTTGAGTGAGAATAAGTGTGAATTGTAAATTTTAAAAATTGAGTCACCAGGCAGGAAGCCCAGGAACAACTTGGAATTTTAATCCTGCATGCTCACAACATCAGAAGCATCTAGAAAAGGAAGGGAGAAGAATATTAAAGTGCTCTCAGATTCTGGTCTTGTTCTGCAGAGAATATTGCTACTGAATAATTCTCATCATTGAAAGTAAAATGTTAGTTTAAACGTTTGTTTAAAAATGAAGATGTTCTACCAGAAAGATAGAAAGAGGAAATGTAATTTTCAATCATTACCAGTTCAAGTTTGACCAGTGACAGTGTTTTATCTGGCCAATACAGTATTTTTTAAAAATCAAATTAGTTGCCAATACTTAAAATTGGACTATTTACAGAAAACCAAGATGGTATGGCAAGTCCATTTTAAAAAAGGGTAGAGAAGAGTAACAAATAAGGAAGGGGAAAGGAGACATTAAAAATAGTAAGAGATTTATAAAAAAATTACAGAACACTGAAATAATAAATTTACTGAAGTAAAATTTTAAAATCTAGGCCAATAATCTCTTAGGAAAACATTATATTAAAATTGGCATAAATAAATCAGAAACAATAAAGAGTTCAAAAATAATAGAAGAGGTGGAAAATATCTACCTCCTAAAAATTAGCTGTTAGAATAGTTTATATGCGAGAATCTCTACCCCCTTTCCAAGTTGAGATAATTCTCAGCTTATAGCAACTATGCCATGATACGGAAAATGAAAAGGCTGTTTTATAATGGTAACATTAACTCCTATACCAAAGACAGACAAAGTAATATGAAAGCAAAAGTCAATTTATAAACACGTACTAAAAATGCTGGGTAAAAATAGTAGCAAATCGATTCTCTCATGACCAAGTAGGTTATTTATTCCAGGAACACAATGGTGTTTCAACATTGAAAAATATATCAATACAATTCACTACAATATGAACAAAAGGAATAAATCCCACAAGGGAACCTCAAAAAATGAAATCCCAACACCATGTCTAATTAAAAAAAAAACTCATAGCAAATTAATAAATGCTTTTGACAACATGGGAGCTACAAAAAAACTAGAGCAATCATCATATTTATGGTGAAAACTAAAGCCAAGCATAAGAAAAGGACACCCCTATCTCTTCTATTATTCAACAGTGTACTGAACTTTTTCATCAAGTTGCTTGTAAATCAAGGGGAAAGAAAAAGATCAAGATCACATTTAAAAGTAAGTGAATAAATTTTAAGACAGAAACTGATAGTGCCTACTTAATCATACTTTTTCTTTCTTCCTTAGGAAAAAAAATTCAGTTTTGCCCAATGCATAGACAAACATTAAAAGTTACTTCACATATAGCATTGGCAAAGATGTGAGGAAACCATCTCATATTGGAGGGTTTAAATTGGTATAACCTTTTTGGAGACATATAAGAAATATTCATTTTGACATTGTCATAGCCTAACCTTGGAAACAACCTAAATGATCATCAGAAATAGAAACGTTAAATAAACTGAATAAATTTCCATACCAGTCATTCATGCACAAATATTTACTGAACACCAGTTATCCACCAGCCACTGTTCTAGGTCCTGGGGGTATATCAGTGAACAAAGTTTGAAATTAAGTTCTAAATTCTGGTGGAAGAAGATGAACAATGAAGAAATAAATCTACTATATGTCACATAGCGGTGTTAGAAAGAAAAATAAAGCAGGTTAAGGGGAGATGGGGATAGAGAGAGAAAGGGAGAATCTGAGAGGATGCAGAGAGTTTTTGATGAGGAATGTTTGGATGAAGACTTGAAAGAAGTAAAGGTACAAGGCAGGAAAATACCTGGGAGTGGAGATTTAGAGGAAGGAGATGTAGCTGGAACTATGTTCAGTGTGTTCTAGAAGAATCAGGGAAAAGCCATTTTGGCTAGAATGAAGTTATTCTATATCATGCAGCTATTAAATTAATTATACAAGTATATATACATATATATGTGTATATATATGTATGTGTGTGTGTGTGTGCGCACACACATACACATACCCTGGTATAGATAGTCTGTAGGACACACAGACTAACAAAAAAGTAGCAGAATAATACATGCTGTACCATCTTTTATATTAAAAACACACATACACATAAGACAAAACTGTACATGTATGTATAGAAACAAATTTTTTTAAAAAGCTGAAAGGATGCATTCCAAAGTGGAAACACTGATTTATCTGGAGAGAACACTGGATGGAAAAAGTGGTCAAGAGAGAGTTTGGTAAATATATATAGTTTTAATTTCTTTATGTTAGAATAAATGCAGGTATTATTTGTTGAGTTAAAAATTAGGTGAAAAAATAACAATCATTTTTAACCATCCAGCAAACTTCTGTGTTCCTAAAGAATGAGTACTGTTGATACACTCTCCCCCAGGTGAACTCTTTGAAGTCTTACAAATAAATTTCTATATAATTGGTATATGAGTATGATAATTCCTCATACAGAATGCCTTTTCCTGGACAACTCTATAAGAAATAGACATGGCACTTGTGCACCTTTCTGGAAAGACAATCTTTTAAACAGATATTGATGATTAAATTGATGATTAAGTGTTCCCCTAAATCATACCTGGATATATCAGAATGAAGAAGTGTGATGGACATAATCTAATGATAGCATAGGGATGGCCCTAGCAAATTAATTTTCTTATTGCCTAGTATCTCATAATTGCTGTGTATAGAGATAAGGATTATATAGATAAATGACTTAAACCTTTTTTAAAACCATGGTTTCTTTAACAGTTTTCTATAGACTATAAGAAATACCCCTGACTTCTTTCTAACAAAGCCACCTTTTTCCATTAGAGGAATTTATTTTAATTCTTTCAACCTGGCACTCAGACATTTTGCTACTTTGTTGAAATACTTGAATAATTTTATTTACAACACTTCCAAGTAATTAATTATCTTAATTACAAAAAGTTAAATATGTAACATTACTTAATTTCTAATTTGTAATCGCTAGCATGGAGCATGACACAAATATTTTAAGACAAGTGTAAGTGTTATGTGAATTGATGCAAGCTATAGTCCTATCAAAATTATGGTCTCAAAATAATATTGTTCAAATCTAGATTCAAGTCTAGGTTCCTGACAGTTAATAGCTCTTATATCCTTGGGACATTTATTTAACCTCTTTATACTTTAGTTTTCTCACCGCAAATCAGGGAGATAAATCTACCTCTTGGGTAATTATTGTGGGAATCATATTTTTTGTAGGAATCGTAATATATTAAATGATTATCTAATATGTATGAAAATACTTAACATCATTATTGGTATTGTTATGTTTGTTCCCTTCCTTATAACACAGATGAAACTAAAGGAAAGAAAAAAGGAGAATTGAAGAAAAAGAGCAACAGTGGTCCATAAAATACTTTTAAAAGATTTAGTGAAGAATTTAGCTAGTGAACTCTTTGGCAGAATGAAAGCAAAAAATAAATAAATAAATAAATAAATAAATAAATACACAAACAAACAAACAAATAAATTAATTAATTAATGAATAAATGAAAATCCAGAAATCATAAGTTAGAAGTAAAATTCTTATCACACTTCTCTGGATATCTGGCCTTTATGATAACTACCCATTTTTTAAGTTCATTCAACAACAACAACAACAACAAAACACACACACACACACACACACACACACACACACACACACATACGCGTCTGTCTATGACCAGGCAAGAGGATTGGCACTAGTACCACAGGGCAAAAAAGACATACTCCATGCCTTCTTAAGGATCTGTAGGTTGGGAGATATTCATAGAAGACTTCCCAGGATATTCAAAAGTCTACTGAAGATTGGGGGGAAAGAGATGGTGTCCCATTAAATAAACAGTAAGGAAACCCCAATGACACATGGATGACAGCGTCCATTTTGTTCGGTATCTTTTCCACAGACTCAAAAACAAAGCATATATTAACTTTTAGAGCACATTTAGTGGACTAGTGTCCTGGTAAGAAAACTTGGGAACTAAACCAGAGAGGAGAATGGTGTTTAAAAAAAATAATAAAAAATGAAGCAAGGACAAATTGTAAGCCCAATCAAAATCTAAAATGTTATCTTGTCAAAAATTAGGATTCAGCTTTTCTATGAATTTACTTGTACAGTAACAATAAGAATTCATATGAAAAAAAAGGGCGCTGAACAAGAAACACTGTCATTGAGATACTATGACCATTTTCTTAATCCTGGAGAGATACTCCCACTTATCACTTGCTGTGATCTCACATCCATCTAACTTCCTGCTCCTTGCCCCATCTCCTTCCACTAGCCAGACTAATCATAGCTATTTGGACTACTGAAGCAATGTAGTAGAGGGACTCAAAACAAA
The DNA here is from genome assembly GCA_030015415.1 of Cynopterus sphinx. NCBI lineage: Eukaryota > Metazoa > Chordata > Mammalia > Chiroptera > Pteropodidae > Cynopterus > Cynopterus sphinx. The sequence goes on along the minus strand of CM057379.1, from coordinate 66,156,982 downwards.
CCATGGTGCAGATGCAGATGACCAGTCCATCCCACTTCAACGACTACACACTGGCTGACATGCCTTGAATGAGCCTTGTGCCAGCCTCTCACCATGCAATTTGTCTTCATTGTGCCTTTGAGTTCTCACATTTGGGAGACACTATTAAGATCTTTATTATAATAGTGAAGACATCAAAATGCAGATGGGTTTATTATGCGAAAGGCCCTTCAGCTTCAAATGTGGTGTTTATGTGCAAATTTCCACGATCATAAACACTATATATGTTCCACAGACTTTTACTCATTCGTCAAACATTAGGTAATTACAATATGCTAGGCACTGTGCTTGGCATTCAGAAATCCGGGCTGCAGGGTGAAGGAATTGGACAACTAGACTGATCTAAATTTAGGTTTTTCCAAGCTGGTGAAATGAAGACTGATGGGGAATATAAAATACTTTCAAAAGAGTATAGAAGGTGTGGTTCATGGAATTTAAGAAGAATGAGAAAGGAAGAGGACTGGGGGAAGCTAATAGGCAAGAAGGGAAGAAGAAACCAAGGCTGGAGGAGAAAAAAGTATTTTAATGGTAATCATGTGAGAAAGCTGAAATGTGCTCCCACATTGGGATGCAGGAGTTAATAATTTGGGATGTGGAGCCATTCTGTGAGAGGTGAGAGTCACTGGAGACAAGACTGAGGAATCCAGAGGCCAGGGTGATGGCAGCCACTAGAGGGAGAAAGCAAAAGTGATCTATATGCTTATTGTTCCCTGTATGAGGGGGAGTGACAGTGAAGTAAGAGATAAACAGGAAAGAGGAAGGGTAGTGAGTGGGATAATGAGACTTAAATAAAGAAGCTTTACACAACCTTTTATAATAGAACCTACATTTATTTCTATTTATTTAATTAATTAATTAATTAATTTTTAATTATCTTAACAGGGCTAATATTGAAAAAATATTGTCTATATGTGTTTTCATTTCTCTTCCCAGCAAATCATATTTTCCAGAGGATATCCTGACATTACAACATCCTAAAGGGCGAGGGAATCTGCTTCCCTGGGATGGAGAAGGACATGGCACAGGAAGGCACTTAAGATTAGAGGAGAGAATAAAAGGCTGGCAGATCTGGCCTGGTGAACTGTGGGAGTAGAGAAGAGAGCAGGCAGGATTGAAAGGTTGGATGCATAGGACCTTTACTTTCCCATTCTGGGGAAGGGCAGGACATTATGCAAACATCCAGGTAGATATGGAGAGCTCTAATGTTTGGCTTGTGGCACACTTCCATGCATATTGTCTGAGGAAGCATTTCACATGCCAACACTGAGCATTGTGCCACATGCAGTGGAGGTACAAGGAAAAGAAAGTAGCTTAATGGGTCAGCTGAGTTAGAACACCAAGCACCCCATGCAGAGAATCCAGAGACTTCCATATGCCCTAGGGAGAAGATGAGGAGGTGCTAACAAGACTGGAAGTAAGACAAGATAAGCATTGTGTTCAGGGCCATGCTGAGCAAAGGCAATGGCTGGGACCCGGCGCGTCAGCTGTAAGTGCTTGCATGGTATCACATTGCAAGTTGTGGTCATACAGACTTTAACAGCCACCAGTCTTGAAAGCAAACCAAATTGCCACAGCACATCAAAGACACAAGCAGGTTCAGAGAACGTGCATTGGTTATGTGACTTCCTTTTGTCTCACTAAGAGATCATGTAAGCTCCATTCCCTTCCCAACCAGATGCTGCTTTGGACAGAAAAAGGAAGAGAGGAAGAAATATAAAAAACTGAAATTGAATATCAACTTGAAAAAAAAATGAGCTAGCCAAAAATTAAGTGACTTAAATTAGAAGATAATGTGTTACAATAAATTGTCAAGTTTAAGGTCTTCCTTTTCAATTCTCCCGTCAAACCCTGCATGAACCTCACTACTCAGTGCAGATTGGTCCACATATGAGGCATTAGGTACCTCCATTGTCTTGGTAAATATGCACACAGCGTGCATATTTACCGTTTCAATGTATAGAAACACAAAAAAAGTATTTTCCAAGTTTTCATTATCAGTAAGTATTAAAATACTTTTAAACTAAATTTCCCATAACTCAATTTCATTTTATTACTTTTAGCCATATACCTCTACATCATCAAATAAATCTTCCCTGCTTTTAGACTTTTTCCTTTGCTGCTTTCCATTATTTGTAGGTTACATCCTTCTTAAATTGATGTAACTCAGGTTGTTTGTATTTAGCGTCTAAAATCTTTCCTTTTATATAAATACTCATACTTCCTTAATTTCATTTTTTTCCTGCTCTATGTGCCATTTCTTTATTTTTAATACCTTTCAGGTTTAGAAGTAGCTAGAAAGAAATGTCTGGTTTATGATGTCTCATTAAAATACAAGCAAAAATTATTCCTGACAGGCCTCATATCACACATTAGCCTTCTCAGCTATTAAATCACATCATAAATATATGTACTATGATTCCCACTATCAAATCTCTTCCTTTCCTCCTTAGTGCTTGCAGAGTTAGATTTGAGTTTAGCTGCCCTAAAACCTGTTGCACAAAAGCTCAAAAGAACCTTATTTTTTCCCCCACTAATTTTTTGCAAATGTTAAGGTTTCTTTGTACAAAGTAACAGTTTACACAGTAATTTGAGTGGGGCATCTATAGGAAGTGTCTGTACCTTCCTCTCAATCTTGCTTTGAACCTAAATCTGCTGTAAAAATAAATAAATAAATAAATAAATAAATAAATAAATAAATAAATAAATACCTCAGAGTACATCATTCTTGGTCTAGAAACTCAAGGGATACTGTCAGAATGAAAACTCTAGTCTTCTACTATTTCCACTGAAATGTTTCAGCTTTACTTTTTCTACAAAATGTTGAACATTTAAATATGTTATTCCAAAATGAATCTATCTAACCTCTTTCTATCCTAGATCACAAGTACACCTCCATCCTTATTTGAAAAGTAATTAAGATACTCTCAAAGTAGCTTTCAAGGGATTAGCCATTAAAATATACCTGGGCAGGAAACTGAAAATCAGTACTATATTAATTGCAAGTAAAACATATAAAAGCAGAATTGCTGATTCCAATGAATCTAATATTTTTACAAGTCTGGAAGTTCTCCTTACTGCGAGAGGAGTAAAAATAATGAGGGGTAGAGTCCTACCTCTAGCCTCCACCAGGCACTTCTTTACAGAAATATACACTGGGCCTAATTATACCAAGTTGAGTGGAATTCCCACTAGGCTTCTCTTGAAAACCCTGACAACTGCAAGTATAGAGAAGGGAATACCGAGGAAACATCATTTCTACTAATCAGTGCCATCTGTTACACAGACAAATAAATAATACAGAGGTCTGTAACTTTCTAAACCAATTAAAATATACATCTAACACATTCATCGGTATTCTCACTAATACTTCCTAAATCAAAAGCAGTATATAAATCACACTGGTGGTGACAGAATTAGAATTGTTATTCTGAAGAATTAGAATTGTTATTCTGAAGCTGTTGTGTTTATAATGTGGGGTTTTCTAATTCTATCATCCCCTGTGCCCTTGAGAAGCAAAATTCTGAATTTGGAAGAAAGGAAACACAAATTAATATACAAGAGATAAAATAAGAGCCCAATAGCTCTGAATTTGAATTATAAGTATTGGTGTTAATGTATGTACATATAATGGAAAAGCTTTGAATCTACCATGGAAAATCCATTACAATAAGCACCTCCAGGGTTTATATTATGGTCTTAAAATACCTGGACTAAGAAGAAATTGCTGATCATAGGGCAGGAAATGTATAAAGAGATCCTTGAATACCTTAACAAATAGATAAAAAGGACATTATCAGAGACTAGCAGGATCATGTCACAAGGATTCGGGAGACAACTTGAAGAGGATCCTACTGGCCAATAACATGGGGATGAAGGTGACACCAGGGAGAGCATGCAGAATTGGGAGAGAAGAGGACCTAGCCTTTAGGAAATGGCAACAGTTAATGGCCAAGCAGAGAATATTCTAGTAGAAAAGAAATAGACTACAAGAGGCAAGGAGAAAAGAGAACAGAAGGGATGTTATATTATGGAAACTAACAGAAAACAATGTTTTAAGGACAGAGTGGTCATCAGCATCAAATATGCTAAGAATTCAAATAAAGTGAGGGTTAAAACACATCCAGTGGATTTAGCACTTTGCCACCCTTAGCTGGAGCTAAGGCCCAACCAAAATGTATAAATGAGATATATAAACAAAATGTCATAGGGCTACACAGGTGATCTGTATGGCAAGACATCTCTGAAATGAGTGTGATTCAATCCGATGTGTGTGCGTGTGTGTGCACACGCATGCACACAAACACATGCACGGGGTAGGTAGGTATGAAAGGCATACAGACAAAATTAGGCCAACTATGTTAATCAGTTGAGAAAACCTAATAAATAACAGGAGAGTGATTCATAGAAATAAAGACCATTAGCAGCCAAACTTAAGTCTTGATGTTTCCACTGTGTCAAAAATGTGGAATATTTTGAGGATTCATAGAGATCTTAAACATGCTTTTAAATGCCTGTGAAAGTAAAATAGAACCAAAGAATCTATTTTTAAAAAAATGTAAACCACAGAAAGCGATAGCTCATAGTGTGAAGGTGAAAGAGCCTGGGTTTGAAGAATGGAGCAACTCCAATTTAGGTTAAATGTAGTAAGTTCCTTGTAGGTACATGATTGTACGTGTGTGTGTGTGTGTGTGTGTGTGTGTGTGTGTGTGTGTGTGTGTGTGCGTGCGCGTGTTGAATGTATTTCTTTAGGAAAACTGCTATCCTTCTATTAAATTCTTATTCTGTCGTCTTTGGACTGTCAATCACAAAAAATTGCTTATCGATTGGTCTTCCTGCTTCCATTTATCTTCACCCTAATCTACTGTGGCCAAAGATGTCTAATTTACTCTTGCTAAGCACTGCTGTGCCAGTGTCAACCCTACTAAGAAATTTCCAAAGGCTCCTACCACCTACCAAAGACATTTCAAAGCCCTGCGGGATAGAGGTCCATTCCAAAACTCCATGCTGATGCTCACGCTCGACTGAAAAACTCCTTATTCTTCCCTTGCCATTTCCTCTGTTAGTGCCTTTCCTCCTTCTGTTGAAATCTTAGTGGTTATTAAAACTCAAGATATAGCCAATCTATTAGTGAAGCATTTCCTATTCATCTCCTCTCTGTATAATCACCCTCTTTTCTAGATTTTTCTATTATTTGTTCTGCTTTTTAAGTGGAATTTATAAGATGTAGCTTTATTTCATGGTTATTGGAATAGAGTTTATATATCCCTACCAAATTTCATATTCCTTGAAGACAGGGTAAAAATCTTAGCTTCATGTGTACACTTCATAATGAGTAGCAAAAAGCCTTGAATCTGGTACCTGCTGGATAAAGCTTTATTAAAGTAAATAAATAATATGAATAAAATGAGAGAAGCTAAATTTTTAGAGTTTCCTTAGATAGCAGACATAAAGTATCCTTGAGAAAAAGTATCTGACTATCCATGACTATTATCGATTCATCTTGATTCCTTAAACAAAACTTAAATATAAACCTTAAAAGGTGACTTGGTAACCAAATGCTCAGATAAAGATAACTGTCAGTAAGCTATACGACATATGAAACAAAACAATATTCATCTTTGATTCCCAAGGGACTATTACATTGGACCTGGAAGACTGTAGGACATCAATAAATTATATTCACTTAGTAAGTTGATTAATTAATTCATTCAAATATTTACTGAGCATATCAATGTTCCAGGGGTGCTTTTGGTGCTTAGGTTACAGTAGTATATATGACAGGCACGACCCTGCCTTCACAGGACTTACAATCTCAAAGCAGTGGACAAGCAAAACAAAACAAGAAAATCTCAGGTAGTTATAAGTATTAAAATAAAAATTAAACCAGAAGGTGGTAATACAGGGTGAGTGGTGGGGGGGAGAGACTGACATAGATTGGGTGGTCAGGGAATTCTCACTGATGAGGGGATTTTGTGCTGAGATATAAATGACAAGAAAGCCTGACACACAAAGATCTAGAAGCAAAGCTGTCCAATAAGATGGAACAGTAAGGGCAAAGACCCCATGGCAGAAATAAGCTTGATAGATTCAAGGAACAGAAAGGACAATGTGCCTGAGGATCATGAACCAGTAGAGTGGTAAGAGGTTAGGTGGGTAAGGCAGAGTCCAGAGTCTGTTGGGTTTTAAGGGCCATAGTTAGGAGTTCGGAATTTATTTTGAGTATACTGGGAAGCAATGGAAGAGTTTTACAGGTATTAAGCAGGACAACTTGTTCTGGTTTACATTTTTTAAAACTTACTTCGTGTAAAAAAAAGTTGTAGAGAGGCAATAAAATTAGAGTACCAACAAAGATGTTAACTGCAGTAGTAAAGCTGAAATGGCAGGCGTAGAGTGGAGATGTAAATAAAAATGGCAATGGTGATAGGGTTTGGAGAAGTGCACTAGTGTGGGAGCTATACAGCAGAAACGAAATGGAGTAGTGAACAAACGTGGAGGAATAAATAATGGTATTTCCTAAAGAGTGAAAGTTAGTGATTGTCTCCAAAGAGGTTTTATTCGTCACTCATTCAGTACTCTAACCTAATTCCTGTCTTTCCTCTATCTTCCCCAATTCATGCAACTTTATCTAAAAGGTAAAGTCACAATGGCAATTATGATGAATGAATTATAATTTTATAATCTCAGCACAGCCTTGGGATTACTAGCTGTGTTTATGAAATCTATCTCAGGTAAGAGGCATGGGAAACTAAGTCAAACACCATTTCCACCAAGCAAAAAAAGAAAAATCACCTGATGTCATCAAGATGCACTCTTGAAAGTGTACCCTTAAGAAAGATAGTGGTATTGAACGATGATCTCGCTTTACTATCTTGATGACTATTCCCCTTTCTCTTTAACTTATCTGCCTTTTGGTTTAGTAGGAATCACTTATATCAGAAACTGCCCAGCTATGGCACTAACTTGCTATTTTCTATGTTGCAGAAAGACTTACTGCAATGGGAACTTCTACAGAAAAGAGAAAGCAATAATACAAATAAATCAAACCACAAGTATTTGCCTGTGTGATAAATGCATTCATCTTTACTAAAGAGTGAGTCAGAGGAAGAAAATAGTGATAATTGCAAAGCATTAATTTTGAAGTGTTTTTCATTTCTTCTCTAAAGAGAAAACCTAACCTAAGAGAAAAATTATTCACAATTGTAGCATATTATTAGAATAAAGTACATATAAATTTCATTAATAATGGCACCTGCCCTACTGTAGGACCCATTTCTTTATTACTGATGAAATATGAAAAGCCACAGAAAAGCAAGTTAAGTGGTTCATTATTTACCTTTTAGTTTATGCTTATGTGTCTGACCAACAAGGACTTAAAGCTGCTTGACTAAACTTTAGACAGGTCTTTTCCTGACTATAGATACCTGACCTCCCTTCTCTTAGAGCATTTACCTTAGAAAACTTGTAATTATAATTTTTCTCTCTGCCCCTTTGAGATATAAACCTTCTTTAACTCAGGAATGTCTTTCTACAGGCTATGGGAACTATCCCTTTGAAATGTAATCATCAAGAAAGATAGCATTCCTATCTCCCAGTCTCTCCCAGGTGGGAGTCTAGCTTCCATGAGCACTGATTAGCAAACACAGATGGCTTAATCACACTGACCAACATCCACATTAATGTACTCTAGTACTTTCCCACTAGCTCACCCCAGCACTTAAAGACTCTCCTGCCTTTTGTTTCAGTGGAGTTGAGTTCAAGCTCCCTCTCTGATTACAATAGTCTTGCTCCTCTATTGCTATTGTCTTGAATAAAGTCTTCCTTATCTGTTTAACTGCTTTGGTAAAACTTTTCTTTTACACATCAAAGTTGCAGAAGGAAGACCTAAGTTAGGTCTTCACAGCCCATGAAGACATGTTGGGAGAGTGAGGAGCCTGGGAATCCATGAAAGGTGCTAATGAATGGACACAAGGATGAAAGACTCCTAAACTATGAAGGATAAGGGCCTCCCTTTAATGCCCCAGGCTGTATACCTGATTTACAAAAGAAGGTACATTGTAGAAGTTTTGCCTCTAAACAATGGTTAAGCATGTGAAGAGTAGAAATACTTTCAAGAAGTATACAGTGCCAGTCACTCAAATTGGCACATCTTCTAGTTTCAAGGAACTTAAGCTGGTTCACAAGAGGAGAGGGTCTGTAAGAAACAGTAAATAAGGAATAGGGCTTTATTCTTGAAGGGATAAGAGACAGATTTTGCTTGTGATCAATGTATAAATTGGCAAAAATGCAACATAAGTGTGAATGGAAGGCATACCCCCAACTTTTGCATAGTAAATGTGGATACCAAATAAAAAGAGTGACTGCTTTCCAATATTGGAAGCACAAAAAGAAGACCTCATTCTAGTGACATGAAAGGCAACTGTCAGAGGCAGAGGCTGAAATCCCAAAGATGATGAGGTAAAGATTAATACAATTATTGTTGTGATCGTTTCTGAAAAATAGGTTTTGGTAAAATCAGGGAAAACGTCACCATGTCTGACAACCAAACTCTATCATAGAGAATGAACAAAAGTCCACCCGATGGAGAAGGACTGAGAAAGGGCATTCTAGGAAATGTGAATGCATTTTAGGATGTAGGTGTCAAAATTAAACTGAGGATTGGAATGGCAGACAAATGTATATATCTAGAAATGTAGGGAGGGAACAGATAGTAAAATGTCTTAAGAATCATGATTGAGATAATCATGTTTTAATTAGAAAGATGTTTCTGACTTTATGAGGAGGGTGGATGTTATTGGGAAGAAATGAGGGATCAGGATACAAGTTAGGGTACCCATAAAATAATCCTCATGGGAAAGGTTGAGGGCTTTAACAAAATAATGACAATAGGGACACATAGAACTTTCTGGATTTGAGGGATCTTTAAGATTGGGAAATGAGAGCATCGACATGAAATATGGAGCTGAAGAAGACTGAAACTACCCATTTGGGAGCTTGGTAGTATAAAAGTAGGTATATAGAAAGACAAGCAGGGTTTTGTTGTTTTTGCCTTTGTTTTTGTTTTGGGTTTGGTTTTGGTTTTTTGAGGAAGATAAAATATCCAAATTGGAAAATCAGGCCTATAGTTCAGAAGAGAGTTAAGTGCTGTCGATACATATGTGAAACAAGAATGCTCAGTTATAACTAAAAATGCTGGCACTTAAAAGATCACCCATCAAGAGCTGTAGAGAAAGACAAGAAGGCTGAGAGTGAAGTCTTGGGGGAAGCCTACACTACAAACTAGACCAAGAAAGAAAAGCCAGTGAAGAAAGCAGAGAAGGACTGGGGAGGTACAAAGGAGATTTTACCAGACAGCAAGGTATGAGTAAAGTGGAACCAAAGGAAAACGTTTCCAAACGTGTTATATGATTAAGGATATCAAATGCCTGAAAGAAGTTAACTAATATAAGGACTAGAAAATATTTCTGTTGAATTTGGCTAACAAAATGAGAACTTAGTGTTTAAGTTTTTAGTGTCCTGGTAAGACAGAGATGAGAATGGGAGACCAAGATGAGGAGAAAGTATATGGATTGATTTCTCCTTCAAGAATGTTAGCCACAAAGGGAAAAAGAGGTGCATCTATTTTTTCTCTTAAAAATCTTTGAAGCTATTGTTTATGACATTAAAAGAATTTATAGACAAATGTATATAACTGATTTGTTCTTCCAAACTAGCTTTTAAATTATTTTCCACTTAATTCATCTAAAGGTTTGAGGAATGCTTAATGTCACTTTTGATTGATCTTCACTTGGCATTGCTTCCTAACACATCAGTTTTATATTTTTCTACTCCCAGAACCTGTCAGGCTGTTAATGATCTATAAAAATCCACTTTCACACCCTAAAGAAGTTTGCTCTTAAATGAATGTCACAAGAACTCCTTTGTTAATGTGAAGTCCTTTTGAAATACTTTCAGTTAGTTTCATGCAGTGGAAATTTTGTAAATCATATTTTCTTAATGCAAACCAGAACAATTAGGAGATCACACATATGGCTATGGTGTTTTAAAAAACACTACCACGCCACATCACTTAGAGCAATGCATGTGGGTCACTGCTACAATCTGGTAAAGTGAGTTCAGGACAGTGCATCTTAACCCACATCCCATCCTTCAGACACAGCAGATCCCTGTCATTTCCAATAAATTACTGAAAACTAGCCCTTAGTCCCTTCAGTATTCTTTCCATGGATATCATGAGTTCAATAAGGAAGCCCTTTGGGAGATGGGTTAAAATCATTTTTGTTTCTTTTCTATAGATCAAATCAAATTATACTAAGGGAATCCATTAGTTTTGTATCATTGCTGTAACTTTTCCCTGAACTACACTCAGTTTTAAAAAGAACAATTCAGTTCTCATTTATTTAGCGGTGACTAAGTGTCAATAATTAAATATTCAACTCTATGAAAATGCTGAGAAATGGCAGTGAGAAGTAGAGATTAATATAAAATGTATTACTCTCCGAGAAGTATACCTAAGGAAGTCTAGGAAGACATACTCTTTCTGCCTCTTTCTGTGGGTTCTTGTTCTATGATTGTGTTTTCCTCTTACTTTGTTGGGGGAAGGAATAGAAAAATTGGAAAAGGTACAAACAGCATATACCTGAAATGACTTGCCCCTTGAAAAATTAGGAAAAGCACTACAGTATAAATGCCTTCTGTTTCTACCTTAGATTTAGGGCTGACAGCTTCACATACATTTCATACCATATGTTGAGGCTTCCTTTCGTATGGGTTTCCTGGGTTCCCTTCACCATAGTTTGAAATATTTGCTTTTCTTAGACAGTTTGAATGCCTGAATATTTAGATTTGGGGGCATTTTTTAGAGCATAAACAAAAAGTAAACAAGTTCTGCAACATTAATAAAATTTCACAGCAAAAAGGCTAGGATTGGCACATTGTTCTGGCATTTGCATGTAAATATTACATAAAGTCTTTTCCAGCTCTGAGTCAATTCCTGCACTTACTACCAACATCAGTAAGAAAAGGCTTTTTTTCCTTAGGGCTCCTGAAACTACTGGCTCATTTTGAAAAAATATATTTTTAAAGAATTATAGGTTCATAGGAAGTTGCAAAAATATTGGCGAGGTCCTGCATTCTGTTCACCCAGTTTCCTCCAATGGTTACACTTTACATAATCACAGTACAAAATAAAACCAGAAAGTGCAATGTGTGTGTCCAGTTCTATGCCATTTCATCGCGTGTTGATTCATCTAACCATCACCATCAAGATACGAAACTATTCCATCACCACAAAGATCTCTCTCATATTCCCCTTTGTAGTTGCAGCTCACCCCCTCCTTCCTAACTCCATCCCAACCCCCTGGCAACCATTAATTTTGTCATTTCAAAACTGTTATACAAAAGCAGTAAAACACGATATAACCTTTTGAGACTGGTTTTTTTCCACTTAGTATATGGCCCTTGAGGTCCATCCAAGTACTTTCATGTATCAACAGTTTGTTATTTTTATTGTTGAGTAGTAGCCACTGCAGGGATATAAGACTAGTTCATTTCTGTAAGACATGCTGTTAGATTTTGTGATCCATTAGTTAGTATCAAAATATATATGGCTATACACAGGGGGTGTGTGTTCGTATGTGTCCTAAAGATGACAAAATGTACCTTGGGGCAATGTTTTTAACCTTTACATCATTAGCCTTAAAATCACTTATTTTCTGCAATAATGCTGATTCCAATCCATTACCCACATATCCAAAAATACAGTGGGGGAAGTTGGTGTTTTAAGCAGTGTAAAATAGTGTTGTGGTAACTAGGAAATGAGCATTTAATTAGAACACCATCAGAGACTCCAAATGATCACAAGATGATATTATGAATCCATAAATGCAAAGTTTCTGGGACTACAAAAATTAAATAGAGACTTTACACATATAGTTTGGGTCTTTGGGGATCAAACACACAACTTGGTTTCATTACCAAGACAGGTTGAGCTAAGTAATGTGCTGCAGGAATCTTTACCCTAAAAGTGGGTAATAAAGATCTTAGGGAACTTTAGGTAATGGCTTTTCAAAGGCTCCATTGCATTTACTTGACCCCTGACCTTGCTGAAGTTGATAGAAAAGATAAACAGTTTGGTAAACTCTAGCAAGAAATATACAGAAAATTAGAAAATCGGCCTACTCCACACAAAAATAAACTTGCTGGGCATGTGTCCAAGAAAACCCACTCAGATTATAATAAAGACGGCTGCAAACATTTTCTGTTTATAAGAAGAAATATAATTGCTTGGTACTGGGAAAGAAGTTTTCCTCACATAGTTCACCAAAGTGAGCAGACCCCTGGGGATGGTGATGATATGTAATGGGCAGACCAAAGTTATTGATAAGGCAGAAGAACCTGGGCTCCATGGCCATCAAAGCGGTGCAGATAATATTCGACTATGATATCAGACCTTCAGTAAAGCCAATCAAAAGCGTACTTCCATTGAACCAGGGAATTCCAGTAATCAGCCCAGTTTAAAAGACACATGAAACTACTCTATTTATTTTTAAAAGGTTATCAGTAAAGGTTGGACAGAGTTCAGCTTTAGGAACACTGGGATTTTATTGGATTGTTTTGTTTTGCAGTCACTGAGCTCAATACAATGTCATTGCCACGAGGTGCTTCATGTTACCCATGCCCCGCCCCAGCACCTAATGTGGGCCCCATCTAGGTCAACCCAAGTAATTGCATGGGATATGGAAACATCCCCCCAAGAACCATAACAACCCTCAGGGAAAACCAAGGAGACTAAGAGCCATAGTGTCAATAATGGATGCAGTGCTAAGGGATTAATAAAGACAGTCTTTTGCCCTGTAGGTACTGGCAATCCTAGGTGAAAAAATCAACGCACTCGAGGATGAATGAGATGAGTAGATATATTTATGTGAATGGATTTCTGTGAATCTTGAGAGAAACTGACCTGGTGCTTCAGTATTTTTCTCAACATGTTAATTTCTTCATCTCTTACATGAAGACTTCAAAAATATATTTTGGTATTAATATCCGTTTAAGTCACTACAGAGTGGGAAGGGGTTAAATGAGGTTAATAGGTCTGTTCCCTGTGTTTTATCAATGGTGTCAACCCTGCTCACAATCTAGGAAACAATTCTGAGAAGAATTCTGGGATCATGTCACACCCCATACTGCAATGGTTGCATTGCAGCAACCTCGGGTCATTCACCAAGAGGGCGTGCCCACAGTGACACCCCTTTTGGCCTCACATGTCCCCTTTCCTAACCCCACTTTCTGTTAGCTTCTATCTTTGCATCAAACTCACAGTATGAGTTAATAGAAAATGGCAACAAAACTAGTTATACCCCAGGAGGCAGAACTAAGGCCCTTGCCCTCAGCTTATAAAACAGGTCTTAACTACATCTGAAAACAAAATTTGAGTCACTGCCACCCTCGTTGCAGCAATAATCTAGAGGAAGATCATTTATTCTGGGCTTTTATTTTTCATAAGCCAGATCCAATGTTCAGATCTTAAACTGCAATAGTTTAACCAGAGTTCTATATCTGAGCATCATAGACTTATGAAATACATTCTAAGTGAAAAGAAAAGGTTTATATATAATATAGCAAGAAATTTTTAATGTAAATAACAAATTTATTTAGAAATTATTTAAATAATTAATCAACCTGTCATTATGTAGCTAAATGGAGCTGATAATGACAAAAGTCTTATTTGAGATGAAGGAATATCAGTGTGCATATGAGTATCAAATTAGAAAATTAAAATGAAAATTTTTGACACTTATTTTTGAAACATGAAAAACTGTATGTATAAAATCTACTCAACAGCTTCTCAGAAGCTAAGTCTCTTTAATCTACCATAAAATGGAATAAAAAAAATCAATTTCACAGAACTGTAGTTAAACAATTTGGGAAATGTGCCATGTCCAGGTCTATTTATACATATATATATGTATGTATGTATGTATGTATGTATGTATGTATAAACAGACCTGAACATGGCACATTTCCTAAATTGTTTAACTACAGTTCTATGATCTTTATTTTATTTATGTATACATATATATATGTATACATAAATATATCTGTGTATATATGTGTGTAGATGTATATTTATGTATGTGTATATATATGCATATTTGTGTGTGTGTGTGTTGCATTTCACCTCTTCAACACTGAAGCTGTTGGCTATTTTGACATGGCATTGTGTTTCCCTTTCCTTCTGTTTAATGAAAAGTAAGTAACAGCATAAACCAGAATTGGAGTTCGCCAGTGACAGGACTGAGAAAACCAAATGCTGACCATCTGTTGAGGCAGAACAGCCCAACCCCATCCGGAATTGGAATTGTCTCTCCTTCCAGGCTCCAGGGCAAGCAGGCAGCCAGCACCTGCTGTTGGTTTGAGACCTCGGCTGACAAGAGTAGCCTCAGCAAATGGCTCTGAGGTTTCTCTATTTGCAATTGCCAGAACCCAAAGGCGCTTTTGGAGAAAGATGAAAGGCAGGAATGGTGTGGCAGGAGAGGCACACTGAAGGATCACCCATGCAGAAATTAATATCTGCCTCCACATCCTGGGCTAAGACCTTAACAGTGTGAATGTGAATGTGTGTGTGTACATGTGTCTGTGTTGCTCTAGTTAAGTAAACTAGTTATTTAATCAGTAGAGGCCAATGACCTAAAACAAGTCTCTGTAGACAAATCAGGCTTCACAGAAATAAGAAAGTTAATACAAAAACAAATAAAATTTACAGTGTGAGCCCCGTATCTCTTTATGTATTGTCCACTCATAGCTGTCACCAATACAAGTAGTGTCACTTGCTATTGTTAAGTAATTGTCAGACTGGTAATGCTACATCAATAATTATCATTATATTAGGGACAAATCCTTATCCATCCTTATTTTGAAAATCAGTAGAATCAGAGATAAAAGAATTTCTCCAGAAAAAAATATGCAGCGAGTCACAAACAATTTAGTCAAAGTTTTTCTAATAGGTTTTTTTGGTTAACATCACATTACAATTAATTTTCTTTTGCAACATTATTGGTATTGCATTAGCTACTAATCACTGAGAATGCCATTATAAATTTTTTTTTAATTAAGTATTATGTATAAGTCTTAATTGAGACCTACAGGTAAGGCTCATGGGACTTTGTTATACAAACTCCATTGGTAACCTCCAGTTCCCCAAAAGTGTTTTTCAATTTAAAGTTGGTTAAATAGAGCGATCCAGGGACATAAATATATGAAAACTCTGGTTTTGAATGTATCACGAAGGCCCAATTAAAGAGCAGCCTTTTTTGTGTTCTTCCACACTTCTCCATACTAAACAAAAATATACAAGAAGGCACTCACTCTATCATGGCTTATATACTATTTATATGCTATACTATTTACATCTCTATGTACAGATTGTACTTCAGCAGCCAACGACCAGAATCTCCGCATAAATCAGCTGAAGAAGCCAGACAGATGACTTTGACAAGCTTTAAAATATATCAAATAAATTCATTCTTGGAAAGTGTCTGACTACTGACTTGGGAAGTAATTTCCAGAGTTGCCATGCATATGATGGTGCCTTGGCATCCTGTAATTATAACGATGCCTTGGCATCCCATAACTCTGCCCTAGCCCAGATGCCTTCTGTTATGCTAACACAACTCAAGAAGTAATACAAGCATAAAAAAAATGCGCAAAGATGCGCGAATTTGGACTCATAAACATTCCCGGCCTTCTCCCATCAAATCTATCTGAGTCATTAGTGGCAAGGAAACACAAACACTGAAGATGAAGATGTGCTAAGAAACAAGTCAACAAAGCCCAAACCCAGCACTACACAATCACATACTAACACCATACGATGGGAACTGGAAAAGTACGTTTCCTTAATGAACTTATATACCAGGAACCTTCATTAGTGAATATATTGAAATGTTTCTTCAGCTAAAGTTATACATCGCATTCTTACTTATTTACATTCGATATTTAGAAACATTTAAAGAGAAGGAAAGACTAGGCAGAAAAGAGAAAAATAAAAACTGAAGAGAGAGATTTAAAGAAAAGCATAGACACCAGAAAAATCACAGAAAGTCCTCTCAAATAGAATTCACATAACTGTTTTTTTTTTAATTTAAAAATATGGCTAAATGAAGAAAAAGCTGTAATTACTACAGTTCTGCCTTTTTTTCAGCCTTGTAATGTAGTGGGCATGGCAAACACATTGGATGTGTCTTGTTAGGTAGTGCTGATATAGTTTTGGAGTTTTATTTTATTACTACTAGTGTACTTGCATATTTCCAAGATCAATCTGGACACCCGTGGAGACATCTGCTAGACTAAATAGCCCTGGAGAAAAAGAATTTTAAAAACACACCGATTCCTCTGGAATGAAGTGGCTTGATCAGCACAAAATGGACTGGATATCACTCTTTTGGTTAAAAGCCTTTGTGTACAGGACAATAGAGTAAAATAAACTCAAGTTATTTATAACACAAGAGCCTTTTTACTTTATGGAAGTGCAGCTAACAGGAGTAGACAATATAAAATGCAGCTACCCACATTATATTTCTTAAAGATATAGAAATGCCTTCCACTGACTGAACCTTCAGTATGTAAGCGTTCTAGAAATACAAAGTTGGTACATAATGAGCTCATAGGCATCGATACTGGATGATAAAATATAGCCTCAAAGTAACTAAAATGGGTCCTCTGATACTATTTTTTAAGACCATTATTAGAAACCTGATTTTTAAAAGAAAAGTCTGAGGAGAAAATCTTCCTTCTTTAAAGAAGTACATTGTGCCTTCAATCAGGTAGGACCAGGCAAGAAGACTCTCACCCCTGGCTCTCTGTGGCTTGCAGATGGCATAGTCACATCATCCCTCTGAAACGTGAAAGCACCCTGAATCAGCTCTGTCAAGTCCTGAATGGCAAATTTGTGTGCATGGCCAGTTTGCTCATAATTTCATCTCATTGTATCTTAGCTATTTTGTCTGGGACCTGGCAAATTTGACATGGAATTCACCTCAAAAAAGGCAGGCAATATGATTGTTTTAAGAGTATAGTCTTTGGAATCAGACAGATAACCAAACAATCCGGGGCCATGGCTCTTACTGCCTATATTACATAGACAGATTATTGCTGTCCCCATGCCACTCCTTCTTTCTTGGTATAATAACCTACCCAGGAGGTTATTATGAGAGTTGATGATGATAAAGATAATATGTCAGACTCATGGGTACACATCCGTTAAAGTTCGGCTTCTATTATTGTATATGATTTCATATACTCAATGAAAGAACATATTAAATATTTTTATATTTTACATGGATTATATAAAAGCATATTAAAATCAACAATAATAAATATATTTTTACATTTATAAAACATTAATTTCAGGATTACCTCTATCCTTGGGAGGAAGAAACCTTTTAAGTCTTACAACTCCTTTTAAGTTTCACCCCAACTCCTTGACTGAGGGCAGCTGTAAAGCCTCTTTTTGTTTTGTACACTGAAGAAAGGAACAGAAAACTAATATGACCACTTTTTCACTCCCACACACATAAACTGGCTTTTAAGTAATCTGGTTGAAGACAATCAAACTAGTGACTTTAAAACAATAATCTCTTCAGATTCAACTAGTACCTTTCTAATTAAATCTGCCTTCAAATTTTGCTTTGTTTTCCAAAAATATTTTTACTTGTTCACAACATCCATGCAAACAGATCAGAGTTGGCCCTAATATCGGCAGCAGCTCAGAAGATTTGGCAGGATTCCAAAATACAGCTCATGTGCTCAGAACACGCAGGTAACAATCAAACCTGTCTTTCATATTCAATTTCATATTCCAGGTCAATGGATCTACCTACACCATACTTTGATTACTGGTCAGAGTCTTTGGCCAGGGCTTTAAGACACATTAAATTCTAGCCAATGTGACATCACCAATAAGTTATAGGAGAGCAAATATCATCTCTGTTTGATTTAATAATATGTCATCACAATAAGAAGAAATTTAAACAGAGTTAAGAGAAAATATTTTTTTCTCTTCTAAGAGTAAGGCACAACAGATACCAAGCACCACGGAGAGTAAAGCAAGTGCTGGGTATTGTAAGAGGATAGTAAAACAAAACCAAAACAGATTTACTTTCAGGACTTTAACGTTTCCTGTTCTTTTCCTATACCTGTTTCCTATGATTTTAAATAATATCTTAAGTGGAAGAAAGTTACAGCCTATCACATTAAAAAATAAAAGTAATAAGATGAGGCTTATAATGCACAGGACATACACCTACTTGATCATATTGGCTGGTTCCCCACAGTGATAAAATCTTCAAATGGCAGCAAACATTTTAAAGCTATTAAAACTTAATGTCTGCCAAGGGAAAGCGATGGCTCTAAGCAAATACAAAAATCATTAACCCAGGACTTAAAAACCATTCATTTATCTAAGAATATTTCTCAGTCAATATTATTGAGTTTCCACTTTGTAAAGCTACAAAGTATGATTCCAAAGAGAAACACAAAAAAAGTCCTCAATCAAATAAATTTGAGAAATAGTTAAAAATCACCCTGATTGGTTCTGCTTTATTAAATGGTAAAAAGAAGTCAAAATCTCTAACATCAAGACTCAAACTGTTGCACATTGGGACCATGAGGGAAGCTGGTAGGAGGACAAAGCCAACATACCTAGGAGGGCAAAATTGAAAGAAATGCAGAGAAATACATACATAGTCCAAGTCAAACCACATATGAAATCTGAGCAACCTCTGGACTTTAGTTACTTAAGCCAATAAACCTATTCCATTGTTTAAGAAAATCTGAATCAGGTTTCTTTATGTGCTTCAATATGTATTTGTTAAATTGCATTTGCCTGTAACAGCATCCTAAAAAAATAGAACATAAAAAAGGTAAAAATTCAGACTATAAGAATATAGAAAGACCTGCTTGTGGATAGATAGACTGAGCAGGGCAGCAGAAGAGGGAAAAAGGAAGTTTGCTAAGTGATTAGGACAATACAAGCCTTCTACTATTCAGCTGTTCTGAGCATATGTAAGAATATGTAAGTGTGGATGAACCTCAAACATCAGGTTTGGGTTCCTTAAACATTTTTTTACATATAAAAGTGATAATCATTTTTCTCAAAAAAAAATGTTTACACACATGAATTTTAGCTTTTAGCTTCAAAAGCTTCATGTAGTCCTAAAACACAGGCACAAAAGTCTGTGGGTCAAAGCGAGGAATCCCTGCTCTACATGTTGGTGGGAAGAACGGTCAATGCTGATACTTCTTATAAATAGATAAAAAAAAAAAAAAAACATAGTTTGACTGAACACAGGTTATAAAATAATGGCTATTCGTGAGAACCATTTACTCCTAGGGCTGATAACAATGCTCTATGATTATGATGTACACACCCAATAGAGCTTGTTGTAAGTTTTATTTACATCAGTAAATTTTGTCCACAAATGCTCAGCATTTCATGGAACACAGAGCATCATCATCTTATCACTTTAAAAAAGGTAAGGGAAACTTTTTTTATTAATAAATTCACAGACAGTTTAGAGGTTTAAAAAGTGAGATCGGAGAATTAGTACGAAGGTGGAGGTCAAATGGAACTCAACTATCACTTTTTAATAAATTATGAAGATAAAAACCGTATTGAAGGGGCCAAGTAGAAGTTGTTTGAGAGAAATAAGAAAGTGGCAGAGCTGATTCATGTCAGACAAGGCAGATCATGAAAGAAAGAAAAGATCTGGCATTAACTGTTATTAGTATATGCATTCTTCAGCACAAGCTTAGATACAGCAGGTACGTGCACATAAAGAAATTAAGCAAAGAAATAAGACATTGGTGCCATTTTTC
The DNA here is from genome assembly GCA_030015415.1 of Cynopterus sphinx. Lineage (NCBI taxonomy): Eukaryota > Metazoa > Chordata > Mammalia > Chiroptera > Pteropodidae > Cynopterus > Cynopterus sphinx. The sequence continues at coordinate 66,137,071 of CM057379.1, read as the reverse complement.
CATTATTGATAATAAAAACTTCTGCCATTTCTATCAACAATAAATAAAAATGTTGATTCTTATTAGTTAAAGAAATTCTAAAGTGTCAGCCCATCACTGTAGTAAGCAAAATTGTTGGTGTAAGAAAGAAAAGAAAAGAATCTTTATTTAATGCAAATCAGGCACTGGTATCATTCACTGAAATTAAGGATAAATATCCAGTATATTTCTCCAGAAGTCTTTGGACTTTTGGAATTAATAATTTCCCCAACTCTTAAGAAAACTGGCCTAGTCTCATGACATGTGCAGACACTATAAAAATACTTCCATGTAGGTAAAAGACCTGTTCTCTGAAAATTATAAGTCGTTGAAAAAAGCAATGGAAGAAGATACAAATAAATGGAAGCATATATCGTGCTCATGGGTAGGAAGAAGTAATATCATTAAAATGGTCATACTACCCAAAGCAAACTACAGATTCAATGCAATCCCTATCAAAATACCAATGGCATTTTTCAGAGAGCTAGAACAAATAATCCTAAAATTTATTTGGAACCATAAAAGATCTCAAATTGCCATGACAATCTTGAGAAAGAAGTACAAAGTTGGAGGTATACTACCTGATATCAAATTACACTACAAGGCTACAGTAATCAAAACAGCATGGTACCAGCATAAAAACAGATACGCTGATCAAAAGAACAGATAAAGAGCCAAGAAATAAATCCATGCCTATATGCTCACCTAATATATGACAAAGGAGGCAAGAATATACAATGGAGTAAAGACAGTCTCTTCAGTAAATGGAGAATTGGACAGATACAGCAAGAAAGAAAAGAAAAGAAGAGAAGAGAAGAGAAGAGAAGAGAAAGAAAAGAAAAGAAAAGAAAAGAAAAGAAAAGAAAAGAAAAGAAAAGAAAGAAAATTAAAGAAAGAAACTGAACCACCTTCTTACATCGTGTACTAAAATAGATGCAAAATGAATTAAAGACTTAAATGTAAGACCCCAAACCATAAAACTTCTAGAATAAAATATAGCCAGTAAACTCTCTGATATTGCTAACAGTAATTTCTTTTCAGACATATTTCCTCGGGCAAGGAAAACAAAAGAAAAAAATAAATGGAATTACATCAAACTAAAAAGTTTTTGTACAGCAAAGGAAACCACCAACAAAACAAAAAACAACCAACTGAATGAGAGAAGATATTCACTTATTGTACATCTGATGAGAGGTTAATATCCAAAATATATAAAGAATTCATACAACCCAACAACAAACAAAACCAACAATCCAATTTAAAAATGGGCAGAAAAGCTGAACAGGTACTTCTCCAAAGAGGAAATACAAATGACCAACTGACGTATGAAAAGATACTCAAGGTTCTAATCATCCAAGAAATGCAAATTAAAACAACAATGAGATGTCACTTCACACTTGTCAGAATGGCTATCATTGGGGGGCTGGGAGAATGGGGTCAAGGGTTAAAGAAGTGCAAATTAGTAGTTGATAGATGGTCACAGGGATGGGGAGCACAGCATAGGGAATGCAGTTAGCATTATTGTAATGGCTACATGTAGAGCCAGAGGAGAATAAGAGCATTTAGGGGGATCATTTTAAAACCTATATAAATGCCTAACCAATGTACTGTATACTTGAAACTAATAATACAATTAGAAAAAAAAATACCTCTATGTGATTTTTCCCATTCCTAAGTTCTACTAAATATTGGAGTAATATACTTACCAACCCATCTGCTCAAACAATGAATTTTCCTAGAGTCATAAAGAACAAATAAAAGAAGATTTATTTTATGTTATATTTCAATTTAGATATCTTTTTTAAAGTGGGTGGGGCACTTGCATATTTGACTAGTTTCTTCAATGAATTTTATAAAAATAATCTCAGCCCCCAAACTGCTCACAAACAAACAAACAAAAAACAAAAACAAAAACCAGAATGCACTCTGACATGAATACTAGGATTTCTAAATTTGATTTTCATACATTTAGGGACAAAGGTTTTTTAACAAGGTGAACAAAGAATATCCAAAATGTGAAATAAATTAAGTATAAAAGAGTATTTAATATTTAATAGTTTTTGTTGCATTTTAATTTTTAAGACTGCATCCTCTGCAAAAAAATATATAAACACACTATACAAGGTAGAAAATAGTACGAATTTAAAACTCATAATCTTTTGCAGCTTCTTAGAGATAAGACATTTTGTATTCTGAAATAATCTAGGAAAGCTTTAAGAGGAAAAGTCAGGGTTGCTTTAAGCCTAAGTTTCTGTAAATGGCACTTGTGAGGAAAGGAATCGTGTCACAGTCAAAATGCAAAAGGGCAAGGTTCTAGTCTTATTTTTAGTAACGAGCTCTGGAGTGCTGGGAAAGACATGTGCCCTCTCTGCTGTTAGGTTTCTTCACCTGTACAAAGAAACACTAAACTAGTTGTTTGATTTCTAAGGTGCTATTCACTCAAGGTTTTCCAAAATTGGAGTGAGAATCTTAAGAAAGATGTAGATATACACACATTTTAGACACGCAGATACAGGTATAAGATACAATCACAACTTCAATGTCTTTTTGTTTTGTTTTTGTTTTTGTTTTATAATTCAAGGCTTGACATACATACTACCAACACTGTCCCTTTTTGAACACAGGAGAGAACTATTATCTGTGTCTCTCTGCATCTCTCCTCTCCTCATTTCCAATACTCTCCATTATCCAAGCACAAGATTCCAGAGACAGTTTCTCCTACTAGATTCAAATTTCTCATCGTCTAGTACATCCCCCTTTGCATGATTTATGGTTGCAGTGTACTTTTGCAAGAATTTTGAAAAATGATGTTCAATCATTTTATATACACATACAAATTTATTAGTGATAAAATATCTCACAAATCTTCCTTACAGAAGAACTATAAATTATGTATGTAGGAGGTGGAGCTTAATTATCCTCCATCCCAAGAGTGAGTTAGACTTTGTAACCCAGGTCCAAAGACTAGACAGAGTAGGGAAAAGAATAAGTAGAAACTATACAGTGGGGAAATCTGGCAGACACCACTGTGACCAAAGATGAAGGTTAGCATCACCAGTGATATCATGTGGTATCATGTGCCTCGACTGAACAAAAAGGGCACTTCACCTCTGTGGCTTTATTTCCAAAAACATATAATTCCAGCTAATTATGTGAAAAATGACAGATAAACCTATTCTACAGGATACTCGGCCATTATCCCTCAAAACTGTCAAGGTTATAAAAAATGAGGAAAGATTTAGAAGCTGAAACATAATCAGAGAAGGAAGGGAAAATAAGACAAATAAAACAGTGTAGCTGCCTGGATTGGATCCTGAAGAGAAGTAGGATATTAAAGCAAAAGGCTAATGAAATCCAAACAAATTTTGGAGTTAACAATTAAAATGAATAAATAATAATTATTATCCAAATAAAAAATCTCATGCAGTATACACACAGCTTTTTTGCTTAATACAGCCACATAATTTATCTTTCTTAAATCTTTGCAATTATCCTGTGAGAAAGGCACTCCTAGTATTTTCATTCTATGGATGAGGAAAGTAAAGCTCATAACAGTTTAAAAGATTCATTAATAGACAGCTAATAGGTACCAGAGTTAGAATGTATTTTTCACAACCATATTTGCCCCTGGAAGTTCTATTAATGTCTACTAGAGTCATGGATTCATTTTATGTGGCCTGCAGCCCCACTTTTTATTCTCAGAGTCAGCCTACAGCCAATGCACTTCCAGAACTTTGAGATCAGAAGACAGCTTGTAAGACTGTGATACCCAATCACTTGCAATGCCTCCTCCTTGATAGGAAGCCATTCCGGAACTAATATCCCTTACCTGAATGACACTCAGGTAAGACATGCCCTAACTCATCTGGTCTCTATATATCCCCCCTTTTTTCCTCGCCATACACATCTTATTAACACCTTTCTCAAAATTTATTGCTTTCTTAAGTGCTACAAAGAAATCCCTTCATTAGAAAAGAGACTGAGACAATTAATAGCAGCTACTAATGAAATATATGATGAATCTAGAAGCCAAACTTTATTTTTTATGATTTAGGTACCAAGTTACAAAAATACATTTTTTAAGTATGGCTAATAATGACATCACTTAAATATAAGAAATCTCTTCTAGGTCACATGTTTTTCTTAATAAATGTATACAGACTACAGATTGCTTTAAAACACTCCTTACTACATATGTTTATTTTCCCCCATGACTTAAAATGATTTCCAGGGCTCTATTCTCTATTTCTGAATCATTGTCAAGTTGCAGTAATTCTAGGTCTGGTTATTTAACTTTTCAGTGAAGAGTGCATTATCCTGTATAAAAAATTAATAAATCTATGACAAAGAGTTAAAGTTAGCACAAATAAGATCTCAAAGCTACGGAATTATTCATCTTTTCTAATTTTAACACCCTTCTTTTAAGCAAGCAAACTATAAAAGTTATATAGAAAGACCCACTTACAGACATTATTTTAAACTACTCTAACGGTCCTTTTGTCTGTATATAGATATAAAACCCTTCAATATTATAATACCACAGATTCCTTTTGGAATGTGAACTATGAAGAACAGCAGTCAAATATTTACTCATATTAAGATCTCTTTTATTAAATTGCATCCTGCTCATGCGAGGTCACGCAGTGGATACCCACATCTCAGTGTTGTTTGTTAGATACTCATTAACCTGAGAGACACGAGCCTTATCCTTGAGAATCTACCACTGTAGATATGAAACTGACACCAACTATCAGAGAAAGTAACTTAGTGCTAAAGAAACACTGAACAGGTCACTGAATTCAATAAGACCAAGTAAAATGTTGGTAAACTGGCCCTCAACTAATCAGAAGCATCACAGGTTCTCCAAGGCTGGAAACTGCATTTGGAATACGCAGGTGAAAATGTGGCCAGAGACTCAAAAGAACACGGGGTTCTTGGTCTTGAGAATGGTGCCCAAGCGATGGTGAGTTGTGCCAGAATGCTGATCCAAACCCTGATGGAAACATATGATACTCAAGATGGGCCAAGTTTTATTTTTTAATATCTCAGCTTCCAGTTGGCATCAAAAAAACTCTGTGCCAGCTGCTGAGGAAATAATGTGCCGGGAGCTGGCAGCCACTGGCACTTGGAAAGCCAACAGGTATGGATGCACAGTGGATACTAAGGTTCTGCTGTCTAGAAGGCAGAGAAGGCAGAGAGGAGCAGAACTGTCCCAGCCTATGGTCCAGCCAGGCAGCACTTTGCTAGGCAGCCTTCTTATAATTAATTAGAAGAAAAGAAGAGCAATTCAGAGTCAGTTCCATCCATCCTGGATAAAGCAAATGTAGAGGCTGTACTCTCCATGAAGGAGGTTTTGGACTACATTCCCCCAACATCTGGCACATCTGGAAAATGCAAAGAACACTTTCCTGAAACTCTGCTTGCCACATTACCATAGCTTTTGGGACATAGCAAGCTTATTCTGAGGTTATGACTGAAGTCAGACAGATGCAGAAGTGCGGTAGAGGGCAGAAGGATGTCTCAGCTCAGACCGTCATAACAAAATATCACAGACTGGGTGGCTTAAACAACAGAAATTTATTTTCTCACAGTTCTGAAAGATGGAAGTTCAAAATCAGGGGTCAGCATGGTTTCATTCTGGTGAAAGCTCCCTTTCTGGCTAGTAGATATCTATCTTATTGCTGTTTCTTCACATGACACAGAGAGGGAGAGGGAGAGAGAGAGGGAGAGAAGAAGAAAAGAGAAGAGCAGAGCAGAGAAGAGAAGAGAAAACTAGCTTTTTGTTGTCAGTTCTTCTCAGGACATAAACCCCATCATAAGGGCCCTCCTGCATGACTTCATGTAATCCTAATCCAGCTCCAAATACTATCACACTGGAGGTTTGAGCTTCAACATAAAACTTGATGGTGGAGACACAAACATTCAGGCCGTAACAAGGGGAGATAGAAGGAAAGGAGAACCTAGGGTCTGGTGATACAAAAGGGACAGAGAGAAATCATGCAGGGATAGAAAAGTGCCTGTGGGTTGAGGTATAACTGGACTCAAAAACCAAGAAGTAGATCTGGGTGGAGCATGGCCTTCCTTTGGCTCTTCAACCTTGTCTCTGCCCTGCTTCTTTCACCATACTCTTCTGGCTTATGTTGTCAAAACAGAGATGGGGAATACAAATTTTCCAGAATAATATTTTGACAGTGCATAAAAATCATGAACATAAAGTTAATGACCATACTTGGAAATTAAGTCAAAGAGTAATTTACATTTTTTGTCAAAGAAAAGCAATAGATGGTTTTTAAATAACATCCTCAAATAAAGGTGGACACAGAGCAGACCATCTGTGCTCTTATCTCCTCCATAATCCTCCTCTTAGCTTTTCCTTCCCCAAGCTGTGCTCAGGCAGGGGATCTGTTACAGCACTGAGTTACAGGACATAACTAATCGATTACAAAGTCACAAACTGGTTAAGTCCAGCTTTTAACAAAGAATGATCCCTTGCAAAAACAAAACTAGAGGACTGGGGAAAGCTAGGAAACATTCCTTCTTGCTAAATTCTGTCCTAGATATTCATGACTATGGCCAGCATTGGTATGGCCAACTAAAGAAAGAAAAATGAACAAATAAAACAATAAATATATGTTTCTGTAAAGAGGTGATGCATTTAAAAAACACAAAATAGATGGATATAAAGAAGAGGCGATATTGAGACTGGCAGGAGGGGCAGAGACATGAAGCGGGCTGGTTCCACACCGTATGTGCAGTTAAGCATCAGAAAAGATATCTTAGCTGTAGAGATGCTCCCAAGGAATGAGGGAAACCAGCCCCCCCCCAACAGAGATTCCCCAGCCCAGGATTCCAGTGCAAGTAAGGGGAATCCCCACAAAATGTGGCTGTAAATACCAGTGGAGACAGAGGGCAGCTGGAAACCCAGGTGTCCCCTGATTAGGCTCCTGCACAGACTCACTCACTCACTCACTCACAGGCACTTACCCTAGGCTCTGGTGAAGGGACAGAAGCTCAGGGAGTGCCACAGACATACAGGGAAAGACTGCGTTGTGTGGCTTGAGGGTGAGGGCTAGAGGGGGAACGACCACTACCTCTGTGTTGAGCCTACAGGTGGGCGCCATTTCGCCTGTGTTGAGCCCTCCCCCCACACGGCCAAATCTGAATCTGCATTGGTCTAGAGAGCTCCATTTGCTCCACCTCCTGACTCCTTGAGAACCTGCCCCACACACCGTGCAAATTAATGGTGGTAATGGCATAGCTGGGCAATCAGCTCCACCTGTGCTCTTGGCAAGAGGCTCCTTCAGCAGGAATCAACAGGCCTCAGCTCTCACACCTTGGGAACACACTTTAAATGGTAGGCAACCAACCCCAGCCCTACCTTCAGTATTTCTTGAACAAATCTCGGGGGTCTATGGGTAAGAGATAGACAGTAGCTGGCCCTGGTGTGTTCTGAGACTTTTGCCAGTGGCCATAGGCTAAGTACTGGCACAAAATCTGAATGTGCGCTAACCTGAGGAATACAACTTGCCCCAACCTAGTGACTCCCTGGGACCCTGCCTCACCCAACTTGCATATCATTTGAGGATCTTTCAGCTACTGAGCCTTAAAGGCATCTACCAGGCAGTCTGAGGTCTTGGGGTGCCCTGGGCCTTTTGCTGAGCTTCCCTAGGCCTGATGCTTGTAGCGGCCAGCCTTGATTCACCGTGTGGCCTCTCCTACATGCATCCAGGTGCAGCACAGGCAGCAAGCAACCACAAATAGTTTTGTGGCTACTACCAGGTAGCCCCAGGCCAGTCACAGGCAGCAACTGACTTTGGCCTCCACAAGAGGCCCTACAGGGGACTCCAGAACCAATACATCTGAGAGCTGAACATCATCTGATTAGCTCCACAAGCAGCATACTCAACAGGGGATTTCAACAGGCACACAAGCCCATTGCATGGGGTCAGCCCCCACATAGCAGCTCATATGCTGTGGGTCTGGCCAATCTTCATAGCCAGACAGCTTGAAAGTCAATCCCACCCATTGACATATCAATAGCAGTTATGGCTCGACTACAACATGAGGGCAAACTAAATAAACAAAAAGTACACTCCTGGAACACCCAGCACAGATGATCAAGTAGACTGCTCCACTGGGCCACACAGAATGCCTACTACATAAAGCCACCTAGCTCAGACTGGGAGATGTAGCAGATCTACCTGATACATAGAAATGAACACAGAAAGGCAGCAAAATGAGAAAATATGGGAACATATCCCAGATGAAAGAACAAGAGAAAACTCCAGGAAAAGAATAAATAAAATGGAGGCAAACAGCCTATCAGATACAGAGTTCAAAACACTCAACGAACTTAGGAGAAGAATAGACGGTCCTAGTGAGAACTTCAACAAAGCCAAAACAGGCATAAAAAAGGACATAGAAACAATAAAAAAGAACCAGTCAGAATGAAGACTACAATAAATGAAACAAAGAATAATCTAGAAGGAATCAACAGTAGATTGGATGAAGCAAAAGACTGAATCAGCAATTGAGAAGACAAGGTACCAAAAAACACCTAATCAAAACAACAAAAAGAAAAGAGAGAAAAAAAAAACAAAGATCATTTGAGACCTCTGCGATAACATCAAGTGTAACAACATTTGCATCATAGAGGTACCGGAGGAAAAAATAGATAGAAAGGGATTGAGAACCTATGTGAGGAAATAATGACTGAAAACTTCCCTAACCTGGTGAAGGAAATAGACATACAAATTCAGGAAGTAAAGAGAGTCCCAAATAGACCACACCAAGACATATCACAATCAAAATGGCAAAGCTTAAAGACAAAAAGGAAATCCTAAAAGCAGCAAGAAAAAGGTAACTTCTCACTTACAAGGGTACTTACTCCCCATAAGACTGTCAGATAATTTCTTGACAGAAACTTTGTAGTCCAGAAGAAAGAAGTGACACAAAAATTTCAAAGTGATGGAAAGCAAGGAATGCTCTATCCTAAACCAAGAATACACTATCCAGCAAGCCTATCATTTAAAATTGAAGGAGAAATAAAGAGCTCCCAGACAAAAAAAAAAAAAAGCTAAAGGAATTCATCACCACCAACCCAGTATTACAAGCAATGTTAAAGGGACTTATTTCAAAAGAAAAAGTAGGAAAACATAAATATGAATAATAAAATGGCATAAACTACACACCTATCAATAATCACTTTAAATGTAAATGGATTAAATGAGCCAATCTAAAGACATAGGGTAGCTAAATGGATAAGAAAACAAGAACCATGCATATGCTGTCTACAAGAGACCCACTTCAGATTGAAAGACACACACAGGTTGAAAGTAAAGGGATGGAAAAAGATATTTCAGGTAAATGGAAATAAAAAAAAAGCTGAAGTAGCAGCACTTATATCAGACAAAACAGACTTAAAGACAAAGGTTATAGGAGACAAAGAAAGGTGTTACATTATGATAAAGGAATCAATTCAACAATAGGATATAACTCTAGTAAATATTTTTGCACTCAACATAGGAGCATCTAAATATATAAAGCAAATGTTGATGGACATAAAGAGAATGATTGACAGTAATACAGTCATAATAGAAAACTGTAACACCCCATTGACACCAATGGACAGATCTTCCAGACACAGAATCAACAAAGAAAGAGTGGCCTTAAATGACATGCTAGACCAGATGGGTTAATTGATATTTTTAGAGTGTTTCACCCCAAAGTAGCAGAATTTATATTATCTCAACATTTTCCAAGGTAGACTACATGTTAGGCCACAAAAAAGTCTCAGTAAATTCAGAACACTGAAAATCATATCAAGTGTCTTCTCTGACCACAAAGATATAAAATTAGAAATCAACTACAAAACAAAAACAAAAACAAAACAAAAATATAAACATACAACATATGGAAGCTAAATAACAGGCTACTAAATAATGAATGGGTTAACAGTGAGATCAAGGAAAAAAATCAGAAGATCCCCTGAGACAAATGAAAATGAAAACACAGTGACCTAAAATATATGGAATACTTTGAATGCAGTCCTAAGAGGGAAATTCATAGCAGTATAAGCCTACCTCAAAAAAACAAGAAAAATCTCAAATAAACAAGCTAACCTTAGACCTAAAGGAACTAGAAAAAGAACAGCAAACAAAGCCCACAGTGAGTAGATGAAAGGAAATAATAAATATCAGAGTGGAAATAAACAAAATAAGTCTAAAAAATACAAATGATCAATGAAACCAAGAGTTGGTTCTTTAAAAAGATAAACAAAATTGATAAAACTTTAACCAGATTCATCAAGAAAAGACCCAAATAAATAAAATCAGAAATGAAAGAGAAGTCACAACTGACTTCACAGAAAGTATTATAAGAAAACACTATGAGCAATTACATGCAAACAAACTGGACAATCTGGAGGAAATGGATACCTTCCTAGAAAACATACAATCTTCCAAGACTGAGTCAAGAAGAAACAGACACACTAAAATAACTGATTACCAGTAACAAAATTGAATTAGTAATCAAAAACCTCTCAACAAAGTCCTGGACTGCATGGCTTCACACATAAATTTTACCAAAGAATTTATTCAAAGAAAAATTAACATCTATTCTTTTCAAACTATTCCAAAAAATTCCAGAGGATGGAAGGCTCCCAACATCATTTTATAAGCCCACCATTACCTTGATTCCAAAACCAGACAAAGAAATTACAAAAAAAGAAATTTATAGGCTGATATACCAAATGATCATAGATGCAAAAATTCTCAACAAAATCTTACCAAAATGAATTCAGCAATACATTACAAAGATCATACACCATGATAAAGCTGGACTTTTCCCTGAAATGCAAGTTTGGTAAAAAATCTGCAAATCAATTAATGTGGTACACCATATTATCAAATTGAAAGATAAAAATGATATAATCATATTGACAGTTGCAGAAAAATTGTGTGACAGAATCTAGCATTCATTTATGATAAAACTCTCAGCAAAGTGGGAATAGAGGGAACATACCTCAACATAATAAAGCCTATATAAGATAAACCCACAGTTAACCTCATAATCAATGGGGAAAAGCTAAAATCATTTTTATTAACATCAGGAACAAGACAAGAATATCCACTTTTACCACTTTATTCAACAGAATATTGGAAGTTCTAGCTATAGCTATCAGAAAGAGAAAAAAAAAATCACCCAAATTGGAAAGGAAGAAGTAAAACTATTTATTTCCAGATATATGACACTATATATAGAAGTCCTTAAAGAGTCCACCAAAATATTGTTAGAAGTGATAAATGAATTCAGTAAAGCAGGATACAAAATCAATATTCAGAAATCCATTGCTATTTTATGCACCAATAAAGAGAAATTCAGATAACAATCCCATTTATAATTGCATCAAAAAATGAAATACCTAGGAATAAATTGAACCAAATTTAACCTAGGAATAAATTTAACCAATCTGTACTTGAAAATTTGAAGTCATTGAAGAAAGAAATTAAAGACGATACAACTAAATGGAAGCATACATCGTGCTCATGGACAGGAAGAATCAACATCATTAAAATAGCCATACTTCTCAAAGCAAACAATAGACTCAGTGCAATCCCTATCAAAATACCATTGGCATTTTTACAGAACTAAAACACATAATCCTAAATGTATATGGAACTATAAAAGACCTCAAATAGCCATGGCAATCGAGAAGGAAGAACAAAGTTGGAGGTATCATGCTACCTGATATCAAACTATACTACAAAGCTATCGTAGTCATAACAGCTTGGCACTGGAGTAAAAACAGGCACACAGATCATGGAACAGAATAGAGAGCCCAGATATAAATCTACACCTATATAGTCATTTAGTATATGACAAGCTAAGAATATAGAATGGAGATAAAGACAATAAATGGTGTTGGAAAAAGTGGAAAGATGAAAAAATGTAACTGGACCATCTTCTTATACTAGGTACAAGAAAGAATAAACTCAAAATGAAATAAAGATTAAATGTAAAAACCAAAACCATAAAACTCTGAGAAAAATACATCGGCAACAAACTCTCTGACATTGCTCTTAGTAATAATCTTTTCTGCTACATCTTCTTGGGCAAGGGAAACAAAAGAAAAAAAAATGGAACTAAAACAAACTAAAAAGTTTTGGTTTTTTTTTCACAGCAAAGGAAACTATCAAAATGAAAGAAAACCTGCTGAATGGGAGAAGATATATTCATTAATGATACATCATATGATAAGCAGTTGAATCCTAAATTTATAAAGAACTCATACAACTCAATACCAAAAAGGCCCCCAAAATCCAATTAAAAAATAGGCTGAGGACCTGAATAGGCATTTCTCCAAAGAGGACATATGGTCAATAGACATATGAGAAGATGCTCAGTGTCACTAAGCACAACATCACCTCATACTCATCAGAATGGCTATCATCAAAAAACAAGAGTTGGCAAAGATGTGGAGAAAAGGGAACCCTCGTGCACTGTTGGGATTTCAAATTGGTATAGCCACTACAAAAAAATAGTTTGGAAGTTCCTTAAAAAAATAAAAATAGAACTACCATATGACCCAGCATTTCCAAGCATGAGTATTTATAAAAAACAAACAAACAAACAAACAAACAAACAAACCCACTGATTCAAAAAGATATATGCACCTCTATGTTCACTGCAGTGCTATTTAGAATAGCCAAGATATATATGGAAGCAACCTAAGTGCCCGTCAATAGACTGGATAAAGAAGAGATGGTACATACATACAGTGGAATATTACTCAGCCATAAAAAGTGAAATTTTACCATTTGAGACAACATGGATGGACCTAGAAGGTATTACATTAAGTGAAATAAGTCAGACAGAGAGAGAAAAATACCATATGATTTTCCTTATATGTGGAATCTAAAAACAAAGTAAACAAAACAGAAGAGACTGACAAAGACAGATGACAAACTGGTGTTTGCCATATGGAATGGGGGTTGGGGATTGGGTGAAAAGGTGAAAGGAGTAAGCACAAATTGGTAGTTACAAAATAGTCATGGAAATGTGAAGTACAGCATAGGGAATATAGTCAATAATATTTTGATAACTACGTATAGTCCCAAGCAGACACTAGACTAATTTGGGGGATCACTGAGTAAATTATATAAATGTCTAACCACTATGCTATATACCTGAAACTAATAAAAATAATACTAAATGTCAACTCCTATTGAAAAATAAAAATTAAAAATTAATGAAAAATTAAAAGCACTAAATAAAAATAAAAATTATTCAAGAATCTATTCATACATTTACAAAGTCTTTGCAGCTTAGATCCCCCAATTACTCCAAAAGTTGCTCTGTCTCCTGAATACACAGTAAAGAGCTAAGGTAATCACCCACGAAATTTAGCTGGAAGAAAATGCAGATGCGCAGATGCTTGTGGCTAGAGGGGGCCTTAGAGGTAAATGATCTAATCACAGATAGTAATACCACTCCCAATCACTCAGAGATGGGGGCCTTTTAAGAGTACAGACTGATAAAAGAGCCCCTTGGGTTTCAAAAGACTTTCAATTACAGAAGCTCTGCAGGTACAACTGACTCACACAACAAATATTTACTGAGTGCTGCTCACTGCATTCAGGCATTGCTCTAGGTGCTGGGGACACAGCAGTGAACAGAGGCGTGGCCCCTAACAGCTTACATTTCAAAGAGAGGGCCACAGGCATTCAATAAGTAATTTCACACAATGCTGGTTTAGGAGAGGGCTGTGTAGGGAAAATATCCTGAGGAAAGAGAGATTTAAGTCCTGCTCATTTTTCTGCAGCTGTTCACCTAACATTTATTCATTTACTCATTATTTCACAAATATTTATTAAGCACTTATGGGGGACAGGAAGTAAGCTGAAGAATAGGCTCAGTAATGGGGATAAAAGATGGATTAGATACAGCATTCCTCCACCTGAGGAGCAGATGTTCTGGTGAAGACCCAAAGCATTTATTTACCTGTAAGACAATAAACATGGAACAACAGGAGAGCCAGGAAGTGGGGAAAATCTTCTGCCTGGAAGGTAGGATGACTATTTTGGAGGAATTAAAAGGGCAAAGGCATTTCAGTCCAAGAAAGTTTTATGCACATAGAGATTTGAAGATCCATGAGGGGTCCTCGAGGCCTAGGCAGATATTCTGGAAAGAGAGCAAGCACTGGAGTCTGACAATACTGGGCTTGAATCTCATCTGCTCTCATTCCCAACTGTGTGAGTTTAGACAAGCTGCTTGACCATTCTGAGCCTCATCCTCATCTGAAAAATGGAAATGGTGATGATCACCTTGTTATATTATTGCAATAATTAGCAATACCCATACAACAGTAAAACCACAATATCAAGCTCCTGGTAAACACTCCAGGCTGGTAATCAGAAGTGGTGGACAACTGGCTGAGCGAGCAAGTTAGAGTCAGATGGCTAAACGGGACATGTAAACTGGACTTAGTATTCCCTCTGTACAGACCTAATTCAGAATCAATATCCCCTATCTCCCACCTGTGCCCTGTCTTGGGAATGTATGTTTTTACATACATAAGTGATCTCATTTCATCGTCATAGCAAACTTGGGAGGGACATACAACCGTGACCATTTTACAAATGAGGCTCAGTGAAGTTCAGTGTTATGCCCAAAGGTGCACAGCCATCAAGTAGCAATTTTATCCCACCTGTTTCCCTGTCTGCATCCTTTATCATTTTCCTCAGTTCTTGTCTTAGTTCCTGCCTTACTCACCCCCACCAACCCAGCTGTCCAGAATAACCTACTTGCTGCCTCAACCTTGAAGCAGTTCTGAGCAGTTCTTGCCCAACTAACCCTTTGAACTTCGGCTTCCTGAGGATCTCTCCCCTCCACCGCCCGCCAGCTCAAGCTGGGACCAGCACTCTGCTGCCCCACCCAGACCAGGGCCAGACCCTCAGCTGCCCCCCGGGTCCTCAGCTCCGTCCTGACATTCCATTTCCTCAGTATCTCTAGATGTGAAAAAACTGTATTGGTTTGCGATGGCTTACCCTGATAATTTCCTCAGGTTTCCATTTCACTAATGTACCATACACACACATGACAAGTTCTGTTTGTTGTTTTTAGTTTGCTTTCAGTGACAGGTTACTCTCAGGAGAACTTCTCAAGAGTGTACCTCTTTGAGCATTTTTATTAGCTTACATGTTCACACTGAGAGGAAAAAAAAAAAAAAAAAGGAAGGACCCAGAGTCCCATAGGAGCGGTAAAAATGTTTCCACTCAAACGATAACTCTTCAGAGGCCTACTGTGACTGAACGCTCTAGCCAGGCTGATTTATTGAATTATGTATTTAGAATTAAGTCACATTTAATAAAATAGTGCTATTTTCTCAGTGATTGTCCTGACAGGGAGCTTTGGAAAATACATGATTCACCTGAATGAACAGATAGCAGGATATTTACATTCCGTCAAAGATTAAACTTGGACTGATCAGTTGTCACCACTGAAGAACCACTTTGTACATCTGTTAAAGTCCCAAATGGAAGGTTGTCACTTACTAAGTTAAAACAGTCAGAAACTACCTGTCCCTTTCAAGACAGTACAAGTAAGGCAGACCAAGCTAAAAAGGGTAATGAAGGGTGAAATGCAAGCAAAGGTCCCTATTAAACAGCACATAGAGACTTAAAGTAGGAAGAAATCATTTAAATACTGCATTGTAGGCAACGATAAATGTGAATGTAATTGCAAATTTGCTATTCTCTACTCTTCTTTGTTCTGGTTTGTAACATTAGTCAAATTCTGACTATAATCATAGTCATAATCAT
Source organism: Cynopterus sphinx (assembly GCA_030015415.1). Classification (NCBI taxonomy): domain Eukaryota; kingdom Metazoa; phylum Chordata; class Mammalia; order Chiroptera; family Pteropodidae; genus Cynopterus; species Cynopterus sphinx. The sequence goes on along the minus strand of CM057379.1, from coordinate 66,121,232 downwards.
AAACCGAAAAAAGTATACTTTTAACAAAGAATGTTACTATAAACTGGCAGAGAAAACAGTTAAGAACATGTCACATCCATTACATTTTCAGCAGACTATTCCATTCAGAGGGTTGTTCAAACCTTTTTTATTTTTTAAGGAATATTTTTGTACCTGGTTAAGTTTTCAACCATATCACCGCAAGCACAACTTAAGGAGTAATTGAGTGATGACGATGCATCTGTTAACAGGGTTAAACTCGACATTCCGGCACTCATGCCCACAACTCTTCAAGTTCTGCCCACCAAAACTTCAGATCAAAGCAGACATCTGCCTGAGACAGCAATTGTCAAAATTAGCCACAAAGTAAGTTAGGCATGTTAAAATTGAGGGTCTTCCAAAATAATATGAATTTGGGGTTCGACAACAAAGAAAAATAAAATTCATTTAACCTTAACTCTGCTTGATGAGCAAGCTCTATTCCTTTCCTCTTTTTGTTTTCTGTTCTGTGACTTTTTTTGGTTATAATGGCAGTAAGTTCTTATCAAAACCTTTTATCAGGTCATCTTAAAAGGCATAACAAGTGCACCTATACACCCACTTCCCTTTTCTGCACAAAGACACACTTTGCAATATGACTTCTTTTTTGTTTGCATTATGATCTATATATCCACTTTTAAATGATTTTCATAAAGTAGACCTTTATTTAAATATAAATAAAAATTTTTATACAGTATCCACTTATAGCTACCATTCTTTGATGCAAAAATCATCCAACAAGACGTTTTGAGCACATACTTCTCCCATTATGTATACTTATGTACTTATAAATGCTACACATGTGCTACTGAACCAATATGTAGCACACTTTTTAAAAACATTCATTCCAAAACTAATTTACTGCCATGCTACCCTGAATAAGTCCGATCCTGTCTGATCTCAGAAGCTAAGCAGGGCCAGGCCTGGTTAGTACTTGGATGGGAGACCACCTAGGAAGACCAGGTGTTATAGGCATAGAAAAACAAAAAATAAGGGATTGTAAACTGACAAAGTCCTCGCAATCTGTGAGATCAACCAATGGTTGCCTTGCCTGAAAAAAATTAAAAATAAAATATAAAAATAAAAACATCCAAATAAAATTAAAAGCAAAAATTAAGAAAAAAAAAGATTCTCTGATACTTTCCTCTAGCACCCCAGTATATTATATTACACACACCCTGGATGTGGACATCCATTTTGGAGAACTCTGCTTTAGTCAAAATGTAAGTAACTATTTTTTCAAGAGATTGCTTATGTAAACAGAGTCGCAATTTAAGGACCACAATTAGTCCATCTGAGATATATGTTTGGCATACAGAAGGCTTACTTAACATGCAGATAATGTTATTAAATGGAAAAAATAATTATTTCAACTTTACTAGAGACAAATCTTTTATCAATAGTTTTTAGCATGTTATTTCATAATTAAATGTCATTTCAAATATAATAGAAAAAATGATCAACTTGAAACCTATTTAATTATTATATGCAAATTAAATTACCATCTAACAAATAGTTTTTGGTTGTGAACATTGATCATGGTATGGAAATTAATTTAAATACACTTCATGTAAAGCTTCTCCATTTTCAAAAATACAAATGATAAATGGAGCTAGCCAACATGTTACATAGGAAAGAACTGTAACTGTTACAATTGCAATAGATGTGCACAAAAGGTGAGTAGGCATTTGAGGGTTGGGCCACCTTAAAAGTAATGTCAGGTTGACAATTTCAAAGTGTATGAAAGATTCAAGATAGTTCTTTGAATAAGTGAGGTCTTGTGAGCTGAAATTCATGTAACTGAGCAGAAGCCAGAATTTTAGCTTGACAGATCTGCAAGCCATGGGCTAAGGTTTACTTGTTTGTGTACAGTCTGCAACCTCAGAATAGTTTTTATGTTTTAAAGTGTTTTTTTTTTTAATAAAAAGAATAAGTAGAAAAAGAAAAAAATAATACTTTGTAATGTAAAAATTTTAAGGAGATCAAATTCACTGTTATAAAGAAAGTTTCCTTGGAACACAGCCATGTGCATTTGTTTCTGTGTGTCTATTGCTGTTTTCACGCAACCATCGTAGAGTTGACAGTTGCAACACAGAGCATATGGCCCACAAAGCCTAGAATATTAACTGTCCAGCCCATGATGGGCTCTTTACCAAGTCTAGGTAACTGATCTCAGTCCCCTCAGTCCCACATTTGCCCTTTCTTATCTCACCATAGGCTGTGGGAGGTGGTTTGTCTCTCTTTTCTATTTTCTTTCTTTTCTTTCTTTCTTTCTTTCTTTCTTTCTTTCTTTCTTTCTTTCTTTCTTTCTTTCTTTCTTTCTTTCTTTCTCTCTCTCTCTCTCTCTCTCTCTCTCTCTCTCTCTCTCTCTCTCTCTCTCATCTTTCTTTTTCTTTTTTTAACAAACAGTGAATACTCTCTTACCCTCCTCCCCAGGTTTATGGGTTAATGGTAAATTCTGAGTCCCACAGCTGCTCCTAAAACCACTTTTCACTCTCTTAATGGCTATTTTCTTTGTTTTCAATTGATATGGATAGTCACTTTTTTAACATGCTTTCTTTGATCTGACATTACCTTATCCTCCCAACTTTATCTCCATGACAATGTTTTGTAATGTTTGCAAAATAAAATGTATATCCTGCATTTTTCTGTCAGTTCTTGTCTTTTTGTAGAATGCACTTTCCACCTGGTATGCCCTTCACCTAAACTCTGCCAGTTTTCAAGGTCCACTTCTCCTAGAAGACACCTCAATCCTCCCAGCTGGAATAATCACTGATTGAGTCATAAAGACTGCAATGGTTCTATTATCTCTACCTTGTATTAATTTTATTTATCTATTTGTCTCACATTAAAATTCTTGTCAATGCCTTATTATTAGTAAACTACACATTTGGAGGCCAAATGGTGTTATATTCACCACATTCATTCATACTCTAGCCCCCTCACCCCACAACACACACACACAGACACATGCACAAGTATGCTACCAACATATATTGACCAACTCATACTTATTCAAAAGTTCAGACTTGTAACAGGACTTTATAGGTGGCACAAAAACATGGAATTAAATAACCAGGAATCAAATAAGAACATTTCAATGGTCCTGATTACATCAGGAAGAAAATCTCAATTTGTGCTACTCTGATTTTAAGCCCACTAATCTTTGATAATCTCCTTTATAACAAAGAGAGAACAATCTTTAGGCCTGGAGCCTTCTGCAGTCAAACATTTCTCACTACAGTTTAATAAAAATGATTTGTTTTTACTGCAATTTATTTTTATAATTTGTGTCTATTTATGGTATGAATACTGGTTTTCAATGAAATAAAAATGAGTATTCTTGATAAGTAAATTTAGGTTAACTAAAGTGAGGTGACTTAAACAAAAATTTGAAGTAAATTATAGTAAGGTGGTATGCACATATGACATAAATCTTAATAGTTACCTACAAATGGGAGAAACATTTGGGTACAGCAGATACTCAATAAAGCCAAATAATTTTAATCCATCAACCACCCTGTTAACTATCTACACAACTAAAAGAAACTCATGTAAAAGCCTAGCTTCAAGCTTCTGAGACTGTGGTTCTCAACAGCAAAGGGGAGATGAGTAGGAGACCTTTGACAAGGTCTAAAGACACTTTTGGTTGTCATAACTTGGGGGAGGACTGCTACTGGCATCTAATGGGTAGAGGCTGGGGACACTGCTAAACATCCTACAATACACAGAGACCCCACAACAAAGAATTATCTGGCCCCAAATGTCTAGAGTGCCAAGGTTAAGAAATCCTTTCTCTAAAAGAAGTCTCTACACAAACTACTCTTTGCCTATCATTGTAAATCACCCTCTGTCCAGTACTGCTCCTGTGCCTATTTGATCTTTGCCTCTGATAAATTACTGAAGAAAATCCCCCATCCACACCTTACGCTATGTACGTTCCCACACAACCATGGCCCTCCATTAGCAATTAGAATTTTTTAAAATGGACTGTATAGTACAGTCCGTGTCATTTATGTGCTAATACTATGTTATCAGTATTTAAATATAACTTTCTAATTAAACCATTGGAGTTATAAAATACTCAAATGATCCTGCATTATCAAATAGGGAAAAATAATTAAGACAAAGATTAATATGATTTGAGTAAAAACTTGATTCTAGCTGCTATTAATTTCACATGAAGTTACTCTTTGACCTGAATTATATGATTCATTTGACTCAAATATATTTTGCAGAATAAACCTGACCTTGAAATTTAAAAATTCAATATTTTTATTAAATATGTTAGCTTTACCAAAAGGGAGTCTAAAGAAAACTATTTTTTAAGCCAATTCCCCCCCATCCAAAAATTATTAATATAAAAAAACTAGTAGTTGAAACAGTTTACTTGGCTATAACTCAGTACTTCATTCTCAATTGTATTAGTGCAAACACATAATCCACACATGTATGTCTGAGGGTAAAGTGTTGACAAGAAAGTTCTTTGAAGCTATTTTGTGGTTAGTGCTTTCTTTCTCTTTCTCTCTCTCTCTTTTTTTTCCAACTAAAGTTCTCCAGAACAGTTTAGAAGCAGATGGCACCTGCGTCTTTTTTTTCTCCAAATTAGGAGTTATTTTTTACCATTGCAACAGTATTTAAATATGAAAAAATAGGGTATTTTTAAAGTAATGATTATATCATGGTCTTTACTTGACTTTAAGTCTCTTTATAATGAGTCTATTTCCAAATTTAGCAATTAATATGTATTAACTTCAGTGGTTGGTGTAGCTGGGAGGCATTTCATGCCTTCATGGCTTTAAATTCAAGTTGATTTAACTCCTAATTCTGACACGTCTGTGGTTAAAATGATAGTGAAGGTGAAACTGCATCCCTTTCATTTCAGAGGCACAAAGCATTCTACCAACAGAAAGGCATCATTATTTTCAACACCTACAAGCAACAGAGGTGGCAGTTATCAATACTCCCGCTGTGAAGAAAGGAAACTGACTGCTGGGTGAAATTAGGGTCATGGTCACACAAGTTTTAGAGAGAGAATAAACAGGGCACAGGATTTCTCTTTCCCTGGGGTCACTAAGACTGAGAGGATCATGTCAGGACCAATGGAGACCACATCTCAACGAAGAGGAAGGGAGCATGCCCACCGTGCCTGGCCTATTTCGTTATCATTCATTCACTCTATTTAAAACCATTTGTTGAGCACCTCCTGAGTACTGAGCACTGTGCCAGGGGATGAGCACACAAAAGCAAACCAGTCAAATCCATAGACTGCCTTCTAGAAGCTTGCAGTCTGGTGTTCCCAAAAAGAGCCTGTGCAGCCCCAGTTTCTATTCTCCCACTTGCAATCCCACGTTGCTCCTGAGTCAACAGCCTGAGAAAAGAATCACGTGCACGGAGAACAAAAGAGGGACCAAACAGTTGTATTTTTAATTTCTAGTCAGACAAAAAACATACCATGCCCAAAAAAGCTTAAGATACTAAGTGTAGTGTGGGTGGCAAGCAATCTGTAGCCAGCAGCATATACTTTGGAGAGCCTGTGAGGCCCTAAAAGACAGTGTTGTGTGTGTGTGTGGCGGAGTGAGGGTGGAGAGGGGGGCATGGAACTAAGGACATAAGCAGTACTGGCAAAGGGGAAAGGGAAAGGGAAAAGAGAGCATCTGATTCCTCATCAGCCAGGAGCACTGGTTGGATCCTTTCTGTTAGAAAACTCACACTTTTCATGTTTCCTTACAGGAAGCATTTGGTGGTTATTGCCTGGGGCCAGAGTTCTGTGTTACTAAGAGAAATTCACCACTGGTCAGGCCTCTGAACTCCTCCACTCTACAGTGAACATGTCCTGGTCTAGCCTCCTGCCCTCTTTAGCCATTCCACAACAGTGCACCCAGCAGATCTTGGGGATACATGAGAGCTTTGCTAAAATGTTTAAAAGGGGAAACCCAATAATGACTTGGAGGCAAACGAGGAGTACTTTTCTCTACAGAGCTGCTCCAATAAAGACCATTCAGAGTTACTAATTGGTTTGCAGGGCATTTTTTCAAAAGAACTCTGCTTCATACTTTAATCTGGCATACTCTGATTTATGACCTGAAACATCACTTTTCAAACTGAGTCACCCCATTAATGGGATGTGAAATCACATGATTCAACCAATATTTTTTTAATTAAATAGAATAAAATCAAACAGCATAAAATAGGAAATATTAGAGTACATTGTGGTAATAAGAATAAACATTGTACTATGAAACATGTTTCCAATTTAAACACACACACACACACACAGTTTCCATTTTATGCACATATATGGCTCACTATTTAAATCTGTTTGGTGCCTGAGGAATAATGCATATGGTAAGGGATCCTATATAATATGCTTCAATAAGATTGTCATGTAAATACATATTTTAAAATTGTAGATCAGGTTGTCAGATTGAAAGAAGCTGCAGTTAAGTGGAATGGAATTTTTTAAAAATTGATTGCAAAATAATTTAACACACTCTTCTTCTTTCGTCCTAATTATCTTTCACTAGGTTTCCCTGAATTTTTGTATATGGGACTACATCTAGTTCTATTACAAACATTCTTTTAATCTCTTACAGCAGACAGAAACAAAAGGTGGAAGTAACTGAAAACAGGACATGGGTTTGGATGCACAGGGCTAAATCTCCACTACAAAGCAGGCCAGATCAAATCCTGTCCATGTGCCAAACCACTGGACAGAGTCTGGACCAGACACAGGCTCCCTTCTCCCTTGGAAAAGCCATTAAAATGCCAGTTTCTCAATCACTGGGCAAGGGACCAACCACTCTCTAGGATCTCGAGCCCTGAATAGAATCATGCCCAATTTATACTTTTAAGAAAAATTGAATTTGTTGGTGTATCATGATTTTTATAAACTTTTTGACAAACTCCATAAAGGAAGCACTATTTTCAAATGTAAATTTAGAACATATTAATTAGTTTGCCTGATACTCTCAAATAACCCTCCTCATTCCCATTTCCATCCTTCACCCACACCATAAAAATAAAAATAAATAAAAATTAAAATTAAAAAATTAAAAAGCTACCACCTCTGCTCTGGTTTAAATGGCTACGTGTAGATCATTGCTGCCAGCATCATCCAGGGGGTTCCAGTGGTTATGGCCTTGGGACTTTAGTTCCTTGAAATTCCCAAACACAGCCACAGGGTGTGTTGCCCTAACAGTTATATGTCCAATGTTCTTGAATTTAGGAGTCACCAGCTTAAAAAAGATAATTATAATAAAGGAATGACTACTCAGAAATTTTCTTAATCTAGTGGGGATTGTCTACATCCTGGAACTAACCACAGCTATACCACAAAACACCTGGGTCATTCATTGTTCTCTTAGCATTTTAATGACAACTTGTTATTTAATAAGTTAAATGTTTCAGTTTGAGACTCAGGCAGAGTTAGCCCAAGACAGAGTAGAGATTTGAAACACATCATTTCAACTTTATCACTAGTGAAGGAAGGAAGAGGACTTTTGCCACTCAGGCAGTACCTATAATTCTGTTGCATTCTCTGGCTTTACAGATTCATAGTAATTATATCTGTAACACTAGTTGTTTTATATTTTATGTTTTAAAAAAACTTTTGTCTTGAAGTGATAATATTTCTCAAATTCTCAACCAAATGGAGTAAGCAGGCACCTCACCAACACTGCCATCTACAGAAAATTTAACACACATAACTACTGAAAAACAGCAAAAGAATTTCAAGTTTTCTCAAAATATTTTAATTCTGTGATTTTCAAGCTAAACAACTAGGTATCAGAGTGAGAGTCTTAGCAAAATGTAATTGATTTAATTTGTTCTCCAAAGTGTACTGCAAAATATAATAGCACACTTAAAAAAAATTTCAAATGCCTTAGGTTTTCCCTATGGAGTCTACCATTCCATATATGTGTACAATTGGCAGTTTTTTTTCCTAGCCACTTTCCCCTTCCTCATATTAAGTAAATTTCTTGAGTTTCCTGATGGTGATGATTATTCATAAAGATAATGTGCTAATGATAAATCAGAGCCAAGTTGAGGCATTTGGGGTAAACATTATTCAGAAAGCAGTTAGACTTGGTGGTGGGACAGTCCCTGTAACACCATCAGGCACTTCCTCTACTAGTTGATCATTTCTACAACACCAAGTAAACAATTTTAAGTAGATTAACTCTTTAATCAGAAGTATATACTGCTCCACTGTAGCTCACCATAAATTGTAGTAGGTTTAAGCCTTAAGAAAGGAGACATTTCATTTTCAACTTACTAGTTGGATGCCTAGAACATCAGATCTTCATATGAACGTTGAAAGACTTGATCAACATGTTTAAATATACATTATCCAATGCTCAAATATTTTGGAACATTTTTAAACAGTGACAAACTACTAAATTTTCATTCAGAAGTTATGCCTTTCTTATACACTTTGTGTACTCCATCAGCCTTTAATAGCAGTGACAAATTGTAGGGAGGTGACGCAAATTGTAGGGTGGTACTTTTCACTAAGTACCAACATTCAGAATCCTGCACTGTGGTCTCTGATGACATGAAAGAAAAAAAAAAGGAAAGGAAAGGAAAGGAAAGGAAAGGAAAGGAAAGGAAAGGAAAGGAAAGGAAAGGAAAGGAAAGGAAGAAAGGAAGGAAGGAGGAAAGAGAGAAGGAGGAAGGGAGGGAGGGAGGGAGGGAGGGAGAGAGAGAGAGAGAGAGAGAGAGAGAGAGAGAGAGAGAGAGAGAGAGATTGGCAGTTAGCTAAACTCCAGCAAAAAGAAAACAGAAAATAAAATTGCAAAGTAGTATTAAGCTTCAACTTGTCAGCAGTTGAAATTACATCTTCAGATTCCCTATCATAAAGAACCCGAATCTAAGATGAGTGTTGAGAAGAACTCTCCTTACCTATGGATAACAGAAAGGAAAGAAAGGAAAAGGAAGGAAGGAAAAGAAAAAATAATAGTTTTTCAATGGATAGAAGCACGAAAACATATGGCACCATGCACGTGATAAAACTCCCACGATTTCGATCTTTAGAAGGAGGATGGGGGACACTTCTGCAACCCCCAGGGAGATGGCTTTTTGCATACATAATTGAAATAAGTCACTCCAGCACATGAAAGAAAAGCAGCAGAACTCTTCTAATTACCACTGCTTGGACCCATGTGCTTCTTTCTCTTTCGAGCCACACAGTTCATTATTCTGCCATCAACTCTCTTAAATGATTCATTCCCCCCATCACTCCGAGCAGACTCTGCAGGGAAGCCAGTGTTTGAGTTTAATTTCTAGAGCCGCTTGCTTTAGGGAGGCTGCTAAGAGGAAGGAGGAAGAAGCTCATTTAATAATTCTGTCAAGCTTTGGGGGGGCACCTTCCGCCGCCACCCCCCAAAAATAACTAGACAAACAGGACCCCTCTGGCAAGCTATAATCCGAGCAAAGGCACCAACTGGAAAAGCTGGGCCCACGTGCGGTGGGAGCTGTCACCCAGGGAAGTGGCGGGCGGCAGGAGGAGGGAGGCTGGAGGGGAGTCGGGCTGCTGCCAGGGAGTCGCAGCTGCGCGGGCCCGGGCGCTCCGGGGAACCCCGGCTCGCGCTGGAAGGGGGCTCAGTTCTGTCTCCGACACCAGGCGGGGAGAAATCACAGGGCAGGGAGGCCGGCTGCCCATCCGCGGGAGAGGGACACCCCCGAGGAGGGACAGCGCTGGGCTTCCCCAGCAGCCCCAGCCCGCCGCCCCCGCCTTACCGTCCCAGTTCCGACTCCACCTCGAAGAAATCGCTCAAAGCATCCCTGTTGGAGCCGTCGATCCAGTAATCCGGGACGAGGGTCCCGGCCCCCGGGGCCACACTGGCGGTGACCGAAGAACAGGACGAGGCCGAGCACGAGGGCACCGTGACTTTGAGCATCTTCGCGGCGGGACTCCGGAAGCCGCCGCCGCCGCCGCGGTCGCTGTCGCTGCCGCTGCCGATGCCGGAGCCCGAAGCTCCGCCGCCCGCCGCCGCCTGCGAGCCGGAGCGGGAGGCGGCGTCCTTCGCACACGCCCTCTCCGCACGCTCGCGGGGGGCGGGGAAGGGGCGAGGGTGTGGGGGGACCCGAGTCGCCGCCAGCCGGAGGGACGCGAGGCGGAGGCGCGGCGGAGGCGAGAGGTTCCCTCCCCCGCTCCCCCCTCCGCTCCCTCCTCCCCTCGCCGAGCCTCTCCAGCCCCCTCCGTCTTCCCCTCTCGCCCTCTCCGGCAGCGGCTGCGGCGGTGCCGGCTGAGGGCGGCTCCGGATGGAGGAGCCTGGGGAAGGCACTAGGACCAGAGCATCATCCCACGCGCCCTCCCGCGGGAGCCGGGGGCCTGGAAGACGCCCAGCGCGGCGGGACGCCAGCTCCGGGAGTGGCGAGCGCCCTGTGCGCTCCAGGAGCACATGGATCCTGGCAACCCAGCAGGTGAGAAAGGGGCTTGGCTCCTGGCACAACCCACCCCTTCTCGAGCGCCCTGGCGGCGAGTCTCTCCCACCAGCTAGCCAGCCATCCCTTGTTCGTCCCTCCAACCAAGCTTATATTGGTGGTTGGGGAGGGTGTCCTCTGGTCGCTTGTCCCCCAAGGTTCCTGTGCCCAGACCCAGAGAAATCTGGACGAAAAGACGGCACCCGTTGACCTGACTCACCTTTGAGTGAAGTCTTCGGTTGGAAAAGATGCTGCTGTGCTGCTGCAGTCACTGCCTCCTTTGACAGTGTTGGAGCTCCTGAAAAGGCAGAAACTTGCTGAGTCTCATTCACTTTCGGCTTCTGAAGGCTAGCCACAGAAGGGACCCAGAGAATGACAGGCCTGGAAAGGCCCTGTGGAAGCCAACGGGTCCAGCCCTCTATCTTAAGGCAAGATCTGTCATCACTCATGTCAGAGAAGATTGCTACATTTACAGCTCTGGCCTATTCCTTTGTCCCATCACAGGCATTCTAATATCTGTCCATCAACCTCAGGCTACTATTATGAGTATTGGTTAAATATATGTCATTTACATTTCTACCCTTGAACTTTTTCTTTTCAGGTATCAGTGGAGATGAACAGCAATTAGTCATTATATTCTGAAATAAATCTTTATATGTAAAGACAGTTATTGCATCACATCTCATTTCTGGCTAAAATAACTCTAGGCCCTTTATTTTATCTTAATTCACAGGCGTTGCTTTTAGTCTTTTGTTTCTGCCTTTCCTTCAGCATGCACTAAATTCATCTCAGTGTATCCCCAATTCTGATAACGCCAGTCGACAAGGTCCAATATTTTTCTCCCATTTATTGATGTATTTCTTACACTTAAGAGCTTTTGTGCTTTATTGGTAAACTACCAACAAAAATAATCTAATCAATTAGTGATAGAAATGTGATCCTTAGTTGATTGGATATGAACAATAAATACAAAAACAATTCCTTACAGGTAATTTTATGAAGATGAGCTCATACTCAGTTTACAAATGCCCCCCTCCAACATCTCCCTCCAAAAAAAACGCAAGTATATGTAAATTCATACAAATTCAGTTAAATACTGAATTATTTGCTGAAAGACTGAAAATGCTCACATGACATTACTTTTCAGAGAATGAATTCACTTTACATTAGAAAATCAAATTCTTAAGCAAAGCAAGCTAATAAAGCACTCTACAGTAGACTCAGTTCTCATTTAACAAGTTTCCCTTGGCTCACACTGACCAGTGGAGGGATGGGCATGAAGTGTTACTAGGCCATTTTTATTCACACTCTTTGAGGCTAGTCTTGAAGTGGCAGCACTGCATGTCAATACTTGTCTGTTATGAGCAAGTCTTTTACAACATAAGACCAAAGCAGGCATATTACACTGAAAGATATGGTAAGCCTATTTCCTCCTGCTATTTTAAGGAATAATAATAGCTAGAAAAACACCATTTCATGGTACAGGGGTGACTAGAGAGTTGATATTTACTTTCAACATTAGTTTAGTCATTTGATACCTATGCTTTTATAACTGACTTTTACAGAAGAGCTATTAACTGATGTTTGAAAAGAGGGTATTTGGCTTAATAAATGCAGTTTGTTTTTATATAAAGATATAAGACTGAAATAAATAATATTTTAAAACAGGTGGAACAGGAATTAAGTTCATGGAATTTATCTTCACTCCTTACAAAATATCATCTAAAGTGACCAGAAAAAAAAAAAAGCATATATCCACAAAAAGAAAGGGAGAAATAATATCAACTAAATCTTAGAATCTAGGCATGGATGGACAAATGGTAACTGACTTAGAAGATTGGATGGTTGACCTGAAACCCAGGTTTGCAATGGGAGAAGACAATAAGAAGAAATCAGTTCTTACTACAGAATTCCAGAAGTGCTCAGGAGTTAGAATACCAGATCTTTCTAAATGTGGAACAGAGAATCAGACATTGGTTGAACATTTTTATAAGAAGCTCTTTAAGGTCCTTACATTTCTTCTACCATCATCACAGCAAAAATACCATCTTGGAAAAGACAGTAAATTTAATCTTTGGAAATGCTGAACAAAAAATGAAGTATGTCTTAGATCACAAGGCATAGCTGAGATAATATTGAAAACAGGAGGATTCATGAAACTCCATGTAATAAACAATGAGACTTCTGGGTCCATTAGGACCCCCAAATGCTGAAAAGTAGGCTTAGATCTATCACATCATCTCTGGCCATACAGGAAGTTGGAGGGGAAATCATTGAGAAAACTAAACAACTCAAAAGGAGGTGGACCTAGGAATACTGAGCATTAGAATACCAACCCCCCAACAAAACATTCCGATCTATGTCAACACCTTACGGTGAAACCTATCATTGAACAGGTTCAGGAACCCAAAGTTTTTATTGGGCTGTTTTGTGTCTCACTCAAAAATGAATAAACAAGATTCCATTCCAGTATGGCAGAATAGCTTGTATGACTAACCCTCCTACATGTAACAATTATAATCTCTAAGTATAAAAACAGTTATTTAAATATGCAGAAGAACCATCAAAATCAGAATATTGGAAATTATATAACTCATGAAAGAAAGGTGCTCTTCTGAAAAAGATGTACATGTATTTGGTTTTTCCTCTGAGGGCTCTGCAGGTAGCATAATCTTAGTAGTTTGAGGTGTCAGAAAACAGAATTCAAAGCTGGCAGAGAGACTAAAAAAACTAGAAGGACATTTCAGAAAGAAGGTATCACAGTGTAACAATCCAAAATTCTACATATAAACTGTGCTCAAATATTAGGATAACTTATGAACTATACACATATAGGAGGCTCCAAGGGACCCAACAGAAAGTACAGAGCAATGATTAGAAGGTTGAAAAGCTGAGAAGAAATTTTAGCTCTTCCTCACTATAGGTAGACATGGTTTGGTATATAAGCCCTGCCAAGGTTAACTGTGTGAAAGAAAGGGAAAAAAACTCTTCAAGATAAAGATAACAGATTTTAGAATTTCAGCAAGGAATCATTTATAATTCAGTATAAATAAATAAATAAATAAATAAATAAATAAATAAATAGATGCGGTGACAACAATAACAGAAAAACACTTAGTATGTGAAGTGGTAAAAAAAAATGTTAACTATAGTGAAGAAAAAAAAATTAGTAAATAGAAACCAATCTCAAGATGATTCACAGGTTGGTATTCACAGACAAAAGATTTAAAACAGCTATTATAAATATGTCCAAATAATTTTTAAAAATCATGATGAGGAGTGTATAGATGGGTGATCCTTTCAGAAAAATGAAAACTATTTAAATGAAACAATTGGAAATTTAAGAATTGAACCAACTAATTATCTGAAATTTGAAAAAAAATATCACTCAAGGAGCTTATGAAGGAGTGCAGACTGAAGAAAAAAGGGTGGGTGAACTTGAAGATATAATATGGTATCCAACTTCCAAGACAGTTTCTTCTTATCTTTGCCTTCTGGTATTCATGCCCTTCTGAGTTTATCTACCCCCATTGAATTAGGTTTGATTTTTTTGACAAATAGAATATAGTGGAAGCAAAGGTATGTGGCTTTCAAGGTCATAAAAGTATTCCAGATTGACCTGTTGGATTGCTAACTCTGAGGGAAGCCAACTTCCATGACATGAGGATACACTCTCATAAAGATGCTGATGTGAAGAGGAACCAACTTGTTAGCCATGTGAATGAGCCACCATGGAAGTAGATCCCCCAGCCCCAATCAAGCTTTCAAATGACTACAACCCAGCCTACATCTGACTACAACCTCCTGAGAGATCTGAACTGAAACCACCCAACAATTCAGAATTTCAGATGATTCAGAATTCGGAATTCACAGAAACTCTGAGGGAGATATGATTACCATTCTTATAACTAAATTTTGAAATAATTTGTTATGTAGCAATAGAGAGCTAATAAAAACATATCTATAAAAATTATCTAATCCAGACTGCAAGAATATTGAAAAAAAAAATGAATACATTTCAGTGAATTGTCAGACGGTCTCAAGATATCTTACATGGAACTGGAGTCCCAGGAGGCAAGGGGAAAAGACTGGGGCAGAAAATTATTTAAAAGAATAATGGCTGAAATTTCCCCAAATCTAGTTAAATATAACTTATAGATTCAAGAATTTCAGAAATCTAAACAGAAAAAAATACATATGAAATCATACCTAGCTCCATCAAATGCTTGAAAATGATAAAGTAAGAAAAAAATTTTGAAACCATCCCCTACTGAGAAAGGGGTGGTGGTAGAGCCTATGATATATTATAAGGAAGTAACTAAACAAATGACAGATAGCTCCTCATAAAAATAATGTAGGCCAAATACAATGGAATAATATCTCTAAAGTTATTTAACTGGAAAAATATTTAACTACTGAAAGAAAAAAACCTGTCTGTATATCCAGAATTCCATAAAGGAATTTTTTTTTTTAGGTTGAAGGTAAATAAACAAGATGGAAACTCAGATATATGAAAAGAAATAAAGATAGAAATAGGATATATATGTAAATAGAACAGGCTATGTTTCTTATTCTTTATTATTTAAAAGACAACTCAAGGTTTCAAACAACAATTAGAAAATTGAATTTTATGGTTTATACTCTTTGCAGACATAAAATATGTTGCAAAAAACTATGTATAATTCCTTCCATATGATGTTCAGGAAAAGGCAAAATGACATGACAATGTAGATCAGCAGTTCTCAGAGGCCAAGGTAGGGTAAAAAATTTATTGGAAATGGGTTTGAGAGGATTGGGGGGAGGTTATGAAAAGTTTTATATCATAATTATGATGATCACATGATTTTGTACATCTTTCAAAACTCTTTAATTATACTTTTAAAATTGATGAATTTTATTATATGCAAGTTTATCTCAATACAGCCGATTAAAAATTATAATAACAGCATAGTCAATTCAACAACCTACATAAAATTAAAAATCCATAAATATTGAGAAAGAAGGAGTTAAACTGTTGTCATTTATAAATGACTTAGTTTTTACATAGAAAATCCTAGGGTTTGACTTAAATTCCCAAAATGAATAAGTGAATTTGGAAAGGTCACGGGGTATAAGGTCAAAATAAAACAATCAATTGTATTTCTATATCCTGGGAAATGGAAAATTAAAATGTAATAAATATATACTATTTACAATAGAAATAAAAAAAGATAAAATACTTGGGAATCAATTCAACAGAAGATGTTCATATCTTCTACAGGGAAAACTACCAAATATTTCTAAGATAAATTAAATAAAATTCAAATAATTGAAAAGATATATTATGTCCATTGATAGGAATACTCAATATTGTTAATACGTTACTTCTCCCCTAATTAATATGCAGGCTAATTCTAGTAAAGCTTTGTTTGTAGAAAGTGAAAAGTTTATTCTAAAATGTGTAAAGAAATTCAAAATACTGGAATACAAAACAATACTGAAAAAGAACAAAGTTGAAGGTTTACTCTATCTGATTTCAAAATTTCTAATAAACCTACAGAAACAAAGACAGCATGTAATTGGTCTGAGTACAGAAAGAATAGGTCAATGGAATAGAATAGAGTTCAGAAATAGAACCATATACGTGGTCAATTTTTGAAAAAGGTATCAAATCAATTTAATGTGCAAAGGAAAGTCTTTTTTAATAAGTGGTACTAGAACAACTGAATAAATATATAGGAGGAAATGAACCTCAATTATTTCCTTGTACCCCACACAAAAATTAATTTAAGATGGGTCACAAACTATGCATAAGAGTTAAAACTATAGTAGCACTTCTAAAGGAAAACATTGAAGAGTATCTTCAGAAACTTACAGATAAAAATCTTAGAAAGGACACAGTTCTAAACATAAGAGAAAAAAATTGTCATTGGAATTTATCAAATATTGAAGCTTCTGTACCGCAAGAGACACAATTAAACAAGTATTAACATAAGCCACAAACTGGAAATAAATATTCTTAATGTAAATATCTATCCAAAAATATGTATCTAGAATATTTTAAGAATTCTTAGAAATCAATAATAATAAGAGGAAAAAGTGAAAAGCTTTCTGGTTTTGCTTAAAATGTAGAGTTGCAAAGTGCATGGCTCCAACCCTTATAACACAACAAAAATTAGCTGAAATGCAATGTGGGGATTTTCTTGAACTTTTCAGAGAAGTGAGGGCAAAGGACAACCAAATAGCCTAAAATAAAGAAGACACAGGTGTCCACAAGGAAAGATGGCAGTTGCTTATTTGTTGCAAACACAGCCACACACCAGTAAGAATTTAATATGAAGAGTTAACAAATTGGGGGATGTTGAATGTGTGCTCACAAGAAAATGTGAAAGCCCTGGAAGCCACCTATGTGGGGGGAGTTTACATCTTCTGGCAGGCTTTTCTCCACAAACTCTATGGGTGCAGAAAAAAAGATGGGTGAGAGCTCTTGAAAAAGCACAGACCTGGAGGAGGAGAGCAGCAGCTTCTGTGAGGGAGACAGAAAACCAGCAAGACCTTCTCCCTTATCTCCCATATGGGGGCAACAAACACTGTCACCTTTAGGCAATGGCACAACCCACAACAGCTGGGGGAAGGGAACAGGAAAAATCCCTCTGCCCTAAAAGGAGAGGCAGGAGTAGGTCCTGAACACAGAACTACAAATGGTAGAAAGGCAAAACTCCAAGAAGGTCACATTCCCAAGACCCAGGGCCTACCTAAGACTAAAGTTGAATCAGAAAAACAGAGAATGTCCCCTCTGCCTCCCGTCACCAAACTGAAAAGCATTAAGTAACTGGAATATTATAGGAGAGTTGCAAGAGCATGGAGACAGACCTTCTTTGTGGCCTAGTATAAATGGAACACGTAAAGCTGAGGGTGAAGAGACAAAGCACAATATTCAGAAAAACCAGTCCCCATCCTAAACAAAAGATATTGGTGGAGAAATATGAAGGACTTTGTGCAATGAAGATGAGCATAACATCAATAAACAACAAATCCAACCAAACTCCTCACCAGATTAACTCACACTCCCATACAAAATGCCTAGCAGAATGGAAGGCATGCCTACTTATAGGCATAAAAACGACTTACCTCAGTTTCCACTGTCTAACATAAGATGTACAGCTTTCAACACAAAATTATGGGCAAAGTGGCAAGAAATAACATATTGCTAAAAAACAAACAAACACCCCAAAACTATAATCTGAACCAGACTCAGGTATTATGGAGATGTTAGGATTATCTGACAGAGATATCATTACTACGTTAAACTATGATTACTATGTTAAAAACTCAAATGGAAAAGGTTAAAATATATAAGATCAATAGGAAATTTCAGTAGAGAAGAGAACTAGGAAAAAGCACCAGATGTAATTTCAAGAAAGAAACAAACCCACAGTAGCATAAATAATGTCTTCAACACACATCAATAGATTTTGAAGAGATAATAACTATACATTTTCCAAAATTAGTGATAGACATCAAACCACAGATCCAAGACTCAGATATAGTAAGAATAAATATCATACAATACATACATATATGTGTATTATGTATATGTGTGTATATAGATACAAACATGTATCACTTATGCATATCATATTCAATCGGCTTAAAATGAAACAGAAACAATTTAAAGGTCATCTGAGGAAAAGACAAATTACAGGGGAAAAAACCATAAGAATTACAATAAACTTTTTGTCAGACAAGAAAGATGAGAAGGCAGTGACATCTTTTTATTTGGTTATTTTTATAATGGTATGTTTTCTAAATCATTTTATTGAAGTAGAACTGACAAACTGCAAATACTTAAAATGTATAATTTTATAAGCTTTAGCATATGTATGTGCCTGCCAAACCACTGCCACAATAAAAACAGTGAACATGTCTATCACCTCCAATCCTCGTGCCCCTTTATAGTTTCTTTCTTTTGCCTCTCCTGCCATCCCATCTCAAGCAACCATTAATCTGCTTTCTGACACTATAAATGTTTGCATTTTCTAGAGTTCTATATAAATGAAATTTTAATATGTACTCTTTTTATTCAGCTTAATTTTTAAAAAGAAACTAATACACATGTGTTTTTAAAAATTATATAGTTTTGCAAAGCTTAGTACCCTGCCTTATTTCTATTTTTAATTTCTATTTCATTGAGCATAGCCTAGATCCTGAGTTTTCTAAATTATTATATAAATTTCTAGATTTCCAAATAATTGCAGAGCCCTTTTCTTTGGCTACATGATCTGGCTTCTCTTGCTTTGTTCATTTTTCTTTTTAATATAACATTTCTGGCTTTGAAATGCAGTAATATTAGCATCCATCTCAAGAAAATAGAAAAAATTATGTGCAAAAAGGAAATAAAATATGAGGAGAAATTAATAAAATAAACAAATATGCCATAGAAATACTCAGAAAGGCCAGTTAGTTCTTTAAAAGGAGCACTGAAATTGATGAAGTCCTGGAAAGAGACATAAATAATCAGTATTAGAATTAAAGCTGGGGAAATTACTACACATTTGATACATATTTAAAAAGTCATGACAGAATATAAGAATTTGAATAAAATGCATAATTACTTAGAAAAACACCACTTAACAAATTGACACAAAAATAAATCAGAAAACCTGGATAATACTATATTATTAAAGAAACTGAATCTTCAACACACACACATACACACACACACACACATACACACACACTCACTCAATCACTCACTCACCCTCTAGACCCAGATGGCTTCACTGGTAAATTCTACATTTTAGGAAATAAAGAACATCAATCTTACACAAAGGAATCCAGAAAGTAAAATAAGATACTTCAATTCTTAACTTGTCATTTGAAACCAGGAAAAATTGGTTTTTAACAAAGATATTAAGAGGAAAAAAATTTTTCAGGTCAGTATTACTCATAAACCAAATTTTAAAAAATTAAACAATATAAAAAATTATACTATATTATAACCCAGGTGGTTTACTCCAGGAATGAAAGAATTGCTTTTGTTGAAATCCAAAAGAACCTATAAATAAATTTTTAGGATTAATGAGTGTATAGTCACTGAATACAGTCAATATAAAAAATTCAATGTAAAATTATATTTCTATATATTAGCAACAAAAACAAGAAAACATTTTTTAAGCTTTACTATTCATCATTAAAAAAATAAACTAATACACACAGAAACATGAGTAAACCTTAAAAGCAGTAGCTGAATAAAAGAAGTCATAGCTAAAAAGAGTATGTATTATATGAGTTCATTCATCTAAAATTTGAGAGAAAAAATGAAGGTAAAATGACTTACATGGAGCTATATTTTGGTGCTACTTAAGAACACTCAAGTTTCTTAAAAGAATAACCAGGTTATTTACAAAGAAACAATAGAATTTTATCACACTTCTCATCAGTAACACTGCATTCTGGAAGACAATGAAACAACCACTTCAAAGTTCAAAGGAAAAACTGATCTTGAACCTGTGCCCAAACTAACCAGTATTTTAGGTGAAGTAAAATAACAAACATTTTTCAATATTGAGTGACTCAGAAAAATTATCAGCCATTTGTCTTCTCAAAAATAACCACTATAAGATGAGCTGCCACAAAATCTTTAATAGGTGCAAGAAACTATGTGACATACAACACACGTAAGAATGCCAAATGAAGAAAAAACTGAAGTTCAAACATTGCTATTGCCCAATATAATCATGTGACGTTATGTAACACATCAGCCTAGAAGTGTGAGAGGCCACAGAAGAGAGAGGTTAGGAGCAGAAAACACTTAAAGTACACTACGAATCCGATCCCTTCCAGCAAAGAGAAATTCTGATTAAATATGAACATTGATAAAAGTTATAAGATTAAATATACATTAAAAATGTAAAAATGAGAAGAACAGAAAGTGTTTATCGCTTTCAAACAAGGTTGGAGGAAGAAATAGGACAAAGAAAGTTTGGCAGACAAGAGGCAGAGTGCTAGAACAGAAAACAGCGTTATGAAATACATAGCATGGTAGTAGAGTGGATGCTGTGGTATGCTGTCAAGGATACCTCATTCAACGGTAGCCCCCTCCCTGGAGACAACTTGAATCCACTCACATCCCAGACTCCTTGCCTCAGTTCGGGATAACTTTAAAGGTCTATATCATCTCCAGAGCTCCCTGTGGGATCGGCTGAGACCTCTGGGACAAACGTATCACAGGGGAACCTCTCCTGCCAATCCTTTCCTTACTCCCTCACAGGCATTGTTCCTGATTTCTCCCCAATAAACTTTGTACAAGCATATCTCTGTCTTCTCTGTCTCAACAGCTATTTCTAAGGGAACCTGATTTCAGATCGTAGGTGCCAAGGGGTCCAAGGAAGCAGTTTTTAAAGATGGAATTTTTGGAAATGAATCACTTACCAGCTGCTTAACAAGGGAGATTCCTGTACTGTTTGTGAAAGGGATATGGTAGCTCATGGCATTCTGTGGCAACATATTCTGATTACATATTGTTGCCTAACAAATAATTTTAAAGCTCAGTGGCTTAAAATAACTATTTGTTTATTTCTCATGATTCTGTAAGCTAAGTTGGGCAATTCTCCAGCTTCAGTTAGGCTGAGGTTACAGTCATCTAGGAGCTTAACTGAGCTCGTTCACATGGTTGAATGCTGATGCTGGCTTCAACTGTGAGATCACCTGGGACTGGTAACCAAGTGCCTATAAATGGGCTTTTCACAGCATGGTAGCTGGGTTCCAAGAGAAGACATCCCAAAAACAAGTGTTCCAAAGGAGAGAATGTAGAAAGTGCCAAGTCAATTAAGGGGTAGGCAAAGAGCATCACTTGCACCACAGTATTATATTGATCAAAGCAATCACAAGTATAGGCCAAATAAAAAGGGAGAAGAAATAGTATGTGTGACATACACATGTAGGATGCAGGGAAATTGGAACCATCTTAGGAGACTAGTTACCGAAGAGCATAATTGTTAAAATTTCACTTGTGACAAACTGAGACGGGATTATAGTATAAAGAAAAACATTGATAGATGTCATGTTTCAAATGTTTGAAAGTCATAATTATAAGCCAGTGAAGTCAGATAGGTTGTGTTGAGTGCAACAGGGCATTGGAAAGAGAAAATAAAGGACCATGAATGATTAATTGCCAATTTAAGGCAAAGTAAGGAAGCTAGAAGTCCCCCTTGGCAGCTTTTGAAGAGATTCTCACCTCCTGCTGAGGACAGCAAAAAGAGTTGTGAATCAGGTACAAGACTTAATTATAAAGACAGCTAATTGCAGAAAAATCTGAATCCACAATTCTGGCAAGTCTGCTATACTAAGGTTGAGGTCTTTATCGAAGGGAGTGGGACCCTGAGTCTTGGGGTGAAACCATCTTGGTTGATGCACTGGAGAACTCTGAAAGGCCAGGCTTCCCTAAAATGTCCCACCTATCTCTATTAAAGACAGTTACACCCCTCGCTTGCAGGTGATACAGAGGCCTCTGTCACATCCCACTGAGCATCTACTCCCCTACCCCATCCGTCCTGGTCCCTAGGCCTATAACTAGACTCAAGATTCAACACAGCATAACACATCAAGGAAGTGCTGGGCTTGCCGGCTGAGGAAAGGGACTATGCTCCAAAGTTGCTGCAGGATCTAGTCAACATGTACTGAGATGAATTTGGATCCTGAGGTTTCTGAATCAAGGAAGTCAGGACATCAAATTGCACAAGAGAGTTTTTATGGGCATGAGAACTGCCCCTTGATACTGGATTTAAGCCCTCGTATATAAATCTGTGTTGACCCACCAAAAAATATATCCATTAACCAAAAGTAGAAATCATACAGGATAAGTTTTCTTACCAAATTGCTCTAAAATTAGAAACTAACAAAAAATAGCAAAAGAAGTCATGCACTTGGAAATTTTAAACACTATTCAGATGAAATTAAAATTAAAATTACAAATTATAATTTATATCCTTTAAAATGAATGAAAATGAAAGCACTAATTACAATAATTTGTAGAATGTAATCAAAATAGTACTCAGAGAAATATTCGTAATTTTAAATGCATGTATTAGTAAACAACAAAGATTGCAAATAAATGAGCCAAGATTATATAACTAGTATGCTGAACTAGCAAAAGTTGGTAGGATGCAAACATAAAGCAAATTTATTTATCTTTCACTAACTTTTAAAATCCATTCTACAGTCTCATTCTTCCCATCTCCTTGTTTAAATCATTGAGAAAAGGTCATAGCTTTTTTAGTCACTCCTAAACAGTAAAATAAATAAACAAACAAACAAACAAACAATCCTCCCGTCACTTCTGATATCAATTACTTTCTTTTCAGATAATTAAAATGTCTATTTTAGTGAAACAGTCTACATTGGGATTTTGTTGAATGCTTCAATTCTCCCCTCCACAGCTCAGGTTCATTTCAGGCTATGATTCAGCAGGGAGCAGGGAGGGTGTTTGTGAAGACTTTTGTCCTTGCTTAGTCAGTTTCTTCTAACCCACACCCACACATTTAGCTGTGACATTAGGGTCCTCCAGGATTGCAGTTGTGCAGAGTCAGTCAGAGCTGGGATAATGGGATGTGAGGTAAAAAATATCTAACTAGATGGAGTGGGGGGTCATGATGTTGTGATAGTGCTTCTGGGCTTATTGAATTTTCATTGCCCAACTCATGAGATGTTTTTTTGTGGGTTTTGTAGAGATTTCTTCACTGGGAATATCCAAATGTAGGTTGCTTGTATGAGCAGAGCTCTGTCACTGACCTGACCACTTCAAGTTTTGCCCTCAGATTCAGGATCTAATGGTTACCTCCAGCATCTTTTTGGTCTATTCAAGCCAGGTGGCTCCTCTTTTTCTGATACTCACATGGTCTAAGGAAACACATGCTTCTACTCAGCTGTCAGTGCAAGTAGGTACCTCTCTTTGCTCTTCCCCAGGCAGATGGCTCTAGCCGTATATTTTCTGCCTTTTGTTTTCTGAAATAGAGACCAAAAACTGTCACTTTGCCCCATCAACCATTGGGAGCAAAGGCAGAAGGCTGGGATGTGAAATTCTACAAGAGGGTCTCTTAAAGTTCCTTTAACTTGCCCTGAGGTCAGGGGTAATAAATCTCTCCATGAACCTATCCACCCCACACATTTAGCGTGGAGGGAAACTGTGGATGAAAATTTTCACCTAGTGACAACAGTTCCTCAAAGTATTTTCTCTTCCCTGGCTCTCTAACTTCAATCCTTTTTATGCCCTCAACTTGGATGTGGGGCCGAGGGCCGCAGAACTGCTGTTCGGCTACCTCTCTTGCCATTTGTGCATACATGAACTAGCCCTTCATTTTGAAATGTGGGAGTCCTTGTCACCTATTATTTTGCTTTTGGCCTTTGAGTTTCAGACCAAACTGAGACTGCAATATCTGATTTATTCATCCTGTCACTCACGTAACTTAAGAAACCTGGAAAGATTGACAAAATATACCAAAAAGAGTTAAGAAAAAAATTAATAAATATAAAAGCAGAAAATGATTAAGTAAAATAAAAAACATAAAGCATAATGAATAAAATCAAAAGTTTATTCTTGAAAAATCCCATTAATTTAACATCTGACAATTATACGAAAATAAAAATTTGAAAAGACATAACTAAACAACATTATAAGTGGAGAAAAGATATAAGATCATATTAAACAGGATAAGAATCATAAAAATATAATGGTTATGTTTATGTCACAAATTTAGAAAACTAGATGGTATATCACTTTATAAAAAAGTATATATTATTTGTAAAGAAATTAACAAGGCAACTAAAACTTATTCTTTAAAAGACTTTAGGTCCACATAATTTCATAGAAGAATTCAATCAACTTCAAATAGCAGATATTTTCCACAATATATATAAACTGTTCTAGAACACAAAAATGATATGGAAAGTTTGATAAATGATTCTATGAGAATATCAAAATTCTACTATCGATAAAGGACAAAAAGTGTACAAAAGAAAAATATAATTCAATCTCTTTTTATGAGCATGAATATCATAATCCTAAAGTAAACATTAACAGTTTAAACCCAGTAGAAAATTAAAGAATACATCATAATCAAGTAAAAATTATCTCTGTCTTAGATATTTGTGGAAATCAAAGAAAATTTGCATTTCTGGATATATGTAAATGATAAATAAAGAGGCAGAAATTTTAGTACTGCTAGAGATTTAGAAAATAGAATATTATTCATTAGCCACTTACTCTATAGCCAATACTATGTTATACACAACTCAGATATTATCGCCCCGGTTTCAACCTATTGTTTATGAGATCGTTTCTTTTTTTTTATGACTCTAAACTAATATTGACTCCTTTCCTCTCTATGTGACTTAGACAGACTTCTGTCTGACCTCTCACAATGCAGTTGTGGTTGGCAATGATCCTAACCAATCATTACTCCATTGCTTTATTCACACTGGTTAAATGGTCAAGTTCTTCTCTGTTCTTTGGCAGGAAAGAGAAAAAAATCTTGCAATGTACACTTATAAAGAAGAGCTTACCCAAAGATTTCCCAGAACACCTAGAAAATAAATGTATATATTATTTATTATATTTATTAGAAAATAAATGTATATATTATTGTTAGCAGATTAAGCAGAAATAACTCTATTTGGTTATATTCAATGTTCTTCATTAATTAAAAAAATTAGCAATCAGAAACTAAAGGAAGATATTCTCAATGTAAAAAAGGGTGCTTATATGAACTCTAAGGAAAATACCACATAGTTAATAGCAAAATATAAGAAGATACAAGAAAAGAATAGCAATACTTGGTGTAATAAAGGCATAAGAGAAAGAAATGAATCATCAATATGAGAAAGAAACAAAGCTAGAGCATTTCTTTTTATAAACAATATCAAGTGTTACAATATATCTCATTAAAAATATAAAATATCTAGAAAATAAATCTAAGAAAATAAATCTCCCTACCTCTGTCTGTCTATCTATCTACCTATCATCTATCTATCTATCATCTATCTATCATCTATCTATATATCTACCTACCTACCTATCATCTATCTATCATCTCTCTGATTTACTCTTTCATTCGAAAGAAAAGATGCCCCAGGAAAGCCAAAAACATCTGAAAAAGACTCTCCGTGAACAAGATTTCTAAATATATATGAATCCATGTTATGAGGCATATACTAATTAAACCTGAAGAGTTTAGGAATAGGGTAATAAGTCAATAAAATTGGATATCATGTATAAGCAGACTTGTGTATATGTTGAACTTTATGATTAACTTGGCCTGTTAATCAGTGGGAAAAGATTGTGTATTTAATTGTAGGAAAGCAGCTATCAAATAAAAAAGTAAAGCAAGATACTATCTATGCCTCATTATTTACTAAAACAAATTCCAGATGGTTTAAAGCACCAGACATTAAGCAAATATATAAATGTGTTAGAGGAAAATATAGAATGCTTTTAAAGCCTTGGGGTAGCAAAGGCACACCCAAATGGGATCCTCAATCCAGAAACCATCAAGTACACATGACAGATTTCTCCCACCAAACTTTAAAACTTTTGTATAATTGGGGGGGATCATAAAAAGGATAAAATACATGTGGCAGAGAGAAATTACTGCAACACATTTAGCAGATAAGATATTAATAACCAAAATTTATAAAGACTACTATAAATAATTTAGGAAAAGGCAAACAACTCAACACTAAAATGAGTAAAGGATGCCAGATGGCAGTTCTCAAAAAGAGAAGCAAAATGACCAGTAAATATAAGAGACAGTCATCCTCACAGGCAAAGGGGTGTGTGTGTGTGCGCGCTTTCTGACTTATCAGATGGCATAAATTGTCAAATTTGGGAAAGATAAGGGGAAACTGTCACATTCATATGCAGTAGAGAGAAGTCTTTTGGGACGGCAATTTTAAATCTTAAACTCCTTTGGGCTAGCAATTCTGCTTGTAGCAATACATTTTCAAGAAATACTTTCTCAAGTGCCCAATGATATATTTAAGCCTATTTATAACTTTATTGTCGGTTTTAGTGTAAAATGGGAAACACTGAAATGCACATCAAGAGGGAAGTGGTAAATGGAATACAATGTATGACATGTAAAAAGAAACGCATATATGTTTACATCATGAAAAAGTTTCCAAAGATATTATTTTAGTTCAAGTAGTAGAATATGATACTGTTTGTGTTGGGAAAAAAACTGGAAAGCAAATATATATGTATGCATGTGTGTATGTGTGTGTGTGTGTGTGTGTAGAAAGAAAGAGAGAAAGAGGGAGAGAGAGGAGAGAGCAGGGGAGACATATATAAGCGAATGGGAAGGGACAGAAGGATGTTTATCCAACTCAACAGTGGTACCAACTGGGAAAGGAGAGTAAGAGAAGCATACCGTGGGGATCATTTCTTAATGCTTCTGTACTTTAAAACCTTTTCCAGTTAGAAAATATTCACACATTAGTGGGATAATAGGAAAGACAAAACAATTAGAG
This sequence comes from Cynopterus sphinx, assembly GCA_030015415.1. Taxonomy (NCBI): domain Eukaryota; kingdom Metazoa; phylum Chordata; class Mammalia; order Chiroptera; family Pteropodidae; genus Cynopterus; species Cynopterus sphinx. The sequence continues at coordinate 66,094,283 of CM057379.1, read as the reverse complement.
TGGTGAAGTAACAAATAATTTTTTTTTTTTTGCTTCCTGGCCACACCTATTTGTAATGGACAAACTGGCCCCCAGTTTGGCCCCTCCATTCATTTTGGCCACTTGTTAGTAACACTTTAAAACAAGGCCACATTTTCAGTGGATACAGAGAAAAAGCAGCAGCATATTTCTTAAAATAACTATTTATTAAAACAATCATCTCAAAATCCTTCACTTATTTACCTACCTTCCACTCTTTCCTCCACTGGAATTTAGAATTTTCCTTCCTAAAAATTCTAGTTGCTAAGCAACATTTCCTTCTTCTCTATGAAGCTTTGTTGCCATATTAACTTTTCATCAGCTTGATCTTTCTTTTTCCACCCAATCTCTCTCCACAAACATGCACACACACCCACAGTTTTCTAGAGCTCTTCCATGTTTATGGTATTTATTCATTCATTTGCTCTGCAAAAAATTAAAGTCGTACCTTTTTAAATTATTGCACACACATAACCAAAAGAATGAAGAAAGGATTCCTCTTGCTTCTGCTAAGGGAACATCCACCTCTGAGATGGCTTTCCTAAAACTGAGAAGAGGATTGGTCTGAGAGTTAGAATTTACAGATGGAGTCCTAGATCTTACACTTTAGAGTGATGGCTTTCAGACAGCTAAAGTCTATTATAATTTCACTCAGTACATATTTATTGAGCTACTATTAGGGTCTCTATCATGTACTAGATATTGAGAATGCATTGGTCGATAGAAACAGTTGTCATCTCCAAGCAGGTTACATTTGAGGATGGTTACGTGTCCCTGCCTCTAGCTTATTCAAACTCTGCTCCAGCTTCCAACATCTTTCCCTGAGCTAGACGATGGCTGGCAAGGAGGAAGAACCTATAGGTGTGTGTGTGTGTGTGTGTGTGTGTGTGCATGCGCGTGCACACAAAACCTCCTGCCCCACCTGGGTTCTGAAGGAGTGATGGGGTACGGGACATTTTTCTCTTAAGGCCACGAGAGTCTGAAAACTAGCTGTGGATAGGCCTTGAGCAGAGATCTGAGCCTGGATTCTTGGTGAGATTTTCATCTCTCAGGGAGCCTTGCTCCCTCTGGAGCAGCTACTGGTGTCCTTAGCACAGAAATACCTATTAAGGATACGCACATGAATGCTGATGTGGGAAGAACAGCATATCCCCTTGCTATGGACAAGGGCTCCTGGGTCTGCATCCTGGCTCCATTGCTTCCTAGCAGTAAAGCATGGCAAGTTTTTTAACTCCTCTTTCATAAAATGGAAACAATAGTATGTAGGCCAAAGAGTCGTTATAATAGGAGTCTTTAATTATGATAAATTGTTTAGAACAGGACCTGAAACATAATGTGGTCAAAATAATGTTGACATTCTATTTCTTCAGCCCGATGCTAATTCTGTAGCTGAGAATGGAGAGGAAGGAGGCTTCCTTAGGAAGGAACCATGCTTGTCTATCAACAAACAAGAGTATATAATGCCATGTTTCCCACCATTTTGATGAGACTGCTGTTTGTAGTATCCAGCTAATACCTGAGCCTGAAGGTAGTAAAAGCCATTTTCCTCAAGGGTCCCATTGCCAGATGGAGGAAAAGCAAGCAGAGCCTGTGGCTCCTAGTAAAAAGGCAGCTCCTGGGGATAAGATCATCTAATGAAGACAGGCCACACATTTAAAATCATAAACAACAACAAAAAATAAGAAGAGCACTTAAGGATATTTAGTCACAGCATTAAAATACACTTTCTGGAAATAAAGTTATGGTTTTTAATTTTTTTTAAATGCAATGTATTAGATGAAATGAAGAACAGAATGAAGAGTGCTGAGAATTGAATTATTGCGACAGAAAAATCAAAGTGAGAACTGTTTTAAAAGTGAAGCAAAAATTAAAAGAGAGAAAAATACTGAGAGAAGAGAGAAGTGATTTGGAGAACATGAGTCCAAATCAAAAAATAATAGATGCTCTAAGAAAGAAAAAGGGAAACAAGGTGATAACTAAATACTAGGGGAAAATTCCTTGGCTTCAAGAAAGATTTGATTCTGTAGGTTAAAAGTGCTTACTGATTTTGAGAAGGATTGACTTGTAAAAGACAACATCCATGCATCTTTGCTTGAATATCAAAGATAAAATATATATATATATACACACAATTCTAGACAGAAAGAATTAGTTATAAAGGAAAAAAGAACAGATTAACATCAGATTTCTTGTCTGTGATCCTAGAAACTAGATGACATTTAAATAGCATCCAAAGGCTAGTGAGAGAAAAAACTGCGAATAAATAAGAAATCACAGAAGGTATTAGCACACACTTTATCTGAGGAGACTACTCAAAAAAGGACTTTAGCCAAATGAGTGATTCAGAACAGAAATTTTAAAATACACAAAAGTGGAGAAGAAAATGGCTTATGAGAAATGAGTTTTTTCAGGATATGGGAAAGTGACTCAAAATAATTAAGTGCTTTGAAATATAAAGGCATTCTCTAAAATATTACAGAATAATCGTTTAGAATTAAAATACAACATAATTTCACCAAAAATTTGTTCTGAGAATGAGAAGAAAGGGGGAGAAGTAAAAGAACTCTAATCATGCTTTAGGGAGAGGAGGGAATTAGAGCATTCATCCAATCTACCTAAGGTTAGGGAAGAAGCTGGGGATTAAACGTGTGGTCAGGGCACTGTCTCCATTTGGATGGTATTCAGCTACACAAAACAAGAAATCTGACTAGACAGGGGCTTGTGCTTCTCATATAACAGAAGTTGAGAACAGACAGTCCAGCACAACACACTGCCGGCAAGAGCTAAATGCCTGCATTTCCACTCAGTCCTACTTCTTGTGGTTTTTATTATGATCACAGGATGGCTGCTCCACCCCTGGACATGGTGTCTGCATTTTAGGCAGGAAGAAGAGGAAAGGCAAAAATACATGGCAAAGAGTATACATTTTATTGTTCTCCTTAAAGCCCACCCAATACATTTCTGTTTATATATCCTGACTCAGTCAGACAGTGGTCCCCTAGGTCATTCCTAGTCAAAAGAAAGCATGGGAAATCATGTTTATAACACCTCTCTCCCAAAGAAATCTGCATTCTTATTAGTACAGAAGAAGGGGAGGGTGTTACCCCACAGGTAACTAGCAGTGTCCACAAAGGGAAGTTAATATTTTACTTTTATATCACAAGTGAGAATTTGTGTTTGAAACATGAAGGAAACCCCTCGTGCAATAGTAACAGAAAGCTGAACTTTCAAATTAACGTGAGAAAAACAAGAGAATAAAGTGTAGTTTAAATATATCAAGGGAAAAAAGAAGTAAAGAAAGAAACAATGAAGTAAAATAGTAAAGAATATAACAGGACGGATAAGGTTCTTATTTCAAATATGAAAAGATCCAATTGTCCCAATTTTGTTTAAAAAAAAACAAAACTCAAACTTTGAGGGCTTTATGCGAAGTGGAATAAGTTAGAGAAAGGCAAATACCATATGACCTTATGTGTGGAATCAAACAACGAGAGACAACTCTCTCCCCCGTGCCCAAAGGAACCCACAGATACAGTGAACCAATTGATGGCTGCCAGAGGTGGGTGTGGGAGATGGGCAAAAAGGGTGAAGGCGGTAGAAAGGCACCAATTTCCAGTTATAAAATAAATAAGTCCTAACGATGTAAGTAAGGTACACCATGTCGACTATAGTTACTAACACAGTATTGCATATTTGAAAGTTGCTAAGAGAGTAGGTCTTACAAGTTCTCATCACAAGAAAAAAAAAATGTGACTCTGTGTGGTGATGGGTGTTAACTAGATTTATCTGGTAATCATTTCTCAATATATACAAATATCGAACCATTGTGTTGTACACCTGAAACTAATATGTTGTATGTCAATTCTATCTCCATTAAAAACATAACAACAATAAACAAAACAAAATTGTATGTCATTTGTAAGAAATATATCTGAAGTGATTGATTTAAAGAATGACAGTAAAAAGATGAGAAATTAGTAGGCAAATGTAAATAGAAAGGATCAGAGTAAAATACATATACTGAACAAGATACAATTTAAAAACACAATCACTACTCAGCCAAAAGGGCCATTATATAATAATAAAAGGCACAATTTTTGAAGATGATGTAATAGGCATGTTCTTGTATACATCAAACAGCACAGTGACTAAAAACACATAGTGACATAACTGTTATAACTACAAAGTTGAAAAAATTATAAAGGAAGGTTTTCATATAACACTAAGAATTAGGCCCATCTAATAGTAAAGAAGCTTATTTTCTTGCAGAGTTATTGGGGATGACTATAATCGCAGACAGACATTATAACATAGGGAAATAATTGCTATGATAGAAGTGAATACAGGGTGTCCCTAACCCAATTTCTTTTCTAGTAGATGCTACACACACAAAGTAGGTTAAACAATGATGGTTTCTGCCTTTTAGGAGTTTATGATTAGAGCAGCTAATTGTATTCTTCGAATTTTAAGGTAAATTTTTTTTGTTTCTAAAATTTTTCTGGTTTAAAAGTGAAAATTTAACAAGTACATCATCAAAATCGCCTGGATAAACACATGGCACTTTATTAAATAGAATTTTTTTTTTCAAAAAAGAAAATGTGATTTTTTTTAGATCATTGATGCCATTCATTAAATATTTTTAATAAAAATATGTTTTAGAAAATACTCATCTAATTAATTATTATTTTTCATTTATACATGAGTGTATAAGAGCAGGTGTTCATAGGTCCTTAGAAACACTGTTCTAGGATGAGAGTACCAATAACTTACATTCACTGCTGTAATTATCTGTTTGACTCACAGAGGTTCTGAGGGGCGCCCAAGATCGTGACTTCACTTAGGTCACAAACTCCTCCTTAACTCTCTCAAAAAAGTTGACAACTTTTCTACCACGTACTACTCCTAATGCTCCATTCCTTGTCCAATTTTAACTGCTTTAGTTTTTTTCTGAACTTACTCTTGATATGTTTGTTTTTACTATTCCGAAGTGTATTCAGTCGTGACTCGAATATGTAGCTTTTACTGGAGCATATTGAGACCTTGAAGTTTGCAAAAAACGCACCTGTGAATTACATAATCAATTTTTTTAAGTGACTTTGTAAAATGGCGACATACAAAAATGCTTATGAAATACATACATAAAATTGCTTACAAAAACCCGGTGAGTACAGCGAGTAGGTACAAACTGTTAAAAATATGATGTTCTGTTACATAAGACTATAATTTCATCTCTGAATTTTAGATTTTGTATTCATTCCCTCCTGGCTGCCTCACTTCCTGCAGCTCAGTGAATGCTAAACATTAAAAATCATTTAGTCATCTTTCAAATTATTGCTGAAAGTTTTCATTCTTTGAGTGTCCCTGGCAAGCTGATAATTAAGATCTATAACAATAATTTTCAGTGCAGGTTGTATCACATATAGGAAGAATTCTGTTAATCTGTGGGGTCATTTTGGGTTATCACAGTAATTGGGGAGTGCTAACTGAATTTAGTAAGCTGGGCAAGAGATGTTTTAAGGTTCTGCAATGCAAGGAACAGTCACGCTCATGGAAGGGCCACTTCATATGAGCATGACTTTCCAATATCCTGTCAGATGTTTATGTAATTGAAAGACCAACTTATAATTAGTTGAGTTTAAAGTATTTGACATATAAACACATTTAAAACCTTAAAATACAACCACAAAGCATCTTCTCACAGTTTTAATATTTTTCAAGAATGCGTTTAGAATGTTGAGCATTTCAGGAAATTACTTTATGGAGAATACTGTTTGACTGACAATGCAATGATACATCACCATTCTTATTCTTTGTTCACATGCAAATATACAACAAAGGAGACTGAGACTCCTTCTAACAGACTTAGAGCCAAATATTTTAAATTAAGGAAGACATATGATGTGTAGGAATCTTATTGAATTTATTAATATATTTTTTTAATTTTCACATTAATAACTTCTTATTAATTTATAATTCTAGCACAGAATAAATCTAGATTATAATTTACAAACTAAAATTATCTATTTGAGGGTTACCCATTACTCTTAGTTTTCTCCTGTCCTTAGAGTCTACACACAGCTTCTCTAAGGCCTCTAGCGTTTCTGCTAGTTCCAGCCCATCCTCTATCCCTGGTCTCCCAGTGTCAGAGATTATACATAAATGCCTGCTAATGTCTGATATATGATCTTCACATCAACTGAGACCAGTTCACTTTTACGGTATACAAATAAGTCACATGTATTATTACTTATCTCAATTCTGTTTTATGTTCCCAGTACCTCCGTGATTTTCCTGCGTTTTTGTCCTGAAAATGTCAAATCAACTTAAGTCCAAATGTAGTCATGATGATAAAGTGCAAATGTTTGGCTTCTTCATTATGTTTTCTATTGTAGTCTTATTCAGTATTTACATAATAAAATATCTACATCGTTTTTATTAACTATTTTCCATTTTTAATATAGTTAGGACATTATTTTGATTTTTTCAAAGTATGTGTATTTTAGGTCTTAATAGCTCTAAATTTAATTCAAGAACCATAAATGGGGCATCCACATTGGTAAAACTGAGAGCCAGAGATTTTTGTGATGTTCCAAAGATTTAGTGGATATCGGTGTGAGTGTGATTACGATTGTGGTTAATGGCTATGGTCATGGTTGTGGACCACCTTGGAGTTATTTAAGTTGAACCAGAAGAACAGCTAAATAATAATCCAAATCACTTAAGCAAAAAATTTTGCGAATTTATTTTTTACTTCAGTTTCTCCATGTTCTTTCTATAACCACCCTTGCCAACATGTTTTCTCCCAGTACCTTTTCAAATGTTCCTACTTTCCAATCTCATCCCCAGCCTTTTCTCAAGCACAATCATCATGCCTGGAATGTGCTTCCCCCATAGTTTTCCAAGATTAAGTCAAACACCATACTTTCAGATGGTCTTCCCTCATCATCTTCATTGAGAGCAAATATACTTAGATTCTGAAACTCCATAGCACTATTTTAAAGCACATATATTTATCTTTGTCATACCTTTTTATTTTGTATTAGGGCTATTTATTTAGATGACTTAATTTGTCATAGAAGCTCATAAGCTCCTTGAGGGCAAGATGTTTGCTTTATCATTCTTCCACTATGTGCTTTGCTTGACCAAATGAATAATTAATCTGTAATCCACCAAGAACATAAATTCCTGAAACATTAAATAATTCTTATTTTCAATATTACAATTAGCTATCTAGTCTTAAATTTAATTGGACTCAGATTTGACAATGTATATAAAATCTTCAATTTAAAAAATTTTAAATAAAATTGAGAAGGGAAAATATTAGTGTTTCATGTACAAACATTTAGGTCTTCTGATAACATTTTTACTGAAACCTAACTATGGTTCAAATTTCTGAAGACTGTTTCCAATAACAAAAAAAAAGGAATTGTTTTATTAATATTACTGTGGAATGATCACATGGTTTAACAGAGAAAATGGATATTTCACAAAGAAAAGGTATTATTTGGATAAATGGGTAGGTGGAAACATCTAGTTTAGTTCTTTCTTTAGCAGAATGCTTTAACAAATTGTACTCAAATGCAGAAGCATCTATTAGAGCAAGCTCTCTTTGCAGAATGTCAATAATTTTGTGTGCTTCTAATTCCTCTTTGTCTTGAATTTTTGAGCCTCATAAAATTAAAATTACTTATTAGAAAACAAAGCAATTAAAATCAGACCTTAGGTTATATTTCATGAGCTTATAGTGGACCAACCTTGGGAGAGTAAAACCAGAGAGCCAGTGAATAGGGACCCTTCAGGGACAACCACTTTGGTGAAATCCTGGGGCCTTGCAAAACCCACTCTGAGGTAGACAAACAGATTCTGTAAGATAAAGCATAATCAATACTAACAATGAAGATAATTTTCCCAAAACTTTTAATACAGAACATGTATAGGTCACCAAAAAGAATGAAAAACAAATAGAAAGTTTTAGTAACTAGGTCTTTACCTTTTAAAAAAAACTTACACTAGAAAAAAGTCATTTCATGTTTTAACTTTTGTTATGTATACATTATTTAAAATGTAAATTTCTATCCAAATCATAGAAAATTAGAATTACAATTCAATACATGTGCTTTTTATTTTATTTAGACATTTTACTGCTATCTCTATTACTAAACTTATAAAATCTACACACCTTTTCCATGCCTTATAAAAATAATAAACGTAACAGTCAGGGTTCCAGTTGTGAACACAGAAACCACACAGTAATTTTAACAGAATAAATTTAATTTAGGAAATTTGTTGAAGAGTTATTAGACGATTAAAAGGTAAAATGAAATACAGAAATAGGACTTACAGAAAGCAGCTCCTACCTCTAAGGCTGGAGAAACAAAGGGAAAATGTTAAGGTTATTAAAAATGATTCGCTCATGATAGTATCCTAGGAGCTTAAAAGTTGGGACTCAGAAGTCTCAGGCAGGGCCACTGAGGGGGCAGCTGCATGCTGGTTGTCTCTGAGGAGGCAAATGAGATGGGTTCTGCAAATGTGGGAAATAAACTACCACTGCCAAGTTGAGAAAAAATTGCTGTAGCGGCACTGACATGAGCAGGATGCAAAATGAGAAGGAGCAAATCCCTTTTCCTGCCTCTTGTTTTGCCTTCTGTCTCTTGTGTACTGTTTTGGCAGGGAGCCAGATGGCAAGAAAGAAATGTGGTTTGCAAAATTCCAGCCCCAGGATTATAAAGAAGCATAGAAAAGGATGAGTATGAAGCCAAGAGGTAAATGCTAATAAACAGAAAAAATGAGTAATTATACTTTCACATTTTAATGGACATGCATAATTCAAAAATTTAATTATTTAATGTTTTAATTCTTCATTATTTTTATACTGTACCAAATAGAATCCCCTTTGAAAGATTAGAATTGCAATTCAATTACTCATTCATATCATATTAATAAATTTCAAAATTTGGTGTTTTTACCTTATGCTATAATTTTATTCAAGTTGCCAATGACACCCTAAACTATTTCAAACTTTTAGTGAATAACACTGCTAGAATTCCTAGACTAAATTACAGCCTTGCAGTCAGTTTCTACATATCAATCAATTTCCAAGATTTTTCTAATATTATAAATAACATTAGAATTATTTATAAAAATATTATAAAAATCATAACATGCAATAACATAATTTTGGACCAGTTAGGAAACAGTCTTTATAAATGGAAATATTTGTTTTTTATTTCAAACTTAAGTTCTAAAATAGATATATATATATATTTTTTGTCAAGTTTCTATACTTTTCAATAAATATAAATAATAGTATTTATGGAATACTTACTTTATATCAAACACTGCCTTGCTCAATACATAAATAATCTTCATTACAAATGTTTGAGGTAGATACTATATTATCATTTTATAATTAAAGGAACTGAGGTTAAAAGCATATGTAATTTCATTAAGACACATGGTTAATTAATGGTCAACAACAGGCTTTGTTACAGTGCCATTAACATCAATAATATTGTAATTGATTCAGCTACCTATACAGCCCACTGGTAAGAGTCGAACTTGATTTTTCTTTTTTTGTCTAGAATGTCAAAATGCTTCTTTTGAGGAAGGGTGTTATCTACTATCCTCACTTTTTCTCTCCATACATAATAACTATGTCCTTAGTTGTGGTTTGTGATGTGTACTGCTGGAAAAGTAGATTATACATCACAAATATAGCCTAGTCCATAAGTGATGGAATAATAGAATCTCAGAGCAGGAAAGGACCTTAATAATTTTTACCTAATTAAAAATTCTGTTCTCATAACACACTAAAATTTATTGAGAACTGCTCTTCCTAGACACATACTATATAGTTTACTGGCACTATCTCAGTTAATCCTCACCACAACAGAACTAATAAGTAAATATAGAAAGCTTGCTGAATATAAGACCTATGTATAAAATTAATTCATATTCCTACATATCAGCAATAAAAAAATAAAAAATGAAACAGCATCATTTACAAATTATTAAAACTCATTAAATACTTCTAAATTTAACAGCATGTAAGATTTCTACATTCAAAATTACAAAACCTTATTGAAAGTAATTAAAGAAGAGATACATTCAAAGGAGAGATAAACTTTATATATGAACTGGGAAACTCCATAGTAAAAAAATGTCATTACTGATTCTCCTCAAAGTAATGTATAGAATCGTTTTAATCCTAATCAAAATTCAATTGGTTATCTTCTTTTGTTTTTGTTTTTTTTTTTTGCAAAAAAGTTAGCAAGTTGATTTTAATATCCGTGGAGAAATATGAAGAGCTAGAAATAGTTAAAGTAATTTTAAGGAAAAATGGAGCTTGAGAAGTTATAAAAAGAAACATCAATATGTATTAAAATGTATATTATGTAAAACAATATGGTATTGGCACAAAGATAAGCAAATTGACTAGTGAAATGTACTAGTAAAAGAGCATAATTGATTTATGGAAAAGATTACACTATAGTTTTTTCAATAAATAACAGCCTATTGTATATCCATATGAAAACTCATTGTAATAGGTGAGATAAAGAGCTTCTGAAACAGGAAAAGGCTAAAGGAATTCAACATCATCAGCACAGTATTACAAGAAATGTTGAAGAGACTTCTTTAAGAAGAAGAGAAGAAAAAAAGAACATCAATATAAATAATAAAATGGCAATAATTATGTACCTTTCAAATATCACTTTAAATGTAAATAAATTAAATGTTCTAATCAAAAGACATAGGGTAGCTGAATGGATAAAAAATAACAAGAACCATACATACGATGTCTACAAGAGACACACTTCAGGTTGAAAGATACACACAGACTGAAAATAAAGAGATGGAAAAAGGTACTTCTTGCAGATGGAAATTTAGAAAAAACTAAGGTAGCAATACTTACATCAGACAAAATAGACTTTAAAACAAAGGCTGTAAAAGAGACAAAAATTACATAGTAATGAGGGATTAATCCAACAAGAGAATAAAACCCTAGTAAACATTTATGCATTCAACATATGAGTACCGAAATATATACTGACTGACATAAAGGGAATGATCAACAGTAATACAGTCATAGCAGGGAAACTTAACACTCTTTTGACACCAATGAACAGATCTTCTGACAGATATTGAACAAGAAAACGGTGGCCTTAAATGACACACTATACCAGATGGATTTAATTTTTAGACTATTTTACTGCCAAAGCAGCAGAGTTTATTCTTCTCAAGTGCACAGGGAATGTTTTCTAAGATAGACCACATGTTAGGTCATGAAACAAGTAAAGTAAAGATTAAAATTATATCAGGCATCTTCTCCACCACAATGAAACTAGAAATCAATTACAAGAAAAAAACTGAAAAATACACAAACACATGGAGGCTAAATAACATGCTACTAAACAATGAATGGGTTAATGATGAGATCAAGGAAGAAATCACAAGATACCTTGAGACAAATAAAAATGAAAACACAATTTAAAATCTATGGGATGCAGTGAAAGTAGCCTCAGAGGAAAATTCACAGCAATACAGGCCTACCTCAAGAAACAAGAAAAATCTGAAACCTAATTTACACTTAAAGGAACTAGGAAAGATGCAACAAAGCCCAAAGTGAGTTAAAAAGGGGGGGGGGGGAAAGAAGCAATAAAAATTAGGGAAAAAAATAAATGAAAGAGTGTCTAAAAAACAACACAAAAGACCAGTGAAACCAAAAACTGGTTCTTTGAAAAAATAAACAAAACTGATAAAACTTTACCCAGATTCATCAAGAAAAGAAAAAGAGAGGGACCCAAATAAATAAAATAAGAAATGAAAGAGAAGTCACAACTAACTTTACAGAAATACAAAAAATTATAAGAAAGCACTATAAGCAATTAAACGCCAATAAATTGGACATTCTGGAAGAAATGGGTACATTCCTAGAAACACATAATCTTCCAAGACTGAGTCAAGAAGAAACAGAAACTCTGAAAAGACTAATTACTACTAACAAAATAGAATCAGTAATCAAAACTCCAACAATCAAAACTTCTGGATCAGATAGCTTCACACATAAATTTTACCAAACATTCAAAGAATTAACACCTAGTCTTCTCACACTATTCCAAAAAATTCCAGAGGATGGAAGGCTCCCAACCTCATTTTATAAGCCCACGATTACCCTGATTCCAAAATCAGACAAAAATATTACAAAACAAACAAACGAACAAACAACAACAACAACTATAGGCCAAAGGTCCTGAAAAACATATGCAAAAATTTTCAACAATATTTAGCAAGCTAAATTCTGCGATATAGTAAAGAGATCATACAACATGATTGAGTGAGATTTATTCCTAGAATGTGAAGTTGGTTTAATATATTCAAATCAACTAACATGATACACCACATAAACAAAATGAGGATAAAAATTATATGACCATATCAATAGATGCGGAAAAAGCATTTTAGAAAAATCAGCATCAATTAACAATAAAAACTCTCAGCAAAGTGGAAATAGAGGGAACACATCTCAGCATAATAAAGGCCATGTATTAAAACCCACAGCTAACATCACAATGAATAGGGAAAAGCTAAAACTGTTTTCTTTAATATCAGGAAGAAAACAAAGATGTCCACTTTCACCACTTTTACTTAATGTAGTATTGGAAGTCCTAGCTACAGTTATCAGACAAGAAAAAGAAAAAATGACATTCAGATTCAAAAGAAAGTTGTAGAAATGTCATTATTTTGCAGATGACATAATACTGTATATAGAGAACCCTAAGGATTCCAGCAAAAAACTTTTAGAACTGATAAATGAATTCAGTAAAGTAGCAGGCTACAAAATTAATATTTAGAAATAAGTTGCATTCTTATATACCAATAATAATTAAGAAAAGAAATTCTTTAAAATCCCATTTACAATTCCATAAAAAACCTAGGAATAGGTTTAACCAAGGGGGTAAAGACTTGTACCTGGAAAATTAGAAGTCATCGAAGAAAGACATTAAAGAAGATACAAATAAATGGAAACATTTTTTGTCTCATGGATAGGAACAATTGACATCATTAAAATGTTCATATTACCTAAATTAATCTACAGATTTAGTGCAGTTTAAGACCCCAAATAGCCATGGCTATCTTGAGAAAGAAGAACAAAGTTTGAGGTATCGTACTATCTGATTTTAACTATACTAGAAGGCTATAGTAATCAAAACAGTAAAGTACTGGCATAAAAACTGACACATAGATCAATGGAATGGAATAGAGAGCCCAAAAATAAACCCACACCTATGTGGTAATATAATCTATTACAAAGGAGGCAAGATTATACAATGTGGTAAAGACAGTCTATTCAATAAATGGTATCAAGAAAACTGAGCATTGAAACTAATAAAATAAAATAATAAAATAAAATAAAATAAAATTAAATTAAATTAAATTAAATTAAAAAACTGGACAGATATATGCAAAAAAATAATAAAATGAAACTGAACCACCTTCTTATACCATACACAAGAATAAACTGAAAATGGAATAAAGATTGAAATGTAAGACCCAAAATTATATAATTTCTAGAAGAAAACATAAACAGTAAATTTTTTGACATTGGTCTTATTAATATTTTTTTCTGATGTATCTTCTTGGGCAAAAGAAACAAAAGAAAAAATAACCAAATGGGGTTACATCAAACTAAGAAGTTATTGCACAGCAAAGGAAACTATGAATGAAATGAAAGGACAGCCAACTGAATGGGAGAAGATATTTGCCAATGATACATCTGATAAAGGGTTAATATCCAAAATTCATAAAAAACCGATACAACTCAATGAGAAAAAGCAAAGAATCCAATTAAAAAATGGGTGGGGGACTTGAATAGATATTTCTACAAATCGGACATACAGATGGCCAATAGGTACATGAAAAGATGCTCAACATTACTAACCATCAGAGAAATACAAATTAAAACCACAGTGAAGTATCACCTCACACCTGTCAGAATGGCTATCATAGATAAATAAAAAGATAACTGCTGGCAAAGATGTGGAGAAGCGGGACCTCTTGTGCACTGTTGGTGGGATTCCAAATTGGTGCAGCCACTATGGAAAATAGTCTGGAGGTTCCTCAAAAAATTAAAAACAGAACTAATTCCATTTCTGGGTATTTATCTGAAGAAATCTAAAACCTTAATTCAAAAAGATACATGCACCCATATTTTCATTGCAGTGCTATTTACAATACCCAAGATATGGAAGCAACCTAAGTGCCCATCAATAGATGACTAGATAAGGAAGAGGTAGCACATATATACAATGGAATATTACTCAATCAAAAAAAAATGAAATCTTACCATTTGCAACAACATGGATGGACCTAGAGAGTATTATGCTAGGTGAAATAAGTCAGACACAGAGGGACAAATACTATATGATCTCACTTATATGTGGAATCTAAAGAACAAAGTAAGTGAAACAATAAAACAGAAATAGAGTCATAGATACAGAGAACAAATGGATGGCTTACAGATGAGAGGGGGTTTGGGGGTCTGGATGAAAAAGGTAAAGCAATTAAAAAGTACAAATTAGTAGTTAGAAAATAGTTAAGGGGATGTAAAGTACAGCAGGGAATATAGTTAATAATATTGTAATAACAATGTAGAGTGCCAGGTGGGTACTAGACTTATCAGGAGGATCACTTTATAAATTATATAAATGCCTAACCACTATGCTGTACATCTGAAATTAATAAAAAATAATATTGAATGTCAAGTATAATTGAAAAAATATGTATATAAAGTTTGTCACAATCATCATGAAATGAGATTTATTTTCCTTGACATAAAATGACAGTGATTTCTTTTTCTGTTGTCATGTTCTGTTTTTCTTCTATGTAAGATTTAACCTTATTTTAAATCTCAGCAAGTTGCTTATATTGAGAATAAATGGTTTAAAATAGAAAACGAGAACTGAATAGAAAAACTTGCACCTCTTGTCAGATCCAAACAATTCTATTAGAGCATGACACAGTCTGACAGAACATTTTCTATCAATGCAGCCTTAAAAGAGTTCCTTCTCTCAGTTATGCCTGTATTTTCTTTTGCAATGTACAAATTAATTAAAATAACGATCTTGTGAGAACTAGTGATTGTTTACCATGGGTAGAGCTCTGACTATACAAAAATGAATAAGTCATGGGTATTCTCTTAGTGGATATTCAAATTAGTTAAAAAGGTAGTTGAGTAAAATAACAATTACAATATTATAGGAAAGCATCTAGTTGAAGAAGATGTGAGTATATGTGCATTTATCCTCACTTCCAATTGAAGCTCTGCTAAAATGACAGTAAAAATTTAAATTAAATTAAGTTTAAAAATTTAAAGGTATATACCTACATGGAAAAACAGAACAGAAGAAGAAATTATGGCCGTAAAATTTTCAAAGATGAAATACAGATGGATGAGTAATGAATAACTTCATAAACCCAAAATATCATAAACTTAAGATGACTCCAAAGTTCCCATGTTGTTCAACAGTGTCAGAACATTCTGTTCAATCTGTCAGGACTGCAATGTTGAAAAGCTGACGAGACATAGGCAGTTTGTATTCCTCATTAGAGACATTTCTTTTGACATTTAGCTTAACTTTTTTCTCAAGTGAGAAATATTGATTCCATTAAAATATTTTCATGATTGTATATACCTTTTCAGGATGGGTAGGTACATATTTATGTGCAAAGACTAGCATAATAATTGGCAGCAAGAGTCATTTTCATGACTTAATACCTAGGCTTGTAATATCTTTGCCCATTAATAGAATCAAGACATATATTTTATAAATTATATTTTAATTGAATACAGTTTTAAAAGATTCAACAGTTTTTAAAGTTGAACCCCAGAGATTCGACAACACCTCATCTGCCAATTGCATTCAAAAACAATGGGGAAGTAGAAGGTCAAAATAGAATTGTGAAAAATGAAACCACCATGATTTGTGCAGAAACCAGACATACTATCCATGGTTCATGTGAGTATAAAATTGTCTCCCTCATGAAATATTCATGAATAGGCCCATGAGACTTCTGGCTATGTAAAATGATGGGCCTGGTTGGAATTTGCACATGATATGAATAAATAGACAGAAAATGGAACAGAGAAGAAAAAGTTCTTTTATTTCAAGTTTGACTGTTCCTTGTCTGTTGTCTATAGCTGTAAATAAGTAACCACAACACTGGTTTAGAGTTGCAATCAATCAATTAATCAGTCAATCACAGCTCTGTTTCAGTACCCCCACTGTGAAAGACAGCCAATCCTTAAACTCCATGATAAATATCAGCCAATTTTTTAAATCTCTCACTTCTGAAAATCAGGTAATCCCTATCTTTCATGTTTTCCCAATTTCTATGACTGTTTTGTTCAGAATGACTCTGATCTAAAAAAATTTCTATTTTCCTTAACAAGTAACATATTTAACTTAGTTTCAGATCTCTCCCTGCTTGAAAGAAAAGAATAGAAACTCCAGAAATAACGCTGAATTCACCCTTAGATTTAATCTCTTAAAAGGGTGTATATGAAAAAGCCGAAAAAGTTAGGTCTTTTGTGATGTTTGGGCAACTGGTAGCCATACAGAAAAAGATAAAATTAGATCTATACCACTAATTAAACACTAGAATAAATTCCAAATGAGTCAAATATAAAAATGTAAAACATAAAAATAAAGATACATAGAAGAATTCCTTCATGATCTTGGCATTGTAAAGGCTGTTCCATGACTAAATATTCAGAAGCCATAAGAGAACAACTAAATTAAAAAGAAAGGACCTCCTGACTGGCAAATATATACCATAAGAAAAACTCAAAACAGTGACACACTGGGAATAAATATTTGAAACTCATATCATAAGAGCCGATCTCTCCAATTATAAATATTGCTTAACTCTAAATAAAAATAAATACAAATAGTTATTATACATATGAAATTGTGAAGCTGAATTATACATAAAGAAATGTAAATTAAAACTGAATTAAAATATTCGTCCTTACTTATATTGTTAAAAATTCAAATTCTGGTGGCAAAGCTATGGGCAAAGTCACTGTATTACTTAGGAGTAAGAAACTATGCAATCTACCCTGAAAGAAGTCTAATAATATTTGCCAAAATTATAAGTGCAGTTACCTTTTGTTCTAGTAGTCACACTTCTGGGAATTTTTATTCTGCAGCTAAACCAGTACCTATATAGAATAAAAGTTGTATAAGGTTCTTTATCACAACATTGTTATAATAATGAAAGATAGGAAACAACCAATTATTCATCAGGAGGTAACTGGTTAAATAAACACAATACATTTATATAAAGAAATATTACTCAATAATATGCTAGTGTTCAGGTGAAAAGACCTCAAGGCTATCATATTAGATTTTTTAAAAAGCAAAAACTCAGAGCAGGGAGGGAAGAGTGAAAGTGAAGGGAAGATGAAAAAGGAAGCAATATTTTTCAGTATATATCTATTTGTATCTGTTTTGATTTGGGGGCCAGGTGAATATTCAAAAGGTGTTTAATATTTAAAAAATATAGAATATATGAGCTCTTACCTAAAGCTATTACTATACCCCTTTCTATTGGTGCTCTAGACTATAATACATGTAACAATACATTCTTTGGGCTGCCAAAAATATGCAAAATGCTTACATTTCGAAAGTTGGATCTAATGACATACATCTCAGAACACTGACCTAAGAGCCTCACACCTGAGAAAATTCTTTAAAAACTTGAAGGCTCTTGCTACATAAACCGCACATGATTGATAGTTTTCCTTTTCACATCAGTAAGGCAACGTGGATGTATCTGTCTTCTTTTAGCAACTGACATACTTGGACTGATGCTCTATGTCAATAATGACACTGTGTTCCTAGATAGGTACTTGTAGCTATCTATACCTTGGCCTATGCTAACATTGTGACCTTTGTAGATTCTAATGCCACTTTGATTCTGAGAAAACTTTTAGTTTTAGGAATGAAAATATGACACTCTCAAAGGAACCTATTTTATTTGCAGTACCAAGGCTTACCCATAATTTCCACAAAACTGATTGGATGTATGCTACATAAAAGATCTTGCCTCTGCTAAGTGTTATCTTACCTAAATGAGAGATCTGCCCTATTTGTAATTGAAACACATAAATATAGGGGATGTAATGATCAATAGAACTAGGTTCCTAAAAAAGTTACATGAGCATTTCCAGGGAGAGTGTATACACTTTATAGCTAAGATTGCTGCACTTATATACCTGAAAAATCAGAATTTATCCCTGATTTATTGAGCTACATACAAAAGAACCACTTAAGCCACTGTGAGAACTGGTACCTATTTACATGGAATAGTAGCCATTCAGAGAATTAAGGAATACAAATTATATTTTATTAATTTGGGGACTAGTGATTTATTTATCTAGGGTAAAAATAAATATAAAATGTTTTATAAGTTATAACCTTAAGGAAGTACACCAGCAGCCATTTCACATGAATTATAAGCAAGCAGTGCACACTTTGTGTCATAATTAGGAGAATTCCAAGAAATGAAATATGAAGAATAGAAGTTAAGAATCTCGTGCTGGAGAGCATTTCCAGGGTACCAGGCAGAGAAGGAGAATCCAAAGACATCTCTGCAATTTTGCTGAGTTAAAGAGATAGGGTTGGAAATACAAAGGCTAAGGCAGCTAAAATGGGGGGAGGGATGTAGAAAAAGGAGCTTCATGAGAAGAGATGGCTCAGATCTACAGAGGGGTTTGCTTGAGTCTTTGGCTGAATATGATCCATGCATGCATTTGAGGAAAAAACCATTGCAAGACAGTAGGCAAAACAATTTTCATAGCTAAAAAATGGGTGGATTTAGTGCTTGTTCCTACCAGCCAGAATGGAAAGACTTCTTAATATCCGGGTTATTAGGTAGAGTCATCAGATTGTATTGCTGTAGTAGTGGGAATAAATTAGTCCTAGACTAATCCTGGTCTGGGCCTAAACTAACAAAGCTTTAAAGCAAGACTCGAAATAAGCCAATTCTTTCTAAGCAACTTAACTGTGTTCTAGATCAAAGCTCAAAAATATTTAAAGAAGTAATTGTTTAAAAATCTACCAACCAACAATGTAAAACTAAAAATGTCTGGCCACCAATTTAAAATTATCAGATATGAAAGCAGGGAGGAAAATATGGCCCATAACAAGGAATGAGCTTTTTTAAGAGAAACAGGCACGGAAATATTAAAAGTTATAAAATTAGGAGAAAAGTACAATAAAACAGCTATTACATATAATATACATTTAGAAGATATATTAAAACAGAAACATAATGAGAAGTTGAAGACATTTTTTAAAGTCCCAAACTGAACTAGAGGTGAAAATGAAATACCTGAAATGAAAATTGCATTGGATAGAATTAATAAAAGATTAGACACTGAAGAATTAAAGCATAGTTAAAATGCCTCAATTGATTGAAAGGCCATAATGATCCTAAAAGTGTATGTACCTAGTAACAGAGATTTTAAATACAAGAAACAAAAACGACTGAAAAAGGAACTAGATAAACTCACAACAGTATTAGAGATTTTAACACTCTCCTTTCACTAACTTAAAAAACAAGATAATATCAATAAGGATATAAATTATTTGAGAAAAATTGTCAACCATCATTAACATCAACTAATAGAAACAATACAACATTTACATCAAGAGTGGAATAAGGATATTTTAGATTTCCAAAGTCTCACATGTAGATCTCTATACTCACCCTTCCTTAGGAAGCTTCTAAAAGAGATGTTTCATTAAATGACAGTAAACTAAAAAAGCAGAAAACATAGGAGACATAACACAGAGAATCTAATACAATGAGACACAGAGGGAATTCACAGAATGATGGTGAAACCAGAATGACAGCTGAGCTACTGACTTACAGAGAAACCATTTCAGATTTTGGTGAGAGCATAGTGGGCTCCAGGAGAGGAGAAGAAAAAGAAATTAAGTTCATAGAAATATCAATTATTTTGAATTATTGACAGAAATTTTTATTTAAGGTAAATTGTGTACAGATGATTTAGTGATAGCTACATAGAAAACCAAGGAGATAAGAAAATAAGATATTTATTCTCTTCAAGGAACACAAAAAGCCATCCAAGAAAAGCAATGTAATCCCAACATATTTATATTGCTCAGCTGTGAGCCATATAGTACCATTGTACTATAACTATATTAGAAGGATTGAAGAAGATGTGTGCACGTGCGTGCGTGCGTGCGTGTGTGCGTGCATGTGTGTGTGTGTGTGTATTTATTTGGTGGGTTATGGAGAGGGTAAAAAAAGCATTAAATTCTTATTTTCCACAGAGAAAAGACTAAAAATTAAGAAATCACAGTATAAGCAATAAAAGCTCGTCATTTGGAGATAGGAAGCTAGAACTAAAAGAAGTTGCCAACAGAATTGAAAGTAATTGAATTTAGACAGTAGGACATGATTTTTCGTAATAAAACTTGTAAAACTGTTTAAGTCATATGCATATATAACCTTGATGAAATTTTTTAAATTTCCAATAATAAATAATTTGTGAAAAGGTCCATGAAAAAGAGACGAACACAATATTCTCTAGGAGCACAGTTGCTCGGTAGGGAGTTGGAGTAGAGCTCAAGGAAGTCTTCTCAGAGAAAATTATTCTTTACATCGTTATAAAGATAAATCAGAGTTAATCATGAGGTTAGGGGGTAGGAAATCATGGGCGGAGGACATGACCTGAACTAAAGCTAAGTGATGTTCATGAATATGCTTCACTGGGGGATCCCAAGTAGGGTTGGGATCAGTAGGGTTGGAGCCAGAAATGTGGGAGGAGAGGAGAAATGGGGTTGTCTGGGTCTCACGGTGTTCATGTCATGAAGGAGCCTGTATGCTCAGAAAGGGATTGACAGAACAGATTAGCATCTTGAGGTAAGAATGATCTTTCAAGTAGGAGGTGTATAGGAAAATGAAAGTACTAGGGACAAATGGGTCATCTAGAAAGCTCATAAAATAAATTTGGCAAGAAGTGAAAGCAATAAAAAGGGAGAGTAAACACATAACATATTTTATAGGTGCAGAATTGATAAGACTGGAGGAGATGAGGACGATGAAGAAGTCACAGATGAATTTTAAGTTTCTGGCTTGGCTGCTGTGAAAATTTACTGGAAAAAAAATAAAAGAGAGAAGCACATTTTCATAGTTAGCGTTATGGAGTGAATGTTCGTGTTGAAACCCTAGACCCCCAATGTAACGTTATTAGGAGTTAGGGCCTTGGGACATAACTAAGATTAGATGAGGTCATAATGTGATTAGTGCTCCTATAAGAATCCAAAGACAACTTCCTTCTCTCTGCCTTTTGCCATGTAAGGACACAACAAAACATAGCCATCTACAAGCCAGAAAGTGGGCTCTCGCCAGACACCGCATCTGTTGGCACCTTGATCTTGGTCTCCTGACCCTCCACAGCTATGAAAAATAAATATTTGTTGTTTAAGCCTCCTAGTCTATGGTAATTAGTTCTAGCAGCCTGCAGTAAGACAGGGAGTGATGAGTCTTTCCTATTTGTTTTTTGTAGGATGTTAAGTGTCTAAGTTCAGCTGCTCAATGGACACAGTGTTCAAGAGAAAGGCTTGGACTGAGACATAGTTATTGGAGATCTGAGCCCAAGCAAGATCTTCTAAGGAGAGTACATAGAGTAATAAGAATTCCTAGCAGAGAATTAAGCAGGGAAAATTTATAGAAGAGACTAAAATGCATAGAGAAGAAATGACCAGAGAGGTCAGAGAAAAACCTAGAAAGAGCAGTGTTTAGAAACCTGGAGAATATTTCAAGAAAAGGGAAGTAGCAGATTGTGGCAGATGGTACAAAAGAGAAGACAAGAAAAAAAAAGTTTTTCCTTTTTTATTTCACAAAAGCAGAATAAAGGATGACTGGCGAACACCACAGCTACCTTGCAGCAGTTGTGGTGAAATGTCTGCATTGCAGTGAATTGGAAGGAAGAAGTGGAGACAGTAAAAGCACTCTCCATTTGACTGAATGTAGTTCAGGGGTGAGCAGGTTATTCTGACTCTTTTGATGATTGATTTTGAACTACGATTAGTTACATAATCATTTTTCTCTTAATACTGAAAGATTAAGATTGGAATAAAGCTTAAGGTTGCCTAAGGTTAAGTGACAGTGCTGGAATTTATTTTAATTTTAATTAATTTATTTGTTTTTGGTAACATTGGTTAATGAAATCCAGTAAGTTTCAGCTGTACACTTTAACAGTAAGGCACATATATGCTTACGCTGTGTGTTCACCTCCCATAGTTAGATTTCTTTCTGTTGCCACATATTTGACTGGTATATAGGCTGGTAACTACTAGTCTATTAAACATAACTATGAGTCTCTGTTTATTTGTCCTGTTCATTTGTAGCTTTTAGGTTTATAGCATGCATAAAACTGATATCATGTGATTTTCAACTTTTTATGTCCGGCTTATTTCACTTGGCATGATTGTCTCGAGGTCCATCCATGTTGCAAATGACAGTATTTTACCTCTTCTTGTGGCTGAGTAATATTCCATTGTGTATATGTACCACAGCTTCTTTAGCCAATCGTCTTTTGTAGGACACTTCAGTTGCTTCCATGCCCTGGCCACTGCGAATAGTGCTGCTATGAAGGTCAGTGGCAAATATCTTTTCAGATATGGGTTTTCAAGTCTTTGGGGTAAATATTCAAGTAGAGGGATTGCTGGATCATATGGGAGATTAATTCTTAGTTTTTTGAGGAACCTCCATGCTGTTTTCCATAGTGGCTTTATCAATTTACAGTCTCACCAGCAGTGTATTAGAGGTCCTTTTTCTCCGCATCCTCTCCAGCATTTATTACTTGTCCTGTTCATCATAGTCATTCTAACAGGTGCAAGATGATATCTCATTGTGGTTTTGATTCTCATTTTCCTAATAGCTAGTGAGGAGCATCTTTTCATATGTTTGTTGGCCATTTGTATGTCCTCTAGGGAGAAGTGTCTGTTCAGGTCCTATGTTCATTTTTTTATTGAAGAACCATTTTGTTGTTGTTGTTGTTGTTGAGTTGTATGAGTTCTTTGTATATTTCGGACATTAGTCCTTTATTGGAAGCATTGCTTGCAAAAATATATTTTCCCATTCAGATGGTTGTCTCTTTACCTTTTTGACAGTTTCTTTTGTTAAGCAGGAGCTTTTCAGTTTGATGTAGTCCCATTCTTTTATTTTAGCTTTTACTTCTCTTGCCTTTGAGATCAAAGTCATCAAATTCTCTTTAAGTCCAAGGTCCTTGAGTTTAGTTCCTATGTTTTCTTCTATGCATTTTATTGTTTCAGGTCTTATATTCAGGTCCTTAATCCATTTTGAATTACTTTTGGTGTGTGGGATTTAAATTAGGCCTTCTAGAGCCTGTGCTCTTAACCACCGCATTTTCACAGACACTGTATGGTTACTGTGGTCATTTGTATATGGCCTATGTCTCCCCAAACCAGAACTATAGGGAATCTCAACAAATGTCTTAAATCATTCAATTGTGTAATGTTCATGCTGAAGGGAAAATTCAACTTGATCCTATGGTATGGATACTCAGTTGAACCATGGAGGTTAGGTGATTTGCCCAAAACCACAGAGCTGCTAAGCCTAAGGCTTAAGAGTATGAGCCCTATTCCTTTCCTTTTAGTCAGTTCAACATATTTATCAAAAAACTACACTCAAAACCACACTCTAATGTGTAGGAGACACAAGATTTTCTCATCTGAATAAGCCAGATAATTCCAATTAATTAGACCTATTACCTAACCCTGTTTTGACACAAAATACATACAAAAGTTCAAAAATAAAATTACTTTGATCTGAGATAACTGGACTCTATAAGTCTCAAAATCAGGCTTTCCCATGAGTAATAACAAAGGTCCTAGAATACTGCGCCAATTTTCCTTTACTTGCTCAAAGCCAGAAAGGCAAGCTGAGGATGAAATTGGGATTATACAACAAAAGAGGCCAATTCTTTCAGAATGTGCATGGCAGCCTAGGCTAATGAGAAGACAAACTACATTTGGAACTATGTAAAAGTATAACTCTCCTCTTTTTGAGATTTTCCCTTTTTTCTCTCCACATTTCCTTCCCTCTGCTTCTGCCTCTTTTCTTATCTCCTTTTGTTTCCCCTAATCTCTCTCCCTTCTCAATGCCTTTCCTCATTTTGCCCTCCCTCCCATTTCTTCGACTTTTTATTTATTTGATTTTTCTTGCTCTTCTCAATTCTTATTTAAAATAATTACACTGTATTGTGTTTTAATGACATCTTAAATGTCATCAGCAGTATTGTTAGCAGTGACTCAATCAAGAACACACACAAAAAAATTATCTTCAGTCTTATCTTGAGGTTCTAGCACTGAGGTAGGAGGAAGTCTTGAAATCTCTGTTGGTATCAACTTATTTCTCTAGGTTATCTACTTGTATATGTCTTTTTAAAAGTTCGCATTAATATAAGATTTTTTTGTCTGCTGTGTTGGTTTTACAGAATCTATGCTTTGATTTTTCCAGTAAAGTTTCTAGATGAACTTAATAAGATCTTTAACAGGATGGAAACAAATTGCTGGGAGCCTGCTTCTATTTTCAGATACCCTTTCTAACTGTCTTTAGATAGTGAAAATAAACATTAGAAATAACTGGGAAGCCAATGGAATTTTAAGGATAGTTAAGGATAAGAAATGATTTTTCAGTAAAGCTTCAAGACAGGAAAATGTTTACGCAAAGAAAAGAACCGAAGTGTGGACTGGAGAGAATAAAAAAAGCAATACAGTTCTAGAAGTTAGTTGTGACTACATTGCTAACTTTTCTTTAAAGGAATGTGAACAAATGTGACGTGTGCCACTTCCAGTTCTGAGACTTAAGACATCCAGATTTGTTTCCTCCATATTTCACTTTTTTTCCCCTCCGTAACAGCCGGAACTTGTGGCTACCTCACCTCAACCATGCAGATGATGACAAGGCTTACAGAAATTGAGAAGCAGCCTAGGAACCTGGGTCACTAGGAAGAGCTACCCACCAATTTGAAATGTTGATCTTGGACTGATAAAAGAGAGAAATAGGTTTTTCTTTTGTAAGTCATTTTGTAATGGAATTATTATTGGGTGTCTTGTCTTTTTTTTTTTTTTATAGCTTCTTAGCCTTAAACTAACTTACACAAACACACACACAGTGCACGTGCACACACACACTCACAAGCTTACCAACTCTTTTAATAAAATCAACATATACTCAAGTAACAATGTTAGAAATCTTGGGGTTGGCTTAGACTCCTCTTGTTTCCCAGATTCAACAGATCATGAAATCCTGTTATTTGTACATCATTAATATATCTCTTTTTTAAAACCCAAGGCTACCACCTCAGTCTAGGTTCTCAGCTCCTTTTTCCTGATGTGAATTCGTTGCTATATTAGTCCAAATGGGCTGCCATAACAAAGCATCACAGACTGGGTGGCTTAAACAACAAAAATTCATTTTCTCACAGTTCGGGAGGCTCTTTCCCATCAGTTATTTGCCTAAACCTCTGCAGCCAAAGACCACACAAGTTTCAATAGAAACCATAATTTTAAATCAGATCAACCTCATTTCCTTGAGAGAGTTTTCTGAGTACTGCAGCCCATCCCCTGAGAAAACACTGATGGAAAAGATAATTACAAAATGCTAAACATTAAGCTTCCTGTCTTGGTTACAATATAGAGATTTGTGGGCTTACCATGAGACAGCCACTCCTGGAAATAGTCCTGTAGTTGGGGTAAAAGGCAAGAAGAAAATAAAGTTCAGGTCCATTCCCTTGGGTTCTCAGTGTTTGCTCTTATTTTAAATTTGTCACGTGTCCACATAAGTTAAGATTTTAGTGTGCTATTCTAAGATTCACTGCTTCCTTTCTTTTGGTATATAAGTTTGAATGCCCTGACATAGCATGCAGAAATGATAGAAAATTCTCATACCATGCTTCTGGTTGGGTGAAATCACCCTGTGTAAATACTAAGTAACACAGCTCCCAGGGGATCAAATGACCTCTCTGATCTTGAAGAGTTATCACCATTGATCATAGTGGAACTTTTTCTAGGCAACCACAGTAGTTATCAATTTATAATTATGAAAAACAATACACTGCAATGTGCCATGTGGTCTAAATGATCCAACAGTCTCATTTTACCTAAATTGTTCTTTTTAATACATTGTTCCTATGATCTTTTTATATATACAAAATTAGAAAATTCATAGGCTCCAAGCTCATATAAATAAAAAAACAGACTTCTCCAAAGTCACACAATTTAGTTGGACATTGGCAGGGCTGTTATTAGAATGTAGTCTTCACTTGCCAGTGTCTAAGGTGATTCCCTTTAGACTCTGCTTCTTCTTACCACTCACCAACATTTTAATGAGGTTAGGTAGAGAGAGCAGAAAATTTAGAGTTCAGCATAAGTTCCAAGTCATCAAGCTTACTGAGCCAGTGATTCTTTACCTATAGCATGGGAGTAATAAATCCAGACTCATAAGGAGGCTGTGTGTAAGCATCTGGCTTATGGTAGGTGCCAAATAAACATGAATTATGTTCACAAAAAGCGGAAAGCTATGTTTCCTATTTCGCCAACAATGAAATAGCCAATTTTAATCAAATATTTTCAGAGCAATGTGTCAGAAGCTTTATAAAATCTAACCTGTCCTTTCTATACCCTCCCTCCCCAAATGAACACACACACACACACACACACACACACCCCAATATATATTCCCTCTCCTGAAAAAACTTCTGAAGCAACTCTATGGTCACTCTTCTGACACAGCTATTACTATTCGTGCAGTGGGGTGGGCTGCTGTAGGTGTAGATTATTCTTTGGCATTCCAAGAAGAAATCCCCCAAATATGTCATTAACACCCTCTGCCCATGTCCTCTATCTCCCCATCCTGGGAGACCCTTGTTGGGTTACTTTGGAGATGTAAAGCATTGTATTTCAAAAAGATCTCTTACTTGTTAAAACATCCTTTCTTAGGAGTGTGTTGCATTTGACCCTTTATTTAGTTTAGTTTATTGGGCAGCCAGTTATCATCTCACTTAGAAAGCTGATTCGATTCCACAGGAGTCTTGAAGGGAAAATGAGAGACCTATGTACTCTCTATATAGATCTATATAGAATGATCTATAACAACTATCAATGATTAGTGACACCAGTCATAGAGTTCAAATAATGGAGGAATTAAGTACAACTGGAGATATCAAGGAAGCAGAAGTTTACAAAATAGCCACAGGCCGTGCAAATATTCAAATAACAAAACAAGGTAAACTATAATAAGACTCCAGATGTTTATGAGGGAATGCTTCTCAGTTAGAATTTCTGGTTCACAAACAATAGAAGACAACTCTGTTCACTTAAGCAAAAAGGGGATATGTTAAAGGGACAACAAGTAGCTTATGGAATGAACAAGAAGCTGGAGAACCAAGTTTGGATGCAAGAGAGGAATCAGGTTAGGTGCAAGAGCAGCTCCTGCTGTGTAGACAGCATTTATTTCTTCTGTCCGCGTATCTTTTGTAATCCTATAATTAACTAAGAGGGTATCAAAAGATTTCAAACAGAGGAGTGACATGATCCCCCTTACACTTGTGTCCCTTTCACACAAAGAATATTCTTTGAGAACAGCTAACAAAATTGGTGGCGCATTCCTTCTTCAATGCCTCAAACCTGATAGACTTCTCCTCAGGAATCTTCACATGTTAGAAGCTGTTGTCACCTACTGGCTAAAAGTGATATTGCATATACGTGGCTCAGTCTCGCATCTGGAGGACACTCACTCTTCACACAGAGAACAAGTGCAGAGTAAGGATGCATCCTCCCAGAAGGGGCTTATGATTTACTTGAGGAAAAATGTGTCTTTTCTGACGCTAATACACAGATTCAGCCACCTTCCGATTTCTTTTAAGTAGAGCCCAGGACTATCAAGTAAAATCTGATGCTGGACCTGAATGTGAAAGTTGGTGGTGGATCAAACTGTGCTTTAATTAAAAAAAGAGAAAATTATGGAGAATAATACAGAAAAATCATTTATGGAGAAAACTTTAAATTTTTTCTGTGGATTAAACCAAAACATCAAAGAATTATAGACCCATAATATATGATATTAGGAGCTCTTCCTGGTTTTTTTAATTGGGTCATGCTTTGGTGTTATGATCAGCCTAATTCGTTGGCCACTACAACAAACACTGAGAGCTGCCTTCTCCATAGCCATGCACTCCTTCTTCTTCACTAACAGAATTCCAATTTTGCTCCAAGTAAAATTATCCTAAGCTATGAAACTCAATGCCTAGCACTCTACCTCTGAGTTAGGGGTCACCATATGACACAGTTCCCACCAGTGGGATATAAGGAACCTCCAGGGGAGAAAAAGGATTACATATAATCCTTCTTCGTCATTATGCCAGCAAATTCAGCTGAGCCGATATGAAGGAGGCATCGTGACTACTGAAACAGAAGCCACATGCTAAGGAAAGCAAGGCAGGGAAACCAAGCCTGAGACATTGGTGATACTATGGAGCTGCTACACCAGTCTTGGACTCCCTTCTTCCCAAATTCTATATGAAAATTAAAAACCCTAGCTATGGACTAAACTGTGCCTCCCAAATTCATGTGTTTACGTCCTAACCCCTAATGTGACTGTATTTGGAGACAGTGCCTTTAGGAAATAATTAAGACTAAATGAATTAATGAGGGTGGGACCCTGGTCAGATAAGATTGGTGACTTTATAAGAAGAGGAAGAGACCTTTTCCTCTTGTGCATGAAACCAAATATTATCCCCTTCTGTCTGTCTCTGTGTTTCTCTCCCTCTCTGTCTCCTTACCCTGTGTGAGCGCACAGGAAGAAGGCAGCCATCTGCAAGCCATTAAGAGAGCTCTCGTTAGAAAGTTAACCAATCAGCACCTGGATCTTGGACTTCTGGACTCCAGAAATACGAACAATAAATTTCTGTTGTTAAAGCCACCCAGACTGTGAGATATTTGTTAGGGAAGCCCGAACTGCCTAACACAAACCCTTGTCTGATTAAGCCAGTGCAATATGCATTCTTCACTGATGTAAATGCAGCACCTAGTGTTACACTGCATGTTAAAGAATCAAAAATGTGAATTTTCCAGATAAAAAAGGTCGAGAGATAGGCAACTAGGTCCCACCATTTCAAGTTGGAAATTTGATGATCTTTTTTATGTGGTAATTAAACATTTGATTTTATGCACAGACTTTGAGCTTCGTGCAACTATATAGAATTAGGGGGAAGTGATAAGAAAGATCAAAATGTATAGGTTACTTATTGCTAATGGTTTCAAAGTCCCACCTGAGAGAGATGAACTCGGACAATTGCTGGTCAGTCTGGAACTAAGAGAAGAGGGCTTTGCCTGAAGCCTGCAATTTAAGTTGTCTGAGAAGCCAGTGATATGAGTCTTTCAGCTTTGAGAGAAAAGCATACTACTTTCCTATTCCAAAAGGAATTCTTTCCTACTAGAGCTGAAGCAGAAGCCTTATCAGGGGCTGGTATTGAGTTCTCAGTTCTTTCTTCATGTT
Source organism: Cynopterus sphinx (assembly GCA_030015415.1). Classification (NCBI taxonomy): domain Eukaryota; kingdom Metazoa; phylum Chordata; class Mammalia; order Chiroptera; family Pteropodidae; genus Cynopterus; species Cynopterus sphinx. The sequence continues at coordinate 66,064,646 of CM057379.1, read as the reverse complement.
CTCTGCTGGTAACGAAAGATAAAAGGTGTTTCTTTCCCTTCAAATTTACCATTTCACATCACCAATGTGAAACTAAGTTAAAATGATAGGAGGGTTATGGAATATGAAAATCTGTCACTAGGAACCAATATTTCTCAGCTTTAACATTATAACTCCATAAGATCTGTGGCTGTGGTGCTGCACATGTAAAATTGACTAGAAGAGTCTGAGAGCCTGCTAAATGTTAGAGGAAATATATTTCTAAAGAAATATTAAATATTGCATGATTGATTGACTTACAGAGAAATCCAAGTGCCCCTAAAATTATACCCATAGGGAATGAGTTGTGGGAGCTGAGCAAAAAGAATATCTTCTCTAAGCCTTCCATGGATGTTGCCATGGAGAGTAATAAACCAGAGGATCCTCCCAAATTTGGCTAAGTAAGGAATTTAGTTCACTGCTAGAGTACAGAGTCCTCAGCGAGAATCGACATGTGCTACGTGGACCAGTGCTTAGGTTTTGCTTTCTCCCTTTTTCCAAAAAGGCTTATAACTTCTGTTTAAGATGACTCATCGCCAGCCTATGAGGGGACACTTCAAGGCCTGATGAAATGGACCGTGCATCACACAGAAATCCTGGTCTTTGAATTGAATGAAATTACTGATAGGAAACTGGTGTGATGTTACTTGGAAAGCGACCACCCCTCTCCTCATGTGCCAGACTCCAGGTGCACGTGTGGGAGGGGACACCCCACCTTCAGACAGCCAGTTCTTAAGGGCGCACAGCAACATCCATAGGTCAGGGGTGGAAGCGAGGGGAAGGGTGGAATTAAAGGGGGAAAAAAAAGAATTAAGCAATGTGGTTGACAGAGAAAAACTGATAAAAGATGGGAGAAACCCTAAAGGGATACACACATAACAGTAGTTGCCTGAGGTACATGATTATAGTTCCAAGTTTTTACAATACACTTTCTCTCAATTCCTGGTGTTGTGTAAGAAATTACCTTAACCCCCTGGTTGCCGTTGAGTTGCTGTCAGGCCAGTTGTTTTAGGGGTGAGTGCCTGTGGCCATTAGCCATTAGCCTGATGAGTTACTATGGTTTCCGACGAGCCAAAGAACAGGTGAGGCCAGAATGTGTGTCACTGATGGGTGGCTGCCAAGATCTCACAAATATTGTCATCTATAATTATTTTACTGTGTCTACTTGTTCCTTCCCTCACTTTGTATATTTACACACATGTTCTCTACCTACTTTATTTCTCTAAAATATCTCGTGGGTTACCAATGTACTTATCTCTGCTTAACAAAGATAATTTTGTTCCATTCATTTGTGTTTGATCTCACTCTTTATGGCAATATTTAACATCCTTAAATAAAGAAGAAAACTCATGTTACATGTGGCATCTTTCAGTTTAGCAATATACCTTTCCACAGTGTCATGCAAGGAGGGGATAATGCCTCTCTGTGCATTTAGCTTAATGCATCTCACTAAAAAAAATATATATTTTATAAATATATATATACTTATATATATATATTTCTTATATATATATTATATATATTATATATATATTTCTTATATATATTATATATATTTCTTATATATATATATATACAAAACAATTTTAACAAAAGCTTAGCATATAGAATATATATCAGCATTTATCAAAACTTTAATTTGGCTTCTCAGACATCTTTCACTATGCAATAATTCTATTTTCAAAATGGCAACGCTAAATTTCTTTAGGTATTTTGTAATCTGATACCAATTTTGTGTACAATAGGCTATAGTCCAACTTTCTCAATTTAATATTTTCTCAAAGGTTTAAGACCTTGGACAAAATATAATATTATTGAACTTTTACAACTTAGTAGATTATTAAGAATTACTTAAAGACTTCCTTCACTGTTTTGAATTATAATACAACTTCTGATAATATTCCTGTATCAATTCCTGATACCATAAAAAAAGCCAAGATGGTTAATCTTTAAATAGATACCAGGCTATTATTGTTTCCTCAGAATCTTTTTCCTAAAAATAATGTGAATCTGAGAGTTACTAGAAATAGGCAGTTGAAAGAACAAATTCCATTACAAAATGGCATAAAGCAGTTTTGTGTCCTAGTTCCACTTATCTTTAGTAAAAATGACGAGATACCTTTTTAGATGAACTGGCTCCATGTTTTCCGGCCATGGCTAAGAGGCAGATAAATGTTCTGTTCTGTTTATTGCATAGAAACTAGGTGTGGTTACAAGAAGAAATGGAAACTTTCTGGTCAACTGTTGTTGGAAGAGCTAAATATTAATGATTAACAATAAATCATGGTTTGTATAAGATACTCTTAGTATTCAATGGGCAATAAAAGTAGAGGTTAACGCCCACATACAAACATGCAGTAAATAACTCCATTAAACAGGTCAATTAATTTAGCAATCTGAAGGCACATTTTGCAACTTACTTACCTGACAGGTAAAGATTTCTGTCCAAAATCAATCATTATACAGCTGTTGTTTTCATCAATTCTGGCTGTCATAAAAGAATACTGTAGACTTGGTGGCTTACCCACAGATGTTTACCTCACAGTTCTGGAGGCTGGGAAGTCCAAGACAAGGTGCCAGCAGATCGGTATCTGGTAAAGGCCTTCTTCATGTTTGGAAGATAGCTGTCTTTTCCTTGTTTCCTCACATGGTAGAAAGCAGAGAGAGAGGAGGCAAGCTCCCTGTCCCTCTTCTCATAATGGCACTGATCCCAACATGAGGGCTCTACTTTCACGTCCCAGTTATCTCCCAAAGGCTCTACTTCCAAGGACTATCCCATTGTGTGTGCGTGGTGGGGGAAGATAGGATTTCAACATAAGAGTCTTGGGGGAACACAAACATTCAGTCCCTAACAGATGCTATAAATAATGATTAGTTTTAGAAAGGCCGCTTGTGGTGGGTAAGGTGCCTGGTTAGTGAAAACTGCCTTAAGCTGGCTATATTCCAGGCCAGGGTGTTTTCTTGTATTCTTTTTTGAACAAGTGCTTGTCCTTCAGAATTTGTGGTGTTCTGATAAAGAACGACTGTTAAGAAAAAGTATCCTGACTTGCAAATAGAGCAAAGATATTGTTTCATGCCTTTCGAAAGCCATCCTAGAGCATCATCTAAGAAGCGATACCGCCTAACAAGGGTCATCTGTCTGATGATGTAACAGAAAATGACATTGACTTGTTATTTCCTTTTGATGAAGTCCCCATTTCTGTGAAGTTATTTGCGTGCTTGGAGAAGATCAATAAGTTGCAATTTTGTTTTGTCCAATATAGATGTAAGGGATTTCTGTTGAGAAGAAAAGATATTTCAGAGTTTGAAGTTTATTGCTCCAAAGAAACTTAACTACTTTTATATGCAACTGAAGACTTGATTTTAGCAGGCTTTCTTTTTACTTTCCTTTCAATCTGTTGTATCCTCTTTGAACCAGTTTGATTTTCTTGATATTTCTGAAATACATCTTTTGTGTGTGCTCATCATACATTTGTATGAGTTATATTTTCAATTTCTTTTTACATTAGATTTTATTACACTCCTCTTCCCCATCCTAGTGCCAATTGTATTAGGAAATAGATAAAAACTTAGGGAAAATGATATACTGAAAGATAATATACTCAAAATATCTACTTTCTTTACTGGAAAATTTGACTGGAGAACATGGCTTTAGAGTTGGACCCAAATGGTCTTGCCAATATTTCACTCTTGAATTTAACTCATTTGTTCACCCAGTTCCTGGCAGAACTGGATGATTTCAGCCCTCTCACTGTCTCCGCTCTCCAGAGGCAGGCCACTTTTACCAGGTGGCAGACTGTACAATAACACTTGCGAAAGACAGAGAAAGGGAAAAGGAATTGAACTGAGCCTGAACAATTCCCTCTCCCAAATCCGTCAGTTGGATAAATCATTGATCTTTCCTTAGGGAGGAATTAATGAATAAAAGGAAAGAGGCCAGGAATGAAGATTAAATGTTAGTACACGCTGCCACCATGATCTGATTATCCAACCCCTGTGGAAAAGGTGTGACTTTACAGTTTGGAGAAAAGCACATGCCAGGTTTTGCCATAATAAATGTAATGACTGCCACCTACATGCTTAGCATCTTAAGTACATACCTAACAATAACGCAGAATACTTTTATATTGGGCCCTTACAAGAAACCTCAGTCTATTCATGTAATGTCAAAAGAAGCAATTTTTATTCAACTTTAACGTCTAACACAGTTCAGAGTTGGTACTCAAGCATGTGTTAAATGAACCAATGACTGGATGGACACACAAATGAGGCATAGAATGTGATTTCAGCATATTAGGGAAAACTGAAGTTTCTCTATGAGTAAAGTAGAGGGTCAAGTCAGACAGTACAGCATATCTCTGTACCACGGCAGCTAATGAAGTGGTTTCTCGAAGGAATGGTGGCTACATTAGATTAGGACTGAAAATAACATATACTGATTTGGTCTTTCCCTCTGCCTTTGAATTTCATTCAAATAATTCCAAATCAATCAGAATAAATAGCATAAAAGTCCTTCAATAAAGAAGATGCCATGTGTTTCCTTGGAAAAAAATTCCATGTTCCTCAAATCTTACAGTTGAGAATTTGGGGAAGTCCATTGGAAATTCGATCTGCTCCACAACAAACTCAATCCTGTTTTGCTCTTCAGAAAAAGAATGAACCTTTGTTAGAGAAACCTCCTCTTTGTAAAACACATGCTCTCCTCTCATGATTTTCACGGCCTACTCCAGTTCATCTAAATCCTTTTAAAAAGGAGACTTAACAAACCTAAACTAGAAACAACCAAAATATCTATAATGGAAAAAATAAATTGTTGTAGATTCATTGTAGTAGATTCATACAAAGGAATACTAAGTAGCAACGAAAAGGGAAAACTACTGACATACACAAAAACATGGGTAAATCTCAAGGCATTATGTGGAGTGAAAGAATCTGGACACAAACCCACAAAATATGTACACCATATTATTCTATGTATATGAAGTCCAAGAACAGGCAACATTAATCTATGGTTGTAGAAATCAAGAGTAGTTGTTTCTGGGATGTGTGTGTCAAGAAGGACATTGACTGGAAAGGGTCAAGAGGTCACATTCGGGGGCGATGGAAATGTTCAACATCTTATTTTGTTTAGCAGTTTCATAAACATTCCCCATTGTAAGTTTTATTGATGTGAGCACTAAGTTTCTATACATTTAAGTATATGTAAATTCAATTCCAAGAAGACATCTTAGAAAAGAAAGGGCTGTCACAGACATTTCCAACAGCCTTGCCAGCACTTTCCATAAATCAAAGAACCTTAAGTTTCAATTGCCTTTTTGAAAGCTGAGAAGATTGTAGGTAAACAATCAGTTTCTGGCTGACTGCAATGTTTTGCCTCTGGAACTAGTGAAGTTTGCCAGAAGAATATGTGAGTCAGGAAGTCAGTTTCCAAATAATTCCTTACTCCTGATGGTGCTGGGATTTGAAAGGGGTTAAAGCCGGGAAGTAATCAGCCCTGCCCTCTGTTAGCCAGGTTGTTTTTCTGATGTGCTTCTCAAACAAACAGGTCTAGAAGGCAATTGCATATGCACGTTTTACAGCTGTTCCGAGCAAGGCACCAGATCAATGAAAGGGTTCTTGAAGAGAAAATTATTAGGTCATTGTTTTCATCTGCACAAGTACAGATGTTTTCCCTAAGATCCCTACAGAGGGGTTTACCACTACTAATTAGTCCCAGCCAGGACACCTCAGAATTTATGAATATACAAAAATACTCTTGCTCAATATGAATGACATTACACGAGTTTCCTTAAATAACTAGGCTTTGGAGACAGAAAGACTGTCTACTAGTAACCAGAGAGAGATCCTGGCCAAACTACTTCAGACGACTTCACTTCCTGGAGGTGGTGGGAAGACTAAATAAGATGATTTACTTTGAGTGATCAAGTGAAATCAATAAATGTAAATCCTGAGATGAGATCCTTTCTCAACTTTTCTGGGAAGTCTGCATGCCCCACACATATATGGAAGATGACTTTGATTTCCTTTTGTGGAAAACACTTCCTCAGAAATGTAACTGAGACTCAGTTCCATCAGGCTCCTTGCTTCTGTACCATAATTACTATAGAAAATATCAAAAACTGTGTAAATGTTAGGGAAGAAGAAGGTAACCAATCATCTGAATGATTCTTAATTACTACTTGGTTCTTTCCCTCTTTAACTTAGAAGTTTAAAACTCTTGATGAATGGCAGTGTTGGGATATGATCCTTCGGAAGCATAGGAGGAGGAAAGGACAGGGTCAGAGGAAGGAGGGGTTGGTCACTTAGTGGGTCCTTGGTGCCACAGCAAAGAGCAGAGAAATATGTCTTCACATTAAGTGTCAGAGGAGAAAGTGGGACATGTTAGCAGATTTTAGAGAACCTCTAAAATGACAGATTCCTCGATTGTATTATCTATTATCTCTTGTCAGAGCTACATGTGAGGTCTCTGACAGAATATGATGATTCCAGCTTCCTTCACTCTGATGTCAGTCGATAAGTGCCATGAACATTTTGTATGCATCACCGTGGATGAGTTAAATAGCTAAAGTAATGCTCAAGGTTCCACTGCATCTACATCTAGACAACTGCCCTTGGGCTTAATCCATTCAACTAATTAGTATGCTGGGCATTTTATCCAGGCAACATATGTGAATTTCGATTAGTTGCACACTGAGAGCAACGACTCTCAGAATGAAGATGAAGGTATGTGTGTCCCACATGAATATCACCAAAGAGCATCCATCCACTGCAGAGGATGCTTTCAATAATCAAGTGGATGTGGATATCAGTTGGCTTCTTTCCCCAGCCATCCAGGTGCTTGTTTAGTGTCCAGGTACAAGATGGCATGCATATAGGCAAATGCATAGGCTTAAAAAAAAAAGACACATAGACTGGTCTGGCTGCTGTTCCTGCTGAGTGCTTTGCTTGTGAACAGCAGAGACTAATGCCAAGCCTCTAATATACCAGTACTTACTGGGGGAACCAGCCAGCCACCAGGTGGCAAGTTGATTACACTGGGTCTCCTCCATCATGGAGGGGACAATTTGTTCTCACTAGAATTAGATTCACATTCTGGCTATGCATTTGTGTTCCTTGCCTTTAATACTTCTGCCAGCACCACCATGAGTGAACTTATTACCACCATGGTATTCCCGTAATATGGTTTTGGATCAAGAAGCTCATGTTGTGGCAAAAGAAGGACATCGATTGGCTCATGCTTATGGATTTCACTGGTCTTAATATGATCCTGAAACTACAGAATAAAGTGACCTGATGGAATGGTAGAATAGCCTACTGATGGCTCAATTATGATACTAGTTGAGAGACAATACCCTGAAAGGGTACAGAAAGCAATATAATGTTTTGGTTCAACAGCCAATATATGGTGCTGCTTCTCCCATAATCAGAATGTTTGAATTTGAAACTGATCTATTACGTTTAATAAGCCTCTCTCTAAGTTCTTGCTTCCCTTCCCCTCAACGTTGAGCTCTTCTGGTGTGAAAGTCTTGGCTCCTAAGGGAGGAATACTCCCGCTAGGGAACAAATCAAAGATTCCATTGAATTTAAAGTTGAGATTTGACTTACCTTTTAGGCTCATTGTGCCACCGAACAAAAAAGGCAAAAGGAGAGAAAGGAGATGCTCTCTATCACCTGGGTGATTTCTCCTGATTGCCATGGAAAAAATCGTGTTGCTCCTACTTCCCTGGGAATAGGAAAGACTGGGGTTCTTTCCAGCTTCCTGTTAGGCTCCACTGATAAGAGGTTGCTGAAGGGAGCCTGAAGGGCTGGAGCAGGAAAACGAGACATTCATTTTCTTGTTTGCTCCTGGTTCAAGTCAGCAGCTCCCCAGCAACATCTCTTTGAGCAAAAGCAGTTTATTCCAGAAGCAACAGCTGATTTCAGTTTGCAGTTTTCCCAGACTGCTAGAATCTCACAGCTTCAAAGCATTCACTCAGAGGCACTAGCATCAGTTGGCCATGCGACCTCCTTAGAGATCTGATCCTGTCTCTCTGTGGCACCTCCTCCAAGCTGCCAAGACACAACTCCCAGCCGCACAGCACCACTGTCTTCAGAGTTCTGAATTCCAGACTCATGGGGCACAGAAGCATTTGGACGCAATGCTTGCCTCAGAGATCTACTAATCTCTGCTCCTCAGGAGAGTATATTTTCCCCTTCTCCCTTCATAATTTCTTAGCTTACGTTCATTTAAATAGATACTAATGTCAAGGTTTAGTACAAAGGCCTATAGGGAGGAAGGAATAATGGGAAGTGAAGGAGAAGGCATTGCTTCTGGAGGGAGCCTAATCCTCTGGCAGACCTGGTGGAAACTCCAGGGTCCTCTCAGCTTTGAAATGAGGGGTCTGATGCAGTTGATCCACTTTACTCAGTCCTTCACTTATCTCAATTACCCGAAGCAGATACTCATTGAACGGGTACTCAAGCCACCTTGCCATTCATTACTGGGATTCATTGATAAGTCTAGATCTGTTTGTCTCCAAGTGACATGGCAGAGACATGCTTCTCACATGCAAGACTGAAGGAAATAGGACATGTACAAGGGGCTTATTATGCAATGGTTGTCATATATTGGCAAATAGAAATTGCTGACATACATGCAGCACCCTCATGTATAGTAGTTCCCCACCCCCATCTGCAGTTTTGCTTTCTACGGTTTCAGTTACCTGAGGTCAACCACAGCCTGAAAATATTAAATAAAAAATTCCAGAAATACATAATTCATAAGTTTTAAATTGTGTGCTGTTCATAATACCTCATTTTATTTCATCATGCAGGCATTATGTCATCTCACATCATCATGAGAAGGGTGAGTACAGTATAAAATGTTTAGACAGAGATCACGTTCGCATAAATTTTATTATAGTATATTGTTAAAATTATTCTATTTTATTATTTGTTACTGTTGTTAATCTCCTACTGTGTCTAATTTATAAATTGAACTTTGTGATAGGTATGTGCATATAGGAAAAATCATATTATAGAGTGGGTTCTGTACTATCCATGGTTTCAGACATCTGCTGGGGGTTTTGAACACATCCCCCCATGACTGCTGTGCTGTACAGATTGTACAGGTCTGCTTAAAACTAGAGGAGACCAGCCTGAAAATGTTCCAGATGTCAACACGTACCTGGAGGCCATTTGCTGAATCACCAGTGGCCCTGGCACACACCAATTGAAAACCTAGGCATTGTTTTACAAGAAAACAAAAACATATTATGAAATGTAAAAATAAATAAAGGAATAAATAATGCAGTTTCTAAAAAAAGGTATGCCAGATTATTTCAGACTATCATCTATGACCCCCAAGACATAGATATACTCTCCTCGCCCATGAAGGTATTTCAGCAGTGCACCATACAGACATACAGCACAAGAAGGTGTCTAAGAGACGTGCAATCACATGTAGACGATGAGAACAGACTTTCTTGTGGGTGTGGCATTCTCCATGAGCCCTGGCAAGCTGTGTATTTTCTTAAATCCTCATTTCAAAGCTAAAAGGACTCCAGAGCTTCCATCGAGCCTGCCAAACTGTGAGTCACATTCCAGGAGCAATGTTGTCTCCTTTTATACTTGGAGACTGGCAGGGAGGGCGTCCTAGGTGGAGCAAAGGGGATAAGCAAAAGCATAGAAGTAGGAAAGCTATGGGTACATTTGGAGAATCTCAAGTAAGCAGCATAAATAGCTAACGATTAGCGTGTATTCAAGCAAGGAATAGGCTAGGAATGGTTATATCGGGGAGTACAAAGGAGCAGGCCAAGTACTGTGCTGTGTTCCGGGCTCAGGTATTCTGGGGTGTTTATACTTAATCCGTTGGCAGCACAGAGACAGGAATGGGGACCAGAAGGAGGTAAGGACTTACAGACACACCCAAGCACAAGTAGCAAGGAAGAGGACCCTCTCAAAATGCTATCTTTCTTCTTACTTCCCTGCCATCCCTTCACTTCATCGCTTTAGGTATATCTTGTTGAATAAATGGTCAAGGAGTTTATAGTTAAGATCAGCTATGAAATGATTTAAAGCCACCTGCAGTCATTCCTGCATAGTGCAAGACCTTGGCCTGGGAGCAGATCACAGCCTTAAACTTGAGGAAATTTTGGAGCAAAACTACTCTTTGCAGGATACTAACTAAAATCAACAGTTTAGTTTTCCACAACTTTGTGGTCACTAAAAAAGTGCTAAGTGGTATGGATTTTTAAAGCGGCAGTCTGGTGGTTACTGTTTTTGAAGGAAGGAGAAGGAAGAAATATTTTTTTTAAGTTGCTATAGTAAGTTTAGTGAGAATAACACGGAGTACTCTATGTTCTATGTTATTTACACTTGTTTTCTTCAGAATTCATTCAAAAACGTAGCATTACTTGTTCCCGGAAAGTGATGTAACATGCTTTCTCTCTTTAAAATATACCATTTCCCTTTCTGTTACTTCTTCTTTAATGAAAAGCAAAATTTACAGATACGTCTTTATTTTAAAAAGTAAACACTCTTTTTTTTCTGAATGTAACATATTTGAAAGCAGACAATATTGAGATGGCTTTTAAATCAATGTAAACCCCTAGAAAATATGCTGAAACCTTCACTAGAATCTTCTATTGTCATTAAACATTTTTAAATGAGAGGAAGAAAGACACGGAGCCATTTCTGTGTGCTTTCACTTGGTTGAAATGGTCCTTTCAATCCTTGATTTTCACAGGGTGTTGCTACTGACAAATGAGGTGCTGAAAAGACTGAATCATCGGCGCTTTGCCTACACATCTTGGACGAGACCTGAGATTGCCTTTCCTTCCTGCTAAATGAGCACTGGACTCTAAGAATCAGCAGAGGGCACTCTGAGCCAGCCATGGTATGGCAGCCCTGTCACAGCATATGCACGTGTCCAAACTCATCAAGAGACTTACATGTGTGCGATTTTGGGTAAATCAATTATCACTTCAATAAAGTTTTCTTAAAAAAAATTATTTGAGTAGCGACTATGCTCATATTGACTTAATAAACAGAGTGAGGTACTGAGGGGGTTAGGGCGGGTGAGAACAATGAGACCCCTGGTACCAGCCCTTAATTTGGAGGATGCCTGGAATTTACACTGCTATTAAAAAGCAAATGTATGCAGAAGAGCAAGGTCAGACCTTGTCACAGATGTCACTTCTAGATAGACTCTTACCTTCTAGATAGATTCTTTTCAAAGAGTCTTATTGGTATCAATTCTAAAAGTGTTGTGCTCATCACTCATAGAAGTATTGTGTAACATGCATAGCTACTCAGAGGTGGTGAACCAGGCTCACAAGACAGGAAAAGTTGCACTATTTGGACCATTTTTCATTCCTTTAAATCCATACACTTTCATTTCACACTAAAATATTTTAGCATTGTTAAATTATACACTAAATTTTTCTCATTTAAATCATATTCAACCCATAACTCAATATAAGTGATCTCTAGTAGACAATGACCAGGGTAGGAATTTTTGTTTGTTTATGTTTGTTATTATAAACCAAAAGACAGTGTCCATTGCCAATGTAACAGCAATGTATGCCATTTCTTCTCTTCTAACAGCATCCCAATTTCATGTTTAGATAATGTTCATTACTCTCTTTCTTCAGCCAGGGGGGATAAATAATGTTCAGTCTAAGTCAATCATTTTTCTCTACCAGTGACTGGGCAAATGGTAGTCATGGGAGCCAGTTATGCCCAGTGATACTTAGGGAGAAGTTTGTTTGGGGGTGGGGGGACATAGTTGGCAATCTTTCCAATTAAAACAGAGCCTCAAATGAAGAAACAATTTTGCCTCTCACTTCTTTCCTGCTTGAGAAGGTTTGATGAGGTCTGATGTCTACAGTTATTGGCAGTCATCTTAAGATCACAAAATAATAGACATGAAGAATTTTGTCCCTGTCATAAAAACGAAGCAGGGAAAAATAGGATATTAAAAAAACTATGACTTTTACAGCATTATCGAATAATTAACCAATATGAACAACTGCTTACCTCTAGACTCTCTGATGTATAAGAAAAATAAGTCCTGACTATTGGTTGGAATCACAATCAATTGGGATTTTCTGTTACTTGCTCCTGAAATAATTTTAACTGATAGAAAATTGTCTCTATCAGGGAAGAAAGAAGAAGGTGAGTGTATTTTTATTTGTATAAAAGTTAGTATTTTATTATTGCTGCTGCTGCAAACTTTGAGTATAGAAGAAGGGTATTTGTTGAACAGCCAAGGGGAGGATTATGAGAATGTCAGTCTTACTTTTTCAATCCAAATGCCTTTTGAACACACTGTTTGGAGAATTTCCCAGTCCGTCTCAGTATCTTAGAACCCAGAACTTTACTCTCTTGGCCTTGCTTGTGACATGGTTCAAGCATGAGTGTTAGGTGTTCCAATCGATGCACCCACATGACAGTATTATTGTGAGGCTTCACTGTGGAGGAGGTGCTGGGCAGAGTTTGTTCCAGTGAGGTGATGGTCAGACCCCCAGCCTTCAGAAGCATCAGGGATATGTGGCACCAAGGTTAGTATCAGCCCTGCAAGTGATTTGGGATAATCTAGGCATGGTCCTTAGCCACAGAGGCCACAAAAGATTTGGAAAGATCCCTAATGTTGTTTAACAAATTTATTTTCTGCTGAAAATAGCTGAAACTGATTCCAAACACACAGACTGATACATTTCATTATATCAACAATTTAAAAATTCTTGATTTATTACTTTATTGTCTTACCTTGAAGTTTGCCATCAGTTCCTAACTGAACTCAATAGTCCACCTATCCTAACTAAATCTGAGGCTGAATGAGATCTCAGAACCTGAGAACCATCCTGGATCCACTGCCCGTGGAGGACCTGAGAGTTGTATTGGTTCATATTCCATATCCTGAAACATCAGGTTTTAAGGCATTTTTGGAGATGAGCATTGGAATTGCATAGCATACACTGGCACTTCTTGGTGAGGTTATATGTTGTTGTTGTTGTTGTTTTAACCAATCAATTAGGGCAGTAATTCTCAGCTTTTTTCATCTCAGGTCTCCTTCACTCTTACACCTGACTAAGGACCCCACCAAGCTTTGGTTACCTAGATGATACCTACTGATATTTCCTGCTTTTGAAGTACTGCAATCAAAGGGTCAAATAGAGTTAGTCTTATTATGAAAATGGTTTCTATAACAGCTCGCAGACTCTCCGAAAAGATTTCAGGGAGCCCTAGGGCACACTGGCTCACCCTACAAAAACCATGGAATTAGGTATTTACTGAACACTTGCTGTGTGCACAACACTGAAATGGGCTCTATGGTCAGCTGAGGGCAACAACAGAAGCAGAAGCAGAGCCATGGAAATGAGACTACTATGTTGGCAGAAGAGGAGGAAACCAACCAGGCCGAGCCCTTTGAAGTTGCGGAAAAACAATGACTTTCACTTGTAAGATCTAAATTTACCCTAAATGCCTCTGGGCAATGCTACTTGTTCAGAGGTTTTGCTATAAAGAACTATAAGAAAAAGCCTTATGTTTAAAAAAAATAATATTTTTGTGAGGATTATTTTCTTTTATAGATAAAATTGGTTTCAAATGATATAAGGTGGGTATATTTGTTAAGTGACTGTCATTTCCCAGCAGCAAGAGGAAAGGTAATTTCCTTCACAGGCTCTAGTAAAGGGCAAAGAGATAAGATAATGTGAGACTGTGTCTCTCTTTGCCATTTAGTTCACCTGAAATCAAGTGGAATATTTGTTTATTGTTAAAGGAGAGTGAAACTCTCCACCCCGGTCTTTCTCGTGCTTTCTGGGAAACCTCAGGCAAATACCTCACCATTTAGGTGAGGGTCTCTTCTGCCAAGAGCTGCCCTTCCCACTACTTCCTGGAGGAGCTCCAGGCTCTGTCAAGTGCCAGGTGACTCACGGCCACTTCTGTGGGTCTCCTACTTCCCAGGTCATGCCAGCATACTGTGTTATCAGTGTTACCTGGAAATTTCTGAGAATGTTCAGTGATTCAGGAAAAAACACAGCTGTAGCTTCTAGGAGTCACCTTTCCAGAAAAAGTGAAATTATGGCCAGAGAATATGTGTGCAGAATAAGATGCATGTACATATGAATGGTGAAATATATATAAATTTTATTTAAAAAATTAAATGGAGTAAAAAATAAAGTATGGTAAAAACAACTAACCTTACAAAGCACTGGAATGTGTATATATTGATGCCCCAAGTCATCAGTTAACATTTTATCCTATTATCTCATTTTAAATAAAAATTTGCCATGAAATAATGTATAAAAATTGTTTCCTTTGTACCTAGTTCATGGGCCAGTGGCCTCCACACATTCCAAGAGGTAAAAACTAGCATGCTTTTAGCCACCCCTGATTTTCCACTGCCTCTTTTCACTTCCTCTTGGTTTCTGAATTCTGTTTCTCTACACCACCAACTCCCCTGCTACCCACATCTCTTTTAAGATCCATGTTAGTTGTCCTCTTCTCCATGCAGCCTTCCCTGACTCTGCAGAGCAGATGCTGTGCTGCCTCTCCTCCTGCATGGTTCATCTGCTTGAGTTGGGGGTCAGGCACCTTGTCTCATTTGCATAGGTGTCTCCAACAACTTGCTGAACTCCACACAGGGTTACTGAATGAAGCACTGAGGAAAGGAAATGGGGTGGGTTGTGAGAAGCACCCAGGTTCCCACACGCACCCAACATTTCCTCACCCATTACAGTACCAACTTGTGAGGTGCTCTTAACATCTTGTCACCACAGCATCAGACATGGACAACCCCCCCTGTCCCTTGCCTCACCTTCCCATGGGGTTAGACTGTGTCTAGTGTGCCAACAGCTAACACTGGAATCTAGCCCTGTGGGGAGTGGACTTCAGCTCCAAGCCGTACAAGGCTGATCCCTTGCCTTGGCTTCCTCAAATCTGGCCACCCAGAACCAACTCATTTTGTCCAGAGAATGAGAAATGGTGTCGTCAGGAAAAAACAGAAGTTTTTTTTTCTATTATTTTATCTCTATGCTATAATCAAATCCTTTGTTAAAAAAAAAAAAATGCCAGCGAAACAGCACGCAGGCATTTCATCATATTACATTTTCTTCCATGCAGGTATACATGGAAGTTACCTGAGACCTTCTGTCCACAAGCAAGGACACATGCACACACTTGTGCACCACCCTTAGAAACTAGGAAACTCCTGGCAATCACTCTTCAAAGCATGAAGGCTTAAAAATAATTTCTCTTTCATCATTGCTCTAAAAAAGAGCAAAGACAAAAAGGCCAATGATTGCTAAAATTAAACTCCACAAGGACTAGAGTCCTTGTGTTTTGTTCTCTGAAGTATTTCGAGAGCATGAAACAGCATCTGAGACAGAGTAGCTGCCCAGTGTTCGATGAGACAGAATGAGTAAGTCAATGAATGAATGACAAAGAAGTGCAACACGGTGCCAAAAAGGGAGGCTGTCACTTTTTGGCATTTTATACTGTTACAGACTCAATCTACATGGAAAGGTGAGTCTGGGTTGGGCAACCCACCCACCCACCACTCATTTGCCCACTGGGTTTGCATAATATTTACTCCAGAAAGCAGGGTGTGTGATCAGGAGTGAGGAAACGGGGAGAAGAGCTAATGTACAGAAGCCAGACTTGAGAAGTTCCGATGAAAGGAAAGGTCAAAAAAAAAAAAAAGAAAAAAAAGTTGTAAAGACTGAAATTTAGTCAGGAATAGTGGAAAGGTTAAAATGTTAGCAAATAATGCTGGTTTGAAATATCCATTCCTGGCCATAATAATGAATGATATTGCTAAAAATTATGTCTAGGCCATTCTTACATTTTCAGTGAACATTAAATCATTGTTACCTACATGTCCGTGATATAGATCCCTTCTTAAAAGAGGGGAGATGAAACTAAGTAATGAATATTTTATACTTCTTTGGAGACATTTACTAGAATTCAGCTGAAATTGGAAATTAGCATAAATTGGAGTTAGAAATTCAACATATAACAGTACACAGAAAATCTCAAAAGAATTCTTAGTAAAACTGATCAACTCTTATCACAAGTCCTCATACCACTGGTTTGGGGGAGGGGAGAGTGCAAAATTACCAAATAACAAGTTCCTCTGTCTCTTTCACATTGGCGTAGGCTCTTTTGAATAAACACTTAGTGAAATTTATGTTCAAATTTCTACTAAGAGTGTTTCCTCTCAGTGGTTCAATCCACTCCCTTTTCCTTTCCATGATATCATGTGGGTAGAGGAAGCCTTCTGTGTTGCCAGATCCTGCCCTCGCCTCCACCACAGAGGCTCTATAGCCAGCCTGTTAGCATTATTTTCTCAGCCCTCTCCCTAGTTCCCCTCAAGAAGCTGGCGGAAACTTCCAGAGCTCTCCAAATATCCAGTCATGGAAAACTTTGTGAACTGTCACGGGCCTCTCCCTCTGCCTAAAAATGTCACCATAAATCACCCTTCCACTACTGTTCAAAGTTTAAGTAGGCTCACTGAGATTCTATATCAGGATTTTTAATTTTTTTTAAAGACAATATCTTTCTAATTAGTTTATGGGGGAAAATACCTAAATTCAGAGCTACTGGCAGTTGAATTTCTTCAAGTTTTGATCATATACATTAAGTATCATGAATCAAGGAATGAGGAAACTTTGAACATTTAGCCAAAAATGAGAGCAAAAGGGAAATGGAGAAACTGATCCCCAAGGAATTCATGGATCTAGCAGTATGCAAAGCCAAATTTTACCCCTGGACTTTACAGACACTGTATTTGAGTTGGGCTTCTGTGACCTGCAACCCAGTGATAAATAAAAAGGCATAACCATAATTAACTTGCACTAATAAATTTGAAAATCTAAAGTTATGATTTGTAAGGAAAATAGAATTCGCAATATTGACTTGAGACAAAACAGAAAAGCCAATTAGTTTAGTAAACACAGAAAAAATTAGGCAAAAATCATCACATAATAACAACTTTATGCAAGACTTTTTTCCCATTTGATTAGGCAAGTTTAAAAAAAATATATCAAGGATAGATAATTTTATGCAATAGACAAATGCTCATTTCATTTTATTTATAAACTGTTCTATCCCAAGAATGAAAATGTAATTCAGTATTAGAAATCTTTAAATAAAATTCACTGAATTACTTCAATTAAGATACTGTTCTAATGCATGCTGAAAACTCTCTTCATAAAAATCTATACTTACCTCTAATTTTAAAAGTAGTAAATTAGTAATAAAACAGAACTTAACGGTATCTACTAGTAACTCAAAGCATACATTATCCTTAATGGTGGAACATTAAAAGCATTTCCACTAAACTCAGTCAAAAATTTCTGCTAGGCAGTCCTAGTATTCGCCATTCTGTGCCATATCCTAGCTAAACAATTAAACGAAATATGAATATTGGGTAGAAAATGAAGTCTAACAATTGCAGAAGATGAGATTCTCTTGGATCCCCTAAAAATATATTGAAACTTTAAAGAGTTCTGCAGTGTAGTAATAGATCAGCTTATTAAGTCAAACTGCTACAACAGCAAAAACCAGTTATAAAACATATTAGAAAAAGGTATATTTCATTAGAGCGACAAAAATATGCCTAGAAATAAATCTATCAAAAAAATGAAGGACTATATACAGAAATCTTATGAAACCAAAAGATGCCCACAAAAGATCTAATTTTTAATGAAGAAAAATTGTTCTTCAAGAAAAATACTAGTGTAATTCTCTCCAAATCAAGACTATAAATTTAGTGCAACCAAAAGCAAAACTTAAAAAAATAATTCTGAAAATTAGAGATTCTTTAGTCCCACCAAATCTGAAAACACACCAGAAAACTATAATCAAGAAATACATTATTTATTAGGGACATCAAATACTTCAATGAAAGAATTTAGCACATAATGAAACATTTCAAATCAGTGAGAAAAGAATGGACTTCAGTAAACAGTTGTTGGACTTCTGAATAAAAGTATCTTACACTCTTCACAAAAATCGAGATGCTACATAAATGTCTTAGAATACAGAATATGCTTTATATTTTGAAATAAGTCATAAAAATTGTCAATTTGCCTATACATATGAAACATCTAAAAAAAGACACCATAATAAAGGTAAAGACAAGTGACCCTGGGAGAAAATATTAGCAACAGATATCAAAGACTAATATCTAAACTATATGAAAAACTCCTATCAAATGCATGATATAAAAAAAAATCATTCAATAGAAAAATGAGCAGTGTAAAAGGTAATTCACACGAGAAATATAAAAATGGCCTAAAACAAACATTAGAAGATGCCCATCCTCACTAGCATCAGATTTTAAAATTAAAACAATGTTTTAACCCATTAGAGTAATAAAAAGACTTAAAAATCTAATATCAAATGTCCTTAATGATATGGGGAGCAGGTACCCATTCATTGCTTAGGAGAAACTATAAACTATTAACAGCCATTTTAGAAACTAAATTAAGTATATCTTTAAAACTGCCTAACTTGTGCCCATAGTAATAAAGAATGACATTCTTTCAGCATTGTTTGTAATTAGAAAAAAAGAAAAAGGAATTTAACCAAAATGTCCATTATAGGCTATACTGACTGTGGATGACTATACAAAAGAGATGAGATATGATTATACTGAAATAAAGAAACTAAGTAGAAAAAGTTACAGAATGATACACATACACAAAAAACTATACATTTTATTTCAAGTAGCTACCTCTATCTATCTATCTATTCACAGAAAAAAGTACAGATGGAAAGTTAACTGTCATTCTTCTAGAGGAAATTGAGATTGAAGGTCACTGTCAAAAAATAGACATGTTTCTGATGTTTTTACAAGTAAAATGTCATATACTACATCTGTAATTTAAATTTTAAAGACAAAGCAGTATGCACAGACTGATATACTTTAAGAAAAACTATACGTACAAATTATCTTTTGTATTTCTTTCTCTCTTCTTTCCTTGATGGCAAACATAAAAGTTCTAGAACACCATCTACCAAAATGAAGCTATACTACTATCTAAATAAAACAATATCTCCAATAAAAGCAGTACTCAACTTCTGTGTTCTCATTTGAAAAAGAAAATTCAAGATTTATAAAAGCAATACAATTTCAGTTTAGAGCTTATTATTTTTAGTTACAATCTTTACATGGTACATGATTATATATTGGAATTTTGCCACACCTTTAGAACAATTTTGGGCCAGAAGAAAATATAATTTTTGAAATTAGAACTTAAGTCCTTGTTAACATTTCAGTCAGTGGCTTTATTAAGTTTATAGACACTACTAAAAGAAAAACAGAAGAGTACAAACAAGACTGGCTTATTTCTTTAGCAGCTTACTAATTCTACCTTATATATTAAACAAAAACACTTTGATAGTCAAAGTTATCCCTGACAATTTCTTGTGAGAAATGTTTTTCTGGAAATTATTCCATAAAACCTTCTTATCCTAATGATATTGGCATTCAAATACAACCAGATGAATTTTATGAATGACAGTACTTTTGAGTAAATTAAAAATTGCTTGTAGAGAACTATGCTTTTAATAATTGCTTATTTTTAATTCACGTAATGCTGAAGATTAGAACCATGCAAAGAAATTAATGATAAGAGGAACGATCAGAGCTATCTGGTTTCTCAATGGTTATGAGAAAAAAAGCATAGTTAGCAGTTTCTTGCCGAAAAGGTCATCAGTAAGGAAGAAAAACCTTTGTAGAATATCTTGATAGATTTATGAATTTCCCTCACCTATCTTAGATATCTGCTCGACTGTCTTTTATAGCAATTTACCTTGTAATAATGCCTTGATAAAAGAACAAATTACTTTAGAGAGGCAGTGTCAAAAAATCTTGATCTGTCAATAAGATCCTGAGATGACTTTAGCAGCTTCCTCTTCAGCATTATAAGAGGGCTGAAGTAATATTTAACACACCTTCCAGCTCTAAGAGTCAATGATCCATACTTTCATCAAAGGCCACCAAAGAAGGAAACAAGTTTTACTTCACATCTTGAAGGCACTCTTATATTATATATCAGTTTTATCTTCAAAATAATTAAGCAATACTTTACAGAAAACATCCAGCAGTTCTTATATGCCAAAAATATTTAAAAAACATGAGTTGGTAATAACAACTCAAAAAAAGTCATATGTAAGTAACTGATGTGAAGAGATTCAAAATAGATCATTTGAGTAGATTCAAGTCTTTAAAACAAAAGGCTGGTATAATTTTATTTCAAGTAAGTATTTACCATCATTAATGACTGTCTAGTCAGTAGTGCTAGCATTTATTAATTTTTTCACAATCAAACTTGGAAAACAAAATATGAGTTAAACTGAACCCATTTAATATAAAGATTTTGATTTATTTAATCACTTTATTTTTATAACAAAGCACTTTTTATATAATTTAAAATACACATGGTTTGATTGAAGAGTGATTGTAAATGGATCCAGTTTTCTTCCACCTGTGATGACAACTTTGTCATTTCTTCTAGAAGTATGGGCTCTGAAGAAAGCATTTTAAGGTGTAACTGAAAAGAAAAATATAATAGTTGAACATTTAAGAAAATTAAATTTTTATTCTGGATTCAACTTTTTTACTAAGGAACATCAGAAGACACTATTCTGAGTATTTTTTTTCTTAAATCCTGCTCTGTTACCATCTTCCATTTCCCTCTCCTCTATTATTATTATTTCCTCAATGGTACTGTCACTCTCTTAGTAGAAATGAAGTGGTCATCACTCCCCTCTACTTACAGATAGTCTTGATACAGATCCAGAAACAAAGATTTAGTTCCAATACTAAATCCACATTTTTGTGCTTCTTTAAGTTTCTCCTCCCACTGTAACTCACTGGTAATAAATGCCAGATAGGCCCTTTGCTTTATTTTCAAAAGATTTAAGTAACTTTATATTCAGGAACTAAACTTGGTAAATTTGGGAAAGCATATAGAAACAATTTGTGGCATTTCTACTTTTTCATTCCACATGCTACCATCTAAACATCTACTTTTGAAATAATTTTAAATATTCAGATGAAGTGAAAACTCATTTTACATAGTAATGGGAGAGGTGAAGAATCACATCTGCTGTCATTGAAAATCAGCATCATCTACCTCCTTCAATACATTATACCACTGAAATAGACATGAGATTTCCATATTAGTCATAAAAGCAACTCTTTTATTGTCCTATCACAGGAAACTCCTTCAACAAACATAGAAGTAAATATTGTGATTTCAGCAGTAAAAGGAAACAAAAAATAAATATAAAACCTGACTTTCTATGATCATAAAAAAAACTGCCAAAATGTAACCAATTTAAAAAAGTTAATAAGTTAGTATATTAAATCAAATAAATAACAGATAAGTCAGAGAACTGAGTCAAAATTGTACTATTAGAAAAAAACAAACAAACAAACAAAAAAAGACTACAAAGCTGATGGTCCAGTTGTCCAACAGGATAGTCACAAGGTATTTAAATTTAATCAAATTTCAGTAAAATAAAAAATTCAGTTTCTCAGTCACCTCAGCCACATTTTGAGGGCTCAACTGCCCATGTGACAAATAACTGCCATGCTGGACAGTGCAGAAATAAAAAACATCTATCTTTGCAGAAAATTCTATCAGACAACACTACTCTAAAGGAAGGCACGTTGGGAATACTGTCTTCCATTAGACTTACCTTTAGAAATAATGCAAGGTATGCCTGGGCTAACTCGAAGTCACGCTTTCTGTCCAACATCATCGCAATCATTTTTAAGAAACTCTGCATAACTTCTACAGACCCACCATAATCAGGAGACAAGCTTCGCAGCTCTGTTTCAATTCCTGATGGGCCCAATTCTTTCAGAAGGTTAAGAGCAGCTTCATCTGCATTGAGTTTTAAAAAGAATTCAGTTATTACTTACAATTACTTTACTTAGAAACCTAGTTTTCATTTTATACCCCAAGCAACATGTTGCATAGGAAATTCTGTGGCTTAATTTTTTCCTGTTAAGTAGTAGAATAAACTCCAAATTAAGTAAACATCAGTATAAATGATGAGAGCAAAGACAATAAAAAGTACTAAAAGCACTAAACATTTTTGTACTTTCAGTAATTTAAGTTTTTTTTTCTTGCTATTAAGGTTGTTAAAGAAAATCTAGTGTGTGCCTAGCAACACACTTTAATATGCTCATAAATTAGAACAAATCTAAATATAAGGCTATAAAAAGTACATACTAAATTATTAATAGTAGTTGCTAATGGGAATAGAACGAGGTAGGGGAACATGTTTGTCTTTCTTTTTAATGTTATAATAAACTACAAAGTACCACATAATCATTAAAAAACACTAACAATGCAGAAATATATGAAGGAAAAGACCCCCATCTTATTCTTACCCACCCCACATTACTTCTTTTCTAGAAGTAAGGCACTCTTATTTCATAGTCATCCACAAATACATGCTCTATACGTTTACAATTATTTTTACATGGGGCATTTGATATTATAATGGCAATGAGTATGCTTCCAGCTTTTGAAAAGGAACACCACCAATAACAAAAGTCTAATAAAGTTTATTTTCTGTTCTTCAGTGTATATGAATAATGCTTTTCTTCTTTGTTCCCCTTATAATAGCACAAGTTACTCCTTTTATGATTATGCTACTCTTCAGTCATCTACAATGGCCCATTAGTACCATTCTTTAACTTAGCCAGTGCAGACTCGAGGGATATTGGAACAAAAACAAGTCTTCGGATCAGAAAACAAGAAAGTCAGTCAACAACTGGAGAGATTGTGATTTTGTTAATTGCTTATAGCTCTATTTATCATTATTAGCTACTATTAGCTACAAAATTTAAATCTATTATTAACACACTCAACAAAGAAAATTTTAAGTTGTCTTTTTATAGGATAATTTGGGAATACCTGAAATCACCTAAGACAAGTCTCTGCTATATTGCAAACTGTTTTTGTAAATAAAAACAAAGCAAAAACTAGAAAAGTCTAATTTTCATTACAGAAAGTGTGATTCTCAAAAGATTATAATAATATCAATATCATCTGAGTTTGACATTAATTTAATATAACAATACAAAAGGTAAAATTACTTCAGAGTAAAACAAAAATTTCAATCCTTTTAAGGTTTTACTATCTTCTTTTAGCTAGAGAAATCTGCTAATATTTCATCCAATTTCTCTTTACATAAAGTAAAAAAAAGGTGAAGTTACTCAGTAAAATATTTATAATTTAACTTACATTTATTATTTACCAGTCCTTCTTCAAGTTTCAAGCAGAAATCTGATTTTTGAGCCAAAATTCCAAGATTTACTACTCTAGACTTAAACAAAAACAAATACACATTATTCAAAAAACACAAGTTTAACCCCAAAAATGTTCAGTTCATAATTAAAAGCTATCATTAACTTACTCTGCATGTATAAAACTGGGTCTCTGGTAAAGAACTACAATTGTATAATACAAAACACACACCCCATACTTAGAATGCTCTAATTTGGTTTCTACCTGTTGGGAATCATTATTTTGTTCAGGTGCAGCATATCTGGGTACAAGGCCAGGAACTGTTGGTATAAAAAATGGCGCTGATTTGGGTACTTTAGGTGGTTCCTTTGGTTTATTCTTTTTCTGAAGAGGAAATGAGACAGGGAAAAAGACTAGTAAGTAATTATCTTGCCAACGATTTCTGATATTTAATTCCAAATCAATTTTAAAACAAAGTCCAAAAAGTAACAGAAAAAGAAAAAAATTTTTTTCAGATTAGAATACTAAAATAAAATCCCACCAATCAACATCATAGATATCCTTAAACTGGGCTTCCCAATGCAAACTTCCAGTACCCTTGCTGATAAGGCAGAAGTAAAATGACAGGGTTCAGGAGAAGCCCTAAGACCTACTTAGGCCATTACCCCCACCCCCACCTCCCAACTGCCCCCCAAACAACAAATATTTACATAAATACTTAGGAAAATAAATAACAATCCAGCACTTGTGAACTTCTTTTATACTGAAATACAAACTCTTTAGCAAAATGGCCTAGAAAGCAAAATTTATATAAATGTTCAACAGTTTCTCAAATTTCTTTTGGAGAAAAGAAATTTGGAACCAGAGTAGACTCTGCCATTAGAAGTAATTAGGTAAAATTTTTTTTGTGAAGTGTTATTTCCAATTCTTCTTTTTTTGCTGGAATTTTAATTTATTTCTCTGTACTTGTGTTTTTAAAAAACAAGATAACACTATTGTTCACTTGTAAAATATTTCAAATGTTAGTAAAATTTAATCAGGAAAACTTCCATCAGATTTCCCACTGACGGAAGTTAGTTTTGGTGACTACACTGCTACATATTGCTATTTTTAGGAGCATTGGACAAAGAGCCTTTTTATGGTAAACTGCCTAATAAAGGAGTCTCACAATTTTATCTTACACTATTCCTCTTCTATTCTTTAGCAGCTTTGTAACCCTAGGGAGATTTGCTTTTAGAGAAAAAAAACAGAGATATATGCAGTCTCAGGGAGGCACACAATAAAAGAAAATTACTACATGAAAGCAAGATAAAATACTGCTAATTACAGTGTAAGCACAGCCTTTCTTTGGGATGGCAGAGACTAATAAGAGTCACAATTACCCTTCTAACCCACTGCTCTGTAGTTAGAAGTGATACAGTCACTAAGTTGTAAGTAAAAATAAAAGGCTTTGGAGGAGGTCCATACGGCTCTGAAAGTTATCCAATCTCCTAAAAAAATCAAAAGTAAAAGAGTTACCCATTGGAGAAATACAAAAATTCTAACTTTTTTCATTCAGTAAGAAATAAAAAAATATGAAAGGTATAAGCATATTTCTCTCATAAATATCATTCACTGACATTTCTAGGTTAAGTTTTTATGCAGAACTATACCTCAGCAAGAATATTGTTATATTCTGATTGCTCCCTTCACACTCATCGACTTATACTTTTTAATGTGCTGCTTTTATAGTTATTCCATTAAATAATCCTTTATAGTTGACAGGTTAGATAACAGAGAGAGATTTCATGACTATGTTCCTGAACAAAAAGTGAGCAAGTAAAAAGAAGCAACTTAAACTTCTGTGAGGAAAATTAACACATCTAAACTTCTGCCTCTTCTTACTCAAGAAACTCATATCTTCTTTAGTGCTGTTATAAAAATACTTACCAAGCTTTGTCATAGTTATCTATTTCACTCCTTATATGTTTTTTTTATGCCACCCCACAATGTGACTTAGCCCACACATAATCTCTAGTAAATATGTATATCTTACCATATCAAGTGTCATAAAAAGGCACTTGTCATTATCAGAGGATAACCTCTGAAATTTTCTACTGTAGTCTATTCCTTTCAACTGTTTTTACTATTTACAAATGGGGGGGGGCATGAGATGTACTTTGAAAAACGCTAATTAATGTCATAACTGACCATTTTTCATGTGAAATTGTAATTTCCTCAAGTATAAAGGGGCCAGGTATTTTTTCACTGCTGTTTCCTCAGGACATTTCCTAGAACCTAGTTCATATTAACTTACATGCTTGGACCTGACACAGCAAACTCAAACATCTTGTAGGTGGTAGAGTAGGGTATGAAATGATAAAGGGTAACTGAAACTTAATGAGGAAAAATCAGGCAAAGTCTTCTAGTCTCCAAATGACTAGCAACAGAAACATCACACATTATGGTGGTATTTATTGCTTGTTTTAGAAGTTAAAAAAAAAAGTAGTTATGGCTGGGTTTAAAACATCCAATTTCCAATAGTTCTGTAGTTGTGGGCTGTATAATTGCTACATACAAAGGTCTGCTGAGTGCTCTCAAAGTCTCTCCCCCTCTATATGTGTATATACACATACACACACACAGAAAATATTCTGATAATCACACTGGATAAAACAAGATTAAACTTAATGACATTCTCTTTACTTCTTTAAGGATTAATATTAATTGGTCCTCCTAAAGTGCTCAAAGTAGGGGAAGCTATGTCTACTAAAGAAAACGCTTCTGGAACATGTCTTTTGGGGCTAATATTATGTGTACTATAGTATTACCTTAATAATATCAAGATTAAGAAGGTTTTTCCACCGTGATTCAGGAAGGAGTGACAGAGTCACCAACTGCTCATTCAACTGTTCTGGGGAATCGTACTCTATCATTTCATCACTTGGTTCTATGGTTTCTTCTGATAATTCTACATCTTAAAACAAAAATTTTCAGGTAAAATAAATAAACACACAGTGAGATTTTTATTATATAAAAGCAATTTAATTCATTCCAAATCCATTAGTGTTTTCTTACAGGTTCGCTTTAAACTCTATTAGCCTTCTAAACTCTATTTTATTTCCTCATCTCCTCATATTAACTAAAACTCCCATTACTAGACTCAAAACACTTCTCTGGTATATTATTAGATATCTTATCAATGTCATGTGAAACATATTTTTGCAAAAATTCATGAAGTCGTTCAAAATATTTCACATCAGTTAAAAAATACTTGGATCAAGTACATTAAACTTTGCCTTCAGAAGTAATATCCCTGTGTTAAGTCAATGATATTACACTTTAAAAATTCGTTTACTGTTGTGTGATTACCTTGAGTTTGACAAGTACCAGGAAGCATCACAACTGAAGGAACATAATCTGTGGGAAGTGGCCGTAACGAAACGACTGAATACAGAGACATATTGGACCTGAGAAATAAAAACATAAATGTTTTAAATAAGTTGAAAACTTGTAAAAATAGTTTTTTCAGAGAAACTTCAATTACTACTAATAATCTCTACAATCTTGAATTTGGCTATAAGTTGCAATCACTCACAAGTTAAGAAAATATCTCAAAGATAGATAAATTTGAAAATACCTTGATTCATTCATGTCATAGATGTTGCCACAAGAATGCTGTACATAAACGTTCTTAATGGCATCTTTACTTTTAATGAAGTATTTATTTGAGAGATCAATACCAGGTAAATACTTTTAAAAGGTAACATAACCTCCATATATTTATATTATTCTGACTACTGTCAACCTTCATTTGAGAAAATATGAACTAATAGAGCTAAGTCAGAGAGAGAATACGCTGATGAGATCCTAGGGATTGCTAACAGTCATGGATTTCCCCCTCTCTAGAATGGTCCTCTAAGTGGCTATGTTTCTGCTATCTAATTATGTACCATGATCTAGGTAACTAGTCAAGATGTAGCTACCCGTCCCAAAGTGGGCCAATCAGATTCTATGTCCCATACATTATAAATTTGGAATAGAAAATAAAAATTGGGAATATTAGATTCTGAGCTATATTAATAGTGGTACTAGACAGATACTCTTGCTGTTGAGGTCCCATAGCTACTATTCTTCTCTTAACTGTTCAAGCTTCACAGATTCCAAGAGATAATCCATTTTGCCTAGTAACGTGGCCAGGGTCTATTTCTACTATACACTGAATTTATTTTCAAATTCTAAAAATCTAATTATAAAATTTTATAATTAAAAAAAATAACTTTTCTCTCTTCCTTGATAACAACAGTTAAAAGAATTAGACATCTGAACTTAGAAAACAGACAAAAGTTTCTCTAGACCCAGATATAAACCGTTTATTTTGAACTTTTACATGTTCATCATGTAGAACTGGAAGATCGCCTGAAGTATCGTTACATGGTTATGAAGTTATGCAACTAGAATGAATCTTAGTAAGCACTTTGTCCACACTTATGCCTTATTTTATAGAAAAATAGTTTGAAGTTGAGAAGGGACTGGCCAAGCACATAAAGCAGTATCAGGTAGTGGCAGGAAGGCCAGGACCTGGCTGAGGACTCCCTTTTCCTAATACTTTTAATTTCACTTATCCTTTTTGCAAATAAAAGCTAAATATGACAACAGAAGAACTCAATCGTGTGGTTTGGAATACACATTTGAACAAAGCTATCTAAATTACTGAGCAGATATTAAATCAGCCATAGACTTATAAACTAACTCTGTGACATTTCTATTTTATAAATTAAAAAAAAGAACACCCCTAAACAGCAATGTTAATACTTATAATTGTCTGACAAAGTCCTTCTCTTCCTTACTCAAACAGAATTGTATGAAAGAACTTACCACAGATAAATTCCAAGGTGGTCCACATGGGATGTAGCGAGAAAATCTCCAGTGGGGGACATAGTAACATTGAGAGGAGCTGAGTCCAACAAAAAGCTGTCTATAAGGCTATAAAAAGAATCAAGATGTTAAAGTATTTAAACTCTACTAAAAGGATATAATTCACAAAATATATTTTTGTTAAAATAATATGAAATAAGAGATGTAGGAAAAACTATTTTTTTTAAATTGCCAATACCAGAATGTTATCAAATTTAAAAAGAGCTTTATCATCTAAGTTATTATGTAAAAATAATCTCTCTTAATGAGAAAGACCCAAAATACTAAATGGACTAATTAATCATAGAAAGAGAAAACAGGAAGAAATACTCCATTTTTCTGAAATGCCATTTTGGTAGACAACCTTGGGGGTAATTCTGAAGATATCACTTTGAAAATAAATCTACTATCAGTATTCTCTCCTTTTTATCCCAGTGAAAATAATAAGAGGCCTAGGGAACAGAAGAAATTAATAAAATGGCTGTAAATGAGAATAAAAAAATAGTAAGGGAAAAACTAGCAATTCTGTTTTTTGAATAGTTAACCATGCTATACACGCAACATATAAAAAAAATCTGTCTATAGAGCATAACCATAAAGTATTGCATGGAAATTAGTCACATAGCTTTAAAAGCTGGAAGAGTAGAAAAGTTTGGGAGGAATGGGGAGCAATCCCGTCCAGGTTCCAGAAGACTCAGAATAGGCTTCTCACAGAACATAATGTTGGAGATGAGCCTTCCAAATGGACAAAATTTCAATGGATGTTGATGGTAGAGAAACGTATCCTGGTTTAGAGAAATGTGGAGGGCAAGACGAAGTAAAACATAACTGGGTCTCATGAGGAGAGCACTTTGGTGCATAGGCATAAGGGTCTTAAATACCTAACATCTGAGTGTTTTTAACTTAATTAATAGAGTCACTAAAGGTTTTTGAGCAGATAGTGGTGTAATCTTCATTTTCATAAAAAAAAAATCTACCATCAGAATATAGAGTATATCTGAACAGGAAGAACAGTGAGTTTGTGGCAGTAATCTAACAAGCAATAAAGATCTGAACTAGGATGGTGACAGAAGAAAGAGACACAAAGATTTAATGAGCAGAGCAAAGGCTGGCTAAGGGTGAAATACTTTGTATACTTTAAGAGAAGTAGACTGATTTTAATTAAGACTGTTTTGAAAACTACTTTATTCACTGAAGCCAGTACATTATCCATGGGAGGGCAGAGCAAAATGACTGAAGTTCAGAATCAACATTAAATAAAACATTTCAAGAAAAAAATAATAGTTTTCTTTCCTTTTTTTTTTCTTTTTTAGTATTCCATGCTAGGAAGTACCCTGAGCACCTGAGTCTATTAATTTAATCCTTATAACCCCGTGAAGCCGATTCATTCTTACTATACAGATCAAAAAAATGAGGCCCAACAAGATTTAAAAACTCGTTCACAGAGGAAAGCAACTGAGCCAGGACTATCGCTCAAGCCGTCTACACACTTAATCACTATAAACTTAGTTAAATCACTACTGAAGCTAAAGGTAAAACAAACAGCTTGATAGCACATACACACACTGGGGATGCCTACACTGGTGACTCATGCTACTCACTCTGAGCAACTCAAATATAAATGAAGACTCTAATAGAGATGCTAAGTGACTTGTCCATGATGAAATCTCTCTCAATTTGTTCAGAGAATAATTAACAATGTAAACCTTAAGTAAAGAATGTAAGATAGGAAGACGAAGACAAAATTAGAAGCACTGGAAACAAACACATAGCAAAGTGTGCTTAGGACAATGACAGCTATTTAATCCTTAGTTATGGGGAAAACAGTGAGTAATAAACCTGTCTGATTTCTGCTCAAACCTAATCTGAAAGCTCACAAGAATGGCTTCTCTTTGGGATCCAAAGAATCGGAAAAAAGAATATATTGGTAAACACTTATTATAGACCAGAGACTGTTATATTATTTGTTAATTCATTAAATCCAAAAAAAATCCAATATATAAAGATGTTATTCCAATATGTAAAGATGACAATTAAAAATAAATAGAGCAATTTCAGATCTTACCATTTCTTGTCATAATATTTGTTCATTGAGAATGTAAGCATGTGAGTGGTAAAACTTTCTAACATGTTGACAATTTGTTAAAAACAGAATCTACTGTTTGAACAAATTTATTTTATGTGATACTATAATTGTTTTGTCAAATTTATTATGCAACTTGATTCCACAGCTGCTGTGTGTGGGTAGAATGCCCTTCCATTATGTAAAAGCCTCAATTTGAGGAAGGTGGTTTCCACATACACAGCATATTTTACACACATTAGTTCATAAAGCATAAGTATGTATGCAAGCCCAACCCCAGACTACCATATAGTGTCCTGCTAATCTCAGAGAATGAAAAATCCCAGATAAGTTACATATACTTTGAGAGAACATTAACAAAATTCCCATTCTAAAGAAATCAGGTTTTCAAACACAGAGCCCTGCATATGTAACACTCAGTAAATCATTTCTGATTATATTCTGAACAAACGTAGATAGTATGTAAAGTGACAGCATTATCTTATGTAGAAATCTAATAGAACATAAGGATGATTTTACCTTGGTGAGAAATGCAAAACAATGTTCTATTCTCATTATTCTCATGTAATGCTTCTCAGAAAATAGTGGTGAGAGAACAAAATGCAAAATTCTATTAAAATTATTTAATTTTATATTTTTCTTATCTCATAAGAGTTCAATTTTAATTTCCAAGAGACTGAAAACAACCAGAAATAAAAGGTGGAAGTGGTAGGAAATAATGGATAAAAAATTTCAACTCTGCTTTTTGGAAAACCCTATAAATACAAAAATTTTCTGCAGTTTAAAACTACTGTACAATTTCAGTTCCAATATCCTGCCCAGCACAGAAGAAATTAGCCAAAATGATGCCTGGAGGTTTAAATGAAGCCAAACCTGCCATTCTGGAAATCTAGGAGACTGCTAATGAGGTTAAACCACAGCTTGAAGAAAAAAATAAATAAGAATTATGATGAATTTGAAGCTGTAGAATACAAAACTCAAGTGGCTGCTAGAATAAATTACTGTAAGTAATTAAGATAGGAGTAGGTCATAATTATTATATTCACATGAAAATATTCAAAGCTCTTCTTCAACAAAATCAGCCTTTGACACTTACTGGTTACCAGACTGACAAAAGCAAGACAATGAGATGATAAGTTTTTAGTGGCATGTTCCAAAAGTGTTCTGATTCCTTTGCCTGGCTACTGATTAATGATTTTCACTAATAAATGCAACTATGAAAAAAGATACTTTAAAAAAAATTTTTTTTTTACAGGAAATAGGTTAGTAACTATGCAATTTGTTTTAGGTAGGCACAATTCCAGATGGTTACACCTGTATGTTACCACACCCAGAGGTTTACTCATAAATAGCTTCACTTTTCAGGCTATGTAATGAGCATATTTATTCTCTAAATATTTAACATGTTACATAAATGACAAAGCTGCTTACTGAAGAAAGAACTAGGAATCTCCAAAGGTTGCCTGCCATACTAATTATGGCTTAAAAACCAGGGGAACCAAAAACCCCAACAGTTAAATATGGTTACATGATAAAATACTGATCCTCACTTATCTTCCACATCAAGAAAATCAGTTCATCCTTATGACATATGACATAACCTGAGCTAGGCTAATGTCACAACTGTTGAGTAATCCGTTTCTTTCTCCTATGCTTACTGCAGCAAAATGTCATTTGCAAAACTATGCCACCTTGGGCAAATTACTTAACTTCTCTTTGAGCCTTCATTTCCTCATTTGTAAATGGGACTAATAACAATAATAATACCTATGGCCATCAGAATATGAGGGAAGATGAAAAATAAAAGCATATAAAATGCCTAGCAGCTCACAGTGAATGTTAGCTTAGTTATAATTAGGCAGCAGCAGTTGTGTGATATTGCTTTTCGAGCTTTCTCATTCACCTTATTCTAAATCTTAACCAAAGTATACGTATTTTTGTCTTTATTAAAAATGTACTTTGGTTCAATCAGTGTAGATATTACTGCATTTTCTTTTAACAATCCCTGTGACTCATTTCTTGCTCTTATGTTTCTCTCAGCTTCATGCCTCTGTATTTACTTAAAATTGCTTCAGTGTTCACCTAAAATTAAGATAGAAGAGTTGAAAATCTACCAAATTTAAATCTGTTCAACTTTTTACTAAAATAAGAAATTCAGCAAAAAGGCAAATGCTGAGTCAATGACTGGGAGCTTTGAATGCTTTCAGATCCTAATTTTCCTATTCCAAAGATAAACTTGCCACTTTTAAGAAATATTTTGCAACTTAGTACTAATAAACATTGACTTATCTCTCCCACCCCATGTGAACCATGACTACTAAGAAGGAAAATGATAAGGGCATTATGTCAACTCTATTACTTGTACAACTTTCCTACTGTAATTAAAGCAATTTAAATTATAATGTTCTTTTTTAGAAAACAGCAAAAGTCTAAGAAGCAACAGACTACCATTTTAAAAAGGTTATTTAAAAATTAGGAAAGTAGCAACTTTAGGTGAACTTTTAAAGTTGGAGGACACAGCCAACTATTTAGATTTTGCTTTACTTAATTTTAAGTGAAAAAGAGAATACAGCAGTGGAAAAATTCCCTAGTTATGAGAGCTAAACATACACATTAGCAACACTTGTTTTGCATATTCCAAATCTGGTGTGTATGCTGGATGAATGGCTGTGTCTCATTCCTATATCAAACTTGAAGGGAAATGAGTACATCAGGGTTTTTCCTTTCTAAAGGTCAAATTGTTTTCAGGTATGAGCTTATCCAATTCCTCAGAAGAGTAAGTAGAATTGGACAGAGCTTAATTTAGAAACATTTCAGAAGATTAAAAAGTACTATCTTCCTTCTCATTTTCTCACCAATGTCTTTCCTTATGGTATATTCCTGTTAAATTAGATACTTTGCTATTCCCATTACTCTTTTTATAGTTAATCTAAACAAGTCTATGTTAAGTGATACGATTTTAAATGGTGTTTATTCCTATTTAATTTTTAACTATAAACTCACTCTCTTGCTTGCTTGCCTGCGTGCTCTCCCCACTGCCATGCATGTGCACGTGGTCTCCACTGTTTGTATTATTTAACAGAATTAGATAATGTTTTTTCTTCAAGTGCTGTTTTAGTAGCAAGTTTGAATCTATGAAATAGATTTCTGAACACTGCTGAGTTTTATCCAAATCTTAAGTCACACGTTTTCATTACTTGAAGGTATCTAAAATGTTTTCTTTCAAGAATTATGTTAGAGACAAAGAATTTATAATATACACAGAATTAGGATTTTTGACCTTTTTAACCAAATTCAATATAAACAAAATGAACAAAAAACCTTCATAAGTTTGCAGACCTGAAGTCTGAGCTGTATTTTAAAGTCTCAAAAAGGCCAAATGAGTTTTTTTAAGGTTTATGCACCTCACTTCTATATCTCAATTTTGTAGGAACAGAAAACCTAAGAGAGATTCCATTTTCCTCATTCTTATTTTTTATGC
Organism: Cynopterus sphinx; assembly: GCA_030015415.1. Taxonomy (NCBI): domain Eukaryota; kingdom Metazoa; phylum Chordata; class Mammalia; order Chiroptera; family Pteropodidae; genus Cynopterus; species Cynopterus sphinx. The sequence continues at coordinate 66,030,907 of CM057379.1, read as the reverse complement.
TACTACTCCCTGTTGTTTAAGAGACCAAATCTCTCCAAGGATAAAATACTCTCAAGTTAGAAAAATCCCTGAATACATTCATATTCAAAGAAGCAGATAATACATTAACTATAGGTAAAAGGCAATGACTGGGATATCTTCTAATAAGAGATTAGGGATTTAAAAATAAACTCACCACCCAGAAGGAAGGTCCCAAGTTCTAACAGAGCAATCCATTGAAGCGCTTATTAACCAACGACCATCAGGACTGAAAGTCTTTAAATTAAAAAAAAAAAAGTACAAATATAAACTGTGTGAACATGTATGTATTTTGTGTATTTTCAGCAGTTTAGAAAATGCAAGAAAAGAAATGATGCAGCTTCATGAAAAATGGTTGAATAAAATTTAGTCTGCCTTCTTTCATATAAAAGAAAATACCATTTCTTATATACCACTGATTTGGATACAGATGCAGATTAAGTTTATACATGAATTATAAAAAGTTTTAAAAATTAACAATATCATCTATTTAAAAATTTTTACTGCGGTATACTCTAAATTTATTTATAGACAATTAAACTGGCTATAAATCATTTTAAACATAAAACTACTATTCTGAGAATATTGAATTAGAAATACTTTGTCGGCCTAATTCTGGCCATAAAGCATCTGCGAAAGCAACGAAAACCACATTTTCTTGAAAAAAAATCTATGTTAAGCTAACTCTCTAAGAATTAATCCAAAATGATTTTGAAGAATGAAAATTCTCTTAAAATATTAAAGCTACTAAAGAAGTCCTTTTACTTTACTTGTAGCTTCAGTTAAAAATCTCCTTTTCTCCCTTAATCGTTTTACTTCTAAAATATAATTTAAAACTACAAAGTTTCAAAATAAATTTAAGCAATAAACTATTCAGGCCACCTTAAAAAATTACATTTTTTTTCTATCAATAAAAATGAATAAATAATAGCTCTTCTTGTCTGTAGCAAGTAAGTGTTGTGAACTTAACAGATCAGATGTGTAAGAAGACCTAAAAGAGAAATCGTTATAGTTTATAATGGCAGTATAACAGTTCATCCAGGAAGCTAAGCATACCACAGGAATCATGACTATCCATATTAACATATGATACTGGGATAAGTGAACTCTAATTTGTTCATCAGGTTGCAGTAATACTGTAGAAACTCAAAACTTAAGGTATGAAGAGCTCAATTTACAAGACAGTACAGATATTAAAAGATGGGAAAAGTGGCTCTAATAGGTAAAGTCAATTATAAATGTTCACAGATTTAGTTAAACAGGAGTGATGTATTACTGAGTGAGAGAAACTCAAAACATACAAATTGAAAATGAAGTCTGAAAAGGAAACAGGAAGAGCAAGTTGGCACTGACAGATGTTTTCAAAGATGCCATTTCATGAAATTATCCCACTCTCACCCTCATTTCTCTAGATACTGTCACAACAAATTCTGTCGATGGGTAGTTCTGCCAATCTCCTATCTGCAGCACAACACTATTTCCGGACCATTTTTTCCTCTATTTTTAAGGAAATGAGTAATTGTAAATTCTGATTTTTTGTATGAGAACTAATAAGTTGAAGTAGCTTTGGGATTGCTGCTTAGTAGCTAGAATTTTCTTGTAATTTTTGTTTTCAAATAAATAAAGCTATATGCAATTGATATGAAATGACAAACTACAGGCACTTTTTAAACTAGAGCACTTCTTACTATATCATATATCCCACTAAAAGAACATAATGGAAAGCTAAAGCACATTATTAATTAACAATTTTGGAGATAAGATATATAAACTTTAGAATAACATGAAACTAGAATAAACCAGGTACCAGATAGTCCAGGTGTCCTAGTAGTAATTCATTATGCATGTAGAAATAGAGAAATGAGTTCTTTTATCCTAGTTTAGTATTAAGTCAAAAATGATATATTTCAATGAATCATTCATTCCCCAAAGTACATTTTGGCCTCGTTTAGAGGTTAAGAGAAAAAGATAAACTCTAAGATTTACATTTTAATCTGACAGTATTAACTTTCCTGAGAAACATTAAACTTCTTTTAATTCTACATTTTCTTGTCTACAGCCATGCCATCCTGAACAAGCCCAATCCTGTCTGATCTAGGAAACTAAGCAGGGTTTGGCCTGGTTAGTACTTGGATGGGAGACCACAGAGGAAAACCAGGTGCTGTAGGCATAAAAAATAAAAAATAAGGGATTGCAAACTGACAAGGTCCTTGCATCTGTGAGGTCAACCAATGTCTATCTCATAATAATTCAACATTTTCTTTATAAAATTCTCTTCAAAAATTAGTCTCCAAATTATTTATTTTAAACATTTCCTCATATGATGAGTAGTTTAATGCTATTAAAGGACAACAGTGTTTTTAACCTAAACAGAAGTAGAAATGACTCAAGTTTTGTTTTAAACATCTAAAGTTTGTTTTACCATGTCATTTATTTGGCCTTGGTGTCCAGAAAATTCTCTGACAATCTTCCTGGTTTCTATGTCCAGAACACTAATGGAGAAGTCATCCAAGGCGAGTCCCAGAATGCCACTAGCAAGATAAATGCACCAGTTTTAATAAACAAACAAATAAAACCTTGAACAAAAATCTCACAGTCATTTTAATTTTTTAAATCAAGTAATACCTTTGGAGAAATTAAACAAAATGCTGTTCCTTTATATTAAAAGTTAGATTTTTCCCCACTTGGTAAATTATATACTTTACTTAAAATAAGAACTTCTACCAAAAACATCGAGAAGAAAAACAAGAAGAAAATTCGTTATCATAAAAAAAAAACTTTACCTGTCTCTATGTAGCAGCATCATATTTGGAGTTGAACTGAGGCTCATAGAATGAATTAAAATTTTGTTTTTAAAGTTCCAGAACTTGAGTAATCCTTCACTACCAGTTGTAACTGTCAACTGGTTTAATCCATCCACCGTAACACCTCTAACAGACCCTTTATGAGCTTTAAAACATGTGTTAAAAAAAAAAAGAAATAATTGATATTGCTTTTCTGAATGTTACACAGAGTAATTCTTTCATTTAAATATCTAAGTTCCTACTATTTACCTTCCCTAAAATCTTGAAATTTAGCTGGATTTTAGGAAGCAGGGAGGTAAACTGCTTGAATAAAAACAAAGTCTAACAAGTTAATGATACAAAGACTTCAAAAACTAGTTATGATTTCATGCTTATAGCACAAATTTTAATTTGTATAATGACTTTACCCTAACATATCCATGACTTCATTCTCTTTGAGTATTTCAACATGCTGTTTATAATAAATGTTAATAGCAGTATCTGTCATATAGAGTTGATGATAACCTATCTACAACTTTTGCAAAATGGCTGGAGCTTAAGAATTTAATAAATGCCAGTAACAGTTATTAGCCTTGTATCTATATTGTTTTTTTTCAAATAAGAAAAAAAAATTCAATACCTTGATCCTTGCCAAAACTTCCTCTATGTATACCAGACTGCATGTTATATACATCTACAGTTCCTGATGAGAGACCAATTACAGCAAAGTTTCCACAAGAAGTTATATCCACTGCCTTAAAAAAAAATTTTTTTAATGACATTATAAAATAACTAACATTTTTATTGTACTTTATAGTTTCCAAAGTATTTTTTAATTTACTAATTATCTTATTTAAAAAAAAACCATAATAAATGAATTGCTGTATCAATTTTCTTAAATTTGAGTATATAAGAAATATCTGCTTGATTCTATCTCTATTCTCTAAGAGGTATGAAAAAATTATTATTTGAGACAATAAAACAAAAATGAAGTTAATTCAATTGAAATTTACAAAGTCAGGCCTTCGATTTTTTTTTAATTTATTCAGAATGGTGCTAACGTCAAAGCATTCCACTGCCTAATTACTTTACTTTTGAAACTGCTTCTACAGTTGATATAAAATTGAAAACACAGACAATAAAAAAGCCCAAAATATTTTAATTATGACATATTAGAAAGGAAACCCATAAAATATTACATGGAAAACATTTAGTTTATAAACAGTTTCTGTAAAATAAACTCATAATTTAATATTTAGTGTCAATACTTTATTAATGAAATGTCTTTTTTCCTATGTTAAAAACATGAGACTGGGTATGTATTGGGTCATGGCCAGAGATAACCCTGATTGCCACTGTGTCAGTCTGATATCATCCACCCAAGAGAAAATTCAAACAACTATTGGATTTATGCCTAAAGAAATCGATAACTTCTAAGATCTAAAAGAAAATATTTATTAGAGGATATTTAACTGCAAAGCAGCATAAAATTGATATACCATCACCTGAGTAAAGACATATTTACATAGCATTCACATAAGTATGTTCCACTTGCATATGTTTTTCTAGGTAATTATTACAGTTTATTCCTCAAAAAAAATTTTAGATAGGAAATTATGAACTAATCTTAAAAAGTATTCTATCTTCCTAAATAGGACATAAACATAACCTTACCTATTTTGAATAACTTATAAATGTTTATGCTACTTGTATAGTTATGCTATCCAGAACCAATGGAAATATTAGGATATAACCTACAAGTAAGAAAGGCTCATGATGGCCTTACTATACTTTTTGTAACTTGCATTTATTTTAATAAGATTTATTAGTGTACCTGCTTCTGGCAATCTCCTTTTCTAATTCATTCACTCTAATCTCTTATCAAAGATAGCACAGGCAAAACAAAAATGAATAAGCTGAGAGTGTTACCATTGAATAACAAATTGTACTTTCGTGCATGGGTTCTCTAATAAAGACTTTTGTTTATTACTTACTGGTCACTGGCTTTGTTCTAGGTAGTTGAGTTTGCCAGACAAATGACTCAGCACCAGTTAAGTACCACTGTATATACATATACTAAATATCTATGAGAGATCACTATAGGCTGTGAATTAAGAAATAGATCTTAAATTGAATGGTCCTGGTTCAAATCCCAGCTTTGCCTTTCACTAGCTTTACTGACCTCAGGCATATTATTCATTACATTAAACCTCAGTTTTATCACCTATAAAAAGAGGCTAACAATAAACCATGTTGTAAGATTATTGTGAGGATAAAATAATATGTGCTAGACAGAAATCCTGGAACAAAATAAGCATCTAAAAAACAGCTGTAATTATCATCACTACTACTGCCACTACTACAGCTACTCAAAACTGCGCAGGTAAACTTGAGATGTTCAAGATAAAATCTCTATGGTTTAGGAAATACTATAGAAGTTTAAGAATGGATTTTTGTACTAGAGAATAAAACATGTAATTGCAAAGAAATCTGTACAAAATAGGATAAAATGTAAAGTTAACTTTTAATAAGCATTTAAAAAATTCTAGCTGCCTTCTTTTGCAGAAATTGACAAACTGATCCTAAAATTAATAAGGAAATGCAAGGGACCAGAAGAGTCAAAACAATTTTGGAAAAAGAAAAAAAAAAGCTTGAAGGATTCAATCTTCCTTAATTCAAACCTTACTACCAAAGTAAAAGGTTCCCTAATAAAGACACTGTGGTACTAGCATAAAGACAGACACATAGAAAAATAAAAGGGAACTGAGTCCAGAAATAAACCTTCATATTTATGTCAAATGATTTTTGGCAAGCATGCCATGACCATTCGATGAGGTAAAAAAATATCTTTTCAACAAATGATGCTGAACAGTTACATATCAAGTGCAAAACAATGAACTCTGGACCCCTACATTACATCATACACAAAAACTAGCTCAGAAAAGATTATAGACCAAAACTTAAGAGCTAAAACTATGAACTTGTTAGAAAAAAATGCCAAGAGTAAATCTTGGCCTTGGTTAGGCAGTGATTTTGCAAAACCACAAGCAATTAAAAAAAAAAAAAAATAGGTTGGATTGCATCAAAATTAAAAGTTATTTGGCAGAAAGTGATATTGACAAGAAAATGAAATGATGGTCTACAGAATGAAAGAAAATATATGCAAATCACATTTCTGATAAGGAACTTGTATCTAGATTATACAAAAAGCTATTACAACTAATAAAAAAAATAATCCCACTATATAAATAAGGGGCAAAGGATTTAGATAAACATTTCTCCAAGGAAGATAAAAAACAGCCAATAACCACATAAAAAGATGCTCATCAAACCATTGATACAAATCAAAATTACAATGAGATTACCACTTCATACACACTAGACTGGCAATAAAAAAAAAAAAAAAAAAAAAAACAGAAGATCCCAACTGGAGGAGAGAGAAGAGCCAAGAGAAAGACAGAAAGACAGAGAGACAGAGCGAGAGAGAGCGAGAGAGAGCGAGAGAGAGAGAGACAGAAAGACAGAGAGAGGGGGAAGCAAAAATAGATTACAAATGTAGGAGAAAATGTAACTCAAGGAACAGAGGAAATTGTTCACAATTCAGCATTAGATTATTTTTTTGTTATTGTAAATTGTGTATTCTCATATATTTCATTTCATAATTGTTGCTACTATATAATAAATACAAAGTTAAACATTAAAAAAAATAACAGAAGATCACAGGTACTGGCTTGGATATACAGAAACTGGAATTCTCATGTATTCTCAGTAAGTGCCTATTGTTGGGAATGTAAAATGGTGGAGCCACTTTGGAAAACAGTTGGCAGTTCCTCAAAAATTTTAAACAGAGTTGTGTTATGACCTAAGAATTCCACTCCTAGGTATAGATGCAGAGAAACAAAAACATGTCCACATAAAAACCTGTGCCCTAATGTTCATAGTAGTATTGTTTATAATAGCCAAAAAGCAGAAACAATAAATTGTCCATCAATGATCAATGGCTAACCAAAATGTGATTTATACACAAAATGGAATATTATTCAAAATAAAAGATTTAAGTATTAATAATACATGTTAGCCTAGGCTAGGGAGATGAGAAAGGGGGAAAGTGAGAGAATAAGGATAGCTGATAATGGGTACAGGGTTTCTTTTTGGAGTCATGAGAATGTTCTAAAATTAGATTGATAAGATTTTGGTGATGACTGTACAATTAATTCTTTGAATATACTAAAAACCATTGAATTGTACACTTTAAATGAGTGAATTATATCTTAATAAAACTTTACAAAAAAGCAAGGCAACACTTCTGCAAACCAAATTTGAAATTTTCTATCTTAAAACCTGAACCTAATACAAGAAAACTTAAATATTAACAAAAGAAAACAAAAATAAAATTTCAAAAGATAAGTAACAACTTTTAAGTAAACACTGGCATTTAAAAGCTACATTTAAAAAAGGCTTAGACAGAATTCAATCAGAATTTCTATAAAAGGCACTTCTCACAAAAGACAAATATAAAAAAAATGAGTTAAAAAGAACTAATACTACTACATCTATAACTCATTAAATATTATTTCTGTAGTAAAAAATCAAGGAACGAAAGAAATAAAGGAAGAATCCTTCAGATTCACATTCATTGACTATAGTACTGTATACTCAACATAATTCAGGTGAGAAAGTACACTGATAAATACTGAAATCATCTTCAAAAGGTGTTCTGAGTAATCCTATATTAATTAGAAAACTGAAATAACCATATAAAGCTTAATTCAAATAATTACTTGCACATACGAAAACTTTACAATATTTCAAAATTTTAAACTATGTTCTTTCAACCAATATTATCATTAATAAACATGAGTATAACGAGACTACCACAGAACAGTTTTAAGGAAGAAAAAACTCTTATAAATAAGCTCACTTACTGTTGCAGTTATGTCATCTTTCTTCAGCATTTTTGGCTTGAGAAAGTAAGTGCCTATTGTTGATCTCTGATAGTTCCAAGTTGAACAAGATAGTTTACCTTGATGGCAGGCAATGATACCATCCCAGTCACTCTCACGAGCTTCCTCTAAAACAAATTAAAATCGTATATTAAATTGCTTTTCATTCTCTCATTAATTCATTCATCTATTATTTATTAAGCATCTAATATTCCATGTTATCATCAAGCACTAACGGCACAATTATAAACAAGTCATTCCTGATAGTAATGAGCTTCCAATCAAACGAGATTCTAATAAGAAATTATGATAAAGTATGATAGTGTCTTATAAGAGCACTCAGGAAGAGTTTGCTAAGAAATTTGTGGAGAGTAATAAATGGCTCCCTGAAAGAAGAGTAAAACAGTAGTTATTAACTAGGGCATGGGGTACACATGGCCCTAGAGTGACTTGAACAAAATGACAAAATTAAGCATAGCAAGTAAGTGAAGCATTTTCATGAGAGGGGGCAACTGGGGCAACGCTACAAAGTGTCTTGAAAGCTATGTTAAGAAGAGGAGAGTCCACCCTGATGGTGATAAGAGGCCACTGAAAGATTTTTAAGACGATGAGTAATATGCTTTACATATTTTAAAAAGACCACTCAGGCTCTAAGATAAAAACAGACAGGAGAGTGGTTAAAGTTAAAAAAAAAGAAAAAGTCATCAGGTTGTTATAACCACCTTAAAGTATAAAAATGGTGTCTATACAGTTATTTCTATTACAGTTTTCATTCACCAATCCCATCAATTATGTTTTTCTTAAAATCACTTCTTTGAATGAAACACTGCTCAAATGACATGATATATACTAAGACCTCAATGTATTTAGATCTTTATTAGTCAGAACTCAATGTTCTCAGTTCTTGCTTTTTAACATTAGTGACTAATGATATTGCATATGATAATAACAGAAGTACTATAAAATGAAATATCAAATATTGTTTATTAATATCTCTTACAGAGAAGAGCAAAGCCTGAAATTAATAGATAAGAAATTCAAATTATAAATAACTTATTTTTAATCTTCACAAAAGATTAGCATGCACTTGGGGTTAACTACTAGATGCTTAATATTTGTAAAAATAGTTATCAAAATGAAGGAAATTAAGAAATACACAGTTAGAAATAAATGACAAAACAGAACTTCTTGAAACACAGTATGAAGTTACTTACCAGCTGCAAACTTTGTGATGGGTGGAAGTCTTACTGACATGGCATTCTGAAGTCCTTTACGTTTGACTCTCTTTCTATTTATTAGTCCTGAGGTTGGGGGAGAAGGGAACATAGCTATGAATATTCTTAATGAACATGTACATAAAAGAAAATTTATTCATTGTCACATAAGTGTAAAGTTCAAGATATTCCCAATTAAGTCAAGAGCAAAATAAAGATGTTATTACCATTACTGTTTACCATTTGTGAAGTTTAACCTATGTAATTATATCATAAGAAAATAAACTATGAGATATAAATAACTAGAAAAAGATAAAAATATCCTTTTTTGCAGATGATATGAGTCATACAATGATGTCAATCAACAGAAACAGTCAAATAATTATTAAAATAATAGTTTCATTAGACCAGATACAGAATAATACAAAAAAAATCAGCAAGTTCCCTACAATGCAGCAACATTTACTTTAGAAAATTATGTCAAAGTAGTAAAATACTACTGAATAATCTTAAATATGTAGGCTCAATAGGAGGAAAACTAAAAAAAATTCAGAGTAAATTAAGACAACTTGAATGAGGATATAGCATATTTCTAAATGTGAAAATTCTCAAAGATATCAAATTTCTCTGATTTAATCCTAAGAGAAATTATTCTAGATACTGATTTTAAAATAATCCTGAAATTCATCTGGAAGTATATATCAGCATGAATAGCCAGGTCATTAGCTTTTAATTGAGAATAAAACTGAAAACACTTTTTTAGTAAACAAAATATTTCAAATGTTGGAAACCATGGAAAGGGACAGAGAATAAAATGTGCCCTTTTTACAAAAAGATGGGATACTGCTTATTTTGATGCTTTCTCTAAGCTCCCCTCCATCTTTAAAATTCTGTACTCTACAGATGGCTCAAGTTAGACCATCAATGTCTTCTGGGTGGCAGCAGTATGTTTTTACCATCCCAGATGTCTAACTCTCTGATAACCTCATAGCAGCACCTCAATCACTTCTAGAGCAACACTGATCTTGGTAATCTTACTACCTTTCCATACAAGAGTTTTTTACTTCATCCAAGAAAGGAGAAAATTTATCAATGCAAATTTTTTTCAATCTTGTAAATAACCTACCATGTCCCAAGCTCTTGTTAAATTTTTCATGAATCGTGGAAAATGACTGAAGAGTTCCATCTTGACCTGTTGATATATATATATAGAAAATGCCTAATCAGGCTTCATCAAAACAAAGTACCATCTGCATCAGATTTTTAAACTAGATTCTGTAAAAAGCTTGAAGTTATTGTTTGGGACACTTAAAAAGAAGAGCCATATTGCAACTACAGTCTTCATTACAGTATTCAATTGGGCACAGAATTCTGTTTATTAAGAACAAAGAATGAGGTACTAATAATTCTCAGCATATCATTAGAATAGGCAAGGGCTACATTTTCAGAATCCAACCATTCTATCTCTAAGGATTATTAATAAATAGAATGACACCCCAAATAAAGATATCATCTATAGTGCTTCCTGAAGTATTCAAAGAGAATTGCCTGTTTTCTTTGCCTCATTTTATCCAGATATTCAAATTACTCAAAAAAGACATTTGAATCTAAAAATGTGTAAACATCAAACTGTGTTAGCTGGAAAATTACTGTTTAAAAATTAATTACTTGCTAGAAATTACTGTTTGGCTCTTGCCATAGGAACAAGGCTACTATCTATGGAAACATAACATTCTAACAAACTTTCTGCTTCTGTACCCCAGCTTGCACACCTGACCAATGGGTTGACAGGTAATGAATAGAAGAAAAATAGACCTTTGTGTTCAGACAGAATGAAGAATGGGATTTTGGGCTTAAAAACCCTGTACCTCTACATTTTGGGGCTGCTTAATGTGGGGTCTGCGTACCCCTGGCAGACCCAGCGGGCTGAATAAAGAGTGTGATTCCTATAACTCACTGAGAATTCTGGTGGTCTGTGTGTCTTTCAGGGGCTGGCGGCCACAACAAAATGTATTAAACATTAAGCACCCTGTTCTCAATACTTGCTGAAATAAACTAATATAATGAAAGAGAAACTCACTTGCACTAAGAATTTGTTGTCCATTTTGTCCATAATATCTAATTTTGGTAAGAGGAGCACTGTGTCCCATTCTGAATCTCAAAAGCCGGCCTTCACCTGTGGGACCATCAAATATCCATATCTGCCAAGAAATAAAAAGGTAAGTTTCTAACACAATGTATAAATTGGTCTGACAGCAGTCAAATGACCTTTAACATAAATTGACTGGCACTGGGAAGTGCTTGAAACTGTAACTCTTTCTCACTTAACCACAGTAATGTAATATAACCTCCCTCCTGCGATTTTTGTTTCAACTGTACCAGTATCTTATTCCACATTCTTTCTATCTTATAGGTTCCAAAATGATAAATTAAATCAGGCTTGTAATAGTCCAAAGGGTAGGACAGATGAGCCAGAAAGATGATAACAACAATCATAATACCCGAAGAGCATTGTCAGCACCGTTTGTAACAAGAAGTGGTTCTCTATGGAGAAATGTCAGTCCAGCGATTGCTGTAGAATGTGCATTTCTCATTTGATTGATTAATTTTTTGTCTTCAAGATCCCAGAGTCCAATATGACCACAAGGGCTTCCAGCTGCCATTACTGGATGACCATCTATTATTAAAATAAAATACATTAGCAAAAACATGCAGCAAAGAGTAACTAAACAATTCTCTGCTCCATCCTTTTAATCCATAAATATAAAGTTAGAATAGACTATACATCAAGAATCTATACCTATTCCTTTGGTTCTTCATACTACAGTATTTTGTTCATTTTAGTTAGGTTAAATTACAAGAAAACATCTATTAAGAAAATTTCTATGAGCTTTAAAGTAATACATTTTAAATGTTAATTAACTCATCAATAATTAAGACTTACCTGTACGAAATGAAATTGAAGTAATAGGGCCCCAGTCTTGACGAAATTTCATTAATGTTTCATCAAACTTAATGTTGTGAATGATAATCTGACCAGACATAAGACCAACAGCAATAACATCCACAGCTGGTGCCTGAAAATTAAATTTTTCAACTTTTAAATCTTCTCAAATAGCTTCAATAATCCTGATTATATGCATCATTACTTAATTGTGTTAGCAAAAGAAATTGTGCATTATCTTCCTGAAGGTGGCAAAAAAATCAACAAGTATTCTGGCATACTTTAATTGCTATTTTGCATGGAAGTATCTAAGAATGACTTTTCCAAGTTACTTACCAACTTTAAATCTGGTTGTCACCATCACCTCCCTACTCCCAAAACATAGCCAACTTGGTAAGAAAACAGCTATAATAGCAAAGGAAGCTCATGGGTGAAATCATTACAGATCATTCACCAGATGGAAACGAAAAAAGATAAACAACTCTTAGAAAACATATAATGGCTTGCCATATGCATGGCAACATAAAAAGCCAACTATGAAAAAAGTGAAGAATTGTTTACTTATGGAAAACAGAAAAAACTTATAAAACAAAGCAAAAAAAATTTACAATTAGTCTGTTTCAGATTTAGTAGCCCAAAATTATAATCATTTTATACAATGGTCTTACATATAAGCTCTATAATAAGTTCCTCTATTATACAGAAAATCAATGTCTGATACCACTGTAGAATGGAATTAGGCTAAACATTTTAATTGGCCATCGTATAATTACTATGCATAAGACCCTGCGTTGAAGCTGTGGATACTAAAACAAGTATCTCTTGCCCTCAAGGATCCTAATCATCTGATACCTCTGGGCTCTGTCTTGCGTAGGCTAAATAAAGCAGAGCAAGGTTGATAGTAATGAGAAGGGATGAAGAAATGTATATAAACTGAGCAGATATAAGCAATGGTTATTTAGAAAGACAAAGATACATTGGCTGTGCACATGTATATTATACATGTAAGATTTTCTCCATACTTTCATTCATTCACACAGGTCCTGCAGATTCATAAAACAAAAAGCAGTTATTTCTGGAAGAGTCCAGCATTTAGTAAAATATTAGAAGTTAGGCTCCAATTATTTCAAGCTATAAATCTCAACAATTCTGTCCTCTGTATGACCTACAATCCTCCTTGCTTCACTGAACAACTCATCTCCACCCTGCAGAAGGCACTGGACTACATGCTTGCAAAATGGTAAACACCGTTCCACAGCAACCATAGGTTAAGAGCCTAATTCCAGGCAAAACAATTTTCGCAAAGGTTACAGGAAAAGGTCTTATTACTTATTTTCAAATACTACCCTAAAATATTATTTTTTTAGGGGAAGATTTACAAAGATAAACTAGTTTATGTATTATTTTGTCTTTAGATGTAGAAATATGATTGACCCCTGAAACTGAAAGATTCTACTTCTAACTTAATTTCTTCTTTGACTTACTTAAAGAAAAATATTACCTGCTGAAGAGCTGTCACTCCAACTTTCCATCCTGGAAATGTATACAGAAGTTTACTACAAAAAGAAAAATAGTTGAAAAATATTTTTTGGAGGAAAACAAAATCAACTAAAAAGTTAAATAATAACAGATAATATTTACTAAATTCTTAATTCTGTTCCATACTATTCTAAATACATATGAATTTATTTAATACTCAAAATAATTCTATGAGGTAGACAGTATCACTATTTTCCAGATAAAGAAACTAAGAAACTTAAAAACGTGAAATAATTAAGCTAAGGTCACATGACTAATAATTGATAGAGCCCAGAGAGAACATTTCCTATCCTGGGCTGCTAATAACCACTATACATACTATGCCACATCTTTAAGAAATTAAATAGAGGAAAAAAATACATGAGTAAAAATCATTTTATAGTAGACTGCAATTGAATATTAGCATATAAGCAGATTCCATTTTTCACTGTAATGTTTCTAGAAACTTAACACGAAAGGGAATGTATTATAATTACAACACTACTCATGTGTTATAAAACATGACAGTGATACTGCTAAATTCTGGAATCAAACCAGGAATGATAAATAGGTCCATGGAACAGACAGAGATGTCTGAAATGGTTCTAATGATAATAAAGTACTAAACCATATATTAAATTTTATAAATGGCACAGATTAGCTCACTCAATGATTATCCATGAGATACTTAACGTACAATAAAGAGCATAAACGTCACATAAAGAGCCTAAAGAGGTAACCATAGCGGCAGAGATATCTCAGTCATTATCCCTGAACCTAGCACAGGAGATATTCAATATTTGTTAAATTGAACAGAAACACTGATAAACTAAAATCCAGGATTAACATTAAACTTTTGATAATCTTATCTTCTCTCTTAAATTTATGACACATGGAAAGGACAATTTGGATGGCCAAATAATTTTGCTTGTCTTTTTAATATTAGACAATAAACCTCAGCTGCCACTTTTTTCTCTGGATAAATGTTCAAATAACAGGTAGTTATTCTAAAAAAATTTAGCCTTCCAGTTACATCAATATTATAATAGACATCTATCATGTTTGTGGTTGATGATCAAAGTACTGTTGTTATCCTAAAAAATCATTCCTAGATGCTAGCACTAAATTAAAACTGATTTTCCTTGCCTTCTCCTACCTTTTTTGGTTTACTGAAAACTAAAGCTGCCCAGTGACAATCTCATAATTATTTTCTGATATGTTACTTTACTAGAGCTTTCTCTACAGCTACATGGATTTTCTACAGTGACTAGGGCCTTTAGTATATACATTTCAATGAGCATTTGTGAAGCTGAGTAACCACTACAAAAACATGTTTTTTTATTGAAAGTCTTCCGAGTAAACATAAAGGCAGGGAGAATTGAGAGACTTAAGTTCGCATTAGGAAGTAATAGATGAGGATAAGGTAGGAGACAGCCGTGTAATATTCTAAAGTGCTTACTTGGACTTTACATTCCACAACTGAAGGCTTCCTTGTTCACTGCCAAGAAGTATTTTATTTAAGTAGGTACTGGGATGCAAAATTGCCGAAATTTTAAAAACTGATTTATCGAAAGTCAGTTGCAGGTATTCTTCTACAAAAGTAAAAGTTATAAAAAAATACAATTATTTTTAATAAAATATTTCAAAGTATTTTTCATATGCCCATTTATTTAGCACTTAAAGTCTAACACATTAAACATTTATGTGGCAGATTTACTTACTAGCTTATAAACTTTCCTTGAGAATTAAAACAATATGATGAGGGACAACGTATAAATGTAATTTAGACTCAAAATTTTCTAAAAATTTTAATATCAGCTATTTAAAATTTCATTCACTGCTGAACTGACTTACAGAAATGAAAAAATAAGAACTTAAAAAAAAATGCCACTAGGGATTGGCCTTAATATCATTATAATTATATCAAGAGGCAGAGTGAATATTCCAAATTAAGTGCTTGCTCTGAGCTCTTCCAGAGAGTGAAGGGCCAAATATCTAAAGAGCCTAATGGGCTACTCAAATATGTAAAAAGTAGGAGGCAAACTTTAATGAAACTAAGTGGCTTCTCACATATTTCCACAGAACCTCTAATAGAGGAGATGAAAAGAACTTATAGCCCTTCAGAGTGGAAAATGGCATAGCCTACTGCAAGATCAAAACATTTTTTGAAATCTTATAAATGCTTAAAATCCTAGGTACTTCACATACAGTTCATCCATGACAAAAACAATTTTTCACTGTTTTCCAATAAACCTGAATACCAACAAAGGTACATTTCATTTAATCTTTAGTTTCACATACTATCTGGCACACTGCTGCACACTCCCAGGGGTAATGTGTATCCCAGTTTAAGAAGCATAGATATAGATGAAAATTATACAAAGCCTACTTTAAATACTATTTTAAAAGAGTTCTGTCATTTGTAATTAGCAGTTTTATTTAAAATCATTACAAACAGCTCCCTGAAAACACTGATTCAATGTGTTGCTATAAAAACAAAAGCTGGGCATTAGCATCAATAGAAAGCCTACTAAACTCTAAGATTCAAATTCTCTAACTTTATAAAAGGACTTTTAACATCCATCTACACAGGGACTACTTTTGGAATTCTGTTCCCTCTACTTGAGAAAAGACAAAGCAAAGAATATAATATGAAGAATAAGAACAAAAGAATAATTAATAAGAATTCTTATTATTAAGAATAAGACTAATAATTAGACCAATAACATGAATAACTCCCAGGAGAGCAACCTCTAGAATTTCTACTAAAAAGAAACATACTGCATCAAACAATGAATTAATCAAGAGGTAATGTAAGATAAAAATGTAAACAGATTAACAAACTTAAAAGCTTTAATTTATGATAGACACAGTCTTTTACTGAGGAAAGCTAAGAATAAATTCCTAGATAACATAGTTCCATAAACACAAATCAGTGCCACTGTAAATTACTGTTAAAGGACACTGACTCATCCTTAGAAAATGGATGTGTATTTTCCTTCAGATTACAGAACTTCAAATTTACTATTATAATCTCCTTTACTGAAAATTGAAAACACAAACCAGGAATTAACAGGTATAAACATATACCAAAATCCACTCCACAGAGAAAATAATATAACACGTCACTAAACTTGAAGGACTGTAATGGAAAATGTATTAGTTGAGATAAACTAAACAGGTTATAAATAGCTCAATAGCTGACTAACACAGTTTAATCATTTTTTACTTAGAATTTTTTTCTCATACATGTTAATGATTCTTTCTTAAAATTGTTTTACTGCTTATATGTGAAACCTCTGGTATACAGAAGTTATGTTTATACGAGTTTTTAATTTTAACTACGAACATACTACCCCAAGATAAAGCAATAAATTGGTTAATTCTTTCTTACCTTCTGAATATATGTGCCAAATGATAAGAATGCTGTCAGTATCAACAGAGATAACGTGATCCCCAAAGGGTTGCAAAAGACGGATTTCTGCCTTATGACCTTTAAAGGTATGTACTACCTACAATGTCAAAGTTCAAAACAATTTCATATTACTCATTTATCATGTAATGTTATTCATGTTAATGAAAAGAAATATGCTGATCTTTTAGATGCTCATGTTAAGAAATGTCGTCCAACTTTGGATTATCCAAGGTTAGATTAACAAACAGCAAGAAACCAGACATAATCACCTTCTCTCCCAGCCAGTCCAATAATAAAAAAGCATGGATTAGGAACACAGAGGTGGACCTCCGAGATTCAGCCATCCAATGGAGCTTAGAGAGAAGGCACCTACAGTAGGGTCCCTAACTCAATTCAACCAGCACAACTCCACGCACGCTAGAAAAGTGTTATTTATGTTCTGGAAGGCTGACCTCTACAGACTCCTTCACCAGCTGGCTTCCAGATGAGATGACGGAGGAAAGTATAGGGTACTTCTTCCCTATAGCTTTCTGTTTTAGAAAAGAAGTACTACAGTTCTCAATAACTACTACCCCTTCCCCACAATTACCTTCTCACTTGACTTCAGTTCTCACTAGGCTCCAGTAACTCTTATTTCTTCTCCTTGTCCCTTTGGCCCTAGCATGGTAACAGCTTCCTACAACTGACAGTCTCTGATGCCTTTCCACAATTGCCTTCTATCTCTATCTCTCAGGAAAAACTAAAAACTGCAATATTTTGCAAAAAACAAACAAACAACAACAAAAAAACAGACATTTTCCTGACTATAAAAATCCAAACAGTTCCCACTAATGAACTCCACAGGTCAGTTATCCTCTGCCACAGACAGTGATGACAAAGACTTTAGGAACAAAGGTCAGTCCAAGTCAAACCTTAACAAGTATACTGATTCTACCACATGGCTATCTAGGCATCCCCACTGCCACTTTCCCTTTCATTCTGGACCACTAAAGGCAGGTCACCAAGTTAGTTGTCCCAGGAAAAACTCAGAAACCATTGGTATTTATGACAGGAAAAGATTCTTCCTTAGCAGTGGAGAAAACAGAGAATCTAGACTTCTCTATATAGAGAACAAGTATTTAGTTCTTAGAAAAGGAGTCATGGGCTAAGTTGTTTGTAATAAAAAAGCTAATTCACATAAAGCAGAAGCGCAAATATGAATCTCCCATGATAGCATTTTCAAAATATACATAACAAATCCTATCCAAACCAAATATACAAAGTAGAAAGTTCCAGAGATGGAACCCAACTAGGCATGAAAATTTTGAAGTAGCTGCCCAAATAATTCTGACATTAATACCTGGGAAAGAAAATGGTACTAAAGCACCAGTTTTAACTGATTTTGAGAATTTGATGAAATCAACTTTATCTTTCTCAAGAAAACTGTATATGAAAAAAAAAAAAAAAGTCCACATCCAGAGTGTCCCAGATGAAGAATGGCAACATTAAAGTTCCCCCCATTACCTCCTTTATCATGACAACTAATTACTAATTGCAAAAGACAAATTCAAACAGTTCAGTGATACAAACCTCTTTATTACGGGCAAATGCAGAGAAAACATTCCCATAAGCAGCAAAGACTAGCTTCCCATCAGCTGCCATACAGCAGATATCCTGTGGAAGAGAGTTACCTAAGAAAAAAATGTATATACGAAAGAAATAAGAATTTTTAAGATTTTGGAAATGAGATCTCAAATATACGTATAACATTTTTCACAGTTATAATTTTTAAAAATTATATATAATGAAAGCTGAGAATCAGAGTATAAAATTTTTACTTTAATATTAGACATCTAATATTAACTATCATATTAATTTCTGGTAATTGCTGACATAAAAACATAATTCTAAAAGAATGAAAAGCTTTTTGAGGTTATTTGGAAAAAACCTTCACTTAATACATAAAACTCTGGCTGATGGTCATCCACTCTGAATGTGAATGCCTTCATGAACAGCAAGTTCACAAATAACTCCAGGAAAATTTTATAAGTAAATCAAAACCTAGAACTTCGTCTAACTCTGCACTATGGAGCATCCCAAAGAAAACTCGTTATGATATTCTTTGCTGACCCATAAAATGAAAATATGGTTTCCACCCAGTCTTTTCCAAGGTAAATATAACTAACACCTCTAACCATTTCTCATATGATATGACTTTTTGAGTCTTCTCTCCTATCTTGGTCATACTGTTTTTTTGTTTGCTTGTTTGTTTTGTTTTTCTATTTTGAGGGCAGGAAGATGAGAAGATAGAAGATAGAAGTTTGTTTTAAGAATTTTTCATACTGCATATTACCCTTTTGGATTTTCTTTCCAAAACACTATTTTTATAGTTTATTATTCATTTCTGTATTCAAGTTAGGTTACACAGTCCTTCTTCTGCCTTCTATAATCTTTTTAAAAATGTAAATTTATCAGACATACATGTCTGGATCCTTACAGTTCTCCTCTATTCTCTTACAAATATCATATTTGATGGTGAAACTAGAATCTCTCAGCCCTGGCAATTCCTTTATTCCAATAGCTTCCAAAAAAATATTCCATTGGAAAAAACATCAAAATGTAAGGAAAAAAACTCTTCTTTACAGTAAAAGTAATGATAAAACTATAAAATCACTATTTGGTAATCATATTACTAATATTTGATTCAAGAAAGAACCATCATTAAATGATAAAAGCAGTGGATGAAACTTTGAAGAGTAATAGGACGTTTACATAATCACAATGTATCTTACCACAAGATACTTATTAAGCATAAAACTTTAAAATGGAGCCTTGTGACAAATGTCACCTTAACCAAATAACTGAAGTTATCACTGCCAGGAAAAAGACTAAACAACAACATGTGCCTTCTGATATGATTCATTAAGAATTCAGCATCATTTCCGTGTTATTTTTGACAGAGCATAATCTGAATCTAATTGTGAGGGAAAAAATCAAATTGAAGGATATTCTCAAAAAGAACTAGCCTATATAGTCTTCAAAAATGTCAATATTGTGAAACACAAAGAAAGTCTGACAAACTATTCCACATTAAAAACTAAAAAGACATGACAACTGAATATAACATGTGATCCTGTCATAGACTTTTTGTTGCTATTGTTGTTATGTAAGAATTCAGAAATATGCA
The DNA here is from genome assembly GCA_030015415.1 of Cynopterus sphinx. Taxonomy (NCBI): domain Eukaryota; kingdom Metazoa; phylum Chordata; class Mammalia; order Chiroptera; family Pteropodidae; genus Cynopterus; species Cynopterus sphinx. The sequence continues at coordinate 66,010,906 of CM057379.1, read as the reverse complement.
CTGGATTCTTTTTATTTTCTGTAAGTCTTAAATTTATGTCAAAAATTTAAAAAGATACTAAATATGTGTAAATTCAGGTTAAAGTTCACACTTACTTACTGCCACCAGACTAAGTTTCTGAACCTGTTTAAAAAAAGAAAAAGATTAAATCAATTTTCATTAATAAAAACAATTACAATAATCTAACACTTGAAGATTAAGATATAACTTCATATATGTTTGCTATGCTGTCCTTCCTTAAAAACAAAAACAAACAAACAAAAAAACACTTACTAACCCCAATTTTCTTATTAGGAAATCTATCGTTTCAACTATTTCATCGGAGTGGTGATGAAAGGGGTAGAGGAACATACTAAATACTAAATATTTTAGAGTTTTACAGGCTATGTGGTCTTTGTTGCAAATACTCTACCGCTAATGTATAAGAGCAGCCATATAATACATAAACAAATGTTCATGGCTGTATTTGAATTAACCTGATCTATGAATACAGAAATTTAATTTTCATATGCCAGGAAATATTAATCTTCTTTCGGTATTTCCCTCAATCTTTAAAAAATTTCAAAACCACCCATTTCAGAAGCACAGAGCTCATAGGGGTGTAAGTTAGAATTCAAACCCCAGAGATGCAAGAGTGCTAAGACAGAAAGTGCCCTTAGGGATCAATTAAATATCTCATATTTCTTAAATAAAAGTAGACGCATGTCTCCATCCCATGCCAAAATTTAATTATACTACATCCTGCTACTGTGCAAATTTTACGTGGAGGTTATGTTCTATTAGAATAAACACAAACATAAAAAAAAATAATAAAATGTCATGGGTCATATTAAAACAAATGGTGGGCAGGACTGGCTTGCAAGCTGTAGTTTGCTGACCCCAATCTATGGTTACTGATCTAGCTGTGTAACCCTGAGAAAGTTACTTGACCTCCCTGTGCCTCAAATCCTCACCTATAAAATAAAAATTTAAATAGATAAGTACTTGATAGGATTTATTATGACTTGATGAGTAAAAATTTGTGTAAAAGTTAGACTACAGTAACTGCTCAGTAAATGTTAGCTACTAACCCCACCACCATCAACTCCACCTGGGACATGGCCCTCACTTTCCTCTTCCACTAACACAACAGGCTACTAACAACCAGCTCTTCTAATAAGCCACTTGATTTTCACAATCCTTCGAGGAATATAACTCTACACAGCCTGGTTTTCTGAAAAGGTGCATGATTAACACTTGCTATTATCATCCTCCTCCTCAAGAAAAGGTCCCTGCTTTCACAGAGCATACATTCTTCTGGAGAGGACAAAAAAAAAAAAAAAAACATATCAAACAGCAACAAAAGGTTATTTCAATCACTGATGAGATAGATATGAAAGGAGAAAAGCCCACTAGCAAGCAGGAAAGTCTTGGGCAAATAGTGTATTATTTCTGAGATTTAGTTTCATAGTTTACATGTGGGAATATAGAATCATGATGCATGCGAAGAAACAACTGCAAGGCTTAGAGTTAAGTGACACCGTGCCAGACCCTCAACGTTGATAGAAAAATAGATGGAAATTTAGGGAAATGAGCTCGCTATCAACAAGGACAGTCTCCTAAATCATAATTAATCTCATCCCTTTCAGATCTCTCAGTACATGATATTCTGAATTTCTAACCCAGCTTGTGTCACCAATTGCACACACACACACACACAAAATCCCTTTGCAGCTGTTTTTCATGAAGAATGTGGGGGCTAGGGGCTTAGGTTTATCACATTTACATCTTCAAGGGAACCTCAATAAATCTCTACTGAACAGATACATTGCCAAAGAACTGAAGTATGCTCTAGTACTGTCCCCTGGCCAGAATGCCTCCTACACCAGCCCCCAAGAGGGCTGGCTGGCTGCAAGGAGCTGATCAGCACGTGGGTGTGACCTGGCGGTGAAACAGGGCAAGAAGGGGTTAAGGGAGGGAAAGGCGAAAGCGAAGCTCTCTGAAGGTGGTGGTAGTGCGGGGGGGGGGGGCATGGAATGGCCCCGGGGCCGCGCCGGGGGCCCGGGAGGGCGATTCCCGGGAAGCGGGCGAGGGAACCCGCCACTCACGTCATAGGTGTGGAAGCTCTTGCCCACGCAGGTCGTCACCCAGAAGCGGCGCTTCAGCGCGCTGAACCGCACCACGTGTGGAACGTCGTTGCTGAAAAGCCCCAGAGCCCGGAACCCCGCGAAGAGCGCGCTGGCCGTGCGGCCCGCCGCGTCCTGCTCCATGGGGGAGGCGGTCTGACCACGCTCGACTCCGGCCGCGGTGCCAGTGGCGCGCCGGGGCCTCGGGCGCGTCTCGTGGGGCCAAACTGGCCAGGGCGGCGGAGTCTCAGGCATTTCCGGTGCCTGCTGCCTTCCGCGTGCGCGGAGCCCGTCCTCGGTGCAGCTGACAAAGGGCTCCCTCCGGGGCCCGCAAGGGAGGCCGGGTTTGCGTTCCGCCGGACAGTCGGTCCCCAGCGCGGCAGGGTGCCTGCGCGCGCTGACGGGACGGGGAGAAACGGGTCACTTTCCCCCGGGACGTGGGGCGACAAGGGAAGCGCGAAGTCCCGGAGCCTGAGGGAGGGACCAAAATCTTGACCCGAACGGAGTCGAGTTAAACGCGTGAATATAAAAACGTAGAAAGCCACGACACGAAAAGTTGAACATGAACTGGATATTTGATGATGATACTGAAAAAAAAAATGTTTATGTGACAGCAGGTTTGTGACTCCGTTTTGACAAGTCCTTATCGTTTGGAGATGCATATCTACATATTAACGCATAAAATCATACATCTGGGCGTTGACTTTAAAAATCATTGGGGATAAAGTGCTGGGTTTTTAGATGTCACAAGACTGATCATTGTTGAACCTAGGGACTGGGTGTGCAACGGTTCATAATATTATCCCGATGCTTCCAATAAAATGGAAATTTTCATAATAAAAATATGTTTGTTAGCTTTTTACTGAGTTTGTTTACAGTAAAAAAAGATTGGAATATTAACAGATTATTGATTTTTCACCTATGCATTACAGAAATATGTACAAACTAAATAAAACATTTTTAAGAATTTTCTAAATTGAGTATAATGTAGATGTTGCTTTTATAACTAGGAGCAAAGACTTCTGCATCTACTGGCAATTTGGGGAGAAAATTGAAATATTTCCTGACCAGTTCACGAATGGGTGCTTTTGACACCCATTAGCATAATCTAATTCTCAAATGAAGTCTGTGAGGTGTTTAGAGCAAAAATTATATTGCTGTTTTACAAACAAGGAAGTTAGTTCGTTGGGGTTAAATGATGTGTCCAAAGTTCCAAGGTTATTTAGTGCCAAAATCCAGACTAGCACAAGGTTTAGAAAATCAGAAGCGGAGATCACTGAAGGGCAATTGGAAGATGGGAGAAACATGCATTCAGCCTTGGGCCACATGATGGGTGTGGATTCACATTAGCTAAGAAATGAGAGCTTTCTGGATATTTCCTATTAGGCCCTTAAATTTGGGGATAATTGGTTACACATTAATACATAACCAATATTTATGATTATCGTACTAATCAAATTTTAAAATGCTTATACTTCATTTTATTTTATTGACAAAATCCTGTCAGAAACCCGAGGAAATTTTAAGATCTTTCTTGTCCACCTGCTTCATTCATACGTGAGTGAACTACTATGGACTACAACTGTGCAATTCAGTGGTGGAAGAGCAAATACTACATGTCAGTTCTCCTTATTCTCAATCCAAGACTCTCCACTTTGGGAAGTTGTTCATTGTGGCTCCCTCATTTTTGCTCTGGTGGTGGTAGGTATATGAGAGCATATCTATCACTGGTTCAATAGTACCACTAGACTACACATTGCACCAAGATATTGTTACCAGGGTAGAAACAAAAGATTTGCTGAATAAGTCAGATGTATCTTGTCCACAGGTAAGCATAAACATTTCACTAAAATGTTATTATGGCAATTTTAATCTGGAGTTTGAAGACTATAGAAAATGCTTGTTTTAGTCAGCCTCCTTGAGAAATGCCACTTAACTGCTGCAGCATAGAGAAACCTCTTTAACAAACAGCAAACAATTTAAACTCTTTTCATGTAAATCTTCTTTTTTACATTTCAAATACTACTCTCTTCTTTCTAAGTAATAAGGAATTTAAGTTAATCTGCTTCACAGTTTTGCTGTGGTCAGATCTGGATTGGCTGTTTCTCTAATCCTCTATTTTGATAACACTTCGTGAGCCACAGAGTTCTGAGAATTACCAGCTTTGCTGCCTTTATTAAAGTTTAACACAGAAATGAATGGTGGATGCCTTTACCAAAACTCTGAACAAACGTTTACCTAATTAAGTAGCAGCAAATGAAACAGTTTCTTCAGCGATACCTATGTTTGTACTTACCCTGAAAGAGTCAACTCCCTGAAAAGAGTATTCTTAGGTTTGCTATCACTATAGGCATCCACGTAACATGAAGCTCCCCTATAGTCAGGCTGGAAAAATTCTCTTTGTTTTAAAGATCCTTTTATTTATTTATTTTTTTTTCAATTACACTGGGAACTCAAATCTAAAGTATTCCACTGTATTGAGCTGGAGTAATAGGACATGGGGGCTAGCAGTGTCAGGTGATGATATTATAAAAATACCATTCAATATTCTGCTCTTCTCTTCAGGATTTTTTTTTTCACTTTAGTGCCTGAAATGCAGCTTCCCAATGATCTATAAAATGTAGCTTCCAAGGGACATTGTCTTTCATGTAGCAGTTTTTTCTTATTATTCCGTGTAGTCTTTTCTTTGAATAGAATATCTGGTATGAGACTAAACCCATGTAGGCCTACTTACAGTAAGGTTACTACTTTTCTTTCATCCTTACTTAAAAAAATATCCTATGCTACATTAATCATGATAAAAATAATTATTCTCCATTCATTGATAGACTTTCTTGACTCTAAGGAACTAAGAATAGAAAAAAAGAGCAGGGGGAGGAGGAAATGAATGGAAAAATTAATCTGCAAATCACCATGAAGGTTCTTACCTTACATTATAATTTATAATAAAATTATCTAGAGAGAAGATGTTGGCATGCTATATTATCAATATAATTTGAACCCATTTTAGGTGCATAATAAACGCAAAATGAAAAAGTTATGATTAGAGATGTCCACCAACCTGGAGAATTGTTAGGAAGAGTTGTGAGGGCATAATTTCCCATGCTTATTTCATTGGTACAGAATCAGCATCCACTGTTACTAAAATGTTCGCTCCAAGAGCAATACTCTGATCATCAGAGTTCTTTCCAAAACTAGAAATTTAGAAGGAACAATGGGTTCTTTTAGTTCTCTTCTTTACCTCATTTTTATTTGTTTTGCTATAAACCTCAAAAGACCATATAAAACTATGTGTATGGGTCAGTTTAGAATTCTAGATAACTGAATACGTGGTTGAATGTCTCTGGTGGCGGTCAGTATGCAAAAGAATCGCTGAAGCCCTATAAACCAATATGCTGATTCAGGAGAAGGTGGGTGGAAAAACAGGAATCTTCGTTTAAACAAGCTTCCCAGGTGATTCTGATGCCAGTGGTCTGCAAATCACTTTGTGACCTATTGACCATTAAGGAAATTGCTGGCACAGTGATGCTGTTTGATACTGAACATGAGAGATCATGGAATGTGTGCTGCCAGTACATGTTATCAGAGCTTTAAACTCTTTGGCACCAGTTGAGAAAAGGCACCACTGAAATGACACAGTATTGCAGGATAGAAAACCTCAGTCACATATGGTCTTGAACTCATTACATTCACTGCTAAATCTTCAGGCAGGTTCCAGGGAAAGGAATAACTGAATCTCATTTGAGAAATTATTTACAGTCCTTTAAAATAAAAACATTGAGGCTATACTACTTTTCTGGAAACTAGGATTTATTTTCCAGAGGAATGAACCCTAAGCAATCCAGATTTGGACAGCATGCACAAAGGAGTGTTGCAGCTGAGACCGGAAGATAAATAAACATCCTGCCACTGATTAGTGTCTCTTAATTGCTTCCACACCATGTTCCCAGAAAGGCAACCCTCAAGTATATATACACCTCCAAACAGAATATTGTAAGAACAATAAGAAAAACTGAACAGTCACACAGAAAAGACCTACAGATGCTGCCATTTGGTGACCTTGCACTGAAAATGTCACTGAGTGACCTGTATTTTATTCAAGAAGTCTTTAATATCTAATAAATATCAGACACATCTTATGTTTCTGGTATTGTCAAAACCAAAACAGATATATAAGACTTGCTTCAGACATAAAAATAATTAAAACAGGTATACAGTTTGTGTTCTATAAAAGAGAGACAGACAAGAAAAAAGAAGTAAATAATAACTTTTAAGGATGTTGATAAATGTTCTGAGGGTGGGGAAAAGAACAGTGAGGAATATAAAGTGTCAGAGGTGCAATTTTAAATAATTCAGGGAAATTCTAACTTTTGAGCAATGGATTAGGGTCACAAAATATATTTTTATATCCTACATATATTACATCATGAGTATATTCTCATATAACTAAATATTGACAATATTTTAATACTATTATGACATAGGTACATTTCAAGTAATGTCAATAAAACACATGTCCAGGTAACCATTGTTCACATAAAGAAATTAAACGTTAACAGTAATTTATAAATTTCCCAAGTGAACTTCCAATATTACATACTCACTTCTCCTATTCATAACTAATTGTTAAGTTTTGTGATAATTATTCTTTTGCTTTTTTATTTAAGATAGCAAGCATATGTTATACAGAGAATATGTATTTGTTAAATGCCCTTGAACATTTGCAGAAAGTGATTAAATAGGTGATTCAAAAATCTTAATACATTTCAGGAAATTTTAGGAAGTTGTAAACCTCCCCCCCCAGGAAAAAAAAAAAAAACTGTATAAGTTTCATGATCAAGATGAGAGTAAGATCTTTTGAAAGATAGATTTTAAAAATTGACATTGATAAGCACTGAGGCCCATACTTGGTGCTATTATTTTTCTTCTTTCCATATCTAATTAGGTCTTTGGCTGGATCTCTTGAACATCGAAAAGAATTCACTTGCTCCAACATCTGTTATTAATCTTCCAAATAGGCCATTTAACTACATGCTTGGGGAGCACAAATGGCTTCATGCAGTCATCTATAAATATTGGTGGAGGGTGGCAGTTTTGCCCATAAGTATTCTTAATTATAAAAGGAAAGGAACAAACATGGTACCAGTTTATTTACATTGTTATTCTGACTTTTTCCAGGAAATTTTAAAGGAAATTTTAAAATAGTGGTGCCATTCTTTTTGGCACCAGGGATCAGTGCTCCAATGAGAATCAAATGCCTGATGCTCTGAGGTTGAGATCAGGCAATGATGCTAGGGCTGGGGAGAGGCTGCAAATACAGAGGAAGGTTTGCTTGCTCGCCACCGCTCATCTCCTGCCGTGCCACCCAGTTCCTAACAGGCCATGGACTGCCGAGGGGTTGTGGACCCCTGTTTTAAAAGATACATGCAATATAACATGATAGCAAAAATTAAAAGTAGATTTAAGATGGAGAAAGACATAAAACAAGGTGTCAGTGGGAATAAGATGAAGACAAGATTGAGAGTAAACAAATATACAGGCTTCTTTCTTTACCAAAAACAGAGAAACATTGATTAAAACTGAATTTTGAGAGACAGCTTTGGTTCTTATGACTTATTTTATTTAAGTTGGCTATCTTTACAAGACATAAACTTGAATATAGAGTTAAATCTATGTGTTTGATTCTGTTTGGAAACAAATTTCCAGGTTCCACACAGAGTGTCTCAGGAAATACAGGAGAAAAATCACAAAAAACAATGTCCCAACAACATAGCATTGCCTTGTGAAATCTTTGGCTCCTTCAAAACACTTGTCTAGAAGAAAGATTAATGTATTTCTCAGACATTTGTTAGAAAAATATATTTAAAAATTCAGCGTCAACTTTATTCTATCAATTTGTTTCCTTCCATTTTCAGAAATGTGCTTCTATGTAAAAACCAATTATTTTTGCTCTATAAATTGTATACATTAAAGATGCAAAATTACTAAACATTTTCTGTTTTACTTTACTACAAAAATATTCTTGATTTTTGGTAAAATTTGTTTCTGAATTATGAAATAAATAATGTAATATTATGATAATTTAAATGCCTTTCTACCTTGGCTAAGAATATATCATTGATGTTCAAATTTCTCTGAGGTGAATTAATATGTGGACATAGTAAATAATTAGAAGCAAACCTAAAGGAGTCCCAGATACGTTAGTCCTATTTGTAGGAAAGAGAGTTTGCGAGCGGTGCAAATAATCTGATCGCATTTCAAGACACTCCCATTCATAGAAATGCAGGCTAATAGGTCATATTGTGATTCTCACAAACCATCTTATGAATGTAGGATAAGATTTCTGAGAGGGCAGAAAATTAGATTAGAGAAATGATCTTCCCCGCAGACAATCTGCCAGCCACTGAACAAAGTAAATACATGCGTAGTGGCAACATAGCTGACTGAGCCTGAGTGGCATGTCACTCCAGGTAAAATGGATTTAAGAACTTTGAACTTCTTCTACCATTGTTCAGCACCATCCCTGGGACACTGATCAAGTTAAACTTTCCGCTCATATATCAATTGATGTATTTATATCTGCTCTATACTGGCCTGGGTGCTATGGCTAAGGTCGTCCCTCCCACTATTGTTTAGAGCATTCTGAGTGAAGGGTGAATGACAGGGTACCTGTGTCTCTGGCTTGCAGCAGGCTTTCAAGAATTAAAGAATGGATTTAAGATATTTTGTTTACCTTTGTCTTGTCTCTTCCAGGTGTGGGGATGTCTAACAGGGCAAAGAAAGAAGGACTAGAGACATGATTTAAAAAAAGAATGATTCTGAAGCCACCTATCCCCAGATAGTTTCTCTAGAACAAGCACAATGCAGGAGGAGAGTGATCAGTGGGCTCTAAGTACCCGGGGAAGTAATAAAGTAAAGAAAAGTGAAGCCATTCAGTAAAGAAAAGGTGACAACCATCTAGTTTTTGAATTTAAGAATTATTTTATTAAGAAACATATAGTGTCAATAACAAAGCAATATGTACATTATTAAAAGTGCTTACAAAATAAATTAAAATATATTTCATAAATTAAAAAAATATATTATATTAGCTTTAACAAAGGCTTTTCTTCAGGATCTGTTTGTATATACCATTCTCGTCTGTTACATAATTTTTAAAAATTGGCTTAAAACACTCTCACAATATTTGCATGGAAATTCAAATTTCTTCATTGTATGTACAACTTTTTGTGCACACCTTTTTGATTTTATTTCCTTCTTTTGTAAATTTTTAGTATGAGAACACATGAAGTGTCAGTACATGTGGAAGAATATTTAAACAGAGATTAAATGCCATTGATTTCAACTTTTTTTCTTTTTCCAAGGGAAAAAGTTCTCCTTCCACTACACTTTTAGATCTTTCCCTTACATAAGGCTTATGTAGTTCCAGCTGAGAATTACTGTCATAAAGCCAGTGGCCCAGACATCAATGCTACAGAAGTCTCAGACCCCTGATATCTAAGGGATAGTATTATCCCCCACATTATAGCCAACATTAAACAGTAAAAGTTTACAAAAATAAGTTAAGACCCTTCTATAACTAAAAAATAACTATTGGTGATCTCTTGAATGTCACAGAGTTAACATTCCATCTACCTAATGAAGATGATTTACTTTGTTGCTGTGAAGTATGACTTCAATGAAGGTTTATTCTGTTTCTGTTAAAAGCGAGTGAAATGACGCCACAATCCTATTAATTTTGAGACGACGTCTTGACATTCATTTGTTGTGTCTTCTCTTTCCTTCATTGCCTGGGTATTATTTATCTGTAAAATAGAAAAATCAATAATCAGAATTAATTGTGACTATTTTTAACTGTTGAGTGTCACATTATATTCTCTTCTCTAGGCCAATCCATCTCTCAATATGTCTCTAAAACACCTGTCTGCTCCTATGTGCTTTCTCCAGAGGAATGCCCTCCCATCTTTCCACCCACCTGCTTTTGCTTCAAGGTCAAACATCATCTCCTTCACAAGGCCTCTGCTGATTGTTCAGTCTTTTCTTTTGAAAACTCTTATAGTGTTTCCCAGTGTGTTTCATTTAACTTGGCTCTCACTCACATGTATTCCCCACAGTGCTGAGCACAATCTTTTTTTTTTTCCATGTAAGAAACACTGAATATTTATTAAATGAAGAAGTAAATAAATAAGTTGATGATTTCATGATCTCCCTGGCAAAATCATAAGTTCTTCAAGAACAGGACAAATCTGATGGTTCTCAATAGATATGATTCAGCAAACCTATTATTTGGACCTAAAGTTCTCCCACCTTCTGTCCTTCAACTACCTAGAAGTGCCACAGACACCGAAGGCTTTTCTGAAGACCCTAAACTTAAATAATAGATTGCAACAATCTTTCAGTGTATTCTTCCACCTAAATTACTGTTGAGTAGTTAATGACAGACTGGACTTCTTAGATATGCAATATTTGGATCAGTAAGATTACTAAGCAAAAAATCTTAAAATCTGTTAATTCATAACTTAATATTATTGGTCTTAGGCTCTCCCTTTGGGCTTGGAAGGGAGCTGAAATAAATTACTCAAGACTTTCCCTTTTTTATTGTCCGGAACCTGATTTAGCCTGTCCTCTATGCTCTTCTTACATGAATGAACTTCACTGTGGCCATCTGTAGATTTGCTAGAGTGTCCTTGATAGAAGGTGTAGAACTGAACAGGTTTTTCACAGGGCTGCCTGGTACTGAGTACCCAATTTAAGCTCAACCCAGATCCATTCTATGGCTTCAGTCTTCCATCTCTAAAGAAGTGACAACCTTGGCCACCCAGACACCCACTGTGCAAACTGATATAGTCCACTGGTTAACAGATAGCAACCATATATATCTGCATCGTTTCTCTTTGCCTTTTTAAAATTTGTCATCAGGAAGAGAAATTCCCCGTTTTACTTGCATGTTGAAGTAAATACTTATTGAGTATTAGTTATACGTCAGGCACCATTCCCAGTGTTTCTACAAATATTGACTCACTTTTATACTCACAAACATTCTCTGTGGGACTTGCTAACATGATCCTCACTTTGCAGATAAAACTGAGCACACAAACGGCTAAGTAATTTATCCAAGTTTTCAGTTAGACATTATGAGGCTCGGATTCAAAATCAGGCAAGACAGTCTCCAGACTTCCTGCTTCCAACTGTGCACTACTGTTTCCATATTTAAAGTTACACCTTCACTCAAATGCATGCAAAACTTTTACAATATAGACAGCAATATCACCCATACAAGCAATTAAGCAAACATAGGTAAAGATTTAACGTATAATTTAACATTTGAAAAAAGAACACAATTATTAAGTGATAAGCTGAACTAATGCTGCTCAAATTAATGGATAAAAATCTCACAAGAAGCCCATACACGGGGATTGTGATTTTGAAGGTCTCGGTCGGGTCGCTGGGAATGGGTATTTTGACCGATCACCCTCCCACGCTCAAGCAGCCAGGACACTGATATAGGAAGCTCGCTGATCATACCATGAAACACTGGCGTAAGGTTTAGACCCATAATTGTGCCTAAAGAATCAGAACCGTAGAAATAGCTGGATTTCGGTGGAGACGTCAACGTGGGACTGACCATCTACAGCTTTTTACCCAGTTCATCTGCTCTTCAAAAGATAGCAACTGAGGGAACATCACGACTCCTGCCTCGCACGAGAACCCCACTTCCATACAAGGTTAGCTCTAAGGTATGAAGAAGTCGGAGCGCGTCGCAGCCGCTTACCCGCATCCCGGAGTAGCCCGGGCACTGGAGCGTGAGCGTGGCATTGGTTTGCACCGCGAAGGTTTCCTTGGCGAGGGACGTGCAGCCGCGGGAGGGATGGAATGTGAGGCGCTCGATTTTAGAGAGGCAATCCGGCTGCTCACCGACCGCAGAGTTTGCGAGGAAAGGAGGAAACGCGGGGGTGGGGGAGGGAAAAAGAGAAAGCGTCGGTAAGACCGGAGCGAAAGCGGCGCGGGGGTGCGACGGGGCGAGAGCGAGGGACACAAACGCGGGGGAGAGGAAGGAGATCTCGGGGGAGGAGACGGAGAAACACCCCACGCAAGGAGGAGGAGGAGGAGGAGGGGGGGGGGAGGAGGAGGAGGAGGGGGAGGGGGAGGGGGAGGGGCGCCGTGCGCGTGGCGGAGGCGCTTCGGGGGGAAGCGCCGCGCCGCCCGGCTCCGCCCAAGACTCGGGGCCGCGCTCGTGCCAAGAGGCGGCGCGGAGACACCGCACCCCTGGGGTGTGGGATGTGCGCCCCTAACGTGGCGCCCCGATACTAGTTCCCCTTTTGCCATCACCCTCGGGGGTGGGGAGTGGGCCAGCCCCTTTCGGAACCCCGCCAGTTAGCGAGAGGGACCTCCTCGCCCTCAAATGGAAGAGAAGTGGTCTTCCCAGGTGGACACCCGCCCCGAGGTTCCGGCACCGAGTCGTCCCTATTCAGTCGGCGTCACCCGGGAGCCCAGCCACCGCCTGGGGTTCTACACACTGCAGGGGACCCTGTTCATGGAAGGCCTGCTGCCTCTGGAGAAAACCAGAGCCACTGACCACTTACTCACCCGGTCTTTACAGTTAGCGTAGTTGTTGCGCAGGGTATATTTGGTCTGGAAGAAAGAAAAAAAGGGTAAAGACATTCACCAGAGTAATCACCGCCTACCCCCCCCCCCCCGCCACACAGACTCCTGTGCTCCCAGATTTTAAAGATGCTCCGAAAAGTGTCCATTCAGGCACTCGTTTCCTATGCGTCTGTTCTTGTCATTGACAAAGTAGCGAAACATTTAGCATCGTCAGCGAATGCCTCTAATGTTTGAACCTGGATATCAAAGGATCCTGGTCCTAGTCGTGGAAGGAGACTCCCCATCCCCCATCAAAGTGGGCACAGCTGTACACATGTGAGCACTATGCTATTTTCGGATGCCCGCATCTTCCCTGTAGTCATTCATTCATTTCATATATGCATGCCCTATCTAGAAATTAGAATAATCAAGAATGATTACCACTATACATTAAATGATTACCACTATATATTAAACAATCCGAAGCACATCTTATCGCATAGCATCCTAAGGCATCAAGAATATTAGAAAGACCTGAAGTGTACCTCCTGGTGAGGGAAGGTATCCTCATTGCTTAGGGCATAGCTCACAAGAAATTCCTCTCTTTTACTCCTGTTTTCTTTCTTTCTTTCTTTCTTTCTTTCTTTCTTTCTTTCTTTCTTTCTTTCTTTCTTTCTTTCTTTCTTTCTTTCTTTCTTTCTTTCTTTCTTTCTTTCTTTCTTTCTTTCTTTCCTTTCTTTCTTTCTTTCTTTCTTTCTTTCTTTCTTTCTTTCTTTCTTTCTTTCTTTCTTTCTTTCTTTCTTTCTTTCTTTCTTTCTTTTTTTCCCCTCAAGCTTGTCTTTTTAGCTGTACTGGTGGAGCAGCATTTTAGCAGAGGGTAGACACCCTTGGTGAATATGTGTTAGCTGTCCATATTTGCTCCTCATCAGCATCTACATACTTAATGTGTGCTGGCTTCTAGGTAGTCGTTTTAGTAGCCAATATATTTCAATATCACTTTAAAAATTTGTGACAAAATTCTGTGCCATGATTTTTCCACTCAATTATTTTTCTTTCTTTGAAAGCAAAATTGTGCTTTGTGTGTATATGTCTACTCTTCAGATGAAAACATTTTAAAACAATGTTTCTTCACTTACCCCACTTATATATGAGTTCAGCTTTAGAAAAATGACATCCCGATAAATTGTTCTAATCTTCTCAAAGTCACAGTCAGTAAAATTGTAGGTTAGCACCAGCCCTACCAGTTGCAAAATGAAGATCTTCCTGAAAAAAACTGAAAGAACAAATAATAAAGCATCACGCAATGTACTTGGAAACCCAATTCCACCCAAGTTTCACACTAAACTCTTTCACCCAACACTGAATTGCCTCTAGATCTGCAAGGCCTGCCTTAGGAGCAAGTGCCCAGGCACTACTCTTTCCCTCCCAATCCCAGTGCATAGAAGCTCACATTCACCCATGCTGTTGCCTTAAGTTGGAGTCTCCCTGATGCTCCAGAGCATTCTGCCTCCACATATATAACACCTAAACGCCTACGGGCTCTTTTCTCCTAAGCCAATGATTTTCCTTGATGTCATTTGCTTCCTTTATAGAATTCTGAATTGATGACATGAAAGAAAAAGAAAAAAAAAGGACTAGCCAAATCTATGGAATTTTAACATTAGCAAAATCATTAGGAATTTCCCTCACCTTCTTCCTTTGATATTTGCCCTAAACTTTTGATATATGCCTTAATGTGCTTTAAGAAAGAGATGCCCACGTCTTTCTCCCACAGGGCCATTTTCATGACCACGCCCCTTTCTTTTTGGAAAAAAGACCCCCAAACAACAGCCACTTTAAAGACTAGGTGCCGCTGCTAGTGCATACTGTACACACTGAACATTGTCTTCGGCCATTTGCAACTGGTGGTTTCCCTCCTTTGTGGCTACTAAGAAAACTCATGTGTTTACTTAATGGGATGCTTTGGAGAGTGGGTACAGCCTGAGGTTTGGACGGAGTTTCCATGTGAAGGAATTAAATGCGCAATTGTGACCAGAATCTTAGGCGCAGGGACGATAAAAAGTTGACATGAATGGGAAAAGATTCTCTGGGCCTGCCCACATCCCCCAACCCCACTACTTTTCAAAGCACTCTTCTCAATTTCAGGAAAGATGCACTGACACTGGGCTGATTGGGAGCGCCTAGTGGGGCTGCGGTCTTCTCTACATTCTATATGTAATCTACCTGTACATTCTCTACACGTCGAGAACTTTTAAAAGCACAAAGTCCTGCGCCCCGCCACCTTCACAGCCCCACTCTTTGGGCCAGCATAAGAGCGAGGACGCCACATTCAGGTGGGACCAGCCCGCGCGGCGCGGTGCGCAGAGGTGCGCTCGGCGGGAAGGTGCTGTCCAGCGCGCAGCGAGCCTGGTGGCGCGCAGGATTCAAGCGCCCTGCGCACCATGCTGAGCAGCCAAAACAACTTTGGATGTCTCCGGCCCATCTTGGGGCCTGAGTACAGGCACAGGCGAGGGCAGGTGAGGCACCGAGATGGCGGGCTCAGATTTTAGGCGCAAACCCTTGTCAACCCAGAAAAGGGAGTTGAAGCGCAGCGGAGACAAGGAGGGTGCTTGAGAGGATGTCTTAACACCTCTGGGCTCTGGCAACGCCAACGGAGGGTTGAAGGGACAAAAGGCCGACACCAACCAAGCTGTTGGGAGTATGAAGCCTGCTCCGCCGGAGCTTGGCCCGCGCTGCCCGGGCTAGCCTGGCGCCCAGCTCCCCTCTCCCTCCCCTCTCCCCCCTTGCATGTCCAAACTTGCAGAGCCCTGGTCCTTGGGAAGTTCCTAGGAGTCATCACCGAAGCCTCCAAGGCAGGGAGCCCTAACAAATGTCACGCGCCACATGGAACAACAGGAGGGGGTGGCAGGGAAGAAGGGGGGGTACAGACTCGGGGGTGGGGGTGAGGGTGGGGTGGGGATTTCACCCAGAAGTGAACTTTTTTCGTAGAAAACGCTCGACAGCTGTTCCAGTACAGATGAACCCAGTTAACTGATTAAGTCTTGAGGATACAAGTGTGGCGCTGAGGATGGGAAAGCCGTTGATTCACCGCTGACTTCAAAAATGGTCTGGAACCGTCCAAGACTAGGGTTTCATGTCTTGTCAACATCCTTTGGGAAAGTAGTCCCCCTCCCTCCCTGCTTCCCTATCACCAACTTTTCAGGATATTTTGGATGGTGCCAGGACCTGATTCTTTTGCTGTGACATCAGAGCTGTTGCCGGACTACAGCTGGACATTGGATAAGCAGTCTGGAGCTAGAGACACTGATCTTGACTGGGTTGAGATACACTGATGGAGGCAGAAATGGAAGAAAGTAGCCCTTTCTGAAGTTCTTTTTTCCTTTGTTTCTTTTAAACATTACATCTATGTGGGTCTTTGTAGACGATGGCTCTTTGCCTGTTAAACAACTGCTAAACATTTGTCCCTGGAGCCCCAATTTCCTTATCTGTAATTATGTGATCTCTGAGATCACTAAGATCATATCACTTTTCCACTCAAAAACTCTTGGTAGACTCCCCTCTTGGCTTCAGTTGTCTTTCCAGCCTTATCTCCATTCTCCTAGGCTCTGCAAAGGTGCCCCAAGCTTTCCTCTTCCCAGCCTCACACTCTCAGGTGTTGGCATTTTCCTGTCATTCAATTCTCACTTCACTAGCCATCTCCTCCAAAAGTGGTCTCCTACCTGGATGTGCCCTCATTTTACTTTAAGCTATATTTATTTTGGGCTTCCCTCTTGTGACCTCCATTCGTTATGTAATAGTTCAAGAATATTTTTCAATCTTATTTACTAGACCTTGAGTTTTCTTGGACGCAGGAATGTTTTATAATTGATCTGTTTGATATCAATTCACTTTTTCCCCAAACATTTGAAGTGACTTGTAATAATTTAATTGGTGCCAGAAGGTAAAATCAAAAACAAAAACAAAATCTAAACAATAAAAAACAGTCAAGATAAGACAAAATAAAGGACAAGGAATAATGGAGACAAGGGTCAGTTACGAGGAATGCTGTAGAAAAACAATATTAAAACTGGAAAATTAAGACAAGCTCAAAAGTGAGTTCTGATCTTCTAAACACTAATTGCAAAGGATAGCATAGTATGGGCTCTATAAGTTCATTAGGATAAACCAATTTTTCTTACAACTGTGGTCATCATCATATTCACCAGAGAGCTGTCTTGTGTGCTACATGTAATAGATACTCAATAAATCTTCAGTAGATTGAAGTATATTAACTTTCCTTTACAATCATTGTCAGGTAGCAAACTATTATATTAAAAGAATCTCTCTATAAAGATCCCTTTTTTTAGCTTTTTTCCTGCCCTCCTCCTGGAATCCATTTATGCCCTGTCTGGGCATAAACTAAGTAAGGACATCTTTGAAAATTCCTGGCTAGCTGAAGAGCTTCTTGTGTTTCTGCTCTTTTCATTTATTTAAATGCTGAAGGTGTGAACTGTACCTATATGTGAACCTAGTTTGGGAAATCCTAGTTGAGTCAAGAATGGTGCCCTTCTTATAGGAGGAAACAGAAGTGAGATCATTTGAATCATTCTGTGATTACTCAGAGAGCTTAGGCAATTCTCTCACCTGTAAGATGGGCCAGAAAATGACCCACCACAGATCTCCTTTCTCCTGCTCTATCTAGAGAGATCTGTCAATCATTTATTTCTTTAAATATTTTTAATTCTTTTAAAATAATAGTTTCTTTTTTTTATTTTCTTATTCTTTCCCTACCTCCTTTTAAATTTACTCCTTTTCTCCTCTTTTTTTTAACTGTCCTGAATATTCAAAGAGCCTAGTCTTCATGAAAAACTATGTTTGAAGAAGTAGATCCAAGGTATCAGGAAAAAAAGATTCTTATTTTTTTTAACTTATTAAATCACAGAGTCATTGGATTAAAAAAAAGTGGAAGGGCTATCAGATAGGTTATTGATGAAAAGGGAGAGATCTCTATCTTTGGGGTAGGAAAAGTGGGTGACACCAGTCTTCTCTTGGTAATATTTTAGGAAGTGTAACAGTGGACTTTCCCCCAGCAGATGGGTGGTTTCTATGAGAGCCTGAAAATAAAGTGATTACTCTCAGTTCTTCAGGATGCTGATTATATAATCACTCTACCTTTTGGCTTTCATATTCTCATCTAGAAAGGAAGGGCCACACTTTGCAGAGATGAATAGTCTTTCTTTCTTATTCTAACTTCATGTTCACAGAAAGGTATAGTATTCATATAATGTGAAGTGATCAGTGTGTGGTTTGTGATGACTGCAGCACAAGTTCATTTTGACCATTCAAGTTGCCTTACTGTTGGTCTGAATAATTGATTGGTTTCACCAAACACCATACTTCCTCCAAGATCTTTTAAGGACATCAGTGAACTGGAAAGTGAAGTGAGGGAGTTTCCTATGACAAATGCTAAAAACATCTTTTATTTTATTCTATTCTCAGGTTGTTGATACCTACATAATCAGCTTATGGCTGAGAAATGTTGCCAGGTATTTTTGAATTAGGAAGTGAAGAAAGCTTAATATACGTATGAAAACCTAGAGCTTGTGCTTATTCTTCTGTAAGGAAACAGTCTTACCTTCAGCCATTGGAGGTAAAAGATCTAGCTTACTTTACTGATTTTCTACATCTATAGGATGTAAACAGGAAGAAGATGGTTCAAGAAGAAGGTAGGAATTGAACTTTCTTAGACTGCTTCAGAAATGTGTAGAAGAGGTCAGAGGTGAAGGATAGTTTCAATTTTGGATACTTTTGAAAAAATATTAATTATGCTGGGTATCTTCTATTTTCCCCTCCTGATATACCCTCCTAGCTTCCCTATCCTGCTGTACGATTCCCTCCCCCCCCCCTTGCTGGAGTCTGACCCATAAGGACTGCCTCAATGACTTTCTTGACTTCCAGCTCTGGCAAGATTCAGAAGGTAAGAGGGCAGTAAAGCTGAGATTTAAATTCACCCACTCCGTTTGCATTAGTTCCTCATAGATTGGTTTCTTTACCTTCCTGAGGGCCCCAGCCCCTGTTAGTTGACCTTTTTCATCTGTGGCTTGCTAGGTTCTAGTAACCATTTCTTCTCTTTGTCCCTTTAGTTCTAAAGATGTTAATAAGCTCCTTATTCTTGCTAGCCTGGGGAAAATAATCTATTTAGTCTATTCTAAATGTTATACTTGGCTGCTCAGACCTAGTTTATACTCATTGTCCTGACAAAATGTATTAATAAAGCTGCTTTTTACCCTCAAAAGTGGCACAATTTAAACAATAAAAATCATTTGTTATTGTTGATTTTTCTACTTGTATTCTTTGCAAATAGTTATTTTGTTGAGCTCTCCTACAATTACCTAGTTTGAGTGTGCCATTTTTTTCTGTGGGCCACTTGACTGATATAGTTACCTATAGTCATCATCAGTAAGTCATCTCTTGAAGCCATCAGCTAACTTTACCTTTTGTATCTACCTTGTGGTGTCAAACTAGCTTTATAACTTTTATAGAGGAAATGGTGGCTCTTGATATATAATTAAATTGTAATTTTTAGAAAAATTTCCTGCTCTTAACCATGAAAGATATTATAAGAAATTCCGCAGTTTTCTTCTTCTTCTCCTTCTCCTTCTCCTTCTCCTTCTCCTTCTCCTTCTCCTTCTCCTTCTCCTTCTCCTTCTTCTACTTCGTCTTCGTCTTCGTCTTCGTCTTCGTCTTCGTCTTCTTCTTCTTCTTCTTTTTTTTGTTTGGTCAAATGACATCTCTTCCTAGTAATACTGTCAGCCTAGATTTGGAAGAAAGTTATATACCTACTTAACACAGTTGTGTAACTTGCTTCAGACTTAACCATAATTGTTTACAAATAAAAACGTCATAAGAAAAGTGACTATTATGTGAGTCAAGTGGTAGCCATTAGTTTATTTCTCATCTGGTATGTTTGAGGTCCTCCAAGTATCTCCTTTATGGTGAATCTCACTCTTATTAGTAATGATATCTGAGTTAAGCAATGGCCCTAAGTATTTTCTCTCTCAAATGTAATAAACTCCTAGTTTATTGCAATAGTAGACCTCATTGAGGTCTACTTTTTTTGCAAAGAGCCAGTCAGTGTTTCTAAGAATGGGCTGCCTGAGAATTCCAGACTCATGGTGAGGGGAAGGGAGAAAGAAACGGAAAAGGAGGAGACTGTAGAAAGCTGAGGAAGGTAAATGGACAGCAAAAAACTATAGGGTCAAAGAGTTTGATCTGGGGCCTGTCCTCATGTGGGACTATCGTCTAGAAAAAATTTGGGGAGTTTAGAGCATGTGGTCAGCAAACAATGGCCTATTCACTGAATCTTGTACACCTACTTTTATAAAGAAAACTTGTTGGAACATAGTCATAACCATTTGTTTGCAGCATTGTCTCTGATTCCTTTTGTGCTGCAAAGACAAAGTTGAATTGTATAGAAAGAGACCATCTATCCTGAAATGCTTAAAATATTTAGTATCTGGTATTTTACAGAAAAAGTTTACAGACCTCTGGGTTAGAGAATCATACTACTTGGCCTTATTTTGAGTTTTGTCATTGACAATCTATATTGTTTATGGTCCCAAACCAGTAATTTCTCCTTGAATATAGTCTTTCAGTCAAGGGGATTTCTCCCCCACCCCCACCCCCTGATTTTTTCAAACTTCTACCCTTATGATATAAAAATTTGTAATATAAACTCCCAATTTACATTAAGTACCTAGGAATATTGATCAATTATGCTCCAGAGTTTCCAAGTTTTCTCATTTACTCATTTGTCATTTACAAATTTTCTCATTTTAAAGGTTTGAATTTTTTTTAGAGAACATTTGTCATAAAATGCATTTGAAAATAAGGGATCTAAAAAACCAGAAGAGGATCTCAACAACTCTATCTTAGAGAATACAATCTACTCTCACATTTTTGAAGGAAGAGATTTATAGAATTATGTGGTTGTTATTCCTATTAGAATGTGCCCACTTATAACTTCTTTGTAATTTAATTTAATGAATACCTGTTTTTTTCCCCTCTAAATCACCAAGCTTCTCTGATACGAGTTGAATTGCTTTTCCTACCTCTATTAATATTTTTGTAAAATTGGAGCTTTTTTATTAGTGACAATTCTTTAAGGCATTTCTTCTTGATGATAATAGTTTTGCAGTAATCTTGATAACTTCAGACCTGTACGTTTAAATTCATATTATAATGCTTATATCTACATTCTGTTTAGGACCTAGCGCATTGTCTCATTATATCATAATGTAACTCAATTACATTTAATATTTATTCATCAACTATTAGTTGCAGTGAAGGAAATCCAAAGATTCAGATAATGCCCTATGATCTTTTGTTTCATAAATAAATATTTTTAAAAGAAACAATTAATAATTAAAATTGTTATTTGATTTATAATAATCAAAATTATTAATTTAAAAATAATTAAAATTACAATATAGTGGGTTAATTACTAGTCAGTATGAAAATCTGGAGATGAGGGCATATGGTCCTGAATTTGGCAATTTGTTTACACAATTCTATTTTCTCTTTATGCTTCACTGAATGATTTAAAAAGTAGTTAATATATACAAAAGTCTTTGAGTATATGGCGAGAGTCTCAGTAGTGCATTTTATACAGTTCTCATTTCATCTTCAGATAAACTGCCCACCACTAGGTGTCTCAATGGGAATGTGGAGCATCCCATACACCTGAGAAACTTCCTGAGCAAGTATGTGAAGAGCAGCCGTGAGCATTTTTATCTCAAAGGGCTTGGGAGTGACAGTCTTCATGAGTCATTATTTTGTAGTTGCAGAGTGAGGCTATGTATCTGTCCTGTCTTCCTCTGCTCAGGCTGCTATAACGTAATATCATAAAATTGGGCAGTTTACAGCAGATGTTTATTGCTCACAGTTTTGAAAGCTGGGAAGTCAGTGATCAAGGTGTTGGCCAGTTTGGTTTCTGGTGAAAGTTCTCTTCCTGGCTTGCAGATGGCTGTATCCTCACATGGTGGAGAGAGGGGTCATCTCTCTGGTGTCTCTCCTTAGGACACTAGTATTATGACGCTAATGCCATCATGAGGGCAACGCACTCATGACCTAATTACCTTCCATCTTTGAATACCATCACATTGGGGATAAGGGCTTCATCATGTGAATTTGGAGAGGACACAAACATTCAGTACATAGCATGAATATCTATCTGACAAGTTGCAGAAAAGAAGCATTTTCTTAAGTAGAAGCTATTTTACCATTTTTTCCTTTGTTTTCTTTTTCTTTGTCTCTTTCTTTTGAACTAGTTCAATATTTTGTTAAGATTTTATTTTTATTGCTTTGTTTGCTTATTAGCTATAGTTCTTTTGTGTGTGGGCCTACTTTAAAGTTTGCAGGGAATATCTGTAGATTATCACAGTCTACTTTCAAGTAATATACCAATTCATGTATAGTATGTGATTTATAAAAGTGCATTTCTATTCCCCTGATCCGGGTTCTGTCCAATTGCTGCCATATACTTTATTTCTATGTATTTTTTAAAACTCTACAACACATTATTATATTAGCAGTCAATTGTCTTTTAAAGAGATGTTTTAAATAAGAAATATTTACCTTACATATTTACCCATATAGTTATTATTTCCTATGCCCTTCTTTATGTTGTATAGATCTATGTTATTTTTTCTAATAAGAGACTTTTTAAAAGCATTTTTTGTAGCTCAGATCTGCAGTAATGCATGTTTCCCAACACTTTTCATGCTTCATTTTTTTTATTGTTCCTATTGTTATATTCTCAAGTTAACTATTTTTTTCTTAATGCCATCCAGTGTATTTTAAATTTAAGATGTTGCACCTTCCATTTCTAGAAATTTGATTTGAGATTTAAAAAATATATTCTGTTTTTATTTAACAAACTCAATCTTTTATCTTATTAAATATATGGAATACAGTTTTATTAACTATTTAATGTCTTTTCAATTAATTCTTTTATCTCTGTCATTTTGGATTTGTTCTCATGAATTGATTTGTTTCTTCCCATTATGAGTAGCATTTTTCTTCTTTCTTGTAGTTCTAGTAATTTTTGTGAGCAATATTGTGAATTTTACATTTTTAGGTACTGGATTTTTTGTACTAATATTTTGTGCCTTGTTTTGGGACACAGTTAATAAAAACATTTATTTCTCTGAGTCCTGCATTTAAACTTTGTTAGGCAGAATCAGAGTAGCTTAGGGCTGATTTTTCCCGAGACAATAGCTACAACTTTCTGAGTATCAGCTGACCTGTGAATTATAAGCTTTTCCACTTCAGGCACATATTATTCCTTGCCCTGTGTTAACACTGGGGATTATTTCAATTGCTTATGATTATTATCTTTATCATCACCAATAATAAAACTCTAAGCAGCATTGCATTAGTATATTCTGTGGAATATTAATCTCTCAAGTTTCTCTTTTATTTTTTCCCCCTTGTGATCAATGAAGCTTGCAAAGCCAGTCAAGGACCTCCTCTGTGTACACTGTTAGTGATGACGCACACTAACATTTTAAATGTTTGAGAAATTTTTTAATTAAAAATAAAAACTTCCTTGATGTGTGTTTGAACTATGATATCCAAATATATTTGACCACAGAATTGTTCTCACCCCCCATCTCTCCAATATAGGTCATGACCTCCTGTGACAGCGTAAAGTGGGAGCTGTATAAATTGTAACAACTAAAAGAAGGAGATAAATGTTGAAGCAGTGGACAAAAAAAATAAATAAATGCCAATCTGAATTTGTGTGAAGCTAGATTTTTAGAAGGCTGTTTTGACATTTTGATATAATAAATAGGGCTGGATTATAAATAATTCAGTAAATAAAATATTACTAATAAGTGGATACTTTTGAAATTTGAAATAACCCTCTTCTGAACAACACCAATAATTATGTTATTACAAACAGTCTATCATGGCCAAAGTGTCATCAGTTCAGATCCTTTCTGAATTAGCACAGGTTTGAATTAGGCAAATCTAAATTAGAGATATCTGATTCCAGTGTATAAGTTCTGGAATAGGGATAACTAACTCTATTTTCTGATTTGGTTTCTCTAGAATGTCTAAAACAGCAGTAAGAAATGTTGGAGCAAAAGGTCAGGCTGGGAAAGTGGGAAAAGCAGGCAACAGAAAGGAAGGTTTCTATGGTCAGAACATAGAAAATAAAAAGTGGGGAAAATAGATGTCTGTGGCAGAGATTGCCAATGATTATGCCTTAAGAGTTGTCTGTCTTGAGAATGTAAGGTTTTAACATTATCAGTTCTCAGGCCTGGCACTTTTGGATCTTGGTAGAGGTCTTGTGTTAATTTAATCTCAAAGAGGATTTTGTGTTTGCTCTGACATTTAGAGCTGGTGAGACTGTTCACAATTCTCGTCTCATGTCAACACAAAGTAATGCTTTAAAATATGGTTCTCAACTTAGGCATATATCAGAACCACTCGAGGAACCTTAAAAACATACCAAAGCACATGGCCCACCCCAGGCCAATTAAACTGGAATATTTAACATTGGGCTATAGATGTGGGTGTTTTTTTTTTTTTAAAGCATCCCAAATAACTTTAACGTACGAGCAATATTGAGCCACTGCTGTTGTGATCCAGGGGTTAGTGCCCATTGAGACTCTGCTGGATCGGTTGCCCCAGCCAGCACAACAACTCCCTTCCTTGCCTGTTGATTCAGAAGCATGAGGAGGCCAAAGTGGTTAGATGACAGCCTTACTCTCCAGTTCAATGGAATCATTGTTGTGTCTCCTGTATTCCTCACTCTGGAGTTAAGACCTCTAAGCCAGCAGAGCACAAGATTGCAGGAACAGGAAGGAAAAAATTTGCTAGTGGTCTCTAGGGGTGATTGTGAATGGTGCCACTCCCATGTCCACCTCTGGATTCCTGGACCCATGAATCCTGGTTATGGGAGGAATAACACCATTATGTTGAACTCTGATTCAGAGTATATACTGCCTTCTAGAAACCTTACCTCTGTCTCTCAAGGTATTACCACCTAACTGGAGCCATTATACTGTTCTGTCAATTCAGCCATTCCAGAGTAGTGGAGAACATGGGAAGACCAGTGAACTCTGATAGCGTGAGCTCATTGCCACACTTCTTTTACAGAGAAGTGAGTTTGTTGATCAGAAGCAGTGCCGTGTGAAATACAATGACAGTGGATAAAGAAAAGGCATTCTGTAAGTTCACTGACGATATTTGGGCAGAAACATTTTAAAATAAAATAAACACTATTCTCACACTATCTAGAAAAGCATTTAAAAAGATTTAGAGAGTATGAATTTGTCAATGATTATTTATCACTGAACAAAGGTCATAGAGGACTGGGCCTGGCAGCAATGAGTAATTTGATCAATAAAAATCTGTTAGGTAGAATAGGCTCCATTGTAGCCAACATGAACTCTGAGGTAAGACTAATGACTCTTTCACATGTAATTTCTCTCTGGTTTGACAGGATTTTTGATCCCAAGAAAGGGATAGCTTACAAATAGAGCAAGAGTAGTCTGTCACCAGTATTTTTCTCATTTCAAATTAATTCACTGGCAAGTATATAAGGAAGTTTTGAAGAGTAGGAGCAAATTTTACAGGATCCAAACATCATTGAGAAGAAATTGTTCAATTCATACATTATCACTGAAGCAAAATTAGGAAATACAATTCTGCAAGAGGAAAATATATCAAATCAAAGTCCTATAACTAGAAATGACCATTGTTAACATTTTAGTTTCAACTGAGATAGCTCTTAATTGACTTCTTACCTGAAGGTCATTGAACGAGATTATTGATGCTTCCTATTTCTTCTACCCAGCATAACATTGGTTGCCACTTTGTCCTGAATGAAGGTGGCTAGCAGACTGCTGACCCTTCCTCTCCTGCCATCTGATTTTTGTACTCACCAAGAATCAGTTGTGTTTGAACCTAATTCTTAATTTATGTAACTGTGTAATTAAATGTTCTGTGAAATATGAGTAAAAAAGAATGTCATTAATTCTATAACAACTGGATTGAACACATTGAAAAAATTCGATTAATAGTGATACACAAAAATTGAGTTGGTATGTACAAGATAGCTATCAAAGATAAAAGAATAAAATAAAAATCTAAATAGATTTTTTGTTCATATTTCTTTAAAATCGTATAGGTTTTTTCACATACAATGAACATTCATGTGATGGATTCCCGTATTCTGTGGGCAATAAACCCTCTTAGACAAGATACCTAAAAGTGTGTTTATTTTTTATTGACTGAAAATAAGTGTTTGTTTTTAGGTAAAGAACTTAGGTTGACAGTTTTTTTTAATTCATCATTTAAAATAAAAATAACTAATATTCTTCTATATATTCCTGATGACATGTCTGCTCTGAGAATAAGTCATTTCTTTATAAGCTTTCATTTGCTTTGATAGTCTTTATGATTTTCTAGTATACATTTTCAGTGTAAATGTTTACATTCTAAAACATTCTCAGTACTATATTTTTGAATATTGTTACTTTGTCATTCCTTCTACTCTCTTCTTTTGGAATGCTTATTAAAATATATGCTCAAAATATTTTTTATGAAAATATTTTAAGTGATTTTCATAACTTTTTATCTCTTTATCCCCCTGTGATGTTTCCTTTTCTTCTCTTTCTTATCACATGGATTTTTTAAAATTAAATTTATTGGGATGACATTGGTTAATAAAATTATATAGATTTCAAGTGTTCAATACTATGATACATAATTTGTATATCGCATTGTTGTGTTCACCACCCAAAGTCAAATCTCCTTCTGTCACCATATTTTTGAGCCCTTATACCCTTTTCCAACTCTCCCACCCTCCTCCCTTTCCCTCTGGTAACCGCTTAACTGTTGTTTGTGTTTATGAGTCTTTGCTTGTTTGTTTGCATTGTTTGTTTGTTGCTTTCAATTTTATATCTTACATTTTAGTGAAAATGTAAAATATAAAAAAAAAAGTTGAAACTAAAAGTTTTTCAACTTTTTCTGACTTAATTTTGCTTAGCATAATAATCTTAAGATCTATCCTTGTTGTCTGTTGCAAATGGCAGTATTTTATCTTTTCTTATGGCTGGGTAGCATTTCATTGTATATATGTACCACATTTTCTTTATCCAATCATCTATCGAAGGACACTTTAGTTATTTTCATATCTTGTCTGTAATGTTTTCTGGCTAAATTCATTATTATTATATTCTAGTTTAACAATTCTCTCTGTGATTTTTTATTTAGCATTTGTCCCATATATATTTTTTAACTGAATAAAAAATTAATATAGATTACTAATTAACTTTAATTTTTAATTGTTTAGGTTTCATATTAGTTCATTTTATATAGTCTCCTTCCTTCTCTTTTCTCTTTTCTCACCAAAGACCAAAACTATTTATTTAAAAGTCATTTTCAGATTTTACTTTTTTTTTGACCATTTTAGAATCTGTTTATTATTGTCTTTCTTATGTCCTTGCACATTCATTTTCTCTTCCCAGGGCCCCAGAGTCTCATTCAGCTGCAGCATCAGTTCACAGTTCTGACACTTGTCATCAGATGAGGCTCTCCAGGTGTCATTCCTTAAGTTCAACTCTTGTAGTACCTCTCAATCTGTAAAACTCCTCCCCTCTCATACCCAGTAGTGGGACATAAAAAAGTGGGACAAGCATAGGATAATCACTACAGATGTTTCAGTTCGAAAAGAGGTAAGATGGGGGTGTAGGAGGCACAAAAGAGTCCTGTCTGACTTATTTCACTTAGTATAATTCCCTCAAGATTCATTCTTGAGAATGGCAAGATTTCCAACCTTTTCTAACTAAATATTTGTGTGTGTGCACGCGTGCGTGACATTTTCTTTATCCATTCATCTGTTAGTGGACACATGTCATTTTCATATCTTTATTATTGCAAATAATGCTGCAAGGAACATGGGCATATTTATATATCTTGGCGATAGTGATTTTTTTCAGATGAATACCTAGAAGTGGAATTGCTGGTCTATTTTTTTAACTTGGATATATTGATACATTAATTTATTTTCTTCTGTGTCTTTATGAATTTTATTCTTGGGAAATGGAAGTGTAATATGCAGGCTTGCCTTGATTACAAATTTTTTCTTTTATTTTTTCTTCATATTTGAATATTTCCATGATGCTTTTTCAAACCAGGTCCTGTTCAAGTCTTGAGGCTCCTGCCCACTTTTAGAGTAAGACTAGTTTTATTGAGTTCCTGGCTGGAAGGGAGTCTTTTTTCCCTATCTCGCTCATTAAAAAGCTTTATGAAAGCAATAGCCTACACGATGGTAATAGCTTTTCTCATGGTTTATTTTTTCTTAAAGTCTCTTTTTGCACACAGGAGAACACTAATTTGTTTCCTGTTACCAAGCACTAAGCCTAGTGCTGTCCCTTAGCCTCTGTGGATGACTTTGAGTTTTCTATTCTTATAGGAATGTCATTTCAATGGTCTCCTCCTGATTCTAGAGGCCAGCAGACTTTAGCCCTACTTACAGTTTTGTTATTTGGTCCTGTTTCTGAACTACAGTGACATTTTACCTGTTTGTAAAATTATTTAGGATATATTTTTTATTATATTTAAAAGTATTTTATCAATTATTGTGCATTTGGAGCAGGAAGACTGTGTGTGTGTGTGTGTGTGTGTGTGTGTGTGTGAGTGAAAAGTATCCCACAGCTTCATTTTACCTGGGAGTTGCTTCTTAATAATTTTATAGATTTTTCTCATATGGAAAGAGAGCAACACTTTTCCTACCAATTTGCTACAAAAGTTTTTCTCAGATTGTTACTTTCTTCTGTGCATTGTATTTTCAGTTACGAATGTTATGAACTTCACAATTAATCTCTTTAATATCCCACTTAGAAATTATCAATCTATATGTTGTTCTAGTGCTTTTATAGTTCTTAATATTCTATAGTTCAAATAAATTGAACATTTATATGTTCAATTCTCCTAAAATATATTTTTATTTTAGACAGTAATAGTACTATTTTCCCCTAACTAATCAGTATATTTTTTACTATATATCCTACATATGTTAAATAACTCATCATATCAATATCTGATAATATTATAGATTCTAGTTTGTACTAGAGAATTCGTTATATTGTGTTCTGTTTAACTCTGCTGATTCTAGAAGCATTTACTAGTTCATAATTAATTTTAGTATGGAGGAGCTACCTTTCTAATTTGCAGATTAAACCTTGGACCCTGGCAAAGCTTCCCAAGGTGTAGCCTCCAGAGACTGAGCCTGAATAGCCAGTTGTCCCCACATTTTACTTCACACACTTCCAAAAATTTTCACTTCACATAGCTGAAATGAATTATGACAACTAGTTTATATGAAAACAGTAAATTATAACAGAAAGACTGATAGGTAGACCTCTTGCTAGCCAGGTGACCTCCATAATTCTGTCTTTCTTCATCTGTAAAATAGGGATAAGAGGCTTACAACATCTCTATTAAACTGGAAAATCATAGAAAAAGAGTCGTTGGTAAGAAAAATTCCGGTCACAATGTCTTTTGGCAGCTTCCTTTTCCATGATCAATTGTGACAATCTTCATTACGTCATTCCAATGGGTCAACTTAAAGTAATGTATTGACTATCTGGGGACATATAAGCATCGCTGTGAGACTAAAGAGAGTTCATTCTCCTTCTGAGAATGGTAGCTCCTTTTTCTATAATTCACACGTCATGTGAAAATACCTTGACTCCTTGAAGTTCCTATCAGGTATTCTTGATATAAAATCTTATTCACTGTTTTTGATACAAATTCATAGTACCAAAGAAATGTATGGGGTATTGGGGCTTTTTTCTTTCCTTCTGTTCAATGAGGAAATCTCCACAACATCTCTTATCTAATCTGAACCCTTCTAGTGACTGTTTCTCTCTTCATAAAGTAAGGTTCTAGTTTTGAATGCTTAGCCTAATAGGACATTTAAAATAGTCTTTAGCTTACTTTTTCAACTTATAGGGATAGTTTTCCTATAATTTCCCTATTAAAATTAACAGGCAGTGTAAATATATATACGCGTTACTATTAAAATGTACAACTGAAACTTACTGGATTTCGTTAACCAACGTCACCATAAAAGAAAGAAAGAAAGAAAGAAAGAAAGAAAGAGAGAGAGAGAGAGAGAGAGAGAGAGAGAGAGAGAGAGAGAGAAAGAAAGAAAGAAGAAAGAAAGAAAACAAATTGTTGATATAAAAAATTTTCTTAAGATGGTAGAGAGTCTCAATAAGGTATGTAGAAATTTTTCATTTTCTTGCATTTTCCAGCTTTCCATGAGTTTGTCATCTCCATTTCATTTGGTCTCTACTGCTTTTCTGAAAGGTGATGTCCACTTACCCTGAATTTCATTATGAACTTCATGCTCCACTTCAGTGTACCATTTTCTCTATTAATGTACTTTTATTTTTCCAAAGGAAAGATTTGCTTCCTTAAGATAAACCACTCTGTGTCCCAGATCCTTTTTGACTCCCATGAAAATCTTAGGCTCAGATTCATCTCATTCTTAACCTTTCTTCTTCCTCCTTATTCTTCTCCCATGCCTTCCAAATGATGTGGTCTCTGCCTTCTCTTTATAAAATATTTTCTCTCACTTTCATTTCACTGCCACACTTTTGAATAAAAAGCCTACATCTTCTACACTTTCATTGTTCATTCTATTTTTAAACTGTTATAATCTCACTTTCATCTCAAAACTGTTAACAGTTAACTAATAACTAAATTCAGGGAATGTTGTTGACTTGAACTTCTTAGAGACTTGAGCTAAAAGTCTCTCCTTGAAACTGTAAATCTGCATCATTCATTAATGTAGTCCAAATATTTTTAAGTGTTTTACATATAATAACTCATCTTGTCATCACCACACTTTATGAGGTGATACCATGATTACCCTGATTCTATAGATGAGGACAGAGAGGACCAGAGAACTAAAGGATTTGTCTTAAAGTTCAGTTCAAATGTCTTCAGTTCTTTGTGCCCTCATTTCTGATATTTTTTTCTTCTAGCTGCTGCTTTTTTGCTGGCTTCTCCTTTTATCGTCTTCCTGTGAGCATTCCATTCTTCACAACAGCTGTTTGTCCTCATTTTCTCTCTTTCCTCACTTGCCTTCAATAAAGCGGTCCTGTCTTAAAGTTAGTAATAAATGTTCTATGTATTTGTTTCTTATTTGCATGTCTTGCCTTTCTCGCTGGACAGGAAATTCTTGGAAGAATGGGGCTCCTGCCTTTTAATTATTTTATATTCTCTATCGTTTGCATTTAGCATCTAACAGTGGTGAATATGTGACAGGTAGTTTATGAGCTAAGTTCTTTGTTCCAAACAAGAGAAAATAACTATGGCTAATACAAGCAAAAGCAAAACTGTGTTGAGGATTTAGGGAGCTCTTGGAACTGATGGCAGCTAGAGCAGTGGGGGTTGTCTGGCTAATGATCAGAAAGCTGCTGGTGGTCAGGATGGGACTCCAACCACTTTGTCTCTTAGATTCTTAAGATACAAATGAGAGGAAAGAGTATCCCGAGGGAGGAAAAGTTACTAATTAAAGTCTAACCAGGTTGTATTAGGAAAGAAGTGATTCCTCCAAAAAAAGTCACATTGCTATTAGGAAAGGAAAAAGGATTTGGGGAAACAAATCCCCAAAATGTTTATAATAGGTGCTGAATAAACATTTATTGAATAAATGAGTTAATTACCTTGTGACCTCAATCACCACCTTTAAGTTTTCTTTTGTAAGAAACATGGTGGTGTTGCATTTATTCTTTCTGATTAGAGCCTAATCAACATGCAGATGATAATTGGAGATGACAGAAATGTAGGGGCAGAGAGCAGTATGGGTAAAGCATGTTCTAAGAATAAATTTAGAAACTCCAATAAAAGCAGGCTCTCATTTGAATATTTAGATTCTAGACCATTTGCTAAGAGATAAATGAGCATTTGGTCATATGTTGTCTGAACTACACTTAAGCCTGCATCTAAAATTTTAGAAAGAAGAGGCTGAATAATTGCTAGGGACGGTCATGAAGAAGGTGCTTTTGACCCTCCAACTGGACCTGGGCAATTGGAGGCTCCGGCTCCCTTCCCTGTGCTTGATATGTGCCCTCGACTTGCCTTCCTTGAGCTATAAGTTGTCCGAGGCCACAGCCTTGAGATAGTAATGTAGTAATGTGACTATATGAACTGGGTCTGTGACTGAAACCTGTTATGGCCCCTTGTGGGCTCTAACCAGACCCAGTTAAGGCCTCTATATAAACCTTTAAGATTTGGTGGGCGGGTATAAAAAGCTACTCGTTTTATGGCTGCTTAGGACAATCATCTTACATAAGTTCTATCTTTAGTATTTAGCACCTAACATGATAGCGAATACGTGAGAGGTAGTTTATGGGCTAAGTTCTTTGGTTCTAAACAAAAGAAAACAACTATGGCTAATTAAACCTGTCACTTTCCAGTATGGAGTGGCCTTCTTCTTTCTTTGTTTTTCCCCTGACCTTTAAGAATAGGGACTGACAAAACCTGAAAATCTCCCATGAAGGTTACAAAGCAACGCTAATATAGACATTGTTTTTAAGGTCAGAATGGTAAATTGAACAGTTCTAACTCTCTTCTACCTCCAATTTTCTTTGCTGCTAGGCAGACTATTTTAGCCCTTTGCTTCTTTGATTCCTTATAAGTAAAAGATGGGATTGAAACAGATGAAATTTAATGTCTCACAAGTCAAAAATTCTACCTTTACAGAGAGAATATCTTTTTCATATCTTATGTACTTGAAGATGGTCCATGGTTAATTATCCCTTACAGGAGCCATGATGGAATACCGTTATTGGTTGCTTATCTGCAGCACCAAATGACTCCTCAAATAAACTCCTCATAGAGTTGCCCGGATCAGTCCAAGATGTTCATTTAAAATTATGCCCTTCTCCTTATTTGGCCAGACTGTCTCCTGGCCCCCAGTCATGTTGGTCTTTTTAAAATAGAATAATTCCAGTCTTTTTGCTTGTCTACAAAATCCAAAGCTCTGACTTTCACTTTTGTTTTCTCCAGATTTGAGCTGAAGCCTTCATGGCCTTATCTAGGATAGATTTCTGCCCCTACTCTGGCCTGCCTTTTATTAAAATGGCTATTTTCCAACTCACTGGGCCCAAATTTTTAGTCCTGGTTTTCAGACACCCTCCTCTTTATTTAAAGAGATGTGGCTGACAGTTCATGTTACATAAAATATAGTAAAACAATACATAAATATATGTTGTGCTAGAATTAATACCCACTTGCACATGTTTTGTATGACACTTACTTTTGTGGAATAAGCTTAGAGTACTCGGCCCTGAATGAGCATTTAAATCAAGGGTTTTAAAGGTCAAAAACTCTTCAATAGTTTATAGCTTCACCCAAATTAGATGATAAAATACAATCAAAGTCACGTACTTTGTCCTATGGACAAAGCCAGTCAATGTTGATAAAATTTCACTAATTTGCATAATGTTACAAAGAATGAAGTATTATAATAAAGTGATTTTAGTGTCCTTGTAGTGAGTAGCAAGGCTTTATAGATGTCTTACTTCCTTCTATCCCATCCCCCATCCACTACCATCACATATAGTTATGTAAGTTTTGCATTGTACCTCCCTAGGGACCACCATTCACATTGTAATCTAAGTAAATGGTGCTACTTGGTTCTGAGCTTCCCTTCAACAAAACAAAGAGAGGAACAAGCTCAGTAGCTAAATCATAGTGTTCATGGGCTAAACACAAACCATGTCCTGAGGAGAAAGCCAATTTTTATTTGATCCTTAATTAGGTTTTTGGACACTGTCATAACTGAAAGTGTTTCTACCATGAGTCATTCCCAGTAAAGTGTCAAGTGATGTGGAGGGCAAATTCTCAACTAAATACTATGATAAATGGAATGAATTCTATTGTTTTTCCTCAAAATAACTAGATAATATGACGCGGCTTTATAATATAGGAAGAATTATTTTAAAGTAGCCAAATCAATGTGTTATAGGAATATGGTTTGCTGATGCTATGGCTGCAAGACAAAATCTAGTATAGCTGAGAAGTGTATAAATTATGCATTATTTTATCTGAGAATATTATGTCTCACAATTAAGCTGATAGTAACCTTGCCCAACTAGGTTTATCATTATTAATAATAATTAATATTATTATCAATGGACAAGAATGTTAGGTTGACATGTTTTTATCAAAAATCAGGTGTATATTTATTTAATTTATTCTAAGATATATATCTGAGTGGATGGTCATCCATAGTCACATGGAGACTGGTAAAGGCTTACACTAGCTTCTGGGTCTGCTCTAGAGTGTTGGAGCATGACTGCCAATTGTTTCCTGATTTTTATCCTCAAAACAAGTAAAATTATTTTAAGTATTAAATTTCCAAAAAAGAACTTAAAAAACACTTTACATGGTCATAAGTAATTAAAAACAAAGTAGCTGATTTTATTTATTATAATTTTGGGGGCAATCCTTTCAAGTTGATTTCAATTTAAAATGAACCTTTTCATTCTTAATTAAGTTGACCTGCCATATTAGTTGTTGGACATATACCTATTATTTGTTGGAAGATATCCAACAAAATACTGATTTTTAACTTTGTTGTAGCTGGTTTTAAGGCTATTTTGTTGCTGTTGAAGCAGAAGTTTGGTGGTATAAACTGAATTGAGGTTATACAATAAATCCATGTCATCAGCATGTGGAATCCCATTCTATTCTTTATGGCAGGTGATAGGAACAGAACATAGATAAATCATCAGAAAGTAGTTTCAAATCTATAAGGTACCAGTTAAAAATAAAGGCGATTCCAGTATAATATTGCAGATGGAAAACAGATATTTGTCTCCCCTATCTGTCAGGATCTTTACAACAAGAAATACAAATAGAAGAAAAAATTTTTTTAAAGCCTCATAATAATTGTTTCAGAAATTATCATGACTGATTATAACCAATTCTTTTTCCAACCAAAACGTTTGGGAATGAAATACCAATCCTTATAAAATGTGTGGAGGCTGCTGACACACTTCTAGGGAAAAATTACTTTTAAATTTCCAATTTAGGACTTCCCTTAAAACTCAGGTGGTTAGAATTTATTGGAGCTATTTTAAAAAAAATATTTCTTCCAGTTTATGAAAGCTATTTGCAAAGGTTTAGGCTTATCAACAAGTTAGCTAGATAAGTTTTCTTTATTTATTTAAATGAAGAAGGTGGTCTATATTGCAAAACACCTGTAACTGCATGGGATATGTAAATTCATTGGATATGAAACCTGCACTTATCTGACTCTACAGCTAAGCATTGCTCATTCAAAAAGAGAAGGCTTGTTTTAAGTTTTAATTTGGTACTGATGTTCCCCAATAGTTTACAGCAATAAAGTCATTGCTCACAAGGATCAGCCTTTTTTTTTTTTTTTGAGAAATATGAGACCAGAGGACATTAACAAATAAGAAATTTGAACAAATCTGCAGGATGTATTTGGAGACAAGTTGATGGGTGAAACATAACAAATTGCTCCAAACCACAGAACATATTCTGGAAGTTGTATTGGGGCGGGTAGGAGCTGATTGTACTGGTGAAAGTAACACAGAACCCATACTGAGAGTTAGCAAGTGTCAAGGGTAGAGTAGGTGGGGGGTAGACCTAAAACTAGGGGTATTAATTCCAAGTCTTTCTATGAAACAGGAAAGCCACATCAGCTACACAGGATATCTGTATTCTTCATTAAAAAATATTTTTAATTGCGGCAAAATACATATAACATAAAATATAGCATCTTAACCATTTTTTAAGTGTACAATTCAGTGATAGTAAGTACATTCACCCTGTTGTGCAACCTTCACTGCCACCCACCTCCAGAACTCTTTAACCTATAAAACTGAAACTGAAACTCTGTACCCATTAAACAATATCTCCCCATTCTCTCCTCCCCTAACCCATGTCAACCTTCATTCAACTTTCTGTAGCTATGAATTTGACTACGCTAGGTACTTCATATGAGTGCCGTACTTTCTTATTTCACTTAGCATAACGTCCTCAGAGTTTATCCATGTTGTAGAATGTGTCATAATTCCCTTTTTTTAAATGGCTGAATAACATTCCGTCGTATGTATATACCACTTTTTGTTTATATATTCATCTGTTGATGGATACTTGGGTTGCTTCCACCTTTTGGCTTTTGTGAATAATGCTGCTATAAAGATTGGTGTGCAATTATCTGTTTGAGACCCTGTTTCTAATTCTGTTGGGTATATGCCCAGAAGTGGAAGTGATGAATAATATGATAATTCTATTTTTAATTTTTGAGGAATCATCATATTGTTTTCCACAGCAACTGCTTCATTTTACATACATACCACAAGGGTTCCAATTTCTTTACATCCTTACCAACACTTGCTATTTATTTTTTTAATTTATTTTTTTTATAGTAGCCATCCTAATGGGTGTGAGGTAGTATCTCATTATGGTTTTGATTTACTTTTCCCTAACGAATAGAGACGTTGAAAACCTTTTTATGGGCTTATTGGCCATTTATATATCTTATTTGAAGAAATGTGTATTCAAATCCTTTGTCCATTTTTAACCAGGTTGTCTTTTTTTTTTTTTCAATTATAAGAGTACTTTACATATTCTGAATATACTACTTGCAAATGTTTTCTCTCATTCTATTGGTTCTTTCACACTGCTAATTGTGCCTTTGATGAAAAAAAATTTTAATTTTGATAAAGTCCAATTTTTCTATTTTTCTTTTGCTGCTTGTTTTTTTGGTATCATAGCTAAGCTATCTTTTCCAATTGTATGTTTAGTTTTAATGTGAGTAAACAAAGAACATATGGTCCCAATTATGCAAATTCTTCTACACAGTAGCAAAAAGGAACTACTTCCAAGCTGCTTCTATGAGGCTAGAATAATCCTGATACCAAAATAAGATAAGAATAATACAAAAACATAAAAGTACAGACCTATATTACTTATTAATATCAATACAAAGAACATGTTTGCAAATAAAATGTAATAGTGTCTGAAAGAGTTAATACACTACAGCCAATCTGGTTTTATTTGAGAACATAAAGAAGGTTTAATATGAGAAAAAAAATCCATAGATATAGTTAGCCCTTTAATATACTAAAAAAAGAAATTTTATGTAATCAACTGAAAAAATCCAGAGGAAGCATTTGATAATATACCCCTTTATTATTTAAAGTTTTTTTTGTAAATTAGAAGTAGAAGAGAACTTTTAAACCTGATAAGCAGTGAATGCAGTATTGCACTCAAATGAATTATAGTGATGTTTAAAAAAATAGGTAAACCTTACGTTCAGCAACACTAATGCAGATGGATTTTTGCATTGGTCCAGATTTTTCTTTTTCAGAGAGATATGACAGAAAAAGAAAATGGGCTGAAACAGCTGACAATATTGCCAAGATAAAGGA
Organism: Cynopterus sphinx; assembly: GCA_030015415.1. NCBI lineage: Eukaryota > Metazoa > Chordata > Mammalia > Chiroptera > Pteropodidae > Cynopterus > Cynopterus sphinx. The sequence continues at coordinate 65,973,738 of CM057379.1, read as the reverse complement.
TGAAGAGATGGGTGGATGATATAATTAAAGGTGTTTATGAAAAGAGGTAAGGAGAGGAGAAGGGACTGGAAGAAAACAGGATAAAATAAAAGTTTATTGGGAAAATATATGTGATGGGGTTGAAATGGTCAGAGGTCATGGTCAGGGAATTGGAAGTCTTAATGTTTCAAGAATGAATAATTATATAGGATAGTAAGTTTTGGCATCTGACTATGGAAGTGGTTACTAACATGGAATAAATGGAAATGAGAGTTTAAAAAACAGATGCTAAGCTTTGAGTGGATCATTCCTGTAGACATTGGTATCTGCCAGGTTACTGACAGCTCTGGGATTAGAGGACGACATTAAAGCAGATGCTAAAGGCTTCAGTGAGTGAGAGGGTGTATACTTCTTTGCACTTACTAAATTTAGCAGTGATAATCAGAAACAATTTTATCCCTATGGTGTTTCGCCCTGGGAATATAATTTCTTGCCACATATTTATCTTAACATTACATCATAACACTGGATATAGAGGTTTTTAAGAAGAAAAAATGGGTTAATGAATCATTAATGGATTAATGAATAAATAGAATATAAATATTAATATTTATTATAAAATATATTTGTTACTATAATAAATGACACAATCATTATTATATTAATTTTATTAATAAATTATAGTATTTAATATAATAATACTAAATGCAATAATTATATATTATTATTATGTAGCTAGTATCAGAACTATGAGAATTATAAAAGTTACATTCTCTGACATTAAAGATTTTGTAATTTGTTATGGAAATTCAGCTTACACATACAAGAATGAGATAATAACAGACTAATATAGGGCACAAGTTGCAAAGGAGAATAAATGTGTACAACAGATGTTTGGAGAAAGGATAGGCCAATTTTATTAGGCTCTTATATGAACTTTGAAGAGAAGTGATGTAAACTGCTTCAGAAATTCCTCTATTTGTATTGAAATTGTATATATACATATATACATATTATATATATACATACACACACACATACATATAGTTTCATCTAAGATGTTCAAAAACAGGACACTCTTTTATTATTTACTCTATTGAGTGGTCATGAATTTTCTGTAATGATTTTAGTTCTCTGACTCTGGTAAAATTCCTAATATTATTGTCTTTATGCTTTTCTTTCTCCAAAGGATGTGCCCTGTAACTTGGAAATTTCAAAAAGGTATTACTCATTTTAAAATAATTCAGAAAAAAGTTAAATTTAATGGAATGATTTTTCCTTGGGTTTATTCCCAAAGTTTAAAAAAATGTATTTATTCATGCATGTGAAAGAACAATTTTTTCCTGATGATTTGTGTGCAAGGCTATAGTCTCTATTTAGAATGAAGAAAATTGAATGAATTTTCACTGGGATTAGCAAAAATTAAACTATATAATTTATTGAAATTATGGCCTTTGGCTACTTGGGAGTTTCCATGATATGCCTTGGCCAAAATGTTTTTTCAGTTTGTCACTACATTGCTATAAAAGTTCTATTGCTAGGAAACACGGCCTAACTCTTGCCTGCATACTCAACTGAAAATTCTTAACTCATAAAAAAAGAAAGAGGTCTTTCTTATTACAATAAGGCCACAGTAGTAAAAGAGATATTTGTCATCACAATAACTCCATACTTGGCAAGTCTTATAGGGAGAAAGTTGAGAAAACTTTAAACTAATAATTTCCTTAAATCTTTCAAGAAAGCCAAAGAAGAGAATGATAGTTTTACTATTCCTGTTATAGTCCTATCTCTATAGTGTGGCCTAAAAATATTGGCCTAACATTGAGAGTAGATAAAAGATTAGAGAAAAATATATAAGAAGAAATTACCACCTTAAATGAAACAATAATTTAAAAAATAACATTACCTGGGAACAAATAATTATGGATGGCTCTACCAACAGTTTTGCTTTTGAAAATATATGGTTCTTGGGAAAATCCTATAATTTAGAATTGTATTCCAACTCCCTTCTGCTATTTTCACGTATTATCGATCTATCATGCCTATGAATGCTAGCACTTCTGTAGAAAGTAAACTGCCATTTAAGTACTACTTTCAAACGAAATATAATCAGCAGAGGGAAAACTTTCTCCTCCAGGCTGGAGGAGTGGTGGGGTGAATAAGCATGTGCCTCCCAGAGGCCTTCTCTTGTTTTCATAAGAGAAGAGAACAACGGTAAGATATCCAGAAACTTTAAGGCTCCGAGGTTGTCTTCTTTGCTCTCCATAGCCAGAAATACCCAAACAACAGCCATTTACCGCTGTTGGCTCTTCCCCAGCTACACCTGGGTTGAGGATTCAGGTGAGTGAAGATGAGTGACTACTGCTAGTTATGGACTTTGCTACTTTCAGGTAGCAGACGTCTTCATCGGGTTTACAGAGAGCTGAACATAGTGGCCCAGCCATTCCACCCAGGAGTACGTGAGAGGTGAAGAGTGAGAAAGTCAGTACAGGCATACCCACAGCAGGTTTCTTTTCCTATTTCTCTGCTTCAGAGCCCAGAGGTGAGTTGGCTTCAGGCAGATGGTGCTGTCCCTCAGGTCAGAGCCTAACTGCAGAGCTCTGATGCCGGGCTAGATAATCAAAGTGAGTGCATTTTCAGTAAGTCACTGTCAACCAAACACTCAATTTCCATGCCGACCAAGTGCCCATTGATGGAATTGGACGTAGCTGAAATATATCAGTTTCCCAACTAGGCTAATTATTTAACACTTTGTCAAATAGGTAATGTGAAATAATTCTTCCAATATTTCTGTAGAGGGAAGGCTGAAGGCTCAGCTCGGAGAGGGGTAAAAAGGAAGATTATGGGTGGCAGCCCTTAGCTTCTCCCAGAATTCAGGTGTCTCTTACAAACTAGCCTAAACTTGCAAACTCCACTCACCATAACAAAATTAACCAAAATTAACAGAAATAATTCTTTTTGGAAAGCAAATTAGCGATTAGCTCTTATGCCTTATTTAAACCACTTAGTGGGATTATGATAAAGGATTTTCTTCCCTACTTTCAGAGATATCACAAACGAGAAACCAATCAACAATTCTAAATTTAATTCTATCAATATTGAAGGACCTGTAAATTTGTTTTTGGGTCTGGAAATATCTTTACCAGTCCTAGTTTTTAACATGAGGCAGTGTTGCTATATCGTGATCTTGTGACCAGACTATCTGGGATAGGATACGGGCTCTGCCACTGAGTGAACTGGGGAAAATTATTTAGCCTTTCTGTTCCCTAGTTCCCCAAATAGTAAGAGCAATAATAATAGTACTGTAAGTGCATTATGAAATCAAAGGAGCTAATACATTCATAACTCTGAATCCTGCCTACCACATAGTAAATACTATAGTTATTAGCTGTTGTTTTTTTCCTTTGATACTTTAGTAAAATATTGGCATTGCTGCATCAGAAGCAGGTAGTAAAATGATCTTTCAAACTAAATCTTTGTGGTACATAATCAAAGATCTAACCTCAAATAATCCTCCCAACAGGCTTCCTGGAATCATATATGTAGATTTTCTCCTTCAGGTCCTCATGCAGATATTTAAACTTTACAGATACAAACTGCTGTCCTTCAAATTTTTTCATGTTTTTGTTCCCACAGAAGTACCTTTCTGTTTAGTCTGCTCTAGGTAGATACAGAACTCTCTACTTTTATCCTAACTTATACTCCAAACATATTTTCATTCTGACAATAAATTGTATGTTCATTTCTCCTACTGGACTGTAAATCTCTAGAAGAATTCTGTTTTCCCCCAGCACATAGATCAGGATGTAGCAAATGAATGATAGATAACTTTTGAATAAAATTTACTGGCCTCTTGAGTTCTTAAAATCTCCAAGCCTCACAATACATTCCTCCTTTATGACTTGATATCATCTTTACCTCAAAATAAACACTTGTCCACCATGATGAATTACTTCAGTACAACTCATTAGCACTCTTAATTTCTTGGCTCTCCAGTGTTCTGTAACATGCAATGCTGACTCCCAGTAACTATTTACTTTCTGTTTCTTGCTCCAAAGCCTTAGGATTTTGCAAGAAAAGAAAAACCCCACTGTGACTGAGTGACACGTCATGTTTTTGAATTTCAACTTCATTCCTTTTTGGAAATTCTGTACCTGCTCCTAGTCACTTCCCTTTCCTCTCCTCCTAAATAGATATTCCAAAATATCTCAGAAATCCCATATTTTCATCTATCTCATTCTTCACAGCTAATTTATTCCCTTTGCTTAACTGAGAAAATAGAGGCCACAGGAATTGATTAACCTTAACTTTCTCTCTTTAGTTCCTAATTTACTATTTTGTTGCCTCTTTCTCCTCATACCTTCTTCCCCCCTCAAACTCTTGAACCTATTTTCTAGTTCTTCCAAGATCCTAGTCAATTGTATTTCCTTTCTTTGATTTAAATCCCCTCCTCTCCATTGCCCTTTCTTTCCTTACATGAGAAAACTTCAGTCTTAATATTGTAAAAGTATTCCCTGTGATCCTACCTCCACTAAATATCTTAAACTAGTAATTCACATTTCCCTTTTCAACTTCTGTAGCTGGTTGTTATCTCTTAACCATTGTTTTCTGACTTCTATCAATATCTTTTTAAAAAATAGCTCTCACTGAAAATTTTTTAAAATTTCTAATTTAAATTTGCTAAATCTAATGACTTTTTTCTCATCAAACTTGATCTGTCTTTCTTCATTATAGCCTGTTGACCATTCTCTTCTTGGTGTCCTCTTTCTGAAACTCCAAAGACACACACTCCTATATTACCTCCTGTCTTTCTGGTTTAGCCTTGGTATATTTCATGAATTCCCCCTGTTCCTTCCACTCTTACATACTAGTGTTTCCCATAATTCTTTCTTGAACTTCTCAATTTCTTTCCTTTGATGATTCCATCCACTTCCATCGTTCCAGTTATTGCCTAATTATCAACTCCCAAAGGAATATCTTCTTTTTAAACTTTTCTCCTCAGTTACAGAGACCTACATTTCCAACTGTATGCTAGATATCTCAATGTGAATGTTTATTAAGTATCTCCAATTCAGCATGATCCAAACCAAACTCATCCTTCTAAATCTGTTCTTTTTATTATGGATTTTTTTACTTGATAAATGGCAATTTTATTCAGTTGCTCAAGACAGAGACTGAAGATATTTAATTCTCATCACATCTTTACCCACTATATATATTATTAGTCACCATTTTTCTTGAATTCAAGTTCTAAACATTTTGAATCTACCTTTCTATGCCCACTGCACTACCTCATTTCAGGCTTCCATAATCTCTTATTTACATTATTGCAACAGCCTCTTACATTTTCTCTCTTCCTTCGGCACTGCCACCTCCAATTCATTCTCCATAATGCATTTAATATCTACATTTCTTCACTTACTAAATAAATTAAAACTATATCCTTTAATATTTTTCTCCTGTTAGTAAACCCTTGTAGTGTTCCACTGAATACTATTGGCTCTAACCTACTTTGCCATACATCTCTCTTCAGATTTTCATTCATACCCTCAGGCCACACAGGAGTACCTGTAATGAACTGATTATGCAATGCTATTTCATGCTTATATGCTAGTTTCTCTTTCTTAAATATTCTTGTCCATTTTATTCTTTCTTTAGAATTTAATTAAAATATAATTATTTTCTTTATGAAGCCTTTAAAATTCCTGCAAAAAGGCATAACCAGTCCTTGTTTTTTCCATAAATTTCTATATTATTTATCTCTTAATATTACTTTAATGGCATTATAATTATGTTGGCTTACTAGGCTTGTTCAACTCTGTGTCTTCTTCATTCCTAAACATGGAAAATAGTTGGGATTTGAACATTAGTTGAATATACAAGGATGTAAGTGAAGAGTTAAAGAATTCCCCTCAATCATCACAGGTGTAAGTTTATTTTTACCTCTGGATGTCACCTACTAAAAGACCCTAAGGAAACTGGCTTATATAAAAACTTGGGCTTATATAAAAACAAGCTCCAAAATGCTTGTTGGAGGTGATAGGAAGAAAGAATTAGGCTGATCCTAAATCAGGGCAGACAGATTAAGAAAATGCAGTGCAGTGCAGAGAAAGATCCTAGTCTCTAAGTGTCCAGCATATGGTCACTGGGCTATGGGGTCATAGAAGGAAAGATCATGGGGAAAAAGTACAGTCAAAGAAGTTGAAGGGGGGCATATTAAAACAAACTTTCTTAGCTACTCATTTCTGCCTGCAATAAGCCTGAGCCTTGCATATTGGTTCTGAATATGGCCATCATCTGGAATAAACCTCAAGGAAATGGCATACTTCTTTGATGTTGAGACATTTACTGTGTATATTTGCTGGGTGTTTGCCTAAGCATTTGTGTTTAATGCTCTGTTCTTTCTCTCCACCAGAAATGTTGGTCTTCAGAAAGGTAAATTTGGAAGAAATTAGAGCAGAAAACCTAGTTAATTATATAAGAATACCTACTATTTCTGTTTCTTCAAATTTTTATGTTTTTTAGCTCCTGTCTCTTATGTCCTTATTACTTCTTTTCTCTATTTCTCTTAAAATATATTAAGGTTATGTCACTGTTTGAAGTTTTCTATGTACCTTGAAACTTTAGGACACCAATCTATTCCCATCTAAATAATTAATTAAATATGATTATTTTTAAGGGGTTAAATGTTAGATAGAAGCTCCACAGTAAAAACAAAAAAGCAGAACTCTGTACCTATCTCCAGAGGCTTGCTAAGCAATTTAGTGTCCAGTGAAAACTTTTACCTCTTTCTTTATGCATAAAACATCATGTTCCAGAAAGAATGTCTCCCGAGTGCTACACAAAAGGTTATTTGTGTATTGTGTCTACATTGCACTCTGGCGTGTATTTGCTAGAATTACAGAAAAACTACAGAAAAAGCAGAATAAATGGATTTGCCATTTGAGTCCTCTACCCACATGTAAAGTATATGCACATATACTTTAGTGCATAACTTTGAGCTTATATTTAGTGTACTAGATATTTGTTCATTCAAATATACAAAGCAAAGTGATTAACATGTATACGTTTGTAACATTTTTACTAATGGTCTATAAAGATTTTTTTAAAAGGTGGTAAGTATATATCATGTTGATGTTTTAAATCATATTTTTAGTTTTGTTGATAGTCCCATCACATCCAAAGTTGGAGTTTAATTCTCCTCCTCCTTTAATGTGATTCGATTCTAAGGAATAGAACATGGCAGACTGATACTATGTTTACTCTGAGACTAGGTTGTAAAAGGCAACATTTTGGAAAATACACCTACCTTGGGATCCCTGACATAAGAACTGGGGCTATTTTAACCGGCCATGCTGGAGAGGTCATGTGAAAGAGAGAGAGAGAAAGAGAGACAGAGACAGAGAGAGAGAGAGAGAGAGAGAGAGAGAGAGAGAGAGAGAGAGAGAGAGATGGGAGCAAGAGAGGGAGGGAGGGAGTGGCAAGGGTAGAGAGAGTGAGTAATCATCCCAGCACATATCACCAAACGTGAGAATTTTAGTCCCCAGTCTTTGAGCTACTCCAGATGACTCTGAGTAGAGCAAAGGAGTTCTTGCCAAATCCTGAACAAATTGTAAATTTGTGAGGAAGTTAAATGTTATTGCTCTCTTGAGCTATTAAGTTTGGGGATGTTTTGCTACGTATCAACAGATAACTGGAACACATCTACTAAATCTTTCTTTCTCTTTCTTTTTTTATTTTTATTTTATTTTTTATGCCTAAAGCACCTGGTCTTCCTAGATGTTCTTTTATCCAAGGACTAACCAGGTCCAGCCCTGCTTAGCTTCTGAGATCAGAAGGGATTGGGTGTGTTCAGGGTAGCACCACTGTAAACAACATTTTTATTTTTTAAGTGAAATCTAGATAATCTAATAATCTCTAATTTAGTTTTGCTATAGGAGTTGAGAAGAATAACAATATTTTATTTTATTGTTTTAATTTCTTTTCTTTTTTCTTAGCAAACTTCTTATGTTCAGTGATTCAATTGTCTAAGATTCTAATTTTACCCTTGACTGCATCCAATGTATTTTAATTGTTATATTATGGTCTTATATTTCCTAAAATCCTTTTTCATCACACTCATCTCCTTTTTCATCTCATTGTTACCGTTTATTTCATTATTTTAATATTACTTTTCATTTTAATTAAAAAAAATTTTTTTTCTGTTACCTTTCATTTCAATGTTTTCCCCTTTATGCTCTCAATTTATAGAGGCCAGGTCTTTTAAAATAGAATGTCAGCCAAGTTCTAGAAATGTTCTTCTAGATTTTACTATAACCCATCTTTGCAGCTCTCCAGGATATAGTTGCTTTACACCATTTTTGTTGTTGTTGTTTGTTTAATCCACAACTCTCTTTTGAATGTTTTGTTTTCTTTTTGTACCTTGGAAAAGGTGAAATACAGCCAGACTCAGTCAGATCTTACTACTTTGTCCATTGGAATGGTAGTCAAGTCTTTGGCTTAAATCTACAACTGGAGATTGTGTTGATGAGCATAGTTCTGATTATATTTCTAATTAATAGGAGACTTTCACCTAGTGTACCTTATCTCTAATGTTTGTTAGATCTTCTTTCTACTTTCTCTGCATGGTAATTCATATTCATGTCTTTGTAATACTTAATTCCAGAAGGTACTGTTACAAGGATTCCTCTTTTCTGCTTCCCTTTATAAAGCTTAACTTGTGGATGTCACAACCTTTGTAATTCATTGCTACTTTACCAGTTTTCTTTTACTTTTAACTTACATATTTTCTGAAATTGGAAGGATCTTCCGGGTGATACCACTCCTAAGCTTGAGCAAGAGGCTACGTCCTTGCCCGCATGCTGTAGAGAGCCCCACTCTGAGTCATTTCCAGCCATTATAAGGCCACAAAACTAAATTTCTATGGGTCTAATGGGAAGTGTATGCCTGTAGCCCATGCATTCTCTTGTAAAACATATAAAGGGAACCTGGATTCCCAAGTTTTCTCATCTAAATGACCCAAATTTACTTTTCAGTCTCTCACAGTTTTCTGTGGCCCATCTTGTCGAGTAATGAGTTGTGTCCATCCCTTGGCTTTAGGAGTGACCTAAGGATACCTGTTAAAGTTGTGGTAAGTAGAATGACCACTACTAGGTATGAAGACTGGGATGACCAGTGCATGAGCAAAACACCTTGTGGGGCAGGCTGGTTAGGATATGGGAAAAGAAGAGGACCAGAAGACAGCCTTTCCTGTGTAAACACATCTCAATACAGAGCCCTGAGGAAATACAGATACTAAAATATAACCTAAATTTTGAGGTTATTATGAAGATATATTTTTCAAAACAGAAAAATAATGACATTTTATTTATGAGGGTTATTTTTAGCTTGATTTATAGTTTTTAAATACTCAGACATAGAATATATAGGCCTCTACCTTTGCTCTTTCTCTGGGCTCCACAATTGTTAGGAGTGAATGTGCTTCCAGGTAATAAGAAAGTGATGTGGGAAAAAGAAGGGTAAAGGAGTGGAACAGGGCTCTGCCCCACAGAGCTGGAGGTTCCAGAAAGATAGAAAGAAGTCAATGCCCTAATTTTTTGTGTTTTAAGTCCCCTAGTTCTCTCAGCCTGGGCTCTAATAATGGATATATATATATATATATATATATATATATATATCCATTATATATATATATATATATATATATATATATATATATATATTTACCAATCCTCTCCTGTGGTCATAGTACTAACAAATATAAAATTGTGTACTTATTGTAATATTTCAGAAGCAGACGTTACCACATGTTAGTGCAGAGGGGCTGATTTAAGAAGCTAGTCTCATCATCTTTATATTGGAAAGTATTATTTCTAAATGAATGATATCAGATAAACCTTTATGATAAAGCAGAGAATAAAATTTTTTATCTGCCAATCTGGTATTCTTGAGGTAATAGATAGTAAAATATTTAAAATCAGCAGTATAGTTTGACATACTGAGATAATTTTTATTGATGTCGCATAATTTAATAGTCTTTTACTGGTTTCTAAGATTATAAAATAATGCTATTTGAGTCAATTTATAACAGTTGCATTTGATTTTAAAGAACTAGAGTTTTATGTATATATTTCATAGTATTCATTTATTCATTCAAGTCATGCATATTGCTTTTCTACTATGTGCCAGGCACTGTTTTAAATGCTAGAATATAATGTGGAATAATAACACCGAAGGTGGGTTTGGTTTTATGAAATGAACAAACAGGAAACACTGATTTGGGGGTCCTATTTGAAAAACCTGCACATACCTGCTTTGGATTTAATATTTGTGCTCCCCTCCCTTCAATTTACATGTGGAAGTCTGAACCTACAATGTGATTATATTTAAAGTAAGGAAGCAATTAAAATCAACTGAGGCCAAAAGGGTGGGGCCCTGATCTGATGGAATCAGTTTCCTTGTAAGGAGTGACATAAGCAGTGAGGCTTCCCCCACTTTCTGTTTCTCTCCACCAAGTGAGGTCAAAGCAAAAAAAGGTGGCTGTTTACCAGCTAGGAAGAGAGCTATTATTAGAATCCTTTCGGATCCCTGGTTGTTTACTGGAATGGTACTATTCAGCCTTCAACTGGTTCCCTTCTGGAACTGGACTGTTCCTACTAGAATTGCACTGCTCAGCTTTCAGTCTGACTTTTTGAAACTGAACAATTCCTCATGAAACTATGCTGGTAATTTGTCTTGAGGAATGTTTAAGCTTTTGCTCCAGAGAAAAAACCTCTGAAAAAATGGTATCTCAGTTATCTGAATACTTTGAGTCTCACCTCCCTCCCCTTTCGAGGACTTTGGCTTTACAGCCTTAAAAGAGAGTTAAATTAACTAGACTGCCCTTGAGCATCCCAATAATCAGATTTCCTTTACCTTTTTATATATGAAAAGAAAGTGAAAGTCCTTGAGGTACTCACTCTCCCTCTCTAAAAAAGTGAGGACCTCCATCATCTCATAGGTTATGATAGCCAGCAACTGGACCCTGAGGCATAGGGATCTCTGCCTTGCCTTACAGTCATTACTGCCACTGCCTTTTTGGTCAAGGCCACTGAGGAAATCACTGTGGGAGCCCTTTTTAACCATCTTTGTATCCCATGTAATAGAAGGCCCCTAAATTCTCATCACACTAAACATTTTTCAGTCAGCTGCTTTTCCTCTTAGAGAATTGTTTTGTTAACTGCTTCTCACATAACTCTTTCACATTGGAATGACCTTAACCCTGCTTCTCTTTTCTCCCGTTACTGATGAATTTCCTACTGACTTCTTAACATTGATAGATTACCTCCTAATCTCTCATGATGATCTGCAGGAAATTCCTTTGAGTGACGTGGACTTCTCATAGCGCACTGATGGTTCTTATTTAAAAGGTCAAAATGGCAAATACTGTGCAAATATTGATATCATGCAATATCAACACCCTTTGATGTGGTTGAAGTGGCACCTTTGCCTTTGGTTGGTATAACTAAACAAGTTGAATTATTCTTGTTCACACAGGCCTGAACTCTAGCCAAGGGCAATACTGCTAACATTTATTCTGATAAATGTTATGCTTTTGGAATAGCTCATAAGTTTAGAATCTATGAAAACAACATAGCTTTCTTACTTCTAGTGGAAACAGTGTAAATGGCCGATATGTTGAGAAATTATTAGAAGCTGTGTTTTTTACCTTCTGCTTTAGCTATTATTAAAATCCCAGGGCATTCTAAACCTGACTGTCTGGAAGCTAAAGGAAATCACCTTGCAGACATGCCTATAAGGAATACTTGTATTTAAGGAGTCAATAGCAGTCAAAACTCTGTCATGGTCCAAAGGGATATTTTCCCATGTGGTAACTTGGAAAAATTGGCTAGAGAATCTCAATAATTGGCCTTAGAAAAGGAAAAACAAAATTGCAAATTCAACAGTTGTTGGTTTGATAAAAAGGGAAAACTCTGGTTCAGACCAAATAACAGGCCACTACTGCCCAAGACTCAAATTTCCACTGCTAACTACTTTACATTTGTAAACCACTGGGCCGCTGATAATGTGATGGCATTCATGAATCAGCGCTGGCTGGGAAAAGTTAATAAAGCCACAAAAATCACCTACTCACTTGTCCCACTTGTCCAGAGTACAACCCAGGGAAGTCTGCCTACTCTGCTTCTGGAATTTTAAATTGCTTAATGGACCATTTGAGGTTTGGCAAGTGGATTTCACACAGCTTCTCCAGCTCATGGATATAAATATGTTTTAGTCATGGTTTGTATGTTTCCTCATTGGACTGAAACTTTCTGTTGTAGATAGGCTACTGCCACTTCTGTGGCTAAAGTCCTTCTGGAAAAGATTGATTATCTCTACCTGAGGAATGGCTCTCCAGCACCATAGGGATCCGGGAACTCATTTGCCAGGCAGGTGCTTCAACAAGTCTGCGCTGTTTGGCCGGTTTTATAACACTTAGACTGCACTTACCACCCTCAGTCCTCAGGTTTAGTTGAACACACTAACAACATTATTAAGACTCAGTTGACAAAATTTATAGAGACCCTGCAAATCACTCTGCCAAAAGCATTGCCATAGGTGTTTCTAAATGTCAGATTCGCCCCTTTGGAACTCAAAAACTGTCACGCTTTTAGGTATACACAAAGAGGCCAATGAACCTGGCCCCTGTCTCTATTGATATGTAGGTAATAAAAGGAGATATACTTCAACACTGTAAAGGCCTAATTGATTTTATGAAAATAACCGTGTTCTTGTAATCTTTTTGCAGTGGGCTCCAGAGAGATTATCTGAGGCAACACATATAGCATGTGGATATTTTGTCTTTTGGAAAAGGCACTTCTAGAAAGGCTCTCTTCAAGCTCTCTGGAAAGACCACCATTGGGTTCTGCCAACCAATCCTCGTGCTACTGTACTTAAGGAAATGGACTCCTGGATTCACATGACACATCGAAAGAAAGCACCTAACTCTGACTAGACCTACATGCCATCTGATGACCTAAAGGTGAAGATTTCCGAAAACTGAAACAAATGACACCTAATGAGACAGCTTTCCCATGATGTTCAAACCAGACCAGTTAGAATATTTAAAATTCACAGAAGTCTCTCTTTCATGTGGATTATTAACTGATTCTGGATTCTTATCCAATTCATAGTTTCTGAATTTGCTATAGGCTATATTATTCATAAGACATTTCGCTTCACTTTCTTTTAGGATAATAATATCTTTAATTGCTTCATCTTTTATTCTTGCATGTATCTTATCAAAACACTTAATTCTTTCAGTTCAAGGGTGCTTTCTCTTTATTCACTATCTTAAGATACAGACGTTAGATGAGAAATGCCTGAGAGATTTCCATCCTTCCTTTTTTTTGTGGCTCAAATGTGACCACAGTAGTTTCCAGTCTGTGTACTTTCCCTCTAAAGTTAGACAAACTACCCAGGAAAGGTCCTTATTGACATCAAGGAATAAAAAGCCACTGAATCTGGAAAACGTTGACTCTTGATCAGCTATGCTTTTGGAGAAAGATCTTGATCAAAAAGAGGAAATGTGAAAATTAATAAAAAACACCATCATTTATAATGAAGTGGCTAGAAGAGAGAACTCTCACTGGTGTGTCACTCAGTACACGCCACTGACCCCAACGGGAAATGTTGTACCTTGCATTTCCAATGAGAAGTGATAGGATTTTACTACTCAGCAGGTGAAAGGAAAGATTCTTCTGCCCAGTAACAGCTCAGCCAGTGGGAGAGTGCCATAACTTAGCCAATGATAAGCCAATACTTTGAACTTCCAGTTTCTTTGAGTGGGGTCCTCATTTGCAATAGCTCCTCCCAGTCCGTAAAAACATTTCTTTCCTATATTTCTTTAGACTTGCATGTGGTTTTCCATTAGACTGTATGTCCCCAATTGCAATTTTTTGCTGTTTCTAAAAAAAAAACACACATTTTGCTGAAGAAATATCTGATTATTTGTTTGAAGTCAACAACATGTAGAAAAAAAAAATAAAATAAGAGAATATGTTAGGAGCTCTAGAAGATTAATCCATAAGACACATAATCTAAACAATATATTTAGAATGAAAAGTCTTATTTCAAAATGAGAACAGGGAATAATATTATCAAAGAAGTGGCAGAAAAATACCCAGTGCTAAAGAAAAGTAAGTTTATAGAATTTAATGAAAGACACTACATAGTATAGAATAGGAGGAAAGGAAAAATGACAACTACAACAAAACATACCCTGAACACATCTTCAAGCAATTTTAGAACATAAGATAAGGATAAAGAGAAAATTCTGAAATCTTTCATAAGAAACAAAAGGCAATAACAAAAACATGTCCTCTACCAAAAAAGGAGTCAAACTACTATTAGATATTTCTTCAGTCTGTGAACATGTCCTTTCATTGCTTAAAGACAATGGATTCCCTCAAAGTTATCAAAAAAATGATTTAAAAATCTATAATCAGTGTAATTATCAACCAAATATGAAAGTAGAATAATTTTTTTTTAGACATGCATACATTTAAAATTTAATCCCATGCTTCTTATCTCAAAAAAACATCTTTGTGGAAATACTCTCTAAAACAAAAAAAGAATCAGAAACAAATTAATATGAAATACAAAAATCAGTAGGGTTGCAATGAAAAAAATCTCATATTGGCAGTTTTTTAGTCATATTTGTACATATTAAATAAAAATTTCCACAATATTTTGGAATATCTAGTGTAACACTTTGGATAATCTTAGTGATCTAAGAGAAGTCATTTTTTCTTTCAATCAAGGAAAGTGAATGCCAAACAAAATCCTTGTAAAAAAAAACCCAAAGTATAAATGTGAGGAAAATCAAAGTAAGGCATGATTAGTGGGATATAACTAGAGAGAGATAATGCATTTGAACTTTTTATTTGGAACATTCCCTTTCTACTGGAGCCGTTTTCATGACAGGATAAATGCACCTTTCTCTTAGATTCGATTATATTGTCTTGCGTTATATTGAATAATGTATAGTTACTATCATAATATTCTTAATATGGTTTATTTGTTTTGATTTTCCTATAATTAAATAGTGGGAAAAGTTATGACTATAGAACAGAATGCAAACAAATATTAGGAAACCTAACACTATTAAAAACATAGTTGGGGAAGTGGTAAGGGGAAGAAGAAATACATGGAAAGAGATATAAATATATTATCCCTCTTCATCTTACATAATACAGAATTAGGAGTTACTCTCTGAAGTTACAGCGAAAAAAATTAGGATTTTTATATATTATGTGAAGTTATAAAGGTGGTCAATAGAGAAAAATAATTTAAAATATACTTAAAAATAAATTACAGAAACAAGTAAAAAAAATAGAGATTTCAAATCCTTTATAACAATAGATGTTACCTGAAGTTAAATGAACAAATATAGTATGAGAATACTATTTAGATTTAAGAAGATAATCAAAATAAAAATCAAAAAGAAAAATCATTAAAAAATGGTCAGCTGTAAGGAGAGGACTGGTATAAAGTATGGAGAGGAAATAATTTTAATTTTATATTTCAATTCTGTTTAAAATTTTTATTTATTTTGTAATATTTGGAAATTGAATTTCATGTATATTTATTATTTTTAATGAATAATTAATAGATAATTATTGTTCAGTGTTCAATTACTGTTAGTTATGGTTAATTCTTTCATTCATTTAGTCATCAAATCAACATTTCCTTACTATTTACTATAGGCCAAACATTGTTATAGATTTTGAGACTATACATCATTGCCTCATGGATTTCACATTCTACTGAGGGAGACTAAATATAAACAAGGAAACTAAATAAATGAATAAAATCTATTAAGATAGTGATAGACTTTAAAGAGAATTCAACAGGATAATGAGATGTTGTGTGTATAAAGTTGAGGGGATACATTATATGAGAGGTCAAGAAAGCAACTCTGTGGAAGAGATATTTGAGCTGGGGCCTGATTGTTGAGTAGGGAGAACTATCTGTAAATAGAGGCCCCTTCTGGGATGAATGAAGAGTTCCAGGAAGTGGTATCAGTTGTCACAATAGCCCTTTGTGGGCTTAAGGGACAGAAAAAGGAGTAAGTGCCTATAGCATAGCAAATGACAGGGAAGTGTAGAGTCTAGATGAAGAGAGGTCTTGCAAATCATGACAGAATTTGGATTTTATTGTAATCGCTACAGAAAATGACAGAAATGAGAGAACTTGAACTTTTGTTTTTTGATGAAGAGTCCAGTGGAATTTTCAAATGTATGATGATGGACAAATCATCTCTCCTAGAGGAATTTTGTATGTAAAATTCTGTGTCCATCTTGATTTTGAAGAACAAATTAACTTTTAAAATATCTTCCAACACTGATTTGTAATTTGAGCACCTAGTAATACATGTCACTGCATGGCAAAACTCATTGATGCCTTGTATTACCCATTTATTAGAGTATATTTTATTATTTGTCACAAAGAATTTGAATACACTTTTATTCACTTTCTATATGGCTTGTTGAGTAAGACAACAGACTTGGATTTCACAGAATGGTAAGGTTTAAATTTAATTAATAAAGATGGGAGTGAACAATTGACAACCTAACTATCCTTTGCCATGGAAATATATTAAAATAAGAAAACAAAGATGGAGAACCATTGCTCTGTTATCACCATTAATTCCCCAAAGAATGGACACTTAGTAGTAAACAAGTAGGAAGGGCGTATTCTGAAAATTATGGACTGCACTTCAGTTGACATACATTTAAGTTGATGAAAAATGACAACTGCATGTTTGTTTTCCTTTTATTGTAGCCCAGTAGCTTTCATTGGACTGCAGACCAAATAATGTTGTCCACCAAATAATGATTTTTAATAAAAACTACCATTCTCCATTTTGGAATTTTTGGTTACTGAGGAGAGCAATTCTTTCTCATGGTGCTCTGGTCAGAATGGTTTTCTAGAACTATGCTATGGTTTATTTTATTTCTTCATGCTGGTGATTAAGATCATAAATTGAGATACTCATGTTAAAGTACAAGTTCCAAGAATAAGCCTGTGACAAACATAACTTTGTTAACTCACATTTTTCACTGCCCTTGGTTCCATACAGATACAAATAGAATTCTATACCTTTATTCTTGCCAAGTTTTGGCACTGGATGCTGCTGAGGTACCATCTGCTCTTTTACCCGCCTTACCTATCTCCCTTTCCTTCTTTTTCTCAGTCTGCTATTGCCAATCTTCCCCATTTCCACCTTTTTGTTTTTCTCCCTGAATTCCTTTTCTTTATCTTCTCTGTTGATTTTCTCTCTCCCTTAACTTCTTCCTTTCTCTCCCATTTTCACTTTCACCTCTTTCATTGCCGTCATTTTTGTCTTTGAGTCTTAAAGGTATCCTGTTCATTTTTAAAAACTGCATCCAGTTTTTCACCAGTTCTTCCATTTTCTTTTTTCTATTTCCCCCTATCTTTCTTATTTCTTTGTGCGTAGAGGGACATGGAGATATTGAGAGGTGGAAGGCTGTAAAAGTATAATCATTACCAATGGAGAAGTCTATTTATACATTTCAATATCATATCATCCAAGTATCCTTTTAAATTCAGATCTAAAAAGTCAAAAGCCTTTGGTAATCAAATTCTCCTGCATCCTAAAGATTTTAGTGGTATGGATTGTTAAGCATTGCTTTATCATTCGTGAATAAAACTAACTAGAATGTAAATTTTTGCTTTTAAATTTTTAGTTGTTTTTAATAGAACTAACAATATTTGGTAACAAATATGCAAGCACATATTTGGTACCAAAATATTTATTATTGTTAAGAATATGATAGCTTTTGGGAGCTAATTTAGTTTCAAGGAGAATGAGAAAATTAACTCATATAGAATCGTATATTGGCTGTTGAATACATTAGTCTCAAAAATAGTTTCTCAATAACATGGACTCTTAGGTGTCCAGTGTCATGAGGAAAGGCCAAAGGTTAATTAATTAAGAAGAGAGTAGACTCATTCTGTCTTTTTTTTGTACACTCGTGAATGAAGAAGCATCATGCCAACTTCTCTGATAATCCACTTTTTAGTAACCCTGTTTAGGAACCTTTATTTTATTCTTCTTAGCTCTCCCATAAAATAGTAAGCAATTTACTGTACACAGAGGCTTCCTGCTATATCAGAGTGCATTTTATTTAGAGCTCAACCATCTGGAGAGTGCTGTATACCAAACAAAATTATAACCAAGAATTATTTGTTAGTTTAAACCAGAGAGATGGAAGTTATTAGATAGATATCTAGAGTGTAGATAGAGCAAGAAACCCTAGAGCAGGAAGTGCTCCATTGCAACCAAGAAATAGAAAACTGGCAACTACCTAGCTCTTTCTGCTTCGATCCTGGCTTTTGGAGCTTCTCCATGGAAATGGCTACCTACAGCCTGCAAGTTTATGTTTCCTCTGTTCAGAGCTAAACCCAAAGTGATTGGCTTTTTCTATATCTCAATTTTAAATTCCCTGGAGAGAGATTCTGATCGATCCAGCTTTTGACAGTGTCCTCTCTTGATCTAATCAATGGTGGCTAGGAAATTTGGAATACCTGATGCAAACACTGTGAGGAGAAAGAGAGAGACAGTTAATAAGGGAAAGGTATCAGTGTCAGCTGTGAAATTTTCCCCCAAAGTGTATACTACAAGTGGTCTTTGAGTATGTACTTGTCTGAAAAATAGAATTCTCATTGGGATAGAAGCTAGAATTAGTGTAGCAAGGAACCCAAACTAAAGTATCAATGTCTTTGGGCAGAGAATTTACTAACAACCACCACAAAACTCACAAAACTGGATCCAAAAAGTATAACAAACAGTATAATAAACTGCATATGTTTGCTTAACTGTAAACTAAAATCATTCATTAATTCTCTTTCCAAAATGAAATGTTAGTGGTGGTGGTGGTGGTGTGCGTGAAGAGAGAGAGGTGAAATGTTATTACTTTCACAACTGAGAACAGAATTCCTTTATTTAGAAAACTGCCTTGCTAAGGTCTTGGGATAAGTCCTTCAAGGAACTCAAATGTCACCAGAGTTTAAGGTTAGAGAAAAGGAGTTTTTTTGTTCATGGGGGAGAAGAATTTAGAGCTCCCTGGGAAAACAGGGATACTGAGAGTTTAAGCAGAAAGATGGAACAAGGAGAGAGATGAGAGAGAGAGATGGTGGTAGAGTATAGAGGGTAGAGATGACTTTTTTGTGGGAGATGTTGCAAAGTGGATCCAGGATAGGAATAGAGCTATAGAATAGAAAAGGAATATGGTGAAGAGGAAGACTGTATATGGATTTTAAGGTTTTTTGCTTTCTGTATGAAGTATGATTCCTTTTTTATATCTTCATCTCTTCAGTAAAATTTACTCATCCAAAAATGATTACAGTGAGTGATGTGTGTGTGTGAAAATTGAAAGAAAAAATAAGATTGATTTTTATGGGCACCAAAACATGTGAGGATATGGAACCCTTAAGGGACCCCTAAGAAGATAAGAGATCTAGGAAAAAAGAAGGAAAAAGGACCATAATATAGTACTTGTTGTTCAAGCCTACTTGACAAAGATTTTTAAAGTATGAGTGCTCTCAGCTCTAAGGTATTATATGTTCAAAAGAAGCATTCCATTATCATTATCCTTTTAAGTTTATTTGAACTAAAGTTAAAGGCTTTCTAAAAGTGTCAGAGCAAAACAAAACTAGAATATTTTACTGTATTTAGAAAGATGCCAGGTTAATTATATTTGCCTTCATTAAAAGAAGGGATTTCTTGAACTCAGAAACAGAGAACAGATTGGTGGCTGCCAGAAATGGGTTATGGGTTGTGGAGAGAATGGATAGAAGGGGTCAAAAGGTATAAATTTTCAGTTATAAGATAGATAGTTCTGGTAGATATAATGCAAACCATCATGAGTATAGTTAACGATACTATATTGTATATTTGAAAGTTGGTAAGTGTAGGGTTCTCATCACAAGAAAAAATTTGTAACTGGGTGAAGTGGTATATGTTAACTAAACATATGACCATTATTTAAATTTATAAATTACATATATTATCATCATCATATATAATCATTATGCTGTAAACCTTAAACTAATAAGTTATATGTGAATTATATTTTAATAAAATTAGGGGCAGAAAAGAGAAATTTCTGACAGCATAGCCAAATGAATATTTGTTAATACATCTTGATAAATTCTACTTACTTGCTTGAGACATGCCTTGTCAAAGGCTTACTTTCTTTTCTTGTTAAAATAAAAAATAAAGGCATGACTGGCCAGTTTCCTGCATCCAAGCATTTACTCCATTCTTTCTTCTAAACCTGCTCTTCAAGCTATCTTGAAATACCTAACCATCTGTACTGTAGATGTGAAAATACAGATGATGCAATTTATTTTACCTGAAACAAAAATTTATATATTCATAGATAATTATATTAGGTAAGAAATCATGGAAATATAGTACAGGCACTGTAACATGTTCCTGCTCATAAACTTTTTTTTTTTTTTTGGCGTTGTGTATGTGTGATTTTCCTCTAACAACTTACTAAGAATGGGTGAGAAGAAGTGACACCATCAGGGAAAATTAAAAGTGTCATTTAAATACTTCAGCATCACCTTCATTAAAGTATTTCAGGTATACTTTGATATAAAAGTTTTGGAGTCTAATGTGTTGTTGAACCTGGGTCTTATGTATCAATTATGTAATAATATATTTTCATTAAAGATACACGACTGACAGCAAATGGCCTCTGCCAGAACTTGAGCTAAGAAAGAACATGCATGGAAAAACACTCAAAAAAATCAATTGGTAGAGAAAGTTAAGGATCAAATAAGTGCAGAGAGAAAGGTAAAGGACATGAAGAGAGATAGAGTGAGTGGCATTTGTTTTTGTACTGAGGATCTACCCAAAATTCATGTATCCCTATAATAAATACCTTCTTTGTTTTATTAAAATTTAAAATTGCAATATAATTTGACATATGACATTATACAGTATTAGTTTCAGGTATACAACATAATAATTTAATAATTGTATATATTGCAAAATGATCATCACAATAAATCTAGTTAACATTTATCACCACTCATAGTTACAAAAAAATTTTTCCTTGTGACGAGACCTTTTAAGATCTACTCTGTTATTAACTTTTAATTATATAATACAGTATTATTAACTGTAATTACCACCTTGTACATTATTCAAACAATTTCGTAAGAGATTTCATATTTGCAATTTGTGACTAAGATGCTTCTCTCCCCCGAGTATCCCTGCCCTAGCCTTCAGGGTTCACCACATGAGCTTTACAAATAGCTAGTCTCCTGAGGTGGGTGTTTTTTCTTTTTTAATTTTAGGGCACTTTTAATGATTTGCTTAAAGAGCATTTTCAGTGTAATTTTTTTCTTTTTATTCTAATTAGAGAGTAACCAGAATCAAAATTATAAAAGAAAATTAGTGCAACGACTGTAATGAATATGCTTTTGATATGGTCCAATCAATCACTATCACTTATCATTTTTGTATAATAATTAGTAGGGTGAACAACACTTCTATTTTCAATTTGGGTTGACTTAAAAAACATGCATTAAATGTTTGTTGAAAGAAGAATTTTGTTAGTACATCCTGCGTGAGTAATGGCATTTCATGACAAAGAAAGGTGATGTTCAATAACTGACTTTTTCTAAGAAGTAACAGGAAAAGAACATAATCATTCTTTGCAAATAATTTATCAGCATTATTTTATAGCATTGATAAGTGTCATTTTCTCAGAGGAAAACTCAGGTTAGGCTTCCCTTAAATAAAAATGATATGCATCTACCACACAAAATGGAACCACACATTGAGTTATGAATAAAGTATTAATAATATTAAGATTAAATCTAATATTAAGTAATATTAAGTGAACAAATTTTATTGCATGAATAAGTGAAAGTTTCTGTCATAACAATATGCCTTTTTAAGGGTAAAGGGTTACCAACTTAAATGCCTATAGAAACTGGGGCCTGGTATAGATAATAGGAAGTGATGGTGACTGAGATAGCGGAGAAATGTACCTTACCTATAGCAATTCAAATTCAAATAATAATAACCACAACAAAATAAAATATACTGTGTTTGGGGGGAAAAACCCAAACCCAAACACACCATCAATAAGACTTCTTCTGTCCAGATTCTTTTACAAGCTTTTTTTTGCAGCCAACAGAATGCTGCCAACATCCAATAACATTGAACTTTGATGTCCTTGTGTTCCTCACAGGGTGCATCTAAAACTACTTAATATTCCACTTTTTCAACTCCTTGGCTTGTGTGTGACACTGCTTTGTTCTTCTTTTATCAGGAAAAATGGTTTAGTGCACTACATCTCACATTTCCATAGATGGGAGAAAATTTCCACCCCAATGCACAAGAGGAGGCAATATGCTTTTGACTCCTCTCTCTACTCTCTTACGTTACTTCCTCTCCATCAAGAGGAACACACAATTTCAACAAGAGCCTGATTACCTGTGGATGGAGTTAGCATGTTGAAAATTATGATTAATTTCTTTATTTGTCCCTGGGTTGAGAAAGGATATAATCTCTTCCTCCCTTGAGTCTTGGTTCCTGAATGTGATCAAGATGGTCTATAGTTTCACTTCTTTCTATTTGTGGTTCCCAACATCTAGATTTGAGAAAAAGTAGTAGAAAGACTCCATGTTCACTACAGATCAAAGATATACCCTCCAATTCAACCTTGCATGCAATAAAAGGGGAATAAATTTAAACTCATACTTAGCTTCTGTTCTATTTAACACTTGGTTCAGGTTTTATAGTAAAGAAATGGTGAGAAATTAGGGGAACTAACAACTCTGCCTCAGTAAACCAAGGGGATTTTTTGGCCATCTGGCAAGGTACAATTCTTTCTTTGACTCTGAGCACATGGACTTAGTAAACTATTAAGAAAGAGCTGAGAAAGCATGGATTAGGACATTATATTTTCCCAAGATAGGGATGATTTATGTAAGATATAATTAGAGTATGGGACAAGTACATGCAATAATCTTTTGTCTTTACATTGTGTGATAATTTTTACATGCTTATTATCTTAGTATCTCTCTGTTAGAGAATAATGAAAGTCTTCCTCTTGAGATCTTAATGAAGAAGGAATAGTTGTCATCAGATACAATTACTGTTGATCATCTTGGGTATAAATGTGCCAAGCTAATCACCTTAAGGGTTAGAAGCAACAAGCAGGGTATATCCATGGAGATTTGTCTGCTTCTCTTAAATCAGAGACTATCAAGGACTAATGTTAATGAACAACTAGACTTCTGGAAAATTTGATACTAGGATACTGGAGAATCTTAGAACCTCCATAATATGGCTCTGTAAGAGCTAGATACACTGGAGGAAAAGTAAGTAAATGGAGCATGATGGCCTAGATTTGGGGAAGTCTCAGGCATGGAAAACTACAAAAGAACTTAGGAAAGTCAGTAACAAGGATCTCTACACAGCTAGCCAGATCCTCAGAACAGGTTTCCTCAATCACCCATGTAATTTGATTCTCAATGAAATGCAAGAAAATTGGTTTCTTTCCTCTTACCAAAGATTGCAGTTATTCTCTCTCTATAGTTTTTGATTAAGATAGGGCTACTGAAGTGAATGATAATGAGAGAGACTTTCACTAGTCAGTTTCTTGCTCGGTTTACACATCAGTCATCTAGTCTGAATGGAGATAATGGAGCTGCATGTGGCAAATTGGTTTTGTATACCAGCACTTCAAATCCTTAATAATTCTTGAATTAATAATATTGCAAAGATATTGAGGCAGTACTGGAATAATGCTTAGGAACCATAGCAACTCCTCAAGTGTTGCAACTAGAACCAAGGACACAGTAGACTGTTAATGTGAACATTCCAAAGTTCTGGGTCTAGAAAAAAGAGAACATCAGGAGGTCAAAATTCTTAAAAGTAAAACATTAATATTTTTTAAAATATTGCATTTAAAAAATATCACCAATTAATATTGAAATTGTATTTTTAAATTTTTATTATCTGATGAGAACTAATTTGATTATTGAAGGATATGGAAGGGAATACTTAAATTACAGGGTTGTGTAAATATTATAAAATGGACATAGAGGACCAAATAAGTTTCATAAGATGGGTCCACCTCCTCTTGAGTACATTACCGGAATTACCTTTTATTTCTTTGGTGAAAGAAGCCCTCAATAGGTGGAAATCATTCAGGGCATAGTACTAGCAAGTAGCTATGCCCAATGAGAAGGTCTGGAGAAGTGCAAACCCACCAAGACGAAACTATAAGGCAGTTTCAGATTCTGAGGAAAGCGGGGCTCTGGTAGAGAATTTGGAAAAACAGAGATGCGCTAGGGCATGAGTGGGTGCTAATCCTTCCCCAAACCCTCTAGTCATTATTTACAAAAGTAAATTATGTCAGCCATGGCAAATGCTGTGCTTTAAGTTCCTATTCAGAAAGATCTCTCCGTCATCCTTCATTGATGAGTAAAGAAATTCTTTCCAAGAACAATTCATTTAATTCTCAGCAGTAGCTTGCCTTCACTTGTCAGTGTAAAAAATTTATTTTCTGCGGTGTTACCACAAGGTTATTTAAATTCTACTACACCAAGTCATAATCTGATAAATAGGATTTACATGTCTCAGCTTAACTGAAATATTGGATTAACATCTGCACCAAAAACATTTATATCAGAGGTGATTCAGAAGGAATGGAACTCTCTGACTTCCGTTATTTCTTTTATGACTGAATTTAAAATAAATTCAGGTGTTTACTTAGATATAACCCTTCTGGGAAAACTGGAAACTGAGGGGAAACCAGAGGAAGTCTGCTGCAGACTTTAGTTGATATCCCCATTTCTAGTTTAGTTCTACCAATCCTGTTTCTCCTACTGATGGCTGCTACTTTTTAGGCTGGCACTACAATTCCAAGGCATCTGATTTTCCCAAGCTTCTATGTGAACGGAACTGGAAATGTGAAACTATTTAGTCTGGTGGGTAGCGGGACAATTTACAGCAAGTCTGATAACTTTTCTTAGTATTTACTACTCATATCAATATGGGCACTTGAAAGGAAATAACGATGAACTCTAATCATTATTAATTCACAGCCACACCTTTGCAAATATTTGTGAGTGGAGGCTAGGCTATGGGTGTCACACTTCAATCAAACTATTCTACTTTACAAATTAAAAAAAAAATCAATGGATTGAAATATATGATAATAATGATTAGGATGACCTAACCTCAAGTCAGACTCTGGTGAATTTGTTGACTCAAGAGTGATTTGGGGAAAATGCCCTGCCTATTATGATCCAGCTCTGCCTGCAAAATTTTACCCTCAGGCAGAATCTTTGTCAAATTCTTTGTGGCTTCTTATATAAGATCAAGCTGACTGAATGAGTGAAAACCTTGTAGTTATGAAAAATAAAACAGTCTCATATTTAGTGATAGTAAAGAATTCTGTATTAGCATTAGATTTGGTTGCATATAACAGAAAATGCCAATGATCAGTAGTTTATTTCTCTGGAAGTCTGGATGTAGGGACTCTAGTACTGGTAAAGTAGTACCATGCTCATCAGAAACCCTGGCTCCTTCTATCTTGCTACTCTGGCCTTCCTTGGTATGTTGCATTATGTCCCAACATGACAGCTGGAGCATTAGCCATGATATCTGTATTCTTTTAAGTAGACTCTCTAAACGTCTCATAAATTTCCACTTTCATTTTATCGGCCAAATGTTAAATTAGATGGCTAAATCTAGCTGGAAGGGAGGATTGGAAATACACACACACACACACACACACACACACATGTATATATATGTGTGTGTGTGTGTGTGTGTGTGTGTATTTTTTTTATCAAGTGTTTAACTGAGATCCACACTTCAATTACTAAGAAATAATGGGATAGTGAATACTCAGAGCCATTAGAAATATCTATTACAGATAATATGAAGAAAAAACTTTTGTGTCTTTTTCTGTTTACTGTACATATGCATGTGCTAAATCATACTGCTTAGTGTTCTTACTCATGCTGCAGCTGATGGGCATCAAGCATGTCTGGTTCTGTGTCTGTTCAAACTGACTATAGCTATGAAATATCACATTCGCACATGTAAAAAGTGTTGAACATATATAGTCTTCGAGAGTAAGTTGCAGACATCATGACCATTTATCTCTAAATACTTCAGTGAGAATTTCTTATGATTAAAAATATTATCCTACATAACCACAGTACAGTTACCAACTTCAGTATATTTATCATTGACACAATAATTAAATCTACCTTCCACATTCTTGTATCATCAGTTTATAACAAACTTTCCTCTATAGACAAGTTATTCACCTGTGGATTTCCCTTCCCCTAGATTTCTAAGTTTTCAGATTTTTCCTCCATCCCTTGGGTCTTAGTTTTCTAAATGGATATATATTCTTTCCCAGTATTTGAAAAATTTTTTAGGGAGATAAGAAATATTAAAAAAAGAAAATTGTATTACTTTATAAGACAAACAATAGTATGAGCTAAAACCAGAGAAAGTATGATTTAAAGAAGATTTGATAAGAATTGTATTCTATACATTTTTTTTTCTGTATATGATGGTACTCAAGTATTTGGAAACCTTTAATCCCTTAACAGAGTAAATAGTCTGTCTAACCCCAAATTTCTTTACATGAAGCAACTCTTTCTTCACAGATCAGTGGCTCTTAAATTTGTGTCATAGGATCTCCTGGAAAGCCTATAAAAATATTTAATAAGCAAAGTTTTGTGTGCTTACAAGTGTGCCAGACACTGTTGTGTGAAAAGAAAACTGTGAAATAGGTTTAGGCCAAAAAATAAATAACACAGTCTTTATTTAGAAGGATCTCTCTGGCTGCTGTGTTGAGAATATACAATATGGGGGCAATGTAGGAGGCAGAGAAACCAATCCCAAAGTCTCTTATTTTATACAAGCCAAGTAAGAGATGGTGGTGACTTGGATGAAGGTTAAAGTAATTAACAGGGTGAGAAGTGGACAGATTCTAAATATTATGATGATAGAGTCAATGGATTTTCTGTTTGATTGGATGTAGGGTATGAGATTAAAAAGCAGACTCAAGAAAGACACCAAAATTTTGGCTTGAGTAACTTTTCTCCATCTTTTAGTATTTAGAAGGAACAAATACCAGGTAAACATGATGCTCTGATGTCCCAACAGTCAAGTTTATCACGATGTGGTTAAAGGCATAAAAATATTTTACATTAATACTTTTAAAAAACTCAGCAAACAAAAGCAAATAACCTAATTTAAAGAATGAGCCAAAGACCTTAACATACACCACACCAATGATGTACAGATGGCAAACAAGCATATGAACGGATGCTACATATCATATGTATCAGGGAAATGCAAATTAAAACAACACTCAGATACCACTATATACCTATGAGAATGGCCAAAATCCAGAACACTGACAATAAAAAGTGCTGGCAAGGATGTGATATAACAGGAAGTCTCATTCATTGTCAATGGGAATACAAAATGGTACAGCCATTTTGGAAGACAGTTTGATGATTTCTTATAAATATAAACACTCTTGCTGCACAATCTGACAGTTTTGTTACTTGTTTTTTACCCAAAGGAGTTGAAAACATGTTCACATAAAAACCTGCACCCAGGTGTTTATAGCAACTTTATTTATAACTGCCAAAACTTGGAAGTAACCAAGACGTCCTTTAGTAGGTAAATGGACAAATAAACTGTGGTGCATTGGGTGAATGGAAAATTATTTAATGCTAAGAAGAAATAAGCTGTCAAGCCTTGCAAAGGCATGGAGGAAACTTAAATGCATATTACTGAGTATAAAAATCAGTTCAAAAAGGTTATATGCCATATCATTTCAATTATCTGACATTCTGAGAAAGGCAAACTATGAAGACAGTAAAAAGACCAGTGATTGCCAGCGGCTGGGTTGGGAAGGAGGGTTGAAGAGCAGAGCATAAGGGATTTTTAGGGCAGTGAAAATACTGTGTGTCATGGCCCCCAATCTCAGGGCTGTTGACATCTTTATTTGTGGCCACTACCCAGCATCTCAGCTCCACCTCAGATCATCAGGCATTAGATTCTCATAGGAGCACTGGTTCCTGGTACCAAAAAGTTTGGGACCGCTGCCCTGTATGATGGATAAAAATGGATACATGTCATTTTATGTTTGTACAAACCCACAGAATACACAACACTAAGAGTGAACCTTGATGTAAACTATGTTTTCTGGGTGACTATGATGTGTCAACACTGTAGGTTCACCAGTTTAACAAATTACCACTCTGGTGGGGATGTTGATAATGGGGGAGCCTGTGCATATGTGGAGGTAGGGTACCTTCCCTACAATTTTGCTGTGAACCTAAAACTTCTCTAAAAAATAAAGTCTGGAATAAACAAACACACAGATCCTCAAACCTGCAAATCTGAGTAGGTGATTCTTGAGACTCAGTTTTTTGGGGGTGGGAGGGAAGGGATTTTAAATATAAATTTTCATAAGCCTTCATATAGTATAAGAATTTTTCCTACCTGATTCTTTATATTAAGGTTTTGTTTCACACTTTTGTTGATGGGGAATTCAGTATTGAAAAGGTACCAACTCCATTTTGAATAGTCTGAAATGTTAAGAATTTCAGCATGTGTTGTAGCAAAATCTACTTGTTCATTACTCTACCTCTATAGCTGTTTGGAATAAATCTATGTTTCCTGCCATACAACAACATTTAAATATTTGAAGAGAATTCTACAACTTGCCATTTTTTTCCTCTGATGCCTTTAGGGAAATTCTTTTATATCTGTGATAAACGGGAGATTATGACTAGGTTTTATTGAACAGATACATATTTTAATTTTCTAGTTTCTGCTTCCTGAACAATTTTTAGATTTTACTTTCAGGTTTCTATCCTGACTGATCAGACAGTAGTCAAAATAAATATTGGCTCCATATATCATATCGAATAGGCTTTATTTATTTCCCTCAAAGAGGTGTTTATGAGAGAAGTGAATAAAACTTGTTTTTGCACCTGTATAAGTACAGCATTGTATTGTGTTGCACATTAATTTTCCTTTTGTGTCTTCTTTTTTTCCTTTTCCTTTTGTTGTGTATTTACCTTCTTTTTTTCCCCTAAAATATAACAGAGATATTAAAGCCTCAATGCCCTACTCAACAAATACATATATCTCCAGAATTAAGAAGAACTATTCCAAAAACATTTCTGTTGAACTTCGAGGATTCAATGGGGTAGAAGGAAAATCAGTCTGAATTTACAGTTTTGACATATCTCTGAACCTAGTTCAAGACTACGATTTGCAGAATTTAGCCTAAGAAACTTGTAAGCTGTTTTATCTCCACATATAAGTGTATCATTGGCAATGGTAAAGGCATATGAACTTGAGTTGATGACTGTGTTAGCCTTAAAAAATGACTTAGGATCAGCAGAATAGATTTTTACATGATTGTAGGTCAGAAAACTCTAACTTGATTTGGGAAATATCATCTGAGAAAAATAAGATGATAAAGATGGTTATATAAGTAAAACTTTGCTTTCTAATGCACTGCATACTACTTATGCTAGACATCTCTTGAGAATACTTACCTGAGCTCTTATATTATCAAAATAGACTTGCTCAAAATCCCATTCTGTTAAAACCTGCTTTTTCTGTTGGGTCCCTACACATCAGTGGGTTAGTTGACGATGTCTTCACTAAATGTCATTTGATGACTTGTTTTTAACATTATTGTGTTGTGGTTAAAAGAATCTTAAAGGGGAACAGGTGCGAGGAATGTTAGCTTTGTAGCAGCTAATGGGGGAGATTAATGCCATTGGATTCACATCATGTAAACTGCTTACATATCCTAAATGGTTTTTTTTCTGACTAGAAACTTCTTTCTCACTGCCAATTCTTTTCGATACTGTTCTCTATTTCTCTTAGGAGGGCAGTTGTCTTCTACAGAGGGGAGAGTAATAAAATTAAGCAAAAGCAGTGTCTTCTACCATTGGCCTTAGGTTCTCTTTGGCTTGTTTTTATTATCTTTAAATACATAGTTTTATAGAAAGGTTTGTCTAGGTATAGTAGAAAGAAAGTTAGGAGCCTCAATTCAAGAAGATAAAAATCTGAAATTTTATTATTTCAGGAAAATATCTTTTGTTTTACTTCTTATACATTATGTAATAGATAAGACCCTATCTTCCCCTGAAAACACAAATGAGTATGCAGACATTCTAAACTTGCTCCCCTGGGCACCTGGCACTAACTTTCCTAGACCCAGTATGTTTCCTTCTCTACTCTGAGCCCCCAAAGCCTGACCCCTATGGATGGCGTCATTGGACGTTCTTATTCTCTGGCTTCTGGCCAGGTTTGAGTGATGGGAGATGCAGGCAAGATGCATCCCTATAAGTGATAGTGGCTTCCCATTGTTAAAAGTCCCTGGGTACCTGAATGTCTAGTAATAAGGTCTTTTCGGTTAACAGATGAAGTGGGCCATCTGTTTCTTGTTGGCACTCTAAACATAGGCCAAAAAAATTTAGATAAATCTTGAATTATTTCATTTATTTCCTCACCTATTTATTACACACCTTCTATTTGTACCGTCTTGGACACAAGGGTGGTGGAAACCAGTTAGCTGTCTTACACACTGGGATGCTAGATGCCAGTTTGTCAAGGCACTTATCAAGGAGGGGAACAGGCTAACTATAGGGTAGTCCTTTTTATTCTATTGGAACCAGACTTCAGATCTTGAAGGACCATTGCTCTGAGGTCCCAAATCATTTACTATGCTCTGACTGAGAGATTTGTAACTGCTGCTGAATGAGCTAATCCAGCTGTATCTCCCTAGGCAAAAAGTTGTTCTGACACTTAAGGTGCAATGAATATGACCATGTATTTGTACATGTTTGTGAATTTATATGGTGAGATGAAAGGGTAAGGAGTAAAGAATAAACCAATGCTTCAAAATATTTTCCTTAACCCATTCCCTTTCTCTTTTGATGAGATGTCTCTGTAGACAGAATAGAAGGGACCTATTATTACTTAGGAAACATTTAGGATTCCAAGAATGTGATGAATAGAAAGAATCTAGCCTCTGAATTCAATAGATCTGAAATGAAATATTGGAAAAAGAGGGGCAGGGAGAGGGAGTGCAGCAGTTTGTTCCAAAGGCAGGGAATAAGACCAATTAGAAAAACTGATAAAAAGTTGGGAACATCACTGGATTAAATCCCAGCTCTGTTTACTAATTACACAGCCCTTGCCAAGTCACTTAACCTTATAAACCTTATCAAGAAGAAAGTTTTCTTCTCTGTTCAATGAGGGCAGTTCTATGTAAATTGCAAAGTGACTGAGATATATAGCACTTGCCATGCACTAATTGCTCAAAAAATGATATCTACTGTAAGCAATTCTAAAAAATCATATTTGTGTATCTAAACATAGAAAAGGTAGAGTAAAATATTGTATAAGAAATAAAAAATGGTACATCTGTATAGGGCACTTTACCATGAATGGAGCTTGCAGGACTAGAAGTTGCTTGGGGTGAGTCAGTGAATAAGTGAATGTCAAGGCCTAGGACATTTCTGTATACTACTGTAGATTTCATAACACTGCAAACTTTGGCTGCCCTAAATTTATAAAACAACATGAGATTAAATTAAGTGTAAGAGAAAATGATACAATCAAGAGATGGGGTAAGCTAGAGATGTATGAGTTTTCTGCCGGTATAACATGATATACTGTTTTAAAGCAAACGTCTTTTGTGTGAATAGAAAGAGTACACTCTATAATAACAAAAAAATATAGTATTATAAATACATAAGCCAGTAGCATAATTGTTTATTATCATTATCAAATATTACATACTGTTCATAATTGTATGTGCTATAATTTTGCATGACTGGCAGTGCAATAGATTTGTGTACACCAGTATCACCACAAACTCGTGAGTAATGTGTTGCACTATGAAGTTATGACAGCTATGATGTCACTATGTGATAGGCGTTTTTCAGCTCCACTATAATTTTATGGAACCCTCCTCATATACACGGTCTGTCATTGATGGAAATGTCATTATGCAGTGCATGACTATACAACATATTATGTTACCTATCAACACAATCTCCCAGCTATTCTTTCCCATAAATACATTTTTATACTTTTTTTCTGGTAGCTGATGTATTCTTGTCTCCTCTGTTTGTCCTTAAGTGTTATGAGATTGGGACTTTTTCTTTTAAAGTAGTTTTGGAAGCTCTCATCAAATTTACAAATTAGTAATGTCTCCCTATTAGCTCTCAGCATTCTGCAAAGCACATATGTTTGTTAGGTTATTAATATTTATCTTTTGGAAAATCAACATGCCTTTGGTGCAGAGGCAAGAAGCCAAGTACTTGATATAGGCCTTTGAAATGAGGACAAAAATAAATGTCAAGTGCTGAGGATGTTGATCTGGAGTTAAATTCTGTTCATAAATGGCCTCTATAAACAATTTTGGCCACTGGTCTCTGACCTCCTCAGGATTTGATCTTGTGAGATTATTCACTGGTCATTAGTTCATCAGACTGTGTATTCCTTGTTAAAGAAATAATACAGCAGCCATATTATCTACCACATATCCCAGGTTTTTAAATAAGACCTAAATAGCTGTGCTCTAATTAGTGAAGACATGCTGATATCAATCAGTTTTAGAGAAAAAGAAAAAGTTTGTATCAACTTAATAACACTGGGAGCTTTTTATTTACAGGACAATGATTTGAGACTGTCAGTTGTACTTAGTGAGGTCTGGCATTATACAACTAGGGCCAGGACTGTGCCTACAAATTTGCTCATGCAGAATAAATTGAGGGACACATTAACTTCCCCTTGCTCAAAAGTATCTCCTCTCCTTCCAAGCCTGAACTAATCTGACTTGTGGCCTAAAATGGTTAGAGTCATTCTTTTTAGAAAAAATAAGCAAGCATTTTGTTGTTGTTGTTTGTTTGTTTTTAAAGCAATTACTATGTGCTTGGTGCTTCATTTAGTGAGAATAATAATAATATACAAAAACTTCAGCTCATGTCTTCAAGAAAGTCGCAATTATGGTTTAAGGCATTTTCTTGGAATAGTTTCCATTCTTTTGGCTGCGAGTAGTTAAACTCAACTTAAACTAGCTTAGACCAAATTTTTTAAAAAATCAATTTACTGGCTGATTTACATGAGCAATTGATTGAAAGTGCAGCAGTTGTTGTGGAGCTCAAAAGTTTCTCTCATCTGTCTCAATTTCTCTTCCTGATTTGAAATCACTCTTGGACAGCTTCTCCCTTGTGTCAGCCACACAATGATTTATTACCAAAGAGGATCAGTCTCTTTAGTTTCGGTTTTTAAGAGTCACAGGACTTGGAAAAACCTAACTTTGCTCACATGGTTGGAGGTGGTGTGGGATGAAAGCTTCTCCCTGAAATGACTGAGATGTAGTGTAGAAGAAGGTTTCCCCCAACAAAGAGAGTGATGTTATTATCTGGGGACAATTAACACAATATATACCCAGCAGCCTCTTCTAAATACAAAGAAATTATTGCTCTTTTTCAGGTGTTTGGAAAATGATTAATGCAGACAATAATGCTAACAGAAATTTTATAGAATGATACAAATTAGCCCTTAGCTGATTTACTAACTTTCAATACCATTGAAAATGAAGATATTTAAAGATAAATTTGATTTCTCTACTAATTTATTTAATAATTGAATTCTGTACTGATAAGGTAGATATTTTAAGGTCTGTTTTAATTTTAGTTGCAAAATGCTGTATCTGATAACACTAATGGTATCTCAGCATTCCTGTCTATCCACAGCCTCTGTAAAAGAAAAAAAAATGAACATACAAAATAATTTATTTCTAATAAATAATATTTAAGGAAACCAGTTTAAAATGGTCTAAGTATTGTTCTTACTTGAACTGTAAGCTTGTGTAATTTTGGGTAATAATATGAAAGCCTATTGAATGTACTTTCTTGTTAACAAAATTAACTTTTAAAATACAACATGTGTGTTGCTTACAAGACATCTCCCCATCTGCCCAGGGACACTGAGGGGGCACCTGAAGAACATCAAACAGAGAATACAGTTGCAGAGCTCAGTGTCAGCTGGCCCTGCCTCTTCCTCACAGGGTGATATTTGACAAGCTTCTGACTTCTCTCTGCCTTAGTTTCTTCAATTGTAAACCAACCATCTCTATTGCATGTTTTAGCAAGGTCATGCTGAGGATCTGAGATGAAGAATATTCTTTTCGGTCCCTTGGGAATCTGCATATTCTTGTTTGTTTTCTACAAATCTTGGAAATTGCTTTTCCCATTTTCTGTGTTAACTCCAATTATATGAATAATTTTATCCTTTACTGATGGAGCAGAGAGGCAATAGCTATCATTATGTGCCAACCAAAGCTCTAGGAAAATCGTTATCATCATCATGAATTAATGTAATTCTTATCATCCTCAAGATGATATGTTATTATAAAGACAGAGACAAATTAGGAAGATATTTAAAAGGATAAATACACCAAGTATCAACTGTGTGACAAAATGTGAAAAGTCACTGTAGGCTGCAGGAGGTATGAAAGGTATTTTAGAGAAAGGGAGAGATGATATGGGCCTGGTAGGCTTTAGATAAGCAGATTGAAAGAGGCTGATCCTTCTAGGCAACAGAAACTTGCTATGCAAATCTGTGCAAGCAGGAATGGGTATGTACAGGTGAGAAATGTAGGTGGTGATTAAAGAAGAAAATGCCTTAAAATAGGGAAAGTCAGCTGCATTCAATGTAAATGAAATGTTTAAAGGTGAAAGATGAAAGATTATGTTTGCTTGTAGTTGAGACTGATCTAGCGAAGAGGCAGATAATAGAAAAGGTGATAGAAAAGTGAAAAGACATAATTACAGGCATTAAGTTTTTGGAAAGATAAGAATAGATGGGATACAGAGTACAACTAGACATGTACAGTGCTTACATTGTGCAACAGAAAAAGCAGCAAACAGAGTTCAATGTCCAAACTTTTGAACATTTGCGGGGAATAAATTAAATTGAAGGAATTACTCCCAAAGGAGTACCGCTCCATTTAAAATTTACTTTCTCTTTTCTTTCTGTCTGGTCAATATAATTCTCTCTATTTAAAGAGAAAGGTGAAGGAAAAAAAGAACAGTTGATAGGCAAATTAAAGAAATTTATAGACTGGAGATCTTGATGGCAACATCTGTTGTATTAAGGGTAATAGATAAAACAAGTTGAAATGAGTAGG
Organism: Cynopterus sphinx; assembly: GCA_030015415.1. Taxonomy (NCBI): domain Eukaryota; kingdom Metazoa; phylum Chordata; class Mammalia; order Chiroptera; family Pteropodidae; genus Cynopterus; species Cynopterus sphinx. The sequence goes on along the minus strand of CM057379.1, from coordinate 65,938,450 downwards.
AGAGTGTAGTTTTAGAGGAGTTGCCTTTATTATTTTAGTGATGAAGTAACTGCACTTGAAAATAAGGCCAGGGTGTGGCTGTGGAAGTGTGCTTGAAATAGAGCTGACAAGATCCTTAGGGTTAAGGATGATGAAACCCAGTGAGCAAAGATTTGGCATGGATCAGCTTTGTGTCCCTTGGGGGTGATGACAGGATTTAAGGATAAGAAAAAGGACAAAGGCTGCAATAAAAAAAAAGAGACTGAGAATAATTTTTATTGGTGACAGTGCAGAAAAGGGGTAGAAGGTAGGACTTAATGAGAGGAGAGGAGTAATTATTCGGAAGTGGCAGTGGAGAGCAAAGAAGCTCTGATGAGGTCTTGATGTACCTGATACACAGAAAAACAATTGAGTAAACTCAGGTAATTCATTTCCCCTTGGAAGAATCAAATTTTAGTAAATGATAAGCATGGTAAAAAATATGAGCAAAGAATTATGGAGAATATAGATTTATTAATATTGGAATGAGAATTCCCAAAGGAGGATTGAGGTGTGAAATCAACAGTGGAAATTTGGATCATAGAAAAGAAACCACATAAAAAGGAAGGTAAGGAGCATGTGAGTCTATTAACTTAACTGGCAGTGACCAAGGAAAACAGATTGAAGATCCATGGACATTTCTGACTCTCAAGTAGCCAGGATAATGGCTGATGTTACCCTGATGAACACAAAGCTCAAACACTCAGAATTTAATTGCAGCCAGGATGAGTCTAGAGAGAAAAGTTTCTTTATCTAATTTTCCAGTTGTGGTCACTGTTCAGATGATTGTATTCAGAATAATTTTACTAACATGACAATTTAATAGTAGTATCTCTTTTGCTTAAGCCCTTTAAATGCTTCTCCACTTAAGGTGAGGAGAAGCATAACCTTGAATGAATAAAGAAGGAGAAATAATTTTTGAAGAAACATATTGAGAAATATGAAGAAAAAATAGAGAAATGCAGGTGAGTTTTAGGAAAATGGAGAATAGAAAAAAAGGAGAAAGATTTGATAAATATATAAACATAAATTGAGGAAGAAAGGAGCCATGTGACCATCCTATTTGAAGGATATCAACAAGAAATCAAAGGAACTAAACCAGTATTTTGTTTCTGCTTGGTCTGTTACTTCCTCTGACCTTAAACCATGAGACAGGTGAGTGGAAGGGACAGGGAGTTATAATGATTAGATTCAGACAGCTTAATCAAATTTGAACATTGGCTCTATCATAAATTAGCCCTGACCTTAGGCAAATCACTTTACCTCTCTGAACTATAAGTTTCTCATTTGTAAAATGAGATTAACAATATATACCCCTATGTTGCTTTGAATGTTAAATGGGAAAACATAAAAAGTATATAGCGTAGTAATTGACACCTGGTAAATGTTCGGCAAATGTATATTTCACCTTTCTCTGTGGATCTATCAACTTCTGATTAGACTTCCTCATTACTTCTATAAACATTACTTCCAGTTTTATTGATAGTTTTATGCTTCTCCTTATCAAAATTCAGTATCACCTTGGACTTGTTCTTGGTTCATTTCTCTATTTTATTCTAATTACTAAATTTATGATATTTGCATTGGTGGTCCAGTTTTCTCATGGGCAATCAAAACCTAGAATTTCTCACTGCCTTCAGGAGATTTTACTTGAATGTTAATTTCTAGCTAAAATTAAACACGTTAGAGAAATGGGTTCCTTGTGAGTATCACCATAGGCAGCAATAAAGTTATCCACAGTTTTATACCTGGGAGGATTGACTTTCATATCCAATCTAACTTCAGGTAGATTGTTTCAACAGGGCAATACTTTTTTTTTATGAGTCATACTCTCTTACCTCTAGTCTTTAAGTGTTTCCAAACAAATTTATTCTTCCTTTGTCTCATGCTTGAACTTCAGATAGATCACTTTGGCCTTCTGGATCTCAATTAAAAAATGAGAGATTTGTGATTATTCTTGCTCAAAATCTATATGATTCTGTGAAGTCTAGAGATATTGCGCCCTTTTCTAGAGGCCACACAGTTGGCCAATAGCAGACTCAGGCGGAGAACCCATACTTCCTGGCTCAGGGACCAGTGTGCTTCCCCATGTGCCCTAGTTAACAGGGGAATAATGCCATGAGTTTCCATCTTTCCTATTACTTTCCCATATGAAAAATCAGGTCAACTAACCCATTCTTTTTATTCTTCTTGCCATCACCCCAAATATCTAGTAATAGAGAAGAAACACTGTTTCTAAAATGCTGATACAGAATAATGAATTCTAGGGCGAAGGTAAAGGAGAAGGTGGTAGAAAAAAATTAATGACAAGAAAAGAGAGGTAAACAGATTCTGATGTCTTATTTGGAAAAGCATGATGGGTTGTCCAGTATAAAACCTGAAGCTCCAAGGAACACACCACTAATGAACTAAGATAGTGTTGGCAAGGTGGCCTTTGCTGTCATATCGCCTGTTTACTGTACATACATCTTACATAGGTCATACATAAGCACAAGTCTGTATTTTTAAAATGGGGAGATTCCATGTGATTTTGCTGCCCCTGGGGTATGAATGTGAGGAGGAGCTAGGAATAGTGTCACAAAACCTTATGTTCGTGTTAATCATCCTCAATATGACAAATGGGTAAGAAAGAACCCTTGGAAAACCCCCAGGAAAGGCAGGATGAGGGAAGAAAGTAATAGATAACTGTTAACTCCTGGAAAACTGTTCATTCTTACAGATGGTAAATGGTGACGACAGTAGGGGAGAAAAATAAAAAGCAAAACCCAACTATAACAGCTTTTTGTTTTGAAACTAAACCATTTGGTTCTATCTCTTCTCTTTCTGAAAAGTTATAATGTTTCAGAGGTAAACCCTAAGATTTTTCTTACGTAATATTTTAGTTTCAGAGAAGTGGCCAAAATATTAGGTTCTTCTCTTTGGACTGAGAACTGGCTTTTTTATTACCTGGGGCTACAGATTTATAGATGTTCCACACAGAGATATCTCCAATTGGTTACATTCTATTCTCATTGGTCAGGGACAAGATACTCCCTCCATGCCTCCATCCCCATACAAGATGTCCAAATGCTCCTCTCTGTTAATGTAACTGCGCACAATTACATTTCTTTAATGTAGTTTTTCTTTTCTCTGATTTAAGCTGGTTTTGCCCAGTTAATGGCATTGTGACTCACCTGTTTTTTTCTGTTCTTTTTCTTCCACTGCTGTATGCCTGCTCCTTTGATCATCAAGCCTTGATGCATAAGATTAACCGAGCCTCAGGTCTATAACCATGAGAGCAATAGATTTCGGTTAGACTTTAGACTAAGGGTAATGTCTTGGCTTTAGATATGTTTCAGCTGCAGGCTCATTGAGGCAGAATAATCTCATTAGCCACCGGACCAGCATCCTCATCCTCTTGTCCAATCAGTAGCATCCATGACTCCAACTCCCTTAGCTTCCATGACTACTGATTTTTCCCTATATAATCTGTGTTCCCGAGACACCTGGGGAGCCAGGTTGTTGGGAGCAATAGCTCATCTGTGTCTCCAGGACTTACAACTCTCTAAATAAACCTTACTTTCTTTGCTGAAAAACCTGCACACATCTCTTTTGCGGCTTAGATGTGTGCAAGGAAATGGATCCCTTTTTTTGTCCCGGAAACATGAAGGGGCTAAGAAATTTCCAGCACTGTTGAACTGTGGGTTGTTCTGAGGTGGATGACATGGGGTAGTGCTAACTCTTGAGTCCATTTGGTTGTTATTGTCCCTTCTATTCTGTTTCCCAGTATTTGAGACAAAAGGTATTTCTACTTCCCTTTTTAAAAATTACTGGTTTTTCTCTCCCAACTATCTTTGCTTTATCTTGGATCTACTCTTTGCCTTCTGTGCTACTACCCTCAAGCACTCTAGTCTATTAAACAAGAAGACTGGCCCTACAAGCCTGGATTTCAGAATCTTCTTCTCAGATTTAACTTTGCTTCTGTTTTGTTATAGACCAGAGGAGGAAAACTAGCTCTTGAATAAGAGTGAGTGAAAAGGGACAGTGAAATTTATAAAAAACAACCATACTGATATTTTGAGCTAACACTCTACAACACCTATGCAAATGATAAAATCGGAGTAAATATCTGCCTTTTCCTAAGTAGGGCCAGACGATCTGAGACGAGAAAGCTTTTTTTTTTTTTTTTTTTTTTGTTAGTTTGGTCTTGTAAATGACATAAAAGCAAATTTGAATTAGCCTTATATAGTAAGGAAATTGATTGGAGAGATCTGATGATATCTGGTGAAATAAAAGGAAGAGAACATTCCATTATAAGAAGGGCAAGAATTCAGAGCATCTATTGGGTCTTCATACAGCAAGCGAAATAGCTATTAAGAGGTATATTTTGATGATGAGTGTATTTTTCAGTTCTAGCAGCTTGGTGGGAGTAAAATTGAAAATGTAAGGTGGGGTGAAAGGAGAAAATTAGCACAATAAGAATATTAAATATTTCATTGTGATGTTGCTGGCCTTGCAAAGAATGTGTCTAGGAAGAAAAATATTTTCTGCCTTATGAATTGAGATCATGCTGTTTTATAAGAATTTATATTTATATTTTTGAGGGTGTGTGTGTGTGTGTGTGTGTGTGTGTGTGTGTGTGTGTGTGTTTCTATTGCTACCTGCTGTAAATGGGAAGAACAATGAGACAAGTTCAATGACAACTTCTGTTACAGAGAATTTTTGAACCCCTGGGTTGTTACTTCAGACTGAATAACAGACCTATAAAAATATACTACAGAAGGAAGTCAGATGCATCTTAAAAGCAAAATAATTTGCTGTCATGATGGGCATAGTTTCCCAAAACTCATACAGAACATCACATAGAGAGATAGACCTGAAGAGAAAGCATGAGATTAGGGATAAGGGATATCCATGAGTGGCTACTGAGGAGGAGCAGAGTCTGCCACCCCCAAATAAGCCTTTTAAAATGTTTATTATTTTAAGATGGTTATTTCCAAGAAACAAAAAACTCAGAAAGAAACTACTCTCTAAATGTTTACAAGAATTTAGAGGGCCCTCTCCTGGAAGGAAGCTATTGTCATAGATAATTATATTTAATATAAATTAATTGTGATAGGAAGGAACCTGGTGAGACCTGTTTGATCAAAGTTCTCTCTGTGTTCCATTGATAGAGATGGCCCAGCAAATATTTATTTACCAAAATTTACTTTTATATTTCTATTTGAATTGCTTTGCTGCCTTTGAAATCACAAACCATAACTCCTTACCTCTTTCTCCTTAGTTCAAGATGGTATATAAGCTTTAATTAAGCAATTTATCTTGGGGCCACATATTATTATGGAACCCTTGTGTGTAAATATGTAATAATTTTTTTTTAGCTTTTGAATAGTCTCATGTTAACTTTATAATTAGTCCAAGCCAGAATAACTGAGAAGTGTGGAAGAAAATCTATTTTTCTTTCCCACACTACTCTATACATTTTTAACTTCTTGGTTACTTTTCTTTTAAATGGTGTACACAGCAGATGACAGTCAACAAGTATATCATCATAGAAAACTACATAGCTTCAAGAATATCTGCCTAGAGAAGAAACAAGTTATTCACAGAGTTGTGCAGTCATTACCACAATCAATGTTAGAACATTTCGTTGTCCCGGAAAGAAACCTATCCCCTTTAGTCAGCACCATCCTTTGATCCTTTTATCTCCAACCACTAATCCACTTTCTTCTTTATAGATGTGAATATTCTAGACAATTCATATAAAAGGAATCATATATTATGTAGTCTTTCTTGACTTGCTTTTTCTTCATTTAGCCTAATCCATCCATGTCGTAGCATGTATCAGTACTTCATTCTTTCTTTTTTACCGAAATATTTTTTTGTATGGCTATACCACATTTTATTTAGCCATTCATCAGCTGGTGGACATTTAAATTATTTCCACCTTTTGGCTATTATATATAATGCTGCTATGAACATGTGTGTACAAGGGTGTGTGTGTGTGTGTGTGTGTGTGTGTGTGTGTGTGTGTATCTTGAGTATGTACTTAGGAATGGAATTGTTGTGTCAAATAATAACTCTGCATTTAACTTTTTGATGAACTGCTATATCGTTTTCTGATGGTTGCATCATTTTACATTCCCAGCAGAGTTTCAATTGCTTCACATCCTCACCAACACTTATTACTACCTGTCTTTTTGATTAATGACACCCTAGAAGATATGGAATGGCATCTAATTGTGGTTTTGATTTGCAGTTTCTTTATTACTAATGATGATGAGCACCTTTTGTGTGCTTATTGTCCATTTGTATTTCTTTGATGAAATCTATTCAGAGAGTATTTTGAGTAAGAAAAAAATGCAAACATTGGTAAGTTAGAGAGAAAAAGATTTGAAGCAAGGATTGTTAGGAAGTTAATATTTGACTGAAGAAATTAAAGGAAAATTTTCATTCTAAGTGATTATTATGGCTTGTGAATTAAAAAAGGCACATGTGTATAATCATGTATGCATATCTGTTTTATAAGTATATAACTATTCATATATGTATACATATATATGTATACATACATATATGTATGTATAGTTATATATTTCCTACATTTCAAAAAATGACCTGAGGCAATAAAAGAAAAATATAAATTCATTCATTTGTTTTGTTGATGCCTGCTATATCCAAGTCATCATGCTCAGTTAAAAAGATATATTAAATAAGTAAAACAGGTTAGATAACTTTTGGGCAGGAACTGAAAACATCTTATAGGATATGTGTCACCTTTTATTCTCTCTATAGTCACTTACATGTACACTGTGGGATTCTAAAGTAGACGGAGTCACTTTGACTCATATAGTTATATTCAGCCCATGTAATGTGTTCATCAGGAAGTCTCATTGACTTTTTTTCAAAATATGATTTCATTTCCACTACTATAATTCTAGATGAAGCAATTTTGTATGCTTGTATTATTATTTCAGTTGGCTTCAGAACTCTGGTTTCTGTACTTCATTTTATTCCAAAAATATGACAAGATGAATCTCATTAAACAAAACAATAAAATTTTTGGATTTTATTTTATTTTTTTGCCCCAAATCTCCAATGACTCCCTTTTTCTTATTTTATTAAATCTACATGTTCTGCCAAGTTTCAAGTTCTCTGTCATGTTGCCTCTCCTTGCCTCCATTAATCCACTCACTAATTCATTCAGTATATATCTCTAGGTGCCTACTGTGTGCCAAGTACTATGCTAGCGTTGAGAAGAATACCTTGAGGAAGATCTCTGCCCTCATAGAGCATGTGATACAGCAGATTTCTGGAAAGTAAGCCACGAAGTAGACATGTTGCTAAAGGGCAGCTTAGAGCATGGTGGGAAAAGCTTAGGGGATGGACTTACACTCTCACCTGAGAACTGATGAAAGTTTTCTTGGAAGAAGTGGTAGAATGTGGATCCCAGTCAGGGAAGGAGAGAAATAACATTATTCCAGGTAGGAAAAGTTGTACAGTAGAGAGTAAAGGTGAGAAAGATCCCACTTATTAAAGGAAGTGAAAAGTTAAAGGCACGGTTGAAGAAATGAATGGAATAGGATTCAGGCTGAAGTGGAGAAATCAGTCTTGGAAAGGAGGAGGGAAGGATGAAGGGATGAAATGCTAATTTAATAGGGTTGGTGTTAGGAAGGAGAGGCAGCAGCTCTCTTGTTTGATGGTTCTTATTTTTTCTGTAAAGCAGGAGCTAAGGATCTCAGCTTAAGGTGGGAGGTAAGGGTTGCAAGTTGGAGATCTGATGTGAGTGAAGATTTGGAATAGCTCTGTTATGAGACAAACAACACTGTAGGGCAGTGTAAGGCCAACAGAGATGGAAAACAGTGAACCTATACTGTGGTGGTGAGAAATGCAGGCTCCATAATAAGACATGCCTGGATTCAAGTCACCATGAGTCCCTGCTCTGACTTTGGGCAGGTATGTAATGTCTCTGATGCTTAGTATTTTCATACAGTAGTGATAATATTAATACACTGGATTATTCATAGGGTTTTGGGTAGGATTAAATAAGATAACACATGCAGAGCACTTAGAATGATGTGTAGTACCTAGCAAGAGCTTAATCAATATTTTCTATTTATAATAGTTAAGTACCAGTTTGGTCGATAGTAGTGCAAAAAAAAAGAGAAAGAGAGAGAGAGAGAGAGAGAGAGAGAGAGAGAAAACAAGACAGCATGGTGCCATCATGGGTGCAGGGTACAAGGACTAACTCCATGTACTGCATGGTTCCACAGAGATTCACAGGCCAACAGACCTATACTTCCTCAGATATATAGAGTGACTTTCTCAGAGTGGGTTTCTGCAAGTCTGAAGAACTGCTTGTCACCTTCCTTTGTCATTGTCTACATTCTGTATTGGATATGAGTCAGAAGCACATTAGTATTTGCAATGCTCAATTAAACAAACTATATTTAAGCACATTTAACTTAATAGAATACACATTTGATCAAAAAGAAGTCATCTGGAACATAATCAGATTATTCAATACTCTTGGATGGTTGCCTTTGTACAATTCATGGTCTGGACATCACATGAAGTTACAAAACAGTTTGGTAGATGTTATATTAACTATTTAGTTTAGTTCTCTCCCTTTTTATGTTATAATTTCCTTTAGTTATCCCAATCTTTCTGTAAAGACTGATGCAGCTGCTCAACCTCTTGTAAAGATACTTTGTGGATTTAAAGAATGGGCAATACAGGAAACACATCCTGAAACAGAATAACTCTTTTTTCTGTAACAGTGCAGCGGGAAGCTATTGCTGTGACCAGCAGTGACGTGACGTTTTCTTATGGATAAACTGAGAATATCAGGGTGCACCACAGTGAGGCCTATGATGTAATGTCTGTGTGGACACTATAGAAAGAGATGTGAAAGATCACTTTAAGCATAAACTCGAGACAGCGAACAATAAATTGGGAAGGAAATTGACACTTGGAGTACATGGTATGATCAAATTCTAAATTCCAGTTGTGAAATCTCAGGATACGATCATACTGACTCCACTTGGGTAAGATGCTAAGATTCATACCAATACCCAATACCCAATTAATGCAAGGGTCAAGCATTAACTTGGCTACTCCTGTAGATAGATGGGTGGGGAAGAGAAAGCAGTTTTCAAAATGAGAGAGGGACTGGATGGCCAATCCCACAGTCATACTTCTTTCACTATTAAGCATTAAGACTGTGAGAATATCACAACTTTTGGCAAAGTTGACTTTTCCACACATTCTTCCTGTTTATTATACATATGGATTATAGAAGTCATAGGTAAAGGGAGATTAACTTATTACGTGTGTAGTCTCTGTATTTCATGCCTTTTCGTGTTTAAGTGTGAAGTTAAACTTGAAACACACACTTCTCAAGAAGACAAATTAATAAAAGCCTTCTGGCGATCCCAAGAAAATAAAAAAAAAGACATGGCTTTTTAGATTTTAAGAAAATTAAAGTTTTTATGTTATTTTATATATCCTGATAGAATGAAATTGAGAAAACAGATAAATTGAAACCAGAAATCACCAACTAGAAATTTTGCACACCAAAAATTAATAAAAAACAAATAAATATCTTCTTTTATTCCAGCTTTCTTGAGGTGTAAATGACAAATAAAAATGGTATATATTTAAGATGTACATGTGTTAGTTTGACATATGTATACATTGTGAGATGATTAGCACAAAAAAGGTAATTAACATATTTATCATCATTTGGGAGGGGTGGTGAGAACATTTAAGATCTATTCTCAGCAAATTTTAAGTCTAAATTATAGTATTATTAACTATAGTCATCATGTTATAATTAGATTCCTAGAATTTATTCATCTTATAACTGAAAATTTGTACCCCATTTTCCCTATTTCCTTGCTCCTGGTAATCACTGTTCTACTCTCTGGTTCTATGAGTTTAATGTTTTTAAATTCCACATACATGTGAGATGATACAGTAGTCATCTTTCTCTGTCTGGCTTATTTCACTTATTACCATGTCCTCCCAGTTTATCTATATTGTCACAAATGACAAGATTCCTTCTTTTTTATTGCTGAATAATATTCCACAATGTATGCATATAGACACCACGTTTTCTTTCTCTGTTTATCAGTTGATGGACACTTAAGCTCTTTCCATACCTTGGTTACTATGAATAATGCTATAATGAACATGACAAAGTAGATATCTCTTTGTGATCCTGAGTTCATTTTTTTAGAATATACCCACTAGTGAGACAGCAGAATTATAGGGTAACTCTGTTGTCAATATTTTTGAGTAACCTCTGTACTGTTTTCCACTTCTGTGCTGTTTTCCATAGTGGCCGTATCAATTGACATTGTCACCAATTGTGTAAAAGGGTTTCCTTTTCCCCACACCCTTGCCAACAATTATCACTAGTTTTTTGATAATGGCCATCCTAACAAGAGTGAGCTGATAGCTTTTTGTAATTTTGATTTGCATTTACCTAATGATTAGTGATATTGAGAACCTTTTCAATTACCTGTTGGCTATTTGTAAGTTTTCTTTGAAAAAATATTTATTCGGGTCCTTTGCCCATGTTTTAATCAGGTTACTTGTTCTTTTGCTATTGAGTCATAAGAATTCCTTATATATTTTGAATATTAATCACTTAACAGATGTATGGTTTTTAAATATTTTCTTCCATTTCATAGGTTGCTTTTTCATTTTGTTGATTGTTTTCTTTGCTGTGCATAAACCATTTTAGTTCAATGCAGTCTCGCTTGTTTATTTTTACTTTAGTTGCCTATGCTTTTGGTATTATATCCAAAAAAAATCATTGACAAGACCAATGTCAGAAAATTTTTCTTTATTTTTTTGTTTTAGAAATTTTATGGTTTCATGTCTTATGTTTAAGTTTGTTGTTTGTTGTTGTTTACACCTATAGCATCTGATCTTCCTAGGTGGTCTCCCATCCAATTACTAACCAGGACTGATCCTGCTAGCTTCTGAGATGAGACAAGATCAAGCATGTTCAGAGTAGCATGACCATAGACATATTTAAGTTTTTAACCTGTTTTGAGTTTAATTTTATATACAGTGTGTGAGATAAGGGCCCAATTTCATTCTCTTGCATGTAGATATCCAGCTTTCCTAACATCATTTATTGAAGACTATCCTTTCTTTGCTGTGTATTCTTGGCACCCTTGTCATAGATTAGTTGACCATATATGCATGGGTTTCTTTCCAGGCTTTCTATTTTTCTTCCATTGGTCTAAGTGTCTGTTTTTATGCCAGTGCCATGTTATTTGCTTACTATAGTTTTATAATATGCTTTGAAATCATAAGTGTGATGCTTCCAGCTTTGTCCTTTGTTTTCAAGATTGCTTTGACAATTTAAAGTCCTTTGTGATTTCTTATGAATTTTAAGATTTTTTTTCTATTTTTGTGAAAAATGCCATTGACTTTTATCATTAAATAGTGGGGATTGGATGGGTTTATAGGTGGATGGACCACTTTGGGAAGACTTATTAAAAATTTGACAACATTTTGAGAATAGCAGTGTTCTAAAGAAGGAATCTCCAACCCCTGGGCCACAAACTGGTACTAGTTTGTGGCCTGTTAGGAACCAGGCTGCATAGCAAAAGGTGAGTGGTGGGCAAGAGAAACTTCATCTGTATTTGCAGCCACTCCCCAGAGCTAGTATCAATGACTCAGCTCCACTTCAGATTATCAGGCATTAGATTCTCATAGGAGCTCCAGTCCCTGACACAAAAAAGGTTGGGGACAGTTGTTCTAACATAGAAAATATAATATAATTTAGAAAAGGATATCAGCATAGGAAACAAGAGAAACTGAAGTTACTCAGTGCTCTTTCTAAGGCGGAGTGAAAAGGCCTTAAATTTGCACCACTGTCAAATCTAAAAGGTATTGCCTACAGTCACTAGGAAAAACCACCAATTTGGTGGTAGCTTCTTTTTGGTATAATTTAAAAACACGAGAAGGAAGAGTGTTTGATTTTTGTCTTGGATTCTACTAGATGTTGATGGAATTAAATTGGACAAGGAGAAGATGTGATTCCCATTAGTGTGTGTTCCGAAGATGAGAAGTGGGATGGAGACAAGGTAAAAGCCACTGGGTTTATGGCCTTCAAACTACAAGTCTTTAAATTATGAAGAAAAGTCCTTTGTGCCTGTAGGTTAACATACCTTTGAAATGCCTCTTTGTCAGATCCTTTGGAAGCATAACCACCGTCAAAAAAGCAATAATTTTGTTAACTGTCCCCTAATCCATTCCCGACTTTGCTTTTTTCAAATGTATAAAGAAAACTGCAAATTGATGTTCTTAGCACTTGCCTCCAGACAATTGTCATCAGTTTGGCACAAGTACATGTTTATAAAAATTCTCTACAAGTTTGGATTTTTCTTATGTTGACTCGTAGTGTTTAAGTATTGTTAATTTTATAATACTTTAAGTTTCAAGATATCAAGGAGAAAAATATTACTCAAGGATTTACCTTTTCTTCTGGAAGTGGGTATAGTACATGGTATAGTACGTTGTATTACATCAGGTGGAATTATAACTTTGTTATTTGGTTTAAGAAGATGCATATGGATGTCAACTTGACAAGAGATAGACTTGTGATGGTTTATTTTATGTGTTAACTTGACTGGGCCAAGAAGTGCCCAGACATTTGGTCAAACGTCATTCTGAGTGAGGGTGTTTATATCTATGAGGTTGGTTCTGGAGGAGATTAACATTAAAATCAGTACACTTACTAAAGTCGATTGACCTCCCTATGTGGGTGGGCCTCATCTAACCAGTTGAATGCCTAAAAAAAACAAAAGTCTAACCTTACCACAAGTAAGAGGAAACTCCTCCTGAGTTGGGATATTGACCTCCTGTCTTTAGACTTTGACTGGAACTTATGCCATTGAGTTTCTTGGTTCTTAGTCTTTCAGAATGCAGGTCTTGGGACTCTTCAGCCTCTATAATCACATAAACCAATATCTTATCATCTCTCTCTCTCTGGAGTTTCTCTGGAGATCCCTGACTAATATATTCTTATAACTGAGAGATAAGGTCAGAAAATATGATACTCTATTTTAGCTAGCATGGATCAATATGAGACATACAAAGTGATTCACTGCAGAAATCTTTCTTAAAGTAGCCTATTTTAAGAGATGATTTTACTATGTGAGTAATGATACAAAGATATCCTTTATCTTTAAAATAAAGTGTATGTTGCCAAAAGTCCTAAAATGATCATGCTGACTCAATGATAAATAATATACAATATAACTCCAGAATTATAAATGAGAGCGCATCTCACTTATTAGCATACGTTTTTTAGATCTCTTAGGAGACATAGTTTTGTGATAGAGCTGAACTTTATGCCTTGTTATTCTACCCCATGATCATATGGTTCTCACTTCTCCTATTCAATGATTAGCCTTAGGGAAGAAAATAAACAAACAGTCCAATGAATGCCCTCCAACTTTCTGCCGTTTTACTTTTTAGTATGTTTATCTAAATTTGTATTTTAGCCTATCATTCACTCATGTCACAAATAGCTACCAAATGCCAGCTAATAATTCAGGTACTTCCTGGGTCTTATGAATAGTGCCAAATGTATTCAAAGTGTCCTTCTTTTAAGGAACTCAAAATTTATGAAAAACAGAGATATAAATAAGTACTACACAATACAATATCCTATGGAGGGCCATGAAAACACAACAATCAGGAAAAAAGTGAACTCACTTTGAGAAGTGATGAAAGTTTCTAGAGGAGGTGAAATATGACTGGGTTTTAAAAGATGGGTTAGTGTTTGCAAAAAGAACATAATTGAGAAAAAGGCATGGAGGAGAAGCTAGATAGTCTGTGTGGGAAATTGGTAAGAGTTTCGTGTGGTTAAAGAGGAGTGTCTGTGAAATGTACGGGTTTGACGAAAAGGGTTAGTGGGTCATGTGTGTACCATGCTAAGGAGCTTGGGGATCTTCCTGATAGCAAACTAGCTATCTAGTCTTTAATTGAGAGAAAAACATAATTAGATTTGGATTTTAAAAAGGTTAGTTTGATATGTGGACAGGGATTTGCACTTAGGAGACAATTGTTTCAAGGAAACCAGTTAGGAAATTATTTTAATAGTTTGGATGAGAGATGACAATGAGCCAAATCAAAGTAATAAGAATAGGAAAACAAAGGAGAATTAAGGAGTTTGATTTTATGAGTAACTCCATTGGAGCTCAGTGAGACACATTCTGTTTTAAAGCTGATAAAAAAATTGTTATCTCTGGTGATACTTCAATATGTATATTCCAAACAGATCCCATTTAACAGTTGCTTTCTCTACTGAGCGGATAAGTAAGAACAACAGTTATACAGCCTTTTAAATGAATTTTAGTTTATTTTCCAGCAAACTTTGTTTCTTCATTTTTTGGTTTACGTTACTCTTGTGAAGCATGTTTGCTACTCTAGAGCTTGGTGAGATTTAAAATACTGGTGAAATTGTGTCCAAGAAAAAAGCCAGAGCTATTAGAGATTTTTAACATTTAGTTAGCTTCGCCACCGTTTAGGAGATTTTTAAGGTTATGAAATTGATATGCATGATACTGTGGGGATGGGCAATGTGTTTGTCAAAACCCACAGAACTATATTCATAGTGAGCTTTGTTTATGTAAATTTTTAAAACAACCAGAATGTTGGGAGAACCCAGGATATTGGGAGAACTCAGACCACGACAAATTAATTTAACTGTACTACAAATGTATGATATAACTTCTCTGAAGGGACCAGGAATAAAAGGAGCTGACCTAACGGACTTTGGAAAAAATGTTTTGATTGGATAATGTAAATCTAAAGACAAAAAAAGAGAACTATTCATAGACACAGTGCTCTGGTTAGTAACTTTGTTTCTTACAACAGTATGTGTTAGAAATTCTGAAACTGTCCTACTTGTATATTACAGATGAACAAAGAAAAAAAAAATACTGTAAATAATGAGAGCCAGAGAAAGAAGTTATAAATGAGCTAGAGAGGGCACGGGAAAGGCTAAAATGAAACCTGTGATGCTAAATTAGAGTTGGTGATATTATTATAAACTAATTTTGTTTTGATACACAGAAACAAACATAGATATGTATGTACATATGGTCTGGAAACATACATGTATTTCCTAGGCCTGTCTACTAAGAGGGCCTAGTAAGAGTGACACTCCAGTAGGAAAATAAACATACCCAATGTCCAGTTCTTGGTTTTTATGTATCATTTTTCAATAAAAAGAACCAGCAGTACTTAGAGAAATGGCTGAGTCTGGGTCTAGAATAAGAAAAATACAAGATTCTGGAGCATCTTATAGTGATAGAAAGTAAAGCATTGATAAAAATAAAAGAGAGAAAGTTAAAAAAAAAAAGAGAGAATAGGGACATGTCAAAAGCACACAAGAGCCAATATGAAACATCTGGAATGGCTAAAGCTGGAATAATTTGAGTAACATAATAAATAAAAATAGTGTGGAGTCATAACTCAGAGAAATATAAAAAACATGCCTAAGTCCTCATTTATATAAATAAATGATTAAGTAAATAAACAATAAATAAATATATGAGGAAGAAGGGATATATGTTCCTAAATTTCAATTGAACACAGAAAATATAAGTGAAATAGAAAACATCATTAGAACACCATAACAATGTTTCTGCAGGCAAGTTCTATGGATGAATGAAGTATTATTAGACACACTTTAAGAAGAAAGAGAATATTTGCATAGCCTTCAAATATTTATTAGTTTACTGGCATGGTTTTAATAACACCCACAAATTCTTTGATGTTGTTCTCATCAGAGGGTGGGATCGATTCCCCTTCTCGTCAGCGTGGGTTAGATTTAGTGACTCTTCTAATTAAAAGAATATAGAAAATGAATGATAATAACTGTAGAGTAGAGAAAACTGGGCACTCAGCACCTTAGTCAAATGATCAAAGTTACTATCACCTATAACAAGTCATATTGATATCATGCACCACCTGAAATGATAACAATGAGAAGAGCACTTCATTTTTGTGGTGTTCCTCTCAAAAATCCATTACCTAAGTTTAATCATGGAAAAACATCAGAAAAACACGAAGTGAGGGACAGTTTACAAACTGCCTGACCAGTATTCCCCAAAATTATCAAGGTATTAATGACAAGGAAAGACCAAGTAATTCTCTGGTTGGAGGAGACTAAGGAGGCATGGTGACTAAATGCAATAGACAGTCCTGGATTGGATCCTGGGACTGAAAAAGAACATTGATGGGGAAAAAATAGCAAAATCAGAATAATGTCTGCAGTTTAGTTAATAGTATTGTAATATATTAATTTCTTAGTTTTGATAAGTGTATTATGGCTATGTAACTTAGGGGAAGCTCAGTGAAGAGTATATAACTATCATTGCAATTCTGCATATGAATACAGTATGAACTTCAGTTAATAATAATACATCAACATTGTTTTATTAATTATAAAAAAGTACAATACTAAATTTAGATGTTAATCGGGTAAACTCGTTGCAGAATATATGTGTTACATTTGAAATTTGTTCATAAATCTAAAAATCTATTAAAAATACCTGTGTGTACCACTTGCAAATCTAAATATTAAACAAATATTAAATGAGATCCAAATTATTAGCTTCCCTCTTACTTACCTACACAAATATCCTATGTTAATTTCTTTTTTGTCCCCTTCTTTTATTTCTCTACTTTCACACAGGCCCTGAGTATTTTTCCTGAACTGCTGTCATCTGTGCCTCATTTCCTTCTCCCACATGCCCTGTACCCAACGGTCACTTTATGATTCAGTAGTTTTTACTGGTAATTAATTTTCCTTTTAAAAAATTTCCTAGAAATCTCACTATTGCTCTCTGTATAAAAGGCATTCTCCCAAGCTTTTAATGCCTTCCACCATCAGGCCCCAAAGTTCTTCTGAGCACATTTCTATCATTCTTTATATTAATTGATCAGTGTGCTACTTCAGTGGTTCTTAGACTTTAAGATATTATTAGTGAGTGAAGCCTTATTTTTCTAAATAAAAATCGTATGTAGAAACCCAAGTTACAGATCAGATAAAGACAATACCATTGGAGGGCTCAGGTGAACAGACAACTTATTCAGCCCCCTTGCCTCAAGATGTGTTGGAGGTCATCTGAATACCTATTTTTGGGTCAGTGGACTATTCACTGGTCCTAGGAAATTGAGCACCCTCACTTTCTTCTTGACTGATTTTATGTCCTTGTTTCTGCCAGTGGCACAGCCCAAAATGCCTTTTCTCTGCTTCCATTATTGTTTGGTCCTATTAATATCATTCACTTTCTTCAAACACAACTTCTTCTATAAGGACTTCTTGGGTTGCCCATACAGAAGTTTTCTCTCACTGCCACGGGTTGACCTTTGCATTGAACTTCCATTATGACATTTAATGCATACTGATCTGTGTCAGAATTATTTGATTATACTTATCCTCCTCATTAGCCTGTGGGTGGGGCCTATGGTTTTTATATCTGCGTATTACCCTCAGCAGCTAGTGGGACGCCTATACTTAGCAGACTTCTGGTTAATGCTAACAGAAATAGATGGGTGGCTAGAAGAGCAAATGTTTGGGATTAACTTTGACTTGGACTCATAGTTCTGCTTTTGACCCTTAGCCTGCCTCTGACTTCTGATACTGCTTGCTCTTTTCATGCTTTTCGTTTTCACTCATGGATGCCTATCAGACAACTATATATACTAGCTCCCCATGACATAGAGAGACTAGTGGAGAAATGTGGCTTGACAATCATTAGACTACCTCTTCTCCTTATCTCATGCTCTATACCCAAAGCCTAGTCCAATGCTTGGGACATCACAGATATTCAACATATGTTTGCTGAATTATTGAATACATAAGAATGATTTAGAATAAGAGCAATTTTCTTCTTGAGGTAAAGCTGACTGTACTCTTAGCCTGTGTTGCTGTAGAGAATCAGCTGCAGCAACTACACAGCTATCTAAAGTTAGAAATATGCAAAGAAAGAGATATTAGTGATCTTGAAAGTGATCAGTGGCATTTCAATTTAGATCTGGGGTTACCTGCTTAGCTGTACAATTCAGCCCTCGTATCTGTACAAACCTCTTATTTACACTGTGTTATTTAGCTTGGTTTCCCCCTTGAATACTGTTCTTGATAACGATTTACAAATATTTATTCTTAATAAATATTTAGAGAGGAGTACAGAGTGACTTTTCCCAGATTCTGCAATCTTCTACAGATGGCCGTAACTAAAACCACAGTGATAAGAGCAGTACAGATCACAGAAGGTGGCTGAGAGAGTATGCTTGCTTGGAGGGTTTTTTAATGGTGATGGCTTGAGGGTAAAAAAAAAAAAGGTTGTAAATATATTTGGCTTGAGTAGCTACCTTTGAAATTACATGGAGGTTACAGCCTAAATTTTCAAACTTGTTCACCTATTTTTCCTGACATAACTTGAAAAACAAAAGGCGCTATCACACACATGAAAATAAAGGCATTGAGAATGTTAATTCTTTTGTTTAAACTTACATAAATATATGTACTATAAAAGCTTCAACTACAAAGTATTTCAACAGCATACAACGTGTACTGAACAAAACAGAAGCGTTTGCCCTCTTAAGTCTACCTTCATTTTCCTTCTCACACATAACTTCTTTCCCAGGTAACCATGCTTCCAAGCTTGCTGGTCATCTTTTCAGTCCATTTTATACAGACATTTATGTTTTCTTATTTTATTTTACTCTAACATACATTATATATAGATTAAACTTTATGTATCAGTTAGGGTGTAATTTTAGCTGCAAATATCAAAAATAAATGACTTAACTGAATGAGTATTATCAAATAATAGAAAGTCCAGGAGTGTAGGAAGGTTTACAATGCCATGCAGGACTTTGACTCTTTCTGGCTTTTCAGTTTTATCCTTAGTTGTAGCTTTTGCCCGCCCACACACTTGTTACCTCAGGACCTCAAATTAGCTGCTGTACTAAATCACTAGCATTTTTTTGCATCCCAGACATTGTTCTACATGCCTTACTTTATAATTTGGTCCTCATAATAATCCTCTGAGATAGATACTATTATTTTCTGTATTTTACAAATAAAAAAACTGCAATGAAGAAAGACTAAGGCATATGACCAATGAATTAGTGGCAGAACAATTTTCATCAGTTTTTATTTTTCTAAATTACATATATTTTCTTATTCAATATAATGAAACATAAACATTTGTTGAATGTTGAAAAATAAGTGAGTCTGTTTCAAATTACAACTTAAATCTTAGTAAGAAATACTATAGGGCCAGAAAATGTAATTATATTTTCTTTAGGCTGTTTAATGTAAACTCAATAATATAAAAATGAATTATTTATTTAACAGTATTAAGAAATAAAATATTTGTGTAAATAAATTTTTCAGGTGAAGAATGCTTTCTGCCTTAAGAACTGAAACTTAACTGTAAAGCTTAATTTTTCATATTTTCTTCAGAGAACATTCCTCGTAATGCTATTCTTTAAAAACACCAAGTTTGGGGTCATTTCAATGTAGATGTTTTGATATTAGTCAGGAGTTTTGATATTGCAAAATCAAGACATGAAAATATTTAGAATTGTGACTATCATAGACATCAGTAAGCAGGTAAGCTTTTCACTGAGCTTTAGATTATATAAATTTGAAGACAACTATTCCAAAGCCTCAGAGGTTATTTTAGTGAGGTTGTGCTACCAATACAAAATACCGTAGACTGGATGGCTTAAACAATAAAATGTTATTTCCTCACTGTTCGGGAAACTGTAAGTCTGAGATCAGGTTGCCAGTATAGTCAGGTTCTGATAAGAATTCTCTAGTAAGGGCTGTCTTTTTGATTTTTAGGTGGCCACCTTCTTTCTGTGTCAGAAAGGCAAAGGTGGGTTGTAACAGAGAGAGAGGGAACCTAGTGTCTCTTCTTAAGAAGGCACTAATCTCATTAAGAGGGTCCTAACTTCATGATCTCATCTAATCTACATTAATTTTCAAAGGTTCCATCTCCAAATATTATCATCACATTAGAGGTTAGGGCTTCAGTATATGAACTTTGAAGAAATAAGTATTTGGTCATAACAGAGGACTTTCTTGATTATGGAGGTATTTCTCAATTATTTCTTAGTCTTCACTTAGATTTTGAAAATTTTACTTGTAGATCAAAATTGCTACTATACTATGAGAAGAGTGGGAGAGAGTAGGTAGTTCACTTAAACTCTACCTCGATTTTTAACCAGATTACTTATATTCAGATGAAAATAGAATTGATAAATGCTCTTATTTTAGGTAGGACAATCTTATCACAGTACTGAATGTTTTACTCCTCATTCCACCTACTTTCCTTACTGTCTATTTTCTAAATAGAAAAAAATAATATGTACTTTTCAATATAATATAATTATGAAAATGAAACAAGAAATGGGACATAAGGGCAATTTGTTAACTGCAAAACATTCCATAATAAAATGATTTAAAGTAACAACAATACAGTAAAACAAAGTAACTTATTATACTCCACAGTTATTGGCCATGATAACAATTAAGATGTATTGAAGCTTACCAAATAACTTAGAGATGTTTTGTGCAAACCACATTTTTTTATTTTTGGTTTGCTTCTATTGTGTGTTTACAACTACCTTGCCACAGTTTGAATAGAAAGGATTCCTGATGTTAGAGACATGTTTATCTTGGAAAGTTTGTGCTCACAGAAAAATTGGCACAGAATATACTTGGCACTGCTATGATTTCTGCACATTGTCAGCCCAACTTAGAGATAAATCATAATAAGAAATTCTGAATCTTACAAAAAGAATTTAAAGAAAAAGCAATAAAGAAAACAAAAATCTGCTACCTCTCTATATATGTTGTGCCAATAACAAATTTCTGGCTATGACAATTATAAAAGATGGACCCACTGAAGAGAATTGGGTAAAGAGTATATTGAAACTACCTGCAAGACAATAATTATTTCAAAATAAAGGAAAAAAATAAAATTCTTCCACCTCAAAAAGGAAAAATTCTCTTTGAGAAAGACTAGGCAAATATCATAGGTAAACTGGGAAAAAATCACAGGGTAGAGATGTGAATGCAGGGCAAAAAAATTCAATTTGCTTGAGTTGTGCCTTTTCTTGTTTCTTCTTTCTTCCTCTAATTATACTGTAGCTAGTGAAGAGAACAAGAGGGGACAATTAAACCAGATAGAGGGAAGGACATCTCCATAGATCATTACTATTGATTTAGGAAGAACAAGTTATATTAATGAAATTCTCAGTCTCACAGGCTGAAAGTAAACTCTTTATACTCTTATTGCACCAACTTTCCATTTTATGACCTGAAGAATACTTTGTCATCTATGCATCTATGTTGGTTATTCTTTATCCTCTATGCTTTCCCCAAATAAACTGTAAACTTCTTAAAGAATTTTTTGCAAGACATTTAGATTGCTTTAATCTTTCCAGTTAATACAATGTGTATTAGTAGCTGCAACACTAGTTTTTAGCACCTCACATAACTAGTTAGTAAGAATTTATTTTTTCAAGTGTAGAAGTTGAAACAGGAAGACAGGACACACAAGAATGACAGGTTTTGCACTTGTGCTAAAACCCCCAAAATCACAACTATTTTTCTCCCTGCAGCAAAACTGTACCATAAATTTAAATGTTTTAGTTTTAATCTCATGACTCATCATCTATTGGATTGGGAGTTTGTGAAGAAGAAAAAACAAATATTTGTTGACTAAATTCTCTTGCCCTAATAATTCTTTTGAGTATCAACTGATTCCTCTAATACTGACACTGAAGCCAGTAACATATGTGCTAGAGGCAGTTTCTTCCAACCAGACAGGAACATCTTGTTGAGCATCCAACTGCAGTTTCACTGTGCTAAATGGTCATCTGACAGCATCAAGAAAGGAATTAGCTCTGCCAGTGTTCCCACAATGACCAGTACACTGAATTCAATGAACACATTAGTCAGTATTAGAAGGAATACCAAAATTGATAACATATTGAACATTTTAAAATCCAGCTTTCTAGCAGCTACTGAAGTAGCTATGAGAACTGTCTGTAGTGAAAATCCCCATGAGCATGTTCTCTTTTTCCCTGTTCCAGATTGCCCGAATATTTGTAGTTGCTATTTTTTCTAGACAAAGAAAAGCTGCAATAAAATTTGCTTTTCCTTAGTTCTAAGGTCATAGTTCCTTTATCATCTGTGTTTTGCAGAATTTCCACAAGCTTTTCTCTTTTTGAATACTAGCCAACTCAATACTCTGCTGAACATCTCTATGTACTCTACCTACTTGTCAAACACAACAAATAATTCAACTTTTAAAATGCTCCAGCCAAGCTTGGAATTTCCTCTGGAAAAATTGCACTGAGCATAACTGTTTAATGTGTTCATTCCTAGGCAGGAGATTAGCTTCTTCATTTCTCGTCCAAAATCTCTATATAGCATGCAATCAACTTCATCTAAAATTAAATATATGAGTTATCTGAGACCATTTTTTTCTTTGTCTATGATATCCATGAGTCTCCCAGGAACAGCACATAATACATCATAGACTTGTAATCTCTACATAAGAAAGGAAGGTAACACCATTCTAGGTTCAGGCACTCTATTAGGAAACTGATATCCTTCTTTGGTTTTATCCTTACATTGTCTTAGAGACAGAAATTATTATTTTCACTTTTCATGCAAGGAAAGAGAGGCTTGGGAAGTTAGCTAATTAATCTAATAAGTGGCAGAGGCAGGAATTCAACTAAGCTCTGTCTGATTTCAAAGTTCACCTTCTTTCCTTTATGCAATACAACTCTATTCTCTAGAGTCATCTGACACTTCATTGGCTTGCCACAGATATTTGTTGACTATGTGAAGAAATGGATGGATCATCTGAGGCTTTATGGGCAATGCTAAAGTGAGAAATAGAAATACGAATATATTTATAATGCGTATAAAAGTGCTCTGCATTTTCAAGCAGCCCTGCCTCTTCTGACAAAGAAAGGCTGCTCTAACCTTCCTATGAAGTGAAAAAAGGAACACTGCTCCATTATATCTACAATTAGGATGAACTTCAGGCAAAATTGAAAGGTAGGTGAAGTGAGACTTCCATTTCTGTATGATGGCTCCATGTAGTCACTCCCTGACCTCAGTCTAGGTCAACCTCCAGAGCTAACTCTATTTTCTTTAGTTTTGCATTCTTAGCTAGTGGTCGTGGAGGAAAAGTAATTTTGGAAGAAAATTTTTATGAGAAATTTTAACTTATAGAATTTGGATCCAAATAAACAAGTTTTTTTTTAACGTTATGTCCTTCACTTACTAGTTATATTATTTTGGGTACCACTCATTCCGAAAATTTGGAATGTGGAAATTTCCTCACTTGGTTGCTGTGAGGATCAAAGATGATGTAGGAAATGAATGAGGTTCACAGTGGATACACTTTTTAGCTGAATTTTTGGTATTTATAAGGCCTATATTTTTTCAACCAAAAATAAACATTTTGGGCTTGTGATTTTATTTACATCACAAACATTACAGAAGTCTAAATAGATATATTGTTAGATAATTTATAATCACCTTTGTTAAAGAGAAAAAAATATGTACATTTGGAATTATCCTTGAACTTGGTGACACCTTGCCTTACTTGGATTGTCACCTTAATTTACTCTGTTTTAAAGATTTTCTATTTTGAAATAGACAGCAGATGTTTTGCGGGTGCTAGAATTCTACTGGAAATAGGATACAACCTAATGTGCATCCTCCCCCATTCTCTCTCCCCCCTACAAAAAAAAAAACTTGGAAAACAAAGAGGAAGCTCCAGTAAAAGTTTTGGGGAGTATTTCTCCATGTATCTCTCATGTTTCTGCAAAATTTGCAAGCCCAACTAATTGCCTCTTCACTCTGGTCTATCTTTTCATGGATTTGTAGGGTGAGAGCCTTGGAAGATACAGTTAGTCTCCTTGCAGAACAAAGAGCAGCTTGTTTTTTTGTCAAGTATAATAAAAATAATATTTTCTTCTGTGGCAAAGAATGGCAGGTTTGTTATCTACCCATTAACAGATTCAGATTCTCTAAGCTCAGGATTCTACTGCATGTTCTGCATCTACCTGGGGACCCTCTGCCTCAACACCAGGGGATTTGTGGAGCAAGAAGAAGCTTGCTATGCTACAATAAAGTCCATTGCCTCTAATCCAGGATGTCCTTGTCTTCTGCCAGCATGAAACTGTGACAGGCATCTTATTAGCTTGTGAATAAATAAAAATTTATACCCTTTATAGTTCCAGACAAAGAGCATGTGAAAACACTGAAATGTGCTCCAGGAGCTCAGAGGACTCAGAAATCCCTTCTGATTGGGGCTTGAAGCTGGCTTAGGGAAATTGTCTCAGGAAACACTATACCTGAACGGGGTCTTAAAAGGATGCAAAGAAGTTGGCTGAGTGAAGAAGGCTAGTAGACTTCAGATGTGCGTGTGTTTGTGAGAAAGTGGAATATTAGAGTTTGAAGTGCAAAGAATGGGCGTGGCAGCAGATAAGCTAAAATGCAGTTTGGGAATATCTGAAAAATATTTGCGACTGCTGTACTAAGCAGTCTCATGTGAATAGTCTCATTTTACTATCGCAGTAACTTTCTTAGGTAGGCATTCCTAGCTTTTTTGAAGAAATTAAAGCTTAGAGAGTTTAAATAATTTCTCTAAAATTAAACAGCTAATAATTACTAGAACAACCATGTAAAACCAATGTTCTTTCTATTCCATCTCCAGCTACTCCAGGAGGAAGGTTTTGCTCTTATTTTGTAGTTAATATCTGAAGCCATTGTTTTTTGTTTTGTTTTGTTTTCTTTTGTTTTGTTTTGGCAGGGGGAGGGGGAAGCATAGTGGTGGTGGCTGTTTTGTTTGTTTGTTTATTTGTTTTTGTTTTTATTTTAGGCTAAGGTATCCTGATCAGGTCTGTCATAGATGGGCATTTTGGAAGCAGCACGAAGTATTGGATAGAACTAGTCTGGCAAGAGTGAGAATAGTCATGAGATAATGGTAGCCATCTACCTAATCATTTTTAAGGGCCCTGGAACAGAGTAATGACAGTTGTGATGGAAAAGAGAATAATTAATGGAGTTTGAAAGTATAGTATGTGGTAAAGGTGAAATGTTTAAAAAAAAAGGCACCGAGGTTTACAGCTTGAATGACTAGGTGGTTTGAACTAATTGATACAGATGATTCTGGAGGAGGAACTTGAGGGAAAACATTAATTATGGCAAAGAATAAATTTCTAATAATGAAAATTCAGGTAGCTCTTGCTCTGTGGAAGATAAACTTTGTAATAAGAGATGTTCAGTTTTTCACTAAGTTGATAAATTACAGCCTAATAATTAAAAATTATAAAATTTTGTAGATATGACACATCTGACAACAGTGTTTCCCTCAAATAAGAAACAAGAACACACACCAAAGAATTTATAAGATGGATTACAATGCTAATTTATCTACTCTACCTTTTATTGTACATCATTAAAAGTTTTATTAATAATACTGTTATTTCAGTTTTTTTCCTGAAATAACAATTCCCCTCCCTAACTAAACTATTTTGGCTCAAAACAATTGACAGATACCTCCTTTCTTAAATTCTCTCTTCAGCCCTCTCTGAAACCCCTCCAAAAATCGAGTCATTGAAAAGATTTGAAGAGTTGCTCATGAACAGAAAAAAGAGCAAAATTTCTGTAATTCTGGTGATTGGCTTTACTTATTCCTTAGACTAGTTTATATAAAGAAAGCCTGAATGATTCAAACTATCTGTGAATGTAAATGTGTTTCTTCTATCACTTTTTAAAAATATAACTTTAAAAAAAATGAAAAAAATATTTCTTTTAAAAGGTTTTTCTCGAACAAAAAGGTTGTGTATATGCTCAGAGCAAGTTTCAAATCACTGTTTAGTCAGTTAACTGGCTAATTCACTACCGTCATCAATGCCAGTATAATTTTTCTCACTTACTAATAGGGACAACTAGCTGAATGTAAATTCATGTCCATTCATCTAGGTATGTTGCCTAATAACTGATTTATTCTTAAGTTTTGACTCTTACTGTTTGAAATCAAAGTTTCAAAACATTGTTATTTAAATTTCAGTAAAAGTGTTACCATTGCTTATTTTAAACTTGTAATGTGAAAACAAGTACCCTGACTTTTGCATTCAAGCATTCAGACTTTCTGCTAAGAAGTGAACACACAATGCAAAATACTTTGACATATTATTGCATTGTACACTTGAAACCTATATAATTTTATTAACCAATGTCACCTCAATAAATTTAATTTTAAAAAATCAGGTCAACCAGTGACATATGTTTTCTTTTAGTAAATAAGCCATCTAAAAATTTTTTAATAGAGATAAATATAAACAAAAAATGTAGTCAGCAATTGGGATAAAAAAAAAATACATGTTTTTAATTTATTCTGATATTGTTATATTGCATTAAACTCTTTTGACTCCACAAGTAATATCCTAGAATGTTATATCCATATATAATGTTATAGAAATGGAATCATGGCTTATTAAATGATTTTCGTAAATAACTACTTTTGAATCATTAATATTTACTGTTAGCTTTTACTTTTAGCTGAGTTTCAGGCAGTTTTAGATAAGAAGTGTTTGACCATGCACTTATGCAGAGTATTGTCAGTAAGAAAGTGTGTGACTTCTAGTTTGATGTATTCAAAGCTTGGTTTCATAGTAAACCCAAGATATTTATTCGCTAAAAATGCTATCACAGTAATTAGGAGCTTCAAAAGTTTGATCTGCAAACAAAAAGGCTTTAGAAGTGAGGTGAATTATCTTCTCCAGGGCAGGTCATATTTTTTTTTTTTATAAAGAAACAAATAACAAATGATTTCAGCCTTGAAGGTCATATGGTCTCCTTCACTATTCAATTCTGTCATTGTAGTGTAGAAGCATAGATGACTGAATGTAGCTATGTGCCAATATAATTTATTTACAAAATCAGTTTATAGGCTAGATTTGCCAACCCCTGGTTTAAATTAGTCTTATATTTGCATCCAAGCCCTCATTCTCCAGAAACTAGTGCAACACTTGAAAGGGACATAATTAAGTTTTATCGAATGAATAAATAAATTGCTAAAATAAAATAATAAAATAAATAAAGAATTCATTCAGAAATTTAACAAGTATATACTCAGTATCAGACACAGGACACAATTCTAGGCTCTAGGAAACAAGAGTAGACTAAAGAGGCTGAAAAATAATATCCTTGTCCTGACAGTTTACATTCTCAAGATACAATAGACGACATACCATTTAAATAACAAAATGGATAGTATTCTAGATGAAAATAGTAGGAACTAAAGAACTGGAAAAAGGCACAAGGAATATGACTTGTTGAGAGAATTGCAATTTTAGATTAGGTAGCTGAGGAAGGCTACATACGAAGGTTACATCTGAGTAAAGGCCAGAAAGGAGTGGGAGAAACCCATTCCAGGTACAAGAAAAAGCAAATACAAAGGATCTTAAAGAAGTATGTTAGTATTTTGAAGGTGTCATTATTTTCTATAGTTTAAACAAAGCACTGTTTAAACTATTATTTACATGTAAATAAGACATTATTTACATGTAGTAAAATGCACCCGCATCAAGAGTAATGAATTAGTTTATGATGCGATGGGCTCCATTAGTTCTTGGATGTTTAATTCTACCCCCTCCCCCACCAAAAAATAGATATTATCTTAAAAGAGCCAAAGAAGCTTTCAGAAAAAAAAGCATAATTCAAATACATGAAAATTTCTTACAAACCTTTTATACTGGGTAACTATTTAGAAAGCACGTAGCTTAAGGCAAAAACTCAACTACTCAGTCAAACAATGACCTGCCTAGCTTTTGTTTTTCAGATTATCTAATGGTTGCCTTTATAATTCTCCTAATATGCTTGAGGAAACCTTTCAGACTGTTATCTACACAGTAGACCCTCCCTTTTCAATACAATAGCCACTAGACACTTGAAATGTGTTTAGTGCTTTAAGTGCAAAATTCACATTTGATTTCAAAGACAGAAAAAATGCTAAATAATTCATTCATAATTTTTATATTGATCTTTGGTAAAATGATATTTTGGATCTATTGAGCTAAGTAAAATATGTCACTAAAATTAATTTTACCAGTTTCTTTTTACTTTTTAATTTGGCTACTAGAAAATTTAAAGTCACAGATGTGGCTCGTGTTCTACTTCTGTTGGGCAGAGCGACTTTAGATATAAACTTGACTCCTCCTCTACCTGACTTGCTAATAACATATATTTTTTACATTCTCATGATTTTAAAATTTCACATTTCTTTGCTTTCTTCTTGCATTTGATTTTTAAGATCTATTAAGTCACTTTTCATCCCTTTCCATTGACCTATCACTTCTTTCCTAAGTCCAAGTAGCTCTCCTTTCACAGATCAAAGAGAACACATTTTCTTTAAATTCTTTAATTTCTAAAAGATCTATTTGGTCAAGATTTTGACTGTTTCATTGCACAATTTACTGCCGAATTTAAGTTATGAACATAAATTAATAAATAAATTATGAATATACAGCAAGGTGCATAAATACAGAAACCAATACATTAACAAATATATAGCACTTAAATTAGTTGTTAATATTCTGACATAGTTGCTTCAGATTTCTTTTTGAGAAATTGAATGTTAATACATACCTTTCTTCTTTGTGCCTTACAATTTTACTACTATACTGAATTATCACATTCTTTGTTCTTGCATGTTTTTGAACTATGACTATAAATATTTGTCTTCATAAACAAGATAGATTGTTTCTTGACAAATTGGTAGTTACAAAACACTCATGGAGCACAGCATAGGGAATATAGTCAATAATGTTGTAGTGGCTGTGTGTAGTGCCAGATGAGTGTTAGAGTAATCGGGAGAATCACTTTGTAAATTATATAAATGCCTAACCATTGTGCTGTATGCCTGAAACTAATTTAAAAAGAATTTAAAAAATAGTATCATTCTGATTCGGCAGTTTAACTTTTTAAAATCAATTTACTTTGAAAGTGCTTATAGTAATATATGTAAAATCATTAAATATATGTTAACTACTGTATAGTTTTCCATTGCAAATAAGTTTATTTTATACCCTAAAAAAGAACAATTAGAATTTATTAAATTTTTTGACTGTTAGGAATAATGTTGCTTTGAATATCCTAGTAACTATTTTCTTTGTGATAGTTTTTCTAAGTGCAGATTCATAGAAGCAGAATTGTTTGATCATGGGATATGTACATATTGACTTTAGTAAGTACAACCAAATAATTCTCCAAAGAGTTTATACCAGCTTACATTTCCATCATTGGGATATGAGATTCTCTTTCTTCACATTTTTACTGATACTTGTTATTAGTTTTCATTTTTTCAATTTGAGTGATGTGGAATAAAATTTCAATGTGGTCACTATTTTTATGACTGAATTTGAACACTTAAGCAAGCACTTTTCTCTTTGTCCATTTAGCTTTTTTCTATTGTGAGTTATATTTTCATATACTTTGATCATTTTCTTTAGACTGTTTTTTATTATTTTATTTTTTCAAAAATGTACTTTAATACTAATTTTTTGACAAATGTATTTTTAAAGATCTTGTTCTGGTCAATGGCTTGCTTTTACATTTTATTGATGGTGTTGTTTGTCATACAGAAATTTTAAATTTTATTGTAGACAAATTTATTGATCTTTTTATGGTTAGGGGGCTTTTGAGTCTTATTTTTTTTGTAATTGAGATAACAGGTAATTAACATTGTGTAAGTTTAAGGTGTACAATGTATTGATTTGATACATTTATATATTACAGTATGGTAGTGCTAGTTTTCTTAAAAGCAAACAAACAACTTCAGGATTATTGAGGTACAAAATAAAAAAGAGTTTTAAAAAAAGGAAGCAATGAGGTCTAAGGAGAAGTAAATCTAAATTAGAAGTAAATGGATCCCATTACCACATTTTGTGAATATGAGATGAATGATCTTAGCAGTCAAATGAAGTCAATTACAGCTCGTCATTAACTACATGTATGATCTCGGACAAATTATTTGATCTCTCTTCACTATAGTCTTCTTTTATATAACAGAAAAATATAATAACTATGTCATAGCTTTCCAAAATGGATTATGTTCTAAGCACATGGGAAATCAAATTAACCTCATCGGGTTAGAAAAACATGTATTTCAAAAGTCTAAGCAGAACAGTAATAACCAGTATGTTGAGTCACATTCTATAATATACATGTAAATAAAATCATAGGTACACAGTACAAATTTATCTCTATATATTATATATCTTTATATACTTTCAACTGTATTTTAATAATCTTACTCTTTTCCAAAATCACTTTGTCTATAAGTAGAGATTTTTTAATTCCTATTTTACAATAAAATAAATAAATTGAATCTTAAAGGTAAGATTTGTTACTTGTTAAAAATCACATTTTAATTAATAATAGTAGAAGCAATCTCTTGACCCCTAATTCAGCACTTTTGTGAAGTTTGTGCTCTATTATTCGTAGTAGTTATGATTTCAGTTTGGTGTTTGCTTGAAAGATAAGTGTCACTATGGTGCTATAATTGAAACCATAATAGTGGATGGGACTACCAAAGGGAATTTATTAAACAAGTATTTTTTAAAAGGCTTAAGTCATGACCCACAGAAAGATGAGTATTTAAAGGAAAGACAGAACAGCCTACAAGTGGATCAAAAATGACCAAAGAAATACGAAGCAAACTAGGGAAGTGAGCGTAGTGTCACGGAAGATAGAAATATTTCATTAAAAGAGAAAGGAGTTTAAAGTGTTCAATTTTGTTTAAAAAAATGAATATTGGCATTAGAAACAAAGAAGTTATTGGTGTTTTGAGCAAGAGGAATTTCAGTGGGATGGCAGGAGCAGAAGATAGACCACAGTAAATTGAAGAATGATTCGAAGGGGAAGTGGTTTGGAGAATCACTGTTGATAAAAAATTTTGTCTGAGAAGGGAGAATGACTGAGAAGTATCTAGAGAAGAGTATGGGGTTGTGGAGAGATTTGTCTGTGTTTTGTTTAAAGATAGTATAAACTTAAACATTTTTAAATGTTGACAAGAACAAACTAACAGAGAAAAAAAGTTTGAAGATACAGGAAAAAAAAAAAAGCAATCAGTAAACTGAGGTCTCTGAGTGAAGGGCCACCCAGAAAATAGTTGTTGAAGTACATCTTTTATAGAAGGGTGAAATCATTTCCACAAGAAGGAAGGAAGGAAGGAAGGAAGGAAGGAAGGAAGGAAGGAAGGAAGGAAGGAAGAAAGGAAGGAAGGAAGGAAGGAAGAAAGGAAGGACTGCAAGTAAGTATGTAGATTTGGTGGGGCAGGGATTTTGCATAAGATGGCTTTATTGATTTAGAGAAGTAATAGGGGAGACATAAATGAAATAATGATTTGAGTTAGATGGAGACTACAGAGACTTGGGAAATATAGAAGGATTCTTAGGCAGCATCGAGAATCAAGCTATATATATAGAAGGAGAATATGAATTTACAGTGCCATTAAGCTACATAGTTTTGTGATTTTCTTCGGTAGCAATAAGCAGATGAGTAGTTGATGTAGAATAAAAATCTGAAAAAAAAAAAAGCGTGCTCTGACTTCTTATTGACATGTGCAAACCTATATGAAATCCAGGTAAATTGGAAGGCTTTCGAAAATATCTCCACAGCTCCTGATACTCAAAACTTGCTCAACTACCTAAGAAGCAGGTTTATTCATGTCAGACATGCTCTAAACTATCAGAATTTCATTTACATAACCATTCTGAACAACTCAACCGGAAACTTCAGTTACCAGACTGATTTTATAATCATGTGAAAACTTATGAAAAGAAAATGTCTTTTCTGTACAATAAATTATTATTGTAAGTGCCTTAATAAAATTTCAAAAACACACCTTGCTTTGCAAATAAGGAAGTTGCCATGAGCCAACAGATGAACTGCTTTAACATTTTTTCCTCTGCTTTCAGGCTATTCTGTCACTCCTTAGTGCTTTAGATTTTTCAAATTCTTTACATGTGCTAGAACATTTTTAAAATTTAAACTTAAACAAAAAAGACGTTTTCAAAATTTAAAAGTATTTAACACCATTTTAGCATTTTCAAGATGTAACACAGTTGATCACTCACTACATCCTTCCACCTCATTCTTCACTTGCCTTCCAGGGTGATACACTCTTCTAAATTTCCACCTTATCTGGCTGCTCTTTCCCCTTCCTGTTTAATTTGGCTTATCTTTCTATCCTCTACATTATGAGATACTTCTCTACACTACTCCCTAGGTGATCTCATTCAATCTCATGCCTATAAATACTACCCATTTGCTGATTACTCCCCTATTTATGCCATTACCTTAGATTTCTCTTTTGAATTCCAAATACATATATACTCAACTCTCTGCCTGACTCTCTATGCATATATATCTCAAATGTAACTTGTCCAAAAACTTAGCTCTTGATTCCTCCCATTGACTACCACCATTCTCAGATCAGCTGTACCCACAGATATCCCCGTCTCAAGTAAATGGCAACTCCAGTTTCTTAGGCCAAAGATGCTTGAGATATCAAGATGTTGCACTCTATTTCCCACCCATATCTCATCAGTAAGTACATCCTGTTTATGATGCCCATCAAAATAGATTTTAAATTCATCTTCTTTTCTCCACCTCCACTGATATCACCCAAGCTCAAGAATAGGAGGAGTTTTTCAATTTTTGCTGATACAAAGAAAGCTACAATCATACATTCTTGGACAATCTCTTTGTCTACATATGTTGGTGTTTCTCTAGAATAGATAACTAATAGGGTGAATATATTATGTTTATTCATAAGGCATGGGTGTTTTGTTCTAAGAGATATGGCATGATTGCCCTTCAGAAGATTTGTACCAACGTGCACATCCTCCAGAGAAATGTGAAAGAAGGTAATATTGAAATGGCTTCCTGTGTCTTTTGGGATGGGTGAAAACAGAATTGGGGACAGGAAGGATATCAGACTGAAAAAATTGGTAGTAGTAGAAGAGAAAACTGGTGTTATTATTAGGTGGAAGAACAATAGTCTTTGTTGTTCTTCAAGTAAGTAATAAAGTCCTGGACATGAAAACTAAAATTATTGCTGTCAGACATGGAGAAAGGATTTCTTTCCAGGGCATTTCAGTCAGAGGTCTCTCTAGGACCTACTTAGATTTTGGAGATTCTTGGATATGCTTTGTTTTATTTTCCATTTACGTCACATGTTATGAGGAAAAAGACATCCCTTCATTCCATGACATATTTCATTATACAGGCAAGTTTCATGGTCAAATTGAGTTTGGAAATTTTATCTACATATAAATTTAAAAGTATTGGTAGCACATTGCTGGGCTATATGTCAGTGAAGGGGGGAATTGGTGTTAGAATTAATTTAGTGGAAAATAAATGGCATAGTTAATAGTCACCCTCCTGACCATAGGTGCATAACTTATTTTTTGATCATTTCTTTATAGAGGTAATCTTTTCAATTATTCCTACCCTTAAGCTATTTAGTGAATATACCTTGAAAAGTTCTGCTCAGAAGTAAAAATGTGCCCATGTTGTGAACATGTTCATGCTGGTGAGAGAAAATATTTGAGGTAAACATAGCATATCCTAGACTTGCCTCTCAAGAAAATATTATCAATTAGGAGGTGTCATCAGAAGTGGAGAATATTAGTAGTTATCATTCATTTAGCTCTTGTTGGGTATCCCTAAGCATTTAACATTTATTATCTTTGCTAATAATCACAAGTCTTATCAGTATGATGCTTCTATACCTCATGGTAGTGGGAAATTAAAAGAAACCTAGGTTTTATGAAAATGGCTAATGTGTGGTACACACATTCCATAGGAGAAAAAATGAACTAGATGCACACATAGCACAATGAACAGATTTTTTAAAAAAAATTTGAATTTAAAAAAGAGAGAGAATAAAATTTATATCACTGTACCACCTATGTAAAACAAACACTATAACAGACACTATATCCAAAGATACAGCATATTGAAAGACTAGTATCAAACACATTAGAGTGAATGCATAAAGGAAGAAGTGGCTAGAGTGGGGAGTGGAACCTAAACTAACAAAATAATAATAAAGAAAAAGCCTTGTACAGATTGATAATGATAGTTTACAATGAACTGAGGCATAAATTTAACTTAATTCTCTTCAAGTTTTAAAATTTTTTTTAAATGCTGTGAATCATAATTAAATTAGTAACGTGAAAATATGTGGAGTGCAACTAAAGTTGTATATAGAACAGTTATAGCTTTCTTTAAATTTCATGTTAACAATGGCTCTTAAAATGGATAGTATCCAGTTCAAAAAGTTAGAAAACACAACGAACCAAGCAAAAAGAATAAAAAAGGAATAAAAATAAGCAGCATAAATCAATGAAAGGGAGTATAAAGCCAAAAGCTGGTTCTTTGATAAATAATAATAAAATTGACAGATTTTTCACCCTATGGACCAAGTAGAATTAAAAAAAAAATGACACGAATAAACAATAATATAAATGAAAATAAAAAATAAGTATAGATTTGGCAAATTTTAAAAAAACTTGCATTTTCTCCTTGCCAGCCCCACAGCCATTTTTTCTTTACTTTGGCTCCTGTAGGATTGCAGTCTCCAACAAACCATCAGCAACAAAAGCTTTGCTGAGGTACTGTTTGTTTGAGAAATTAGGTTAAAGCAAAGAGTAACATGGAATCTTGAAGGGATATATAAGTTAATTCACTTGTCAATATTTAGTTTAAGTCTCATGAAGAATAAAGCATGACATTTCTTGAATTAGGTGATTAGTACACAAGTATTAATTATATTATTTTTTTATTCTAACACTTAAAAAAGTGTCTAAGTAATTTTTTTTAAAACTGAGCTTCCTGTACTAGGCACTCTAAGAGACTGGATTGGGTAACTCCAAAAGGACAAATTGATTTGTCACAAGCCAGGCGTTAGTAATGTTAGATTTCTGTAGCTGCTAACTGCTGTGAGAAAATAAACATATATCTTAACAGGGTAATAAGAATCGTTGAAACTTCTATAAGCATTTCCGTGTATTCTTTAGCTCACCATTGTTAAACTTCCTTTTTTGAGAGGAAAATATGAATCACTTTTTTGAGGCGAGTCATCAATTTCACTTTTCTTAGTCAACTAAATCACTTCTTTGGGATCCACTATAAATGAACAGTGGTAAGTTTTTTTTTGTTTTGTTTTGTTTTTTTTTTAAGTTAAAAATTCTAAAAACATTCAGAGATTTTTGTTTTTTGTTTTCCTTGTAAGATTTAAAGCTTAGATTTCTTGTCAAGATGGTGGAGCAGAACTAAGATCAATAGGAGATGCAGAATTTAGTCCAAAAAATGGTGACTCAGTTTAGCCAGTTTTTGAATTACGTTACTGTGAATGACAACTTGCAAGAAGGATGTGCCCATTTGTTGTCTGCAGTTCAGAAGGCTCAGGAGAAGCCTTAGTGGGTGCCAGCAACATGGGTTTCTTCTGATACCGAGCCTTAAGGAGGCCTTCTGCTTAATGCTTATTAATAATGTTTGCCTGTTACAAAACTCTGGACTAACAGCTGCAATCTAAAACAGCAACATTTTCTCTATTATAATGTGTGTAACTTTGTAAATGGTACAGTTTATTAATCTTATTTGAAAAAAAAATTCAATTGTATGGTTATATAATGTTACCTATTTGGCTTTTGGGAAAAAATATTTTCCTTAACCTCATGTGCAACAGTTGATAGGAATAGGAACAATGTTAAGTCACAGAGTATGAGAACTTTTCATAGACTTCATATGGTCTTTGCACAATTTAGATAAAAAAAACTTTCTTAAATAAAATAAGTAATATTTTTAAAAAGAACCAATATTTATTTATTGAGCACCTACTTTTTACCAACTTCTTTACTCATAATATTTACTTATCTTAAAACAGTCCTTTTAGGTTTATTAGCCCATTTCAGAAATGTAGGAAGTATGACTGAGAGATCAAGTAACTTTCTCAAGGTCAGAAACTTAAAGAATTAAGATTTGAACTTACTTTTGATACCAAGTTTTACACTTTCGTCACCGTGCTTGCCTTCATTAATTAAATACTAATTACTACTCAAATGAATTAAGAAAAAAATTATTTAAATTCTGAAATAAATCCTTAATAATGATGAATTATTATGGCTGAATTATGGATAGAGATCTAAACCTAGTGACTGCTTCTTTGTTACCATTTTTTATTTTAAGGACTGTGATGATGGTTATTTAAAACTGAAAATGTGTTGGGTAGCATATAATTCACAATATATATTTTTACATTTAGTACTATGTAACTAAATAGATGTGAATTTTGGGAGTCATCTGTGTATGTGTATAAGAGTTCCAAGTAATTCAAATGTATTGCTCAACTTCCTAGGTGTGACAAAGAGCTGTCAGGTATAACAAGAACACACATCACCTCTTATAAATTATAGAGTATGACCTTTAAATAAGAAGATTCTTATGAAGTCACTTTTTCAAGACATGCTGAAGTAACAGGTACTGCCTTTAACCCTCTCACCAAAAGCTCTAAAACTGGGCAAAATATGTCGACAACTATTTTAGACCATGGAGAACTGTGATCCATAAAAAAAGAGTAACAGGAAAGGTGAGCTCCACATTCCTCCAGGTTTCTGCCAATGGTAGTTTATAGATGCCAACTGAAAAGTGGTAATGCCACTGATATGAGGTAGTGAAAGCTGCAGTTCAGGCCAAATGAAACAGAAAATTATTTCAAAAAAGGGATCTCTGAAGACAGGAGTCCTAAAAGTCTTTGTGGGATTTTTTCCCTTAGGCCTTTTGCTGAGAGCTGAGCTGTGCATGTACATACGGCTCCATTAAATCTACCAGAAAGTGGCTGATGATGGGCAGACAATTGAAAGTATCAGTAGTCATACAATGCTGGTAAAATTGACTATTTCAATCAGTCAGAGTGGATAGACCTCACTAAGCATTCAGTTGAGACCTCCATTAGTCAGTTCGGGCTGCCATAACAAAACACCACAGGCTGAGTAGCATAAATAACACAAATTTAATTTCTCACAATTGTGGAGGCTAGAAGTTCAAGCTCAGTTTCCCTGTAGGGTTGGTTTCTGCCAGTTTCTCCCCAACTTAAGAGCCTAATTTCTTGTTGTGTCTTCACAAGCCCTTTTCTCTGTGAACATGCAACCCTCTTCTTATAAGGACACTGGTTCTATTAGATTAAGGCCTCACATTTATAACCTCATTAACTTTAATTATCTCCTTGAAGGCTCTATTTTCAAAAACAGTCACATTGGAGGTTAGGACTTCAACATATAAATTTTTGGGAGGACACAATTTAGTTCATAATAAGACCCCTAAATAGTTGTGCTATAAGAGAAAAAAATTACATGCCAAAAACCAAGTTGACAGAAGAATGAATTGCCCATTTTATTACCACTTACCAGATCTAAATGAATATTATGAAAGAAATCAATCCAGGCACCCTATGATGTATCCTCACATTATCTGTAATGCAATATAAAGTTACTACACATGCAAAGTATCAGGAAAATGGGTTCTATAACCAAGATTACAATCAGTAATTTGATGTAGTTAAGATTATTTTAATCTTGCAATTCACATACAGAAATTTCAAACAAGTATTATTAATGTCTTTAAGAATTTAAAGGAACATGCAAACAAAATTAATAAAGTTATGGAATCCTAGCAGAGAAATTCAAACAATAAAAAACTTGATAAATATCATACAAATAAAAATAATATCTAAAATAATGTCACTAGATGGACTTAAAAATATTATATGTTATAGAAGCAAAGATCAATAAACTTTAAGACAGAGCAATAGAAATTATCTAACCCAAAGAGTAAAGAGAATGGAGCCTTAGTGACCTGAGGAACAATACCAAACATTTTAAATAGGTGTAATTTGAGTTTCATAAAAAGAAAAGATAGAGAATATAGGCAAAAGTATTGAAGAAATAATGGTCCCAAAGTTCTCAGATATGTGGACCAACCTCTCTTGAAAATACAAGAAGTTCAGCAAATCTCAACCAGAATAAATATATAGAAAAACACACCTATGAACCACACCTATAAAATCAAAGGTAAAAAGAAAAATTTAAAAGAAGTTAGAGAAGAATGAAACAATTTATATAGAATAATAGTGGAGGAAATAAAATAGAAAGTAAAAAATTTAAAGTACAATTTAAAAGTATTATTTAGAGCAGCTTCTAATCTCTAAATAGTGGCCAGAAAGTGCCCTTATGCAGGAAGCTGGAGCATATGTGGAGCTAGCCTTGTATATTTCTCTTCTCCTTAGTGTCATGATCTTGTACTGTACTGTCTGAAAATCTTAAATTCCTTAAACACTTAGGAATAAATTTAACAACAAAGACAAAATAAAAAGCAACTGCACTACACTGAAAAGTACAAAATATTATGGAGATAAACATAAGAGGTCGTAAATAAATAAAAAGATATATCTCAATCATGAAAGAAATTCTCAAATTTGTCAAGAAGTTAATTCTTCAAAATTTATCACTCAATTAAACATAATCCTAACTTGAATCTCATCAATCAGGTTTTTGTGGGAGTTGACAAGCTGTTTTTAAAATGTATATGGAAATACAGAAGAACTGGAATACTCAAAACAAAAATAAGAAATTTCGAGTACTCACAATATCTAAAATCAAGGGTTACTATGAAGTAAAGAGATCAACAGAACAGAATTCAGAATCTAACTATATTGCATCAGTTGACTTTTGGCAGAGAAGTCAATGAAATTCAATGCAGATAGGAAATCTTAGAAGCACCTAGTACTGAAATAGTTAGATCAATCTATTATAATATTTTTAAAAATTAGTCTTGATCTCTATCTCATAGCATATATAAAAATTTATTTTGGAAACATCATAGACCTAAATTTAAAAGCCAGACATGCAGAGCTTTTAGGAAAAATAATAGAATATTTTCACAACTTTGGAGTGATCATAATGCAGTAAATATAAAAGAAAAATAGATAAAATTGGACCTCTTCAACTTAAAAAAAATTTCCTCATCAAAAGACACTCTTAAGCATATAAAAAATCCTGGGTGAAAGTATTCAGAATATAATATCTGATGATGATCTTGTATCTAAACTATATAAAAATCACATATGATTAAAAGAAAATAGCTCAATTAAAAAATATAAATGTCTTGAAACACTTCATAAAACGTGATATTTGAAAAACTAGTAAGTACTTGAAAAATCTCTTAACAGTTATCAGGGATATGAAAATTAAAACTATAATGAGATGCTACTGAATACCTATTACAATGGCTAAATTGAAAAAACAAAAGTAAAAAACTTGACCAAATCAAATGGTGGTTAAGGATATGGATCCTTGGAAGTTTTATATTACTGGAACCAAGCAATTGTTTCTAGGTATTCACTCAAAATAAATAAGAAATATATTTATTTAATATATTTGAACTTTATTCAAATATCCCTAGCTTAGAGTATAAATAAGCTAATTTTATATTCATTGTAGTGAAATATTCTTCAGCAATAAAAATATGAACTACTCATACCGCAAATTATATTTAAAGAGACAGGTACAAAAGAGGACAAACTCGGTTAGATTTATATGATGTTTACAAACTCGTAAAAGCTATGTTGATAGAATAGTACATTGGTTGCCTCTGGAAGTTGGGGAATTTGATGGACAGAGGCATGAGAGAACTGTTGTGCAGTGAAGGAAATATTCTGTGCCTTGACTGGGATGTTGGTGATTTGGGAGTATATATATTTGTCAAAACTCACTGAAGTGTATAATTATGACCTAAGTGTTTTACTGTATGTAAAATTAAAATTAAATCATAGGGGCTGTCGCTCACCTCAAACTTTTGAGAGTAAGAATACTTGGGAAGACCTCTTAGTTAACAGTGTTCTGACAGGATCAGTCCTAGAAGAATAATGTCATAAGACTTTTCATGATATATAGCTTGACTGTGATAAGACAATCATTTTCATATCATTTATGATTAGATCTTGCTTTATTATTTAATACATGTACATGCCAAGAACATTTTATCAAATCATGACTTAATCAAAACAGGTTGATATAGATCAATGCCAGTGTTTTTATTGAATGCAGAATATGTTACAGCTTGACTATATCAACATTTATTTAACACTTTCCTTATTGATTTTCATTTAATTTGTTGAATGTATTGCCATATTTTGTTTTATTTCATTTTGTTTTTGGTACTACAACTAGTTTTGCAATGAACATTATGTTTGGTTTTATAAATTTATACTTTTGTTTCTATAAAGTAGATTCCATACTTACGCTCTTTTTTACTTTCTATGTACTACTTTACATTTTAAGTAATACTTAAAACTCCATTAAAAGTGATACATGTCTATTAGTAAACTGTTGGATCCCGCAGAGATAAGCACAATATTTGGCACATAGTAGGTTCTCATTAAGTGTTTGCTGAATACACTAACAAATAAATAATTATGTAATTGTATATTTATTTTGCTGTAAGGTTTAAGTAGCAGTTGATCAGCTAGATAGTCTATTTAATTTCAACCCTCTAATATGAAAGTTCTTTGAGGAAATGCATACCAGATGTACGAATAATTACTGAGAGGAAAACCTGAAATCAATATGACAAACTTATTTACACAACGAAAAGTGAGAGGATGAAGTAATCATCACAGGTTAAATGGAAGTGCCTAAGGAAAAGCTATTTAATTGAAACAAAACATTAACCTAGACTTTGTGGATACGTGATTATGAAAA
Organism: Cynopterus sphinx; assembly: GCA_030015415.1. Classification (NCBI taxonomy): domain Eukaryota; kingdom Metazoa; phylum Chordata; class Mammalia; order Chiroptera; family Pteropodidae; genus Cynopterus; species Cynopterus sphinx. The sequence goes on along the minus strand of CM057379.1, from coordinate 65,897,536 downwards.
TTCCAATCACATTACAGTAAGGAAGTATTTATTTAGGTTCAACTTAGTTTTAAAGAGAAGTGTTTTGAATTCTTGAAGAACAGTTGCTTGGAAAAACAAGGACATGTTTCTTTGTTATGTGTAGCTTAATCAGAAGTGACAAGGAGAAGTATGGCTCCTGAAATGTGACAAAGCTAGGAGGTATCTTTGATTCAAGATGCCTTGAGTGGAATTTCCTACATTCTTGTGAATGTATTTGATTTTTTTCTAGAACTTTACAATCATGAGGGTATGTGCATGCTCATGTGTGCATACCTGCTCCTACTCTACTAATGTTACAGGCAAAGTAGTGCAGACATTTAGTTAATACTTGTTGAACTAAGCAATCAATAATCTTGTGATGAAGAAGAAGGAAAAGCTACAAATGCTGGTATTGAAGCTGCTGAAGAGAGAATGCAGTAGAGACTTTATGCTTCTCTCTAAGAGAATCATGGATAACTAAAATGAATAAACAGAGACAACATACTAGTTGGTAAAGATCTAAGACTTGGAATCCAAATCTATTGAATGCCAGTTAAGGATATCTGCTTTTAAATTTTAAGTGATTGAATTTTATGAATAAAGATTGAAATTTGAATCATATGCTGTATGCTGACATTTACCTTTGCAGTCACTACATTTTAAAACAGCAAGGGTAACAAGAGCTAATTCTATGAGCAAAGAGTAGAGGGATGCATATTGATTTGTGTTTTCGTTTCCTCATCTTTCTTAAAGAAAAAAATTACTACCTGCTCTTTTAGCACATGATCATCTTCCTGAGTAATAAATGTGGTCTCAAGGCCCTCTTGTGCCACTGGAATGTTGCTGATTTTAATGTTGTTTTGTTTGATGTTTCTTCTTTAAATTTTGAAGGTCACTTGTTATTTAAAATCTGTTTCTCCTCAAATCTGATATAACATTGACTCTTTTCACACCAACACAAGTACATTTGTTTTTCAGGGTTACCATATCAAAGTATCACAGGCCTGCATGTCTTAAAACAGTATACATTTATTTTATCTAAATTCTGAGATTAAGGTGGCAACAAGGCTGATTTCTTTAAAGGCCTCTCTCCTTGGCTTGTAGATGGTTGTCTTCTCCCTATGTCCTTATATCATCTTCCCCCTCTGTGTGTCTGTATCCTAAAATCCTCTTCTTATGACATCAGTTAAATTACATTAGGGCCCGCTCATATGACTTCATTTTAACTTACTTCTTTAAGGTCACAATCTCCATTCTCAGGTACTAGGAACTTCAATGTATAACTTTTGGGGGAACACAATTCGGCCCAAAACAACCAGATTCCATACCACCAGAAGAACTGATACAATGCAGGCCTTTACGTTACTTAGTCTTGGTGAGGACTTGTTCACAGAGGACTGTGGTGATAGTCTTCTTTCTCTCAGTACAGAAGAGGTGGCCAATTCCAGCCTCAGCATTGAGATTTTCACTGTTCCTTTTACCGTGGTTCATAGTTATGAGGGGCAAGGAGATGAGATGAAGCCAAAGTTGGAATCAGCTAATGAACGTCTCAAGCCATACTTTCGTTCCTCTTATCTTTGATCTTGGGGTGCTTTTGGTAGTTTTTCAAAAGATGCTTGATGTTTGGTGCTCATTGAAAGAAATCTGGATTTTTTTTTTTTGCTTTAAAATATTTACATAATAGTTATATCTCTTAATTGTTCCATCTTTCTATATTTTGTCTTTCTTAATAAATGAAGGAGCACAGATGCGACTTGAGTAATTTTGTTGACCAGAGCAATTCTACAGTCCAATTCTGAGACAGGCTTCAAAAGATACAGTATGTCTGCTTATCATCAAGGAAGAAAATATTTATAAACTTTCTTTGTTTAATTTTGACTCCTCTCGTAACCATCAAAGGAACAATGCAAAACATTCCAATCTAAATAGAAATTCTTCTCGTCTGAAGTTGTTTTGTTTAGTTAGTCATCAAACTCTGCCACGTTATCCCTGAAGATAATATTCATTCTTAATAGACATAAAAATGAATTTTTTTCATCACTAAAAAAATTGTTCTGAAAGCAAAATTTTGGAACTATAACACAGTGCCCATAAGTGCCACAGGAGCAAGATTAACAGTGAATATTAATAAAAGAAAAGATTTTGTAAAGGATATTTGGTTTAAACATACTTTAGAGGATTTGTGCAAGTATTCGAGTAAACTGGGAGATAAGGAAGAAAAATTTTTCTCAAAAGTTTGGTTACAAAAAAGAGTGAGATGTTTACTTAATGTTTGAACTTTGAGGTTTCTCATCTTATATTTTGGGTACTCTACTCTTTTCAGAGCATGGTCTGTGGAGCCAATTCGTATTTCCAATCCTGTCTCTATCACTGTAAAGTGGAACTGATAATAATACCTGATGCAGTTGTGAGAGTTATATGAGTTAGTATATATTAAGCATTTAAGTTATTGTTTGGTAATATAATAATCATAATATAATAATAATATTTTTTGATAACTCAGAAGAATTAATTTTTCTCACTTCTCTATCTGAATTGAGTCTGGTTATCCACTTTTCCATACATAAATCTAACATGACAAAGAAGTCTATGATTAGGTTGCTTTCCTTTTTTTGAATTTTTCTTTTGTTTTACTGTGACAAGGTTACCTTATTTTGTACTTTGTTTAGCTTGCCCTCAAGGCTACTAGCTCTTAGATCAGTCTTGTGCCAATTATAATAAATTCCTGCATTGCAACTGATTGAGAGACATTTATTCTCAGGATTAGACTGGCAAATTTAGTCATATTTCAACTTTGCTAGAGATGATTTCTAAATTTCTAAGAATTGCTGTGAGTGTCTACACACACACACACACATGCACATATATGTGTGCTTTTTCATATCTGAATAGGACTAAATCAACATCTGTTTATCACTAATAATTCTTACCTGAGTTTATACAAAAGAAGTTTTACATAAAGTAATTCTGTCTTCTGAATCTTTGTTTCAAATCATATGTTCAATGATTTTTAATAAATATTTAACATGGTTAATTTCTTACATGTAGATACTTATAGCTTCAAAACTTAATTTATAAGAATAAAATATAATTTGTAATGCCTTTAGTAACTAAATTCTCATGTCACTATTAGCACAAGAACACATTATTTTCCCAGTGCCATGAGTTACCTGTAAACATTATTTTGGAAGAGAAATTTAAATTTTATATATCAATTTTAACTTAAGAACAACTTAGAATGAAAGTTGTTTCATCCTCTATACAGAAAATTATAAAACATTACTGAGAGTTCAAGAAGACCTAAATAAATGAAGAACTCTGTCGTGATCATGAAGTAGATGATTAATAATAAGACATCAATTTACCTCAAAATAACCTACAAATGCAATGCAGTCCCAATAAAAATATTTCAGGAGCTATATTCTTTGGTCAAAATTGATAGATTGATTCTAAATTCAATATGGAAATACAAAGGATTAGGATCCAAAAATATCTGAATGAATAAGAACTAATTGGGAACTTCAATTAACAGATGCCAAGTCTTACAATAAATTCACAACAATTAAGACATATCGATGCAGAATTAAGTGTAACATCAAAAGAAATAAAGGGTCCAAAGCAGATCCACACATATCCAGTGACCTGATTTATAACAAAGACACCACTCCAATTCAGTGAGGAAAAGAGATTTTTTTTTTCAGTAATGATGCTGGATTAATTAGTACACGGAAGAAAAATTAACCTGATTTTTATTTCACACCATACATGAAAATTAGTGATTTTTAAAATCAACTTGGTGATTAAAAACCACGGACTGGGTTGTTTAAACAACAGACATTCATTTTCTCACAGTTCTGGAGGCTGAAAAGCTGAGGATCAAGGTGCCAGTACATTCGGTAAAACCAGTGAGCATCGCTCACTTTACCACACATCTTTCGCTGTGATGTGAGTTCCTTAATCAGAAACAATTCTGTGTGGATAAGGGATTCTGTAAGTTTTGAACCACAGGTTTTGGCAGAAACATTGCCTGCAGAGAAGGTAAATCCATGTTCAGGTGAAAATCGTCTAATATGAATCCTGCCACCAGGTGGCTGGCTGATCACCCCAGGGGAATGGTACCATAACAGGAACTCGGTGTTAGTCTCTGCTGCTGGCAGATTGGGCACTCAGAGGTGGCCATCACCATGTCAGCCTTGGTGAATAGAAGTCCATATTGGTGAACCCAATCATGAACACCATCATTACCTCCATGGTCACTTTATACATCAAGCCATTGGGAGCTAACAAGGGTGGCAGGGCAAGAAAGATGACTGGCATGCAAAAAGGTGGTCATGCTAGCCCCTTCGTTATTAATATCCTTTTCTGATGAGGTCACTCTTTGGTTCCATCTTAGCATGGGTTATCGTTTTAGCATAAGTACATATAAAATCATTGTTCTCTGCATACACTATTGTAACCCTATTTCTATTAACTACAGGTATACCACAAAGCTTCAACTTGTGTTAATGTCTCTCGTGTTTATATGTTTATTGTCAATCTAAATATGCTTATTTAAATAAGCACTTTCTTGATTACTAGAAAAATAACTGACTATAAGCAGTGAAATCTTTTTGAATCGTGAAGAATGAATTATTTCATGAGCATCTTCTGAGGACTTTCAACACATTTGACAGAGTTCTGAGCAATCAAAGAAGTTAATATACTGTTCTAAACCACATCAGATGTAGAACTTGAAGAGAAGATATAAACTTGACAAATTAATGATCAGTAATGTAATTTATCTAGTAAAATGCTTAGAAGTACTATATTAATAAGAGAACCCCCCCACCCTCACATACACCATATACTCAATATTCACACATATAAATTCTTTGCTCCATTAAAAATGGTTGTAGCCCCCAAAATGTCATGTTATATATGTCCCTATATGGGATTCTTCTTGCCTAAAGTGGCCTCTCCAGTTTTGTCACCTGGTTCATATTCAACTGTCAAAACCCAGTGTGTTCCTTCTTCTCGAAAGCCTTCTCAGGGTGATGATAGGATGGTTTAGGTACTTGCATTTCCCTCTTCAGACACTTCCTTGTACACACTACATGTAGCTTGCCCAGACAGGAAAAAAAAAAAAAAACTCTGAGAAAAAAAATTCTATAAGTTGCCTGCTCATTTGGTTTTGTCTCCTCTGGACACCCAAATCTTGACCCTAATTGTCAGGGAAGTAAGTCATTTCAGGTACTTAAGAGCAATTATTTACCTTCAACTATGGACATGGAAAAATAGGTATTTGTCAAATATAATTAAACTACTTTTTGGAATACCCTCCTAAAAGCATATAAATGCATGAGGTTTGACCAGCCTCTTCCTGGCTCAGTCTTCTATTAAAGTTGATGAATCTCCTTTGGAGTCACCTACTATACTTTATCTATGGAGTAATTGGTTGCTTCCTCTGACAATTCGTTTGAAACTACTTGCAGATTATTTTCAGTCTCTGCTAGTGATTGTCAAGTATTACTTTAAATATAATTTTTATCAATAGAAGGCAAGCCCTTCTTTAACTTATAAAATGAAAATAACAATTTCCATTATATAATCTGTAAAACTATTTTATGCATATTGAAAACAGTTAAAATGGAAGATATTTTTTGCTAAAACCTAATACCTTTATCTGTCTTTTTAGATGTCATTCTGTTCTATCTATCTTCTATCTCAGGGATCATGTCTCATACCTAAAATTCACTGTTTCCTTCTATAGGCACCTTCCAATCAGGATTTAAATATTTTATCTTAAAAATATAAAGCTTACTGTTGGCATGCTGTGTCTTTTTTATCATTTTACTTTTCATATCTCTACCATTATATTTAAAGTGTGTATAATGTAGAAAGCATATACTTGGATGTTGATATTTTTATATCCAGTCTTCCAATCTGTCTTTTTATTGGAGTGTTTAACTCATTTCATTTAATGTATATATTGATATATTTGGGTTTATCATCTTGCTATTTATTTTCTATTATTTCTATCTACTTTTTGTTCACTTTCCCTATTTACAAATTATTTGCTTTTCTCTAGTGACATGTTAACTATATTTCTTTGTATAATCTTTTAAAATAATTGCTCTATGAATTATAATATCCATTATCTTATCACAGTCTACTTAGACTTAATATTATAGTACTAAAAAACTTATAATAGAAAAATTGCAATAAACTTCCCATCCTAACTGCTTTTTACTGATTTTATCTTATTTAGAAATCCCACAATGTAATATTACATTTTATTTAAATAACTACTTGTCTTTAAAAAAGATCTGTTGGTGAGGCTCCTATTAGGGTTCTCTTTCAGACCAAATCCCACAGTAACCTTTTACCTCAGACTTGAAAGTAGAGGAAAGTTAGTTTCATTCTGGTTGCATGTTTCCAATACTTGTATTTGTAAAATATTTAAAAATGTGTTTTATAGCATATATACATTTTATGTATATTTGGTTCTTATTACCATCTAACGCGTTATATATTTCAACTATTTGTTTGTATGTTGACCTTCTCACTCTACTGGAAAGAACCTCATCATGTAAGGCCAATGAGGTCAGAGGGGGTTTTTTCCTCTAAAATGTTCACTACTGTATCCTTACCATATGATACAGTACTATGCACATAGTGGGAACTCAATGAATATTATTGGGATGAATAAGTAAAGTAATCGAATGTGTTTCAAATATAGATACTGTTTTCTTTATTTTTCTTTTATTTGTGTTTCTAGTATTTCTAAAATAGATATGTATTACTTTAAAATAGATATGAAAGTAAACTTAAAATTTTTCTCCTTTTCTTCCTCCCCTCCCTCTCTCCCTCTTTTATTTTTTTCTTCTTTCTTCTCTTTTTTTTTCTTAATGAAGGTTCCAAGCCTCCTACACTAGACCTAGATCTAAAGCTAAGATTTATTGCTTCTTATCTGAATAGTTTTAGGTAAATCAGTTAACTTATGTAATAATTATTATCTATAAAGTAAGGATGATAAAAAACATTTTTTTCATATTACAATGTAGATATGAATATCAAATACAACAATGTATATAAAAGGACTTTAGTTAGTTGTCATGCATGCCATGTATCTCACTGGAAATTTTTTTTGATGAATGTTGGTGAGAATCATTGAAACAGTATAAAATGGACAATAAGAGCTGGAGAAGACATATTGAGTTTATGAAGTAATTAGCATTTGCTTTTTCTTCTTCCCAGAATGGTCTTTCCCACATTAGTCACAAGGCTCATTCTCTCGCTTTGTCCTGGCCTCTCTTTGTATGTCTCTTCAGAGAGGACATTCTTAACACAGAGTCCCCTTCTAGTCAACATTTATGACTTCGCCTTGCATTACATTTCACAATTGCACTTTTTAACATGTTATATTCATTTTAATGCAAATTCCATAAGAGCAAATATTTTTATTTTTATCACTGCTGTATTCTCAATGCTGAGAATACTGTCAAACACATGAGGATCCCTCAATAATTACTTATAAGAATACATTAATAGTTGAAAAAAACATCACTAGCTAATGAATGTTTAATTTATCTTAATTATCCAAATAACTTATTTATTCTTGACAAGGTATGGTTAAAAAAACTAAAAATTTTAAAGAAAATAAAATTCCTGAAAAAAATTGAGCTTCAATAATAGAAAATGTTAAAAAATAAGTAACTTTAATTGATGCATGTTTTCTTTTTTACATTTTCATGTATTTTTACATTTCATGTATTCTCAGTGGAATCAATTGTTCAAAATATTTAAAAAATTATGTTTATCTTTTTGTAAGAATTTTTTTCTACTACATTTTAAATAAATATATTTTGTCACACCACATGTCATGAAGATAATTTTTTTGAGATTTTAGCAATTTTCAGGTCACATTTATAATTTTTGGCTATGATTACATACCTGTCACATGTAATGTTTTATTTTTCTTTAATTCTACTTTAAACTAACTCTCTCTATGATTTTCTGTTTATCCTAGTTCTAGGTTTAATTTAGTTATAATTTTAAAATATACAATAAGTTAAATATATGATTATTAAAACAAAAAAAACTTAACTGTGTGTACTAAATCATGCCTACTATCCCCAGTGCAATAGAGTGATGGAGAATAGGGCTTTGGATTATAGCAGTAAATGCATATCAGTACATCAGTGAAGCTCTCTGAGATTTGGTTTATTTATGTGAAAAAAAAGAGGATGAAGTAGATGATCTCTAAGCTCTGTTTTCCTTCTCATAATCTTTCTTCTAAGACTGATGACTAGATCTAGAAAGATTTCCAAGAAATACCGAAGTTGGTTTTATGGCACCGCAACTCATGTATGAGTAAGTAAATGACTCTAGTAGGCCTTTTCTGAACCTTTACATCCTAGACAATGAGAAAATAGAACTTTATTATGGAATTCCAAATGGATCATATAAGCATTATGTTCATCTGTACATGTAAAATGAAACAAAAATATTCCACAATTAACTATGATTCTTATATCTCATTTCTCTGGAAATTTTCTTTTTTTTGAGGAGATTGAATTATCTTAATGAACATCTTCCCTGTCTTTTTTTCATGTAGGATTTTAGTAGTGTTCTTTACTAAATGAACTTTCTTGAGGATCATATCTGGATCAAACACCCAACCGAAGGCATTTCACAAGCAATAAAAATTGTACTACATGCTGTCAGGATATTGACGCTCTTTTCATGGTTTATGCTGTTAGGAGAGACATCACTCTCCACAAGCACCTCACAATCATAGAAAAGTTACTCATAGGAATAGGAGTACTAAAATCACACATTTGTAAATGCTTTTATTTTATATGCTGTATAAGCTGAAACATTATTATTTGATGCATATACTTTTCTGTTTTTACAACTACTACTTTTCACAACAGTTCTGTGTGCAAAAGCAACTGTCATTAATATCTTTTGTAATTTAAGATTTATAAAAGAATGCTGAAAGGCCCAAGATAACAATGGAGTAACTTGGTTTACGTTGGTATCCTGTGCCCTATGGGCATAATTACCATTTATTTTTTAAAAATATATTAAAGTATAAAATATTCAAATAAAAATATATTAATAGGGAAAATAAGAAACTTCTGAAATAAAACTGTCTTGGGAATTCTGGTTACCTGGTTATATGGTAGCTATGTAAGGAAAGATGGGCAAGTTGGTTCCTTAGTTATGAGTTTCAGAAACCTAATTCAAACTAGTTTCTGCAAAGAATAATAATAAAAATAAAAATAATAATAAAGTAATTTAAGGAATCATATAACAGAGAAGCTCATGGCTAGAGGGGATTAAGCAGGTAAGCATTCTTTCTCTCTCTCTCTCTCTCTCTCTCTCACACACACACACACACACACACACACACACACACACACACATTCATAATCACTAACATAGGCAGGCCATCTCCCCCAGCTGCCACTCACAGCTGAAGATGACATGCTCCTTTATCTTTTACAAAGCTATCAGAAAAACAGTTTATCTTTTTTAATACATAGATACACATACAGATAAAACTCCTGGAATTCCATTGCTTTGATAAACCTAGATTCTGTGCAACAGAGAACATAATATAGGCCCTTGAACAAATGGCTTGGTGGGTATCATGTGCTCTACCTCAAACACATGCACTAGAACTAGGTAAGGGAAGCATCCCCAAAAGAACACCAGAATGCTAGTGCCAGAAGAAGGGGAGAAGTATGCTGAAAGATAAGAAAAGATAGTAAAATCTTCACTATGTTGGTCTTCTCCCCATCACTGAGAGTTAGTAGAATGTCCTCAAGTAGTTACAACTCCAAAGGAGGGATCCACATTTCAGGAAGCTTTGACTAGACCATAGAAAATTATAAAGAAGATAGTACTGTGTTATATAACTTAGAGTTTTTATTTCTATACCTTTTAATTTATTCCTCAAAAAAAACATAAACAAACAAACAAACAAACAAAACCAAAAAAACGATTTTACTCTGTAACTGCCCAAAGAACTCTGTGTGGATTCTGCTACGAGAGGCTCTTAGAATTAGTGTTGAGAGCAGGTACCAGGCACCAAGGGAAGAATAAGGGAGGCAAAAGCCCTGTAAGACAAGATGCCCTGCTGCTTCCCTAGAGTTTCGGCAATGGAACCCACTGCCAGAGGGAGATATCTTAGAGCAGAGCCTTCCAGATGGAAGCAGCTGTTGAGAGTCTGTGCCAGGAGCCACTGCCAAGAGCAATTGCCAAAAGAAACTGCTAGGAAGCCACTTTGGGTCCAGAAAGAATTGTCAATAGTCTCAGCACTCCTCATCACAGCATCATAATAACCACAGAGGTCTGGCATGAGAGTAAGGTCATTCATTGCTCTTCCTAAATACCATGAATTAAATTCTGTATTTATATTAATATATAGATAGAGATCTCAGTATACTATATATTTCTATGTATTCACTCCACAGTAAAGAATCAAATTTGTTCCTATTGTCACTCAATTAATATGTATGTACTCCCCTCCCTGCAAAAGAGAAATAAAAAGAAAATTTTAAACTTGTACTTCTGATGTGATTGACATCTAGTGGAGGAAAGTAGTATGCAAATAAATGTTTAGAATACAGTGTTGACAAGAATAGTTTCAAAATATTATCTGATTTAACCCAGGGGAAAAAGCTGTCTTTGCTTGAAGGACTTAAACAAAGCTTTACTGAAGATAACACATTTCATCTGGATCTTAATGAATGGAAGGCTCAGAAATTCTAACAGGAGTACAAACTTCTATAGAACTGGAAACCAGGCTTCATATTTTAAAGCATCATTTGGAAAAGATGGTTTTGTACATTATAAGTTACATGAAGAAATAAGGTAAATAGCTCTCAGAAGGATTTAGTTTAGGTGCCAAGTGAATATTTTGGTAAATATATTTAGTAGACTAAAAAATATTTCAAATGCTTGATATATACTTCATGATACATAGTTTCCTCCCAAAGTTTGATATGATCTATCCCTAGATAAAGAGAATTAAAATTAATAAATATAACTATCTTTATCTTTTACTTTTCTAACTCCCGTTCTTTCTCACTCACTATCATTTTTCTAATTTTCTTCTCCAGATATTTATAGAAAGCAGAAAAAATGTGGCTCCATTGCCTAATTGTTATTACTTAAGAAAATATTATTAAATAATAATAGATTTTAGCATTTGCTTAAAGTTATTGTCATAGGCTCTATGCTATATAATTTACAGGTATTAAGTTATTTAATTCTCTTTAAAATACTATAAGGAATGTAGCATTAATAATGCCACTTTATAGTAAAGAGATTGAGGTTTAGCAACGTTATCCAAGTATATATCTAGTGGGTGACAATGCTACCGTTCTAGCCAAGCTTTCTAATTTCAGGTGGTTTCCACACTGAAGTAAAGGAATTGAAACCATCACATAAATTAATCTAAGGATGTTTGTTTTATGATATTGAATACTTTCTTAGCTCGAAAAGAATAATTTTATCCTCCTAAATAGTTTTCCTAGTTCATAAGATGAGGCCTCAATGTTATGATAAGTCTCATGCTTTCTGTATTGCCAAAGATACAAAGACAAGACTGAAACTATCATTATGCAGAAATGTTTTCAGAGACTCACGAATAAACATAGATGCCAGATAACCAAATACCAACTTATTCTCCAGCCGAACAGGTACATTCTTGAATGTGGAAGACAAGCCATCTTGGTTGTTAGTTTTATGTAGATCCTTCCAAAACACTGAAGAAACTATGAAGACAAACCCATTTCATTCCTAAATGCTTTTATTAACATGTAATAAAATTAAACACGGTATGATCTCACTTACACACGGGACCTGAAAAAGAAACAAACAAAAACCCAACTCATAAAAACTGAGATCGGATCTGTGGTCGCTAGAGACAGGGCCTTGCAGGAGAAGAAATTGGATGAAAGTGGTCAGAAAGTGCAAACTTAAGTTATAAGATAAATAAGTATTAAGGTTGTAATATACAACACGATAACTTTGGTTAACTTTGCTTTGTGGTATAGTTGAAAGTTGTTAAAAGAGAAGGTCCTAAAAATTTTCAACACAATGCAAAATTATTTTCTTTTTCTTTTTCTTTTTGTATTTATATAAGATAATAAATGTTAACTATATTTATTGTGGTAATCATTTTACAACATGTGTAAGTCAAATCATTATGCTGTACATCTTAAACATGTAGTGTTCTAGGTTAATTAAATCTTAATAAAACATGAGAAAAAATTAAATATAGTTTTTATCAAGTAGCTGACACATGAAAAGTTGATGGGAGATTTGCCAATTAGGTTTAGCGCTATAGACAATATGATAGCTCATCTAAATATCTTATAAAATAATAATAGCACAAGTGATATAACAGCTGGTAGCTCTCATTACAACTCCCAGTGTTATATTGGGCATTACAGCCTGAATTTAAACTCTTGAATGTTTCCCAGCTTCTTTATTTAGCTGACCACCAACCAACTGTTGGATGGAAATGGTAAGCAGAGGCAGGGTAGTTTAATGACAGAAACCATGGGAGCTAGAAATATGAAAAGTGGAGGTCTGGTCCAGGTTCAGCTGACTTGCTGTATGATACTAGACAGACAGTAAGCTTCTCTGACCCATCAGATTCCAAATCTTTGAAAAAAAAAATGATTTCTGTCATCAATACTTCTTATGAATATGATACTAAAGCATGATGGTTAAAGTGAGAAGACATTCCAGTTGTAAGATCTTAGTTATTTCTTTTCTGATTGACCATAAATAACTGTAACTTTTTACTTAGTGCAGACTCTGCAAAAAGGTATTGCAAAATAGTTAACTAATGGCATTAGTTACCAATTGTGGTGTAACAAATTATCACAAAACTTAGCAATCAAAAACAACCACAACTGTGTATTATCTCACTATCTTGCATAGTTTCTGAAGATCAGGCATCTGGGAGTGGCTTATGTGGGTGGCTCTGGCTCAGGGTATTCTATGAATTACAGTCAAGCTATCAGACAGGCCTATGCTCACGCCAATGTTCAGCTATAATTAATTGTAGGATCTACTTTTAAACTCTCTCACGTGGTAGGAGGCATTGGAGCCTCAGTAGCTATTGGCCGGAGAACTCAGTTTCTCTCTATATGGTCCTTTCCACACTACGGTTTTATATACTGCTTTATAGCAAGGCAGCTGGTTTCCACAGAGGGAAGAGACAGAGAGAGAAAGAGACAGACAGACAGACAGACAGACAGAGAACACCTGTAGTAGAAATCTTTTATAACAAAATCTTTGAAGTGACATATCACCCATAAGCTAATTGTCACAAAAGCCCTAGCAAAGTGTGAGAGGCGACTACATAAGTAGGTGAATTTTCCAGCCATCTTAGAGACTGATTACCACAAGAAAGAAGAAAACAGACTAATTAACAGAGTTTAGCAATTCAAAGTGTTGTCCAGAGATGAGTTTGTCCTAACAAGATGCAGATCTTAAATACCACTCCAGTCTACTAAATCAGAATCTGCATTGTGAGAAGTTCAAGTGATTCAATGCATATTGAAGGAAGAGAAAGCCTGCTGCCTGAATGTGATTCTGACATATTCCCTTGCAAATGAACAGACAAAAAAAAAGAAACCTGATCATTCTTAATATGCTCTGGCAATTTAAATCTTGACAATGAAATCAACATTATCTTTGGGAGAAACAGCTTAATAAAGATATTCAGTGCCATTCTACTTTACCTGGAACCTTTCTTGAAAATCTAAACCTCTTTCAGGACATTTGGTATGTGTTGGAGGAAAAGGGGAGGTATGTTTAGTAACTTTTTATTATTATTAATCTTCAATCACATAAGCAATATATGGATACTAATACTTCATAAAAAATAAAATAATTTAGAAAATAGTGTTTCCCTTTGATTAATTCCTTTCTGAGGACAATTATTGCTATCAATTCTTGCTATTTATTTGTATACAAAAGTTTAGATTCATAGACTATATATATGTATGGATATGTGTATGTGTACAAGTATGTGTATATTCATATACACATATTCATCCATATTATAAAGATTTATAATTACATATTGATAAAATATATCATACATATATTTATATTATATTTATGTTTATGGGTTTTATGGTAGGTTTATTTTTTTTCTTTATAAATTCTAATATATGATGAATGCCATTCTTTAATTTGCTTTTTTCCCCCTTCTGTATTGTATTTGACAGTCTGGGCATTAAATTGTTAATTTAGGTATTTCCCAATGCTGGAAGCATTTAATTATTCATTCTTACAAATACTTTTCATGATTACAAAATCATTCTTATATTTGCCTTCTTTGTAAATACATGCAAGTGTTTTTCCAGACTGTATACACCTAAAATAAAATTCATAGGTTTTTAGATTAGTCCATTTTAAAATTTTGATGGATATTGCCAAATTTTTATCTATGTACTGTACCAATTGGTACCATCTCCAGCAGTGTATAAGAATCTCTTTCTTTTGTAAAACTGCCATCATTTTTTATAATCAAATTTTATAATTATTTTTTTTTACTAATCTGATAAGTAAAAGATAGTGTCTTTTTTTTTGTTTTAAATTCCAGAACATTTTCTTGCTGTCAGCTCTACTGCTTCAGGAATTCAGGAACACTTGAAGTCAAAGTCACGTTAGGCATCTTATCAGTCTGTGTTAGGAATGTGACAAAGCAAGGGGGTGATAGAGTCTAGGAAGTTAATGCAAGGTGAGAGAGTCAAGTGCAGACATAAGAATATTCAGGGCCTGAGAGATACACTTAAAAACTCGAGTTCAAGGCAGATGAGAGGAATGTGAGACAGGGGAACCTGTAACACACAAATTAGTTGATTATTTCCTTCCCCTGACTATTAATGAGACCCAGTCTAGTTCCCCTCACTTTCTTGATTTCAAGATAGGTCTTTTAAGAGGCAATAAAGGACTTAAGAAGGCTCCCACGTGGGTATTCTTGGAGAATGCAGAGTAGGATATTGACTTAGTACCTGGAGGCACCCAAAACAAGCCTAATTGCTTGAGAGATGGAGCAAGTATGGCTGAGCTGTTCACGTAAGAGCTAAAATATTATATTTCAAATCATTTTTATAACTAGTAATTTTTATTTTTCTAAATTCTTCCACATACTCCCTTTTTCTTTCATAACTGAGGTTTTCAGGCTTAACAATATATTTGAAAATAGAACTCATATGGACATACTATAGTTTATTCAATCACATTTCTTTGTAGAAGTATCCAGTGCTTTTCACTATTTTTTTTTAATTATAAATAAGTAGCCACAAAAATACACATTTTCATTTTGTTGGAAGTATACCTTTACAGTCAATTATTAGATGTGACTCAGCAACCACTGAGCAGATAGTAGATGCATATCTTGACAAATCCTCCTTCAAGATGGTTATATACCAGTTGTAATTCCACCAGGAACGCATGAGAGTTCCTGTTTCCCCATTATCTAGCCGAAAGATGTTGTCACACTTTTAATTTTCCTTAATCTCATTTATAAGAAATAGTTTCTCAGTGGAATTTTGCCATATATGTAACTGTAAATGAGGGTGAAAATTTTATTCCATATTTAAGGGCCATTTTTAATGTATTTTCTGGTCATATCTGTTGCCCATTTTTCTATCAGTTTTTTTTTTTACTTCATTTTATCCACTTTTAAGAGTTTTTCATATATGTCAAATATTTTCTTCCAATGTCAGCTGTCTTTTGAATGTGTTCATCTTTTTTTGTTTGTTTTTGTTTTGCTAAGCAAGTTTTAATTTTTAATTTTTATAGTCATATTTATATACCTTATATTTTATGATCTCTGGATCTTTAATCATAGTTTGAAAAACTTTCCTATTTCTGGTTATCAAAGAATTTATCTATGTTTCCTTTGTTCTTATTCTGTTTTTTTCCTTCCCCCCCCTTTTTTTTACATTTAGATTTTTGATACATTTAGAGTTCATTCTTGAGCATTGTCTAAAATATGTATTTAATTTTTTCATTTTCTAAGCAGAAAACCTGTTGCCAAGCTAATTTTATTTAAAGAATATGTTTTCCCCCTCAGTGATATGTGATGTCTTCTTCATAATATACAAAATTTTATATGCACATGGATCTATTCTGTTTGTTTGTTCACCTCACCTTTAACTGGTCTTATATTATTTTAATTGTAGGGACTTAATAATATATTGTAGTATCTAGTAAGACTAGATGTCCCTCATAGTCTTTCTGTTTTAGTTTTGCCCTCACTTGCTTGTTTCCTTTTCCATATGAACTTTAGTATTTTGTCTAGCTCTATACTATCTTGTAAATATTTTTATTGGGATTGCATCAACTGTATAAACCATTTGAGAACAAATATCTTTCTGATGTTGAGTCATCCTATCCAAGAACAGAAAATGTCTTTTAATTTATTCAAATATACCTTAATATCATCCAGGAGTGGTTTAAAATTTTTCTTTAAACTATAAGGGTTCTGCATATTTTAAAATTTTGTTCCTAAGTATTTAATTTTCTTTGTTGCAATGATAAAAGGTTATTTTCTCCTATCAACATGTCTTGTAACTGTTTACTGTTTGAACATGTAAAGATTATTAATTTCTGTATGTTAATTTGTACCTAACTGAATACCTTATTGATACCTTGCTGAATTTTTTGAGTCAGTTTTATTATTGATATGTTAGGGTTTTCTAACTATACAAAAATATTGTCTGCAAATAGAGGTGGCTTTACATTATTTTTTTTTAATTTTATTGGGGTAACATTGGTTAATACAATTATATAATTTTCAGGTGTACATTATCATTTGACATCGGTATAGTCTACTGTGTGTTTACCATCCAAAATTCAGTTTTCTTCAGCTACCATGTATTTGATTCTCTTTATCCACTTCATCCTTCCCTCAACCCTCTATAGTTGACCTCCTTTGTCGGGAGCCAAAACACCCCTGCGGCATGACAGAGTCACCGGGGGACAGTCTCGGCTGCAGAGCAGCGAGATATGTGGGCTGGCTTTCCTATCTCTCCTTACATGTTTTGTAACCTTGCTATTAATATCATTAATAGGGAATAGTGAAGGAATGGAATTTTTACAACGATAAAATAGGGGACTGGGAAAGAGAAACATTAGTAGAAATCACACAGAAATCTTACAGGAATTAACCACATTCTGTTAATCATAAAACTTGTAACAATGAGCTCAGATGCTAACTGCCTGAGTGACTCTGCTTACCTACATGCCTTGAGAAACAATCACTTGTGTATAAGCTGAAAATTATTGCTTGGCTACCGTCATGGAAACATAGACTATTAACTATAATCATTCTGCTTTTATACCTCCACTTGCACCCCTGGCCAGTGGGTTGACAGGTAGTGAATAGAAGGAAAATGGGTAGAAGGTAATTTCTAACAAGAACGAGGAAAAGAACAGGAAAATAATACCCTGGTGATGTGGCTACCCGCACATGCTTAGGGACAGAAGTCATTGTCTATTCTTAAGAACAGCAAACGAAAGAGATATGATCAATTAAACCCATAAGTCAACCATTGTAATTATTATGTTTGACAACTTGCCCTGGGTGATAAACTGGTTTTGCACTATATAACGGCTTTGCAAAATAAAGATTGTAGCATTCCACTCATCATCTCGTCTGAATGCTCATCATTCTTTCGCCGCACCTGTACCTCCCTCCGGGACTCTGGTCTGCTGGAGCTGGACTCCGGCAAGTGGCGCCCGAACAGGGACCGGAAGGGTAAGCTTTTTCTCTCGGACAGGTCGGACCCTGCCTATAGGGTGCTGCAGACCCCCTGGTAGAAGGAAGAAGGCCAGGTAAGAGAGAGGCAGGTAGTCAGAACTTTACATCTAAGCAATGGGCCACGTAGAGTCAAAAGAGAGACGACTCTTCGTTGATATTCTTAAAACTATGTTAAGGGCTAGAGGTGTGAAAGTGTCAGGGGCACAGATAACTAAGTTTATGTGTTTTGTGCAAGACTGTTGCCCTTGGTTCCCGGAAGAAGGGACTGTAAATTTAGAAACATGGCAGAAGGTAGGAAAGGCCTTAAAAAATTATTATACAGTGCATGGGCCTAAAAAGATCCCTGCTGAGACTTTTTCATTATGGGGCCTTATTAGAGATGCATTAGATCCTACCCACGAAACCCAAAAGTTTGCAAATGAGTTACCTACTGCGCCGCTATTAAGTTCCTCAACTTCCAATTTTGAGGTTTTAAATAAACCAGATTCTGATGATGAGGGGTCGGATGAAGAGAATGACAATGATAATGACCCCAACACACTTTCTCCTCAAGATGAGGAAACTTTAGAAGAAGAAGCAGCACGCTATCATGGGGATAATTGGGCTTACCCCGCTTTACTCAGCGAGAGGTTAAAGAAAAAGTTACAGGTTTCAGATGGTGAATATTTTCCAATAAAATCTACTGAGGAAATACAAAAACAGTCAGTTTATAAGGGTCAGAGAAAGAGAATAATGCCCCCGATTCCTCCAATAAAACCAGTAGAAAAGAATGAAGGGCTAAGGGTCGGGGTGCGAGCTGCGTTAAAGGAGGCACAAGAAAATGGAGATTTTTCCTTGGGATGTTTTCCAGTAGTTTTTGATGAATTTGAGCAAGATCCTCCCTCTTGGGAGCCATTGCCTTATAAATTATTGAAAGAATTGAAGGTGGCTTGTTCTCAGTATGGACCAAATGCTCCATATACTCTTAGCCTTCTGGACTCTTTGGTAGGAAGATGGTTGTCACCTTGGGATTGGGGACAATTGGCTCGGGTCTGTCTCACAGGAGGGGACTATCTGCTGTGGAAAGCAGAATTCTCAGATGCTGCCAAACGAGCGGTTTCTCAGAACCCGCGGCGTCGGCCTCGAATAACCTCTGATATGCTGTTAGGGGAAGGCCCTTATGTGGAACATAAAGAGCAGCTAGAAATGCCTAAAGAAGCTTTGAGGCTAGTGACTCAGTGTGCAATCAGTGCTTGGCGTTCTTTGGCGCCTGGCCAGGCACCGGCTTTCGGTTTGGTCAATATTCGTCAACAGGCAGAGGAAAAGTATGAAGATTTTGTGGCCAGATTATTACAAGAAGTGGAAAGAGTTATAACACACCCTGAGGCAGGACACTTGTTAGTCAAGC
Organism: Cynopterus sphinx; assembly: GCA_030015415.1. Lineage (NCBI taxonomy): Eukaryota > Metazoa > Chordata > Mammalia > Chiroptera > Pteropodidae > Cynopterus > Cynopterus sphinx. The sequence goes on along the minus strand of CM057379.1, from coordinate 65,878,361 downwards.
AATTGGCTTATGAAAATGCAAATAAGACTTGTCAGCGACTCCTACGCCCTATACGCAAGACAGGCACATTGGAGGATTTTATAAAAGCATGTGTTGAAGTGGGACCCGCGTTTCTTCAAGGGGTCGCTTTGGCTAATACTCTAAAAGGAGGATTTATAGGCCCGAAGGGCCCCAAGCCACCAGGGGGAAAAGGGCCTATGTTGTGTTACTCCTGCGGTCAACCAGGTCATTTTAGCAAGCAGTGCCCTGTAAACACTAGAAACCCCCCAGCTGGCACTGTAAACCCAGGACCTTTTAAGCCTCCTAAAGGGGCTCGAAATTCTATTCCTAAGTCAGTTTGCCCAAAATGCGAAAAGGGATACCACTGGGCTAAGGATTGTAAATCTAAATATCATAGGAATGGAACCCCTCTGCCTCCTCTTTTGCCTCCGCCTGCTTTGCCTTTGCCTGGACAAAATGATCCCCAGCAGGGAAACTGGGTGAGGGGCCAGCCTCAGGCCCCGACACCAACTGGGGCACCCAACCCCACGATGGGGTCTCAGAATCCGTTTGTCCAAAAACCATCTCCTCTCTCGCCCGGGCAACTCCCGGGAGCGCAGGATTGGACTTGTGTTCCACCTCCGCAGCAATACTAATACCGGGGGATGGAGTGACATTATTACCTACAGGGGTACATGGGCCTCTACCTGAAGGCACTGTAGGTTTGCTGTTGGGACGCAGCTCTAGTGCTTTAAGGGGCCTCCAAGTATCTCCTGGGGTGATTGATGCTGATTTTACGGGGGAAATTAAAATAATGGCATCAGCCAGTCATGACACAATACAGATTAAATCAGGTCAGAGAATTGCTCAAATTATTCTGCTGCCATTGGCCCCTAACAATTGTAAGTCTCAAAAATTACAAGCTAGGGGAGATGCAGGTTTTGGATCTAGCAATGTATATTGGTTAGAGGAAATTAAGAAAACTCGCCCCATGAAAACTTTGCTGCTTAATGGGAAAAAATTTACAGGTCTACTAGATACTGGGGCGGACGTGACTTGCATATCTTTAAAAGAGTGGCCAAAGAACTGGCCTACAGATGAGGCCGATACAACGTTGCAGGGATTAGGGCAAGCTAAAACTCCCCAGAGAAGTAGTGGCCTTTTGAAATGGCAAGATGAAGAGGGAAATGAAGGGCACATTCAGCCTTATGTGGTCGATGGGCTACCATTGTCCCTATGGGGAAGAGATGTGCTGGGTCAAATGGGGGTGTATTTATTCAGCCCCGATGAGAGGGTTACTGCATTGCTAAATGATATGCGTCTTAACCCAGAGAAAGGACTTGGAAAAAATCAACTAGGCAGAAAATGGCCAGTTCAACCTCGAGGAAATCCTCGGAGGTATGGTTTGGGATATGAAAGTCAGGATTTTGCTTAGGAGCCATTGTGAGAACAGCTGATGCAATAACTTGGAGATCAGATACTCCTGTCTGGATAGAGCAATGGCCCCTAACCGGTGAAAAAATCCAGGCAGCCACTGAATTAGTAATGGAACAATTGAAAGCAGGACATATAGAGCCTACAACCAGCCCGTGGAATACTCCAATATTTGTGATTAAAAAGAAATCAGGAAAATGGAGATTATTACAAGATTTAAGAGCAATTAATAATACTATGCAAGATATGGGCCCCCTACAGCCGGGACTGCCCTCTCCTTCCGCTATTCCCAAAAATAATCATATTGTTGTCATAGATTTACAGGATTGCTTTTTTACTATTCTTTTAGATGAGAAGGATTGTCAGAGGTTTGCTTTCAGCCTTCCCTCTGTTAACCTGAAGGAACCTTATAAGAGGTACCATTGGAAAGTACTACCTCAGGGGATGAAAAATAGTCCGACTTTATGTCAAAAATTTGTGGGACAAGCTTTAGAGCAGGTAAGACAACAGTACCCACAAACCTACATAATTCACTATATGGATGACATTCTACTTGCTGACCCCGACTCTGAAAAATTAAAACAAGTTCTAGAATTCACAGTCATTAGTTTGGAAAATTATGGGTTGAAAGTTGCCCCAGAAAAAATTCAGTTAAATCCCCCTTTTAATTATCTAGGGCGTCTGCTACATGAGGGACATATTAGTCATCAACCCATTCAGCTTAGAACAGATAATTTGACTACCCTAAACGACTTTCAGAAGTTACTTGGGGATATTAATTGGATCAGGCCTTTTCTCAAATTAACCACAGCCGAATTGAAGCCTTTATTTGATATTTTACGAGGTGACTCAGACCCAAGCTCGTCAAGAACATTAACCGCAGAAGCTCAAACTGCACTACAAAAGGTTAATAAAGCATTAAATGATCAAAAGTTGTACCGCTTAGGTTATAATCAACCTTGGCAGTTTTATATTCTCCCTACACCATACACCCCTACTGGGGTCCTTTGGCAAAATGGGCCTTTAGAATGGATACATTTGCCTGTCACAGCGAGGAAAATCTTGGCACCCTATGCTGCCTTAATGGCTCAGTTAACATTGAAGGGACGACACCGTAGTAAGGAACTATTTGGACAAGAGTTTCAGGAATTAAGTGTGCCACTAACAGATGAACAAATACAAAACCTCATGACAGATAGTTTAGATTGGCAAATAGCTTTAGCAAGCTATTCTGGTCAAATAGTACATCATCTCCCAAGTCATCCTTTGCTAAGATTTGTAGCACAACATCAATTCTTGATACCTAAATTGTTTTCTAAAAATCCTATACCAGGGGCAATCACAGTATTTACAGACGGGTCTTCCAATGGTACAGCTGCTATTGTTTTGCCAGATCAATGTTATAAAACTCAGACTGCTGAAACTTCGGCTCAAAAAACTGAAATTATAGCTGTAATTAAGGTCTTTGAAATGTTAGCTGATCAAAGTTTTAATCTGTACACTGATTCTCAGTACATAGTTAGATTATTTCCACACATAGAAACTGCAAACATACCTGAGAATAAAACTTCAATATCCTGTTTTTTGCTAACCTTGCAGAATAAAATACACCGCAGACAAGTTCCTTTCTTTGTGGGTTACATTCGAGCTCATACCGCTTTCCCGGGTCCCTTAGCTGAAGGGAATAATAAAGCTGATTTACTAACTCGTGTCAATTATATTTTCCCTGTTTCTGAGATAGAAAAGGCAAAAGAAAGTCATAAACTGCATCACCAGAATGCTACTGCTTTGAGGTATGAGTTTAAAATACCTCGCGAGGCTGCTAGAGCAATTGTAAGGGAATGTACACACTGTCCTCAGTATTTTCCTGTACCACAGATGGGGGTAAATCCTCGGGGGCTCCGCCCTCTGGATCTGTGGCAGATGGATGTTACTCATATACCAACATTTGGCAGGCTAAGCTATGTGCATGTCACTATAGACACATGTTCTCATGCACTTTTTGCTACTACTAGAACTGGGGAAGCTGCCAAGGATGTAATTCAACACCTAGTGGCCGCCTTCGCTGTACTTGGCAGACCTAAAGCTATTAAGACTGACAATGCTCCTGCTTATACTTCACAAGCTTTTCAGACTTTTGCCCTAACCTTTGGTATCCAATTAAAAACAGGAATTCCCTATAATCCCCAAGGTCAGGGGATGGTAGAGAGAGCTCACCAGATCTTGAAGCAACAAATTAGTAAGTTACAACAAGGAGATATGAAATACTCCTCCCCGCACCATATACTCAATCATGCTCTGTTTGTTATTAATGTCTTGAATGTTGATGCCCAAGGAAAATCAAGTTATGAGAACCACTGGGCAGCAGATCAACATTCTGTTCCTAAGCCTCTCGTTAAATGGGAAGACCCCATGACAGGCCAATGGCATGGTCCAGATGTTCTTTTAACCTGTGGGCGAGGCTATGCTTGTGTTTTTCCACAGAACTCCTCCGTCCCTGTCTGGATTCCTGATCGATTCATACGTCATAATGTCAGATCCACCACCTTACCAGCACCCCCCTAGTGAGCTACTTGATGCCATGACATCGGCTCCTGCGGCTACGCCTCTTACAACTTCCCCGACGATCACAACTGCAGCGCCGTCGAGGCCCCCTACCCCGCGGTCTCCTCCTTCGGGTATAAATGAGTCGGTGTCACACCTCATTCCTCCTTTGCAGCGCCTTAGCGTTCGCGAAGGTCGCAGTACTGGCCGGTCCTGGCCTTACTCGCGACTTTGGCGTTACCCGCGGCTTAGCCATGCTACCAACACAGCCAGGTCGCCTACTTGGGGACAACTGAAGAAGTTTCCTCGCGATGCTATGCAGCTTATTCAGTCTCAGCGACCGTCACCAACTGTTGAGACAGTTTTTGTAGCTATGCTTGCTGTTATTGCCTGCCAAGTAATTGGGTTGAATGCTTCTCATGTGTACTGGGCGTATATACCTGAACCTCCTGTATTGTTTCCTGCCACTTGGCAGGAGGATGTAGTAGAAACTGTCTCTAATTCTTCTATGCTTCTTGGGGGTCTATCTGATGTCTATATAACTATGAGTATAAATGATTCATATTCATATGAGGGTAGAACTAGTAAGACTTTAGGACAGCAGGATAATAGGTAGGATGGAGTAGGTCCTGTGACTACCAGAGAGAAAATAATATCCACTGAGCCTAGCTCCCTCCCTACGGGGACGGCATGATAACTAGAGGCATGCCTACCACCTCCTCTAAAAGGGGGAGAAGGGTATGGGTACCGAGTTGAGTGCGGAGCAGAGCATCGCAAGGGAAGGTCCTATATGACCTCCTCTAGGTTTCCCTGTGAGTATGCCTGATTTGCATAGAGGTTGGTATCCAAAAATTACTACTTTAAAACGGCTCTGCCTCTCCTCCCCAAAAGATACCAAGAGCCATAACTAGTGGGCCACGACGGCTCACGGGAGGAATCAGGCCACTACTCCCTCACTCGGTTAAGGCCCACCTTTTCTAAAACAGAAAGGGGGAGATGTCGGGAGCCAAAACACCCCTGCGGCATGACAGAGTCACCGGGGGACAGTCTCGGCTGCAGAGCAGCGAGATATGTGGGCTGGCTTTCCTATCTCTCCTTACATGTTTTGTAACCTTGCTATTAATATCATTAATAGAGAATAGTGAAGGAATGGAATTTTTACAACGATAAAATAGGGGACTGGGAAAGAGAAACATTAGTAGAAATCACATAGAAATCTTACAGGAATTAACCACATTCTGTTAATCATAAAACTTGTAACAATGAGCTCAGACGCTAACTGCCTGAGTGACTCTGCTTACCTACGTGCCTTGAGAAACAATCACTTGTGTATAAGCTGAAAATTATTGCTTGGCTACCGTCATGGAAACATAGACTATTAACTATAATCATTCTGCTTTTATACCTCCACTTGCACCCCTGGCCAGTGGGTTGACAGGTAGTGAATAGAAGAAAAATGGGTAGAAGGTAATTTCTAACAAGAACGAGGAAAAGAACAGGAAAATAATACCCTGGTGATGTGGCTACCCGCACATGCTTAGGGACAGAAGTCATTGTCTATTCTTAAGAACAGCAAACGAAAGAGATATGATCAATTAAACCCATAAGTCAACCATTGTAATTATTATGTTTGACAACTTGCCCTGGGTGATAAACTGGTTTTGCACTATATAACGGCTTTGCAAAATAAAGATTGTAGCATTCCACTCATCATCTCGTCTGAATGCTCATCATTCTTTCGCCGCACCTGTACCTCCCTCCGGGACTCTGGTCTGCTGGAGCTGGACTCCGGCGCTCCTTTAACTGTCAACCTCTTCCCTTCTCCCCAATCCCACTTGTAACCACTACTCTATAGTCCTCTGGTAACCACTAGTCTATAGTCCATGTCCATGAGTCTCTGTTTGTTTGTCCTGTTCATTTGTTGCTTTTAGGTTTATATCCCACAAATAAGTGATATGTGATTTTCAGCTTTTTCTGTCTGGCTTATTTTGCTTAGTATGGTTATCTTGAGGTCTATCCACGTTGTTGCAAATGGCAGTATTCTATCTCTTCTTATGGCTAATATTCCATAGCATATATGTACCACAGCTTTTTTAACCAATCGTCTATCGTAGGACACTTCAGTTGCTTCCTTGTCCTGGCCACTGTGAATAATGCTGCTATGAACATTGGTGTATAAATATCTTTTCGGATATGGGTTTTCAAGTCTTTGAGAATAAATACCCCGTAGAGGGATTTCTGGATCATATGGTAGATCAATTCTTAGTTTTTGAGCACCCTCCATATTGTTTTCCGTAGTGTCTGTACCAATTTGCAGTCCTACCAGAAGTGTATGTGTGTCCCTTTTTCTCAGCGTTTTCTCCAACATTTGTTTTTACTTGTCCTGTTGATTATAGCCATTCTAACAGGAGTGAGATGGTTTCTCATTGTGGTTTTGATTTGCATTTCCATAATAGCTAGCAATGTTGAGCATCTTTTCAAATATTTGTTGGTCATTTGTATGTCCTCTAGGGAGAAGTGTCTGTTCAGGTCCTCTGCCCATTTTTTGATTGAATTGTTTGTGTTGTTGTTATTATTGAGTCATATGAATTCTTTGTATATTTTGGATATTAAATCCTTACTGGAGGTGTTGCTTGCAAATATATTTTCCCATTCAGATGGTTCTCTCTTTACCTTATTAACAATTTCCTTTGTCAAGCAGAAGCTTTTTAGTTTGATGTATTCCATTCACTTATTTTTGTTTTTACTTACCTTGCCTTTGAGGTCATAAAATTCTCTTTAAGTCCAAGGTACTTGAGTTTAGTTCCTATGCTTTCTTTTATTGTTTCAGATCTTATATTTAGTGTTTTCATCATAAATGGATGCTGTATCTTTTCAAAGGCTTTTTCTGCATCTATTAACATAATTATATGATTCTTATTTTTTAATTTGTTTATGTGGTATATCACATTAATCAATCTGTGGATGTAGAACCATCCTTTTGCCTCTGAGATGTAGCCGTCTTGATTGTGGTGTATAAACTTTTTAATATGTTACTGTATTTGGTTTGCTAGTACCTTATTAGGATTTTTGCATCTATATTCATGAGAGATATTGGTCTGTAGTTTTCCTTTTTGTGTGTTATCTTTACCAGGTTTTGGTATCAGAGTAATATTGGCCTCATAAAATGAGTTGGGAAGTATTGCCTCCTCTTTGATTTCTTGGAAGAGTTTGAGGAAAATAGGTATTAAATTCTTGAATGTTTGGTAGAATTCACTAGTAAAGCTGTCTAATCCTGGACTTTTATATTTTGGTAGGTTTTTGATGATTATTTTAATTCCAATACTGCTGATTGGTTTATTTAGATTTTCCGGTTCTCGATTCAGTCTAGGAAGGTTGTATATTTCTAAGTACTGGTCCATTTCTTTTAACCCAAAAGGTCATTAAATTGGTGTTATATACTTTTTCATAATATTCTTATATGATCCTTTGTATTTCTGCGATATCAGTTGTAATTTCCCTTCTTTCATCTCTGATTTTATTCTGTCTTTTCTCTTTTTTTTTTTTTAGGGAGTCTAGCCAGGGGTTTGTCAATTTTCTTAACCTTCTCAAAGAAGCAGCTCTTTATTGCATTTTTTTTATTGTTTTTGTTTGTTTTGTTTTCAATTTTATTTATTTCTGCTCTAATTTTGATTATTTCTTTACTTCTGCTGACTTTAGGCTTCATTTGTTCTTCTTTTTCTAGTGCTTTAAGATGAAGCATTAGGTTGTTTATTTGGGCTCGTTCTTGTTTTTGGAGGTAGGCCTGTAATGATATGAACTTTCTTCTTATGACTACTTTTGCCATCTCCCAAAAGTTTTGATATGTTGTATTATCATTATCATTTGTCTCTATGTATCTCTTGATCTCTCTTTTTAGTTCTCTCTGACCCAGTTATTCATCAGTAGCATGTTTAATCTCCACATATTTGTGGTTCTTCCTGATTTCTTTTTGCAGTTGACCTCTAGTTTCAAAGCATGATGATCAGAGACTATGGTTGGTATAATTTCAAACCTCTTATATTTGTTGAGGCTATCTCTGTGTCCCAGTATGTGGTTGATTCTTGAGAATGTTCCATGTGCACTAGAGAAGAATGTATAAGCAGCTGTTTTAGGATGCAAGGCTCTATAAATGTCAATTATGTTCAGTTGGTCTAATGTGTCATTTAAGGATGTTATTTTCTTATTAATTTTTTGGTTGGATGATCTGTTCATATCTGACAGTAAGGTATTTAGGTCCCCTACTAACAATAGTGTTTGGGTCTGTTTCTTCCTTTAGTTCTATTAGTAATTGCTTTACATATTTCGAAGCTCCCTGATTGGGAACATAGATATTAATAAGTGTTATGTCTTCTTGGTGCATGATTCCCTTTATCATTATGAAATGTCCCTCAGTATCATTCTTTACCTTTTTTATTTTGAAGTCTGTTTCGTCTGATATTAGTACCACTACTCCCACTTTTCTCTGAATGCCATTTGCTTGAAATATCATTTTCCACCCTTTCACTTTGAGTCTATATTTGTTTTTGGAGCTGAGATGTGTCTCCTTGAGGCAGCATATGGTTGGGTTTTGTTTTTTGATCCAATCTGAAACTCTGTGCCTTTTTATTAATGAATTCAGTCCATTTACATTTAGGGAAATTATTGAAATATCAGGTCTTCTTATATCCATTTTATCTTTTGCTTTCTGGTAGCTTGGTGTTTCCATTGGTTCCTTGACCTTGTGTTTCTATTTTCTTTATTTTGGTTGGCTTTTGTGTGTTTTCCCTCTGGTTCTTCTTGTTTTATGTTATATATTTCAGTTCTGAATCTTTGGTGTGTGATTACTATTACAAATAAGACAAGTATAGTTATACATATACTGTAGTCCATCTTCTTCTGTGCATGCCTTATCTCTATTCCCCTTGGCAAATTTAGATCTTTGATCCTTCCCTTTTCAGTCATTGTTATCTCAATTTGTCCCTATGTATGCTGAATGTTCATTACTATCTTGTTTTAACAATTCTCTTATTATTATTTAAGTTTATAATGCCCTGTTCTTAGTAAGGATTGCACTCCTCTACTTCTATTTGCCTGATAGTCATTTTACTCTTTATTAGGTTTTTTTTTTTTTTGGTCATTTTGTTTTAGGTGAACTGACTCCTTTCAGTATTTCTCGTAGTGCAAGGCTCATAGTGGAGAATTCTCTTAGTTTTTGTATGTCTAAAAAAGACTTAATTTCTTCTTCATATCTAAAGGAGAGCTTAGCTGGACACATTATTCTAGGCTGGTAGTTCCTTTCACTTAGTAGTTTAAATATTTGATTCCATTCCTTTCTGGCTTGTAAGGTTTGCACTGAGGAGTCTGAGGATAATCTAATGGGTTTACCTTTATAAGTTATTGTTTTTTTTCTACTTGGTTGCCCTAAGAATTCTTTCTTTGTTGTTGATTTTTGATAACTTTAATACAACGTGTCTTGGTGAAGGCTTTTTTTGGTGAGATAATTGGATGTTCTGTTGACTTCTTGAATTCCAAGCTCCAGCTCAATCCTTAGATTTAAGACATTCTTGTCCACTATTTGTCTGAAAATTCTTCCTAGTCCCTGCTCCATTTTTTTTGTCTTCAACAATGCCCATTATTCTTATATTTCCTCTCCTGATAGTATCAGCTAGTTCTTGAATTTTTCTTTCATTATTTTTCATTCTTCAGTTTCTCTCTTCCTCCTTCTGATTTATTTCTACATTTTTAAACTAATCATTATATATCTAATAGATTTCTCTTATCTAAATGCATTGATTAATTACACCAGTACACGTTAGAATAGGGTAAAGATTGTGAACATTTTCACCTTGTTCTTAGTCTGAACAGAAATGTCTTTAAAACTTATTTATTTATCTTTAAAACTTATTTAAGTTGAACCTAGGTTTATACATTTAATCATATTAAGAAAGTATCTATAAATATTATTTTCTGATTTTTTTTTTGTCAGAAAGAAGTGTTATTTTTTGTCAAAGAATTATTTAACATCTATGGAAATTGCAAGTTTTGTTTCTTAGATCTATTAATATGGTATATTATATTAATGTTTTCCTAATACTGAGCCAATCTTACACTCATGTAATAAATTCCACCTGATCATGGTGTATTATATCTTTATTTTATTTTATTTAAGAGAATTTTTATAAGATTTTATTTGAGCCAAAGCTGATGACAGTTGCTGGAAAGCAAGATCTCAAATTGTGTGTTAATTTATGTGTATCCTCTTTGTTAATATTTTGTTTATTATTTTGTGTCAGTAAAATTTATAAGTAATATTTGTTTGTAATTGTTTTATACTGTCTATCATGTTCAGTTATATTTGCTATACAAAAATAATTAGGAAGTTTTCTTTAATTATAACAAATGTGCCACACTAATGTAAGTTAATAAGAGAAACCATGGAAGGGAGGTGGGGGAGTCTATGGGGACTGTCTATACTACTTGCTCAATTTTTCTCTAAGTCTAAAACTGTTATTTAAAATAAATTTCTTAAATAATGCAAATAGTTTTTCTTTTATCTCTCAATAGCTTCCTCTAATGTTAATATCTTATATAACTACAGTAAAATTAACAAAAAAGGAAATTAACATAAAAAATATATTATTAACTAAACTACAGGCATCTCATTGTTGATATAATTTGCAATATAATGACATATGATGTTCAGCATCTTTCATATGCTCATTTGCCATCTTACATTTTTTTTTTTTATGGTGAGGTGTTTGGGTGTCTATTCAGATCTTTTGCCCACTTTTAATTAGATTGTTTATTTTATTCTTATTGAGTTTTAAGAGTTCTTTGTATACTTTAGACATACATCTTTAATCAAATATATGCTTAGAAAATATTTGATCAACCTTTCTTTTCAACCTTATACCTTAAAGGTGAATATTTTGAGAAAGAGCATAGATCAGCAGAAACTAATTCTGCCCTCTTTGCCTATACTTGCACATAGATATATGTCACTGTGACTATTTCAGTTTTAAGTGGGATTAGATATTTTTACAGAGACATCAGTGAGCAGAGCCTTTTGTTGTCTTGGAAAGAACTTAATTTATCTTTAGTTTTCAATGAAAGAAAATGCTACTGAGAAAATGTTACATCCAAAGTTATATACAGATAGTTTTTCTATTTACCATCTCTTTTTAAAAGTTTATTAAAGGTTGAGAACGATGTCAGTATTGTGGATTTACAGTAGCAGTTATGTCAAGCTTTGTAAGTAAGAACAGACCTTTTTTATTATCCAAAGCTTGATCATGCCAAGTTTTTCTTTTCCCCAAGATTCAAGCCATACTTTTTTTCCTCTCTGCCTCAGAACTACTACCTCTAGCCCAAAGAGGTCATTTGCTGAGTAGTTGCAGGACATCATAGGTCTTTTTAAAGAAATAAAATGTACTTGAGTCCTACATTTCCATTGTTGAATGAAGGAATCCTATTTCAAAACCAGTAAGTAAATAAGTTGGTTTTACAAACATATATTTTCCTGGTCACTGCATGTTGGAGAGAGGCATGGAAAGTTTTCTTCTAACAACAGGTTAGATCAGATGAATAAGATTTTAAAACAGCCAGAAATTGCCTTTGCTTAGCACACTTCACACTTTTGTTTAAAATTAGTTTCAAACAGCCTCAAATAAAATCTGATTTGGGTGTGGAGAGATTCTCTAAGTAGTCTTAGAAGTCTAGGTTTGTTCTGAGGCTGTGAGTCGTTCCTCAAGAGAGATGATCTTCAGACAGGCAGGCCCTCGCCTCAGGGTTGAATTCCAGACAGGCACTTACGGAAGTGTGAACTCCTTTTCTAGCTATGAGATTTTGACTCATATCAAAAGGGCCTCTTCTGCATTGTAAAATCATGATCTTAAGCCACTTGCTTGTAAATATAATTTATATATTTTCCAATAGTAAAATTTTTATTTTAAGAAAAAAACCTAATCACACTCCTCCAACTACTGTTTTTACTTTTGACATTTGCCTTATTCCAAGTATGTATGTTTTTATTTATTTATTTATTTATTTATTTATTTATTTATATTTGTTTTGCTGTTATTTTTTAACTTTTTAAAAATTAAGTTTTTTGGGGTAACATTGGTTAATACAATTATGTAATTTTCAGGTGTACATTATAATTTGACATCTGTATATTCTATTGTGTGTTTACTACCCAAAGTCCAGTTTCCTGCAGCTACCATATATTTGATCCCTTTTACCCACTTTACCCTACCCCTACCCCCTTATATTTGATTCCCTTAACCCCATCTACCTACCCCATCCTCCCCCACCCTCTACCCTCTGGTAAACACTAGTCTATCGTCCATACTTAAAAATGCCAAGAAAAGTGCTAGTGCTGGATAGGGATAAAGTGGTAAATTTATTTCTATTCTTGAGAGGGCTGTTTAGGAGATAATAAGAATAAAAGATCTGTAATTAGCCATCCAGTTTCTACTTCTTCAAGTACTTATTAGGTAAGTGACTTTCACCAAGTTATGAACATTTTAAGACTCAGTTTTCTCTTATTTAAAATGAAATAATATATGACAATATATTATTGTTAATAATTATGTTAATATAATTATTATAATTATAATATTAATTATATTCTGTAATGTGATATATTATAATATAATATAATAATTATGCCAATATATATAAAATAAAATGAGTCTAATAACCCTCATAGGGTCTCAATAAGAATTAAATAAAATAATGTTTGTAAAACTTATAAAAAATAAATAATATTTGTGAAGCATTTAATATAATGTTTGGCACACATCCAACACTTATTAAATTTAGCCATTATGATGGAGATCACAGTCTTGTTGAAACTATAATAAACACAGTTATTAAATAAGAAACCCATGATACCTGCCAAAAGATATACTAAAGGTGATTATTTCTATAACACTTCAAGAAGAAAAAATAGATGTGAATAAGAGTAGCTTGTAAAAATCTGGTTGAAAGTTACTTGTGCATACCATGGTGTCTTATTCATAGCTCCTCTCCTGCTATGTCAGGGCACTTAACATGTAAAATGTGCACCATGAACACTGGCCCTTTGAGTGATTTAAGATTTAAATTAAGGATCCTAAAGATAGTTAGAATTTTTACAGGTAAGATGAAAGGATACAATCTTGGTGGAGCAGAAATTGAGCAAATATGCAAAGGCAGAAATTAGAGTGGCATGAGTGCTGGCAGCTGTGACTACTCTAGTTACTGCTCATGTAGGATGGCAGCGAGTGGTCAGAGAAAGTCCAAGAAGAGATGGCCTTGGAGAAGGCATAAGCACCTGGATAGGTAGTGGAAACTTAATTTTATGGGCATTTGTGGGTAATGAATGAAAGCTACTGAGCAGGGAAACAGTGTTAATAAAATGATAGTTAAGTAATCTCTCATAATTGTGCAGAATTACTAAAAAGTAAAACTATAGGGAAAACCTATTATGTGTGGGTCAGTGAGAACTCCAGTGGTAAAAACAAGATTGGAAGGGGAAAACTTTCAATACTGCAGGTTATGTACAGACACTATTGCATTTAACCTTTAGTGAGGATGACCTTATGCTCATTTCACAGGTAAAGAAACTGAAGCTCAGAGAGACTATTAGTATGCCATGGATCCAGAATTCAAAGCCAGGTTTTCTAGGCTCCAAGACATGCTCTTTTTGGTAGGCCTTAATAACCAATTAACTATGAAATATCTGGGGGTTGAAGGAGGGATTGAAGATGATTTCAAATTGATCATGTATGTTTGAAAAATGCTAACATTACTGAGAAGAGAACCAGTTTGGAAAAGATAATAAATTTAGCTGTCATTGGGAATTTGAGGCAACAGTGGGGAACACAAGTGCCAATATGCATAAAATAATTAGAGATATGGGTGTGTTTGGGGTTTTGAGGATGAATCAGTGCTAAAACAAACATTGAGATAATTCAACTGAAACAATGATAGTTGATGATGTGTCCTAGGCCCCTAGCCTTCCAACTGAGTTAAAAAAATTCTAAGGATGAGGTTAAAATTGTAGCCAGCGAAGAAGACAGAAGATAAAATGAAAACAAAACAAAACAACCCCCCCCAAACAAAACAAAAAACAAATGAGATAAGAAATGTACAAGCAGATTTTTTCTTTATTTTATCTTTTTCAAAAGTGCTACAGAGCTCAGAGTTTCAGGTATATTTGTATAGACATGTGTTGATAGAAAAGAGAGAGTCAGTGGTGAATAAAAGATGAAGAGCAGGGTGAGTGGGGGACAAATACCAGTCTGGGAGTAGGACTGACCTGGATTGAAGTACCAGTTGTGTTATTCTGTGATCCTAGTGAAATCACCAATTATCTCTAGGCTTCAGTTTTCAAATTTGTGAAATTAGAGGTTTAGTCAAGGTGATTTCCAATGTCTATTTTCAGTGTTAAATTATAAACTTAAAGGAAATACAATTTAAGATATATAGACAAGTTTGGGTGCACAATTTTATAAAATTCATTTATTCCTTCAACTTCTATTATGTCTGCAATTTGTTATGTCTATGTCTGTGCATGTGTAGTGGGAATGGGGAGAAAACGTGATGTCTAGTATACATTTCAAGAATTTTAGAGATGCTCTCAGACAACTACAAGTTAGAAAGTCTACATGTTACAGGAAAGAATTAAAAGGTTATGAAAGCTCAAAAAAAAAAAAGAAAAAGAGAAAGAAAGAAAGAAAAGAAAGAAAGAAAGAAAGAAAGAAAGAAAGAAAGAAAGAAAGAAAGAAAGAAAGAAAGAAAGAAAAATTGTTTCTAATTGAAGAAGGGAGGGAAATGATGAGGACTGTGGAAGGACCCACGGAATAGCTCTCAGAAGCCCCCCATTGTAGACTTCAGTACAGATTAAACAGAGAAGCAATTCATCAGTGAGCACGGTGGTGTCCTAATTTAGTCCTTCTGCCAGATGTCACTAAAGCAAGGCAAACTTTTTAGCCTGGCGACCAACCTAGGAGTGCAAGAATTAAGCAATCCTGAGTTATAACCTAGCTATTCTACTTACTAACTGTATTATCTTGGGCAAAGCGCTCAACCTTGCAGTTTCAGCTCCCACATTTGTAAAGTGAGGATAGTATCAGGACCTACTTCAAAATGTTGCTGTATAGAATACATGAGATATCGCATTTAAGTTCTCAATGATGTGGGCATTCTACTAAGTTAGCCATTGTTCTTTTCCTAAAGAGCAGATATTATTAGACCATTCTTGGGGAAAGGGCGAATTTCTTCCCTCTACTTTTCTTTAGTTCTTATGTCTGGACTAATAATAAAACAATAAAATTGACACAAGACTAGATTAATAAGAAAAAAATCATTTCAATACATGTGGACGGAAGAATCATATGATGCTCAATCATAAAACAAGGCTCAAAGAAATGATCAAACCAAGCATCTTTTTATTCTATTAGAAAAAGCATAAATTTGTGAGAAATTGACTGAGCAAGAGAAGATAGCCTTCATTACAAAGGAATCTAAGCAAGGTCTGGGCTTTTGCTAATGAGGAATTTTAAAATGTAGTAAATTGGAAAGGAAGCAATAAGATTTGACTACACAGACTTTTTGTCTCTGAGTTGTTTGTCTCTAGCAATACGAATGTCTCCCAGGTGCAGGGCGGACACCTTTCACCTAGGAGATTTATTGCCCACATTCAAGGAGACAAGGGAGGATCAAGGTGCCCTTCTGGCACTGGCTGCTGGTTAAGTAACTTTAATTCAAAGTAATCAATATGCCGTTGTGAGATATGTTAGAGCAGCCTGTCTTGGGTTCCTGTACCATCTGTTCCTGACTTTGAGAGGGCCCATTTTGGTGAGACACTGAATTAGATTTACAGGACCAAGACTTGATTTCTGGCTTTTTCTTTGGTTAGTTGCTGAACTTTGTGGGTGGGCTGCATTGGGGCACCGGTTTAACTCTTAGGCTTTTTACAAACTTCTCTAACCCTTCACTTCCAGTTTGCACTGAGTTTATAAGTCATCTCATAGTGTGGTTAGGGCCTTCTCAGTTCTTTTCTGAGCACACACGTCCTGTCCCGGGTATGTGCATAGCTTTCTAAATTCCACAGTACACATGATCATTTTTGAAGCCCTAATTTCTCAGAGAAACCCTCTCCTTGGTTTTGCCTCCCTGTCTTTAGGCAGTCTCTTGCATGTCTCAACCCTTAGCCCTAGGTTGTTTCAGGTTTTTCGGATCATCTTACAATATTTTCAAGCAACACCCACCATCTGTATCTATTTCCTCCCTAAACGGCACTACTCAGAAAATGCCTGAGGACGGTTGTAAGAATCAAACATGAAGATGTGTCACACTTTTACAGATGATGATGCATAGGAAACCTTATTTTAGGAAATGTATTACTTGTTTTGTGAGCCACATCACAATTCTATCAGAAATGTATGTATTTATTTATTTTTATGACTGAGGTAACATTGTTTCAGGTGTACAACATAATTTGATATCTGTATATACTATGCATGCTCACCACCAAGTCTAGTTTCCATTTTTGCCATCTATTTGAATGCCTTTATCTCCTTCCCTCCCCCACCCCTTTCCCTTCTGATAACCATCATTGTTATCTGAGTTTGTTTTTGTTTTATTAATTTATTTTCATTTTATATTCTACATGTGAGTAAAATCTTATGGTTTTTGTCCTTTTCTGACTTATTTCACCTAGCATAGTACCCTCAAGATCCATCCATGTTGTCTCAAATGGCAATTTTAGTTATTTTTTATGTCCGAGTAGTGTTCTATTGTATATATCACATCTTTATCCATTTATCCATCATTGGACACTTAGGTTATTTTCATATCTTGGCTATTGTGAATAGTGCTGCAATGAACACAGGAGTGCGTGTATCGTTTTGTTAGTGTTTTCATACTCTTCAGATACTCAGAAAGGGAATTGCTGGGTCATAAGGTAGTTCTATTTTTAGCTTTTTTAACTTTGTTGGATCTCAATACTGTTTCCCACAGTGGTTGCACCAATTTACAGTACCACCAAGTGTACTGTTTCTTTTCTCCACATCCTCCTCTCTGATACTTGTTATTTATCTTTTTGATAGTAGACATTCTAAAAGGTGTGAAATGATATCTTTGTGGTTTTTATTTGCATTTCCCTAATAATTAGTGATGTCAAACATCTTTTCATGTGGTTTGGCCATCTGTATATCTTCTTTAGAAAAATGTCTATTCAGATTCTCTGCCCATTTTTTAATCAGGGTGTTATTTGGTTGCTGAATTGTATTTCTTTATGTTTTTTGGATACTAACTTATCAGAAATATTATTTGCAAACTTTTTTCCATTCTGTTGGTTGCCTTTTTGTTTTGTTGGTTTTCTTTGCTGTGCAGCTTTTTAATTTGATGTATTTCCATTTATTTTTGTTTTCCTTGCCTTTGAAATCAAATTCACAAAATATCGTTAAGAATTTTTAAAATGGTGGGCAAAAAAGTTTAACTTCACATATGTGTCTTTCTTCATATTCATTCCTATCTACAAAAACATAATTTTTATTTCTGTAGGTGTAGAAAAATGTTTCTTTCTTCCCTTATGTTTTTTGGCTGCTCTAACAACTTGATTGACATTAAAACAAATGAACAGGATAAAAACATTTAATTTTGTACATAAAGAAGTTCTATACAACATTGACTCAAAGAAGTAACCATAGCAGGAAGCTTTTATTATCTTTTAGACAAAGAAGCAATAAATTTGTGAAGAATTGACAAGGCAGAGTTTGGGTTTGGGGTAGTAGATGGTGAAGAATTAACAAGGTTTATTTATACATCCCTCCCAACCCTACATTTCGTATCTCTGATGATAAAGATGCCTTTTACCCTCCCGGTACAGGGAGTATAATTTTCACATGGGAGCTTTGTCACCCACTTTCATGAGGACAGGAGGAAGGTCAATGTCCTTCATGAACTGCTGTTTCTCAAGTAAATACCTTTAATTAAAATAATCAATATGCCAATATGGCACATTTTGGGGTGACATATTCTGAACCCGTCATCAGCCTGCACAGTCACTCCTCCAGCATCAGTAAGAGAAAAAAACTAGTTTTACTTCAACTTTTTATTGAATGTTTTCATATTATACAAGTTACTGAAAACAATTAAAACACCAGTGAGACAAAAACAACTTAAAAAAATGCAGACTCAGAGACAAAAAACACCTCTTCTAGAAGAAGTAATACTGTATGAGTCATTGTCGAATCACAAGTTTTTGTTACTCTGCTATATACAACTTGATATTACATCAGTGATACTCAATGACTCAAAAGATATTACATATTGTTTGTTTTTGAAAGTGAAATGTACAACTATTTGAAAGAGAAGGCAGAAATGCCAAAATTAAGAATTATTCAAATTCACATGCATTGTGAATGGTTTATCAAGGGGATTTTATTTACTTTATATTATTGATAGTAATTAGTTCAAACCTGGCTATCTTCAAATGCTGGCAGAGTAGCCTTTTATGTTAAGACATGGAAGTAAGCAAACTGAGGGCAAAATCTCACTTAAAAAACAAATATCAGTGTTTTTTATACAAATGTGTGGATACACAGATAGAAATACTGAAGCGCTTGTGCCCAACCAGTAAAGTGAATGTTTTGTGCAGTTACAACAAAGCCAGTGCAAAAAGACAACTATGAAGCAGTCAGGCATGATTGTCAAAGTGAGCAAGACTTTTTACCCCTCCAGTTTGCTTCTGAAAACGCTGGCTAAGTTATCAAATTTCTCAATCCATAGCCATTTTGAAATTATCTTGTTTTTATAACATCTAGTGTTGGGGGTCTGAAGGCTTGATCAAATTTTATAAATTAGGGATTATTTTTCATGGGACCATAAAAAGGTGTCTCGAAGGAGATTTATAAACAAATTTAACAAATCAATTCATAAATTCACTTAACGTAATAGATTAATATTAACCAAGTGTTTCAGTTTTTAGTTCAGTCCCTTTGGACTGTCTGACTCCAATTAAGAAACCCTGCAATGTAATAAGGCAAGCATATTGCACTTTGGCTCCATGGGCAAAATCCAGCTTATGTAAAAGGACCATTGGACCTGTGGAACATTTTAGTAGAACCTTATTTGTAATACTATTAATCATTCTAAATTTTAAAAATGTTATTGAGCTATTATCACCTTAAGAAATATAGTCCATGTATATTTGCTTTTGGCACCTACATGCTAAAGAGCAATTTCAAAAAGGGAAAACGCATGCTCAATATTTATTTCCCTTATTCTTTTCTAAATTCAGTTAAACATATTTGGCCAGCATTTAAGTTCTTGAATTGTAAAGAATTTTATATTTCAACTAATTTGGAATGACAATAAAAAAATTAATAATTTACTTGCCACATTTCAATTTTAGTTTTAATGTTAATTTGTATTCTTTCTCCAAAAGAGACAGATAATAGGACCAACCTTACTCATGTGTGGTTCAGGTGATTAGTCTTGTAATGATTCCATAATAAGGAGATTTATGTAACTGAATCTTCATTCTAACTTCCATCACATAATCTTGAAATACTTAATTGTTAGCTAAAGGACCCCATAGATTTTCACTAGTAATTAACTTGGTTCCATTCGGATTCTCTTCTAGAAATTTTCTAAAACTTGAAACTTTCAGAAGTTTACTCTTCTCGGAAACCATTTTCTTTGATTATAATAAAAAATAAAACCTTTTCAGAAAGTTGGACATATTATAAGCATCTAAAAATTTACTTAGTTCAAAAGCAGCAAAAAATTTAAATGCCATAGGCTAGACAAAGTAAACAAACCATAATCTAAGAGTAACCATAAAATACAATATGTGATCAGTGCTTAATTTTATTTTTCCCCTCTTGGTGGAATTGAAAAATGGAAAACTTACGTGTTTTATTAACACGCATATGAGATAATAGAGAGTTGCTACTTAAGTACTATTTTACACTTTTTGGATATCATGTTCTCATTCCAACATTATTAATCACAAAAAGTAACCATTTCATTGACATTCAGCAAGTAAAATAAATGTTTGTATAAATTCTAGGTTGGACAACATCAGTGTATAGTCATTGCACTTCAGTGTGCTAAATGGTTCACAGTAAAACTGATGGCTCACATGAGGAAATGAAATTAAAACATTTAAGGATGGACTAGTCAATTGCATACTATTTTACTATACAGAGTTTCACCCATTTAGGAACAGACAGATTTTTTTTTTATTAAACTGATCAACAATTTTTTTGATTATCTGTTGAAATTTACTTCTTTTCCTAATCCATAAAAAAGCAAGAACTAACTTCCCTTAAAGTTTGTATTTTTTCTTAAGTATTCAACCAAACAAGTTTAAAAGGCGGTAAGGATAAACCTGCTTTTCCCTTTATGTATATCTTGTTTGGAGAATAAACCTATAAACAAAGGCTAGAAGAAAATAAAAACAAAAGCCATTATTTAATCATGACTATACAGAAGGCAAGAGGCACAAATTCCCAGGAAAATTTTAATTGTGTCTCCACCAAGACAAGTCATTCAGAAATGAAAGTGACGTTCCTTTTAGTACACAATTTGTAAATCTGGAAACAGCAATAGTTGTCATGATTATTTTATATTCTATCTTTGTTAAGAGTGGCACTAAAAACATCCTGATGATTCACAGACTAGGTAAGCAAACCAAGCTTTATAAAATGGCGAATTTTAAGTTGCT
The DNA here is from genome assembly GCA_030015415.1 of Cynopterus sphinx. Classification (NCBI taxonomy): domain Eukaryota; kingdom Metazoa; phylum Chordata; class Mammalia; order Chiroptera; family Pteropodidae; genus Cynopterus; species Cynopterus sphinx. Next base: position 65,857,681 of record CM057379.1, on the reverse strand, counting down.
GGCATTGAAATGCTGAATTTGGAAAGCAGCAAGTATGTTGTTTGCCTTAAACCTTTTGGGTACCTTGGCTTTTAATGTTTTATTCCGATAGTCAAGCAGAAAGTGCATGACTTCATTTTAGGCAATAAGCTGATCTAAGAATGGAAAATTTGTAGAGATAAAGAAAATTCCCAGTTGTATGTGTGTACATAAATGGCTTTGTACAATAATATGCTGCCATCGAGCGGTTACACAGGGACAATGCAATTTAAAATTCTTCAACTCCTGCTTACAGAATACCAAATCTAATCCTTCTTGTCTTTAGCATTGATGACATAATTTATCTGCTTAAAGGTGAACTATGACCTCTTGATACTGTATACTATATTAAGGGTGACATATCAATATCAATCAAGAAGGTGAAATAAATATATAATATAAAGTCAGATGGAATAAATTCAGTTCTGCGAAACTGTTTCCTGACAAATTTTTGCTTCTGCTCAAGATCATTTATAGTTCAGCATATACACTACACTGCCTAGAATTTAATGTATATAACCATTATTTTCATTCAGTTTTCAAATATAATCCAATATACCTATGCCTTAAAAAAAAAAGAGTCAATATAATCGGCATGGGCTTTTCTACCAGTTTCACATTCTAATCCATTTTCTCTCCCACTATTCACCTTTATCCCTCAAAATTTCATAAGAAAGTATCTAGATTATGTCTTTTAGACTAATCAGGAACCTAAATTTCAAACACTATTTTGAAGAAGTGTAGAGTAAATAATTTTGGTAATCTGTAAAACAGCTGCATGTAGTGTGTACTGTATTATAACAGCGCCAAACCCTTTATAAAAACCAAGCATTCCTTCCTCCTGCTTTATGGTATTGATACAGTCTCTCATTCCCTCATATTGTGTATTAATTGGAAGCACTTCATAGCCAAGGTCTGTATTGTCAATTATTGTGCGTGTTCCTTGAATGTGAAGGCGGTGCAAAACTGTTTCCAAGGGGTAAAGTATAACATCAGAGCAAAGACTGGCAGCAAAGTTAGCAATAAGTTCTGGAAAATAAGCATCCAACATACTCTGCACTGGGCTAGTGCTCTCAGCTAGGTGGCTATTGTAAGTCTTTCTCTTTAGAATTAGTAGGATGAACTTCTGAATTATTGAGCTGATGATGTAATGAAGAACCCCATGCAGCACCGTAGGGAAGATCAAGGAAAACAGCGGAAGCAGTCGTTTGCTATGAGGCACTCCCATGCCTATCACTCTTCCAATGCCTTCTTTAACACATTCCAAAATTCCGGTGTTATCTCGAATTATCTCACTCTGAAATGAAAATGTTGAAATGAATGAAAATTAACATTTGCTTATTTCGTCACAAAAAAAGGACTCTTTTTAAATCTTTACTAAAGAAGGGAAACATCAATGGTTTGCAGACCTCAAATACTATCTAGGTATCAGATTCTTTTTTTTCCAATAAAATTTCATAAAACAGAAAGCAGTGAAGCTTAGAGCTATTTTTATTGAAAAAGGGAAATAAGGGAGAAGATGGGGGTGGGCAGGCACACCTGATTTCCCCAACCTCAAAAAGCTCCTGAGAACTCATTTTTCAAAGCAATAACCATATGACAACCTAAAGAAGTAGTATAGTGCTAAGAGTTCTTAAGCAAGGGTTTATACCCTGTCTCCATTACTCACTGATTACATGACTATGGGGGAGTTATTTAACATCTCCTAAGACTCAGTTTACCATTCTCTAAAAATGGGATTAGCATCACTTACCATTTATGCACAGAGCTGCTGGGAGTATTACATGAAAGAAGGCATGATGCCTGGAGGCACTTAATGTTAGTCATTATCATCCACAATGTCTCTGCCTTTTTAAAATTTCGAGGTTATTATAACAAAGTTTGTGATATAGATTACTGAGCAATAGGTAAAAAAGGGAATGCTAACAGGCCAATTTGGCTGTAGCATGACTGAACAACAAAATGTGTAAAACAAAGTTAAAAACGTACCAGGGACTGAGTAGACTTTGCATTCTAATCAGGTGGAAAATAACTGGTTAGTTTTATGTGGAAGATGGACAAGATATAATTTATATTAACAATGGCTGTTGTGCAGAAGGTAAAAACAGAAGCTGAGAAACAAGCTAAAAAGTTATTGTATAATCTAGAAAAGAGATGATAATGGACTGGACTAGTAGGCAGAAATAGAAGTAAAGTGCTTCAATTGTTCTTTTATCCTAAAATTATAGTCAAAGAGAATTGCTGATAGATTGGATTTGGGGTAGGAAAGAGAAAAGTCAAGGATCACCTCAAGGATGTTGGCCAGAGGCAATCAAGAAATACTAGTGCCTTTTACTGAGCTGGGGTATTAAATGAAAAAGCAACTAAGCACCATGATATATGGGAGGGAAATAAGTTTTAGTTTTGGGGTAGCAATATGGGGGAGAAACCCAGAACTCAGAAATAGTAAGTCTAAGGTATAAACTTAGAGTTTACAACCTAGGCTGTAAAGAAAAGGTCCAAGCTGGACATATTATGAGAGTTTTCAGTAAACAGAATATATTTAAAACCATGAAACTAAAATGAACTCACCTAACCTAGTCCATTTCCCTATCTCTGGCCCCTCTTCCACTCCAGGCTATTTTCAACATAGCAGCCAAATAATAAAGACATGCCAGATCCCATCACTCTTCTGCTCAAAGTCACCAAAGACTTCCCATAGTCCTCAAAGAACAGGCCAAATTATTACAATGGTAGACAACGCCCTTATGATTTCTCCTTCTCTCACCTCTCAGACCTGATTTCCTCCTGTTTCCCCCATTTTTAGTGAGGTTCAACTATACTGATATCTCTTTGGTTCCTCAAACACATGAGATACAATCCCACCACCTCAGGGCCTTTGCATTTGCTTTGCCTCTCTTTAGAATGTTCTTCTCCCATATATCCATGTAGTTCTTATGCCCTTATTCAAATGTCACTTTCTCAGTGAGGCCTTTCTTGACCTTAAAAATAGCAACCGTTTCTCCTCGCCCATTACATATCTTATTTAATTTCCTTGTTTTATTTTTGTTCTCTTTAGCACTTAGCCCTACCTCATATACTTTAGTGTTATGTCTATCTTCCCCACAAAAATATAAGTGCTGTGAAAGCAAATTATTTTTGTTTTATTTGCTGCTGTATCCTCAGGGTCTACAACAGCATCTGATAGAGACTGGCACTGAATAAATATTTAATGAATTTTCAATAAAGAGCAGTTAAGAAAGACTAACTGAAAAGTAAAATGAAGTCAATAAAAGCCTTGATTTAATACTATGCTTAGAAGTCTGAAATTGATTTTAGGTAATATGCGAGTCAATATGGATGGAGCCTTAGTGAGCAAAAGGATGTAAGCATTACAACTGAAGAACATTAATATTACATGAGTACCTAGAATGGACTTTAAAATGCAGGGGCTAAAACAAGGATTGTTAACAAAGATAATAACGCATTAGGAAGTTTATGTTTAAGGGCTCTAGGAGGTGTTCTTCAGGAGATCTATGTATGAATGGGTATTTTTCAAGGAAAAGAATATTCTCAAAGAGATCTGAGTTCTCCAGAAAGGCAAAAAACCACTGAACATAAAGTAGGAAGAAAGAAGCTAACATAGTAAGCTGAGTGAGTGGTAAAGAAGGGATGAGAATGGTTGCCTATCAGTGGAGAGAAAGAGACAAACCTAAGATACTTATTGAAGTTAGAACTAAGAAGGCATGATGATTGGTTGGTTATGAAGGATAAAAGAAATATAGAAATCAAAACTTTCCTAAAAATCAGAACTAAAGTCTTAAGTCTTTAGGGTGAAGATAACAATAGTATCATTATAGAAAAAGAGAAGAGGCTCAAAGAGAAACTAATTTTCAAACGTGTACATAAACTTATTTTTCTTTTCCTAATTCTCAATTCAAGGAATGCATAAACATAAAAATGGGTCAACGTTTATGTGAATGTCTCCTGTCACAGTATCTGATTTAGCATTCATTTATGACATCCCCCACCAAAATCCTCTTTAGAAATTATTCTGCCTTTTTGAAAATTAAGACATTAATAAATAATGTGGCTTCAGAGTCTACCAATTTGGCTGTTTGCAGAGGCCATCAACTCTGACAGAAGATGTTATCTGAAGGTTGTTACGGAAAGGACTAGTGGTACTGAGATAAAATAAAAACAACACAAATGTAAATAAATAAGAATATAAAATTAAAAAAAAAAAAGAACCCAGCTAATTTTCAGGGGAATAAGACACGATTATTTTCATGAGTTCAGTTTGAGGTGAAGACAATTTAATTCACTTAAAGAAATTAAGAGTTAAAATGATTCAAGAGAGTAAATGAGTTCTCTAGGATAGTGAATATAGGATTAAGAGCAGAGAGAGTCAAGGATTGAGTCTTAGAGTACAATAGAAGAGATGGTAAAGAAATTACTAAAAGAAGAGGAAGATGTGCAAGAGAGGAGAAATCTAAGAAGGAAAAAAAGATTTCTAGAAAATCAGACATAAGGAATTAAAAGGAGGCAGTTTGCAGGTAGAACTTGGAGCAGGAAAAATAGGGAGTAGATAATGGGTTAAAAAAACAACTAATACATAGCAAGCTGGACATTTTACATAAATAACTCATTTAATTTTTATAACTCAGTTATAAAAATACTATTCCCATTTTATGGATGAAAACGTTAAGATTTAGAAAGGTTAAGGCATTTGTTTCAAGTCATAGATCTAATTTAAGTAGAGTAATGTGATTTTGGTATGGATCTGTCTGAAGCTAAAACTTGTCTCCCCTAATATAGTATGCTGCCTAGTTGCTTTTTCTTAAATAATTATCTTCCTGTTATTTTTTCCTTATTTATAAAATGAGGATATATTTTAGTGATAACTAAACTACAGCCCCATGTGAAGATTATAGCATTTATTTAACACAATGCCAAATGCAAGGGGAAAGCAAAGTATATTTGGTAGCAAGATATTAACTTCAGTTAATTCAAAAAAAAAAAAAATATCAATGACAGAGCCAGAAAGGCAATTAAGTAGAAAAAAAGAGTAGTTAGAAGAGAAAAGGCTGGTCCAGTGAGGTTTTAAAGAGGGAACTAATACGTACTAAAGACAAAAATATACTAGAGAATCTGATGTTGAAGATGGAAGATGGGTGGTTTATAATTAGATGGAATTTGAGCATAGGTGAAGTTAAAACTATCTTTATCTTATAGTTTAAAATGTAGAAATGGGATGTTGAGAAAGTACATTAATTCGATGTACTTGAAGCACCACCACGTGGTTAGAATCAGTAAAACAATTTAAGACACAACCAAGGAGATTTCTTTAGCTTTGTAGAATTTAACACACCATAGCATAAAATGGTCCTTAACAGGCATGTTTTAAAAGAATGCTCTTTCTAAGCTACCTCTGGAGACTACCTGGGCTCACTGTTAGGATTATTAGACATCGTGTTTTATGTTCAGGTAATTAATAATTTATTGTCCTATTATATGCCATAACCATTTGAGTTGTGTATTCAGGTCTTATAAAGTTGTAAAACCCTACAAATTCTTTGTATTCAAACAAAGTAAGTCAGAGGCTGAGTTCTGAGATACCTGTATGAAGAATATAGCTGCCTATGGAAAGGATAAAAAGATTTCAAACTAAAAAGTGTGAAGTAAGTCTGCTAAGGCAATAAACTCATCAACAATGTCCCGTGTATGTAACCTAGAATATATGTGTGGCATCTGTGAAATAAAAAATTTAAAAGGACACTGTTTAAATTGTTCTGTTACACAATCAGAAATACACACTACCTTGAATATTCCAAAAAATAACTAACAAAGACAATAAAAAAGAGCTCACCTGTACTGTTTCAATTAGGCTTGCTGAATAAAAAGGCATTGCCACCATATAAGTTAGACTGTAGAAATTAAAACAAACTTATCAGTATACTGAAATAAGATGCTTACATTAAATTTTTAAATATTTTAATGTTGATATAATTTATATCCAAGACTAAATAATATTTTTAAGGTTTTCAACTATGAACACCTATAGATTAAAGACACTTCTGAGACCTGTAACATAGAATCTTTGTTATTCAACAATTAAAGATAAAAATTTAAGTATTAATAACACAAGGACAACCTGCAAAAAAAGAGATTTTATTTTAAACCAGTATAAAATGTAGGCTCGTTTTTGATTCATTGTTTGGACATCTACCTACACATAGCTAATCTTGCCTACAAATCTGATACTTAAAATTTAGGGTGAGGGATCTATTCTAGTGGTTGGCCTTTTTAGTGATGTCTGAACAAGTACACTGTGCTGCTATTACCCTATGTCATCACTATCCATTCCCGGATTTCCCACCCAGGAAAGCTAAGCCAGTCTTCAATGGTGAGTAAAGTCCCCTTCTATTATTAAACAATATTGTACAGCTTTGCAAAGTTGTTTCCTACCACTACTATTTAGACATAGTAATACTACAACTTTGCAAGCCTGCAAAATATAGTTATTTAAAATAATACCAAGGTGGGACTTACCTAACCCTATGGGCCAGGTCCTGGCAAGTAGTGGTTTTCAAGGTGAATGGAACATCACTAAGTAATAATGTGCTGGAATGCCCCACAGAGGGAGCCAGCAAGCTGGGGGGTTTCCAATTCACAATCTTCAAAAAAAATTAAAAAGTGAATAGTAAAATTCTACTCTACAAAGATGGTCAGTGTTGTAAAATCACTAAGTGCCTTCAGGACTACATTTTAATGACACTAAGGTTTTGAGTTTGCTCATTACCATAAAAATAATTTGTAACTCTGCCGAATAATGAATAATAACAATTTTCCTGGTAATTTGGGTTTAAAAAGTTGAAGACCTCTGCTAACTTCCTAACACCACAAAGAAAATTAGGTTGTGATTTCAGCCTTTCAACTTAGATTTCTTTGAAAGATAACACATATTTCAGGTTTTTATTAGTAAACTCTATGTTACTTGTCTTTTGAAGTTCTAGTCCCACAAATAATTCATTGCTCTAATTTCCTTCAGTATCATTATTAAATAAATTTTTTTCAGCTCTAACACTATGAAAATTAATAGAAAATTTCAATAAAAATTAATAAAAAATTTCAATAAATATTTCAAAATTTCTGATACTTACGATTTCAGTAGAAGGTGTTCTCCTATTTGTTTAGGATTCCATTTATGTGAAACCTCCCTAAAAAATAAGATAAACTTAAGTAAAACAAAAGTCATGTTATTTAAAACATCCAGAATTGGCTCATTTTCAAAAAGGTAATCAAGTTTTAATTTTAAAAATAATCTACAGGAGAAATATATTATAATGGTGAACATTTTCCTTTCTCAGACACACTTCAAACAACTATAGTGGTTTGAAAGGAGAAAAAACATACAAGGTATTTTTGTATGTGCTGATAGAAGGGGCTGACAGAGGGGGAAGAGTTATAACTGATTATAAAAATAAAAAAAAAAGAGTGACTGGGGAAGGGAAAGGGAACAAGAAATAGGATAAAGAGGAAAAAACCTTTAAAAAGTATGTAAGAGAATCAAAAAAACAACAGAATTAATTAACTATAATGCAGAATGATGTATTTCCAAAGTGCCTCTACTTACTATGATGACATTAATTTTGTGCCCTTTATAATATTCTATTTTTTGAGCACCTATTGTACGCCAGGAACTGTGCAAAGTGCTTTACTGAATTATTTATAATCCTCACAATGACCCTGTTATCCTCATTTCATACATGACAAAATTGGCTCAAAGAAGGTTCATATATAACTTAACCAAAGCCATACAGCTAGTTAGTAATAGAACAGGGTTCTAAACCCCAATCTCTATGACTTGAAGTCTGTACCCTGCCTGTATTGCCTCTCATCTTACGTGATACAAGAATGAATCCTATGAGATATGTGGAGCAGGGATTGTCACTTTTGTTTTACTTATGAGAAAATGAAGGTCAAAAAGATCAGAGACATGTTCAAAGGAGGTAAGCAAAACACCAAGTTTGGAGCCAAAATCCAGGACTGTGTGCTTCCTGCTATTTAGATTAACTTTGGAAACCAGAAAAGAAAGTAAAAGAAGGTGGTATGTGAACTTACCTACATTTTTCTGAGACTGAGAGGTCTGCTGGAAATTTTTTCCACAATAGAACCACCATCTCTGATTTATAACACCTTAGAGAGCCTTCCAAATCACATTTGATTAATGCTAGAATACTATATGAGGCCTGAACAACCACAGTGACTGTCACTGCAACTACCTCATTTTCTTGTTGATCCAAAAAATTCACCCTGCCAGGGGCCAATTGTAGATTAAGAAACCATATAAAGTTTTTAACACTGTCCCTGGGAGAGTCCTGCCAGGTAGCACTTAAACAAATATATGCCTTCCAATGTTATCTATTACCATTCCTTCTACATATTCCTAGAATGGTTCCCTTTCAGTTATATAGAGTTGTGACTGTCCCAAGCATGTAGTGTTCTTCTCATGCTTTTCTACTTCGACCCCAATGCTCATTCTATTTTCACTTAATGACCTTGTATCCTATTTCAGAGGAAAACAGACCCAGCTGCAAATTTCCCCAGTTTCTCCATCCTCTCTCTCCAAACGTGCCTAACAATTCTAATTCTCCTCTTGGAGTCTAGGACATTGTTGTCTTATTGCTGACTTTCAATTTATAGCTATTTTCAATTTGTTTTGTGAGCTTCACTTACTGCTCCCTCAAACCTTTCCCACCACACACACACCCATACACACACATGCATGGTACACACCTGTGCACTCATAAATTGCCCAGGATTCTGTCCTTTGTCCACTCTCTGTCATTTAGTCTGTATTTCTCCTAAGGAAATTTATCCATCCTAATACTTCAGCTGCTACTTGTATGCCACAACATTCAAAGCTATGCCTCCAGTTTCAAATTTTCTCTAAGATTCTGATCCATGGTTCCAACCACTTATTAGACATATTCTCTCAGGATGTCTTGTAGGAATCTCAAAATCATCTATTGAAGTTTAAATTATTTATTTTTTTCCCATTCCAACTTATTCTCCTTCATGAATTCTTCAACTTGATTCCAATCTAGAAATCCTAGTCACTGCTAACAATTCACTCTCCCACAGCCCCATTCATAATCTATCACCAATTATCAATTATACTTCACATGTGTCTCTTAGCTCTTCCCTTCCTGTTCTATTCTATAGTTCAGACCCTTCTCAGTCTGGCCTAGATCACTATTACAGTTCTCTATAAGTCTGTCTATACCATTCCATTTTCTTGTAACGCTGCCACTTGACTATATCCTTGATCAAAGCACCCATATATTAAAAAAAATAAATAAAAAAAACCCTTGGATTTCCAATTCCACAGAGAATAAAGCCTGAGTTCCTTATAAAAGCACAGCCATGCTTCATTCTAGCACCTCAGCCTCTTTTCCTGTTACTCTACTCTATACATGTCCACTAATCCCAATGCATAAGACAGTAAATGAAACCTTCCAACCTCCATAAAACTGGGCATGCTATCTCTTCTACTCAGAATCCTCTCTTTCTCTTCCAAGTCAATTCATACTCATAATTCAAGATCTAGCTCAGATTTCAGTTCGTTTTTGAAATCCTTGCCAATAACTCCAGGCAAAGCTGGGCTCTGAAAAAGGTTTGTTTAATTACAGCAATCATCAGGATGTACTATAATTTGCTAACATGTGTTTCCTTCACCAAACTGGCTACTTAAAGAGCATGAATTGATCATATATCCATGTTTTTTCCTTAGTTGATAGTTGCTGAATATAGCAGTAGGAGCTGAATGACACATCTCAATAGATACTACACCAGACAGAATTATTTTTTATTACATACTAATTCAGTAAGATCTAATTAATTAACTTTATTCTGTTTCTTCTCTTAGGTACTTCACACAAGTTTTCAAAAATTCAAGTTATTTATTAGAAGTGATCATATTTTATCATATTTTAATATGAAGCTAATAGATTAAGAAAATGCCAAAACGGTACCTTGGTAATGGAGTAAATTCACTGATTAGTCCCTCTGCTCCAAGTGTGACTCCCTGGACAATAAATGTACTTCCCATTCCTTTCCAAAGGGCCCTTGGTCCCTAAATTAACAAAGTGAACAAAATTTATTGTTATATTAATGCCTAAAAAATACAAAAAAGGTCTCAATAAAATTTGATATTGAATGTTCACTGATATTTTCCAATAAGGCATTATTCAAAAAGACATTTTAATAGAGAACTATAACTAAATTAATTTCTGTCATTATTTTAATGTTTGTCAGGTGGCCTATGTTTAAGCCAAGATAAGCATTCCAATTAATTAAATATCTCTAATATTAATTAAATGCCCCAATATTTAATTAATTTTGGCAAAGGTGTAAATTCACTGATACTCAGTGGCATCAAAAAGATGTCATTATCATGTTATATTAGGTTTAGTACAAGAGCTAAGATATTTTTATTAACTACATTATAAGAAATGATTGTTTCTTTAATTATTACTAAGGCCAAATGGCCCTTACATTATAAATGACTTTACAAAAATCTATAAATTAATTCTCACCTGAGTTTTGTTAAAGCTGTACATAATATTGATGACTGTAAATGGAGTGAGATGATAATGCCGAGCATGGTAATTAACCTGTAAAAAAGAAACTTCATGATTGTTTTGTTATTGTTTCAATAAGAAATAACAAGGGCATGAAAGATATTCAGTGGAGTCACAGCATAAATAAAAGTTTAATTCTAAAGTCAGTATAAATTATACATAGTAAAATTACTCTTGAAAGTGCTTTAAATAACTTATTAAGAGTGCAGTATAGATGATTACATAAATACAACTCTGAAGACCAATCCACAATACACATAGCAATAAAGAATATATAATAAAGGCCTTGCTAGTTGATATTTATGTTTCTTTAAACTCTGTGGCAAAATGTTCATTCTATTTAATGGCTATCATTTTTCAAACTAAAAGATATAAACAATTGCTAAATTACGAAATCAGCAAAGAGGGTCAGAACTAATACTTATTAAGTGAAATTATTTTTTTAAAGTATCAGAATGCATCACACATTCCAAAGATATTATTTTATAAAATATTTTTTAAAGTTACTTATATATATGTATATACTAGATCAAAATGTAATAGCCACAATTTGTAAAATATATATCAGAAATTCACTGTTCTGGGCATATACAACTGTTCATGCTTTTTAACTGGCTCTTTTTCTATATCCATTTATTTTTTGGTGCTAAGCATAAACAGCTTAATTTGTAATTGTTTATATCTTTTCTAACTCAATTTTTAAGGAAGATCAGTTATAAGAGCTTTTTGCCACAGTGTGGTCCATTGACCCCAGAAAGCCTTTGAGGAAATTGACACATTCAAAAAAGGCATAATTTGCCTTTTTCCTTTTGTTGATATTTTCAATAACAGAGCAAAAGCAGTGTTGTGTAAAACTGTTAATTCCTTAGCATGAATCAAAGCAGTGGCACCAAATTATATTTTTGTACTTATTATATTCTTCATCCCATTCACTTGTGAGGAGGAAAAAGCCACTTTCCTTGGTGAAATAGTTAAACATATCAATTTTATAAAATCTTGACTCTGGGGTATACATCTTTTTTCTAATTAATATTTGTGTGTTGTACAATGAAGGAAGATGGCTACTGTGAGGAAAAGCCCTTGTCTAAAGAAGCTCCAAGATGAACTAGCCACTTTTTTCATGGAACACCAATTTTTTTTCCTGGAAAACCTGAAAAACTGTAGTTACTTACACTTGGAACAGATATATTTTTAAAAATAAATAAAATGAGATTATTTAAAAAAACAATGATAGTATTTGCTGCCAGTGATAAATTCGAGTACACAGGCAAAAATTAGAATTTTGAAAAACTTGTATCTACCTTCGAGAGCTTACCAATACTGGAACACTTTTCTGGTGAAATAGGTAGTGAATTTAATGATCTAATGGCTTTTTGATACTGTATAACCAAATGTTATAACATTCAGAAGATCTATAGGACTTAGTAAATCAATGTTTTTCAATTAATCAATGCATGATGTAACAGAATCTATTCAATCTGCAGTGTAGATCAATAGATTTTAATGTAACAGAGTATAAAAAGTTAATTGATGCTTCAGATTCCACATTGTAAATAACCTGTAAGAAATTACCATTTATTCAGTTTTGTTTAGTATCAAAGAACACCTGCCAATTATCTGAAAAAGATAAAAACACTCCCATTTTCAAATACATGTATGTATAAGGCTAGTTTCTTTCGAAAACAATGTATTGCAACGAATTGATTACAGAAGCAGGTGTGAAAATCTGGTTGTCTTTTATTGTGCCAGACATTAAGGATACTTGAAAAATAATAGTTTTCATAAAAATGTTATTTATGTTAATATCTAATTTTTTAAAATAAATTTAAAAAATACACATTTAAATGTTCCCAGTTCTGGTTTCTGAAATGGTAAATAATGATAGGTATAACCCATACAAACAAAAGACTTTTGGAGACTGATAATTTTTAAGACGTAACAGGTTTCAAAGACCAACAAGTTTGAGAACTGACATATTATAGATTTTGGTACATTTCACATGGAATAATGCTTATGCTGTCTCAACTATTTATCTGAGTTCTGTACTTCAAATTTGGGTTAGTATTATTGTTTAGAAGGTAACAGAAAGCACATTTACCTGACACTGGCGGCGTAGAACAATGCAAGGATGGGCCAATACATTTTCTGTAAAGAGGCTACATAAGAATAATTGATAAATATATATAATAGAGCCAACATTTAATTTATAACATATATGTATCCAAAATTATTTTTGCTTGAGGAATCATGCAGTTTCCCATTCTTAAAAGTAAACAAAAAAATTTAAAAAAAATATGTCTAGACATGTTTGCAAATCATTATACCAGTAACAAAATTCAATATGAGAACTAAAGCCAGATCTGCAAACTGGTAAGGGAAACAATATATAATACAAATATGTACTAAAAAAAAATGAAACTATATTTTTGTATGCCTGATATGAGAAACTCCTTTCTTACACAATTTAAATGCCCCTTTCTATTTCTTTCAGACGATGTCTCATGAGCAAAGTTTCTATCAGAAGAACCATCTCTTTTTCACAAACCTTATTCTATAAATTTTGGTTTTGATGTACTTTGTGTTTAAGCTATGAGGAAGCAAGAGTATATATAAATAGTATATATAAATAGTAATCATTTACCATTATTACACTGAAAACTATTTATAAAAACTTAAATTAAAAATCCTTAGATAAAACATTACCTTGCAAGTCCAATACCAAATCCAGCAAATCTACTCAACTGTTCTAAAATAGAAGGAATAAGATTACTCATAACCAATATTTAGGTTTACTGTAAAAACAACAAAAATATATTTTATTAACATGATATTCATTTATCTCCAGGTCCCAAAGTCAAATTCTTATAGGCGCCAGGGAAGTCCTTTGAATGAGTAAAGGACTCTGCTGGGGTTTGTGGCAAGATGCAATACACAACTGCTCTTCAACTCCAATACACTGTTGCAACGTGGGACTGTGGGCTCAGAATTTCTAAGGCTGTGATTCTTTAAAAAAATATATTCTCATTTTTATGTAATATCTTCCAATTAAAAAAAATATTTGCAACTACTTTAAAAAGTGTTAAAACATTGTGTGGGCCAAATCAAATATGTTTATACGTAGAATCTAAGGGCTATCAGTTTTTAACGTCTGACTACAAACATAGAAGGCTCTGCCTGATACTGAAACACCAACTTTACCTCCCATGTTGTAAAATTAGTCACTCGCTGTTACTGCTGAAGAATGTCTACATAAACCAATAGTCACAAGTAAAACACTTCAAAATTATTAAATTGAAAGAGTACTTAATCAAAATGCATAAGTAAGGCTATTTTCCCAAATTTTAAATATTTTGAGAGTAGCTACTTAATTAGCTCTGTGATAGACTGAGTTCACATGTGCTACTCTTGATGGTATTTCTGTACTCTCATTAGAAAATTTTACAGCTGGAAACATTTCTATGCATATGTTAAAACGAGTTTTCTTCTTGACTGAAAACCTCAAAATCATGATGAAATTTCACACCCCCAAGAGACTAGTCATAAAATTTCAGCGATTACACAATATTCACAAATAATTTTTTCATCCTTTTCTCTCTCCCCTTTCTTGTCCCATCATCCCTCTCATCTCTGCTCTTTCAAATGAAGCAATGCTCTCACTATTCCCTTAAGTCAGAACAAGACTGTGTAAACACATCTCTTGGGAAACCATCTGATTCACTCTTGCCTTAAAAAATGTATAAGCAAGATAGAAGCTTCTTCTGCCCAAGTTAAGGTACTCTCCTCCTTTCAACTTTTCCCTTTTTGTGTGTACCGATCATCCCCTAATATTAACAGAAAATACCACTGATATTTTCTGGAAACTATTTAAAAGGTTTACTAAGTCTCTCTGGTTTTATCTTCCTTGCAAAGTTAGATTCACCACCCTCTTTACGGCTCCTAAAAGAACTCTGGTTTCATCAAGAGCTCCTCTTTCTTGTCACCATCAAAGCATAAACCATGAAAAGATAAAAACATAAGCTCTACTGCCTAAGAAGATAACTGTGTAGCAACCATATATGCGTTTTGAATTATTTAATTTATAACTTTCTATTACCACTTTTGGGATCAATAGAAAAAAAAAACGAACAAAGTACACAAGGTAATTATAATGACACTAAGTCACTAATTCTCCTTCGCACCCTCATTTACTCACCATACATTTGAAGTCTAGTCCTTCCAGTTAACCCAAGTCACATAAATATTATTGTACTTCCAGGTCAAAATAGAATGGGAATAAAACTTATGTCTAGAATATGCTTACTATTTAATGATACAATCTAACTATTTCAGGGGAATGGGAAGAGTCAGCCATTATTTCCATTTTTTGAAGATATTGAGAAATCTAGAGCACAGTGTTACAATTAAAACACAGGTCTTCTGGCATCTGACAGGATGACTGTCTTGATTCCATTGCCTTTTCTTGAAATCATATCAGCGAATTTTACTGTTTAGTGGAGTTCTTAGGTCAGAAAGAGGAAAGCAGCAGGTGTGTGTGTGTGTGTGTATTCTCAATTCAATAAATCTTTAGGGACAGCGCATGGACTGCATGAATTTAGGATCTATATATAAGTAGAAAAGTGTTACGTTCAAGTAAAAGAAAATTGCAACTTCTCTCTATATATTTAAAGTGAATCATTTGAGTGAGGTTCTGTTTGATATTACCAAAGTGTTAGAAGAAAACGGGAAAGTATAAAAACATTTTCCCTTCTTCCAAAAGAGGGTTTGATGACAGAGGGTAGTTTGGGATCTAGGAAACAGACACAACTCCTGTAATTAAAAGGGAAAAGGAAAGACTTTTAGCTTATTATGTGTTCCATACTGAAGTAGGCATTCCTCACATCTCATTTTATTTAACACTTAAAAAACTCTCCTTCTTTTCTCCTTAAAGAGGAGAAAACTGAGAACTCACAGACAGTAAGAAAGTCTCTCAGCTTTTAAGAGTGACAGGGCCCGGTGTGAGCCCGTGCCTGCCTATGATGAAAATATTTCTCTTTGCACATCACAAAGCTACAATTAATTATATCAAAGAAATACGGGGGTCATTGAATCAGGTACTGTTCACATGCTCCCCAATAAACGGTACATAACCGAATTTTCTCCTTTATTTAGGCCATGGGATGTAATACGCCAGACACTTAAAATTTAGAAATTCCTACCACGCAGCCCAATAGCTAAGACAGGTGTCTTTTTGGGAGGTGATCCCAGAGAAAATGTTTGTACGAGGACCAGGGAGAAGGCCCGCTTCAAGGACAGAGGACGAAGGGCGGGCAGAGGGTGTGCCGCGCCGCACACTCAGAGGCCCCGCAGGCGGGTCCCTCTGCGCTGCTTCCCGGGTCTGCAGGCCGCGAGCCGCGGCTCCGTCACTCCACCCAGCCCTGCCTCGTTCCGGGCGCCCTCACCGCTGCTCTGCCCCGACACGCCGCCGCCGCCGCCGCCGGGAAAGGGCTCCTCCGCGGGCCCTTCGGGGGTGGAGGAGGCGGGCGCCCCGTAGGGCGGGCTCTTCTCGCCCCAGTGTAGGTTGCGGCTCCCGGGGATGTCTGGGGGAGTGGTCACCCAGTGGCCCAGGTCCGACGCGGAGCTGAAGGACCTTGCAGGGAAAGCGCCACCAAAGCCCGGCTCATCCCGGGCACCGCCGCGATAGCCCAAGCCATCGAAGCCCTCGGGACGCCGCGGATGCATCGCAGCGGGGGCAGGACGCGGTGAGCCCGCGCGGAGCCCACCACCACCGGGCCCTCGGCGTCTCCGGGCCGCACGACTCCCCCTCCACCGCCGCCGCCACCGTCGCGTCTGGGGAAATTGACAACCGGATGTCACGTGGCGAACCCGGAAGTTCTCGGAGCATGTGACCGGAGCCTCTTCCGGTGGTAGGGAGAGACACGGTTGCTAGGGAGACGAGCCAGTCCTCTAGGGCCTGTCCTGAACACTGTTGCCGCGAGGGAAGAGGCGGTAAAGTGACTGTGGGCTTCCATGAAACAAGTACCAAAGAAATAATGGAAAGGAATTGGGATGGGACTTGCGGCCGGAAGTCCCCGCTCCACACGAAGCCAGGGGTCTAGGTAAGGCCTGTCTTCACAGGGCGGGTGCTTCTCCTGCCACAAGGGAGCTATTAGTGGTTAAAGGTGCGGGGTCTGTGTAACGTTGCATGTAGCTTTGCCTCCTGCACTTAGCGTTTAGGGGAAAAATCTGTTGAGCTCTCTGGTTCGGCCCAGTGAACGCAAAGGTGCTATGGACAGCTGAAGCAAAAACATGGCAAAAGAAAACCTCCCTCTTCCCTTTCCGGCTCCCTCCGTGAATATATACTAACCATTTTTCTTTTCTAAGGCCACAAAACCACCATCCATACTTTTTCTGTAGGTTTTTTTTTTTTTTTTTTGATCTGGTGCATCTAAATCATCCAGGGTATTTAAACCAGCGGTACAGTTAAAATTGAGATCCTAGTTGGAAAATTAAAATGACCTTATTACCTGTTTTCATTAGTTTCCTTGGTTCTTCTGGCAGCATCCCTAGATCTGACTGAGCCTACCGTGGGTTCTTTCTGTGTCCCTTCTTTCCCACTGGAGCCCAGGATTCCGAGAGCTTTCAGAAGAGAATCCTGACGCTCTATTCTCAATCTTCCAGAAACGAACCTTTATTTAAAGCGATAACCAACTTCATCGTGACTGGATTGACATTTTTAAATTGGATTATGATGTCGCTTGGACAACTGTACTGAGTTTCTGCCTTAAGTGTATCCTTTGTTCCTTAAGTACTAAGCCCAAGTTACTGGGTAACCAATATTAGATTAATTACCCGGCAATAAAAAATATTTCTCTGTTCCTTAGGAATATTGGCTCAAGGATGGGATTGGCTCAGGTCCAAAACTGTTTATTAAAAGGGGGAGAAAAAGATGTGTGTGTGTAATATGGAACTTTTAATATAAAAGCAATGGTATCTCACAATTTCACATATCAGTGGAGAAAGGAAAAAAAGGATAGTTGGTAAACAGTCCTACCTCATTCACAGCTTACTCCTACATAAATTACAGCTGTAATATATTGTATTTTTTCCTTTATTTTTTAAAATATTGAATATTGGAGGAAAGTAATCGCTGAATACTTTTCCAATAATGGATGGAAAAACTTTCTATTGACAGCAAATTCAAATCCATGTAAGGAAAGATTAATCAATTTGACCATATAAAATTTAAATTTCTGTATGGCAAACAGAAAAGAAAAAACACAGTTATCAAAATTGAAAGACGAGTCACAAACTGGGAAAAAAAATACATTTTTAACATGATTTAGACAATAGGCCATTTTATTGTAAAAAAAAAAAAAGCTCTTAACAATAAGGGAAAGTTAATAGAAATATGAGCAAAGGATAGGAAGAGGCAAATTGTAAACATGAAATGCAAATGGATAATAGTTATATGAACAAATGCCTGGCCTCCAGTAATTGAATAAAAGCAACTTTAAATAATAGCCATCATTCCCCTACAAAAATGATAATGTTTAAAAGGTCCTGCAAAGTGAGAAGAGAGTAGCTCTCATTCATTTCCAGGGTGGTATAAAATATAACTTTTTTGTTAGAGGGCAGTTTGGAAATATATACCCAAAATCATAAAAATAATATCTTTTGACTCCTAAATCTTAGAAAACAAATATAGGGTGTACATATTTACTTATGCACATTTTTTCATGACATAATTGCTCATAACAGGAAAAATTGTCAGGATTCTAAATACCACATAATTATTACTCATTATTAAAATGGTACATCCATATGGTCTTAATCAAAATATATTTATCGAGCACCTACCTGTGTCGGGCACTGTTATAAGCTTGAGGATAGAGTGATAAATAAGCCAGATTAAGTTCCTACATTGTTGGGACCAACATTCTAGTTGGGAGACAACAAATATGTCAGATAATAACACACATTATATATAAAAAAAATTTATGGAGGCAGAGCTTTTAGACTGGGTGGTCAAGGAAGTCCTTTCTGAGGAAGTGATCTTAAACAGACCTAAATAAAGTGAGGACGTGAGCAATGTGTGAACATCTGAGAGAAAAATTTTTAAGGCAGAAGTAAGTATAAGGTCCTAATGATGAGCTAGGTAGCCAGTGAGCAAGGGCTCATTGAGAGCTGAAAGAAAGGTAGGGGCCACATTTTGTAGGGCCTTGTAGGTGATGGATGAGAACTTAGGTATTTTTTTTTTTTTTCTTTACAGAAGAGTAAGGTGACCATAATGACGTTTTAAAAGGTTCAACCTGGCTTCTGTATGGAGGAAAGGAGAAAGCCTCCTATACTAAGTAGGCCATTGTAAGCTCCTGAGGCAAGAGATAGCAGTGATTTGTTCTAGATAGTGGTGAATGAAGAGAGAAGAGCTAGAGTCAACATGTTTAAATTACACCGGAAATGGACATTAAATGACAATTGAAAATGTTCATGTTAAATTATTATTTCATTATTATTATTATCTTTTTAGGTGAGGCAACACTTGGTTGACCTCACAAATTTCAAGGACCTTGTCAGCTTACAATTTCTCTTTAAATTTTTTACAGCTACAGTACCTGGTCTTCCTAAGTGGTCTCCCATCCAAGTACTAACCAGGGCATGCTCAGGGTGGTATAGCTGTAGACTCATGTTAAATCAAAAAAATTATTCATAGTATGATTTTACTTTTGTAAAATACTAGTAAGATATGCATATAATAAAAGGATATATGCCAAAGTGATAAAATTATATTATGTCTGAGTATAAGTTGGCATGAATTTTCTTTTCTCACTTTGAATTTTCTAATTGTTCTAAAAATAGATTGTTTTTTGTGTTTTTTTTTTTTTTTTTGCTAAGAAGAAAAATTGTTTTAGAAAAAAATCAATAGAATGGATTCAGTTATAGGACAAAGCAATAAATATGTTTTTAGATTATTGAATCTGTTCATAATGTGAAATGCTTTTCTTTTCTTGTTTGTTTGTGGTCAGAACTCAATTCCTTTTCACACAGAGCTTTCTACAGAACTCCTTGAGTGTCCTCATGACATGACAGTTATCTTCTTTCCCACTGTTTTTCTATGACCTAATTCTACCTCATCACTTCTGTCATATCCTTTTCTCTAGAAGTAAGGCACTAAATCCAACCCCGTAACCAAGGAGAAGAGATTTGGCTCCATCTTTTGAAGGGATAATTATCAAACAATGTTCATATTTTAAAATCACCACAATTAAACCATTGAATAACAATGATAGAGGATATTGTAGGCACTAAATATTAGTAATTAAGAAAAATTTCATGCAATTATTAATAGAATTATAGCGATTATATTTTTGACTTTTTTTCCTTAGCAAATAGATTTGAAGGATTAGTTTTCTTTGGAAAGAATCATATGATAGCAATAGTTATAATTATGAAATAGTTCAATAAATATTTTTAAAATTCTAGTCATTATTTGGTAGATGAGTTGAAATACAAGTAAAGAATAGTAGACTATTTTGACAGTTTTTAGGTATTGGCACAGAATGATATGACCTGCTAAATAAAAGTACAAACCAAGTTGGGCATTTATTTATATTAATACGTTACTCAAATTCTGACACTGAATGAATTCAGCTTCTGGGATAAAATAAAGACCATCTATATTTTTATTCAAAAATTTACACAACAATATTTATTAAGCACCTACAATATACAAGTAACTATATTAGGTATTGTGATGCAACTATATGCCATTTTCAAGGATGGAATTTGAAGCTATTTAAAATATTTTATTTCTAAAATATAAATATAGACCAATTAAAATTTTCACAATGTTTTAATATGTAGTAAACCAAACTCTTCTACTTATGCCCCTTTTTCATAATTTTCTTGTCTAATATTCTTCCAAATGAATTTTAAAACCATTTTATTCTTTACTGGCTCTCCTAAAACACACACACACACACACACACACACACACTTTGGGACTTGACGTGTACTCAAATAAAATTTATATGGTAAACTTAAGAGATTAGATTTTTTTTATTCTGTGAAGTATTTTCTTCAAAGATTCATGTCTTCTATTTGCCAATGTCTGTATTTATGCCACTAAGAGTTCTCTTTCAAAAATATGTTGTATATTTGTTGAGATCCATCATTTAGTATATAGTGTGAGTTGATCAAACTGAATTCCCCTACCCCACAATAGTGAAACATCTTTATTTTACACTCCTTTGTGAAAATTGAGAAATGTTCTATTTCTACACTTCATCATTTTAATTTGGATTATAAAAGCTATACCTGTATCATCTTTTTCAAAAAAATTTTGCCATTTCACTTTATGGCCAAGAGAAAATTGTTTAGGTATACCTGATTTCAGGGCTCAAAATCAGATCTTTACAGTCACGACTGCTACATTTTTTGAGTTCTTAATCGATGATTTGCCCTTTGAGTGGTTTATTTTCAGTGGTTGAATCTTAAAAAGTAGCAAGAGTTGGGGGAAAATTTATGAATTTTTCCTTATGTAAACATGTCCTTTACTCATCCTCTCTATAGAATTCATGCGTAGCTACTTTTTTTTTTCTATAAATGCTCTATAAAATCAACCGATTTTTCTACAATGTAGAAAATTTTTTACTTAAACTGCTTTTTATTCCTTTGAGTACTGTGGTAACAGTTTATATCTTTTATGTTTTTAACATTTCTTCTAGATCTCTTGGAATAAATTTTAAATAATGCCCACGAAGCTATTTTTAAGTAAAGCAGTTTTCCATATTCATTTTATCTGGAATATGGTAAGCATTTTTGATTTGTAAAACATAAATCTTTTTAATATTGTTTATATTTTTGTTCTCTTTTATAGTCTCAATTTTACTTTTGACTTACCCTCAACTTATTGATCTGTTAGAAAGGATGTGTTTCAGAGAAGCCTAGAATAGGATATCATAATTTCTGTTTTTTAAAACTTTATTTAATTATTTTTAAAAATTAATTAATTTTTAAGTTTTACTTTTAGAGCAGTTTTAGGTTCTCAAAAGAATTAAGAGGAAGGTACAGAGATTTTCTGTATACTCCCTATCTTCGCATGTCCATAGCTTCCCCAATAATCAACATTCTCAACCAAAGTGGTACATTTGTTATAATTGATGAACTTAAAATAACACATTACCTAAAGCCCATAGTTTAAATTAGAGTTCATTCTTGGTGTGTTGTACCTTGTATGGATTTTGGTCAATAATTTCTGTTTTACATATCAAAATGTACTAAAAATACAAGACTTATTTTGTGCTTATTACAAATAGAAACAATTTAGGATTGATGTATTTCAAGTTTTCATCAGCTAAATTCTCTTTTAAAGTTCTCAATTTCTAAGGCAATTTATTTTACCAGGATAATCTCTGTACATTAGCTTTCAATTTAATCAGAATTTTTCTTCCATTTAATAACAGATTTATGGAAATTATTTGAATATTTGAAGTTGCTCTCCCATTGGTAGACAATGGAATTTTATAAGGATCTGAATTAGAAAATTTTATTGGAGACTGGATATAAAAATAGGCATGCATTCTTTTTTTGAAATTCTCCCCCTTGTGGTTAGTACATACAGAAAAAACACCGGATGCTTTGTTTACCCACCATCCTATTGAGGAGGACACTGCCAATTTTGTTAAAAGACATAGGGGTCAAATATGTGGTGACAGAAAGAAATCTAATTATGGGCAATGAATACACACACTATATATATTTTTTACTATTGTATTGTACACTTGAAACTTACTAGATTTTGTTAACCAATCTCACCATAAAAAAAATAATAAATAAATAAAGACATCGTTACCTTTGTAGAGCAAGCATGCTGTTTTCATTTTTGTTTTTTAATTGAAAATTTTGGGGGTGATATGAGGCTTTGGAGGAGGCATTTAGAAAAAAACAAGCACTGTCACAGCACTTCTCCCCGCAGCTACTGGTGGGTCTCTAATGTATGTAGACTTTAAAATGAATCATCACTATGTGCTTTATGATTATATTTTAAAGCTAATAAAAAGGACTTTCACATACATTCCTGCATTTGTCTGTTCGTTAGAAACTGTACACAAATGTGGCGAAAACAGGGAAGGAAAGGTGGAATTGAATTTACAGGTCCTGATTGGCTAAACCTGGTCAGGAGACGCTAAAATAGCAACCTTTCGGCTTCAAGAGAGACTCGGACAGCGTCCTTAGCAACCAGTCTGTCCCCAGCCACCCGAGCGCCACGGTGAGTGACCACAAGGTCTTGCTTCTGAGGACTTGAGAGTTAAAGTTATCGCCATAACCACCATTTCCGGGCAACCAGGAGGCAAAGACCCACACATGGAGGTACTGAGTCTTTTTTTTTAGGGTTCCAGAGCTCTGGCTATTGGAAGAAGCCTTTATTACACGTGCCCCCTAGCCCCAGCCGGCCGTCGACCCCTCCTGAGAATCTAAGTGGTCTGGCGTCCAAACAATCTATCGAGGGCATGGAAGAAGGTTGGCCATCAGCCACTAGAACATCTAATAGAGAAGGAGCTTTTTGCCCGGGAAACTAAAAAAGGTGGAGAAACTTTCTTATTGCTATCAATAAGGGGATTCTTTTACTTTCCTCTGGACTCTGGCAACCCTTAAATTCAGAAGCCGGCTTGCCGCTCTAGACCATTTTCAAATCTCTTCTAGTTGATGAAACTGCCCCACACTTCCAAGTTTCTCTCTCCCTTCCCTCCCTTCCTACTTCCCTCCTTCCTCCTCCCCTCCCCTCCTCTCTCAGTCCCTCTCTCCACCTACCCCTCCATCTTCATTCAGAATGTTGGAGAAGTGTGTGTGCTGTGGTGGGGGTGTGCCTTGAGGATATGAGTAAAAGGATTTTTAAAAGCAGTTAATCTTGAGAAGTGAACAGGGTACATATTGTCTATTAGGGAAATTTTCTAGAAGGCAGTAAGGCAATGGTAGGGTTCCTTTAATTACCTTATCTCAACAATATGTCTGAATGAATTCTTTTTGCGGGTCTTTGGTCAAAATATTCTTTGTTCCTTAAGGTTATAATCTAAATCTTGTATTCCTTAATGTAGGTTACCGATTCAAAGGATTGCTATAATTTGAATATTGTTTTGTTCTTCAAAATCTTTTTTTTTTAAAGTCTACTTTTCTAACCTTGTTTTTAACTGAGCTAAAAAAAAATACACTAGGGATTAATGTTAAAAACTTTTTTGCTTTTTTAAAATTCTGGGTCCATGTCAGCTTGTGGATGAACTGTTTAGCATCCAGACAGCTTACTGGAGCTATTTCATGAGCTGAACTATATCACTTCAATATATAAATGTTCTTTGTTTTGATGCGTCACATAAATCTTTAAGTTGAAGGTGAGTACCAGGTTTTCATTTCAGTAAGAACTATTCTATATGAACCCTTGTGGTCTTGATGGGTAATGCTATATTCTTATTGAGCATCTGAATAATTACCAGGATCATTCTTTATCATGATTAATTTGGTAAGTGTTCTCTTGAAGTTCAGTGTCCATCCACAGCTCATAGTAAAGGGTCTGGTCACAATAAGCGCTTAATAATTTGCTTCATGCTATTGATTTCCCAAAATGCAGTGTGTATGTAATTCTAGGAGATAGTGCTCGAAAGGTTTCTCTGGTTAAATTTAGGAAAAACTATACATCCTACTGCTAGTCAAAGTGATTTATAGTACACAGGAGCATATTAACAACTCTGAGAAGATTTACAGTATGCAAACCAATTTAATTATGTTTAGTTCAATGTTTCACAAACTTATTTCACAACAAAAAAATTTGAGAGAGAATTACATCCTAATAATCTGTATTCCACAAAATACATTTTGGGAATTACTATTCTAAACTAGATACTGTACTCTTTATTTTTGCTTATATTTCCATGAAACAAGTGGATTTGTTTTTTGTAATATAAAACTATCTCAATTTGCAGGTAGCATAATGTTGTATATAGAAAAAGCTAAGGGAGTCCACTAGAAAACTATTCTATCTAATAAGTATATGAGATCAAT
Source organism: Cynopterus sphinx (assembly GCA_030015415.1). Lineage (NCBI taxonomy): Eukaryota > Metazoa > Chordata > Mammalia > Chiroptera > Pteropodidae > Cynopterus > Cynopterus sphinx. The sequence continues at coordinate 65,833,007 of CM057379.1, read as the reverse complement.
TCACAAAAATCATTTTTATATTTATACAGTAGCAATTAGCAAACTGAAAAGGAAAAAATTAAGAAAAAGCTTTTTTACAATAATATAAAAAATAAAATACTAGGAATAAATTTAACTGTGGAAGGGTAAAATTTATTTTTTAAAAATTATGAAACATTGTTGATATTAAAGAAGACAAACAGATATCCCTAATATTAGGTATTCATAAGAGTACCTAATATTGTTAAGATGACAATAATTTCCAAATTGATCAAGAGATACAATATAATTCCTATTGAAATTCCAGCAGATCTCTTTGCAGAAGTTGATGAACTGGTTTTAAAATTTACATGGCAGTTCTACTGTGGGACCTGAAATAGATAAAACAATCTTGAAAAAGAAATACAAAGTTGAAAATCTCACATTTCTCAATTCAAAAATTACTACTGAGCTGAAGTCATCAAGACTGGCATGATAATGGACATGTAGATCAATGCAATAGAATTGAGGATCTAGAAGTAAACTCTAACATTTAAGGTAAATTGCTTTTTGACAAGGGTGCTAAAATAATTCAATGAGGGAAAAAAAAACTTTCCAACAAATAGTTCTGGGATAATTGGATATCCACATGTAAAAGAATGAAGTTGAAAGCCTACTTCATACCATATACAAATATTAACTCAAATGGATCAAAAACCTAAATATAAAAGCTGAAACTATAAAACTCATAAAAGAAAACACAGGCCTAAATCTTTCTGACCTGTATTTAGGCAGTGATTTCTTAGATATGACAACAAAGCACACACAAGCAAAGAAAAAAATAGACCCAGTGGACTTCATCAAAATTGTAAACATAACACTTCAAAGGACAACATTAAGAAAGTGAAAAGACAACCTACAGAATGAGAAAAAAAATTTGTAAATCATACATCTGTTAATGGATTTATAAATAGAGCATATAAATACCATTTGAAGATTTAATTGGCTTTATTGTTTCATGAATTGGGCAGCATCCCATCTAACAACTAAAAGGGAACTCTGAGGCGTTGTACAAAATAAAAGTTTTTTATAAGAAGAGGGTAGGGAAGGGAGGTATTAACAAAAGAAAATAAAATATTTTTAGACCAGGGCATCTTCTTTGGGCAGGGGAAGGGAAAGGCAAAGATTTTTTTCATGCACATTGCTTCTTCTTTCTATTAGGGAGTGAAAATGGAGAGAGGGCCCACATGACAGATTACCTCATTGATACTGACCATTAAATTCCAGACTGGTTGATTAACACTACCAGGAGAGGTTAGACCAGCAGTTAGGTTAGATATTAAATCTGACTTTGGTTTCATGGACTTAAATTCACATAACTCCATTTTGGGCCTGTGGTTTTCTCTTTAATGCATTTCAAGTCAATTATAAAAAGAACACAGTTAAAAATGGGCAAAGGATCTGAATAGACATTTCTTCAAAGGAAATATACAAATGACTAATAAGCACATGAAAAGATGCTCAGTATCATTAGCCATCAGGGACATTCAAATCCAAACTACTTCATACTTGTTTGGGTATCTATAATCAAAAAGATAACAAGTGTTAGTGACTACGTGGAGGAACTGGAGCCTTAATACGATGATGGTGAGAATGTAAAATAGTGCAGCCCCTTTGGAAAACAATCTGGCAGTTCCTGACAGCGTTAAACATAGAGTTACCACATGATTCAGCAATTCCACTCCTAGGTGTACACTCATGAGAGTTGGAAACATGTTCACACAAGATTTGTACATAATGTTAATGGCACCCTTAGACAAGTCATTCAGATCTTGGATTCTTGGATCTCTGTGGCAGCTAGCTCACCTTTAAGACAAGTTTATATTTTTAGTAATAGAATAGAACATGGGTTAATCATTGTTGTTACATTGTGTGTGCATATGTGGGGTGGGAAAACAAATATTGAATAAACAATGAAAACATTACAGGAAGTCCAGGAAAAGATATAGAAAGCAATTCTATGAGAAGGATAAATTTTTAGTTTTCTTCTAGTACTAATTGCCTCTAATAACTTCATGCACCTGGTATATTCAGCTTCTTCTCTAGTTGTTCAGACTTCCTTGTTTGCTTAATGATGGATAAACAGATTGTGCATATCTTTTGTATGCTGGACATTGGATTTTTCTAATTACTGCCATCATACCCTAAGAGCAGCTGACCAGTGCCTACTGTCCTTAAAACCTGTGGGCCTCAGCTATAATTTATATTGTTCTAAGACATAGAACCAGTACAGAATTGTTTTATCACCTTGAAAAATTCATCAGTGTAATTTTCAGCAGAGACTTTTTAATGCAGAAATTCAGATATTTTATAACATGAAGCTTCTTTAACTTCCATAGCCAGTCTTCTGAATATTCACACTCCTTTTCAATGTTTAGTTCTTCACTGGCAATTCTATGTGTTTAGTGAACCACAAATCAGTCATTTCCCCTAATTGGAAAGTTTAGCATCATTTCATATGTTTATTGGTCATTTGCATTTACTGTTCATGGTCTCACTTGCTTTACTTGAATCTCTCAATCCAAAATTTGTCTTTTTTTAATCTGGATTTTTTTTTTTAGGTGAGCCTCAGTTGACCTCACAGATTGCAAGGACCTTGTCAGCTTACAATCCCTTATTATTTTTTATTTTTTATGCCTATAGCACCTGGTCTTCCTAGTGGAAAATTTTTTGAAAATTATTTATTTGATTGTTTTTTTCTCTAATAATTCCTTTGCTCCTTCAGGAAAGGCCAAAGACTTTGGTTTATGCTTGTTTTAAATTACAAAAAGAACACTTAAAGACCATAGTATTATTGAGTAGTTTTGGGGGCTGAAAGAATTTTATTGTATTAAGTTCTTTCAAATTTTAAGTATCCTGCTCATTAGATAAAGATTCTGTTCAATCAAGGCCAAAACAAAGAATTCTGTTAAGAGACAGATAGGTGCAAAACATCTTATTCATATTTAAATTTAAATTTAAGTATTCTCTAGATTTTGTCATACATTTATAGAATGCTATGTATTTTTAATTTAATTTTTATTTTTAATTTTAATTAGTTTCAAGTATACATTACATTGATTGGGCATCTATATAGTTCGTAAAATGATCCTCCCAATTGCTCCCTCCCACCTCTGACCCTCTACCTAGCAAAGTATAATGCTAATTGCATTCCCTATGCCTTGCTCCCCATCCCCATGTCCATCTATCAGCTACTAATTTGTACTTCTTTAACCCTTTACCCTATTCTCCCAGCCCCCCAAAACTCCCTCCCCTTTGTCTGTCACCAAATTGTCCATTATATTTGTCTGTTTTTTATTAGTTTTTTCTTTTTATTCCTTAGATTCTGCATATAAGTGAAATCATATAGTGTTTATCTTTCTCTGTCTGATTTAAATACTTGCTAGGTCCATCAAAGCAATATGTTTTTCCATCCCCTTCCTTTTAGTCTGTGTCTTTCTATCTGAAATGAGTCTCTTATAGGCAACATGTAGGGGTCTTGCTTTCCTTTCCAACCATCCACTCTTCCACTCTTTGGAAGACTTAATTCTTTTCCATTTGAGGCACTTATTGATAGGAATGTAGTTGTTACCATTCTTTATTCCTGTTTTTGATACATATTTTTTCTTTTTAAAGAAGTCCCTCCAACATTTTCTGTAATATGAGCTTGGTGGTGATAAATTCCTTCAGCTTATTTTTGTCTGGAAAGCTTTTTATCTTCAACTCTAAATGATAGTTTTGCTAGATAAATTATTCTTGTAGATCCTAGATCTTTATCCTGTCAAATATTTTTTTGCCAACCTCTTCTGTTCTGCATAGTTTCTTTTGAGAAATCAGCTGCCAGTCTTATGGGTTTTTCCTAATAAGTAACTATCTGTTTTTCTCTTGCTGCTGTTAATATTCTTTTTTTTTTTGTATTTAAACTTTTGCATTTTAATTATAATGTGTCTTGGCGTGAGCCTCTTTGGATCCCTGATTTTTGGATTCTCTAAGCTTCCTGGGATTTTATGTCTATCTCTTTCGTCAGGTTAGGTAAGTTTTCAATCATTATTTTTTAAACAGCTGTTCAGCATCTTGATTTTCTTCAGTTAAGCCAATCAGATGGATATTTGGACCCTTAATAGTGACCTATATGCTCCTTAAATTATTTTTACAGTCGGCATCTTATCTCTTGCCATTCTGATTGCATGTCCTTGGCTTTCCCATCCTCTAGATAGGGCATTTGATCCTTTTTTTTATTCCTTCTGTTTATTCCTTTGTTTATTCCATTTAATATACTTCTCATCTCAGATGTGTTCTTCATTTTAGACTGGTTTCTTTTTATAATTTCCATTTAATTTCTACATTTTTTATCTCTTTGTGAAGTTCTCACTGAGTTTAACCAAAAGTTCATTGAGCATCTTTATAAACAGTGTTTTGAACTCTGCATCTGTAAGATTACTTTATTCCATTATATCTGGCTCCCTGTTCTGTTTTCTCACATGGTTTCTGCTGCTTTGTCTTCCTACTTTGGCTGCCTTTCCATGCCTGTTTTTATGTATGAAGCAAAGCTCCCAAGTCTTCCAGTCTTATTAGTGTGGATTTGTGAAGTAGGTGTCCATCGGCAGAATCCTGAGAGGGGTTCAGCTGCAGGCCAAATTTAGCCCAAATCTCTGCCCCTCCAGCACCACCTGTCAAGATTTAGCAAGCAATATAGTTGCCTCAAAAGGCCACACCAGAAACTGAGGCCAGCTGCCTCCAGTGTGAATCTAGGCGCTGCTCAGCAGGGAGCACTTGACTTGCTGAGGATACACCTGGATGTGGCTTAGGTGGGGCTGTGCTTTGGGGGTTGGGGTTTCAGGGAATCATCTGGGTGGAGTGACCTCTGTTATCCAGTGATGACCTCACAGGAATGGCAGTGCTATGTCAGGCACACTGGTTGTGGGTAGGGCTCAACAGGGAACAATGGATACCCCTGGCACTTCTGTAGTGGGCTAGTCTCACTTTGGCTCTCACTCTGATAATGTTTCCCTGTAAGTCCCTGGTGCCCCCTGTGCGCAACCTAATTGATTACTTAGAGTGAGCAGGTCTGTCACCACGAAAATCCACTCACAGATATGGCTCAAGAGGCGTCTGCCACTGCTGCCGCCTCTGTCTCACTCAGCTGCTGGAGACCCGGTCACCACACTTCCTCGCCCTGCTCTGCCATCTGCCATTGCTGGGTGCTTTCTTGGATCTCTCTCCAGTTGTATGGCTTGTTCATCAAGATCCCAGGTGATTTTCCCTTGCTGCTGCTCCTTGTTTCCATCACAACTTTGATTCGGTCACCAGAGGGATGAACAGAGCCTCTATCATCTATGACATTTTGGCTCCTCCTCCTAGAATGCTATATTGATCAAATATTTTTTGGGGCAAATTTTTCTCATTAAAATCACCTGAAATCCTACCATGGAATTCAACATTTTTAAACATGATAACGTTGGTTTATATGCCAATCTTTTTTTTTTAGATTTTAATTTATTAAGGGAAAGGACTATATTTTAATTATCTTTATAGCTGTCAAACATAGCAAACTCAAGCATCATTGGTACTTTAATTTTTGTGAAAACTGAACCAAATTGAATTTTTTAAATGACAACTATTTAAAGTGAATAATCTGGGTACTGTTTGGTAGTCTAATTATAAAATGATGAAAAATATTCTTTTATTTTTAGTTTACATGTGTGTCTCTATGTGTATACTTTTTGTTATTTCATGTTGTATGTTGGAAATTGCCAATAAATAAATAGTACTGGCACAACAGAAACCCAATAAAAGAATTCACAGACAATTATATTCATTTTTGCAATTCCTTCACAAATCATTCATTATGTTAGTAGTTTACATCAAAGCCAAATGGCTTCTTATGATGTCAGCCTAAATAAAGAGGTAAACTGAGGCAAGCTGGAATGATCAGAAATTGAATGCATTCGGGAATAGCAGAACTGATTTTTGAAACACTAACAGTAGGAAGCTATAGTCAAGTCTATTGAAGGTTTGAGGCAGGCTATATTCTTGGAAAAGGAGTTCAAAGAGTGGGGAAGTCCAGCAAGATTTCAAGCAATAAATTCATGGGCTTGAGAATGGGGAGAGATTCTTGGAGAATATTCATTGTCAGGAAATAAGTTCTGATTTTCTGTAAATCAGGCATTTACAGAGAATCAGTCTCTTAGTTTTTGTTTTGTTTTCCTGAGGGCACATACATGAGAGTTTCCATTTTATCCTCCAGTTCTATTTTAGATGGAAATCCCTTCACAGTGAGTAAAAGAAATTTAAGAGAGTTAACTAAGTCAGAACAAGACTTTATCATTTAAGTATTATCTCATTGCAATTTTCTGGTATGAGAGAATAAATGATTGATGAGAGATGAGTGGAAATAGTTTCTTTTTAAACTCCAGTGGTGTTTTTAGTTCATTTTCCTCATTGTTCAAGGCTTTCTAAATCATCTGTAAATATATTAAACACTGGTTTTCAGTATTTTGAATATTGCTATTTTATATTAATTATGGATTATATTTATTATTATTATTTCTAGAAAAAATACTGGTTATTTTATTTATGACTACAAAGTTAAAATACATGTAGTAGTTATACATCATGGGGATAGATTTATGTGTACAAGAAATAGTTCTGTACTGTCTTTAAATTAGCTACGTATACTATAAGCCTCTATTGTGCTTGACAGATTAGTTTTTATTAGGCCTGTCCCTGCCTATGGTTTTACAAAGGTTTTGGGTTCTTATGTAAAAGCAAAAGCATTGGAGGGACACCATGGAACATTTGGTCAATTGTCACATCTTTATGGTGCCCTCTGTATTGATGACTCTTTTCTGGGTCACCACTAGGACTGGAGAAGAGCTATGTTATGAGGTCTGCCATGCTATGGGGTCAAATCTCTCAAGACCTAGTGCCCAGACACTTCTTCCATGGTACTGTCACTTCCAGGGGATCCTGCTACAACAGAGATGTCTCTGAATGACCTCTGTTATCTTTCAGTTTCTGGACACATCTCTCTGATTCCTTTTTTTTATTCTATAGGCCACCCAATGTCATCTTTTCAGTGAGATTGATTTTTTGTTTTTGTTTCTTTAAGATGGGCAGGAGCCAGTGACTTTAGGCAGTTTCTACTTTCTTCTTTGGAGAAATTCAGGTGAGAAAAGAAGAAAGCCTGTATGTATCTTCTCAGAATAGTGAAGTACAAACCAAAGGGAGAGGAATTTTTAAAAATATATGTAAAGGCTTTATCCTTAAGAGATATTAATGATACCCCATGACCCTTCTCTTTTACAAGCTAACCATTTTGTCTTTAAACTATTTCCAAAAGAGATATGGCTTTATATTTTCTCACTTTTCCCTCATGTCAGTTGGTAAAATAGTTCATTAAAAAAATTATAATAAGTGTAGGACCTGGAAATGGATGAAATAAATCCAGTTTCCAACATATTTTACCTAAAAGGTTTGCAATTAGGATTTACAACTGATACATATAGTTTAATTTCATAATGGCAAATAAAATAGCTATTTTAAAAAACACAAAAGATAAATATAAACTATATACCCAAACTTTAGGCTTCAACAATTTGTGTAGTTCCTACTCAGAGTTTGAATTTTGTTGCTGACAGTAGGTATCTATTAGAGGGTCTTAAACAGGGGTTGGAGACTGGGGGAAGAGTGAAAAGATCAGAAACTTTATGTTTGGAAAAGTTACTCTGGTAGTCATGAAAAAGATGAGACTAGAGGAAGACAGATCAGGAGGCTAGAAGATAAGAGTTATTGTATTTATCTAGGACAAAGATAATGGCATCCTGACTTAGAAGAATGGCAGAAGAAATGAAAGAGGTTTACAGAGCTCCTTTAAAGATGGGAATCAATAGCACATAGTGCACTAATGCCTCCCCAATGATTTGATGCTACATGAACCTGTGAACTACCTGAAGCAAGGCATGGCTTGACAATGACCATGAAAGGAAGATTTAGATGGAGCCTTGGTTTCTTATGACTGTGAAGCTGCCAAACTGACCCTTAATTGTCCAGCTTGGAACTTTTAAAAAGTTTTTTTAACATCAAAGAGAAATATACTTCTATCTTGCTGAGCAATAGTCATTTGCATTTCAGTCACATGCCATTAAATCTAATTCTAATACAATATATTTTATAATCTTATTTTTATTGGGGTGAAATTTGTATTCACTGTCCAATTCAATGAGCATTCAGGATATCTATTGCTGATAACAACCACTGTAAAACTTAGGGTCTTAAATTATTTTTATCAACTCTGATGGTTCTAGAATTAATTGTACACAGGGTATTTCGCGTTAGGGGGTCACTCCTGTGATTTCATTTAGATGTCAGCTGAGGTACTAGTCATCTGAAGCTTGACTGGACCCTACTGCACATATAACAACAACAATAATAATAATTCTTTGTTGATAGCTTCAACAAATTTGATGAAGAATATTTGATGAGAATTTGATGAAGAATATACTTATAAAAAGACTAAAATTTTTGTGAATGTTGATAACAGTTTTAGATTTTCTATTTTGAGGCTTTTTCTTTGGGAGGGATAATTTTAAACCTTATTTTCTTTGTTTATTTACCCCCATAAAGGTGTAATTCCAGCACCTCTTTGGGAGACATTTCTGCTGACATTCACATTTTCTTTTTGGAAATTTAGGATTATTTGGTTACTGTTTCTTTTACTCTTATTCAAAAGTAATCCTAACCAATAAAATACAACAAGGAGTCATATTGTCTCTCTTTTTCCTTCCCCACAATACTATTCAAAGAGTGGTTCACAAACTATTGCTGGTGAAGCACTGTTACTCCCAAAATGAATACTACCAAAATAAGCCAAAATTCAAGAGTAAGCATGTAGAAACTTTTACAATAATTTGATCTTTTCTAGCCATCTAATCTGGGGATGTCTCCTCAACAGGGAGTTGTGGAACTTGCACGTTGAGCAGATGGTATAAATATCTACCACTGTTAGAACAGATGTGAGGAATCTTTGAACAATAGGCTCAGTTATCAAGAGTGAATTTCTAAAATAATTAGTCTCTGACTTCTTGAACCTCAAAAAATATGATTAATCATAGTCAAATCTGTGAATATACCAGGAAACAGCTAAAAGTTCTAGGTCAATATGCCTAATATGAACAAAAACCAGTTTGCTTTCAATTCAGTTTTCCATCAACTATTTTTCTCTAGGTAGCCTGTACTTTTTCCTTTCTATTTATTTAGCATTAAATATTTTAAATGAATTTAAAACAAATATAAGAATATGTCTGACTCAAATTTGTATTTTTAAACCCTGAAATAAATAACTTTTGTAAATGGTGGGTTTCTTATTGTCTTCTTTTAAAGACTTTATCTTTAGTGTGCTTAAACATTTTATCTCTGTAGTTATAATTTATACGACTCAATAAATACTTGTCAAATTTGCAACATTTATTAGTAGATTTGTCAAATTATCTCTGAGTATTCCTACACTTTTATTATTGTTGTTCTGTGCTTATGTGTACTTTATCATGCATTTGTTAATAATTGTAGTTATTTTCTTCAGTGCCTTTTAAAGTGGAACTTTCCAATGTTAAGTTGTTAACTTAAAAAAATAAACTTCTGTATATATTAATCTTGTTCGGGACTAACATATTTTTTATTAAAGTTAGGCCCACTCTGAATGACATCCCTGTATGTAGCTCAGTAGAGTTACTGACTTAAAAATATGTTTGCTTTATATTTCAGTAGTTATAGGTTATTAGAAGCAGACCTTGCTATAACCAATAGCAATAGATAATGATGTTTCAAGTTTATAAACTATTTTGTACCGAATGTTTTTCATTACCCCTCCAGGTCCACTTGCCATTCTCTGCACTCTGCCCTGCACCTTCTGGCTTCTTGCTTGGTTTAGCTGATTGGAAGCACAGGCAGATGATTGGAGTGAAGTGGGGGAGAGTGAGATCAGAGATCCTGTCCTCCAGGCTTCCTCTTAGCATGCAGCTCAGACTGGTTGCATCTGTGGACAAAAAGCTGAGAGTTTTAAGCACCATTTTCCTACAGCTATTCTTTCCGGGTCCTCTTCCCCTCAGTCCTGAATGTGGTAATGGTTTATCCTTCTTCTAATCAGCTCCTGAGAATGGCACCATCAGGGATTTGCTTTTCTTTTTATTTAAATAACTTTGACCATGTCATTGGAAAGTCTCTTTATTCAGTTATCCCATTTGAGTGTGTCATCTGTTCCTTGCCAGAACCTTGACTGATATAATAACCAGTGTTAAAAATTAGCTATCTATAAAATGAAGTACAAAATAATTTAATATAAATCTGACTACCCATTTTATTATTTTGTTTTGTTGTTTAAATACTCCACTAAACACAAACCATATGCCCTCGTTTTGGTCTTACATGCAATCACAAAATGTGCTCAGACATGCTTCAAAAGGAAAAAAATCTGGATGTGAGGATAAGCAGAGAAAGCATAATCTAAATGACAAAAAGGAAACATAAAAAGAAATTTTTAAGTAAACTTAAATAACAGAAAGCTTAGTAATTAATAACAATCATAAGCACTTATATAAAACTTCCTATAAGTCAAACTATAAACTGATGAACTATAGTAAAGACTAAATATTATATAAGATACATTTTTATAGTAGTAACATAATAGAAGAACCATGAGTTTTTGCTTCAAAGTTGGATTTTACACCTAGATGTGAAGGTTTAAATTTAAATAATTTCTTAATACAATTTTATTCTTAAGCCTGATTTTTCTTGTTGCCACCCTTTTTTCCATAAATAATAAATTTGTGTGAAATGCATTATTTGATACTCTGAGTATAATATAAACTTTAATATTTGTCTTTAGGTTTATGATCTGTGAAAATTTCTATTAAGAAATCACCTGTCATGAATACATTTGGAGTAGGATCTTCTAATTATGAAAACATCTGGAGGTTTCATTTTCAAAATTTAAAAAAAAGGACTGATAAATCAAAGTAAGTTTAAAATTTTTTCTTATTATTAAAGTAGGGAACTCATAAGCATTGTTGAATTTAGAAAGTACAGAAAATTGTGAACAATCAATATAACTAAGGATACAAATCTTAAAATTACTATTTTTTTAGATAAATAGCTTTATTATTTATAATTTATTTCTAAAATTTTGAATTCTACACATTTGTTTAAAATAAGCAATTTTTCCATAATTATTTCTGTATTTTAAGTTGCCATAATAATCCATTAACTGCATAAAGGAAAGCATTTAATAACTACTGTAATGTAAAGCATTTTAGTTATTTCTGAGTCCTTTGCTGTTTCAAATTGAGCCACAATAGAATGTTTTTCTGCATTTCAAATTATTTCCTTGTGATAAAGTTTCTAAATGAAGTTATTAGACCAATCTTTGTTGATAATGATTTAAAAATTATGTGACTTTAAGAAATTTTTAAGAACTTAAAAACAAAGAGAATAAGATATATAATAAAACTTACATGCTGACATATTATTATGTTTGTTTTAAATGTTTTTCTTTCATAAAGAATAAATCAACAGATCAACTTGAAGGTCTTTGACCATATGCTTTCCCAACTATAATAATTGTGGCATACATCACTTCAGTTCATTTTTCTACTTTGATGTACATAAATATAAAATTGAATTTGCCACATGAATATAAATGTAATTATACTTTTACATGAATTACATACACAGATAAATTATAACACATTTATCTATGACTTGATTTTTTAAAAAAATAAATGTTGTTTTGAATTCAATCCATATTGATAATTATGTATTTTCTTCATTCATTTTAGCAGCTGTACTAATGTTCTAATACAATGATTCTTATTTTACTTACTTTCCAAATTTTATGTTGAAATCAATGCTATAGTGAAAATCATTGTATATTTCTCCTTTTGTACCTGTGTGTTTCTTTGAAGTGGATTATTTTATTCCTTGCTTTTTAAATTTAACTTGATGCTATTGTTCTCTACAGTATCTGAATTTATTTACATTTTCTTTACCAGTATCTGAAAGTATCACTTCTCCCATCTTCACCAACACCTGGTATTTTCAGACTTCTTAATATTTGCCATTATATAGGTCAGAAGTGGTACTTGCCTGATAAGTAATTTTTTGAAACCCTGATAACTAATAAGATTGAGCATCTTTTAATGTCTATTGCCATTAAAATTAGTTCTATGAATTATCTGTTCATATGTTTGACCAATTTACTTTTGTGTTGTCTTTTTCTTATTGATATTTGATATTCTTACATATTTATTAGGAATTCTTCCAGTTTATGGCTTGCCTTTTAACATTGTTTTTATGGTGCTTTTCATCATACAGAAGTCTTGAAAATTAATATCATCATTACATTTTTAAGATTTATTCAAGATGTTGAATATAAGTATATAATTTTCATTACTGATTCGTTCATTATATTGGTTCATTTCATTAACATAGTGCAGATTATTCACTTACTCATTCTTCTATTGTTAGTCATTTGAATACTTGCCTGTTTATAAACAGTGTTTCTATGAATATTCTTGCACAAGCCTCCTAGCACATATCCTGAGGTACATACCTAGGAATAAAATTATTGCATCTTAAGATCAATACCATTTAGTGAACAGAACTTATTAATTCTAAGTCTTTTATGATTAATCATTTTTGTATTTTGGTTAAGAAATCTATCTTTATGACAAAATCATGTAGATACTCTTATACATTAATTTCTAAAAAATTTAGCTTTTTGTTTTTTATGTGATACATATGAAAATTATTTTTGTTAATGGTATTAAGTACAAGTCAATTTTCCTTTTTTATTTAATACTCAATTGATCAACATCACATATCAAAAAGAACTTCCTTCTCTAGTACAATTATTGCATAAATCAAGTATCTGCATATAATAGATATGTTTCTGGGCTTTCTATTTTGTTTCACTGGTCTATTTTTTTCTTTCTACACCAATAGCACACCGGCTTAATTACTATCATTTAATAATAACATTTAATAGCCTATATGACAGATTTTCCAAAGTTGCTCTTTTTTACTGACATATTGTACATAATTTTTAGAAGCAGCTTGTCATGTTTTTTTTCCAAAACTTCTTGAGATTATTTATTGAATTTTTCTGAATTTATAGATCAATATGAGAATTGCTATCTCTAGCATAAATAAGGATTTCAATCCATGAACAAGGAATACCTCTCTATTTAGTTATTTATAAATTTTCTTAATGAAATTCTAATGTTTTTACATGGAGAGGTTAGTCTATCTTTTGTTTTAGTCCTATTGTATTTGGTATTTTTGATATTATTATAAGTTTTATGCATATATTTTCAGTAGTTTTTTCCCTAGCTGTTGCCAGAAGAAATATAATTAATTTTTATACATTGATTTTACATACAGAAATATTGCTAAATTATCTTATTAATTCTAAACATGCTTATTCAAACTTGATTTAAAAGGAATACTCTAAACATTTTATAATTATGTATCATTATTTTCCTCCAACTTTATCTGGAATTTTAATTTAATTTTGTTTTTTTTAAACCCACTAGATTTCATTACTATTGTAAGTAGTTAATGTTCCTTTATAATTTAATTACAGTATCATTTCCTTTGATTTTCATTCCTCTTGCTTGTTAGACCTTGGTTTTCTTTTGTGAGATGTACAGCTTTTAAATTTTTCTTGGTGAGATTTTATTGTTTAGAAAAAATTGTTTTTGTTTGAATATGTTTTTATTTTATTCTTATTCTTAAAGAAATTTAAAACTGAATATAGAATTATCTTTGGTCTGTTATTCTTTTTATTGCTTTTTCCCTGCAGTGCATTTGTGATATCATTCCACTCACAGCTTCCCTGGTTGCTGTTGAGAAGTTAGGTGAAATTTTGATGCTATTTTTTTTAAAGATTAATCTGTTTTCCCCAACTGGGTGCTTTCAAAAATTTATTATTGTCTTGAATTCTTTGCTGTTTTACTATGATGAAATTAAAAATGATTCTGCTTGGATTTCTTGGACCTTTTGAATCTGTGGACTATTTCATAATTACTGAAAAATTATCAGATATTGTTTCTTCAAAATTACCTTGACAGCCCATTTTCTCTCTCTCTCCTTATGGGACTCTTGATTAAATGTATATTAGATCATCTCATATATTTCACTTTTTATTATTTCATTTTCATTTCCATATTTTGTTTCTTTTTACTATATTTCAAAGAATTTATTCTCATGTGATGTTTCCATGTGACTAATTTTCTCTCTTCCTACAGAATTTATCCATTGAGTTTTAATAATTACATTTTACATTTCTAGTAATTTATGTATTTTTCTTCAAATCTTCTATGTAGGCTTCTAGTTCCTGGTTGCCTGCAGATAATTTTAATATATTGTAGAATATGTGATGATTTTATTATTTGTATCTGATTATTTCAATAATTGGAGTCTTGGTAAGTTTGTAATTTTTGTTGTTCTCATGATTGTCCTATCTTATCATTACCCAGTTGTCCTTGGGGGGAAATGTTTGTGTCATCCTCTAGAGAATCTTTCCTTTTGTGCCTATGCCAGATACCTGTAGATGCTAGTAGTCTGGGACAAATGAAGCTAACTTTGCTACCTGAGTGTTCTTGGCTAACTATCTATAGTTTGTTGTGTAGGATGTGTATCTGTTTTGAGACTCTCTCTCTCTCTCTCTCTCTCTCTCTCTCTCTCTCTCTCACACACACACACACACACACACACACACGCACAAACACACACACGCGCGCACACACATTTTTTTCTCTTTTTTCTCTAGTGAGCACCCAAGGCAACCTTCTCTACAGCTCCCTGTGGTTGGGGAGAAGTGATTGGGGTTAGTTCTAATGCTCTTACCTCAGATATTTAGTTAGACAGTGTGGAGGAAGTCTCTAGTGTTTCTCATGCCTTGAAAATCCTGGCTTTTTGTACAGTATAATCACTTAGAAACATACTTGGTCTTATTTCAAGGAAAGTCAAATTCTGTTCCTGGCATTGGCTGTTTGGGATGAAGCAGGGACTTACGTTGCAAGAAGGACTTACATTGCAAGAAGGACTTACATTGCAAGAAGGACTTACATTGCTTTTCTTCTTAGGTGTTACATTAGTTTTCATAGGCCTCATACTGCATTTGCTTTCTCTTACTCTTCCTTAGAGACATGAGATTTTGCAGGTTCAGTGTGCGTTCTGCTAGAGACACATGCAGGACTTCATGTAAATCCTTAAAGTGAGATAACTGAAGTCAGCACATTTCTGGACCAAAGAAAGAATTAGACAATCTTTCAGTGGTTTTGTAGTTCAGTTCATTCTATTTTCTCACTATATTTTTATAACTCAGATTATTTTATTGTGTTTGTTTTGCTTTTTTACTTTATGTCAGAGAAAGAAAAGATCAAAAGATTTGAAGACATATCAACTATACACATTTATTTTAGCTGACTGGAAAAATTAAAAGAAATATAAGTCTTACATTAAGAAGATTTGGTCAAATGAATAGATTATTTTATACCTTTCTCACAGAAGCTGCTTGTGTCTTTTTTTATATCTGGGAGGCTATAGCTTCCTGAAATGTTAATAAGCCTGATGTTTTTATTTTTTATTAATGTTTTTTGACACTAATATTTAATAAACTGTGCTCTATAAATACATGCTATAGATATTTAAAACTATACTTATAGCATATATTTATATAATAATATTGATTTTTGACATGTATATATTTATCATACAACATAGCCTGGTAGTGTGGGTTCTAAATGTGTGCTGTTAGCAGCAATAAGAAACTTTTCTAGACTCATATTTCTATTCTGATCTTTTGTTTATTTGATCTATAGTTATTTGTCTTTCACTTATCTGAGTTATTATAAAACTTTAAGTGAAATTCTAATGTGTAAGCCTTGCAATTATATCTGTTAATTTTAGCCTAAGACATCTATACTTGTAGCACTTGGGCTGGCTACAAATGAGTTAGCTCAAAATATGGTAACTTAAGAGCTAGATGGCCATAAAGAGCATAAATACACATATTGCAGCATAGCTTCCTTTAGGATATATTTTCCCCAAATGAGAGATCAGCAGCTACTGATGAAATTATCTGTACAAACTACGTATGGTCTTGCAAGATCTTAGAAATCACAGTCCTCTTATACTCGTTTTACATCATTGTTTTGGCCCTAATTTCTAGAAGGCAGATTATATGAAGAGGAATAAAATTCTAATACTTTATTTGGGATATATAAGGTTAATGCAGTGAAGGTGAAAAAAAATTTAAAAAAAAGAAAGTGAGGTAAGAAATCTTGATGCATCACTACCCTGATCACTAAATCACAATTTGACACCAAGAGAGACAGCAGAGCCATGTCCATACTTGACAGGTGGAACTTAATCAAGACAGATTTCAAGAAGAAACCACATCTCACAGTAGACCATTGAATGGAGAATTGAGGAGAGATATTCATCTCCTCTGCTCTCTTCTGTCTAGCATTTTCTTTGATCAAAATTCACCCTATAGGTGCTAATTCATCCATACTTCTAGATTGTGTCACTTGGCTTTTGGCTGCTCAAAATGTGGAAGAGGGGGGACAGCTTAGTGGTCCAGTCATGCAGGCGTCAAGTGAATCTGAGATGCTGCACAATGTTTATATCCAATATAGGTGCTGATCATGAAAAGCTTACAAGCTCTACACTTTCACTTCGATGATGCTTTCAGACATCATACTTTTCTTATCTCTAAACTCAGTTCAGAATCAGTGATTTACAGTTTAATATAGGGAAAAAGTAGAGTCATTGCCTAGGTGTCCTACAATTTGTTATTCAGTCTTTAGTCTTCCAGTATCCTAGAAAACATGTTTTCCTATGATTATTCCTCTGTATTTTAAAAATTCCTTAGATTTGGGGTTTTCTCATTTATTTCTTACCATTCTGTACCCCTAACACATTCACCAAAGCACTAAACTTTTCACGGAAGAAGGTACAGCATATCCCAAATATTGCCAATTACCCTCTTTATCCGCATGTGAAGCTGATATTATCAAGATCACAAAAAAGGTGACTGGCTAATGAAATACGAGGCTTTCCTCCATGGCCTAGCATTTACCTTAAAAAGAATATCATTGAAAGGTAGTCCCTTACGGGACCAATGATGCCCTGAGGAATTTCTAGTCGATACTTAATTAGTGGCAATTTGTACTAATATATCAATCTATTTATGATAAACCAACACAAAGACTGCGAATTGCCTCTCCTCCCATATCCATTTTCTTTTTCCTCTAAACTAACAGAACTTCTAGGTGGACACATGACCAACCATTAAAGAATACACTTCTCGGCTTCCCTTGCTTCTAGATGTGGTCATGGATGTAATCCTGGTCAGTTATGTGTTAGCTGAAATGATGTGTACTGCTGGTACTTCACACTCTTTTAAGTGGAATAGTTCCTCTTATCTCTTTCTTCTAGTTGGAATGAGGATGTGATTGCAGCAGCTGAGCAGACATGTTAGGCCATGAAATGAAAGCTGTATGTTGAGATTTGCAGAGTAACCAGATTAAAAACATCAAAAGTTTCACACCTTGGAACTGCCATGTCATATGGATTGCTTATCTTGGTCTACTTCATGAAAATGAATTGAGAATATATATTGATTAACTTAAAATAATTTCACTTTTTATAGCTGTTAAGCTGGTTTCCTCGACCTTGAAAAAATATTTCCTGGTAATTTTTGAGGTGAATTTTCTTGAACAAAGCCTCCAAGCAGTGCTCCATAGCTTTGCTTATTATATGTCAGCTTTATTCTACTACCAGATGACTCATTTACTGTGCAACTGAATAAGAATAAGATTTGTTTTTGGCCTTGATCCAGGTGGGTCAAAAGAGAAAGTTTAGCTGTAATGGCCAACATCCTGGGGGCTAATTCTTTCCAAAAGAGTGAAGAGATGGCCATTTCTGTGCTTATGTATAATGTAGAAATTGTTGTTACCATTGTTGTTGTTGTTATTATTATTATCTCTCTACTGACACCCACTTTTTTCACTCAGACTTGCTTATCTCACTCCTAATATTTATATTTCCCCCTGAATTAGCTGATTCCTAGGGTTCTCTGGCAGAAACTTGTATTATAGAAGAACAAGCATTTCCTGGGTTTTACTCCATTTACTTCTTAGAGATATTTTCCTCTTACATTTCTGGTGAGATCTTCCCTAAGGAGTGTCTTTAATTTTATCAAACCTTTCTTTGTGGCATCGGAAGATTAGCCCACTGTCAAAAGGCAATTCATATGTATGATTTTAAGATGAACCTATCAGAGTCATTGATTTTTTGCTTTTCTTCAGTTAATGAAAGAAAAGAGAAAGATAAAGTTTGACTTTCTTTTTCTAAGCAAAAGAATGCAGTCAAAGGTTATCTGTCTTTAGTAGTTAAATACATCAATTTGAATACTGTTACCCATGACAGCCAATTACTCCTCTTTGGTATTAATAGTTACATTTCACCAGAGAAGGCATTAAGCTTTACAAGTAGATTTTTTTAAGAGTAGGCTTCTCACAGACAACCTTGAAAATACCATAGACTGTTACCAAATTCAGAATGGTTGCAAGTATAAGACCATACATTTAGAAAAAGAAGGTGGTTTTTATTTTTGTAAATATTTTTCAGGCTTCAGTTTTCTTCTGCATGGCTTTCTGCTCTGAATTCAGTCTGTATTAACAGCCCCCTTGTCCCTTATCTGTTTAGAGTTCTCTTTATTAGTAACTTCTAACTAGGAGAGTTTGCATTTTCAAGGCTTAAGACAATATTATATTTACTAAACTGAATCAGAAATGTATAATCTAAAGAACACGACTTAATAAGAGAATATATAAAATCATAGATATTTTTCAAAATGAACCTAATGCTTGTACTTCTGGTTTTATACTAAAGGCCTATCGGATTTACAATGCAAAGATGATGTAATTAATTACACAGGTATCAGGGATGGTAGAGGATATCTCTAGTGTCTGACTTCAAAAGCCCAGACCCAAGATCAGTGCATTAAAATTGATAAGTTTAGGGGAGGTATTTATAAAGCAAATTTCTGTATGTGCCCATGTCACCAACTCTTTATCTATACCTTTTACATGAACAAATCTGTCCCTAGGTTCCTTATACATTCAATTGTATGATATGCATACCTAAAAGGGTGAACATTTTTAAATTCTGCTCGTACTTCTGATTTTTAGGAGAAGCTAGGTTAATTGTTATTCAGCAGCTCTGTCTGTTTTTATTTCATTTTTTCACTTCCCTATAATATCAAATTTACCAAAAGTGTAACCAATACACGTAATTTCTTTTATCGATGTATTTAATAAATATGAAATCTGGGTTCTGTTGTTATTTATTTAGAGAAACTCTTAAATATCTCCACTGACATTAACTCTAATGACCTCGTTGTCCTTAGCCTTGCTATCTCTGCCCATGTACATTTTGGGTTAGGTCTCCATCTTCTCTCTGTTCTTTGGTATCTCAGTTTAGGATTGTTTGTTTGCATGGAACAGGCACATTTAATTTAACTCAAGCAGAAGAAAAATGTAATGGAAGGATATAGTGCTATCTTTTGGAGCCCTATAGCCAAACCTCACTTATTCATTCAGTATTCATTATATGTTCTCTAAAAGATGCCTAAAGATAAAATGGTCGACAGATATAGTCTGTATGTACACTAGATTATAAACTCTAGAAAGGTAGGGATCTGGCTATACATCAATAAAGTATCCAGCAAACATTGATCAGGTGCTACAATGATGAACAAGTTGCTTTGTGCTTTGGGGTGTTTTGTTGTCTTGCCTGACATTTCCGCAAAAACTACTTCTTGTCTCTATATGACCTTTCAGCTCTAACATCAACTAACTAAAGTATCAGCTAATTATTAAAAATCCCATGAGGATTGGACTGGGGTAGCTTGAGTCAGATATCATTGTGACCCAATCAACTACAGCTGTGGGGAGATGTGGACCCATGTGGTACTAATATAGAATTTAGACATACTGTCTAGCAGAGACTATGAGTAATGAACAATTCTCAGAGAAGGAGTTAATACTCCAAATTGTACAGATATTTGAATTCAATTATTGTAGTTTTCTGAATCTCCTATCATATTTTTTTCTTTCACTCTTACTTTGTAACTGTGGGATGTGTCCAAAGATATTACTTTTTCTCAGTACTCTTCCCCTAGAAATTTCATGGCTTTGAGTATCACTGATATATAGATTAATTTGCAGTCTTTATTTCCAGATATTATTCACTTTCTAATGCTTAACTCACAAGTTCATTTAGATTACAGGCCTCTCCACTTGGATGTCTCATAGGTAAGTCATAGTCTATATGTCCAGAATGACATAGATCATCAACTCCAATTCCTTCATCCAACTGACTTTGTGCCAACTCTCTACTACTAACTCTGTAGGCTCAAAATCTTGAGATTATCTGTATGTCTACCTTACAATTTCTTTTCTCACATCACATAGTCATCAAGCTCTTTTGATTTAGCTTCTATCTAATCTTTCACATTTATTTACTCTTCATTATTATTGCCTGAACTTCAGTTGAGACCTTTCTTACTTCTTAACTAAATTGTTGAAATAATTGCCTATTTACCAACAGTCACTCCTCACTCCAAACCATTCAACATACAACTTTCAGTTTAGTCATCCTAAAGCACAGTTGTAATCTCATCACTCTGCAGCTCAATAACTCCCTCTTGTTTATCAAGTAAAACTCAAAAATCTATGTAGAATATAGAATTGGTACTCACTACAACTAAAAAAAAATATAAAATAGCAATGCCACTGAAACAAAATAAAAGTTAATTTTTTTGAATATAGTCAGTCCGGAGCTAGTATGGTGATATGGGACCTAGGCTCCTTTTAATTAGCTCTCCAGTGCACATGGCTTACTCTTAAGGCCATTTCATAATCTAACATAGCTGCTGAAGCTCCAGCTATCACAGTCATGCTTTATGCAGCAAAATAGAGAAAGGGCAGAAAAAGGGCTTGTGTATTTTTTAATTAATTAATCAGTTAATTAATTAATTATTTAAAAAAATTTTTTTAGGTGAGACAACCCTTGGTTGATCTCACAGATTGCAAGGACCTTGTAAGCTTACAATCCTTTATCTATCTATCTATCTATCTATCTATCTATCTATCTATCTATCTACCTATCTATTTTTTTTTATGCCTACAGCACCTGATCTTCCTGAGTGGTCTTCCCATCTAGGTACTAACCATGCCTGACCCTGCTTAGCTTTCGAGATCAGACAGGATCAGGCTTGTTCAGAGTAGCATGACCGTAGACTTGTGGGTTTTTATTTAAGAGACTTCCTTAAACTAGTATTTGAATTTTACTTAGAATTGATTAGTAAGAAATGGGGAATGGACATTGATGTAGACAGCAATAAGTCTCTGCTACAGATTGCTCAATTCAAGAACATTTATTTTTGTCCTCAACTAAACATTTTCATCTTCATTTCCTATCTCAATTTTAAGCATCTGTCATTGTAGGCTAGGTTAAAACTTTTTTTTTTTGTTCCTACTTGTATTATTTAAGGGAAATTTGAAGCAACAATAAAAGAGGCCTCTAATTTCAGTGTAAGATAAAAGTGTATTTATCTGACCTGTGAATCCAATGCATAGCTTTCAGAATAGCTCTGTATTTGGGGTCAGTGAGAAACTCAGGACCCTCATGATCTCATAGAGAACTATACTCATTTGCCTAATTAAAGCTGATTCAGCACTATATTTGTGTTTCAGTCCACTGGAAGTAGAAAAAAAAATCTCATTCCAGAGAAAGTAGCCTGTCTTTAAATTAGAGGTGACCTGCAATTTGCATATATTATACCTGCTCGCATCCCATGGGTTTGGCCCTGTGGCCATATCCACCTGCCAGAAAGACTGGGAAATATAAACTGTAGCTGGTAGATCATATGCCCAGGAAGAAGCAAAGAAAGGATTTTGAAAGGATAACTGCTATTCTGTCACATTTCAGTTCCTGTCCATACCTCAAGGTACAGCTCAAGTGCCATTTCTACAAAGAAGCTTTTTCTGAATCATCAACCAAAACCAGCAATGCTTATGATTAACAGTTATCTATTGCTGAATGTATGCCAGGAATGAGACTGTGCTCTAGGTTTTAATGCTTTACAAGTTTCTACAAGATTTTGTTCACATTTCCACAGATGAGAAATTATAGCTCACACTGATTAAACAAAGATTGTAGGATTAGGAAGTGTTGGAATCACGATGTCTACTTCTGAACTCACATAGCTTTTATTCATTCATTCATTCATTCATTCGTTTGTTTGTTTATTCACTCATTCATTCACTCATTCGTTCATTCAGTTCATTCAGTGTGTCTCCTTTATGTTACATCATTTGCGATGTGTCTCACTTCCCCCTAGATTGTGAACTTCCTGAGGCCAGGCCTGGTTGCTCTTTTAGCCCTCATTGTATCTAGCAATATATCTTGAATGTGGGAGGCTTTCATTATATTTTTACAAAAACAAATGAATTGTCAGCTAAAAACAAGTTCTGAATTCATAGATAATGTTTATAAAGGATCAGTTTGGACTGGATATCCATGCAGTTGGAAGACTTTAGTCTATTTTCTTTATATGAAAATTAGAATGATTATCTTTAGCCACTACCTGTTCAACAGGACTGACTTATCGTTTATAGTAGATTACATTTACCTTTGTGAAATTCTTTGATATTTTGAAAAAAAATTGGAATGTGTGAAGCTAAAATGTTTTTTTCAAATGCTTATATTTACGTTTTAAAGTTTCCTTTTGCTTCTTATCATGTGTTGTGTTTATCATTAAATAAGCATTATTTTATATAAAATCTCTATTTGTGATGGGCAAGAAATGATGAAAATAGCTACATTTATTTCTCATTAAACATTTATTGACATGAGCTGTGGGAGACCAATTAAGTATGTGATAACCATAAAAAAAAACTGAAAAACATTAGCTTTACATGTTTTCTATGATTCAAATAGGCCATAAGTCATATTGAAAAATAATTGACAAAACAAATTATTTATAAAATATATTCCAAGTATAGAAATTGAATTAGATGTTATTTTCATACTGAGCCTTTATTCAGCTTTAGAAATAAAATCACTTTCCTCAGAGCCTATGAAAAAGCTGAGGTAAAATGTCTCATTTTAGAAAATGTATTTTTAATTTGTATTTGAAACCTTGAGTTAGTGTGTGTGTGTGTGGGGGGGTGTGGGTGTGTGTGCATGCATGTGTGTTTGGTATGTTTGGGGAATGTCTGTAGTTGGTAGTGGAGCAATATGCTTAAATTGTATTGACTATTAAAAAGAAGAATACATATAGTACTTATTCTTATACTGTAATACATTCTGAGGGACCTCATAAAAGGAGCTAAATGGAAAAACAGCTTATTTCAATTATTGGCTTTATTCACTTTTAGAGTTATGACTGTATAACTTCTCTGAGCCTCCTTTTTTTCCTTTAAAACAGAGAAAATACAGTTGAGAATCAGTGAATCATCAGGTATTCACTAAGGAAATTGTATATTCAGCAATAAGGAAAAACTTCCAAACCTCAAGTTATAGAAAGGAATATAAGACAGATACATTAATATTAAATTATGGAACAGATTTTTGTGGTATTTAGAATTAGACCTGAGATTAGTTTTTGGCCCTTCATAATTATGTGACCTTAAGGATTTTCCTCATCTCCACAAGTACCCTGCCTTCACCAAGTCAATGTCATCTAATTCCTGTCTTTCTGACTCCTAATCAGTGTCCCTGCTTCTGCTATGTGAACAACAACCTTAGCTATCTTTTAAGAATGTAAATGAAATCTTGTAGTGCTCTAATTTAAACTCTTCCATTTCTTCCCATTGCATCTAGAGTAAAATCCAGACCCTAGCTTCTGGTCTAGATACCTTGCAAAATCTTGTCCAGGGCTATCTCCCCACTCTTAATCAGTTTCTCCTTTGTCTCCATCCCTTGTCTTCTTGGTCTCTTTCTCATCTTAGCTCAGATGTCTCTCCTCCAACTCTTTCCTGATTGCTTAATATAAAACAGCTGTCTTTCCCTGTCTTCTCTTCCACTCCACTCTGCCTACGTATTCATAGCAGTTCTCTCAGAAATCATCTTGTTTTCTTGTCTAATGTTTATCTATTCTCCCCCCAATAGAATATATGACCCATAAAGCAGGTGACTGCACATCTGGTTTTGATTCTCTTCTGTTTTGTGCCCTCTTGCCTGGAAGAATGACTCACAGAGGTGCTCAATTATTGTAGAATGAAGCAATAAATGAACAAATGACTGATAGACTCTATCTTCAAGTGATTTTTTCTCCCTTACCTATCAATACTTTTTAAAAAATACACTTTATTATTTTGGACAGCTTTAGATATAAAACTGTTTAGAATAGTTTTAGATACATTTATTGTTTAGAGAAGCTTCAGACATATCAGAAGAAAGTATGAAGCATTCCCATATACCCAGCACCCAGTTTCTTCTGTTATTAACATCTTATTTGTCTGGTATGTTATTCACAATATTGAACCTTATTGATATATCATTACTAACTAAAACCCAAATGTTATTCACATTTTCCTAGTTTTTACCTGATGTCTTTTTTCCATTCCAGGACTCTTTATAGGACACCATATTACATTTTATTGCCATGTCTCCTGCAGCTTTTTTTGGCTGTGATAGTTCCTTAGAATTTCTTTGTTTATGATGACCTTGACAGTTTTTAGGAGTATTGGTCAGGCATTTTGTAGAATGTTCCTCTACTAGAAATTTTTTTTTGATGTTTTTCTCATGATTAGATTGTGGTTATGTTTTTTTTGTTGTTGTTTGAGAAAGACCACAGAATTTAAGTGCATTTCCATCACATCACATCAAGGATACAAACTGTCAACACATTTTATCACTGTGCATATTGAATCTGATCATCTGGCTGAAGTAGTATTTGTCAGATTTTGTCACTATAAAGTTAATCTTTTTCTCCCTCTCTTCCGTACTGTTGGATGAAAGTCACTATGAGAACACACTGAAAGTAAAACCAAGTTAGAGTCCCACATCTTGACATTTTCAGCAATAAATTGCAAATGGATTAAAAATATAAATGTAAAGTTTTATTGTAAGAAAATTTATGTATCTATTTGTATATTATTTGAGTGAGAGAGATCATCTAAGCAAAAATCTACAGAGGTAATGTGCCAGGCATGTTATCTTCTAAGTACAATACATATTATTACATTTAACTTTCAAAAGAAACTATGAAGAATGTCTATTTACTTCTTCATTTTACAGACCAGGAAATTAAGGCATAGATAGGTTAAATAAACTATTTAAGATTACATATTTGGTAAGGGACAGAATAAGACTTAAACCATAGACAGTCAAGCTCCTAGGCCTGTGCACTTAACCATTGTACAATATTGCCTCAAGTTGATAGAAAAAAAGATAAAAAGATTAATATGAAAGCAATGAACAAAATATATAAACATGCTTGCTACAGAATAGATAATATAAGAATGAATATAAGGCCATTCATATAGAAAAGGTGCTCAGGAATGCAATTAGTTAGAGAAATAAAAAGTTTAAACCACAAGGAAGTACCATTTTCATAAATCAAATTGACAATAACTAAAGCAGTTGATATTATCCTGTGAGAAATGTGAGAATGTGGGAAAATGAGAATTTCATGCTTTACTAGTATGAAAATGAATGATTAGAATTTTTTTGGTAAACTATTTTTAAAAATCTATTATAATTAAAAATGCATATACTCTTGGATCTTGCCATTAATATCTAAAACGTTTTTGTTTTGGAATGTTAACATACAGAAGAGTATGCAAAAATAAATATAAAGCTTAAAAGTTATTAAAAAGCAAACACTTGTCTACTTACCAGGTGAAGAAATAAATGATTTTCAGAAACCTCTTTTGTAAATCTTTTCAATAAAATATACTTTTTCCTGCTTTCTCCAATTTCCTAACTTTCCTTTGTTTTTTTTTCAGTTTTATGCTTTATATAAATTAAATAAATATTATAGTGTATATATTATTCTGTCCCTGAATTAATACGATGTTTGTGAAATCATCCATATTGCTGCAGTTTGTTTGTTTTCATTTCCTTAATATTAATAACCACTCTTGGGTCTTCTCAGGCTCAACCACACAGACTCACATGATTATGATAGGCCACATTAACCACTGGCATCATCACTGAGTAGGTATATAGTACTGGAAACTCAGAATGCCAGCAGAGTGGCAGTTGTTTACCTTCTGAGAGTGGTCTCATAGCAGCCCATACAACAGACAAGAACAGGAGCTAATCTTCTTTAGCACCTTTGAATGATTGCTCCTGTGAGGACATGAAACTCAGAGACCTGAGAACAAAGGATACATGGGTTTAGAATCCCCCATGCCAAAGTGGAACCAATAACTTTTTAAAACACAGATTCATGGATTCCCGCAAAGGATGTGAACTCTGGGAAGCCAAAAGGCTCTCCTTATTTGGTATGTATAGTTTATTCACAGTCCTCCTAGTCCAGATGTAGTATACTAATCAGGTCATTTTCACCATAAGCAATAGTTTCAACAACGAAATTGAAATCCACTTTCATTAGGTTTTTGTGGAGATGAAATGAGAAAATTAACCCAAGGTCAAATTGTCTATACAAAAGGAGAAGATGTTTTTGTTCACTCTTTATTCACAGACTTACCACACTTTTTGGTCCATGAGATAGAGAATAGTTTGATTCCAGATTTTAGCTCTTATGAAAGCATTCTGTTACCTGTCTCCTGCTGTACAGATATGTATATTTCTGTTTGATATCTATCAAAGTGACGGGATTGCTAAATCAGTGGGTATGTCTTTTTTCAATCTTGGTAGGTAGCACAACTGATTACTAACATGATCAGTTGTTCCAATTTACACTGCCAAAAGCAGCTTGTGAGAGTTTCTATTATCTACATCTTATTTAATTCCTGGTTTTTCCATTTTTTAAATGTTAGTTATTCTGGTGGATGTGAACAGTTTTAAGTGTTAACAGCATCTCATTGGGGTTTTGATTTGTATTTTATTGTGTCCATCATTGTTTCACATATTTATTGGCCACTTGGAGTGTGTGTGTGTGTGTGTGTGTGTGTGTGTGTGTGTGTGTGAGAGAGAGAGAGAGAGAGAGAGAGAGAGAGAGAGAGAGAGAGAATTGTCTGTTTAAACCTTCTTTCTATGTTTCTGTTGCTTGAGAGTTTTTAAATATATTCTGGATATAAGCTCTGTGTCAGTTATATGTGTTGAAAAATGTTCTACCACTTGAAATTTTGTTTTTTCATTCTCTTATGATGTTTTGTAAAAATATTTTTAGAAGAAGAGTTGGTAATCAAAATACTTAACTATTGATATAGTGTGGCAATTGATAAATCAGAATAGTGCATACTTGTTGAATACCAGGCCTTCTTTTGAGATAGCTTGGCCAGAAGCATACAGGAAGTAACAGGAAATGCCAATCAACAAAAGAATTGAGCATTTGTTGTTTACATCCACATTGCCACATATTAAGGTCAGTTAACTAGAGAAATGTCTGATAAATTTAATAAGGACAGCATGCTAAAGTGTTGCATACATGATTTTGTTTATTAAGAAGAGTGCACATAGGTCAGTTTATGTTCGTGACCATTGTAATCACTTTTGCATACAGCTATCTCCCCAATAGGACTATGAATTAACCAGGGATGAAATTTGTTTTTTACTCATGTTTTTTCCCCTATACCTCACAGAGAAACTAATTCAGTAAATCCTGATTATAGTAAGTTGTTAAAAATGTGTTTTATTCTTTCAGATCACTCCTAATAACATGACTCCACAAATAAACAACTCATTGATTCTACTACCTATTTACTATTCCTCTGAGGTCACTTTTGATCCCTTGCCCATTCTGTGGTACATCATTATAATCACTCTACTCATTCTTTTGTACACACTCTCAAGTTATTTGTCTCAATTATCTTTGAAATACTGTATTTTCCCTATACTTTCCCCATGAGATTCTTTCTATTCATAAGACTTACCTACCTTATGTGTGTTATTGACTCAAACATTTATAAATCTAACCTGAACCCTTTTTCTGAAATTAAACTTATATATTCAACTGCATACTCTACATCTCCTCTTGGATGGGCATGGGCATCTCAGACTTCACATGTCCAATAATGAACTTATTCTCTACCCTTACTCCGAATCTGCTCCTGTAGCAATCTTCCCCATCTCAGTAAATAACAATTCCATCCTTCCAGTTACTCAAGTTAATCGTAACTCCTTTTTTGTCTCACACTTAATTTCTAATTCAGTGGGCAATCTGGTTGGAGCTAATGTCAAAATATATACATCATTCAAACTCTTCTTTCTACTCACATTGCTATAACCCCAATCCAAGCCACCATTACCTCTCATCTATATGTTTATGTTTGTTTGCTTCCTGCCTTGTTATATCTTACCTCCCCACATTCCAACTCTCAACACTGTATCAGAATGATTTTAAATTAAATCATGCCACTCCTCTTATCAAAATCCTATAATAGCTTCCCATCTTATCCAGAGTTAATCTGGCTACTTGTCACTTCTCTGACCTTACCACATACATCTTTCTTCCCCTGCTCACTTTACTCCAGCTACAGTTGAACTGATTCACTTACATGGAGGGAAAAAGGTCTAGTTTAAATTGAACCAACACTGATATATGAGAAGAGATAAATCAGTCTTTAATATAATTGAAGCTGTACTTACCTGTGAAGAAGGCATACACCAATAAGACTTCCGGCAACCACCTCAGAAACCTTTTTTTCAGAGGCTGCAAAGTTATTTGACATCATGAGAATATGTTTCTCAATCCAAATATGATAATTATGATAAGATCAATCTAGGAGGCCTATACATATTTGTTTTTTTAGTTTACTGATTTGTTTTCTATGTGAAACATTTTTATAAGGTAAGGTACCTTTTTAAAAAATAGGTGTATTTAGCCACTTAATTAAAAATTGGAAATGATAGCCATAATTATTGACATTTGTTTGTTTATTCAGGCTACCATTTTCAATCACAGAAGAATTTATCTTGAGATTCAACCAAACAGAAGATGTAAAAGAGAAGGAAGAATTGTTGGACCTAGCTAGAAAAAACATTCTCAGATGTAAGGTAATGGTACACTATTTGGTTTACTTAGTATATGAACTTTCTCTTCTTGTTGGTGGACTTTGAAAATATAATAAGGGATCATCTAAACAAACAAACAAGGAAACAAATAAACACACAATTAGTGCATTTTTGTTTACCTCTTTCATGTTGCCCCGTAACAGAGAAAATTGGGTCTCATGACCTTAGGCACCGGGAAGCATGTGCATCTTCCTACTGCATGGACTGAAGTAACATATCTGGCTCAATGCAAAGGAGACATACAAGATGGTATGTGCTCTAACTAAACTCTTCTTAATTACCTGAAGTGTTTTCAAGATTAGCAGTAAAGGCATAATTTTAGAACTTTAGCATTTAGAAATTTTGCAGGATCTAAGAAAACCTTGCCATTCTATATCAAAATAACTGATAATGTTCACAGTGAAAATTCCTTTTGTAATTTTTAATTTACGAATTTGACTCCTCAACTTTTTAATTATAAAATTGTTTTAAAATCTTGCTCAGCATAATCTTTATTGCTTTTTTCCTAAAAGTAACTTTAATTAAAAAGTAATATAAAGTGTCATATAGTGATTTTCAATTACAATAGGCACTACTTTAGAAAAACTTATTTCTGCATTTTATAATTCTTACTCATAAAACATTAGCCAAATGGCCATTTGTTTTTCACTTATTTTAAACACCCATTTTACTCATTAACCTTTCATTTATCATTTTTAACTGATATGTCTCTTTTCAAAGTACCCTCCAACCAATCTTAAAAAGAAATTAAAAACCATTATTTCTGAGGAGGCAAAACTCCTCTCATTATCCTAAATTTTATGTGTACATTGGGTTTTGTAGTGCTGTCTGGGAGCTCTCAAGCAACAGGAAGAGTAAGAACCATTGTGTATTTACCCTGCCTGTATGGCTCTTTGTCACAGTGCCACCCACAGCCTGACCTCTATTAAATGTTTAAATGATATGGAAATAAACACACTTAGCTTACCAGCAACCAGCCGCCACTTTCTCTTCTTTGTCAATTAAACTTCAGTTTTTTCAGATATCCTGCAGTCATGTGATTCAGAAAAAGACTGGCCCTTCCCAGCCTCATGCGTGAATTATGGTTCATCTAAACTAATCATAGTGGCCCACTCCTTTTCTTGTCTGTGATTAGATCAGGGGTAGTCGCATGACCTAGTTCTGACTAAGAGATGTAAAGATGGGCCTGTACTGTGAACTTTTTATTAATTTGCTTTTGACAAAGACATGTCTAGAAATAAAGCACCCTTCACTCCCTACACCCCTTTTGATTCCTCTTTAAATGGTGAGGTAAGAATGAAATGCCTGGAGCATGAGCAGTCATTACAGTCATCATATACATCAGGGGAACTAGAAAATGAAAAAAATATGCATACAGAGGACAGTTATATTAGCCAGCCATGAAGCCTTTCCATCTTTGATGTTGTGAAGTAATGAACATACTTATTTTGAAGACACTTTGTTGATTTTTCCATTACACATCGCCAAAAGCTTTTTAACTCATTAAGACACTGAGTTCCAAATAAAAACCCTAAGTATGATTCTCTCACCAGCTCCACAACTGAAATTCCCTCCTAATCTGTGTTCTTCTTACTCTTGTCCATTTCTTATTCTATAGTCCACCCTCCACTCAGCAGTAACCATTCTAGAATTTAAATAATTTCTAGTACCTCCTAATTCCATTAAAGTGATCCCCAACTCCATACAATAGGCTACAAGGCTCTGAATGATCTGGCCCCTGGCTACTTCCCTTACTTATTTATTCTTCTCCAGTCTTACTCTGATTGCTCGTCTCTTAAACATGTCAGGGCTTTTTCTTTCTCAAGGCTCTGCATTTGCTGTTCTTGTTCAGATATTTACATGACAGGCCCTCAAAATCTTTGTAATGACTTGAGGTGCAATTTGCTCTAGGGCCTTAGCTCTATATTCTTTCTCATTCAGTTCCACTGAGTCTTGCTTTCTCTGCTTTGATTTTCTAGCCTTCCACTCTTCTCTTTTATAGCACTTGTTTTTAGCATCGTCTTTTGTCATCCAATTCTGTCCTATTTCTTACACCATTATGTATATGGCCTGGTGAACTTTTTTTTGTGCTGTCTGGAGCAGGTGAAGCTCCTTGAGCATCTCTCTCTCTCCCTCTCTCTTCACCCCCCTCCCACAATCTGGGTGACTTCAGAGTAGTTGGAGTTCCTCCATGGCAGCTTAAGGTTCCAAAGCTAGTACCTTGATAAAAAGATCTAGTTGGCCACTGTTGCCTTTTCTGATCTATGCTTGGAAGTCATGCCGTGTCATATCTGCCACATCTTAATGGTTGAAGCAGTCACAAGATCTGATAAAGTGCAAGGGGAAGGAAGCACAGACTTCACCTCTTGATTGGGGGTGGGGGTTGTCAAAGGATTTCTAAATATTTAAAAGCTATAATCTGGTTTTGGTGACTAAGTAAACAAGTAATTGCAAGACTTAATTGTTGTATGTAGAAAAACAGCACATTATTTATAAATTATGGAGATTCTACTTTCTGGTATTTCAGAGGCTTTAAGTATACTTTATGCTTCCATGGACCATGCTTCCTTTGATTATGATCATCTACCTGCCTTATTTTTTGTTGCGGAATCAATTTTATACCGACTCTGTTGTGATGCATTCATAAAGACATACTTATATTCAGTTGAAATAAAGCTTTCAAAGGTATGTTTAAAAATATTTTAACGTGTTTTAATTGCTACATGTAGTATGTGTAGTCATGTGACATCTGTTTTAGAATTAAACAGTCCACTTGGTTTTATTATAAAATATTCTCCTGTTTGGCAGTTTATTTTAATCGTCTCTAAATGTGGATAATACATTATTGCATGATACTCAAATGGAGATAGTTTGAGAAAATATACCACCAACTATGTAAGAAAATAGTGTTTAATTAAAATTAAGTTTATCCTTGTGTTAGGGTATATCTAACTTTTCTCCCCTCTATTTTAAGGATTTTAAAATACCATTTTCTATTTAAAAATGCAGACAGATAACCCCGAATGCTTGCCCAATTTGAGAAGAGAATTGTTCTCAGTATTAGAAGTCATTTTAGAGCCATAAAATGGGACATTGTCTTCAAGCAGCTCATGTTCTATCAGGTTCTGATCAGGATGTCATGTGGTTTTATTCCCTGTGATAATTATGGCTGCCTGCAAAAAATTTCTTATTAATTAAAGGAATTTAGCTTAACTAGTGGTTTTATGGTTTAATTGCAAAGAAAGAAAGAAAAAAGGCCAGAAGAGAAGAAATGGAAAGAGAAGGAAAGAAGGAGGGTAAAGAATAAAAGAAAGAAAGATGGGAGAGCAGAGGGAGAGAACTTGATAAGCAGAGATTTAGTCTAGAAGGCAAAGCTTAAGTTGTCAAGCTACAGAAACAATATGTACACAAATGAGACATGAGGCAAGATGCACAGAAAGTCCCCTATTTCCTTAGAGATATAGAAAGATAGAATTTTTTTTTCCAGTGAAAATCTAGCCTTTCAGAATGTTATAAATAAAAGCTTCAAAACTATTTTTTAAAATATAACTATAAGTAAGGATACCCTCTGGGACAGGTAAAGCTCATAACCAAATTGGAATATTACAAACAGTGATTATTCAAACTGATATGCTTTTCATGTATTTTTAAAAATTTTCCCACATTAATTTTTTAAACAATAATACTTGTTTCAATATCTAGATATAATCTTTTGCAAAATCCTAAATTTTCTTCTGACTAATTTTTCATTTCAATCTCTTTGAGAAGCACAGTACTATATCAAAGTAGTGTATATGAGCAGATACTGCAGATATGAGCAGATGCCTTATAAACATTTTATTTTTATTTATTTTTAAGTCTATAAATGGTGTGCATTTATAATTTATGGATATACTTACAAATATAGGTGGGGCATTCTCAGAATTTATTTTACCGATAGAGTTTGTGATAAAAATATATGGAAAATCACTGCTATAATGGAAATTTTATGACTTTTGGTACAATATATTCAGTCCCGGGTTCAAAGTCTAGTAGAATTCAAAGCAACTACTAGACTTATTTGCTTAACAGTTGTGGGTGAATCACTGATACTTGGTAGAATCATTTTTAGAATTTTTTTTTTTTACATGTAGCTCAAATAATCACCTGCGTTGTCACGTGGATTTGGATACACATATATCTTGATTCCTATATAGTGGTAGTTATTGTTATTATTTGGTTCTTCTCCATAAACTTATGATTTCGCACTTTAGGCACTTGTGTACTATTTATTTCTATATTCTGTGGGGTTTTTTTTGGTCATTTCTTGTGAAATTTTGCATATCATATGATTTCGAAGGTAGTCCATTTTCTGTAGTCTATGTAAAAAAACTGTTTCAGCTATACATGTGTTTTAAACTTCACAGAAGTAAGTTATTATAGGGTTTATGTAGTAATGACTCTTTTTCATGAGGGATTGGTGATCTTAGTACAGCATGCTATATGCACAGGCAGAATGTTTCTCAAAAATATCTAAAGCAATGTTTTTCAAACATTTTGACTGAAACCCATAGTGAAATATCTTTTGTATTGCAATCCAGTACACATAGTAATACACATTGATTTATATACTGAAACAAGGAACTGTCTAATGTACTATGATATTTTCTCTTCTCTTCCATTTTATTTAAAATCCCCTCTCAATTGATTTCATGACTCACTTAAAGGGCATGACTTGTAATTTAAAAAATATTCTTCTAAAGGACATTGAACAAAACATATTCAGTGTTGGTCATTATATGTAATGTAGAGACGATTTATAAAAGTTTTTTTTGGCTGAACCAGTATTTCCAAACTTGATATAAAACATTTTAAAGTTATTTCAAAAGCATATAATCTCAAGAGTTCAAAATTGTTCCATCAAAAGCAAATGTAACGATAAAATAATTTATTTTCTTTATGATTTTTAAACATTTATTGCTGCATCACAAAAATACTTTTTTCTTTCTCTTTTGACAGATTGGCTATTTGGTCTTCTTACGACTTTTTATTTATTTCCTGCATGGTCACCTAACACACTTTAAACAACATTTACTTAGGCTTCAACCATATTTATACGGTAAACTAACCATTTTTTTCTACATTTATAAATGTTTAATGTTATATTTTGAGAAGCTCAGACTATCACTATAAAGAGCATAAGCTGTATTTCATTTTTTTATGAAAGATAATGGGTATAGTATTGGAGAGCGCAGCTTTTAAACCAGATTGCATGGATTTTACTTTTTAACTGTCTTAATAAAGTCTATGACCTTGACCAACCAATTTTCCTCATCTGTAATAGTATCTACCTCTCTGGATTTAATAGAGTTAAATTCATGTTTTAGTTAGGTAGCACTGGTGGCAGTGGACATGCTGGACTGGAATAAGGAAAGAGTGGATGTGAGAGGTCAATTTGTTACAATATTCGTATAGGCAAAAATGTTAAATATATAAACTATTAAAATGAGACTAGGATGGAATAAAATAGCTTTGAAAACGTTTAGAAGAGAAAAGACACTGTACTTGGTGATCTATTGGATCTAATCTATACATAAGGGAAAGTGAGGAATTCAGGAGAAATCTTAAATTTTCCATATGGATTAATTGGGTCAAGATAATAGTGCTCTAAACTGGGAAAAATTTGGAGAAACATTGGGTATATTGAATTTAAAGGTGCCTCAGGTATAGATACTCAGCAGGCAGCTAAAAACATAGATTTGGAACTAGGGAAATAACTAAAGCCTGGGATTCAATTGTTTCATTGATATTAATATGAATAATTTGACAGTCATTCATATTAACATGGCTGAAATAACCTGGGAGGTGGTGGTGAGTATAAATTAATTCTAGGAATAGAATCTTGGGAAACATATGCATTTAATAGACTATCGGAATAACAAACATCAATAAAGGACAATTAAGGGAAATAGGAGGGAGTGATCACATAGAGATCCAAAAAAAAAAAAATTCAAGAAGATCAACATTATCAACAGCTGTAGAAATATTAAACAGTAGGAAGTCTGAAGTGATGATGGATTTCTTCACTCAGAAAGTCACTGCTGATCTTAGGAGCATCCTGAGGGGAGAGGTAAAAGCAAAATTCAGACTGAACATAAACAAAGAGTGAAGGGAAAGGTTAAGCATAAGACAGAGAAAAACTATTTCAAAAATTTTAGCTATACAGAAGTCAATAGTTTAGATGAAAAAACAAGGTCAAAACAAGAGAAGATTAGTATATTGTAGAATAAGAGATGAAGAAACTCAAGGTACAAGAAGGAGAATAGTGTTTGATGGAAAAAGTCATGGAGGAGGGAATAAAAGGTGGAAATGTTTTGGAGAATGACTGACATGTACCACTACTACAAGTTCTGACAGAGTATAAAACCAAAGCAAGGCTATAGATTGGCAGAATAAGAATTCATGTCTATATATCAAATCTTCACCAACAGACTGATTCCTATCTGAGATTATTAACAGTTGTTATCTATCCATATATTTATCCAGCAGAAGATTGGTTATTAATAATTTTTCTACTGTGTCACTAGACTAAATTCAGAGATTGTCTAACAGTTTATAAAAAGAACAGCACAAGATGGTTCTGTTAAATATCATAGTCTTATGTTAAATGACATATTGGTGCTATATTTAAAAAACATACTTTTAAAGATTAATAAGAACATCTTGAAAAGGAATAAAAATAGAGAATGTTAGATTGAAAGCAATGACATTGATTTGTTTGTAGGAGTACAATTTTAAAGCATCCATTATGAATATAGTATCTCTTATAACTTTATTTATCTTCAGCTGAACGTTTCCAAGCAGTATTGTGCTGTAACTATACTTAATTAAGCATTTAACCATTATGCAGTTGCTGCTCTGAATAATATAAACTCTTACGTATGAATTATTTATCTTGTAGTTTTCTATTACACCAGCAGGTGTCATACATAACATAATAAATCTTGACTACATGGGAAACTGTACAATAGTTTCAGCATCAAAGTAGTAAATTTAATTATATTTTAATAACTAAGACAAATGAAAACTATGCAAGATATTAATGAAATATTTCTCTCAAATTTTTATTTTCACAAAAGCACTTTCTTTCTCTGGAGAATCATATTACAAGTATCCAAACATCTTTTCAAATGTGCAAGTTATTCTGAAAACCATGGAAATTATATGTAAAAGAGAATTATTTTCTGGATCAGTTTTTAGCCCTGTGGAAAACAAGGAACAATATAAGAACAGGGATTCTGACATGGTGAGTATATCTCAGTGCATGATGAATCGGATAAGATTACTGTGATTAAATAATTGTACTTGCCAATTTAGTAAGCATTGCCAAAGATGATTTTAGCTTCAGGGAAGAGTGAACAGCAAAGACACTAGATTCACACGGCCATACACACATTTCTTGGACAGTAGTTAGTTAATAGGGTCAGTAGCAGGCATCAATATGCATCGCCACTACTTTAAATAGAGTAATGCCATAATACTGTCTTCCTTATAGAGCCCATTTTGGCTATTTAATTGAAAATTGCAACATAATTTAATTTGAGTTATAAATGAACGTTTTAAGATATTACATTTTTATTAAAAGAAAATTGTGTAAAGTGCAGGCTATTAATGAAAGCAGGTGTAACATTTTTATGCTTCGATAATTCATATGTAATAACATTAAACATACTATTAAAATCACTGAAAAATTTAAATGGTTCAAAATTGAAGAATGAAAATAGTCCCTTATTTATAAAAAACCTTTTTAATTTTTAACTTAGATATTAGTGATAAATATTAGAGAAAACTAGCTATCAATTCTATAATACATGTAATAAATTATTATGCAAATGTATTATGCAAACAGAAATACAGTGACATATAATTGTTTATATACCTTATACACTGATGCTCTTCAAAAGATAAACTTTAATCTCTAAGGTTCATAATGCTTTATTTCCTTTTCTCACATATATTCCAAAAAAAAGGAGTGAGCTCTTCAAAACCTTGATTCTTTTACTATTTTATTTTTGTCATATATATTTATTATTTTATAGTTTATAAATTAAAAAATTTGTTTTTAATTATTTTTTAAAAAGAAAAAATACTTTTAACATAATGTAAATGGAAACAACTAAGGATAATTAAGGAAGAGTCTCTTTTTAAATAGTTTTATCTGAGTTGCCTCACAGTTTTCTTACATTTCTTTTGGGCCTGTTCTAAAAACTAACTCAAATTTAAATATATAAAGAAAAACATTTAACCACATCTATTTTTTATCTTTCTAGGTTTTAGTGTTTATCTTTGACTCATTACTTGGTGAACCATTTATATGAAGAATGACATATATTGAGTAATTTGAACCTTGTGGTTATAATTACTAATGAACAGAAATTGCTTTATGTGTAAAAAGAATCTTGTTTTCAAATTTAAAAATGTTATAACAATAAATATATAATCTAAGAGGTTGAGCAACAGAAAAGTGTACTGATCATGAAGAGTAAAGATCTGCTTACCAACTAGCTGTGTGATCCAGAGGAGTCCATTAAACTCTCCAAATCTCCATTTGCTTATCTTTAAAAAGGCATCGCTTCATACTGTAAAGTATAAAAATATAAAATTACTATGTCGTACATCTGGAACTAATATAACTAATATAATGTTATATACCAACTATATTTAAAAATGAGATACACAATCTTCTTAACCATCTCTGAGTTGCTTAATGTAAACATTACTTTTGAGACATGTTACTTATGAAGTAAAGCTGATTTTCATTACTGACCTTCCAAAAAATAGGCATCGCCATCACTGCCACTGTAATCGTCATCATATTTGCCCTCATTAATCTACAGGATTGTTGTGAAGATTATAAAACAGCATGTGTCTTGAAAATTCTTGAATGCCATTCAAAAGTAAATAATGATTATTGAAAATA
Organism: Cynopterus sphinx; assembly: GCA_030015415.1. Classification (NCBI taxonomy): domain Eukaryota; kingdom Metazoa; phylum Chordata; class Mammalia; order Chiroptera; family Pteropodidae; genus Cynopterus; species Cynopterus sphinx. Next base: position 65,794,771 of record CM057379.1, on the reverse strand, counting down.
GATTTAGGAACTCACTTTCACTTAGGCAGATAAATATAATAATTTTTATCTAAGGACGTGATGATGCTATAACTAAATGATTGTGCTTAACTGTGTAGATAATTATGCTTAAATTAATGTAGTAGTTTTGCCTTTAAACAAATAAGATCTGTGAAACCTTCATGACATAAGTATTCTGGTTATGAGACAGGCAACATTCAAAGTTGATTCTGTTTCTCTTTAAGAATCAATCTTTTTTTGTCTCTCTTGGTGCATCCACAGCAAGAAAATGGAAGCTTATGGTTGGTTATACAGTCTGGTGTGAACTAAAAGGGGCAAAAATGTCGACACACGAAAAGAATATATCTTTTTAGAGTGGGAAAAGCCTCTAAGTTTCTTTGTCTTTTTCCGCTAAGTCTCTGTGTCTTTTTCCGCTTTTTAGAACTAAAGGCATAGTTTAAATCTTTTTAAATTCTACAACAGCTATGATTCTGAGAAGAGATTATAACAGATTTTAGCTTATCAGATATATTGCTCTCCTTGTTCTCCTCCAGTTAACTCATAATATAAAGAGTATACAAAGCAGTGTAGCCACAGAGCTGCTAAAATTGCTTTATGAGCTGCTTGATTCAGTGCTTGATCGCATGTTTTCATGTTGTTCTCTAGTTTCAGCCCAATTTCTCCATTAGTAATTTAAGCTAGCCTCTCCAGTTCAGCTAAGTATTTATCCATGTAATACCTTCTTTCTCACCTCTGGGAGAAGAGCAGGTGAAAAAAAGAGGGAGAGAGATGGGAATATAAGAGATACATTTGTATTCGTTCTCCCTTGTTTATCATTAGTATGCTAAATAGAAGATTGTGAATTTATACCTGTAGCCCTTATCCTCCAATAATGCTAAACGGTCCACGATGGCATATTTTGGCCACTGTAAACTATTTTATTTTTAATATACTTATAAGCATTGGAGTACAAGCATAATTATTTAATTTGTTTTCAAAGCGTTACTATAAAATTGCTGAAAATAATAAGAAATCTGTAGGACATACACATTAGGATACACACAAAATGGGTGTTGGTTCTGTTTAAGAATAGGACATTTCCTTTCTCTGCTACTGGAACCCATTTCTCATTTTAATATCCTTTTAAGCTGATCCAGACACAGGGTTTCCATTGACTTTGACAAATGGTACACTTTAATTAGCTCTGTGGGTTGCAGAGCCAGATTCCTGGGTTGAGTTTTCCACTCTGTACTTCGCTCACTGGCAAAGTTAAAATTGCTAAGCACAGTTGTCACATGATAACAACATAGTTCTTTGGAGAAGGTAGATTCAAACTCAACTAAAATGCTATAGAACGTTTACAGAATAGTTGCAGCTATCGTAAACTATAAATGGTTTTCTGAAAACTAGGAAACACATGGAGTTTACATTTAAAGGTGATTAGCAATTTCATCCTCTAATGCTTTAAGTACTTGGTAAACCAAAGGCATTATCTAAATTTGGGACATTTTGTGCTGTACTGTAATTGTAAATGGTTACAAGGAATTGGGTTAGATTGAGATACAGGTTCTTTAAAATTAGGAACATTATCCTATGCTTCATGTCCTACTATCCAAATAACACATTTATATTAAAAGCCCTTTCATGGCAATGTCAACCATCCTCAAAATGACTGAAAACAAGAATAAAACTCAAAAAGCTGTCCCTGAGCAGCCAAAATAGAGCCCGTACTTTAAATCTCATTTCTGTTATAAAAGAGAGCTTAGTCAGACAGAGCTTGTTTTCTCAAGTTTGCATAAAATTTAAGCTGATGTGGTTATCTGAATTCTTAGTCAACAGAAAATTAATAACACTTTTGTAGGTGGGCCTCTCAAAGTAGGCATCATATGAGCTGACACTGAAAGCCCACTGGAGGAAGTAATGAAGGGTCTGACTGTTGGTTGACCCACAAGCTGGCCCTGGGCACCTGGCAGATCCTTACCTCACTCTGTCTTTGGAATGTGTGTTCTGCTCACCGTTTCCACAGTGGGAGCCATTAAAAAGAACACAACCTTGAGAGAGCAATGTGTTGTTTTGGCCATCTGGATGATATACGTGACTGACCCTGGTTAAGTCCTCTACATAAACTTCAAGATTCTGGTGAGCAGGTATGGGAATCTACTTTCTATGGCCATTCAAGGCAAGCCTCATACTATCTGTGGTAAAAAGATCCCTCTCAACTTTTAAAAAATTTCCAAACTGTCACAGACTGACAATTTTATAAACTATAATAATAATGATTTGCTAAAAATAAAGCAAAAAATACATAAAAATGCAAGCACTATTTTTTTATTAAACTGAAAAATACATAAAATTAACTGTCAAATTGTTATAAAAGTTTCTCAATATATATTTCTTATTTCTATGCTGTAGTTAAGTTTGCAGAGGGCACATATCTGCCAACCACCCCTTAAATGGGACCGATGTAGTGCAAAGGCAAATAACTCTACATCATCTAATCACTTTGGTCTGTTATGCTGATGATGTACTTAATTGTATTAAATAGCATAATTATCATTATTATATTCATTCAATTTCAGCAAATATATTTTTCTTTTGACAAAGAGGAAGAAATTTTACCAAAATTTCTATGCAAATGTTTGAAATTGTAAAGTGCATGAGGATAAGTGATAAGCCTCACTTACCAGGAAAATTCGCAGGTGTGGCAGGTGCATTTGCTCCCAATGCCAATGACCATCAATGAAAGTCCACCAGGAACACATGCAGTTAAACCAAGCAGGCTTATCATTTGCTGCAGAGAGAGAACACATGCCCAAGGAACCACCAGAGGGGGTTAGAAGAATGAGTCTAGTGTAGGATTTGGACTTTGGGTGATTTGGGGAAGCTCTAAAGAAGCAGGGGCTCTCTCTAAATTTGATGCTACCAGAAAGTAGAGGCAATTCTATAATTGAATATTTTTGTAGATAGCACAATGATGATTTTTTGTCTACGCTTAGAAAAAATGATCAAGTGGCTTTGTTTGTTTATTTATCATGGTCTCAGTAATATTGCCTGAGGTTGATATTCTGTGAGTTTAAATCCAACAAACCTGGTTGTGAGTGTCAGAGCAGCTTGTAATAATACTGATGTCAAATCAATTCCAGACATCAAAGACTGCTTTTTTTCTTTCTCAATGATGAGTAAAAATGGCATCATATAAAACTGAAAATAAAATTTAAATCTTGCTCATGGTTCAAATCCTGGTCTTTTCTTTGCCACCTGCTTTTGGGAATTTTCTCTGGTGATGATTCGTAAGTTTGTTAACAAGAATTTTTGACCTAACTGAATAGCCTATGTAGCCATGTATTGTACATTATTTTTTGTTAAAGGTCAATTGCTTTAATTAGTCAAGCCAACCACAAGTTTCAAAATACATCTACTTAGATATTTATTTTGAATAAGTTTGGAACATAAGGCTGTCAGGCATCCAGGCGGAGACATCTAGAGCAATTTGAGAAAATAATTTCATTTTTATGGGTTCCATTTTTGGGTGGGCTCAACCGTGAAGCAGAAAATTGAGTTATTTGGATAGAATATGTGTATTTACTGAAGTACATTTCAGTCTGATATCTTACATTATTTTAGAATAAAAGTTTTCTATGGAATATTCTAACATTCTAAACAATGACTTATTTCCATTTGCTTTTCTGAATAATTATTCCCTAGAGTCAATAGCCTTGTTCAGAGACTTTATCTTACTATGCCTTTATCTCCAGTGACTGAGTTCCTGACATAAAGCAGATCAATACTCACCTGTGGATCTAACTAACTAGTTTACTAAAAACTTAAAATGTCTTACTTTAAATTTAATTATGAACTTTTAGCCATATATCTTGAGTACTCAACATGAAAATTATCTTTAAATTGTAGTCCTGATGTCTTATATAACAAATGAGAATTATACAATCCTTTAGAGTCTCTTTAAGTGTTTCTTTTGAGCCTAAAAGAGACACCAGCTAAGTTAGCCATGTGAGTATATATCATAGGCTGTGTATTTGAATCTTTACTGTTGGGAAAAATTCAATGAGAGTGCTATGTTATCATCATCTAACAGTAAAATTGGTTTCTTTTTTTTACCAATTATTTTGCTAGGCCAATTAAATCTATAAAACTGTTAGGAAGCAATCTAAGAAAAAAAAAAACTAATAACAGCCTATTTGTGTTCTGAATTTGGAGGCTTTTAAAATATTTAGCAGACATTGACCATGTCCAGCTATTCATGTATTTTAGTCCTTAAAGTGGAAATCCATGTTTTAAAATTTAATTTGCTGTTTGACCATTGTTCAAATTTTCCTCTGTCTCCTCCTCCTTGGATGTCACAGAGAACTAAGTCATGGAGTCTAAGAGGCATAATTGTATCTAGTAGTTGTTTCCTGAAGAATACAGGGTTTTTTCATTGTAGAACTGATGTCTTTGAACACCAGGGGCCCCTGTAAAAATATATTAAGATCTTATGTCCAAATTAACTTACAAAATATATGTACTTAAAATATATATATTTGAGTTAATTGCTCCACTTGGTGAAACATGAAGTATAAGAAAAAATGCATTTTCATTTGTATATTTGAAATTTATTTTTTATGTTTATTCAAGTTAAAGAATTCTTTCCCAGACATATTTTCATATTTTAATTTCAGGACCATTTGCAATTTAATCAGGAAGGATATGAAGTTAACCACCTGCTCTGGCACTGTGTTGCTGCTTGGACTTGTGTTCAGAAGAATAGTCCTCAGTTGCATAAAGTGCTTGAACATCTCATCTTTTATAAAACACAACTTCAAAAGAAATGCTGGTAAGAGGAATTCTAAATATCCAAAGTAACTCATGGAGAAACCTTTTAAATATTAAGTAACCTTTGTACTTAAATGTTAATCACACCTTAGTTGACTATAAAAAAAAATGTATAATCTCACTTCCAAAGGCAAGGGCAATTTATATATTTTTGTACTAGTTCATTTTATCAATAAATTGTTCCTGTTTTTCTTTTTGGCTAGATGAGCAAGCATGTATTACAAATTGTCTTTATTAAATGAAATTTATTATTGCTAAATTCATTCCCATGTTTAAAACATTTTTTATTTTCTAAGTTGTTAAACAACAACAATAAAATAGTTTATTATCTTAAAGGAAATATACTAAGATTCTGTTTCTCTCTACCCTACTTGTAATGCCTAACAAAAATGAATCTTGACTGAGAAGTGTTAGTTTCCTCCTGTATATATGTTAATTTGAGAAAGGAAAAAGAAGTCTTAAATTACTACAAAAGAGGGTATGTGTTCAATGGAGAAAGAAAAAATTTAAAGAAGTTTTTCTGGGGAAATTGATCAAAGATATCCTTTTCCAATATTTGAAGATGATCAGAATTTTGAATTTCTTTTCTAATGTTAACAATAATAATCTGCTATGCCATATCAAGTTCAAATTGAGTTGTCATGAATTTTTTTTAATTAATTCAGTTTTTAAGCCTCTGACATCCTACTCTGTACCAATGATCTTTGAATAAGCAAATTATAAGAATCTGTAGCATTTCTTATGATTGAAAGCTGTTTTCTCAGTTTCATTTGGAAGTTTTGGGGATTCTATCTAGATAAGTAAAGAAAGATTTCTGAAGGATGGCTTAGAGTTTGCCTAATTTCCTAGAAATAGCCTAGTTTAGAAGAGGGTTTAACAAGAACTTCTTTTGTCTCATGGTCTGATGAGAGCAACCTGCTCAGTGTTTCAGTTAACAAAGCTCATGGTTCTTTTATATTTTAACAGCAAGGGTAGTATCTTTAAATAGGAAAATCACAATGCAAATAGAACATATCTCTTATATCAATACTACAGAATTGTATTTTAGTAAGCATATATTAACATAGAACTGCTTAAATACAAGAAAAGTTAGAGTTTTATTGGTGCAAACTAGGCTGGCTGTTATGAAGCACGTGATTCTTTTAGACCACTCATTATAGAAAATAAGTTGTAGGAAATTTGAACATACAATTTAATTTTCAAAAGTGTTGTAGAATTTTTGGTATGCTCATTGGTCATAGCCATCAGGAATTAGTGGTCTCGTGAACCTGAAAAATGAGGATGCAAACACAAAGGAAGAGGTAGAGCGATAGGGTTTATTGAAGCGCAGAGTTACAGTTCTCCTGCAAGAAGGGATATCCAAAAGTGGAATGTCCTCTCTCCACACGTTGTCCAGGCTCTCAATGTCTCAAACAAAGAATCGAACAAGACACAGTAGTACAGCAGGAAAGAATAGCTTTATTGGAAGACAACGTGAAGCAACAGTATAGTTCCAGAACTGGAAGCAGCCTGAGCAAGGGAAGGGTGGCTCAAAGGCTCAAGGGCTCAGAAGCAAAGCCTTTGGGGTTTTTATCCCTATTTGCTGTGGGTGGTTCCTTTTCTTAGAGGAGTGAGCTTTCTTGATGGACAACTAAGACTGACAGGACTCAGTGATTCATTGTTTGCTTTCTGTGCATGTTCGTTCCCAGAATTCAGTCTGTTATAATGATATTAATGAAATTCTGGGCAAATGCGTTATATTATGATGGCATAATGAATGAGGCTCAGGTGAGTTGAAGATCATTATTGTTTCATTGTGTAAGCAACTGGCTTAAACTGGTACCCAATTTTCTGCTTACTTGTTTCCTTGTATTAGTTACTTTTAACCTAAAAATGCCTTTTGGCTTGCTTAATTGTGGATGGACTGGGGCAGACCCTTTCTAGAAAAGGATGACCTCAGCATTTTGCAGGTGGATCCAAAAACTCTCTATCTAACTTTCCTGCTTAACCCTTTTCTAAGAGCTATGAACTCCTTCTTATTAGTATGGCTGTTGAGGGCGGGAGGTCTCTTCTTCTGTGCTTTCTGCTGAGGAAGGTCATAGTCCCTGCTTATTGGGGTTTCATGGAGCTCTTTCTCTCTGTGTCTCAGTCAGAATGGGGTCTTGGGTATACTGCCAAAATGCTATTTCTGTCCCTAGACAAGAAAAAAAGAAGATACAAACTTGTTATTTAATTCATATAGCTATTAATTTTCTATTATTGATTTGCCAATTAAGTGAGTGAAGGAAAAGAGGCTTGTTTAATATATTTCATAAAGAATAAAAAACCTTTGGGCTAAAGGTACCCTTCACCCCTTCGACTCTAAAGACCTTGAGCCATTTCTACTTATAATGGGCCGATGATCCTTATCAATAGCCAGGGGATCTAAGTCACCAGTTTTAGGGTAATTATCTTGAAGGAGAAGGCCTTTTTCCAAAGAAAGGAAAAAAAATTTAAAAAACTTAACTGTGTATACTTAAAAAAAAAAATTCTATAGCTACATTTTGTAAATGAATGACTGCCTATATCAAAAGGACAACTAAAACCACTTTAGCTCTTGGAAGACTCTCACTTGATTTTAAAAATAACAGAAATCATACTTTAACATATAAAAATAAATATGACATGGCTTTGCTAAATTTATTTTAAAAGTTTTCTAATAATTACCAGGTTTAATAAAAGAGGTGTAAATAAGTGTTGAGATAGAAAAAATGAATGATTAAGAATATCTGATTCTGAAAGTAAAAAAATTGTTTCTTTAGCCAGTTTTTAATTTTACTGTATTGCATCAACATTCATTTAATTTAATTAGCTAATGATTTGTCTTTAAAGTAGTTATTTTTTATACTTAGTATTTTATAGATTTGTACATGTTGGAGATAACACATTTTTTACCATATGAAGGAAGAAACTGAGGCCAATTTTTTTAGGCTTTCTAGTGACTAGAGCCACATTTTAAGGGCTCCAATACAACACGCTTCTTATTACATCATCCCACTGTCATTCTGGCTGTATTTTTAAGGAGATAAATGCTTTGAGGCACCAAGTCACAGAATCCGAGCTTCTCTTTTTCTGGGGTGTGGGGTATTGTGGAAATCTATTGAGGGGAGGGGTTGTAAGTTTTTAGACAATGCTGAATAAAAAGAGGGGTAAATTGAAAAAATGGTGAAGCATAGTGAGTGCTTATAATAGATAGGAAAAGATAATTATTTTAAGAAGCACTGTCAGATAGTTTTGATTCTATTTCTTATATTTTTTAAAAAATGATTTAATATTTTTTTTTAAAGAAATGACTCTAGTAAACAAATATAACCCACCAACATTAACAGAACAACGTTTTTTCAAGTTAACAATTTCACTAACTTTTCTGTTAGTCAAATTTTCAGTTAGTTATAATGATAATATGCCACAATTTTAAAAAATTCACTCTTCTTCTTACAAAATATTTAAGTTATTTATGTAACAGCCTATACAGCTTTTAAGATTATTTTAGGTAAAACAAATTATCAAAACTAAACAAGAAATGCTTTAGACAGTCTCATGTACTCCTAAGGTTGAGTACGTGTGAAAAATTAAGAAAATGAACTGAATATATTTAGAATAAAATAGGAATATTGAGGCATCAGGCCTTGATAGTAAATCAAGACTTTGTCAGGATTTGCTGGAGCGAAAAGCCTTAGAATTGTGACACTTGGTAGAGGTGCTTTTGGTTTAGTACCAGAAATCTATGCCAAGTGGCTATTAATAGGAGCAGTTTCATTTTCCATGCATGTCAGTAAGGTACTATAATGATGAATAAATGTTCAGAGATTTAAAATGCAGAGGGTGACCACTCAACTGATTATCAGAAGAAATTTCATTAATACTGGTAAAAATTACTTATGTCCATATTGGTGAGCACTTCCTATCTGCCCATTTCTGATGCTATCCATCAGTAGAGAATTCATCATGTACATGCCTGCCTGACTTTTTATAACCCCCTTTATAAAGATCATGCAATTTGTACAAAAGGAAAGAAATGGAAGCAAGTGGTTTCAGCTGAGCCTGGAAATGAGCAGGCCTACGATCCGTGAAAGGACTTAGAGAAAGACTCTCAGAATTAGAGCAACCTCTACTTGCTGGGAAATGGTGAAAAACGGAGGAAAGAAAATGCACTGAAGATAATAAGTTATGATAAAACAGGGTGAAATAGAGAAAAAGGGAATACATGCGCCCCTTCCAGCTGCCACGCACCAACCTTTATCTTGGCAGTTTAGCGTCTTTCAGCCACAGATAAGCAGCTTGCTGCTGTAAGGCAGATTTTCATATAATATGCTTAAATTTTACAAGATGCTTCATACTCTTAATGCTCCACCCTGTGGTTTGGCCTTTTATAAACTGCCCCATTTGCTCTGGGGAGATAGCTCAAGCCAGTGCAAAAGGCTTTCTAATCTAACATGAAAATAATGAATTGTGTTTATAATTGAATTATTGGCCAGTGAAGACTGCTGAGAAATGCATTATGGCATTTTGTAGAGCAGTATAACATATAAAATTATATCTCCCAAAGCAAAATAGCCAACTTAATGGTCTCCATGAATGTAGTCCAAAAAGGCTTGACAATTTAAAATTATATCGACATGGCAAGTGTTTTCTAGACACACAGTATTTAGATTTGCATTGAAAAGAATTAAACAAAGAATCAACTTCTATGGGCAGCAAGGCCTTTATTCTGGCTAGATCACTGATAACTATATTGTCTATCTCTATGAACTCTAATAATTATAATAGTGTTCATATGACATTCTAACCAAAAAGCCATTCAAACAAGGTTTTCATCAATATTTTCCTTATTATTGATGAGTTGAGATGTCAATGTTGGTTCTTATTCTTCTGATTCATTTCTTAGATTTCCTATTGATCCTTATATCTTCTTAGCTAAATATAAACATTTAATCTCTATCAAGGGTAAATATATAAATTTTACTTTGTTACATTTCAGGCAAGTGAAAAAGACATTCAACCTCAAATCAAAGTTTAAGTCGTATCTCTTGCTACCTGTCTTATTTTGAATGAGTCACTTAAACCCGGTGAACAGACTCCTTTTAGCAGTTAAATAGAGATCATTATCAACCCAAAGGGCTTTTGAGAAAGTTAAGTAAGATTGGTAATATGACAACATTTTCATATGCTCATTCACCCCTAACATTACATTTCTTGCTATTTCAGATCCGAATTGTTTTCCAGACAGATTCCTGCCTACTGAATTTCGAACTCAGTGCCAGACACATGTTCTCTGCTCAAGTTAACCAACTTAGACAGCTTAACTACTATATTTCAAAACTGTTCCTCTGCTTTCTACTCCCATTGTCACAGTATTGGCTTGGGCCATTATTGTCTCATGACTCTTGCAGTTTATTAGGCAGTTTCTTTGCATTTTCTCCTTAACAATCTATCATACTCTGCTTCCAGAGCTACAAAATTCTCTCCCTTAAAATTATTTAGTAAGAATGTTTTCACATGGTACAGGGATTGCAGCTTTAATCAGGGTCTTATAACTTGCCATGATTTTAAAAAATCAAAAAGAGCAAAAACAAAGGCTGAAATATCTTGCTGTTGGGATTAATTACCACCAACTAGCCACACAGAAATGCCTGATAAAGCTGAATGGAAAAAAAACAGTTAGTGACTCACTTGTCCCTTCTCTAGTGAGACAGAAGTTGTTGCCTGTTGACACTTCATCCCTTTGTTCTGCCCCACATTCTTCCCTGGAGCTCCAAAAGTAAAATTCTGTAGCCAGGAGAAAGAACCTTTTTAGAAGATATGCTAAAAACTATTTTTCCCCCCATTTCTTTTGAGCATCAAAAATCAGAAACTGTCAAGGGAAATGTATTCTTTAAACTAGTTTTCTTGAATGGTTAAAATCAAGAATGACATGCTGACAGCCCTTTCTTTTCCATGTGCAATGATGATGGAGACTAATTTATTTACACTAATCCTCCCCTTCCTGGACTGTTAATGTAAACTTGAGTTTCTGATGATATTATGGTTAAATCATTATTTAAAATGTTCTATCTTCTTCTTAAAGAACTCATTGCATATTTACATTTACTTTTTGGATCATATTTATAAAATTATTTTGACTTATTAAAATGTATCTGTTTTTTTTTCCAGTCACTATCAGCAATTTAACAGTAGTTTTTTCCTTAAGCTCTTAAGTACTATTCATGTTTTGATTTGATTGAGGAAATTTCTAAGTATGAATATAGGTGACCCATTTTACTAAATGAGTGCTTGATTACACACAACACTTGGCTGAGTGTAGCATTTCTCATTATTTATTTTCCCCTAAAAAAGGATAATATACTTTATTGTCTGAAAATAGGCTTCTGTCCTCACAGCTTTTTTTTTTTTAATTCTCTCTTTAAACCTCTATATATCACTGTGTTATTTTCTAACTTATAGTTATGATGAGATGTTCAAAGTTACTCTACCTCTTTTTTAAATTTTAGAAACGTCTTTGTGATTTGGTAGGCAGGCAGTAGATAGCATCCTCTCTTATCTCACTGGCCATCTTAGGAAGCTGTTGGGGCAAATTCTCCACTTTGCTTACAGAGAAGCCCCCATTATGTGAAACTGCATGCAAACACTCTAGCTACTGGCTTCCATTTCCTGCAGTTCTTCCATTGATTATTCGCCATTCATGTGTGTTCTCACCTCCTGTCTCTTTGTGCTTAGGGTTTTTCTTACAGTATGGTGAAAAACCCATATATACCTGCATTGTTTTAAATTAAATTTTGGGCTTCTTGGCATTGGACAGGGTTTCTTTTATTTGGATCCTATTTTCTTCATAACTTTAAATAGTTAAAGTTTTTTCTACTGTGGTACTATGGCTTTCTTTTCTTAACTTTATTTTTCTTCAGTTGTTTCAATGGATCTCAGTTTGCCAGCTTTAAATGCAATTGTCTTTCTCTAAATTAAAAAAGAATTTTTCAAGTTTGCTCTCTTACAAGTGTTTGTTTTGCAGTGAACTTTCTCAATTATAGATTCAAATTATAATTTTGTAATTTTAATCTCCTTGCAATCTTTTAGTTTCTTAATATAGTACCTTTCATCTTAGTATCAAGGCTTTTCATTGTTGTTTCTTCTTCCCGGGCTTTCTTAAAGCTCCTTAGAACCCTGTAAAAATATGTCCTGATACTTATAAAAAATCATGTTCAGAACGTGGTTCCATAGTGTAACAGTTAGCATGTCTGCTTTACACGCAGGAGGTCCTGAGTTCATGCCCCAGTGGAGATATATTTCATGGTCTATGTCCATGCCACCCTGAACAAGCCTGATCTTGGAAGTAAAGCAGGGTCCGGCCTGGTTAGTACTTGGATGGGAGACCATCTAGGAAGACCAGGTGCTGTAAGCATAAAAATAATAAAATAAAATTTAAAAATCATGTTCAGAGGTATAATCCTCTCTGAGTATTCAGATTAATATTCTCTTTAACCTTTAGTATAACACAGTTTTCACTGGTTTCATGTTGGACCTCTACCATTTTTTTTTTTTTTTACTTACCTCAGAACTAGGAGGTATCTATAAAAACTTGGTCTTGGTATTTTTAAATTAGAGGTTTGTGTTCACAGTATACCTAACAGCATTATTAAAAGCTACAACACTCAACATGCAACATCATCAGGGACCTTCCTGTATTCTCCCTACAATTTGACATTTTACCTTTAAGGAGAAAATGTGTTCCTGTATTCCCTTGTAGTACCCCTCCTGCCTCTTTCTCGCATCTCCTCCACATGCACCTTCAACAAGCAGTGTTTCTACATTTTTTGTCGCCTGGAAGTGGTCACCTCTGAATAAGTTTGGAGAGATAAGAATGAAGCAAAGAAATATTGTTCTAGCTATTAAAAAATCAGTACCCCAAAGTGAAGGCACTTTGGCTGATTTTATAAAAAAATAGGGTAGACAGTAGAGATCTTTTAAAATTATTTTAACTTTCTTCAGGAAAAAAAAATGCTGCTGTTTCACAAAGTGGTACATGAGTATCTCATATTGCTCTTTTGAACCCAGTTTCATTAATTCTGCGGTTTATGGAAATTCCATGTAAGTTGCCACTCTTAGTGACCTCTCTTTCATTCCTAGTCTTCGGTGTTGTGTGGATTTTTGACATCATCATTGTTTTCTGAAGTATCTATTGAAAGATTGAAATAATCCTCTCTCAGCGTTCTGACTTGGAGACATTTAATTTCATCTTTTAAAATTACAATTTTGTCATTGAGAAAACAGATGTAGAGGAGTAAGGAGAACCCAGAAAATGCTATCTCAGACAAGCCAGTAAAACTCTGCCTTAGATTCTTTATTTACAAAATTAAGGTGGAATCTATAATACTTATAAGTGATTCTGTACATATTTAATTTCATGGCATTGTAAAACCAAGTCAATGTATTAATGATTGATTCTTGGTGTGCTATAATGAGCACAAAGAAGCAAGTGCTGTATTAAAATTTCTAACCTAATCCAATTTGAATTCTTCTTTCTGTGTACATCGATTTTCAGTTTTGATTTTTAGCAAACATCAATACCTATAAATTGGTGTTTCTATTCTATTTTTGGCAAAAGCATTTTTACTTGTAGAAAGTTTTGCAATCAGCAGCAATGAATGAAAAATAGTGTGTTTCTGGTGAAGCATTTTTCTACCATAAGTGGCTGACACAAATGGATCTTTTCAATCCTTATTTCAGTGAGAGTACCCTAGTTTAGTTATAATTTTTCAGACTTCGAAGAGAACAGAAGAACTAAAATGTTATGATTATGAGGTGTATTCAGGGGAAAAGAAGTTTCATGAACTCTGAGACTACCTTTTCCTTTACTTGACTTTATTGTGACCTCTGGGCAGTGCATACTCTAGGGAATGACACAGTCATCACTCTTTCAGAGGGATCTGGACTTTATTTTTCAGTTACTGGAGGGAAAACAAACTCATATCCTTTGACTTTGAGGGGATGGTATTTTTATACTTCAATTCAGTTCAGTATTTTGAACCTGGTCATTTTATATAGAGTATTTCATTTAAGTGTCATAGTGGTCTCTGAAAAGTAGGCTTTGCTATATTTCATTCACAGATGAGTAGATTAAGTCTGAAATAGGATACACAAATTGCCCTTTGTCATATATCTAATTGGTGAAAGAGCTAAGATTTTATCTCACATTTTTCTGACTCTAAAGTTTATGCTTATAAACATTATGTTAAGTGTATCAGGATTCAGTTTTTGTGCATGTAACAGTAACCTGACCACAATTGCATTACCAAATAGGGCTTTATTGCATACATCAGGCAGTGTACTATACTGCTGCACTTGCTGAGGAAATCCTCAAGACCCAAGTTCCTTCTGGCTTCCTTTTCTTCCATTCTTAACATGTGACTTTTACCCTTGTTGTTGCCAGATATGGCTGCTCTACCTTCCAGTCTCATGTATACATCACGAGCTGGAGGAAAAGAATGAGCAACGGAGAAAAAAGCACCTGTTATCTAAATTTAATTTTTTTTTATTAATCAGAGAAATACTAGCTCACCTAGAAGCCTCATAATGTATTTCCATATTATATTTCATTGACCAAATCTACATTTATGACTATCCCAAGCTTCAAGGGAGCCAGGGGAGTCATTTTTTAAATCAGATTTATTGAAGTATCATTTACATACAATAAAATCCACATTTTATGTATATAGATCTATGACCTTTTACAAACGCATACTCCTATGTAATCACTGTCCCAATCAAGGCATAGAACATTTCCAACTTGAGGAGGCACCATTAACTGAGCACTTTCCATCTCAAACAAACTGAGCTTTAAATTTGAAAGTAAGAAGGAGAAAATTATATCAGATAGGCAATAAGCAACATTGTAATACTGAAATTAAATACCAGTGTACTTAAATAATAGTTTGGAAAAGCAAAATAGCAAAGCAGGAAATACCCATAGGTGAGAGAAGACCTAACTTAAAATATGAACCTGGATAAAACTCCCAGACAAATTTATGTCTTAATTTTCTAATATTAAAAAATAATTTAAAAGGTCTTAAATGTGTCAAAAATTATGGTTCAGATTAAGTGAGATAATTTGTGTGAAAGCACATTTAGATCTGGAAAGCTCAATTCAATATAAAGAATTGTCTTTTCATGATTAGAGGTGTTTCTTTTTGAAAATGACAATGAACTTGACTTACTAGCCTGAAATATCACAACTGTGAAATTAAAATATAGTTGTAAAATGTACTAACTTTTTAACTTATTAACGGCCTATAAATCAAGGCAATATGCAGCTCTCAGCAGAGGCCATTTTTACATTTGCATTCTTATCAGTTCTCTTTCAAACTATATCTCTTTCAACTGGGTAAAAATAGCACTAAATATATAATTTTATTAAACTATCAGAATATATGTACATTAATGGCTAATAATTTCTTATATGATTTCCCAGTTATATAATATTTAAGTAAATCTTGACATTTATATATTCAATATAAAATATAAATTTTATTTTGAGAAATTGAACTTTTGGTAAAATCAAGTAATGCTGAATTTTTGGAGTATTTAGGAAGACCACTTTTAAATTTGTTCTTTCTTTGAAAAAAAAACACTCTTGAAATTCACCTTCTTGGAATCAATTGCAAAAAGTTAAAAATCAAAAATGTATTGTGAGATTTTGGAGACAATCTCTAGAACCTAAGCACTTGATTGCTTGTTATACAGGATCTATAAAGAGCTGCGATCATTTGTTATATTTATTACTCTCCAAGTTTTGTCAGAACACTACTTTAAACTCAAATATCTTGTCAAAATGTAGCTCTTTCTTGAAGACTTTTATTGTAACCAGCGACAACCAATACTAGTCTTTACTGAAAGTAAATGTATCTGATAATGAAGGATACTCATTTCTTCCGGCCTATTACTTTTTTCATTAATAACTTTATTATTATTTTACATTAAAGTCTTTGATGTTTTATTAATAAATTTTTCAGGTTGGATTCAGTGCTGGCTTTGTTGGTCCTTGGGGAGGCTGCCAAATTAAACATGGCTTGCTTGAAAATTTTAATGAACCTAATGAGAGATTTTCTTTCAAGTGTTATGTCTGTTCAGATTCAGGTAACAGTCAGTATATTGTTAATTTTGGTGTGCAAAAAGATCTGAATAGAAACAAATTTTTTTTGCCATTATTTAAATTGTATGTAATATTAGGGCTTGTAATCAGCATAACTTTGTAATAATTTTAATTAAGTATAAAATAAATGCATATTTACTATATATTCCACTATAGATAGGTAAATAGAAATATATATGTAGATAGACATAGAGATATAGATATAGATTATATATCTGCATGTGTGCACACACACACAGGAGAGAAACTTTACATTTTAACAAACCTGAGATCATGTAGTTATGTGTGGTTTAATTTCCTGTTTAAAAAATTTTAGTATATTGTAAAAACATTTTTTATCTTTATTAAAACTTAAATTTTAGTGGGGATGAGCTTATTTAATCATTTCTCTATTGTTGAACATTGAGTTGTTTTAATTATTCACAGTTAATTACAAATAATGTTGAACTAGTAGTCTTATACATAAAATATTTGTATTTATGACTATTTCTTTAGAATAGATTCAGAAAATTAAATACTGAGTGATAGACTATAAAGTTTATTTTTATATTCTTAGGACAGATGTCAAAATTCTTTTCAGAATATATAACTTTCTTGCTTTCCTATGAAAATGTATAAAAGTGCCACATTTTAAAGCTAAATTGAGCTTTACATAAAAGATTCTTTTAAAATGTGACACAGAAAATAGTATCTTGGATTAATTTATATTCCATTTGATGACTGAGGAAATTGAAAAGTTGTTCTCTATATACTTTTTAGCTACTTGTGTTTTAAAATCTTTGAACTGGGTTTTATGCTATCTACTCATGAAAAATCTGTTTTTTAATGAGTACATTTTAGAAATATTAGTTGATTATGGTCTTTTAAGAACTCTATAAAATTTGAAGATATTTTTTACTATAAGTACAATATATAGTTCTTAGTTATAATAGAACATACTTGGATTATCTGATAACCATTTTCTCATTTTAGAAAGAAAGCTGCGAGGTAGATAATTTTTCCTGGGCCTGGAAAATAGTCTACATATATATAACAATTCTTGCAGAAATCTGCCTTTATGCAACCACTTCATATTTGCGAAAAACTGCTTTTGTTGGTTTCTGTGAATGTAAAAGTTCACAAAAAGATATTTTATACATGGACAAACCAAAACAGCCAGAATTGAAGGACGCAAGTATTTTAGGTCTTTTGGACTACTTCTCTTCAAAAATATCAGATAATTGTAAGTAAATTATTTTCCCACTTGATGAGAAATAGTTTAAAATGTTTTTGTATACATATAATAATCAGCCTTTTACAAAAAGTTAACATTTCAAAGTTGGAAATAAATTTAAATTTAGTAGGACTTCCTCAACATTTAGGATTTATTATGTTTTATAACATAAAAATTTTTGATCAGTAATTTTAAGCAAATGAAATATAAACTAGAGCTAGTTGATTTATGATTCAATTTATGTTCCTTGAAATCAAAGATGACTTTGGGAAAACTTATGAAATGTATGTAAGTTGTTTTATTCTTTTCCACTTAAGAACTTTTCGTCCATCTTGTTCTCCATTTTCTCTAGCCATTTACTCTTTCTCTTTTTCTTTTCCCACCCAGAGGATTTCTCTTCAATCACACATAATATAGTATGTTCTTCACATCTAACTTAAATTCCATCAAAATGTACCTGTCTTGTATCTCAAGACTAATGGTCATTTTACTACTGCTGTTCCAGGGGGCTATTAGAATAAAATACCTTTTTTTTTTTTAAAGCGTATTACAGAGATAACATAAATTCAAAAGTGTTCTTTTAGGTTGACTAGGACTTTCTTTATCAATATCATTGCAGTCTGAGTTATTATAGTCTATTATGTTTATGACTAGCACTTCTATTGCATTATGTGATAATTGGGACTGGAAAATCATGTCTCAATTATATTTGCATTTTACTCAGCATCTAGTATCGTATTTAGCATATAGTAGATGATCAATTAAATATAGTGAATTTATTATATAATTAAACAAATCGCTGAATTTAAAATTTAATTGCAAGATTTTGAAAGTATGAGAAAAGGCAAAGCATTTTTTCCCTTGGAACCATAGTTCACTCATTGGAGTAAATTATGTTTGAACATACATTTGAATTTTGAATAATAAGATCTTAGTAGCAGATATTAATTTCTTTCTCAAAATATTTCTCACTATTTTTAATTACTTTCAGTATACATTTGGCTTAATGAGTGGATTGGAATCTATCATTTCTGAGTACAATTTGACCTTTTCCACTTTTCAAAGTGATTATATTTATTTTTTTATTAGCACAAATTTTAAACAGATCTATAGTCTCTGGTGCACAAATTGTATTTCTTCCATGTTTATAGTATTGATAAAGTGAAGAGATATTCACTTCTTTTGCTGTTCATACCCTTAAGTATTCAGAATGGCTAGAAATCTTCCTATATAGCAGCTCAACACATAATTATGATTTTTAAACTTCCGCTAAATGAATTAACCCACAAATTTTCAATCTTCACATTTTTGTCTAGAATTAGTTCCTTCTGTCTTCTTTTACTGTTCTCTTTCCTGTGATGAATTCAGAACACATTACTCCATGGGTTAAGGGTCTTTACTCCCAGTAGCCTCTTGTCCTCTCTCTAGCCTGACCCCTGAGTTCTGGTATAATCTCATGATGATAGGGTTGTATCTTTCTGTGGATACTCAAATTTTTCCTTCTCCTCAACAATCTGATTTCTTTTTTCCAAGCTGGAGCTACTGATTTATTTAGCTGAAAATGATTTTTTTTCCTCAAAATTTTACCCTTCAAGCAAGTAGATTTTTTCATAAAAGTGAAAGAACCAGTTCTGGAATCACATGGATCTGTAGTTTAATTTAGTCACTTGTATCTTGGAATCCTATGTCAAATTATTTAATCTTGCTGACATGATTTCTTTAACGGAAAATTATCATAAGAATGCTTTTTATATCACAGGACTTTTTGTGAGAAAAAAACTATGGAAACATATAAATACTTGGCTTAGTACTTTATACACAGTAAAAGTCCAATAAGCATTAATAGATATTAATAAGGTTGTTAATAAGGTTGTTAATGTTGGTATAATGAGAAAACATCAGTGAGGAGGAATTTGTATCCAGGGGATCCTATTTTATTTACATATAAAGATATGACACTGAAAAACATTTAAAGATAGTATCCATAGCCTTTTGATGAACAAGTCAGTGTTCTTATCGACTATTTTTAAATAAAGTCTTTAATATAAAGAAATACTTCAAATTATTATTTTTTGAAGACAGTGTTATAGGAAACTAAGGTAATGACTTCCGTGAAGATAATTTCCTGGTGATCTGATCCGATATGGGAGAAGAACTTGAAGAATCTAGAGGAATTAATGGTTACTTAGACTATGCCTTTTTCATTCTAAGATTTTGTGTCAGACAAGCTTTTCATAAAGTCAGATGTCTATTTATTGTAGAGTGAGTTCTCTGGTCAGTGACTGAAGTGCTGAGTTTTAGTGTTTTTGACTGAATAGAAATTTCTGTATATGCTTATAAATACAACTATGCATTTAACATTTGGTTGAAATTCGAGGTGTCTGACTTGTATTATGCCTTTTATAGAGGAACATCTTACACACTTGCCACTGTGTGCTGAATTGTGTTCCCCCAAATTTCATATGTCGAAACCACAACTCCCAAACTGACTATATATGAAGATAGGGCCTACAAGGAAGTAAAGAAGTGATGATGGTAGAGGCCTGAGGGGATAGAATCAGTGTCCTTATAAGAAAAGATACCAGAAAGCTCACTCTCTTCACCATGGGAAGACACAGCAAGAAGGCAGCCATCTAATATTCAGAAGACAGCCCTCCTCATAAACAAAATCAGCTGATATGGAACATCCTAGCCTCAAGAACATTGAGAAAAATAGATAAATTTCTGTTGTTTAAGACATCCAGTCTATGGTTTTTGTTATGGCGGCCCAAGAGATTAACAACCTCCCGGTGGTTTGAGCTTTAGGAAAATTGAATATGCTCAAGTGCCTGAGTAAATTCTTATTTGAAACAAATATTTTGCAACATAGTCCTTAGAAAAAACAACTGAGCTAAAAAATATGAAGGTGATAAAAATTTATTTATGTAAATACAGAATTTTTACCTGTTCCCTATTGAAATTCTGACTTTGAGAAATATTTTGCCCCGATGGGTCACAGAGGATAATAATAGTTAACATTTATTGAGATTTTACTGTGTCAGGCACCATTCTAGGCACTAATTTGCATCTCCTACTCATTAATCATGACACTGTAGATATTCATATTATCCCCATTTTATACAAGATTAAACTGAAGCACTAAGATTTTATTTGTTGAAGGCAATATAGTTTGTAAATGATACATTTGCAATTTAACCTAGGCAGTCTGGCTTTGGAGTCCATACTAATAACTAACTCACTAGGCTGAATTAACTAGGTTAGTTTGACCTATTGAATGAGATTTAAAAAAAAAAAAATTTCCATGGGCATGATGAAGAATGTGAAAAAAAATGACTGAGGAATTCGCTCATGGTCATTATCCTATAGCACTGTTCATAAAAGCATTTTCATAGACTTTGTATAATGTGGAGTCCTTATTTCCAATGTAAATTCCTGGGCTTTGTTCTAGTACATTGGAAAAAAATCCTAAAAGTGGAGTCTATGAATCTGTATTTTTAAACTACTCTGATACTATAATTTGAGAGAACCTAGCCTATGAATTTATCTGTTAAAGAAGACGGTAAAATGTTGTCCCCATTATAGAGGAAGACACTCCTCTTACTGGATGGTGCAGACTCTTATTCATCCACGTAGTTAGTACTCATATCAGATGATTTACATAAAACTTTACAAAAGAGGAAAATACAGCTTTATGTTGTATATCATATTCTAGATGCCATCTTCTGTGTTCTCACTTTGTTTTTCAAGTGATAAAATGATGGATTTTTAATAAGCTCAATTATCTGGAATCTGTGGTATGAAAATAAAACTTGGAAATGTTATAGTTTATGAGAAGGCAACAGACACTAATATGACTCATACAAGCAACAGATAATGAATGATAGAAGCAAAAATATAGAATAGTAAAAATCTTGGTGATCATGTAGTTTTCACCCAATGCATAAATTTCTTTCAGACCATTTGTAAATAGTTAACAGTCATATTTTGCTTAAAAGTCAACACAGATATACAGAACTCTCTATCCCTAAAATAGGCCATTGTACCTTGAACACTGTGAAAGATTCTTCCTTACATTAAAATGAAATCTATTTTTTTCCATAGCTCCAAAATTTTGACTTTAACTTTGCCTCCTGGAGGTGATCAAAAAAAAAAAAAAAAGTCTTTCATTTTCCACATGTAAGCCCTTTAAATATTTGAAGATATTGCATCGGTTCTTTTTCTCAACTTCTCCCCTCTGCCATCATCTCCTGTCTCTTTGCTTACTGCCAAGTTCCTATGTTAACTTTTTTAATATATGAAAAACATATTTTCAATATGCTTAATAATTAACTTTTTAAGTTTGGTGAATGGTTGTAGTTTTCCTAACTTTGCAATGATTTATTCCAGTGTTATATTATGATGTGAAGACATATGGGACCCAAGTATTTTTCCATTTATTGTCATCTATGAATGTAAAAAGTCAATATGATATTCTTCTTTCATTCTTTTTTTTGAGAATAATTTTCTTAAACTGGTTCTACAAGGATAGTAGTTAATGAAGTATATGCAGAGTTTTAAAATAACTTTTAAATACTTCATTTTATTCATTTTTACTTAGGAAAAATATAGCACAGAGTAATAACTGCTTTTTAAAAAGAGAAAGTTAATTAGAAACTTAGAATCAATTAAAACTTTTACCGGTACTCCATTAAATCTTTACTTTGATAAAGGATACTCAGAAAAATATTCAGTAATAAGATAGTATTTATTATAAATGGAAAACATTTAACTCTTTTAAAAACTCATGTACATGTTAGAGGAAGAATTCAGACAATCCTCATAATTCATAATTCTGTGTGTTGACAAATCTAAAAGAATAGTCACCTCAATAAATTTAATTAAAAAATCGAAGTATAGTACTGATTATACTCTATATGCATAAGGAAGTTAACCAAATGTATCTGTCTTTCTTTTTTAAAAAGTTACTTTATTTTATTGTGGAAAGAGCGTTTAACATGAGGTCTACCCTTTTAAAAATTTAAGTGTACAATATGTTATTGTTGATTATGGGTACAATGTTGTACAACAGATTTATAGAATTTAATTCATCTTGGTTGACGAAAACTTTATGCTCATCAGTTAGTAACTCCCTAATTCACCTCTCTCTCAGCTCCTGAAAACCACAATTTCTCTCTTTGATTTTATGCATATGGCTATTTTAGAGACCTCATATAAGTAAGATCATGCAATATTGGTCTTTCTGTGACTGATCTATTTTGTTTCGCATATAGCCTCAAAATTCATCTATATTGTCACATATGACACATTTTTTTTCATTTTAAAGACTGAATAGTATTCCATTCTAGTTATGTACCACATCTGCTTTATCCACTTATCTCTTGATGGACATTTAGGTTGTTTCCACACCTTAATTATGTGAACATAGGAGTATTAATACTTCCTCAAGATCCGAATTTCAATTCTTTTGGATATATAGGCAGAAGTGGGATTGCTAGATCATATTTCTAACTTTTGGCGGAATCTCCAAACTGTTTTATATAGCAGCTGCACCATTTAACATTTCCACCAACAATGTAAAGGGTTCCAGTTTCTCCCCATCTTTGCCAACACCTGTTGCCTTTTCTTTTCCTTTAAAAAAATTTTTTTTTCCTCCTTTCTTTTGCTTTTCTTTTCTTTTTTTTTTTCTTTTATGGATAATGACCATTCTGACAGGGGTAAGGTAATAACTCATTGTGGTTTTGATGTGTATTTCCCTGATGATCTGTGACACTGAGTATTTTTTTTTTCTTCATATACCTGTTGGCCATTGGTACATCTATTCAAGTCCTTTGTTCTTCTGACCTTGGTAAACATCTTTCTAAGAGTTATTTTCAATTTTCTGTCAGGTAAATCATATAATTCCATTTCATTAGGGCCCATTTCTGGAGATTTATCTTGTTGTTTTGTTTGGAGCATCTTTGCCTAATTGTTCAGTGAAGAGGTCTATTCCCAGGAATCAGTGTTTTCCTTTAACTATTAATGGAGTTTTGATTGTCTTTATGTGATCAACATACTTATTACTTTCACTATCATGTAAAAATTATCAGAAATTTTGCAACTCTTTCAAATGTAATTAAATTTTTCTAAAATGTAGCGGTGTTCAGGCATTTAAGAAAGATTGTTATGTAAATTAATGAGAATATCCATTAAGTGTAGCTTCTGATATCAATTTATTTGGTAAAGATTTCTATATTTTGAATGTTTTAGGCTGCAAGTCTCAGTAGACCCAAATAAAAATGGCTTTTATGTTAAGAAAAATATATGATCTCACTTAAGAATTCTAGGTGAACTAACAGTATTAGATTGAAAAATCAAACTCACATAACTCAGATACCTTCCTAATATTGAGATTTACTAATAATTTTAATGATGGTGGCAACCAAGACTCTCAGACAAAGCACTGAGATATGATGATGGACATAAAAGAAAGCTCCTTAGGTTCTTTGTTTTCACATTAGACATGATCATTCTGGTTCAGAATTATAGATGAAGTATTTAAGATAGATTGGGTGGGTTATTACCTCATACAGCAGAGTAAGCATTTAAGATATTAAATATCTCTATTTTACTCTTCTGAAGAGTTTTAAATTGTCACGTAATTTTCTCCTGGGTGCCATATCTCATCAAATCTGCAGGTTTCAGGTTTATTTATAGTAATCCTTTAGCCAGGGCTATCCTACTAAGAGCACCCTGTAGATAAAATCTTTTTCCTGTAGTAAATATTTCCTGTAGTTAGTCTATTTGCATGAAGATCTTCTTGACAAAAAGATTAAACTGAATCGTATGTCCTTTTTTCTTTTCCCAAGCATGCCTGCCGATGAAGGCAGTAAATGGTTCACAGACCATCCTCTTAACTCAGACTTCCTCATAAGAGATACAGGGTTCAGGGTTGACTAATTCAGTGGTTCAACAACGTTATTGAGGATCCATGTTCTTTCCGTCTTTCTGCACTACCCTCTTTGGGTAATAGCTGAATAAATGTTCTTACCCTGTTTCCCTCATGGTGGCAAGTTAATTATAGTACACAAAAGTGGATAAAAGGGGAAGATTTTACTCATGCTTCTTTTTTTTAAATAGCAGCTATTTCGATAATATAATTCACATATCATAAATTCATCATTTTAAATATAAAATTGGTGTTTTTTTAGTATATTCACAGTCATGCAACAATTATAACTATCTAATTTTTAGACACATCACCACCAAAAGAAATCTCATTCTCACTGTATTTTGATTAAACTTATACCTAAGTAATTTATCCTTTTTGATGTTATTTTAAGGGGAATTGCTTTCATAATTTTGTTTTCTAATTGTTCATTTCTGATTGCTAGTATCTAGAAATATAATAGGTTTTTGTATATTGATATTATATCATGCAAACTTGCTAACGTTATTTATTAGTTATAATAGATTTTTTGTGGGTTTACTGAGGTTTTCTATATGCAAAATCATGTCATTTGTAAAAAGAGATAGTTGCACTTCTTTATAATTTGTATGCCTTTTATTTCTTTCATAATTGTCTTTACTAGGACTTTTAGTACAAAGGTGAATAGAAGTGGTGAAAGCAGACATTATTATCTTTTTCCTAATCTTAGGGGAAAGCATTTAAGTAAGAGGGTAGTTGTAGATTTTTCACTGATGGCTTTTATCCATTTGAGGACATTTTCCTCTATTACTAGTTTCCTGAGTGTTTTATATAGAAAGGGTGTTGACTTCTGTCAAATACTTTTCTGTACTTATTGACATGATCAAGTAATTTTTGCATAAATTACTGCATACCTCCCAAGCTCATGCAATCACCAGTTTGCTTCTAGATTTCTGCAAAAGGCTGAAAAAATTGCCCTGTTTCCTTTATATTCCGTAGAATCCATTTTATACCAAAAAGCCCAAAAGATTTTTAAAAACATAGAGTGGGTCAGATCCCATCTTTATTTAAATGATCTGCTAACTTCTCATTACACCAAGAATAAAATCTAAATTCTTTTCCATAGTCTTGGCCATAATCAATTTGCCTCTTTAAGAATATGCCTACCTGACATCGTCTCATCCTATGAACCCCCAGGTACTCAGTCTATTCTGTCCTTTCTTCTGATTCTCTAAACTATCAAGATATTCTAGGTCCAGGCCCAAAATAAAAAAGGTATTCTTTTAGGTCTAAAGACTTTTTATTTCCCATCCTCTATGCTGGGAACACTCTCATTTTCTTGGATGGTTAATCTTTTTGCATTGATCAGATCATAGCTTAAATATCATGTCCTCATGAAGGTCTTTCTCTCAAACTATCTATAGTCATTTTCTTCTAGTCATTATTGGTCACATTAAGATCTTGTATTATTTTTGTAACACTTATCATGAACTGACCTTGTTCTGTTTATTCTTTCAGTTATCCATCTTTCTCCACTAACATTAAGTGTCCTGAGATCAGTTACATTGTCTTTCTCTTTGGTATATAGAACAGTGGTTGACACAGCATTGACGCAGTATTACTTGTTAAATGCCTGGCTTGCCAACTGGTTCTTGTCTGCTGGTTTCTTGGCAGTGATCTAGTTCTATCCACTATACATAGCATTTCATGAAAATAATTTTTTAATCTACATCTGATATTCAAGTTACCTTTCAGTGATACGTTTGATTCAGTGATGTTAAAATAGACTTGTCAAAATTGTAAAGGCTGTACTCATTTATATTCATTCATATAAGTAAAAATATTCATACTGAATATGTAAAATCTAAATATCTATACTGACTATTAAAAGGCTTCCAAGGAGTTCAAACACTTAAAATAAAGCTATAAAAAAAAAAAGGATAATAATATTGGTTTTCAAAAGCCACATTTTCTTAATAAATTTTTAAGATTTATTAAAAATTTTATTTTTGTTCAGCTTTTTATGCCATAGCATACTGCTTGCTTAGCTGCAAAGAGACACATTTTCTCTCAGTATATTTAAAGTGACATCTTTGATAGCTGCCACAGGGTCACTCAAAGCAGAACAGAAGTGTGCCTTATGCTACAGCTTGGTCTCTGGATGAGTAGTTTCATAGCAGGCAGGGTTCTCAGCAAATGTCGAGACGTGCATACTAGAATGCATTCTACCTTTTATGACAGTTGTAACACAACCCATCTGTCTTTATAGGGATTTTTTTTTCTCCATTAACTGTCAGCCAATTGAATGCAATGTATTCTTCCTACAAATATTCACAAGCAATAGTTCACTGTAGTTTAAATCAACAAGTGAACAGCTTACTTTTAAAATCAATGATATTTTAAAGTGTTTTCGAATTTTGCAAACGGTTCTCAGAACATATTTTATGAGTTCATCACTGGCCTTTGCGGAGTCTAAAAGTAAACTATATTCAGTTCAATGATTCAACTATTACAGGTTTATGAAATATTGCTCCTCAATAAACAATGGTTTAAAATATATGAAAGAAGGTTGTTTGGCTATACTTTTATCAATCATTATTTTTAATTCAAAGAATTTGGGAGTTTATAAATAAATTTATAAATTTGTCAAAATCTACAGTATATTTTACTTATATTGTTCAAAAATGCTTTTTTATTTATGAGTTTCACAATTTTTCATTTATTACTTTAAAAACTTGTGTTTTTTTATTTATACTGAGTTCAAGCCTTATTTTTTGCTACTGACTCACAAATCCATAACTTCACTTCTGATATTTTACTTGAATTTTAGCTATATTTTTACAACAAGCAATAGGATACTGAAATTAGATTCTTCTCACGCCCTACCATGCTACACTTTCCAAATAATATGTCTCCTTTCTCCCCAAACAGGCTCTTCTTCATAATCACATCTCTGCAAGTGATTTCATTATTGTTTCAGCTTCCTGAGCTTAAAAATGTATTTTTTCTTTCCACTTCATTCCTTCCTCCTACTCCATAGCTAAGAAGTCTTATTAGATCTTCTCTACAGTGTCTTAGGTTTGTCCTTTACTCTCTAATCTCCTGCTGTTCATCACAGAGAAGACCTAGATTACTTCATAAAACTCTCATGTTAGTTTCTCAGTTTACTGCTTGAATAGACATAACATTTTACTGAACAGATATGATTATTCTTTTGTTCAGACATCTGCCATTTAATCTGACCTCATTTTTCTTGTTATTTTACCTTATTCATTTCTTTTTTTCTAAAAAGATGCATATTTATCTAAATGGAGCAAATAGCATGTTTCCCATTTAATGCAAGAATTTTTTGTTTGTTTGTTGTTTATAAATTTTTGGAACAATAGCCTTTAGAGTCCCATTTTTCCACTCAGAAGAGCCACTTGTGCCTTTGTCCTAACTCCTATGAATACTTGTCAGGAGTTAAAACACTGGCTGAACCATAGCCATAGGACTCCCTTTATGAATGCAGGTGAAAGTGTCTTAGAAGGTATTTTACTCTGTTCTGTTCTTTCACATCTCAAATTCACTTGGTTGGTTACTGTTAGACAAGTAAAAATGGGTTCATAATTTTGGAACTCATAAGAATTATGTCCACAAATAGGTTAAGAACTTTAACCATTTCTAATATGAACTCTCCACCTCAGCTCTATTTGAGATGCTCATTATCATCCTCTGTCTTCTCTCTTCTTATAGCTACTTCTCTGTTGGGCTTCAGTGGGCCTGTTACTGGGGGCCTGAGTGGGCATGGTTCCTGCCAGGTCCCTGAGCAGATGGGACCACCTCCAGGACCATGGTTGAGCAGGACTACAGCATGGACATGGACTGCTTCTGGGTCTGCAGATGGATTTGGCTTCTATCAGGTCCCTTAACATACTTCTGCCAGGTCCATGGGTGGGTTCCCGGGTAGACAGAACTGCCTCTGGACCATGGTAGAATGAAACTAGAATCCTGCTTCAGGTCCACAGTCAGTGGGCTTGTTATTGAGGGCATCAATAGGCATGGGGTTCTCCCAGGTCCTGTGGCAGTTGGGTCTTGAGACAGAACTGGGGACAAGCAGGGCTGGAGTTTGCAGGTGTACAGGGGTGCTTCCAGGTCCACAGCTGGGACATGACTAGCTGCAGGCCTGACATCTGTGTATGGACCTGCCTTATCAAATTGGCCCTCCTCAGTCTTGGGTTCCGCTGGGATTTCCCAACCTTCTACCTGGATCCCAAGCTTCCCCAAAAGACACTTTTGTTCATGGACAGCTGCCAACTTGTGTTTCTATAATGGGATGGAGGACTCCCTATTCCACTTTCTTGCTTACATCACTCCCTATATATACTTATAAATATTGCAGTACACCAGTTTTAACTAGTAAGGTTTTATGAAAAAAAATTATATTTTCAAAAGGCTTGGCTGCTTAACTGTAGCCACAAAATTGCATTTTATACTTTCTCTTTTAAGGAAGGTGTCCCAAGTTTAGAAGTTGGACACATGTCTTCCTCCTCCATTTCTAAAATGTGTACATGCTTTCTGTTCTGCTTCCTCTTTCTACCTTCTAGTCTATTATTTTCCTGTTTATGGAATAGAAGGTGTAGATTGGAAGGAAAAGTACTTGGAGAGGCTTGCTGCATAGGATAAGATTAAATAAGCCTTTAACCTGGCCCCATCACTCATCAGCTATATGATATTAGGAAATTTCTAACCAATTTGAAGCTCATATGTTTCTTTCTATTATTCTAAGTATAATATGGTCTACATAGCAGGATTGTAATGACTAGAACAAGGGCACATAGTAGGTACTCCCAAGTATTCTAGTTATAACAGTAGTGATTATTATTATTATTTAGATTAAATTAGGAAAAGTTGAGGATTGTGACTTTTCAGATCTCTATTCTCGAAGGACATTGATGAATTCCAGTGTCACATGGGTTATCACCAGGATTTGGGGTGAAGTGCAATACAGAATTTATTTGGCTTTAAAACTTTTTTCTTTCCCCTCGTTTATCTTTTTTAAATTTATTGGGGTGAATTTGGTTAAAAAAATTGCATAGGTTTCAAGTGTACAATTCAATAATACATCTGTATATTGCATTGTGTGTTCAACACCCAAAGTCATATCTCCTTCCATCACCATATATTTGACCCCCTTTACCCTTATCTGCACCCCTTCTTTTCCCTCTGTAACCACTAACCTGTTTTCTATGTCTACGAGTTTTTTGTTCATTTGTCTTGTTTGTTGCTTTCAGTTTTATATCCCACATATGAGTGAAATCATACCATTCTCTACTTTTTTTTCTCTATTTTGCTTCGCATGATAGTCTCAAGATCTATTCATATTGTCATAAATGGCAGTATTTCATCTTCTCTTATGGCTGAGTAGTATTCTATTGTATATATGTATCACATCTTTATTGAATGATCTATCAAAGGGCATTTCAGTTGTTTCCATGTCTTGGCCACCATAATTAATGCTGCAATGAACATCGGGGTGCATATATCTTTATGGATGTTTTCAAATTTGGGGGATAGATATCTAGAAGAGGGGTTGCTGAGTTATATGGTAACTCTATTCTTAATTTTTTGAGGAACTTCCATACTGTTTTCCATAATGAATGTGAATCAAAACCACATGAGATACTACCTTACATCTGTAAGAATGGTTATTATCAACAAGACAAGTAATAACAGTGTTGGAGAGATTGTGGAGGAAAAGAACCCCTCCTACACTGCTGGCTGGAATGTAAATTGGTCCATCTCCCTTTTTGAACCTCTCTTCCTCTTGTTCTCTTACTCGCTTCACACACAGTACTTTCATGTTGCTCTTTGGCTAACTTAGAGTTCATATTCCCTTTGAGACCTACATCATTTCATTCTCCAAATTTATTTATCCTCTCAATACCTAAATTAGAATTCTCTTTTTCTGAATCATTTCAATTGATTTATGTCTATATTATTAAAAAAAAAAAGATTTCCAGTCTATAATTACATTGGAAAATTTTGTATGTTTCTCACATTATTTTCAAAGATTTATTCTTGGTCAAATGCTATGTTTCATAGAGCTGGATCATTTTTATAATAGCCAGTAATTTTTCTCCTGTTTCTCTGATTTATTATAAAAATCCACCATGGTAGTCTAAGTCTTCATATTGCCTTGAACAAATTCCTCTTTACTTTAATTCCAAAGATTTGTTTTTAGTACATAGTTCAAAGTTTACCTGTTTAACTTTTAAATTATGAGGTATGATACTAGTTAAGTGTAGTTCATCTTTTCATATGATTAAAAATTTTAAAATAATCTGTGATCTTTTAAAATTAAAGGATTAAAAGCAGTAAAGAGTGAAAAATATTTCAAAGCTCATAACTGTAGACTTAAAATATTTGTAAAATCTAGTTTCTTCTTTTTCACAACACCATATGGTAATAGGACAAATAAAATGATATTTTCTCAAAGAACATTTCTTTTAAAACAGGTGATCAAGTGATATGGATTGGATACTATGGCTTAGTGTATAACCTGGTGAAAATGTCATGGGAACTTCGGGGTGATGAGGAACAAGATGGACTGGAAAACCTCATATGGCAAACATTACGGAAAACAAAGGATCATGAGAAAGACAGTCGGATCCATAATGCAGTAAATATAGCTCAGGTAAGACAAAACACTGGGCAATAAATTTGTACTCTATCACCAAGAAGCATTATTTTATTCTAAGAAGAAAGAAATGTCCACATTCAGTGAGTATCAGTGACTCACAGTTGAGAACACGATTTTTAAAATTTAATGCTGACCTATTTTTAGTTATGGATAAGAGGGTAAGCAGTCTTCTGATTAAACAATTTGAAGAGAGGAGTTGATTTTTGGTAAGAGTAATTGTTCTGCTTTGGGCTTGTGCCTTTGAGAAGCAGTTATAAGTATGCTGACCATGCATTTCAATTTGCAAAGGTTAGCCTGGGTCTGTGTCTAATTTTTCAGCTTCCTCATTAGTAGTGAATTAATTCACTCTCAAAAGAGTTTCCATTTGGATAATAAATTATTTAGTTTTCTTATTTATATTTATGTTTTTATTTTCAGCATTAGACATAAATTGCAAATCTGGACTTGCTAACACTAAAATGTTTTCTTTAAAGTTAAGAAAACAAGTTCTTGTCTTAGTTCTATTTGAATGACTGTAAACATATATGTTTCTTCACATTAAAAGAAAATCATTATGAAATTAACGATCATTTTTTCATAAAATACAAATGTGATTTTCTGGTGATGCATTTTCCGTATGGCATCTAATATTTCAAAACTCCACCAAACAGTTTTTTCTTCTCTATACCTTATTTTGATCCAGGGTAATTTGATTGTTATCCTAAAATACACCTTTTTTTTTTTTCTGTCACCAAATTTTCTGGTTCTTTCTAGCTTTCATAGGGACAATTTTTCTAACAATCTTAATGTCCTCTTTATCATTAACAATTTTGGGATGTGAATTAATGTTTAAAAAAGAAGAGCAAATGATGAATACATTCTGCCTAGTTGACTGTCAAAGCATATGGGTGGCTCATTATTATTATTGACAACACAAAGGATCTATCTCTAGAACAGATGTCTCCAACCCCCCCGGCCACGGACCAGTACCAGTCAGTGCCCTGTTAGGAACCAGGCTGTGCAGCAGGAGGTGAACGAAGTGCGCAAAGCTTTATCTGTACTTGCAGCCACTCCCCATCACTGCCTCAGTTCTACCTCAGATCACCAGGCATTAGGTTCTCATAGGAGCATTGGCCCCTGGTGCCAAAAAGGTTGGGGACTATTGTTCTAGATTCTTAGTATAAAACAAAATTTTAAACTCTGATTTTTAAAGTTAAGTCTGATTGGAACTATGGAGGACAATCTAAAAACACTCAGTCTATTCTTTAGATTCCTAATTTTTTTTTTTTATGGAAAAAGATAAACAGAGAGTTGCCTGCTTGAACTATATTATTTTGGATTCCATGGACTTTCTTTTATACAACTGCTTTGGTGTTGTCCTTGGTTTTAGATTGAGGTGCACAGAAAGAAAAAGAGAAAGACAATTATTGTGTCTATTACAGTCATGACCACTATATCACCTAGAGTTGCCTTCATTAGGATTTAGGAACAAATCTTCCTCAGTTTCATGTACTCTCTAAACCTTATTAGTGATTTTGTATAAGTGGTTTGCTAGAGCTCAAGCAATGGGAGCTAAATTTTTGGCCAGTTTCTAATAGAAATTGAAAAATTTATGTATTTTCTTCACCCAGTTCCATTCTCTTTCTCCTTCTCCTCCTCCTCCTCCCCTTCTCCATCCTCTTTCCCTCCTCCTCCTCCTCCCTCCACCTCCCCCTGTCCTCCTTTTTTCTGTTTCTGTGACACTCTCAATTATTTATATTATTCTCTGGTTTTGTATCTATTTTTATATGCCACTTCACATCTCAAATGGATTATACTGTAAGTAAATAAGCCAACTCAAATTTGTCATTTCTTTAATTAGAATTCTATTTATATACTTGTTTTTAGGGCTAATCATTTGGTGTAAAGTTATCTTTTTTCTTCAAAATTTTAATAAATATCTATAGATAATTACATTTGAAATTCATAAGTCAGTTAATCAGACAGAGTAAATATTTTTTAGATGCTAGATCCAAGTAAAGATCTTATTACTTAAGCAGTGAACACTGAGCATAAAAGAATAAGCAAAAGCATAACCACTAGATGTGCTGATTAGTTTTCATTGCTTAGTGAGGAAATTTTAAAAGATGCTTTCATTCATTTTAAATAGTAAATGTGTGGGAAGGCAAGTTTCCCTCAGAGAAAACCTAAATTAGAAATTTCTAAAAGCAGCGGTTTTATTAGTTTAGGCATGGTACATATTTATTATAAGAAATAAGTTTAATTTGTATTAGATGGATTAAAAGATACAATTCACTCTAGACTTATTTATATAAAACTTAGTTGTGATAGAGGCATTTAAATTATTAAACAATAAAATATATGATTTATGGATATAAATAATAAAATATCTAGCTGGTGACTGAAATATTACTTAATTTAGTTTGAATTCCCTTACTTAATACTAAGATACTACAAGTATCTAAAGCAAGAAATTATGTAAAAGCTTTCACCAAAATCATTAAAATATATGTATGTATTAAGTACTAAGTTTATTTTGCCATACTGAATTCTATGGAAGAAACAAAGAAGTCCAAAAAAAATGACTTTTAAACAATAAATTTTACTATCTCATCTGGAAGATACATTCTCCAGAAATAAATAAGGAACAATACAAATGGAATATTATATGTGTATCTAGTCCCATCAAAGTTCATAGCATACTATGGGAGTTCAGTAAATGTTTAGTCTCTAACTATTTTTTAAATTAATGAGAGATAAATTATTGTCACCTTTAAGTAGTATTTGAGCTGGAAACTAAATAATAAGTTACATTAAATGATTCAAGGAACAGAGTCAAAGAGAGCATCCTTTAGATAAGGAAATGTCATGAGCCAGGCAGAGATAAGAACAGTATAAGAGAAAGCCATCAGTTAACTTGTCTAGTTTGAGAAAAAGGTCTGGATAGTGGCTGTACCAATTACCAGAGGGAAAGGAGGAGGGTGAAGTAGATAAGTGTAAAGGAGGTCAAATATATGGTGATGGAAGGAGATTTGATTTTGGGTGGTGAACACACAATGTAATATACATATGACATATTATTCAATTGTATGCTTAAAACCTATACATATTTATTAACCAACAACACTCCAATACATTTAATTAAAAAATATTAAAAAGAAAGGAGAAAGTTCGGATTGGACAGCATAGGCATTAAATTGGAAAGGTATGTTTCACTTACCAAGCTAAGGTTTTAGAGATTTAGGGCTGGTGTTATAAAATAGAGATGCTAAGTAAAGAAATTCATTTGGGGAGAAAATAATTAATACTTTTTGAATTTCAATGGTTTTATGTTGGATAAAACTCATACATCCAATTTCCTATATATATTTTTAAATAATGAATTATTGCTTTGGAACTTGTGGTAGATCATTAGAGTAATTAATTGTGCCCAATTTACTCAAAATTCCCTTTATCCACATGCTTGCATCATTCCCTCTGCACTCAAATTCTAGGCTTGCCCATGTGACTTGATTTGGCTTAGAAGACAATATCAATATTATACAAATGGAGATTTGAAAAATGCTTAAACATTGATCCTTGTCCTCTTTTGTTCTCTTGGTATCCTGTAACTGCTATGTGAATAAGCCTGTTACCCAGTTGGTAAATGGGGGACAATGTGGCACAGCAACAAGTCATTATAGCTGATCCACTGCCCCTTCCAAGACTAGCCAATCCCCAATTGACCTAACCGCTGATCACAGACACATGAATGAGACCTGAAGACCAATTCTGCTGTGCCAGCTCAAATTGCTGACCTGTGGAACTATGGACTAAATAAATGGTTGTGAAGCTTCTAAGTTTCAGGGTGATATTTTTACAAAGTAAGGTTTTCTAATTGAGAGCTGCAAAATTAGATTATAATCTGATATATTGTCTAATAGAAATGTTTATTTCTTTCATGTTTATAATTTTTAAAAGGTATTAATAATAATAGCTAAGATTTGTGGGGCATTTTTACTGTGCCATGTGCTAAGCACTTTACATGCATTAATTATTTAATCCTCATGAAAACCACATTATGTGTGTGTGTGTGTGTGTGTGTGTGTGTGTGTGTGTGTATAAGTTATTAGGGTCTTGATTTTACAGATGAGAAAATTGAAACTTTAAATAAGAATAGTTAAACTTTTTGAAAGTTTATCTTTTGAACTTTCCCATGGAAAGTTCCTGTGGTAAATTACATTGTTTGACTTTCTTATGTTGAATAATCTTGCATTAAAACATTGATGATGATGTAATAACCTTTTAAATAATGCTATATTTCCTTTAACATTATTTTGCTTAAGATTTGCATCCATGTTTCAATAGTTCCATAATTTTTATTTCTTATAATATTTTCTTATAATGTAAGGTTTCGTATTAAAGTTATACTGAACTAATGGAATGAATTGGAAAGCGATTTTCTCTTTTCTCTTCTCTGGAAGAGTTTTGTAGTATTGTCATGATCTCTTCCTTAACAATTTTATAGAACCATACGATTTTGCTCATATGTGGGTTATAAAACCGAGAGCAACAAATGAACAAGACAGACAGACTTATGACATGACAACAGTCTAGTGGTTACCAGAGGGAAGGAGAGGAAGTAGGAAGTAAATAAGGGTAAAGAATGTCAAATATATGGTGATGGAAGGAGATTTAACTTTGGGTGGTAAACACACAATGCAATATACATATGAAGTATTATTGAATTGTACACTTAAAACCTATATAGTTTTATTAACCAATGTCACTCCAATAAATTTAATTTTTTTTTGTAGAATTCACAAGTGACCCCACTCAGTCATGAATACTTATAGAAAGATTTTTTATTGCAGATTAACTTTTCACAGTTATATACCTTTCTAGGCTTTATTTTTTCTTGCACCAGTTTTGGTATTTTTATTCTAGAAATTTGTTCATTTCATCTGCATTTTCAAAAGTTATTTTATAAAGTAATTTATTAATAAAACTTATTTTATAAAAGTTATTTTATAAAGTAACTTATCACAATATTAATGAATTTAATGTCTTTAGAATCTGTCATGATGTTCTCTCCTTTATTCTTGGCCCTTCTTATTTTTGCTTTTGTTCTCTTTTTAATGTCATTGTCAAGGGTTTATGAACTCTGTTGTCTTTTAAAAAATAACTTTTGATTCTCCTAATACACTCTGTATTATGTTTTATTTGTTTCCTTAGTATCTGATATTGTTTTTATATTTCCTTCTGCTAATTTCTTTTCATTTAATATGTTGTCCTTTTAAGAATTATTGAACTATATTACTTGTCACTTATTTTCTAATATGTGATTTTAACACTTAATTTTTCTCTACATGTAATTTTAGGTGTATCCTAAAAGTTTTGCTAAG
The DNA here is from genome assembly GCA_030015415.1 of Cynopterus sphinx. NCBI lineage: Eukaryota > Metazoa > Chordata > Mammalia > Chiroptera > Pteropodidae > Cynopterus > Cynopterus sphinx. Next base: position 65,758,639 of record CM057379.1, on the reverse strand, counting down.
TAAATATTTTAGTAATCATTCAGTTCAAAGGAATCTCTATTTTCTATTATTATGTCTCTTTTGAACCATGGGTTATTGAAGTTTAGGGCTTAATATCCACATATACGGAAATTTTGTTGTTATGTTTTGATTTCTAGTTCAATTTTGCTGTGCTCAGTGACAATACTCTCATCCTTATAAAACATTTTTCTTTATTAAAAGTGTACCTTTTCTATTATGAATAGAACCACAGTAGCATTCTTTCATAAGGGTTCTTTTGAATAGATTCTTTTGATTACATGTTATATGTACATCTTTTTATTTCAAGCTCTCTGAATCCTTATATGTCTTCTCTTTGGAGAAGCAATGTATTTTTAACCTGAAAATTATTGTCTTTACGTTTGGACCCTTATTCATTTTTACTTAATATCATTGCAATAATATATTTGCGTTTACTTCTACATCTTATTGTTTACTGTTCTATTTGCACCTCCTGTTTCTGGTTCTTTTATAAATTTCATTTTGTGCCTCTTTGGGGAAGTTTTTCTTTTTTTATTATACCGTTCCATCTCACCCTGTTTATTTGTTTAGTGATTACACATTCTTTTACTTGTTACCGCAGATGTTACAAAATGAATCCTTGGATTATTGAAGTTAATATAGAGACTTTATATTTTCCTGAACCATAAAATAGTCTTATAATATTTTTAACTCTATTTATCTCTTTACATCCACAATCTTTCTATTGAGCATTTTGATTGTGCGTGTACTTATCTGGCTGTTTTTTTGCGTGTGTGTTTATATATAAATATATTAATATTGTTTTATACACTCAGTATTCTTTAGATTTACCCACATATGTACATGTTTCTTTTTTTACTTTTTGAATCTCTGACCTTCTATATGGAATTACTTATTCTTCTACTCAAAGAAAACCCTTTTGTGCTTTTTAAAATTTTCTTTAAATTTTTTTTTTATTAAATGTAATATGGTGACATTTGTCAATAAAATTGCATTAGTTTCAAGTGTACAATTCAATAATCCATCATATACATATCACATTGTGTGTTCACCACCTAGTCAAATTTCCATCCATCACCTTATATTTGACCCCTTGACCCTCATCTACTTCTTCCCCTCCCCACTTTCCCTCTGGTAACCCCTAAACTGTTGTCAGTGTCTATGAGTTTTTGTTTGTCTTGTTCATTTGTTGTTCTCAGTTTTATAATCCACATATGAGTAAAATCATATGATTTTTCATTTCTTCTGAGTGGCTTATTTTGCTTACCATGATAATCTCAAGATCCATCCATGTTGTTGTAAATGGCAGTATTTCATCTTTTCCTATGACTGAGTATATTTCATTGTATATATCTATGCATTGGTGATATACTGGAGAGCATAGCTGCGTTCCCTTTCATATTCTTTTCAGGCGTATGTGCTGGTGGCTAGTTCTGTCAGTTTTCACTTACTTGAAAAGGTTTTTATTCAATTTGATTATAAAGATAGTTTTATTAACTAAGAATTCTGTTAGTATAGATAAGACATGAACTTAAATGTGTAATCAATTGTTTTGTTTATTCTTCTAGCCAGTGTTTCTCCTTCTATAGTTTTTATGACTTTGGTCATAATCTTTTTTCAGTTTATTATGTTGGTATATTTTTAATGTTGAATTGTATAATAACACCATAAAGTATAAGTAAATTAGGTTTCAGTAGTAATACTGTCTAAATTAACTCCTTACATTCTCCAAACCTAACTATTCAAAAGATCAAAGTAATTAGCATCTGTGCAGTCCTCAGTTTTTCTCTTTGTCATCCTATGCTTATACTCTGTTCTGTTATTTTTATGTGATCTTCTAATTTTCCTAATTTCCATAGCTGAAACTCTTTCCCATTTATGCTTAATTTCTTTCAGGAAAATAATATTCATATTTATTTCAGGTTTTAAATGCTACTTTCTTAAGGGATTTAGTAATGATACTGTAAAAAAAGTTAAACAACAAAATATCACATTTATGAATAAGACAAAACAAAACAATTTCAAAAAAATAATTATATTTGGTCTATAGGTTTAGTGTGTTTGAGCAAATATTCTGATGTACAAAAATTGTATTTTCTTCTCTGGAATAGTCTGAACACTTTCTAGATCAGTCATTTTTACAGGCTTGTTTAATTTTACAAGTAAAACATGAACATGATAAACTCGAGATTTCCTTTTCTTTTTTTGAATTTTATTTTGGCACTATCATGGCAACATATATTTACAGTAATAGGTTAGTTATTTAGTCCTAAACAACCTTAATTTTTCTTACTTACTTATTCCCAAATTTCAATGACTAACTTACCATTGACCTGTTATACTTATTTGGGCAAGTTTTATCGTATGAAATAGCTAGAAGCTTTCTTTTACAGTGATAAAAAATCTATCGGTCTTTAGGTGCTGGCTCACTGCTCAACATGAATAGAAAACATCTAGAAAAAAAAGAAATTTATACAGTGAAGTCTTGTGCCTCAGATACTTTGATCTAAAATAAAATGTGTATTCTACTCCGATTTCAGTAATGCAAGTATTTGTTTATAGCTAAGGCTTTATTTTTTAATTCTATTCCTAACACCTTTGACCCAGAACATTTTCTCATGTAAGATAGTTTTCATATTACCTACATAGAGTGAAACATAGTCTTAATTATAAACTAAGGTAAAGTAGGTAGGATTTATTTTATAAGAATCAAATATGCTTGAATTTTTATGAAATTAAGTAGAAATTTTATCTTTTATACTTTAAGAATAAATATGCAATTCATAAGATACATTGAATTTAATGAATGAAAGATTGTACTTAATACCTCAATTTATCTACATTACCAGTAAATCCATTACTAACTATATTATGTACTCTTATGTTCTGTACTCTTGTGTTTTTTTAAATTCATTATAGCATTCTATCATCTACAATTCGTGTTTTATTTGTTCATAACATTTGATGCTTAATGGAGGCCAGAGGAGAGGTGAGATGTTTAATAGCATATTTGAAATGAAAAACAATTCTAAATAAATTTCTAAACATGAACCCTTCAACTGACAAATTCAGTATAAACCCAACTGTTGTCTGAGTATTTGGGAAAGAAATAAAAAAGTGTCATATACTCGCAGTGGCATAATAAACAAATGTTAATTGATGTGTTTTGTTTGAAATACTTCCAGGGAGACTTGCAATGAGCAAGGCTCTTCTGTATAGGCAATTCAGCAGCATATGTTGGCACATCTAGGAAAAGTCATCATGTATAAATGCTTTATGCCATCTGGTATTATGACCTAAAATATCAAAAACAAATACATACAGTTAAAATGAGTATGTGACTTTATTTGGAGTACCTTTGACTCATCAGGTAAAGCACTTTGCATTTAACATTTCATGGTGAGATCTTCAAAATAAGGTTTGTTTTTATTCTTCATGATATTTCCATACCCCTAATGTACTCTATAAAGCATGAAAAAGAACAAACAACACTGTTAGTCTCTATTCTCTCAGTACCTATTTCTCTCCTCCTCCACATATGCCTCCTCTTTTAACATAAAATGGAAATTGAGTGTGGAAAGGCAAATGTATTTTTGGAAGAATATAGTTTTTTTAGATACTTATCAACAGAATTCTAATGTAACACATACATTGTTTTAAGAGAACAAAAATATTTGTAGATCTTTTACAATGCATCAGGCACTGTGCTAAGTATCTTACATATTTTCACTCATCTAAATTCTATAGCTCTCCTACCACCGTCATCACCAATACAGATAGGGGATCTGGGTCTAAACAGGATGCAATAAGTGACTGGTGGTTGATGCACCCAAGGGTGAGCTTTACCCAAAGGCTCTGACATTTTTATTACACTGTGCTCTCTCCAATGTTAAATATAAACAAAGAACTAATATTTATTGAAAAATTATTTGCATGCCAGATACTCTGCTAGAAAATATGTTCAATTTTTGTGTTTAATTTTACAATGATCCTGAAAAAAGAGAGTTTTATTATCATCCCATTTTAGGAATAAGGAAACATGCTCAGAGAGGTTAAATAGCTTGTGCAAGATCTCACAGGATATTCCCAACTAGTCCCTTTCTTAATCTACTACATCAATCCTTCTTACACTTTAATGTGTATATAGGAGTAGGGCCTGAATTCTGCATTTATAACATGCTCCTGAGAAGAAATGACAATAGTGAAGGTCTAAGGACTACAGTTTTAGCAGCAAGGAGTTACTCATGCCTCCCTCCTTGGTGAGATTTTATAACTCCTGTAGGAAATAGTCTTCTAAAGACTATCGGTGAGTCACTTACATTTAAATTTTGAGGTTTAAAGAAAAAAATTTATATTATTTTTTTTTCCACAAACAAGTCAAATATTCCTTGCACTAAGATTTCTTAAGTACATGTGAAGACAAAAAAGAGACACAAAAGACAGAGATAGAATTTGCTGCAAACTGTGCTGTAGCAGCTTAACATTTCTTTCTCTTTCAAGCTCATGTCAAGGGTAGTGTGAGTTAGCTTGAATCATAGTGTGTTTGCTACATTTTCCTAATTATTGATGGAAAATTCAGAACTCTGGTGAGACTCTTCTTTTCTTTTGTACTGCTACTACACCATAATTCCTTGGGGGAATTTCCCCTTGTGCTGACTTAACTACCTTCCTCCCAACCATCTTTTATGCCCAATACAAGGACATGCCCCTGCATATGGTTAGAATATACGTGTGTGAAAGAAATATTCTTCAAGAATGCTACTTTTTCTTTTAATACTAAATCAGTAAAATTAACATAGATATTCAAAAATTGCCATGTGTTTCTTAATAAAAATGTCAAGTTTCAACAGTGCAATATGGAAAATACTGAATTTTAAAGCCTATGTGGGCATTGCTAAAAAATAAGGACCAATGATTAAATTGTAAATGTATAAATAATGTTTAAAGATGGAGTTTGAGGCAATGTTTATCAGCAGGCTAAAGAGTAGTAAATTCATGAATTTGGACTCTATTGTAAATGGTGGTCATTACTATTTTGTGTATATCTACATCCAGCAAATACAGATTTATATTTATGTATAGTTGGCAGTTAAGTCACTGAATTGTAATATTAGAATAATGGTTTTAAGAGAAAAAGGAAGAATTAAAAAAAAGGTTTCTATAGACATATAATCATGATCCTATCTGACATATCTGCTAACGTAAAAGTGGCAACATAACAAAATTGTGTTCATCACAGCAGAGGTTGGATCAAGTCTTCTCTGGGTTGGTGGTGGGAAGAGCAGCAAAGGCTGGGGCATTAGCTCTCTGTCTTAGGGAAACCCTGAAAGGAACTGACACCTGTAGAGCTCACTATCTGCTAGACAGATGATCCTCTGTTGTCTAAGTAAACACTCACAGAACTCTGAAAGGAAGCTATTATTCTCATATCAGAAATGGAAAACAAGATGGAACTAAACTAAGCACAAAATATAGGCCCGGAGAGATTAATTCAATTTCCCGGGCTTACGTGGAAAAGCCAGACCTTTTTTCAGATCTTTCTAACTGCAAATCTCATATTATTTCCTGGCTACTTTCTGCAGGAAAACAAACAAACAAACAAACAAACAAACAAAACCTTTTATAGATCAGGAAATGATGCACTTGACCGAAATTTGAAACTACATTTTTTTTTTAAGTTGAATGCCTTGGACATCAATGGGGGAGGCATTACCTGGGCTTTCAATCAGGGAAACCATCACAAAATGCAGGAAATTACTTCATTTTGTTTCTTGAGAGAGCCGACATCTGAATCTGGAACCTATCCAGTCTGGGAGGGAAGAAAGCAAGGAGCCAAATGAGGCATGAGGAAAAGGGCATCAAGATTCTATAATGCAGGGTCATGCTACCCTGGAAAAAATGTATTTTGCCAGAAATTATGTCATAAGAAGACATTTTCGTTGGTCCATTTATTTACTCACTCATTTATTCATTCATCACTCTCTTTGTAATAGAAGAGCTCATAGTAACATGTTTGAATAACACTACATATTGTTATTGATTTTTAAGTACCTTTTCTTATGAAAATTAAGCCGTGGAAGCTAAGCAGAATAAACAACCCAGGTTTTGTGATTATCATTTTACAGATGAACCTGCAGAATTTAAGAAGTTAAATAATGTCCTCAAAGTTACAGTTTTATTTGTTGCTTCAAATTGGATGTTCTTTCTAGGATTTCCACCTATATACTGAACTTAGTTTAGTTCCTATATACTGATTCTAACATCCAGGGATAATTGAAATCAAAGATATTTTAAGAAAACAAATGAGAACTGCTGATCAAGTTTTTTTTTTTCCAAAACAGTAAAAATAAGTTCTCTATAAATTTCAACATTAATTTTCTAGCATTTTGAAGTTATTTTGAGTCTTTATTTCATTTTTTAGTGCTTAGCTACTTGTATGATTTTTTAACCTTTTTTTTTTTTTTTGGCATGTTTTTCCTTCCCATCCTCTTTCACAATCATCCATATTTACTTACTTGCTTACTGCTATTTTCTGCATTACTTTAACCCTTTATTTTTTTAGTATAATGAGATCGTTCTCATTTTTTTTTTCCAACTATAATTTTATCTAAATCATGCAATAGTCAGTCTTTAAGCAGTAATTTCATGGAATCAGGACTGATCTTGGAATCCTAAAGAAGGAAGTTAGATGTTCATATGCAGAACATTTTCCACTTCGTTTTCTACCACAGTATCGATAGGCACATAAAATGATTCCTGAGTGACTAGTAATAAGCTATGTGAAAATGGATAATATTGAACAAAAAGTGTGAAAACTTAAATGAAAGGAGGTAGCATTCAATTTATTTATGAGAGAGAATTCCTAACATAAACCTATTGTGAACATTTTTAAAAGTATAGTATATGACGTTTTGAAACTTACATCTTCATCCATTCTTACTAATTCTTGCCAGGGAAAATAGCCTCTAGCTATTACAAAAAAAAGAAGTTATTAAAAACCAGTCATGGACATTATTGAACATAAATAGGAAAATACAGAAAATAGCTCTTTCCTGAGTAAAAACTGCATGAATATTGTGGAATTTTTGTGTTCATTTTATTTTTTTTTGATATTAGAACATGTTCAATTTAATCTAAATTTGAATTATAGGTGCAAAGCCCTTTTGTTTTATACTTAACACAAATTTTGTTCTATAGAAATTTTCGGTTGACTTCAAGGAAAGTTTAGATTATGCACAGAGCAATGAAATTCTTATTTAATAAAACATCTACATTACTTCAACTGCTTGCTTAATTTCTTTTAAAATAAATTTTATAAATTCTTATGAAATTCTTGCATGGGATGTGTAAAAATTAAAATAGAAATTATATCACTAAATTTCCAAATTTTATTTTGCTTATTTGTTTAAAAATTGTTATAATTGTAAAAATCATTTGGGAAACTACATTTTTTTCTTATAAAGGTTATTTTTATTTGATAGGAAGAATGCAACATCGGTCAAATAAAACAAATATATATTTTATCTTTTATTTAATAATACATCATTTCCCTCTGCATTTAATTTCATTTTAACTGGTTCCTTTTTCTTTCCTTTCAACAGGCTGAGTTAAATAACCTAATGGATCCTTTCACTAGTTATGATACAAAAGTTTCATCAAATGTAGGGGATGAAATTTTCTCCAAATATATAGGATGGAGAATTGCCAACACGCTTTCCAAGTTATTCTTCTCCTTCAATGATGCCCATATTCTTCCTTTGAAAAAACCATTGATAAAATGGGATCAAAAGAAATACCTGAATAAAAAGCAGCATTTCATGAAGAAGAGAGTTCTACATTTTACTCTAAGGTAAAGTGTTATTCAAAATAGTCCTGTTATTTTAAAACATCACATTTCAAAGTCATAGAAATTATATATAATCAAGAGCCACATTATTTAACACAGTTTCTCTTTATTAATTCAAATCTTGGCTCTACCACTTCTTAGATATTTTATCATGATATTTAACATAGAAATTATATAATATAAATCAATGTTTTGATACGTGAAAGCCTCCTTCCCATTGCTTACCTTCATTTGCCTAGTTTACCCCCATCTCTCCCTATCACTAATTGCTTCCAGGGTCTATAAAAAATATAAAAGATTATAAGTACATTTTAAATTTCTCTCCATTTTTACATGAAAGTTAGCATACTAAATATACTGGTTGCATTTTTCACTTAACTTCATTTTTTAGAGATTTTTTCATGCCAATACATAAAGAATTCTCTCATAATTATTATTTTTAACTATTATGATGTTTTCCTTAGTAAGGATGTACTAAAATTTATTTAACTGATTTCCTGTTGTTTGGCATTTGGTTGGTTTAGATTGTTTGCTACTACAGACCAGCACAAAAGTAACCTTTCACATATATCTTTTTACACATATATGATAAATTCTCAGAAGTATAATTGCTGTGTCAGAGGGCATACCCTTTGTAACATGAGTAGATATTTACAAATTGCCTTATAGAGGTATTCTACAAATTTAATGTATGAGAGTGGCTGTTTCTCTTTAGACTTTCCAACAGATATTGTTGACAAACTTTTGGGTTTTGACATTCTGAAAAGTGAAATATAGTTTCTAAAATTAGTTTTTATTTTTATTTTTTTTAAGATGAGTGGTTTGAAACATCTTTCATATGTTCAAAGTTATTTTTTCTTTATATGAAAAATAATTCCTTACTCTTTTGCTCATTTACCATTGAATTTTTATCTTTTTCTTTTTGTTTGCAAGAACTGTTTATCTATTAATCTATGTGTCAGTTTGTCTATGGTAAGATCTATAAATATTTATCTTTTCCACCATTTTTATCTTTAAATTTTGCTGATATTTTCTTGCCATACATTCTTCTACATACTATAATTTATAAAATTTTCACTATGATTTACAGGTATTTTGATCTATTTTGAAAGCTCTTTTTATTTTAAGATTTAAATTTGTCACATTGTCTTCTAGTACTCTTAAGAATTCATTTTGAAGATTTTAGTCATTGGTCCAATGAGAGGTTTTTTTAGTGTATGGTATATGAGGTGTCTCTCCAGATGGCTATTCAGTGGTCCTAACATTTATTGAGTCATCTACCTCCCTTTGACATTAAAAAAAATGTTAAATACTATCTTTATTAAAAACTAAATTCCCACTTTTTTTTCTATGTTTCAAAGTAGTTTCAGTAATTTGGAATGATCTACTCTTTCAACTCCGGTAGAATTTCCTCTTCAGACATCAGTACCTTATGCCTCTTCTAAGGGTAGCTATTTATCAAATTTTTCTATTTTATATAGCTATTGGCAAGGCTGATATTCAGCTATAATGCACAGGTACAGCTAGATTCCTTTATTATTGTTTGAGGCCCCTGTCATAAAATTATCTAGTATATCAATCCTGAATGTCAGTCTCTTTTTTCTTAAGTCAATTTTAGCAAGTTATGTTTTCTCTAAATATTATTTTCATCCCATTTTTCAGAATTTATTGGGCCAGATTAAGGTTTCTTTCATTCTCTCTGTTTCTGTGGTTGTTCTGTCTTCAAACAATTCTTACTTTTATATTCTCCTTTATTAGTTTATTCAGTGTTTCTTCTATTTTATATATTTTTTCAATGAACCAGATTTTGTATTTTAACTCATGTATTATTGTTCATATGTCTATGAATCTGTTACTACTTCTATTCTTTGCTCTATTATGTGGTTCATTTTCTAATTTCTTAAAGAAGATGCTAAATCATTTTCAAAATTTTTTTCTTCACCATTTGTCTAAATCATTATTTAAGTTCCAAAATTATGGGACTCTTGTTGCCCAAAGGCAGACTTTATTGCAAGCATTATAATTTGGGTGGAACAAAACTAAACAGGCTTTCCTTTTGTACACAGTCAACAGAAAAAAGACATACTTGAGAAGAGTTTTGACAAAGATTTAAGAAATTTTAAAAGAACTTTAATATCATTGAGGAAGATATGTAAATTTGAGATTAAGTATCACACAGCTTCTACTTTAGTAGTTTCAGGTACAGAATTAAATATTATAAAAATGTTCTTCACCATATATTATACATATTTATAAGACTGCAATATGATCAAGGTGCAGTGAAAATGCTAGCTTCAAATGTCATGAATATTACTATTTACTTTAGAATCCCCAATGTCTTTTGTATATTTTTAAGGACAACAGACATGAAAGAAAAATCAATCTGGACCACAAAGAGAGGACATTGAACAAGTATACTATGGTTTCTCATTTATGGGAAATTAAAGAAAGGGATAGTAAGGGAGAAACTAGGAAACAAGAAGAAATTGGATATTGACAAAAGGAGATTAAAGAAACAGAAAGTGAAAGGGTAAATAGATGGTGAAAAGGCAAATAGAGGTGAATGGTGCCTAATGAGACATGTAAAGGAAAGACAGAGAAAAGGAGACATATTGAGAATGCTTAAAATAGCAGAATGAAAAAATAACAGTCACAAGCAGAGAGATAAAAGAGACCAAAAGGAAAGGGAGATAAAATAAGTAAGAGGAGAGACATGCTGAGAATGAAAGATATGCACATGATTTGGAGAAGGGGGGAGAGAAGAGACAAAAGAGGGATTGGGTTAAGACCCAAAGAGTACTATAGGTTTTGAAATATTAGTAAATTAAGCTTCCCATCAGAGCCTACAGTTCACTATGTAAATGATAATCATTCCTCACTGATCTTTGAAAATGTTATCTCTTTATCTTTCTTTCTTACAGCTCGTTATAGGTCCTAGCAATTAAAGTTACAGTCCTTGAATCAGATGAGAGAGCCCTAGTGTCATGGCCATCTGGGCCTCTGTCTAGAGGAAACACCTCAGTGTAGCACAGCTCCCAGGGTGACTTTCACATTGCACCATTCACACTATAGTGAATGTGAAACAGTGCCCCCTGGAGTTGTGCATATTTCTAACTCCAGTTGGGGCATACTAATCTCTGGGTACAACAGAGTTGAATAGAGTAGGGCTGTCACTCAATAACATCAAGACAAAAGTGAGTTCAGGCCTGACTGAACAGTCTCTATTTTCTATTAACAGTATGGGATAATGGGACATACTTGCTTTTAAAAAAAATTGTTGGAAAGCAAATTTAAATGTAAGCTATGTGTTGAAAATATGTCACTAGCTCAGTAAACATTAACCATAGGAGATTTTATTTTTTTCCATTTGTCAATTCTCCATCTATTCAGCAGTCCCATAGCTAGTTCCATTTGTTAGTTCTCCATCTCCTCCTACTTCCAGGTCCACAAACTGGAATTAATACACTTAATGAATATCTGAGCATGTTGAAGGCCCATAGGTAAAGCACAAAGTTATAGTTTAAAGCCCATTATATGCTCAGATCATTTTCATTTCTGAAAGGTCTTCATGAAGAGGGTCATAGCACCAATTCCTTGGCAAGTATTCCTAGAAATCTCCAGTTTGTGTTTTCAACAAATAGCAATGTGAAAGACAGCAAGAAAGCCAACATTTAAGAGCTCCTACAGAAGAGGTGGCACATTTAAGAGGTGGGAGGACAGAAAATTTAAGATATGTTTCTTTATTGCCTTGGAGCACTAAAGTATATTTATTTCAGTGCGTAGATTTGCAAATTTACTAGTAAGAATAAAATGGGAGCTTTTGGGGAGGGGTGGGGAGGCTTTCTTATTGATAAAGCATCTGCTTCATCTCATGACCTATAATTTGTTCCAAAAACATTTTTCCTCACTTGTGTTTCTAGCCTATAAAATTTTTTAAAATCAGGAATTCTGTTTTTTATATATTTATAAACATATATTTTGCTCTGAATGACTTGCAGATTTGACTCCTTTATAAAATTTTCAAAAGAAAATTCATTATTTTGCTTCTATATATTGATTTTTTTTTGTTTTGTTTTAAGTTAGTGGAACATGCTATTGATGCATGCTCTTTTTGCCCCTCAGCAGTTTTTTAAAAATGAAAAAATCATTATGGTTCTTTACTATGTCATAAAAGCTGCAGCCAAAAAAAAAAAAAAAGGCATATAGTATAGTATTTTCAAAGCACAGTATTTTCATTTTCCCTCTTTGTCAGTAAACCTATCTTAAATTTACCTTAAGGCTGAGAATTCAGAATGCTGAAGGCCAAATTTTCAAAGACCAGTTCCCACATCTGCACTTTCGGGTTGCGTAGATTCTGAGGTTTCTTGTAAATGTATTTTCTAAGCTTATGCCTTGAATCACTAAAAATCACAACTAATTATGTGCATATATATAAAGACTAGGAGGATATTAACCTAAAACTTAATCTCTGATTATACTTAGTCTGCTCAAATTTTTATGTGAAAAGACTTCATTCATAAGACCAACATCTGGAAGAGATCCTCGCTGAAACTAACACGAACAGACTAAGAATATTTGTTGTCATTTAGATAAGAAATTTTACATGGCTGACTTCATAAACAGGGTGGTTGCACTCAAGGCTACTGCGTGTCCTCCAGAGCCTCCTTTATAAATGGAGCTATCTCCCGAGTAGTAGAACTAGAAGGTGCTAACATTTATTAAATGGTGACAAAGTGGGGAAAAGTAGATACCACAATGTCCCATGAGACAGCAATGGTCAGCAAAAAGGAGTATGTGGTCCTCTTTTTTCATTATCTCATTGAGAGGTGTGCTGGATTCAAGAGAAGCAATTGAGCATTCATGGGGTTTGCGTTTTGAGGGAAGAGACCCTGCCTGACTGCTATCTATGTATAATGTAATATAAATATGAAAATGACTTTTAACGAGTAAATAATGTAAGTGTGAAAATGACCTTCTTAAGGAAGAAATGAAAACATTTTAGTCTCAGTTGCCAAGCCATCTGAAGTTGGGCATCAGCTAGATAGGAGATGCTAGAAATACGGTGACCCAAAATCTGGAGCTCTTGGGAGGGGCCATTGGGCTTCCTTGGGAAGTTGTGTTTGGGATAAACTCCATCAAATGGGAGACTCCTAAGATCCCTGTTTCTAGCAGTGAGTTACCAGACAATTTAAGATGAGTCTCCAATGTCAGAGCTGAACAATTCTGTTTGCCACCCACATGAAGGCATTTTATAAACAAAGCATTGTGATGAACATGACCCTCAGATGTAAATATAATTTTTAATCCATTTTATAGATTTAATATATCTAGAAAATCTTCATTTTATAGATGCAGATACTGAGAGGCTAAGTAATTTGCTCAGAGTCACAACTACTATGTGTAGGAATTTGAACATAAACAAATGCATTCTGATTCCCTAATTTCTTCCCCTTACGTGAACTTTAGCTGCTTTGTTTCCCTTGATGTGAACTTCAGTTGAAGTTAAAGACTTGAGAGCAGTTTTAAAAGACTTATCCTCAGATCATAAAAAAACTTATTTATTTATTTGTTTGTTTATTTATTTATTTATTTATTTATTTACTTATTTTAGTTTCTGTCTCTTGATTTTCAGAACTTAATTTTGATGAAGGGACATTTTTTTCTGGGTCTTGCATCTCTCTAGTTAATATTAGGAAATCTCAGTCAAGGAAGAAGCACTTTCCAGGGGTTCAGTATGATTTTGACTGAAGCCAATGGAGGAAAAAATATACACATATAAAGTATATTTCATATAATGTGTAAATAATATATCATATAATATGTTATGTATTATAATTATATTACATATTATAACTATATAATTATATATGTACATACACAGAGGAAGAGTGGTATTAAAAAGGAGTTTCAAACAATTCTTTGAACTTTAAAAAACTGATTAGATCATCAGCTTAGATCACCTAAAGTATAAAAACTTCTAGAGATTAAAGTGTTCAGAAAGAGTAGTAATATGGTATACTATATATAATATATGTATATCTATGTACACACAGGAGAGATGAATTTCTATCCTCTAATGAAACATTTGCATATATCAAAATACCAAGGAATTACGAAGGCAGATTGTCAGTTAGATACAAAACTCAATGGCCTTTCTGGTTATTTCACAGGCTTACAGGACTTTAAAAATTTTTACTAGTCTTGTCAATTCTTTTTTTGAAGACAAGATTTGTTAATGATACATTAATATTATTAGCAATGGCACATTTTCTTCTATCAGTTTATCCAACAAATAAGGTACAGTGATATGCACTTAAGGGATTAATATGCTCCATATACTCCATTTTCATTTGCGAAAGTAAAACACAATCCAAACAAGTTAACAAGACTATGTGAAAATGTTTATGCCAAGGACTGCTATGAAATCAGAGGTCTCAGAGAAGGTTTAAGACATTCTCTGAACAGGCTTCAGGTGTTTTGTGACGTGGAGCCCAGTGGGAAATAGCAACAACCAGGAGGGTGTGATGGAGACACAGGAGAATGAGAGAAGGTAACAGGATTATGTGAAAATTGTGTGACACATCTCATGTCTTCATGCATGTCTTCATTATCTCCAAACTATATCGCTGCTACATTTCTAAAATTTCTGCATTTGTTTATAAATTTGGTGTGTGCTGCAGATATGTCCTTCTTCCCAAAACTCTAATTTTCACATTTTAAATCCCCTTTTAATTTGTTTTTTTTTTAATCTTCTAGCTCCTTCTTAAAAGCATGTATCAACATCCAACAGTAATCATGCCTTATATTTTTAATAAATTGTCATATATCCATTTATCATTCTGAACAGCTTCCACTTTCAATGGCAACTCTGTCACTGCAATATAAGATCAGTAATTGCTAAGCATCCATCATATTTGAAGTGATATGTCCCTGAATTCTTGGATATTCACAATAGTTCACTAACCTGAATCCTGTTGAGCTAGAACTAATGTCGAGTAATCTCTTTCTTTTTCTTCTTTTTTTTCTACATAAAGCCATTCAAAGAAAAAAGCCTATCTTTAGTTTTGTAATTTTACTAAACCATTTATACAAGTAAACCAATATTGTCACACAGAAGTCTAAGCACAGCTGGCTGACAAATCAACCAACCATTAGCATACTGATTTCAAGCAAGGAGAACTTGTGTTAAGTGAATCATAGCCAAAAAAAAAAAAAGTCACATATAATAATTTCACTAGCTTTTCTTGCTGGGCTATAAATAGCATGTGTTGCAGCAGCAGTAATTTTCAGGAGTGACTTTCTTAAGGCCAAGCATCTAAAACAATCTAACATAGTCACTCTCACAAAATCCCAAATGCCCATGGGTCTTATTCCTACAATACTCACCTCCTGTCCCTTGATAAAATACAGAAAGAAGGACAATAAACAGTGAAGTCCACTTGGCAGTTCCATATCTGGCTGGGAGAGACTAGCCTGTGAAGTGATGCAGCCCACGGCGTAGGCAGGGTGATTTACCCTACTCTGAGAACCTGGCCAGCAACTCTGTTAATATTCTATGTATTGGCCTCTGAGGCATTTTAGTCAAGTGTGAGTTGGACTAAACCAGACTGAAGACTTTCTAGGTTTGTTTTCAGTGTATTATTATGTTGCAGCAATGGTGTGAATGTGGAGGAGGTAGGGGAGCGGCAGAAATGGCAGCAGAAGCAGTAATCACAACTGAACAAGCTTGGGCCCCCTAAATCTACCAGCAAGACCCTCTGCTTCATTTTTGAAAAGCTTCCAATATCTCTATATTCATTGTAGCTGTCCTCAGTTATCACATAGAACTTGCTGTCACACAGTTCTAAACACAGCTGGTCAAAGACTCAACCACACGTTAAGCATACTGTTATCAAACAGGGGGAGGCTGTAACTAGTGCATGCATATAAAAGAAAAAAATCCGTAAAATAATTTACAAGCTCCCTTTTTCCTTCTCTTTTTCAATTTTATATACTACTCTATTAATAATCCCAATGTTAGGAAAATATTTAAGTTCTGGATGACAGCATATGCAGAATATCCACTGATATGACAGAAGCCCAGATAGCACATAGTATTACTGTAACTTCTTACAATCCTGGCTTCATAAGCAGTCACTTTAGCCCTGTGTTTCAGAGTTCTGGTTGATACTAGTTCAGATTTGTTTGAGAGTATGATAGAGTGACAGGCTCAAGGTACTGGTAGTTTAGCTGGATGACATAAAATAGAAAAATAGAATTGCTTTTTGGAAGAATGTATGCACAAAACACTATGTATAAAGGAAAAAAACATAAT
This sequence comes from Cynopterus sphinx, assembly GCA_030015415.1. Taxonomy (NCBI): domain Eukaryota; kingdom Metazoa; phylum Chordata; class Mammalia; order Chiroptera; family Pteropodidae; genus Cynopterus; species Cynopterus sphinx. The sequence goes on along the minus strand of CM057379.1, from coordinate 65,742,479 downwards.
TAAATTAAAGCACTAGGGGATTCTCAAGAAGATATTTTCTCTCTTTCCTTCCCATGGTCAGGGAGGCATCTAATCCAACCATGACTCAGTGGGGTTTCCAGTCATCAGAAATGGAAATTATTCAGTGTTCATATGTTTTGTTGCTGAGCAAGCCTCACTGTCAGAGCACCATCCATATCTTTCACCTTTAATTGTGACTATATGTTACCAGAAGAGTGAGAATTGGACAAGAGGGCAGTTAATTTGATTGATGTAGACAACCAAAGTGGGTAATTAGACCCCTGAAATTTCCTTTAGGACTTGAATGGTCCTATTTGGCTGTCTCAGTGAATCACGACATGGGATAATTGCCATATTTTCCCTCCACATGTGGACAGCCACTCTGATACCGTTTTCTTAGACCACTTGCATTGAGATTCTATTGGAGACTAAGGTGATGAGGGGTAAAATTATGTTGAAGTGGATTTTTAAATCAACTAGATTTAATACGAGGGAATATAGGCTCTCACGCACACAGAAAAGCAGAAACGAACCACCACCACCATAACAATTAAGGTTGGTAAAAAAAAAAAAGCCACTTTAATACCCACTGTTATCTATCTGTAAGGCATAGTAGAAAGCAAACTTCTAGACTTTTTGTATAACTGGGACCACAAAAGATTACTATGTTTGGCACTGTCTTGGAAGAAAATAGGTTACTACTATTAGAGAGTCATTGAGGATGAAATAGGTGCAGAACAATGAAACACCCTCTGTGTTTTAATGAGAAGGGAATTTAAGAAATTAGGTGTGCAAGTCTGATTTGGACATGCAAGTAGAACACTGATTTGGACTCTGTTGTACCAACCATGTCCCTCCACCTCTCATTCTTCTTTCCTTTATTAGCACTCCTTTACCCCTGCTTGAATTCTGGTAGACATTTGCTTGGAATAACAAAAGGAGAACAGTTAAGTTTACTATAATTTTATGAAATTAAGCATGCCTTTTTGAGAACATCAGGAGTGCTGCAGGCCTATCATTTCTTCCAGCTAGAGCCAGCGTGAATATTTTACATTAGTGGATTATGTTGCTTTGCTTCCTCTTCTTCCCTAAGCATCATGATCACTGAAAGGATTTGTCCTTGACTAGGAGCTGGAGAGTTCACTTCCAGCTGTGAGGAGGCGGACCAGTCAAAGCTGTCACCTGTTTTTAGAGCCATTACCATGAGAAGCCATAGGAGTCATGTGGTCCATGCCCTTATTGTATTAGAGGAAACTACGATTTCACAAAGTTACCTAGGAGATAAGGAACAGGACAGCAGACTTGGAATAAGAATCCAAGATTTTCTCACTCCTGTATGATTCAATATTTGAAAAACTTCCATAGTTTTCACAGAGTTGTAGCAACATTCTAATGGTTGAAATAGACTATTTTCAAAGAGCACATGGATAGGAATCAGCTACATTTTTGTTAAATTCTTGAACTAAAATCTTTAGGGACTTGTATGAAAATAAATGTCTAGTTATATTTATGTAGCAATTTTTGAATTATCATCAATGCCACAGCTCAGCGATGCTCCTCCCCCCACCCCTGCTGCCAGTTCCTGCATCAGCATCTCTTTTAAGCTTATAAGAAGCCACTTTCCTCTGTTTAAGAAGCTATCTTAAAATGTGTTCTCCACATTTATTTTTCTTATTGGTCTTCTATAGCTCTGCATCTCAAAGGAGAGTTTTAACAGAGGGTAGTAAAATGTCCACATTATAAAATGAAAACTAATACAAAAACTTAAAACAATTAGGTTAAATGGCACTGCCTAAGATACCTATTAATCTAAAAATAGAAAAATAGCTATTTTTATTTATAGCTATACAATACATACTGTTTCATGCTTACAAACTGCTTGATTTATTTAGGCTTATAAACTGCCAAGATATTCCAACATATACATTGTATTATTTGCAAATAATAAACAGGAAAAAGAAAGGAAAAATAGTACATACAAAGTATCAATTATCCCATGTTCTTATATGATTTTAAGGTTCAGTTCCTTTTGTAATAAAAAGTCAGGGCATCATTTTCCTGTAAAAACAGCCACACAGCTCCTTTTAATGCTCAGTCATTTGACAACCACACAGATTAGTATTTTTTAAAGCAGAAGATAAGATGAAGGAGAACATTTGCTGAGAATTCAGCAGCAAAATTTAAGGCCTGCTCTGTATTTTTTACTTATTAGGCTAGAAGAATGGGCTTGTGGAGAAACATAAAGATCTTGGCCAGATTCATCCTGTAGAATTTCAATGTAAGCAAACTGAGCAAACTAGGCTCTGGGTGCATATAGCTGAAGCATCTGCATGAAAAGTGATTTAAATCATTAAATTAAATTAAATGAATGAGGTTCACAATGATACATATTTTTATGTTGGTCTCGGTCTTTCAGGAGCCTAACTTTTCTCTTGAATTCTGTACTCAGGTGCATAATCATCTACGATTTATTTGTATTTAGATGACCTGACCAATACCTCAAATTCAACATATCCAAATTTATCTCATCTCCCTCTGACCCAAATCTGCCTATTCTGTAATTTTCTTAAATGGAAAAGTTCATCTTTCCATGAACTCAGACCTTGAAATCATTCTTATCTTTATTCTACTCATATTCCATGTTCGGTCTATTAGACAATCAATCCTGAATCTTTACCTTCAAAATATTTCCAAAATTTTTCACTACTTTCACTGTTTCCACCTGATTCAAAAAAGAGAAAGAAAAGAAATTGACGTTTGGGTTGAAGCGGCTTTTATAAAGCCTTGCAATAATGATAAAAATAGTGGGAAGCTAAACATAGCTGAAATCTCTCCTGTAGGCCAGGCACCTTGCTAAGTGCTGGACACATGGTAGTGAATCAAATGCTACCCATCTTAATATATCGGCTAAAATGGAGGACAGATCAATCAATGAACAAATGAGGTAAGTATAGATTATTTTAAATCCCATGAGTGAAATTAACTGGGTGATAAGATTGAAAGTAATTGGAGGATTCCATGTTAGATAGCCAGCAAAGATCTCTCTGAGGGAGTGATTTTGGGTAGAGACCTATTGGAGGAGAATGAGCCTACCTTGTAAAAGAGACTGTACAGAGGAACAGCGAGGGCAAGGCCCGGGTGAAGGAGAAGGTTCATTGCATTTGGTCACAAAAAATATGATCAGTGTAGATGCAGAGTAGTGAGTGAGGGGGAGGAAGGAAGGGGATCAAGTTGTCACTGAAGTCATACCTTCCTGGGCTATAAATCCAGATAAAGAGTTGTGCTTTCATTCTAGTACAAAATGAAGTCATTGGAAGGTTTTAACCAGAGGAACAGAGCCAATTTAACTTTTAAAAAGAAGAGATTATGGTCTGAAGATGAAGGCTGAATTAAATTGACATTCCCCCTATTTCTAAATCTTCAAGATTTAAAAACTGGTCTTGAAAATGATCTTGGTTTATATTAAATGTCTATTGAAACTTGATTTGCTGGGAACTCTTCTTTCCAACCACTGACTGGAATTTCAGTTTACATCTACAGCCATGTTATTCTGCCAGTTTCAGCCCCTGGGAACTGCAGAAATTCGCTGGTAAACCATTTCTGGCCTGATGAGGGCAACATTTGATCAATTCATTCAATGGGATTGGAATAATTATAAGAATAGAACATATTTGAAACGATACCGATATTTTTCAATCTAAAATTTTAAGGCAATACTCTTGAAGTTTGTCTTTAATTTAGGTATTTTGCTTTATAAAGTGTAGATATTTGCATGTATTTAACTCATTCAAAAAACCATACCCATACCATAGTTTATAGCAAAACAAAAAGACAAAACCACAGATACACTCACAGACAAGATTTAGAAAAAAATTATGTCTTAGCAAATATTTGTTTTTATACTTGTTATTTGTCATCCCAGTGTTGACAATAATATCATACACATCTGTGACTGTCATCTCTTTTCCTATTATCACATTTCAAGCCATAAACAAGAAAATTTTCCATTTTGATAGTGATTTCAATCCTACAGTTTATTTTATATTACATACATTTTCATACTTGAGGCTTTCAGGTTATTCTACTAGCTACAGGATAATTTAATACAGCTCTATTAAAAATGTTAAAACTAAACAGAACCTTACTTCCCTACAATATTCTCAGTATGGATAGATTTAATCAAATTGGTTAAGTAAGGTAGAGCTCTTCTCACTTCTGATGGTGCTGTTTTCCACAACCACCTCTTATGTATTTTGCTAGTTTAAACCAGTGGTTTTTGAGATGTTAATTTACAACGTCTTAAGGGGTTTTTCTTCTAACAGTTACTGAAAATTTCATGGAGGTCTTCTGAAGGCTCAAAAGCTACTGACCCCAAAGAATGAATTTTTAATAGAAGAAATTTTAGAAACCTAGCTAAATCATGTGTGGCTTCTTGGGGTCTGCGAGGCCTTTCTTTCTTTAAATTACATCTACCATGAGAACTCTTAAAATGGTCACCTGTGTTGCATTCATTCTAAGGCTACTCTTGCTTGCAATACATTTATCTCTTCTAATTTTTTTAAAAACAGAAGCTACTTAATAGATGAGATGCCAATATTTTATCTTCAACGAGTTTAACATTTTAGATAATGATTTATTTTTAGCTCAAGTGCTTCTTCAGCATTTTTCTTTGGTGTAGTATTGTGCACCAAAAGGCAGATATTTTTCTTTTCTATTCTGCTATAAGAAGGTGAAAGGTGTTCAGACCACTTATTACACCAATTTATGCTTAGCAAGAGCTTTAGAAATAATGGGAAGAATGTCACTTTCTTTAAAAAATTATTTTAGTGGTATATGTTAAATAAATTTATTCCAGATATAAAATTCTTGTTCCTATACAACAGACGAAGAATGATTTGCAAAAGAACCCACACCATTTCATATCTTGTATTTTGATTAGTTTATAAGGCTTTAGAAAAGGGGTCAAAATTCTTTGCATAGTGGAAGAACTGTTATGTCTAGAAAGACTTGCACTTTCACAGCATAATTTATCTGAAGATTTCAACTCCCCAAGTGGTCTTGTCAGCCCCATGATACAGCAGTGAGTCTATTATCCTCAACTCGAAGTGTAAATTGTACTCCAGCCTTGCCTTTACCAAGTACTTACTGTGACTAACTATTTGGTTTCATTATTCCATAGTTCTTCTTTCTATTTACTTTGGGTAAATACTTCCTTCTATTTACTTTTTCTCTCTTCCTCTCTCTCTCTTCTCTTTCTCTTTCTCTCTCCTTAGCTTTATAAGATAGAAATTCAGAGCACTGATTTTAAAACTGTTGTTATTTTCTAAGGTATATCTTCAAAACCACAAATTTCCCTCTAAACCTTTCTTTGAATTGTATTTTTATTTTGCCTGAGTACAAAATATTTTATTATACTTGTAATTTATTCTTTGAATCATGGTTATTTATAACTATACTTTTAAATTTTTAAAAATGTACAGGATTCATAGCTATCACTTTTATTCACATCAAATTTAATTCTATTGTTACCAGAGGTCATATTTTGTAAAATTTCAATTTTTAATATAGTGATACTTTTTTATGGTCTATATTAGTAAACGCTCCGGGTGTACTTGAAAATAGTCTGCATTCTATAGTTGTGTGTAGTGTTCTATAAATGTCAAATGAGCTCAAAGTGGTTGATAGAATAATTAAAATCTCTATAATAATTTTCTAAAATATTTATTCTAGTTTTATTGGTGAGAGAGCAATGTAATAATCTCCAACTACAATTGTAGATTTTAGTATATTGCCATTTCATTCTGCCAGTTTGCTTTATATTTATTGAATCTCTCCTATTAAGTAAACATACATTTATTATTTTAATGTTTCCTGAGAAATTGACCCTTCTAATATTATAAAATATCACTCTTTAGTTCTGGTTAATCTCCCTTGCCTGAGAATCTGCATGATCTAATATTAATATTTCCATACCTTTTTCAGTGCTTATCTTTTATGATAATATTTTTTCTACTCTTTCACCTTTTCTGTGTTTTTAAATTAAAAATATATCTCTTATAGACAACATATGATTAGGTCTTTTTTTTTAAATCTAGCTTGACATTCTTTTAATTAGAATCTTTCATTCATTTAAATTTAATGTTAAAAATTGATACGGTTGGATTTAGAGCTACCAATTTTTCTATTTGTTCCTCTGTTTGCATCTTTCCCTGATCTGTTTCTCTTTCCCTGCCTTATTTTGGTTTAATGGAATATGTTTTACTATTCCTTTTTTTTTTTTTTAGCATCTATTGGCCCTTTGTGGTCACACTTCTACTTTATTTTATATTATTTAGTGGTTGTTTAAGGTATTATAGTATATATCTTCAACTATCATAGTCTCCTTAGTATTATACTGCTTTATAGAAAATGTAGGAACGTTGAAGAGTCTCTAGTGACTGGTAACTTCCTGTGAGGAGTTCTGATTTTTTGTTAGTGCCAGCAATTTAATTGTTGGCTGATCACCTTGAACTTGTGGAGTGTTGGTTTTCACTTTATTAGGAGGGTCTGTTTTTGTTAAGCCCTTACTTTTAGAAAAAATTCCTTAGTTCTGGAACATATTCTTTATTCTTAAGATGTACCTTTTGGAATTTAATGGTCAGCTAACAGTTTGGCCAAGATCCTCAGACCAAGCAGTATGCAAATCTCAAACTCTTTTCTGCAGGTGTCAACAGCTTCTGCTCAGCTCTTCAACTTTCCAGTCACTACTTTTCGCTCTGCTCCTTAGAATCTCTTCCACATGTTCAGTTCATAGGTCTTCCAAGACTTGAAGAGAGGGTATATACAGATTTCCAGACTTTGTCCTTTATGGTGCTCTATTGTTGGGATTTTCTCTATTAATTTCCAGCTACTCTGGAAGCTTCAAACTCCATCCTCTTACACTAAAGCAGTACTCCTGAAGCAGTACTCCTGCTTGAATATTAGCCATTCTGAGAACACTGGAATGTGTCCTCAAGAGAAGTGATACAGATGTTTATATTACCCAGTTGAGTTCTCTTTCTTTCAAGAGTTCATCTCCCTTCAGTTTGCTTGCTTTTGGTTGCTCTCCAGTGCCTTTAAATGATTGGTTTTTATATTTTATCCAGAGTTTAAAATTGTCACCTCAGGGTGGGTAATTCAAATTAATCTACATTGTTAATCCCAGAACTGGAATTGGAAAAACGATTATTTTTTTAATATCAAGTTTCTCTTATGAAAACACTGAGGAAAATTCTGAGCCACACAGGGCTTAGGAATTCATATGATCTAGATATGCACAAACTCTGTGCAATGAGATAATCAGCCTTTTAAAAAAAAATTCCATCATCAGCTTCTTTATTATGTTAAATCAAATGATGTGGCTACAGGGACATAGTTTATTGAGTAAAGCAGACGTTATTGTTTTATTCTTGCTTTAATATGAAATTCTTTTCACGAGTATATAATTAGGGAGTATAAAAACTTCCAGATTTTGGAATACCTTATTTTACATATACTCTACATAATAGCTCATGCTTATTTCAAGTCTTTAACTAGATTTTATAAAATAGATGCATTTAAACCCAGTCTTTTCACTTATTTTATGTTTTCGTTCTCATTCACTCCAATTTGGCTTATATGACTCTATATCCAGAGGTTGCATACTCAACAAATTGGTGCCTGCAGGTTTAGATAAATAACATAAATGTGTAAAGCAGGTCAGCATGAGGAAAGACTAGAGTTCTGAAAAATGAGGTAACTTGGAGAATGCAGGCAGGCATTTTGTAAAAGGTCAACCTCATCATCTTTTGCCATGTAGGGATTTATAGGCCAATGTTGCCAGATCTTTTACTTGTAAGAGGAGTTGAAAATAAGAATTTCTGTGTGAAAATTTCTGATTATTAAAATACTCCTCAGGTCAAATCAAACATGTTCAATTAGTGTCTTAGTCAGTTCGGGCTGCTATTACAGAAGACCATAGACTGTGTAACTTAAACGATAAGCCTTTCTCATAGTTCTGAAGGCTGGGAAGTCCAAGATCAAGGTGCAAGCAGGTGCACTGTCTAGTGAGGGCCTGCTTCCTGGTTCATATCCAGCTTTCTTCTTACTGTGTCTTCACATGGTAGAAGATGCAAGGTTATTCTGTGGGCTCTTTTTTATAAGATCGTGAATTCCATTCATGAGCACATTGCCCTTATGACCTAACCACCTCCCAAAGTTTCCACCTCCAAATACCATCACACTGGGGGTCAGGTTTCAACATATGAATTTGGTGGAACACGAACATTTAGAAGTCTGTAGTAATTAGTGTACAGAGTCCTTGTCTCTTTAATTGCTTACCTGCTTCCAATTTGGAGTCTTCTTCCATTTAGTCATTCTCCCTCACTCATTTGGAATAATCTCTCATGCAAGTCAATCTTATTTTTCTATGCTCAGTTTAAGTTTTATGTCCTCATAAAGCTGGTGAGAATCTTTCAGTTTCTGTCATGCATTTTTCCCATTCTGTGAAATCTATAATGTTTTATGTCTTAATTTTACAGCCTTTGTACACTATGAGTTGGGTTTCAATTTCCAACATCTTTATCTTTCTTTCAGGTCTTTGATTTTCTTTTATTTGTGTTGATACATAAGACTCTTATAAAGTGTGAAGGAAGGTGAAAGTGTAGAAGGATTATTGATTTAGAGGAGATCACAGGTATATCTAATCCAAATCCTTTATTTGATAAATGAGGAAACTAAGGCCTGGTAAGTTAAATGACTTACCATTGATCAATCAGAAAAGTTAATGACTAGAATTTAGGAAACCAGATCTTCTCTTTGTTTCTCTTTTCATCAAAAACATAACACTCAGTAGATTTAGGACAAGGTAATTTTTCATTCAATATCAAAAGATGGATTTATTCTGTTTTCTTCTTATGTTTTCTCCTCTTTCTGGGGTAGCTGAGTGACACAGAATCAGGTTCTTTAGGGCAAAAAAAGAAAGAAAGAAGAGAGAGAATAGAGAAAGAGAGGAAGAAAAAAGAAAGAAAGAAAGAAAGAAAGAAAGAAAGAAAGAAAGAAAGAAAGAAAGAAAGAAAGAAAGAAAAAGAAAAATATCTTTTGCCTGTAATCAGTAGTATTTTATTGCCTTATTCAATCATTTAAATTTGGTAATGGGGAAAATGAGTCAGCCTAAATTTTTTTCTAAAATTTTTATTTTATAGTATCCATTTCCACTTATAAGCTTTACAGACAATGAGGTATCATAGTTGCAAAAGAAAATAATTTGTTCCCTCATCTGAACTATTTTCTCATAAATTCTTAAGAAGCATTAACTTTTTTCCAGAAAACTATAGCATTAGTGTAATAGATACATATTCTACTCTACTATTCGTTTGCATTTTCAACATAATCATTATACCACACGATGGCATCCTAAATCAATTTCTATAAATGAAACACAGAAGTAAAAACATAAGGTTTGTATATGTGAAACTTATGCTTTCCTAATCCAAAAATCTAGAAAAGTAACATTATTATGCTTCAATTCACTAAAATTATTTGTAGTTTCTTTGTTCAGAGCCTACTATGAAAAAAGTAGCAGTTTTTATGAAATAAAACTGCCTTCACTATCATTTTGAATTGCTAAACAGCTTAAATATTATAAATTGTAAGTAACATTAATATACTACCCGATTTTTAGCACATAAAAAATAAAATCTTCCTATAATGAACTACATACAAAATAAAGCTATCAAAATGACTGTAAAAGTTTAAACAAAACCTGTTTCTAATAGTAATTTGTAAAATTTTTGTTGCAATTTTGTGATTTCATTGCAATTTTACTAAGAAATCAGAAGATTATATTACAAAGAACCATATCTAACTTGAAAAATAATGCAAAAAGAATAATCCCCTCTGTGCATGTTTAAGTCCATTATATCTTTGTATTATACTTATAGCTCAGTGGTTCTTTACTAGCATAAAAATCATGCATTTTTTTTATTCAACAAATATTTATTTTCTTTTTATTGATAGTAGTCATCACACTTTCAAAAAAGTCAGGTTACTTTCATTTTGGTTCTAGTTAGTATGAAGGTTACAAATGTAGCATTAAGTTAATGACATTCATTTTGTTTATTCTATAGTAGCTCAGCAATCTCTATTTCCTGGAGTTAAAGTATTTAATTCAATTACATATTTTTATTACTATAATGGTTATGTTAATATATGTTGTTGCTTTCTCTAGGTTTTCAGATTAGAAAATTATAATTTTTATATTTGCAAAGCCTTGTATTTTTATTTCAACATTCTCTTTATACTAAGTAGGACGTTGGGCTAAATATAATTTTTATTTAATTAATGTGTGCATTTTCATTTTGTTCTTTCAACCAAGTGAGATAGTTTCTGTGATATTATTATTGATGTGTTTTTTAAAATATGTAGTCAAGTGCTTTCTTTTAAGAATATATCAACAGTTTTTATACTTTGTTGCACATAGAATTTCCTGGGAGAAATTTAAAATTCTTACGTCAAAGCCCTATCCCAGTCCCATTAAATCAAATTCTCTGAAGTTGACCCTAGATATCACTATTTTTAAAAATGCTTTAAGTGATTCCAATATGCATTCAAGTTTGAGAACCGCAGGGATAGATGACAGAATATTGACCTTGTATAAAGAAAAATTGACCTAATTTACATCATAGATTTCTCTTTTACTTTTGCTATGGGCTTTAAAATTATTTAACTTTTCTAGGCTTCAATTTTTTCAAATAATATTTGATATATGAAAAAATGTATGCAATGTACATGTAAGTTATGAAATTTAATTAAAATAATAAATACCCATGAACTTACCATTAAACTTTAGAGTAAAAAATTATAATGTGTGCTTCTTATTCACAATCCTACTACTGCTTAACCTCTTAGATAATCACTATCCTAAAATTTGTTTATTTTCACTTGTTTTTGTGAAAATATCTATAACATTCATATGTTTCCATGAATAGCATGTTATCTAATATAGCTTGATTTTATTCCTTATAAAAATTTCCTTACTGTATATAGTATTAAGATTGGTTATTCTTTTTGTTCAATAAATATTATGGTTCAGAGATCCTCTTATGGTTTTATGTAACTAAAAATATTCAATATTTTCTTCCATAGAGGTTTAATATTTCATTGTGGTATTATGACATAATGTATTTTTCTATGCCTCCTTTACAATGGACTTTCAAAAGTTTTTTAAAATTTTTGTTGTTGCAAACAAACTGTGGCAAACATTTTTATATAGACAGACTTCTGGTGCACATGTGGTGCCATTTTTCTAGGATATATGTACAAGTGGGACTGCTAAATCATAGGATTATGAGTAGCTTTATTTATTTATTTTTATTAAATTTATTAGGGTGACATCGATTAATAAAATTATATAGGTTTCAAGTGTACAATTCTATAATACGTCATCTGTATATTGCATTGTGTGTTCACTAACCACTGTTAAATTTCTGTTATCATATATTTGACCCAACTGACCCTTTTCTATCTCCCTCCTCCACCACCTTTCCTTCTGGTAACCACTAAACTGTTGTTCATGTCCATGCATCTCTGTTTGTCTTGTTCATTTGTTGCTCTCAGATTTATATTTCACATACAAGTGAAATTATATGGTTCTCGACTTTTTCTATCTGACTTATTTTACTTAGCATGATATTCTCAAGATCTATCCATGTTGTCACAAATGGTAATATTTCATCTTTTCTTATTGCTGGGTAATATCCCATTGTATGTGTGTGCCATATATTCAATCTTTATCCAATCATCTATTGAAGGACACTTTGGTTGTTTCCATGTCTTGGCTACCATGAATAATGTTGCCATGAACATCAGGGTGCATATATTTTTCTGGATCATGTGGTAGTTCTATTCTTAGTTTTTTGAGAAACCTCCATATGTTTTCCATAGTGCCTGTACCATTTGACATTCCCATCAGCAGTGTATGAGGGTTCCTTTTTCCCCACAACCTTTCCAACACTTGTTATTATTTGTCCTATTGATGATAGCCATTCTGTCAGGTGTGAGGTGGTACCTCATTATGGTTTTGATTTACATTTACCTAATAGCTAGTGAAGTGGAACATCTTTTCATATGTCTGTTGGCCAGTTGTATGTCCTCTTAGGAGAAGTGTCTGTTCAGGTCCTCTGTCCATTTGTTAATTGGATTGTTTGGGTTTTTTTTTTGTTGGGTTGTATAAGTTTTCCAAATATTTTTGATATTAGATCTTTATTGGAGGTGTTTGCAAATATCTTCTCCTATTTAATTGGTTGCTTCTTTGTATCGTTGATGGTTTCCTTTGCTTTGCAGAAGCTTTAAAGCTTGATATAGTCCCATTCATTTATTTTACTTTTACTTCCCTTGCCTTTGAGGTCAAATTCATAAAATCCTCTCTAAATTCAAGGTTCATGAGTTTAATACCTATGTTTTCTTCTATGCGATTTATTCTTTCATGTCTTACGTTTAGGTCTTTGATTCATTCTCAGTTAATTCTGGTGTATGGTGACAGATAGTAGTCTAGTTTCATTCTTTTGCATGTGACTTTCCAATATTCCCAGCACCATTTATTGAAGAGGCTTTCTTTTCTACATTGTATATTTTTGGCTTCTTTTTCAAAAATTATTTCTTACATATATGGGGTTTATTTCTGGACTCTCAATTCCTTCTACTTTATTTTTCTTCAGCAATGTTTTTGCTATGAGGTATATAGTCTTCTGTATAAATTTTAGAATTAGACTGGTATGTTCCTTTAAAAAGTTTTTAGGGATTTTTCTTTAAATTACACTGAATCTATCAAATAATTTATGGGAAAACTACTCTTTTAGGATACTGTTTCCTTTCTTTAAACATAGTGTAGCTTCTCATTTAATCCGGAATTTCAAAATAATTTTCCAAAAAATTTTAAATTTTCTTCTAAAGATTAGTTATTGTTTTGTTCTATTTATTTTAAAATTTTTATTTTACTATTATAAATGTTCTATATATAAATTTTCATTATGAAAAATTTTAAACATTTAGAAAAGTAGAGAGAATAATACAATTAATATTCTTTTACAAACCTAGCTTCAATAATGGCCAATTATGGTAAATCTTGTTTATGAATACTGCCACTTATTTTCTCCCACCAACCCCTGATTATTTTGAGACAAATTCCCAACATCATATCAGTTTATTTAGAACTAATGAGTGGTGGCTTCAAAAATTTTTTCAGAAAAAGCGCATCTTCTAATAGTTGCAAATGTATGAGTAAATACATTTTGCTGTCATTATCTTATATACAGTCAATTTTTTAAAATTACTCAATAATATCTCTCTAATGTTTCTGTGAAATTTTTGATTAATAAGATTTTTAAAAACTTTTTTTTATATCCTTAGAGCTTTAATTTATTAGATTTTCTTGGCTCACTGAACTTTTGGGTGCTACATTAAATTATAAATAGAAGCAGTATTAGTGTCTTGTTCATAAGTTTAATGGAAATGTTTTGAACCTTTCACCATTTGAATGATATTTGCTATAGACTTTTGGTTGATATGATTTATTAGAAGATGAAGTAATCTTTAATTTGTAGTTAAGTATGACTTCTTATTATAGTCATTTAACTTTACCAAACTATTTTCTCCATTATTGAGATATCATTTTTTTTCTTTTTGATTTGTTATGTAATATAAAACTATACTAACATTACTGGGATAACTCCACATTGGTCATATTGTTTTATTTTCTAAGTATGCCCATAATCAGTTTACTTGAGTTTTTCTGGATTTGGTTTGCTAGTATTTGCTTAGAACTTTTGGAAATATATTAATAAGAGATATTGGCCTATAATTTTTTGTTTGTTTGTTTTTCTTGGCATTTATTTGTCTGGTTTTGGAATTGGTTGGGAAGTGTTCCTTTTTAATTTTTGAAAGACTTAATGAAATAGTGATGTCAATTCTTCTTTAGATACTTGGTAGAATTCACCAGTAAAGCTTTATGCTGTTGGCTTTTGTTTATTGAGATTTAGTTGTTGTTTTTACAAAGGAAATCTCTTACTTGTTATAGTTCCTTTCAAATTTTCTATTTCTTCTTAAGTCATCTTCAGCAGTTTGTGGTTTCCCGGTATTTTTCCTTTTCAATTGCAATATCTATTGTGTTGGCATATGGTTCACAGTATTCTCTTGTAAATTTTTTTTTTTATTTCTATAAAGTGAGCAGTAGCATCTCTTCTTTCATCTTGATTTTAGAATTTTAAGTCTTCTTTTTTACTCAGTCTAGCTAAATTGTCATTTTTGTTGATTTTTCAAAGAACCAATTTGTGGTTCTGCTACTTTACTGTTTTTCTATTCTCTATTTCATTTATTTCCACTGTAATCTTATTTCCTTCCTTCTATTGACTTTAGTTTGCTCTATTTTTTCTATTTTAATGTAAGGTGGCAGTTTAGGTTATTGATTTGAGAACTTTCTTTTTAAAAATTTTTGAAATGTGTTTTAATCTTAATTTATCTCAAAGTATTTTCTAATTACCTTTGTTATTTGCTCTTGCCCCAGTTGCTTATTTAGGAAGGTATTGTTTAATTCTACATTTATGTGAATTTCCTAAGTTTCCTCCTTTTACTAATTTCTAATTTCATTCTGTTATGTGTAGAGAAGACTCTTTGTATGATCATAGTCTTTTTTAATGTACTGTTAACGTTTTTATGGCCTCCATATGATTTATGTTGGAGAACACTTCATATTGCACTTGAGAAAAATGTGTATTCTGCTGTTCTTCACATTGTTACACCTATTAAGTGTATAGTGTTATTAAAATCTTCTATTTCTTATTCATCTTCTGTTGTTTGTTTTATACATACAGAAATTTGGGTATTGAAGACTTCTCTATTATTTCTGAATAGTCTATTAATCCTTTTAATTCTCAGTTTTTGCTTCATGTACTTGCAGGTTCTGTTGTTAGTTCATACATAATTGATATATTTTCTTGATGGGTTGATTTTTTTTATAATTATTAAATGTCCTTTCCACCCTCTAGTAACATTTTTGTCTTAAAATTTATTTGTTTCATATTAGTATATTTCAATTACTATTTGCATTCTATATCTTTTTCATCTTTTTACTTTAAATCTACATGTTACTGAATCAAAAGTGTATCTCTTATTAATAATAGATCAATATTTAAAAGATATTCTTCCTCACCTCCCCAAATTTTCTCAATCTCAACCTTTAACTGGAGTGTTTAACTTATTTATACTTAATATAATTACTGATAAAGTGGGACTTACATCTGTCATTTTCTAATTTTTTCTATATGTCATATCTTTTTGTTACTCTGTTTCTCTATTACTGGCTTCTTTTGTGTTAAACAGATATTTTTAGTGTTCTGTTTTAATTCTCTTTTTATTTCTTTTACTATTTCATTAAAATTACTGTCAGAATTATAATTAATGTAATTATTTGTAAAAATTTATTTCATATTGATACCAACTTAATTTTTGCACTTTATAAAATCTTTGCTCCCCTATAGCTCCATTTCCCTTCTCTTTTGTGCTCGTATTATCACGTATATGGATGTAGAAGATGAAGGGATCACTCGGATGATTGCTTCAAACTCCACTCTTCATGTATTCTAGCTCCAAGTACTATTTTCATATTCTGAAAAAAGTATGCTCTTATAATATGAAGACATAATTTTCTGCTTCTATCTGTTAACATCTACTTCTTATAATCAAAATGTGCTCCTTCTTGTTTTCCAGCTTTGACATTATATATTTGTTGTGTGTTTATTTGTGTGTTGTGGGGAGTGTTATACATTTTCATGGATCTGACAGGAAACGGAGAGAGGCAGGGGAGACTGTTCCCAGTCTATTACCATAATCCAGTGTCCAATGTCTTCATTTTAAACATAAAATCTAGAGCTCAATGGCAAGGTTTTTTGTTAGTTTTTTTTTTTTTTCTTTTTTTTATATCTAAAAATAGCTCTTTGGCAACAGATCTAGAAATAAAAATGTGACTTCCTGACTTCTGTTGTTTTCCCCTATAATGTATTTTTCCCTTTTCAATGAAACAATAATCTAAAAAGTCATTTTATCATCTCTTTCCATATATATGTAACAGTATAATTTAACATTGAAAGCTTACATTACAATTAAAATAGAAAGTCCTAATGAATTTTTAGAAATAGTAACATTATACTTCAAAGCTATCATTGAAACCACATGAAAGATTATATAATTGTGCATAGAAATACAAAGTCTAAGATTCACTATTTAACAACACCAATTAATTCGAAATGTGCCAAATTAGAACAGATGCCTTTATCAAATACTTGTTACTTATTAGTAATTAAGATATAAAATGCATACTAATTAGTTATATAAGACAAAATGATATGTAGTAATCTTGTAATTTAAAGTATAACACAAGTGTAAATCAAAGAAGAAGGTATTTGGATTCAAAATAAGCTGTATATTAATTTACCAATACTGATGAATCTTCACTGTAGAGAAAAGACATTTCTTAGTGTATATGCTGTTATCAAATAGGCTGATATCCATTATTATTTTACAAGTACAAGAAGGAAATGGAATATTTTATTTCAGTAGACACTTTTTAAATAATGACAAGAAAAGTTAACTTTCTTTACTTTCACTCTTTACATCTTTTTCTTAAGGAACTTCTTTTAAAGCTCTCTGACATTTTTTTTCCATCTTCTACCGTACTCCGGAGACCAGTTCAAGTAGAGTCTCCATCAATATCAAAGGATATGAGTGATAAACAATTCCCATTGCAATAAAAGTATTATAGGCCTTAGGAAAATATAGGAGGCTAGAAAGGTCTCTTTCCAGCATTCTCTTATGAAACAGGTGATAAAAACAACTCTAATCTTCTTATTAGATATGGTCAATAGCTAATATGAACTCTATAACTGTTCATCATTTTCATTATCTCTTACTTCTTTGGAAGAGAAAAATCTAAATTCCTTACATTAATAAAGTGAGTTTCCCAGAGGCTTGAATTTGGATATAAATAAAGGATAATGAAAATATAATGTTAGACTATTTTAGAAAGAGCTGAGTATTAAAAAAGGAAGTTATAATTCATTTCTTAATCTGTGGAGGGGATTTTTTAGTGGAGTATATAGAGGTTTTTTTTTCTTCCCTTGCTATTTATATGAGGGACACTGAAGTAGAATGCTCTTACATAACTTCCAATTTTTATTTCTATAATATGTAAAATAAACTGAGAATTAAAAGAAAAACAATACAGAAATAATAAATAGCTATTTCAAAGATGAATGTTTAGAGTAATATTTGAAAAGGAACTCATATTAATAATACTAATTGAACAGAATTAGGGAGGAAAAATTAGGATTATATATTTTTTTCTCAGCTGAAAAAAATTATACATTTTAAATATTATGTTGAATTGAATGTGTGTATAATACACCCCTGCTATATATGGGTATTAAGGGAATTCTTTACAAAATGTATTGCATTTTAGGATAGAGCACTTTATTCACAGATAGTAAGTTATAGTTAGTAGTATCTTAGCAGATACTACCACAACAATGATATTTTGAAAATGCATTTAATGAACGACCACCACAAAGCAGATACTATTAAGAAAAAATAGTAAATAAATGGAAAAATACATAATATACACTGACAGTAGATCAGACAAATATACTGTTGTAGAGTCCTTACATATTATATAATAAAAATTAATGGACTATATTTACAAGCAAAATAATATTGAGCTAAAGAATCAAAATACAAAAGATTAAGTACTTTAAAATGCCACTTACATAATGTTAAAAAATAATCTCTAGTATTAGAATGTAGGATAAAGCTTTTAGTTTGGAAGGAACTAGTGACTGGAAAGGGGTACGAAGAGCCTTTTCTGTTATTTTGATGATGTTTTATTTCTTGATATGGGTTATTGTTTAATAGAATTTATTTACTTTGTGATCATTCAGCAGGTTATATACCTATGGCATGCACTATTTTCTATATATTTGTTATAATTTATTTGGGTCTTTATGGAGAAAAATATCTAGTGTATATGTACAAAAGAAAATATTTTTTAATCTCTATTTCAGGTTCAATCTAAATGTATTTTGACAAGAGCAGATAGACAAAAACAAAACAAAACAAAAATCAGTGAAACTAATACCTCAGCCATTAAGACATTATTTGCTGTGATTCATGAATTCTTGGATATTTTAAGGGAAAAGAGAAGTTATAATGCTATATAGACTGGCCATGGTATACTGGAGCCAGCTAACAACTTTTTAAGTAATTTCTAGAATTTAATGAATTTAAAGAATTTCTACATGATCACTGTCATATAGGCCTAACCATAGACTCATTGATTCTTTAATTCTTAATCCAGGAAACCAATCTATGGCTTTTACTACCTTATTCTTAAACCTCAAAGAAAAAGGAAAAAAATCAATGTCTTAATCTGCTCTTAATCAAAACATTTCTACTTCTCTAACAATGCACAGACAAAATACTGCTTAGCATTTCATTAGCTGGCTGACTTGTAATTACAGCAGTGGTCTAACACAAACAAGGCAACCTTGGCACCTTAAAAGCTCAATAAACTCAAAACACAGCTTTATAATATTAACATCTTGAAATTGTATTAACTCCCTTTGCTGTGCATGCAGACTTCCAACATTGATACCCATGGATGAATTTTTAGTTTCTTATTCTATCTTTCATTTCATATTTAACACTCTGAATCTGATTTTATATAATTTACCCTCTATATGCTTCTATACTTCAAATGCAAAATGTAATATAGAACTGAAGTCATGTTCTAGATAATCCAAGTCAAAAAATGACCCCAGATGCCAAGATATTTCAGATGAAGTGTTTCTCTTAGTTTGAGTTATAAGAATAATATTATGATTCTATATTTTACATGCATTGGCAAATCCTTAGAATTCAGTGTGGAGAAGTGCTGAGGGCAGTGATTTCAAAATGAAAGGAAAGTCTGTTTTAAAGTGGAACGAGAATGTGAATTTATGGTATTATTTTAGCTTAAAGTTAGAAAACTTTTAAAAAAATATTTCATTAGCATTTTAGTGATCAGATTGATTTCCATAGTATAAATCAAAATGAGTACCATATAGCAGCAAAACTGGGTTGATGATTAACACAGGAAAAATTTATAACATGGAATACAGTCAGCTTTGCTTTGAATACATAAAAAAAGATGCGATGCTTGCCAAGAGATTCTTATGGCGGAGACATGCCACATGGTAATGCTATTCAGAATGTTGTAATGAATGCCTTTCTAGTATAATAACACCTATTCTAACCCTCTCATTCTAAATTGAACATAAATATAAAGGATATTAAGAATATATTTGAGATGTCAATGAAATAAAATGTTGTCACTGGATAATGGTTTCCTGCTGCTTCATAAAATACCAAGCCAAAGGCAAGACTTATATTTTCAGAATAAGAAGACATTAATCCCATGACAGTGTTTTATTGCAGTGATTGTATTTCTATTATACAAAATAAGCATGTAGATTTAATCAATTCAATTGATGTATGTTGATGTAGTAAATTGACAGTGGTTTATCATCATTATGAAATTGTTGTATTCTTGTAAGCAGTTTATCAAATAAAATATAGATGTTTTAGGAACCTTAACTTTCAGGTTGAAGGAAAACAGAGGTTTCTGACTAGCTGGAGATCAGTTTTTCTTAAGAAAGTAATAGTTAATATAACAATTAAGGGACTCTATGATTGACATACCCAAAAAGATTTGTGTAATAGTCTTGTTAATATTATAGTTCTACATTTCAACTTGCTGACAGGAAAAAACATAATAATTAAATATAATTATTGGAGCAAAAAGCCAAAATGACACACAAAAACGTTGAACTCCTCAGAATGCTTTACCAAGGCATTTACAAAACTAGCTTTGTTACTTTGAGTAATGATTGCTGAATAACAGTTGATATCATTAGACTGGAGCATCATTTCATATTTCTCAGGACTACTATAATACAACAAAGACCCACTGTGCATGGCTGCCTGGGGCTTCTTATGGTTCAACCATTGAAGCTAAACCAAGCATTATTCCTCGTGGAAAATGGAAACTCATTGCCTGATTTCTTCTGTAGAAAATATATTAATGCCAAAATAGTTGAATTTATTTATTAAATGTGTTTAGAATATTCTGTTTCATTTAAAAATACCAGTCTTTGAACATCTGAAATAGGCATCAGATTTGTTTTGAGAATATTTTCCAATTTTTTAAATGGAGCCAAATTAGTACAGTTAATTTATTATTCCCAAAGGCAGATCTAATTTCACTCGCCTTTTTGTCTTTTTTGTTGATTGCCTTAAAATAAGTGAATTTTGTATTCCTGAAGCCATCTATGTTATCACCATCTGTCTATGGTGCTACAAGGCCAACAAGTCTGAAAATTAAAAGTTTAATCTTCAAAATATAAGAAGGTAACTGAAAAGCTATTATTTTTCATAAAAATGCAAATCATCAAGCATGTATATCCCTTGGGCCTTTTAGGGGGAAAATCACAATGGCTAAAAGTGCAGTAAGAATGATGTCTGGAAAATGCTAGCAGAATTGAGATATTCTTTCATTACTTTTGTCATACTCTTCTCATTAGGTTGTTAATTCCAACATAGGCAGTCTACTGCCAACTTAGTTCTTTGTGTGAAAAGAAGATCTAGAATCATTACAATAATATTTTTACAATAATCATAAATCTACTTTTATAGTAATTTTGTTATGAACTTTATTTATTATTACTTGTATATTAGTTTACTAGGGTTGCCACAACAAAATACCACAGTCTAGGGGGTAGTTCCAGATGTTAGAAATCCAAGATCAAGATGTCAGCAAGTGTGGTTTCTCTTGAAGTGTCTCTCCTTGGCCTGGGGTTTATTGTGTTCTCATTATGACCTCACATGGACTATTCTGTATGCACAGGCATCCCTGATGTCTGTGTGTCCTTAATTTCTTTATAAGTACTCCAGACAGATTGGATTAGTGCTTAACTATATGACCTCTTTTTACCTTAAGTACATCTTTAAAGGCCCTATTTTCAAATGCATACCCATTCTCAAGTACTAGATGTTAGGGCTTCCACATATGAATTTGGAGGGACACAATTTGGCTCATAACACATAGTAATAAGATTACCTTTGAATCGTAACATTATATGTAAAATAAACTGAAGCATTAAATGGATGGATGGTTGGATGGATGGATGGATGAATGGATGGATGGATGGATGGATGGATAGATGGATCAAGAGAGAGATGAAATAATTTATAAGTTACTTATTAATTTAGAACTCTGATTTATATATTTTGTATCTGAGCATATTGCTGATGAGAAAAACTTTCAATTATTACAGAAGACACCTTAGATTTTGAATATCATTCTTTAGTGTACATAAAACTAGCTCTTAAAATGTGATCACCAAACAGATATAAGAAAAAATGTATTAAAGGCTACCAGCCAAAACCATTGAGCATAAAATAGAAAGGAAATAAAATTATACTGTCTTGAAATGCATATGGGGTTTTATGCATTCCTTATCAAATATATATCTAGTTGCTTCTCTGAGTTTCAGAGTCAAAGGAAGAACTGTGAAAAGTTGACATATATGTGGTTCCAACTAGACTGTAAATACTCAGTATCTTGAGTGGGCAAGCCAGAAGTTGTGCTTATATTCACTTTTTGCATCAATGTTCTCTGAGCATAAATCTCTCTGAGCACAAATTTGTATTCAGTCTTTAGAGATGTTTTTGCGATCGCCAGGAAATATCTTAATTTTAAGCTTAACAAGAGAATTGAAAAATATATAAGTAATATATGTATATTGTGGAAATATGAGAAAATAGAGGTAAATAAAAAGACAGAAGACAGCAACAGTCATAATTCTATTTCTTAGTGATAATTGCTGATAACATTGGTTAAATAAACATCCCAACATTTATTTACTCTTAAATATGTGTTTCTTAAATTCGTATAAATGTAGATATGATTCTATTTCTATCTCAGTTTCGGCGAGGCTCCAAAAATGTACAATGACAGTACGGTACTCATGTGCAAAAATGAACTACTATGAATAGCTAAAAAAAAGATTTGATTACCATTAACCACCAATCATTATCAAAAACGCATTGCTTAAAAGTGTTTTTTTTTTTAAGAGCCCAAGATAAAGAATTCCTCTGAAGAGTTTTGTGCTCTGTGCTCTGTGTCTTCTCTCTCTGGAGAGTCTAGTTCACCTCTAGCCAAGCAAGAGCCAATACATAGAAACCTAGCTGGTGTGCTGTTGTGTCATGGTGAGAAGAGACTTATTTGAAATACTCAGCACTTTTGAAATGTGCCAGACCAAAAGAACACAGGAGTGTTTTTCATGGTCAAGGTATAGACTGTCCAGGAGCAAGAGACATTGATAGCAAACAAAACAGTGGACTGCAGGAAAGCAACAACTGAGGGGAGTAGTGAATGGCCAGCCAGAGGAAACATAGCTCACATCAGGGTAACTGCTATTTGGGAATCTCCAGAAAACATACATAAGACATGTGCCAAGCCCAGGGAGTGGCAATGCCAGATCATGGAAGTGCTAGGGAACAGATATCACTTCTGCCCTTCTCCTCTCCTCCCTAGTCACAAGCTTCCTTCTACTCCTCCCCTGGGAGGATCAGAAGTCAGTGTTAGCAGGCAGAAGAGCTTTCAGGGTAAAGAGAAGTCATTCACATCTTCTGTCAATGGCACTGTTTCTAAGTTAGAGGTAGGTAAAAACATTAATCTAAAATAATGTTTGTCCATTATACATGCCTGGCTGCTTTCATTATTAAAATTAAATTATAACAAAAATGACTGAAAAAATATTTGTCCAAAGTGATCATAAACTATATCTGGTCTGACCTAGATTTCATTCAAGAAAGAACTAAATCTAACTAAGAAACACTTGGAAAGGGAAGTAACAGGGGAAATTAAAGTGGTATCTTGCTTGTAGACTATATAATTCTGCTCTGTCAATATTGTGCACATGTGTACTTACATATAAACCATATATATGTATATGTATGTATAGATATTTAATATATATTACATTCTATATATTAAATGTATAGAATGAATTATACACATAATCAATCTATACACATATAAAATGGGACTATATTTGCCCTACTGTTTAAACGTTTTACAACTTGCTTATCAATGTATCATAATCATATTTTTTCTGCAGCATAATTTTTAATTACTTCAAAGTAATCCATTGTGTAGTTACCCATGTTTACTTAACTATTTTTTCTATTGTTGCCCATTTATATTGTTTTAAATTTATGCATGTTTAAAATAGTGTTTGCTGAAGTTAACGTTCCTATAATTTATAGTGAATGTTCTTCCTTGTTACTTAGTATAAGAGTAGGAGCATGGATGTGCAGTCACAGGGTACACATGATTTAACAGCTGTTGATAAGTACTTCCAACCATCACTCAGAGACTTTGCCAATTTCTACTTTCTACAAGTAGTGACTCACATGCCCTTTCTCCACATTCTCTGCATTATCAACTTTAATGCACAACATTATTAACTTGTTTTGCTAGATATTTTCAAATTGTAAAGTGAAAAATTCTACATAATGATCATTATGATTTGCATATTTCTGGTAACTATTGAGTTGCAATGCATTGTTTTTGCTAACTTGATTTGCCACGATGTTTTTATTTTCTAATATTATTGGCCCTGTCTCTTGACCATTTTTTTTTAAAAAGATAGTTTATATATCTTTTTCTAATTGATTCACAATTCTTTTGCTATGTTGGGAATTTTAACACTTTGTCCTGTATGTTGGTATTATATTTCCCTGATAATAATTTATATTTAAATTTTTTTTTTAGTTTTTAGCCATGCAAACATTTTGTTTTACTTTCATTTTTTTCTATAATCAAATAAGTCAGTACTATCCTATATGTTTTTCTGTCTTTTGGATCAAAATTAGAATGGCTTTATTACCTTTATAAATTTTGATTAAGTCTAAATATAATTAAAATATAAAAATTATTAAACATAAACCAAAGAACAGAAATAGAACATATACACTCATATACCCAGATTTAAGAGATGTGAGCTCTTTCCACATTTCCTTCACTTTGCTCATATTCTTTTTTTCTCATGTCTCTTTTTAAAAAATTGTAGTTGCAAGTACATTCTCACACTTCAATTTATTTACCTTCCCTCTTGATCAGAAGTAGCCACTATTTTAAAACTTTAGAGAATTATTTATGTATGGATACATATCCATAAATGCCTTTTTTAATTTCAGATATCTGAATAAGCAATCTATATTCTTTGTCTTAGTGTTTTAAATTTTTATGAAATGTTTTCTAATATGTCTATGTATTTGCCACATGACTTTTAACACAATATTGTGTTTTTGAAATTCACCAATGTGGAATTCTTCATTTTTTATCATTATATATTTTAGAACTTCCTATGTTGATGGTTATAGATCTAACTTACTCATTGTAACCACTGTCTATTATACAAATGTATGACTAAAACTCAGGTCATTTATTCTGCTACAAATAAACAATTAGGTAATTCTAACTTTTTAATTTTTAAATTCCAAGCAGTGGTAGAATAAATATTCTAACTTATGTTTTTTTGGGGAAAATGAGTTAAAAATTTTCCAGAGAGACATGCCTAGAAAAGAAATTGTTGAGTCATACAAGTTGTGCAATAATAAAAGTGTGAATATTAAGCTTTACTAGCTATTGCCAACTTGTTCTTCAAAGCACTTGTACAATTTACAGAGCAGTGTGTAAGACTTCCTGCTAATCCAAATTTTTTCCAAAACTTACTCTAAAGATATTTAAATTTCACCAGCATGTGAAATGGTGTCTCAGTTTTGCTATGATTTGTATTCCACTATTACTTCTTTGGTTGTGTGTCTCTTATTAGATTGACTGGTTATTTTGAAATACCTGACTATACTCAATGCTTTTTCTTCCTGTTATTTTCTCATTAATACTATTTTTTTATATTAAATTCAAATGTTGCCCAGATTTTCCCCCCAAATGTTTTATTTCACTTTTTTTCCCTTTTTAAAAAATGGAATACACTAGATTGTATGTATAATTCGAAACATTCTCCTTACTTATCTTCAGTTCCATATGAAACACTCAAAGAAGTATTAATTTTATGTAGTGAGAAGATTTTACTGAAGTATTAATCAAGACTCAGTGTGAGCAATAGAAACTCAGCTCTAAGTAGTTCAAGCAAAAGAGCATCTTTCTTACAGCTCTGGCCAAAAACTCCTGAGAAGATCATGGTTAAGATTATTTACCAGAACTTAAACTAATTTATCAAGGAAGATGAAATAATCTTATTGGCAAAATATGCTCACAAATCTTTTAGGGTTGGGTAGATAGATAAAGATCAAAATTTTTTTCAAAGTATATCAACTAGATTTTCCTATGAGAGGACCTGAGAGACACACTATTACTTAAGTAGTAGGAAGTGATATTGGACATGAAGAAAACAATCTACTACAACAGAGTTGTACAATAATATAAACAACAACAAAAAAAATGATGCTTCTTGCATTAAAACAGTACTAACTTTATGAGGTAAACTTACCATTTAATTTGTATCCTAAGTCCTATTATAAACTGTTAGAAATCACTGTCTTATTCTACTTATAGAAGATAATAGAATTTAAAAAATTCTAAAGACCATATGCATAGACTTGATGTCTCAAATAAACGAGATTCAGATAATGATGCTACATTTATAAAAATTCATAAATAGGAAACAAAAGATGAGTATTTGATAAAATGTAAAGTAAAAGCATTACAGATGTTTTGTTATCCTTCTCTTCTATGTACCCTCAGATTATCTCTTATTCCTATTATCTTTCATCCATCCCCAACAGTGTCCTTGTGCTATTACATTTGCAAAGAATCATTTAGTAGGGATGTTTCATTTTCTTTAAAATGTCTTAAGTTTAATGTATTTAGTTTATAATTTTTTCTAAGTAGTCTAAAATTTTTTGTCACATTGAAAAAGTCCTTCTATCGTGATATCCTAAAAATATTCTCTTATATTTTTTTGAGAAGAGTCTACAGCTTAGATTTTCATATTTTATCCTTTAACCCACCTGGAATATTTTGTTTTTATGCATAGTATAAGGTAGGGATTTATTTTTACAATTTTCATTATGACACACAAATTGTCTTGGCATCATTTTATTGAATTATCTATTCTTTACATCAGATTTATAATGCTATGTCTGTCATGTACCATAAATATTTAGTCTGTTTCCTCAGTCCTTTGCTTTTCTGTTTCTGTCCCAAATCCTCATTGCTTTAATGATTTTAGCTTTACAATGAGTATGTCAGGACAAATCCCCTTCTCTAGTTTTTCATGTACAATATGGTCTTATCTATTCTTGATCCTTTAATTTTTATAGATTTTAGAATCAATTTGTCCAATTCTTTGAATAGTTTTGTTTGAATTTTTATTTGAATTGTAATGGGTTTATAGATTAATTGGGAATATTTATGGTCTCCTTGATAGGTCTCCATGTTATTTAGATCTTTTGTCCTTCAATAAAATTAAATAAATTTTTTGAAAAACTTCTGCTGGATGCTGCATGGTTAAACTATTAGTCATTCTACATTGATATAGTATCCCATAAAACTTTTTTTCCATTAAAATACTTTTTAAGAATTATTTATTGAAGTGAAGTAAGTACAAGGGATTTATGATAGACAAAAAAAATTCATGTTCTTTTGCAGTTTACAATCTAGTGAGGATACAGAATAATTTTAATGCAATATGGCAAAGTGATATGATGGGGGAGATAGAGTATACCATGGGATCATGCAGGAAGAACATATAACCCAGACTTGAGATCTTAAATGTGGCTCTCTAAAGGAAGTAATAACTAACCTGAGATTTGAAGGATAAGTAGGAATTATTAGAGAAAGAAGGAGGCAAGAGAGTAAAGAAATGTATTTTAGGTGGAGGAAAAAACATATATGAAACAAGCATGGTGGTGTTTCCAGAACTGAAAAGAGGTCAGTGTGGGTGTAAAGCACAAATTTGAGGCAAGAGAAATCAGACTTCAGATTGTAATCAGGAAGCATTTATAGTACAGGACCTACTAAGTCTTGTTAAGGAATTTGAACTTAACCTTAAGAATAATAATGAGCCACTGACAGATTTTTAGATATGAGGTTGCTATACAATCAAATTTGCACTTTGGGAATATCACTTTGAATGGGAAGTAGAGGGAGGGATGTAATGCTGAAAAATGGGAGGCCAGGTGAGATGCTATTGCTTCTTGGATGAGAATGTCAGATTCTTATATTCTCTTTACTCTTTTAAGTAAAAAAAGTAAATGTCAAACAGTTTTTAACCATAATATTTCTTTAGACAAGAGATAGTTATGGCTTTACTAGGGAAATGGCAGTGAAGCAGTAGAAGTTGTTGGATTGGAGAGAAATTCAGAAAGTAGAATCAACAGGATTAGTAGCTGATTAAATTTTAGGGATAAGGGAGATTGAAAAGTCTAGGATGAAAAAGGAATTTTCACCTTGGTCAACTGGGCAAATATTGCAGCAGTTAACGGAGACTGGGTACTCAGAAGAAAAAAAAATGTTGGGGGTAGTGGGCACAGATGGAGTTTTTAACTTACACAGTGGACCAAGGTTTCTTTTGTAAGCTAAAAAGAAACTTCCAATTGGTGTATCCTGGAAAACTTTTTTTTTTTTTTTAAACCTATAGAACCTGGTCTTCCTAGGTGTTGTCTCAACCAAGTGCTAACCAGGCCCAACCCTGCTTAGCTTCCAAGATCAGATGGGATCGAGCCCGTTCAGGGTGGCATGGCTGTTGAGTGTACCCTGTAAAACTTTTGAACTCTGTTTATAGTCTTTTTAGTTTGTCTGTAGATTTACTTACTTCTATGTATACATTATAAGACCCGTGAATAACAATATTATGTATATGCTTATTTCCTTTTCTTATATCTAGACTAGGATGTCTAAATAATCTTGAAAAGAAGTAGTGTTAATGTGTATATTTACATTTTTCTCTAAATCAAAGCAGATCCTTCTAAAGTCTCACTATTAAGTATTATATTCTTCTATGTTAAAGAAGTTCCCCTCAGTTCACATTAGTTTAAACCTAAATATATATTATTTTATATGATTTGTATACTGATAATTTTATTGCCTTGTTACCTTGTCCTCATTGTTTAAAGCTAGTTCTCCTTCATTATCTCCTTACCTTTTTATTTATCTCCTTATCCTTTTATTTAACTCAGTGGTCCCCCTTCTATTACATTCTACTCTGGATTGTAAACCCATTGAGAACTAGGACAATACATTTTATTTGTGTGTTTTCTGCATTGATCTGATAATAAATGTTCAGCAAGCATTCTAATTGTTTTATTGACAGGATGAAAATGGAACTCCAGGGTCAAATGATCCTTTAAGGATACAAGTAATTATAACTTGAACTACCTTATAATATGTTATTTTGAAAAAGTAAGGGGCATATTAAAGTGGAACAAAGATGTTTGAAGTAGTGAAGCATTAAATCATGATTTCTTTCTTTACAAGAATGAAAAATGTTTTCCCCAGTGCTTTTTATTAAAGTTAATGGATGGTACCGGAGCAACTCAATTAAGTTAACACGTCTGGAAAAATAAAATAATCAATTTGATAGTTAAATATAGACCCTGGTTCTGACATTAAAATCAATACTGAATTAGCCAACATTTTTCCTCATTATTCTTCTTCAAATTTAAAAAGATTATAGTTTTAAAAATAATTTTAACTTACAGGTCAATTGTTTAGATTAAATTAATTAGCAACATATGTCATGAGGTAGCTGCGATATAGCTAGCATTAATGATACTTTAATTGTTATTGAAAAACTTTAGTTCATTCGCTTACTTGCCTTGTGAGTTTAAGCAATGGGCCAATCTACTCAGGGCCTCAGTTTCTTATGAAATCAGAATAATTCTGTCTGCATCATGGGTTTCATATAAGAATTAAATAAAATGGTGCTTATGAAAGCATGTATATACTCTACAGTATAGAGAAAAGTTTTCATCTCAGGAGCTAATTTTATTTTAATTATTTCATATTCTTATTTTACACTATAAATAAAAGGTCTTTCTTCTGAAATGTATTTTCTAAGTAAAAACACCTCTCTTCTAACTAAGAAACTTACTTTCATGCATTCTTTGATCTGCTACCTAGGCCTTCTGACAATCAACAAAATAAAGTAATTTAATTACAACATAATAACCTCTCTCTTTGCTCTAGGTAAGGCTGTAAAAGAGTTTATGTTAGATTTTCTGTGTAGGTTATAACCTGGTAAAAAGTTGGCATCCTATTATATTTGGATAATTGTTTTGCATAGAGTACTGGGTGCAGCCAGACTAAATGTAGCTATGGAAACAATGGCCTGTTGAACTTCTGTTTTGAGCATCCTGCCCTATAAGTGGTGAATGCTTTTTAGAAACAATAGCCCAACTGTGATATTTGTTACAACAAAAGAAACAAAATCGCTGCTTGCTGCAGTTCCAACTATGAAGGTGGGATAATGAAAGAAAGTAGAGAATGTGGTTGATGGGCTCACCTCTCTCACACTGGCCTCTAGCTAGACATCAGGATCATTCATAACCATTCTGTCACTTCTCCCACAGATGTGGGAGCCACTCCAGCATTCTTTTGATTAACATTAACATGTTGTATGATTAGTGTCAGCATGGTGTATGGTTTTCTGTCCCACTTGTAACCTTTTTGTAGTTAGAATGACTTCTTGTAGGCAGCCTGTTCTTGGGCCTTTCCATTTTTAACCACTCTGTCATTGAATTGGGATGTTCAGACTATGTACATTTAATATAATTATTGATATGATATGGTTTAATTATACCATCTGTTTTCTGTTTGTTCTGTCCTTTGCTCTCTTTTTGTTGTTTTTTTTTTTGGTGCTTTTTTAAAAATTAATTTTGAATTAATCTAGCATTTCTATGATTCATTTTATTTTTCTTGGCTTAGCTATAAATCTTGTGTTATTTAAGTAGTTGCTATATGGGGTCAGAGAATACATCTTGAGCTTATCACAATCAACTTTCAAGAGCTGTTGTACAACACTACACATATAATAGAAGAACACTTCACTTCTGTTTCTTCCCTCCTAGCCTGTGTATTATTCTTGTCATTATTTTCACTTCTACATTGGTTGTAAATCATACAACATATATTTGTTACTGTCAATGGTAAATTTACAATAAGGGATAGAAACACAATTACTCCTTGCTGCAGTTTCAGCCATGAAGGTGGAGTACTGAAAGGAAGAAGAGAATGTGGTAGAGGTTTAAATCTATGACAAAAAGATTTTACATTTACCCATGCAGCTAGCATTTCTGATACTCTTCATTTCTTTGTGTGATCCAGAGTTCGGTTTGCCATTCTTTTTCTTTTGCTTGAAGGAATTCCTTTTATATTTTTTATTTTTATTTTTTTTGTGTGTGTGTATGGTATTAAATATGCAAGGCTGCTGGTGATAGATTCTTTAAATTTTTGTAAGTTTGAAAAGTGTTTATTTTACCTTAAATTTTGAAAGATATTTTCTGTAGGTAAAAAAATTCTATGTTGCATTTTGGTTTGGTTTGGTGTGGTGTTTTGTTTTAGTGCTTTAAAAATGTTGCTCTTCCATCTTCCAGTATTTTCTGCTCTGCTAATGGTATGTAATTACAGGCAAAATCTTCAGTCATCCTTACCTTTGTTTCTTGGTACTGTATATTTTTTCTTTCATTGTTTTTAATAGTTTTCTCTTTATCACTGATTTTCAGTAATGTTATTATGATGTGCCTTAGGGAAATTTTATTTATGTACCATTGCTTAGAGATCGTTGAACTTATTGTATCACTGGATTGGCAGTTGCAACAATTTTAGAAAAAAAATTGGCCATTATTTCTCCATTTTTATGTCCCCTCACCCCATTTCTCTTTTTCTTCAGGGACTCCAATCTCATGCATACTCTGCTGCTTGAAGATTTTCTACAGCATACTTGATGCTGTGTTCATTTTATTTTCAGTGTTTTTTCCCCCTCCGTGTTTCAATTTTCAGTTTCTATTGATATATCTTGAAGTTTACTAATCTTTTTTTTTAGAAATGTTTATTCTCTGTTAATCCCAGAAAAATGTCTTTTTCATATCAGAGATTTTACTTTTTACCTCTGGAAGTTTGATTTGGGTCTTTTTGTACCTTCTGGGTTTCTCTGCAACACGTTCAATCTTTTCTCCAGCATCTTGGATATATGCAATATGGTTATGATAATTGTTTTACTATCCTTGTCTACTAATTCTATAACCTGTCATAGATTTGATGAGCTTTGATTGATTTTTATCCTCATTATGGGATACACTTTCTTGCTTATTTAAATGCCTAGCAATTTTTTTTTCTTTATTTGATGTTAGAAATGGTGAATTTTACCTTGTTGCTGAGTTTTGTCCTGGTACATGGATAAGTTATTTAGAAAAAGTTTGATTCTTCTGGGTCTCAACTTTAAGCTTCATTAGGTAAGACCTAGGCAGGATTTAACTGAGGGCTAATTTTGTCCCTCTGCTGAAGATAAATCCTTCTGAGTACTTGGCCCGATGCCCATGAAGTACAGATTTTCCACTCTGGCTGGAAATAGACCTTTTTCTGGTCCCATATAAGCACCAAAGAATGTTTTCTCTAATTTTTTTCCAGTAGCTCTTTTCCCAGTTCCTGGTAGTGCCTTCACATACGTGTGATGATTAGTACTCAGGTGGGCGAGGCCTTCTGGAAACCTGCAGAATCTTTCTATGAAGATTTCTCCTCTCTAGTACCTTGCTCTTCAAAGGCTAGCCACTTTGGCCTCCTAGCAAAACCAGCTCTCCTCAATGATGAGTTCTGTCTGGATTCTCTGTTCCTATACTACCGTTCAATGACTTTCCCTGGGCAAAAAATTGGAGAATTGGACCTCATCTGTTTTCTGTCTTTAAGGATTGCTATCCATCATTGGTTTATGTCATGTGTTGACAACAGGTTTAAAAATGTATATTTTAAAAAAATAAATAGAGGCTCATTACTACATCTTTCTTGAAACTGTCATTTATAGTAAAAACCACAATCTATAAGAGATAGAATTTGGTAAATGGTGCCATAGGCATCAAATTTTTTTCTTATCTATGGATATTCAATGGATCTAGACCAGTAATTGATAAAAAGAAAAAAAATAGCCTTTCTTCATTGCACTGTAGGATCACCTTTGTCATAAATTAAACAGCTATTTATGAGTAAGTCTTTCTGGGCAGTGTTTTGTTCCATTGGTCTACTTAGATATTCTTAACTAATACCATCTTCTTAATTTCTGCAACTGTATAATAAATCTTGATTAAAAGATTTGTTCTATTAAGGATTGTTTTAAGGCTCTTCAGACACTTAATTTTCACACAAATCTTAGCATCGGATTATGAATGTTGAATATAGAAATAATTTGGAAAAAAATACTATCTTTAGAGTATTGAGCCTTCCAGTTTATGAGCATAGTATATTCCCAAATTACTGAGATGTTTTTTAATTTCTAATACTATTCAATACAGTAGTCTTTATTCTATTTTATTTATTTTATTTATTTTGTTTATATTTCTTATAGCATTATTCATAGACATTTGATTTTTTGATGTTTTATAACATATTTTTAAAAATTTCACTTGCTATTTATTTGTTGTTATAAATGACAATAGTTTTGTACGTTACCATGTATACATTAACTGTGTATAAGCAGCCTTGTTAAATATAAGTATTAAGTATAAAATTTATCTGTGGATAACTTAATCTTTTTTGTACAAAAGTCACTGAGGATAATACTGTTTTTCTTTTCTTTCTTCTATCCCAGCACTTTCAGGTTTTACATATTTATTTCTCCTCATTTTACTGGCTAGGACCTCCAATTTATAGTTCAATAGAAGTTATGAGAGAGTGCATTTCCTGAATCATTCCCATTGTCATGGATAAAGGTTTCAATAATTCACCATTAAGTATAACATTAGCTGTGTAATACTGAAGGTAAAAGTCACCTTTATCTTGTTAGGAAGTAACTCCTATTCTTGATTTACTAAGAATTTTTTTATTATGAAAGGATCTTGGATTTTGTCAAATATGTTCATGCAGATATTAAAATTATCATGTTTTCTTTATTCTATTAAATGGATAAACTACAATGCTTGATTTTTGACAGAGAAATCAAACTTTTATTCCTGGATTTATACTAATATGACCATTTTACATTATGAATTTTATATGTCACTCAAATAGATTTGTTAATGGTTCATTTAGCATTATCATGTCCCTGTTCATAAAGCAATACCTTTATATTTAAAATTATAGATTTATTCAAAGCAATAATTTGTTATGGATTCAATTGTGTCTCTCAAAAATTAATGTGCTGAAGCTGTAACCCTCAGTACCTCAGAATGTGACCTTATTTAAAAATAGAAATATTGCAGATAAAATTAATTTAGATGAGATTATACCAGAGTAAAGTGGGCCCCTAATCCAATATGACTAATGTTCTTATTAAAAAGTAGGATTTGGACACAGATACACATATAGGGAGAATACTGTGCAAAGATAAAGATAGTTATCAGGGTGTTGTGGCCAAACCCAAAGAATGCCAAAGATTACCAGAAGCATGGAACATATTTATCCCTCACAGCCCTCAGAAGAAGAGTCCCACTGACACACTGATCTTTTTGTCTTTTAGCCTCCAAAACTGTGAGACAAGAAACTTCTATTATTGAAGCCATTAAGTTTGTGATACAGCAGTTTTACAGCAGCCTGAGCAAACTAATGCAGATTTTATTTGAAGACGTTTTTGTCTTCAGCAGATTTAATGTGATATGCCTAGGTGTAATTTTCTTTGTATTTGTCTTATTTTTTTGTTTGTTTGCAAGCTTTTTGAAGTGTTTCATGAGCTTTTGGAACTCATGGCTTTCATAGTTTGGAGACTATGCCACAAATGCTACCTTTATTTTCAGGGGCTTTCTCTTAGCATATTAGCTTACACACTTCATGGCTTTAGTGTATGTCAGTACCTCTAGAGAAAAACAAGTTGGATTGTGAAGGTCATCAATTATTCAGTTTTCTCTCTCTAGCCTCAGAAGACCACCAAAAGTTCTCCAGGTTTTTCTGTCCCCCACCAAAAGCTCTCTACCGAGGCAAAGCCCAGATTTTTAATCTCTTATTCTGTACTCAGAATTGACAAATAGTATTTAGGAAAGGCCAGCTCACCTCTCTATTGCTTTCTTCCCTTGAACATTTTAATTATCCAGTCTTCATTGTTTTAGTGGTACTATGATGCCTTTAGCCAGATGAATGATTTAAGCTTGTTTTACCCACTTTCTTGGTGGAAGTATTGGTTTGTCACTTATCTTCTTTGATTGTTTTTCTGGCTATAAACATAATACATATTTTTCATAAAAATTGAGAAAGAGAAATATGTTCACAATACTCCTTTTACTATCAACCTTAGATAATCATTATTAATATTTTAGTGTGTTCCCTTCCAGATCTATTTTTTGGAGGTGGTTTATCCAATATGTACACACCCACCCACACACACACACACATTTTGGCCAACACTAAAATATCTTTGTTGGTCTATGAACTTCAAAACATAGAAATAAATACACATTAATGTTTAAGGGAAAGATTATCCATACTAAAAGATCTTTATTAAATCAAGGTATTTTACGCTCCTGAGTGAATAAACTCATTCAAAGAAAGAATGTGTAAATTTAGGAGGCCAGTCAGCAGTGGAAGCAGACAAAAATGAGCATTACAGAAACCTACTCTCATCTATCTAATTCCATTTGCTCTGGTCCTTTGCTCAATATGCACTTTTTAAAAAATAACTGATTTTCTGTGTGGAATTGGTATA
This sequence comes from Cynopterus sphinx, assembly GCA_030015415.1. NCBI lineage: Eukaryota > Metazoa > Chordata > Mammalia > Chiroptera > Pteropodidae > Cynopterus > Cynopterus sphinx. The sequence continues at coordinate 65,707,470 of CM057379.1, read as the reverse complement.
GAAAGAAATTATGCTACTAAATTAGTTCTCTTTGTAAATCAATTTCCTGTCATTCTGTTTTTGTGCATCTATTTTTTAAAATGTGATTTATATAAGTATACATTTGAGTGTTCCACTTGCATTGATATAACTTGCTTCTGTCTCAGCAGTACTGAGGCAGTAAAGTTGTGGGAATCTGTTAGCGTAGGTATTGACTTTTCTCAGGCAGCACCCAATCAAATCACAAATGCCTTTCTATTCAAATAGTATTCACTTAGTAAATTGCTTTTTTTATTTTCAATAAATAAAATTATTTTGTAAATACGATTTTGTAATCTGCTATTTTCAGTTATTCACATAATGTGAAGTTTTTCCCAACTCATTAATTTCTCTAGAATGAAAATATGATGAGAGCACAATTGTTTGGTCTTGTTCATTGATGTATTCTATTATTAGAGCAAAAGCTGGTGCATGGTAGATACCCAGTAGATACTGTGAAAATAAATTAATAAATGAACTGTTATTTTCTAAGCAATTAAAGGTATCATGTACCATATTACCTGCAGAAGTCATAGCTCATTTAATTAGTTCTCTATTACTGGTCATTTAGTTAATTTCCAAATGTTTTACTTTTATCAACAATGTAGTGATGGTGATTTGTAGATACACAGTTGGATATATTAACTATTTATTTAGCTCAGGTTCCTAAATTAGTGGTTGTATCGATGTGTTAGATTTTTCAGAATTGTCAAATTGTTAAAGCAGCCTTTAAAATGTTTGTTTATACACGAAAATACTGAGATGGTAGTCTAAATAGCAAATTAAAATTGAAGACTTCATTAAATAAATGGTGCACTAAGGAAGAGAAGAAAATAATATTCTAGTACATTCAGATCCCTGTACTGAAATTAGATGGTCCCAGCTAAAATAATGCGCAGCCTAACTTTAGGACTGGTAAAGCGTCAGGGCTCATGGACTTGCCTTGTCATAGAGTGTTAACCACCAATCACAGATGACACTGATGGAATGGCTTAACAAGTTGAATGTGACAACCTTGTCAAGTGAAGGTTCCAGTGACAAATAGAAAGCTGGACAACCACAGCCGTAAGGAACTTCCAGTTTGATAATATTTTATCAAGATAGCTTCCCAACGAGGCTGATCTTCTTGACCTGATTTTCCCTGTCTTTGTCTATCAGCATATTCATTTGACAGTGTGCTAACGCAGTCACAGAAAGTAAAGACAGTTTTTCATTCTGTACCTACACTGAAAATCTTTTGTTTTTGGTAATGCTTTTCTTGGTGTGGTTTTTTAAGATAGCCTCAGTTGTCGTTAGAAAAACTGTCTGTTTACAGGATGTACTGACTGAGGGAAGCCAGTCCCAAGCTTTGACTGGCTTCCTCTGTGAGCATTACCAGGACAGGCATTAGCATGCTCTGATTTTGATTTATTATCTCAAGGCCCTTGGAAAATACTTGCAGATTAGTGAGCTGGAAGCATGGAATTTTTTAGTAGGTTCATTGTATACAGAGTTTAACTCTCAGCTCTTTCGAAATGCTATGGTGATATATATTATCTGTTTTCTCTTTTGTTCAAAATGTAAAGTTCTTCATTTATTTTCTTGTGGAATAATTTCTCTTGTTATATAAAGATAATGTTTTAACATGTGAGCATTGTATATCCTCTGACTGATGCTTTGTAGTGCACCTGAATAAATTTGAGCTTAAAGATCATATTATATGCCAGCAGGACTGGACTCCCAGGTATTCATTTATATTTATGGCATTCTTCTAGTTGCAACCACCTACCAATTAATGGCATTTTGAGCAAACTGGCAGGATGATTCTATATCCAAGACTTAGACTAACTCTATGAAGCTTGTCCAGCTGTGCGGTTTTCATCCTTACTCTTATCTCCCCTTTTCTTTACTTTTTAGCCAGCATCAACATAGTCCTAAGTTGCTGACTCAAGTAATAAGTAGTGAGATATTATTGTCCAGTAGAAACAACAGCACAAGGCTATATTTCTTGTCTAGCTTTTGTTCATTCTTTACCCTTTTGATAAATATTTATTGGGCATCTACAATTTTTCAGGCACTGTACTCTGTTGATAAGTCCTTCCTTTATGTCTCTTTCAATGGGGGAATAAAATAACTATATTATCTTAAAAGTTCAGAGTATGATAAGTTCTATGAAGAAAGATCAAGTAATAGGATGGAAAATTAGGCAGAATATGGCTTCCCTGTACAGGGTGGTCAGTAAAAGCCTCCCAGAGAAGGTGATATTTGAACTAAGACCTGGCTGATGGAAAGAGACAGCCAGGTGAGTCCCTGGAGGATGAGTGTTTCAGATAGCAAGCACAGAGTCCCTCAGGTGAGAACAAATCTGCCTGGTCTGTGAAAGGGGTGGATGGAAGGCCAGTGTGACTGTAGAACACAGAGGCAAGAAGAGATACGGGGAGGTCAGGTGGAGGGTAGTGCAGCAGGGGAGATGAGAAGCAATAGTGTGTCTGGAGTAGGGAAAGAGCAGAGGAGTTAGAGAAGAATGTTTTGGAGGTAGAACTACCAGCAAATATTAATAAAATGGAGATGGAGAGAAGGTGGGGGAAAGAGGTCTTAGGAATAAGTCCCTGTGTTTGAACTCGGCAGAATGAGATCAAGGGAAAAAATAGGACTAAGTGGCCAAAAATAAGATTTAATTTAAGATATCTAATAAATATCTAACTATAATATATATAAGAATTTGTGTGTTTGTGTGCATGTGTGCAAAGTGGCAAAGTAGTCTTAAAGATGTTTTAAAAGTATTTTAAAAAATGATTTGGGCAAAAATAATGTATTTGTAATATTTTTAGAATAAATGTTTAAAATTCTAATGGAAGTATTTTGCAGAGTAACTTTTGGTTCTGATACAATTTCAAACATAAGAAAATTTGCAAGAGTAGTTATTAAGGGGACCCATATATAATTTTATAGAATAATAAATTGTTAGTATTTTGCAGCATTTAATTTATCATTTAATATTTCTCCATCCATCTCTTCATCGATCTATTCACACACACATATATATACACACAATGCATGTATGTTACACACATTTATACTTTTTTACTAAACTACCTGGAATACATTTCAGACATCATGTCTCTTATTTCTAAATACTTCGGTATATTTCTTTAGAACAAAAACATTGTTTTGTATAAACACAGAATTATTAAAAGCAGAAATTATATTAAATCGATACAATACTATCTTAAATTCACAGTCTATATTCAAACTTTTCCAATTGTCTTGAAAATTCTTTTATAGCTATTTTCCTCGTAGGTTCAGGAGCCAGTCCAGAATCTTGCACTGCATTTGATTGTCATGTCTCTTTTCTCTCATTTAGTCTGGAACCATTTCTCACCCTTCTTTATGTTTCTTTATCTTAACATTTTACAGACTAAAGGAAATTACATTGTAAAACAATACTCAACCTGAATTTAATTTTTCTTTATGATTAGATTCAGGTTATCCATCTTTAGCAAAAATAGTACAAAAATACATGCCCCTCTCAGTGTATCATTTCAGGGATAATATTAGTTTATTATTAGTGATTTTAATTTGTATCTCTTGGTTAAGGGAGTGTTTAATAGGTTTATCCATCATATAGTTACTCTGTAATTTATTATAATTAGTCAATTTATGAGAAAATATTTGGATACTATCTAAATATCCCATTTCACATTAATCTTTTACCCACTAGTTTTAATATCCTTTGATATTTATTGCATAACTATCACAGTTGCAAAATTGTGATTTTTTTTACCTCTACCATTTCTACTATGATTATGAGTCAACATTCTTCCAAAAGAGCTGTCCTTTCTTTCTTATTTACTTATATATGCAATTATTTATTTAGTTATTCATTTACTTATTTATATCACTATAATGTCATGAATTCTTATTTATTTCAATGTTTTAATCTGTTATTCTCATTCTTTACTTGGTCCCATACATTGTCAATGGGAGCCCCTTCAGTCAGGCTTCCTTGTCATTTTGATTTGTCTCAATCTTTTCTTAAGCACTTCCACACTTCTAAAACAAGATGTGCTCTCCTTCTATCTTTCTTGCCCCAGTTCTGAAATCAGCCATTTCTACAAGGAGCCCTGGTTTCTTTAGTGGGAAATGGTATTTAGAAACCACTGAGAAACTAAACTAAGGGCTCTTGATGTCTCACCAAAGCAAGTATTTTGAAAAAATATTTGGAAGTCCTATATCATAGCTACTTATGTTTAGTATCAGTGGCCAGTAGGCATGAGCTGATAATATTTTTAATTTACTGGTATAAGGTAAAAGCCAGGACTTATTCCCAACATTTAAAAAAGAAACTTTGATTTTGTATTTTTAAGATCAAACTCAGTGCTGTGTGTTTTAAAGCTTTGTGACCTTCTGACACTAAGAGACATCAACCTGCTAATGGGTCAAAAAATAAAAGCTTCAGTACAAATAAGAATTAGTTCATGTATTCTAAAGAGAGTTCTACCTCGCCCATCTCCAGGGGCAAGAACTGCTACTGATACAGTTGAGAATAGTAGTAAGTTGATGATTCCAAGGCAATAGCATAAAATGTGATCTCTAATATCTATATTTGCTATAGGGAAATGTGCAAATAAAATAATAAGGCTAAAAAAGAAACATGCTTAGATCAATTTCAGCAAATGCCATAAAATAGTCTTGTCTCCTCAAAGATGCCTGAAGATCATCTCAAAAAATTAATTCTTATTACCCTCACAGAAACATTTACTTTGATTTTATACAAAACATAGGCTGAAAGTAAGTGGGAAAAAAAGAACTGAGAATATAACTGTAATGTTTCACATTAGATGCAATTTTACACAAGTCAGTTTAGCAAATATTTGTTTGGAGTCTTTTATATACAGGACTTATAGCCAGACTAGCACAGTAAGTTTGTGCTTTAAGATTCAGAGCTTTCTATCTCTCTTAACTGCTCCAAATATATAGGACTATAAAAAAAGTTTTAAAATTAAAAATTTATAGTCATACCAAGAAAACAAACAAGCAAGTAAAGTATACCCATATATCAAAATCATAAAAGAAATGGAAAGTAATAAGGAAGGCTCAGCCTGGAAGAGACTTCCATGGGTTCAGTTTCTTTGAGGATATCAGGACATAAAAGCACTCCACATAAGGTGAGGGGTCATGGTCAAACTCAGTGCTGTAGTTTAGGTCAACTCCCAATCTTTCCTGAAAGGGGCTACAGCTACTCATAATGCTGCCGAGGCCTATATCAGGCTGCATAACTGGAAATTAGGAGGACATAGATATAACCTCTAAGCTAAGAACAAGGTAAGCCCCCTGCTGGCTAATTGATCTACAGTGTCACTAAAGAGAATGCCATAAAAGCCAATTTAAGACCTTCTTTTGTACTAGCATATCAGAACTGAGACAACCTGAAAAGGTGGTAAAACTAAGACACAGGAAATGTTCAGCAAAGAAAGAAAGAGGAGGAAAACAAGTAAGGGGTGAAGGAGAAGAGAGAGCAATAAAAACATAGACTTAAAATTAGCCTGCAACCAAAATTTCCACAAGTGAATACTACAAGAGAACTAAGAAAATCAACAATTGAATGATGGATTAATTAGGGTCTTGAAACATAGAATTTCAAAAGATATAATTGATGAAAACACTTCCTTTGTGTATAAGATATGATAAGCATTAACAAAAAAACACAATTCCCATCCCCAAGGAGCTTCTGATGATAAAAATTCTTTCTCTCTCACAGAGACTACTTCGTCACCTTATCTAATCAACATATATACAAACTTTAGAATGCATTATAATGTATATCATTTATTATTATCTAACTGTGCATTTGCAGTTAATTCTATAAAAAGATAGAATAATTTCCTCAAATCTATAGCATTATTTCCATTAGAATATCATATTTGCATTCCATTTTAACTTACATCACTTAAAATCTTCTTAGGTGAGTTTCTTTTTAAGTGTGATGCATTTGAGATAAATTTATTTTTGTGTTCATTAGTATCCATTCCTTTATATTGCAGAGTAGATTTTATTGCATGGATATACCAAGTTTTTATCCATATATCAGTTCAAAGACATTTGGTTTCCAATTTTTTGTTGTTGGTGGTGGTAGTGGTGTTGATGATGAACATAATTATTAAACATTCACATAAAGGTTTTTGGGTAAACATGTTTTTATTTAACCTGAGTAAATAACTAAGGGTGAGATTCCTGGATTTTATGCTAAAAATATGTTTAGCTTTATAAAAACAGCCACACTTTTTTCCCATCAGGAAATGCTCTAGTTATCAGCATTTGGTATTATCAGTGTTTTGTTTTTAAATTATAGCCATTCTTATAGGTATGCAGTGGCATCACATGTGGCTTTAAATCTCCTTTGCCTAATGACTAATGATGTAGAGCAAATTTTCATGTACTTTTTTAGCATCCATATATCTTCCTTTGTGAAGTCCTTTGCCCATTTTTATTGTTTTGTTTTAATTAATAAAATTTAACACTTGAAAAGATAGTGAATATAAGTCCTTTAAAGGATATTTGTTTTGCAAATATTTCTCCCCATCTGTGGTATGTTTCATATTCTCTTAGAGGTATATTTCACAGAGGGAAAGTTTTTCATTTGAGAGAGTCCAGTTTGATTTTTTTTAATTGAATGGCTCGTGCTTTTGAGATATAAACTAAGAAATCTTGCATAACAAAGAATTTTCTATTTTCTCAAAGAATTTGTATAGTTTTATATTTGTTCCCCATCCATTATGAGTAAATTTTCTGTATTGTCAGTTCTTTTGTAATTTTTTGCTTATCAAATTCCAGTTGTCTCAGCACCATTTAAGAGACTGTCTTTTATTCATTGTATTTGTATTTGCACATTTTTCAAAATATAATTGACTGAATATGTGAGGGTGTATTCCCATTGATGTATTTGTATATCTTGATGCCAATACCTCACTTTCTTACTTACCATAGCTCTATAATGTATAGACAAAGACAGTATTCTTATTTTTTATAATTGTTTTTGTTATTCTAATTCTTTTGCTTTCTATGTAAATTTTATAATCAGTTGATCTGAGATATGATTGTGATTGCACTACATCTTGGATCAATTCAAAGAGTATTGATATCTTTACAATACTGACTTCTCCAAATAATGAACACGGTATATCTCTCCTTTTATTTAGATCTTTTCTGATTTTTTTATTAGTTTTCTGATTTTCTACACGGCCGCTGCATATATTTCATCAGATATAAATCTATTTATTTCATTTTTCTGTTGCGATTATAAAACCTTTTTATTGGGTTTTCTAATTATTCATTGATAGCATACAGAATGACTATTGATTTTTGTATATCGGCCTTTTAATGTGTAATCTTGCTAAACTCGTTTTTAGTTCTAGTGATTCCTTTGTCAATTTCATAGGATTTGTAGCAGATACTTTTATCAGCTTCAAGTAAAGACAGTTTTATTTTTCCTTTTTTAACATGTGTGCCTTTTAATTTCCTTTTTTTAAAAAAAATTGATTGCACTGGTTAGGACCCTCTAGTTCAGTGTTGAATAGGGATGATGAGAGTGAATATCCTTGCTTTGTTTCTTAGAGGCAAAGTATTCAGCTTTCACCATTATGTAGAATGTAAGCTATAGGTTTTTATAGGTGCTTTTTGTCAGGTTGAAGAAATTCTTTTTACTTCTAATTTTCAACAAGGTTTATTATTATTATTATTATCATTAATAAATAATTTTTAAATTCTTTTTTTATTTATTGAAATAATCACATGAAGACTTTCCTTCTTTAGCATAGTGATATGGTAATCATAATGATTGATTTTTCAGTGGTGAAATGGCATTCCTGCTATTGGCAAACCTCCTTGCTCAAAACTTATTATTCTTTTTCTATATTGTTGAATTCAATATGCTTTTATTTTGTTGAAAACTTTATGTCTATGTTCATTAAAAATATTGATTACAAATATTTTCCTATAACCCTTATTTCTTGTTTCAGTATCAGGGCAATGCTGGCCTCAGAAAATGAATTGGGAAATATTACTTTCACAAAGAGTTTCTATGGTATTGGCATTTCTTCTTTAAACATTTGAGAGAATTAGTGAATCCATTGGGCTTGGTATTTTTTTTTCTTAGAAGAAATTTTAATTATGAATTCATAGTTAAATTTATATATACATAAATTTATATATTACATATATTTATATATATTAGAGTAGTCATGTTACACTCTTTTCTACTTGAATGAACTTTGATAGTTTTTGTCTCTCAAGGAATTTGCTTGTTGCTTGTAAGTTGTTGAATTTATTGGCATTAAATTATTTGTAATATTTTCTTATCATTTTAATGTTCTTTTTTTCATTCTGATATTGGTTATTTGTACCTTCTGTTTTTGTTTTGTTTTGTTTTTTGTTTGGTTAGAGGTTTATCACTTTTATGAATCTTTACAAAGAACTCTACTGTTTTTTCTACTTTCAATTTCATTGATTATTGTGCCTATATTTATTATACTTTATTATATTTATTATACTTTATTATATTTCTACATTTTAGGATTTAATTTGCTTTTCTTTTACCAGTTTCTTAAAGTGGGAGACATATTTTTGTTTTTTAACATACACATTTAATGTTATACATTTCCCTCTAAACACTGCTTTAACTGCATTTCACAAATTTTGTTTTGATTTTTATTTTTTTAATTTAAAATATTTTCTAATAGCCCATGTGATTTCCTTTTTGACTTATGGGTTATTTAGATGTATGTAGCTTAATTCCAAGTTTTTGGAGATTTTTCAGTAATCTTCCTATGACTTTATCTTATTAGTTTTTTTACAGTCTTAGAATAAATTCTTTACAATTTTCATTATTTTAAATGTGTTATAATTTGATTTTATAGCTCAGAATATTCTCTATCTTAGTGAATATAGACAATATTCTGAGCCATAATTTGTATTCTGCCATTGTTAGTTAGGATGGTCTATAATGTTAATTACACAAAGTTGATTGATAGTGTTGTTTTGGGATTTGACATCCTCATTGATTTCCTGTCTGCTTGTTATATGAATTGCTGAAAGAGAATTGTTGAAGTATCCAAGTATAATGGACGCCTCAAATCCAAATCACAAATTTGTCTATTTCTTTTTTCAGTTTCATTATTTTTGCTTCATGTATTCTCCAGCACAGTTTTTAGGTCTACAAACATTTAGGATTGTTTTTAATTCTTAGTAAATTGATTCCCACCTCCCACCTGCCATCATTTTGTAATATTCTTTTTTAGCTCTGGTAATATTCCTTGTTCTCAAGTCTATCTTTCATTGTCTAACATGTTTATGTTTCATAACATTGGCCTTTATCTCTTGGCTTATGGGATTGAAACTGAGCCCTCTTTGTTATAAAATGAAATAGTAAAAGAACTGAGTAGGCCGACTAAGATGAATTACTCAGGTGAGGAAATCAAGGCTTACTGAGTTCCAAGAAAATAGAGGCTCAAACGAGAGGCTGAAACAAGGAAATTGAAGTGTAGAGAGGCTTTATGACACCTAGCTTACTAGTGACAGAACTGGGCGTAAGATCCTGACACTGGGTAATCTCCAGTTCTACCCAAACTCAAAATATGTCGGCCAATGAATTAGCTCTGAATTAGCATTTTATTATCTAATAATTCTAAAGTATATAATAGAGATTTAAAATCAGGCATCTTATACCTAAGGTTTCCAGAAGAGGGAATCCACTTCTCTTTGGTAACAAAGTATGGAAACAGCTCATTGTGGTGTAGGGAATAAACCAAAAGAAGTTATAAAGTCACTTTCCACATTCTCTTTCTAAGATGAAATTGTCTACAAGGTACAGCAATAACCTCATGACATCAATGAAGCAACCGCTATGTGATACCAATGTGACCCTTATAGTCAGCTACAGTAGCTTTATGAATTAGTTTTTACTTTTTGGTTTTCCAGATGCTTCACTAAAAAGCTGTCTGTTAAGTACCTCCCAGATCAAAGAGAGTATATGCATGCATTCAGGAACAATGTTTTCCATTATACTTGGAACTGAACACTGCCCTTTATCACTTTTGCAGGAGATTTATGAATGACAAACACAGTTGGCATAAAGTCATTAGTAAATTGCTCTTTTATTTCTTCTTCCAAGGGTGTCTTTCCTCCTAAAGTGATCAACAAAGAAAATAAAATCACTAGGCTATGTATTGGAAAATTCTTTTGTTGAAAAATCTTTTCTTTCTCCAGTTTCTCTTATTTATATTGCTATAGCAATCTTGAGATTTTTATGGCTCTCTCTTTTAAGATACATTTTCAGAATCTCCTCAAAGAAGGTTTGATGGAATCTATTTTCAGTCTCAGTAGGAGAATCCTATTTGCATTTCCTCATGGGTTGCCATGGCCTAAATTGATCCACACTGACCTGGTTCATTGTAAATCAGTTCAAGGTTTTTTTGTGTGTGTGTGCACACAAAACAGATACTACCTGTACTTCAGATGTTGCAAAATCAATTCCAAGGAAATGTAAGCAATCTGGATAGGTTTTTCAAATAAAAGTATACTGTGTTGCACTGTTCAAAATTGAGAAGGGCACTGAGGTGAAATTAAGAATCTCAAAGAGTTTAACTAACAACTAGTCAAAGATTGTCAGTTGAGTATACAAAATACATTTTTGCCCCACCTGACATCTATTTTTTTGTTTTATCTGTCATCTGAAGTGAGTGTTATAAAATCAATTCTAATAGCATTTTATTATATTCCTTTTATGTATACATAATATTTTTTGTGGCAAGAAGGACAATTGTTATTCTGCTGCAGTTGTAATAGGTTATTTATTAAACTCAAGATTCTGTAGTCAGCTTTCCTTTAGAAGGAAGGTGTTAAAAAAACCTAAACTGAATAAGGATTGATGGTAGTTTGCTTTGCTAGAACATGCTGCACTATTTAGCCAGAGTCAATAGGAATAGTAGTTGGAGTTTCTCTCAGTATTTAAGTACTTGCTTATAAACAAATTTTTCCTTAAGTATAATGCTGAACTATAGGAGATAATAATTATATTTATTATTGTATTTAGAAAAAGATGATATACTTGGGTTTATATTACATTATTGAGCTTTTAAAATACTAAATGTGCAATAAATGCAGCTCATAAATACATGTAATATTAAGTATAAATAATAAATTTTATAAGGAAGTTAAAGGGCTATAGAAGTTCCTAGAAGAGAAAGAGATTTCTTGATGGAAGGAATTAGGAAATGTTTAATTGATAGTAAGTCATTTAAGTTAGCCCTTAGATTTTGAACATGGAAATTTTTTTAATTCTAGTGATAGGAACACTATAAACAAATCCTTTGAAGCAAAGAATTATGAAAATTTTTTGAAAATAGTGACTAGAAGATAAAGACACTGAGGAAGAAGTAAAAGATGAGGTAAAATATGCCTGCTGTGGTCAGATAATGGTGACCCTGAAAACTTTAAACTTTTTTTTAAGCTATGAGGGACCATCAGAGTTTTAGGACTATTGAAACATACCACAAAATAATAGGATTCATTCATAAAATCAACATCTGAAAGGCATATTTTCAAGGTGTATTTAAATTCTGGCAAATATATGGTGTTCTGGAGATAAATTAAAGGGCAGTTTTGAGCTTAAAGAAAAAGATATGCAAATGAAAAACATGAATTATAGGCTGAACACTTCTCTAGACACATATACAGGGTGTTAAGGAGACAGAAGAGAATGTTATTGTAGGATGATTGTAGCTCCAGAAACTGGTAAATACTGAATTATCAGTAGATTAACACAAATTATTTATCATTTGTTTCACCATAGCCATATATAGTGTTCCTTCTCAGATGGAATTCTGTGTGGTCATTCAGGGACCTATGTTGTTTCATTTTGTAGTCCTATCCCCCCTAAGTCTTTCACATCATTAGTATGGATGAAGATAGTGAAGCATATACACCTAGCGAACTTGGCTCAGAAAGTTCATATTTATTCCATCAATGAGAACTAATAGAACTGGAAATGTGATCTGTTTCTGTGTCCAAGACAAATACTGGAGTCTGTTCCTCAAGAGCATATCTGACTATTGGGTTCAGTTGGGTAGATTTAGGAATGATGGAAAGCTCTGGTATAGTTGTATTCGGTTGCTTACATCTGGCATTTTTTCCTGATCAGTTAGAACCTATTTGATATTTGTTCTGACTGGCTGGTACTCATATTATTAATTTGTTAAATATTTTAATTAATTTTCACAATTTACTTGCACTTGTGCTAAGTCTGAATGAGTGAGGGTACATCCAAGGGTTCTGCTTTAGCAAGATTGAATTGCTGATGTGTTATAGGATGAAGGATGAATCAAAGTGCAGATATTTGGAGGTAATACAATAATTTAGAAGTCTATTTCAAAAGTACAGGTGAGAGTTGTGAAACATCAATGGAGAGTAGGCAGTAGAGATGATGACCAGGCAGAAAACTGAAAATATAACTCCAAGCAGCAAGAGAGGAAGAGGAGTAAACTAACTACTACTCACTCACTAGCTAACTAGCTAACTAAAAAAAGCCAAGTCAGAGATGTTGAGCCTACATAGTTCAGAGGTTGATAGTGTTTTTACCAAAATAGGGAATGAGCAAATTTTAGAAGGAACATTAGATTCTTCACTTTTGGAAGGCAAGAATTTGCACTGTAGTCCCAGAATCTGATACAGAGTGGAGTGCGTAGTAGGTACTCCACAGATATTCATTTAATTAATGGAGAGTGAAACAAAATTACTTTAGTTTCAGAACACTAAGGTTTTGGTGTCACTAAGATGTTCAAGCACTCACAAAGGTAGAAGCAGGATAAGGAAATAAAAACTTCTTAGGGAGAGGTAGTATTAAATCAAGATGATTGCAAAGAAGAAAGTGGCAGCAAGTAGAGAAAACTTTGAAACAATCCCTATAATTAGAGGGGAGGAAAAGTCAGAGAAGGCACAACCACAGGTAGAAGAAAACTGGAAAGAAAAAATGTCTCAGAAAATAGGGAAGCAATTTTAAAAGAGGTTGGCATATTAAATGACATGGACATGTTAAAAACAAAGAAACAGTCATTCCATTTCACAGTTACAGGTTAAAAACCAGTTACATTTATTTTGTAGATGGTTTTCTTTCATTTATTCATTTTTTTCTTTCTAAATTTCTAGGGGCATAAATATATAGCAGAATGTACCATGAAATACAAATTGTCTGTGATCACATATACTTGAAATAATTACTGTTAAATTTGGTATATTCCTTCCAGTCATTTTAAATGAACATAGGAATAGCCAATGGAGAATGCATCAGTTGTCAAATGTACTATTTGTCAATATAAAATTATTTTCTTTGAACTATTTAATGATTTTTTCCCTTAAATTCTATTTTGTCTGAAAATAACGTTGCAGCTGATATTTTAATGTTTATATTTTCATAACAAATCATTTTTATTTATTTTCTCTCTTAAGTTTAATATTTTGTCTCAGCAGTCTCTCATAAGCTACATTTGCTTTAATTTTCCTTTGGTTTCTATGGCATGAATAGCATTTATTTTTATTGCTACAATTTATATGTTTTGACTTCTATCTTTGTTTTATATGATGTTTTGTATGACTCCTTGTTTTTACTGTTTTATTCTATTTAAATTTGTTATCTTATTTTGACTTTCCCAATGAGTAGGAAGGCATATATCCTACTTATGATTATGTTCACATTTCTCAAGAAAAAATTCTGCCTGTCATAAATTATGTCAATAATAAAATATATATTTTTCATCATATCCTCCTTTGATTCTTTCTCCACTCTATATAAAAGGGGTGATATAAAACACTTTTACTTCTTTTTATCCTATATTACCATAATTTAAAACTATGATGTATATTTTAAAAGCTATATTGATATAATTTAAATTTTTACATAAATTATTTTCTCTTTAAGCAACATTTTATTTTTGACAAATAATTTTAGACTAAAATTTATGTTTAATTTGATTCAATGTTCATTGTTAGCCTTTGTAAAAGTATTGGTTAGATGTTAGTCTCTGAAACAGCATAACAGTTCATTGTCCTCAAAATGTTTAGTCTACTGAATTTTCTCAATACTGTTGCTCTTTCTTGTTCTCTATTTTGGTTAAAAGCATTACCAAACTTGTAATAACCTTTAATCTAATGTAAGAATGTTATAGAAAGTATAAAGGAGGAATTTATTATAAGTATGTAAACATTTAAAGATTCTTGGGAGCAAAATCAATTCTTTTATATTTATTTATTATTTATTATTTATTTATTTATTTATTTATTATTTTTTATTGCAGGGGAGACATGTAAGGCTGATTTTACTTATGTTTAATGATTTTTCTGTCTCATTATTTGAGACAGAATTTTACTTTTATCCTTGTAGTTTATTTTCCTCTTGAGTATTTATTTTTTGAACTGGTATAGAAAGTCACTTCAATACATGCTTACGTCATTTGTCAGCTCTTTGAGTTTTCTATGGTCATATCTTTTAATATTGTGTCTATACCATTTTTCTTTTTTATTGATAATTGTTATATTGATTAACATTTTATTGATTTCATTTTAGTTATCTATTTTCTTTACTTTCACTTTATATTTTCCTCAACTTTGGAAAACTTTTTATAATTGATAATCCATAATACTGGCTTATTTTTAAAACTGTATTGACCTTTTACCATGGCACTTTATATTTTCATACCATCCTTCCTTACCTCATATATATTTCTCTCCAACTTTTCTGTTCTTGTGCCTTTCAGCTCCTGTGTTACAGATATTACATCTTACACCTTATAGAATACCAAGCAGTTTTCAGATTCCTGCAGTAAATAATGTTTTTTAAGTTTAGTTTCTTTTGGATATATGAGATGATGTATCATTTTTCTTGCCTTTCAATAATTTAGAAGTTATTTTGGAAGTTTTCTTTTACTCACTATGTACTGAAGAGAGTTATATATATGACTGGTGATTTACTCATTGTCTTTGTGTCCCTGTCTACCCATTTGCATGCTAGTGGAGGCCCCTCCTTAGATCTACAGCTAGGTAGCACATTGATAACCACAGTGCCTAGCATGCTCCAGGCTCTGGTAGGTTTTTTATCTAATGTGGCTATGCTGAAATGTGAGGAAATATTTTTATTCTGTTCTGCCAAGATCTCAAATCTCCAAATAGTGCTATTATCCTCAGTCAGTTTAGAAAACAAGGCCCTTTCTATCTTTACAAGATTTCTCTTTCCTCCAGTAGAATTTTATTTGTAAGTAAACTTTTTAGGATGCAATATAATATCTGCCCATCAATTTTTTTTCTAATTAATTTTTAAAATTATTATTATGACCAGCAGAAGCTAACTGTACATATAGAAGAATTGATATGGAGAGATAAAGAGTAGCCCTCCAGGAGCTACAAAAAATCAGTGTCTGTACTGCTGATTGGTAAAGGCCTTGAGAGCAAAGTTATAGAGTGTGGACTACCTGCTTTTATATGAGTGTTTCCCCCTATTTCTGTCTGAAAAGCACTAGTGTGTCAATTCCATTTTGAAATTCGGTTTAAATGACTCCTGTATTACTAAAAATTGCCACATAGTAAATATAGATTCTCAGTTGTCCTCCATTTTTCAGCATGTTCTATTGATTAAATCCCATTCAAGAACATTATAATAGACAAAATTGAGAGGTTATTATGGATACTGAAAGCCTAACATAACGTGTGTGTGTGAGTTTGTGTGTGTGCGCACGTATTTGTTTTACGCCTACAGCACCTGGTCTTCCTAGGTGTTCTCCCATCCAAGTACTACCCAGGCCTGACCCTGCTTAGCTTCCAAGATCAGACAGAATTGGGCTTGTGCAGGGCGGCATCGCCATAGACTATAACGTAACTTAAAAGTATGAATAATTTTCAGAATTTGGACCTTAGTTATTATTAATAGCAAATTATTTGTAATATACCTCACATTTATATAGAAATATGCCACCACATCAAAAATATCATAGTTTAGAACCTCTGGAATAAAACACTGGTAGAATATTAATATTTATACATTCTTAGTAGTTTGGCCTAAAACCTAAAGTTTTGTGCTATTATGTTCTTTAACCAGCAACAGTTGAGTCATTGAGGCAGGAAAGAAAGAAAAATACAAAGTCTCTTATATTGCTCCATTTTCCCACCCCAAATTTATATAGTTGCTATGGCAATCGATTGTTCCTCTGGTGAGACAGCTCTTCCAATCTTGAATACTCACTGCCAACACTCAGTTTCAATAACTACTGAAATGGTTCTGCAGCTTTAAGTATTTCTTGTTCAGTCTGCATAACTATCAGAGTAATCATTTTGAAACAGAATTCCTATAATACTATTTTACTGCTTACACATCTTCAAAGACTAAAAAGATGTTGTACTGAATGAAGGTGAAGTGTTTATACAGAAGTAAGAGTCAGAGCCCCTACTCTCTGCCTCTGTCACTCCTACTTTCCCCCATTCTCTCCTCTCCCTGGGGGTCAGAGTGACACAGCCCAGATAGGAGATTGTCTGGTGGCTGTTTGGCACACAAGGAAAGCCCTGATATTTGGGGATTCCCCAAGAAAATGGCTTTAATCCTGTGCTAGGCAGACTCTAAGACGACCTCAATAACCCTTGCTTTGTTATATTCATGGTCTTGTATCATCCCTTCTCTTTGAGTATGGGCTGAATTTTGTGATTCACTTCTAATGAATAGAATATAGTGGAAGTAAGGAGCTGCCACTTCCAGGATTAAGTAACAAAATGACAGTGGCTTCTGTCTTAGGGACTCTCTCTCACTCACTCACTCTGAGGGAAATCAACTGCCATGTTGCTCCAAGGAGAGGTTTGATTTGCAAGAAATTGATGTCACTAATCACTAACCTGCCAGCAAGGACTGAAGCTTGCCAACAGTCATATAAATAAGCTTAAAAGTGGATCCTTCCCCCCCACTGACGTTTAAGTTGTCTGCAGCCTCTGTCAACACCTTGAATTTTGGCCTTGTGAGAGACAATGAGCCAAAGGCCAGGCCCAAATTCCTGACCCTCTGAAAATGTGAGATAATGAATGTTTGCTTTTTAAGCTTCTAATTAGGGATAACTTGTAAAATATAAATAAGATAATCCCTATCCAATCACTCCATGATGGGAAACATTATTTAACAAGCATCAACAACTCACTGAGAGCTTCCCATTGCATTTTTACTATTTTGACTTTTAACACAAATAATTGAGAAAAGGGAAGAAAATTTGGATAATGATGGCTATGTTCATTTTCTTGAATATGATGATAGTTTCACGGGTGTGCGTGTGTGTGTGTGTACAATGTCAGAATGCATTAAAATATTAATTATAATTAAGTAAAGCTGTTAAAATGTGGAGATATAAGATTCACCAAATATTTGAAAAAGGACTCCAACATAATATAGAGGGACCCAAATAAATAAAATGTAGAAGTCATTCAGAGAAAACTGAAACTGTGTAGAGCAAAGCAGAAAAGATTTTTAAAAATCTATGATAATTATCTTCTGAGATATAAATGAAAATTTTTCATCCATACAAAAGGAAGGATATTAAAAAATGTGTAAGAAAAAAGCAGTTCTTAGAAATTAAAAACATAATGGAAGCTAAAAATTCAACAAAGGGTTTTAAAGATAAAGCTGAAGAGATCTCATGAAAAGTAGAATACAGACAAAGAGGAGGAAAACAGGAACAAGAAGATAGAAAGTGAGAGGCTCAGTACCAGAGGTCTAGCATTAATATAGAAAGAATTCCAAGGGAAAATAAAAGCACAAAAAAGACAAAGGTTAGTTATTTATCAATGGAAGTTTTTTTTTTTAATTTGAAGAACTAAAAAATTTATACACTTATGAGACCCAAATAGTACTCAAAAATAAATTTAAAAGGCACTTTGTATTAATTATCCTCTTACATGTAACAAGTGACTAGAAGTGTGGCAACTAAAAACAGCATACATTTATCATCTCACGTTTTCATTGAGTCAGGAATCCAGACATGACTTAGCTGAGTTCTGTATTTCAGGATCTCTCACAAGGCTGCAATCAAGGCATGGCCAAGACTAGAGTCTCATCTGAAGGCAAAGTAGAGAGCACTCTCTTTCTAAGATCACTCACTAATTGTTGGCAGGATATAATTCCTTGTGGGTTGTAAGACTGAGAATCTCAACTGCTTGCTGACTCTGGGCTGTAATTATCCTCAGTCACTTGCCTTATAGGTCTCTCCAATATGTCAACTCAATTTATCAAAGCATAAATGCCAAGAAAGCAAAGAAGAGTTTGCTAACAAGATAGAAGTCATGCCTAATAATTTTTCTATTCTATTGGTTATAAATAAGTCCTTGGGCCAGCCAATACTCTCAAGGAGAGGGAATTACACACGGATGTGAGTACTGGGTGGTGGGAATTATGGGGCCCACCATAGAAATCTTCCTATCACACTAGCAAACTTGAAACTTCCTGTGACAGAGACCATTAGCAATCATAAAACATTTCATGTGTTTCTTTGTTTTTCTCAGAAGAATTCTTTAAAGTTAGATTAGAGGGATGATTCTCAACCAGAGGTGATTTGGGTTCTCAGGAGACCTCAACAAAGTTATTGGTTGTCAGACCTGGGGAGTATTATGGCCATCTAGTGGGCAGAGTACAGCGATGTTGCTAATTTCCTATAATGCAAAGGCCAACCCCCTACAACAAAGCAGTATTTACCCCAAATGTCAATATGGCCAAGGTTAGAATCATGTATTTTTTACCAACTACTATAAGCAGAAGTGACATAACTCTTCTATGCCAAAGCAATTAAGAATTAGGGTCTTTCATCACAAATCTTTCTCCCTTTGTCAGAGTAAACTTGAAAGTCACATGTTGAGATAGTAGCATTATAAAATGGAAAGAGCTGGATTCCTGGGTGACCAAATGGGATAGTGCTCCTAATGAACTGCATCAGACTTTCTGTGAGCAAGAAATAACCACTTGTGTTATTAATTGAGATTTCAGCATTTGTCTACTGAGAAAGTTAGAAGTAAATATCTTGAATAATACAGCTCTGGAAAGAAGACATGGACTACTTTAAATGCCTGGGAATCAAGATGGCATCAGATGACTCAAAAGCAGCATCAGAAGCAAGAAGAGTGGAGCCTCAGTAAACTGAGGGGCAATGATAGCCATTCTAAAATCACAATTATCCCTTGATATTAAATATATTTGGTTAATAATGTTTAGGAAACAGGTAAAAATATTTTATATACAAATCTGTCTTAATCTATTCTGTTCTATATTTGGGTAGAGTCCAATAACACATGATACCCACATATTTTCTTGCCTCAATTTTTTATATATGAAGGTAGAATAAAGACATTTTCAAATTATATACCTTCTATTCACCATGTTTTAGGAAGCTTCTTAAGAATGGCTTTCTCAAAATTATGGAATAAACCTAGAAAAAGGAACATAATGGATTCAGAAAATAGTAGCCCCAACAGTGGTGAGGATTATTCCCAGGATGACAGGCCTAGTGAAAAACCAGTTTCAAATGCTGTGAGTAGACACTTAAACTCAACACATTCAAAGCTGAAGTTGTCACCTGTTTTACACTCAACCTCAAAGGGTTATTTGATACATGTACTTAAGTTATTTCTGCCCTTACTCACTAACACTACACTAGCTCTTTCTCATCCTTACAGATTATTTCAGAAGTGTTCCTGGAGCTATATCTTAGCCTGGGGCATAATATTTTTTCTTCTGCTTTGTGAAACCAACTCCATTATTTTCTATAAGCTGTCTTTAAAGATACTTAACACCCTTTTACTATGTCTTTTGGCATCTTCCAGTCAATCACCTCACAATCCTGTTGTGATATCATACAAATTAATGTCTAAAGTGAGAATGATGAAAAGACCCCAGACTTCAATAGCTAAACTGATTTAGGGGAGTGTGAGTAAACTGAAATAGACTGTGAATCAGCAATGCTAGAATGACTGAGGATCATCTTTGGCTCAGGACTGCAACATTTTGTGTCTGGAAATGAAGAAAGAATTTTTTTAGTAGAACATGTCCATTGGAAAATTTAACTCAGTGGATGGAAAAGAAATGAAAAATTTTAAAGCTTTGACTTTGAGTTCCTTAACTGCTCTGTAACCTTGAGTCGATGTTAAAGTGACACCTGAAACTTTTTGGCAGGCACTGTATATGGAAACCACCAGATCAATAGTCTGGCTGGCAAAAAAAAAAAAAAAAATGCAAGACTGAAACTGTAGCAGCTGATGTCTGAGACAGAGCCCCTGGGGCAAGATAACTGGGAATGGAAGACGCCAAAGGTCCTGGAGCTTCCCTTGACAGGCAGTTCTTCATGCCAACCAGAAACAGGATTACTGCCTAGGCTGTACATGTTGGAAGGGTGAGAGAACAACTTTTTAACTCTCACAGAGTGGACTCTATCCATAATATACAAGAAATACAAAACAAAGGAAATTAAATAGGTACCAGATATTTTTAATATAGGATCAAGTAATGGTAATAGTAATAGTCAAGTTGAGAACAAGCTGTCTTTATTAACCTACCCTTAAAAAGTAGCCAAGAAGGTTTATTTGGTGTTGAATTGTGTGTGTGTGTGTGTGTGTGTGTGTGTGTGAAGATAACTTCCTTGTAAATATCTACACTTTAAATCTTGTCTGTTAGAGGAAGCTTAAAATATTGAGGCCCTCTGATTTGGGCAAACAAGTATGGTCACAGAAAACATTAATAATGTTCAAAGCACACAAAGAGATGATTTGCTATTTAAACCAATCACCCATACAAAATAGAAAATCAACATTATTTAATTGAGACTAAAAATCTTTCATTCATATGTTCAGAAACTCATTTTATTTTTAACCTCCTACTTTTAAAAGATGCATAAAAGATTTAATCTGACCAGGTGCAGTTTTAAGTGTAAAATTATGGATAAATGTATCCCTTAGGATTTGAAAACTTTTAGTTTCCAGGATGATCTATGGCTCCTAAGGATACTGAATTAAAATGAAATTAGGAAAAATGCTACTGAAGTATACTTGGACCCTTAACCTAAGATCTAATTTTGTTTGTGACTGAATTTAAGTCATTAGCTTAATTTAATATAAGATAAATTATATGTCACATGATAGCCACAAAGTAAAAACCTAGAGGAGATACACAAAAGTTAAAGAGAAATAAGTCAAAACAAACCAATACAGACAATCATCAGTTCACAAAGAAAGACATGAAGGAAACAAAGCAACTACAAAACATCTGGAAAATAACTAATAAGATGGCATTAGTACTCTTTACCCGTCAATAATTACTTTAAATGTAAATGGACTAAATCATTCAATCAAAAGCTATAGAGTGACAAAATGGATTTAAAACAAAAATCAAGACCCAACTGTATGATGCCTAGAAGAGACTCACTTCAGCTCTAAGAGAACTCATAAACTCAAAATAAAGGTATGGAAAAAGATGTTCCATACAAGTGGAAACAAACAGAGAGCAAGGGTAGCTATAGTTACATTGGACAAAATAGACTTTAACTCCAAAACTATCAAGAGACAAAAAGGTCATTATATGACAAAAGGATTGATTCTTCAAGAGGAAATAATAATTGTAAATATATATCCAACAAACATTGGAGCACCAAACTATATTAAGCAAATACTAACATATATGAAGGGACAAATAGACAACATTACAATAATAGCAGGAGACATCAGAAGTCCACTTTTAACAATGGATAGATCATCCAGACAAAAATGAAATGGAAACACTGGACTTGAATTATACTTCAGCTCAACTGACTACATATGTATATATGAGCATTCCACCCAAAAGCAGCAGAATATACATTGTTCTTAAGTGCATGTGGAACATTCTCCAGAATAGATCATATGTTAGGTCACAAAACAAGTTTTAGCAAATTCAAGAGGAGAGAAATTATACCAAGTATCTTTTCCATCACAACGTTATAAAACTTGAAATTTGTAACAGGAGAAAAACTGGAAAATCACCGATCTTTGGAAATTAACTTCTAAAAAACTAATGAGTCAAAAAAAAATCAAATAGAATATGAAAAGGAAACTTGAATAAATAAAAATGGAAACACAACATATCAAAACTTATGGGGTGCAGCAAAAGCTGTTCTAAGAGAGAAATTTACAGTGATAAATGCCTGCATTAAGAAAAAAAGGAAGATCTCCAATAATCTAACTTTATACCTCTAGGAATTAGAAAAAGTAAAACAAAATAAACCCAAAGTTAGCAAGATGAAGCAAATAAAGATTAGAGCAGAAATAAATGAAATAGAGGACAGAAAAACAATAGAAAAGATCAATGAAACTAAGATATATTTTTTTGAAAAGAAAAACAAATTTGGAAAACCTTTATCTAGATTTTCCATGATAAAAGAAGACTTAAATAAAATAAGAAAAAAAGGCGTTACAACAGATATCGTAGAAATACAAAGGATCACAAGACCACTATGAACAACTATACGCCAACAAATTGGATAAAGTAGAAGAAATGAATAAATTCCTAGAACCATACAACCTACAAAGACTGAATTATAAAGAAATAGAATATCTGAACAGACTAATAACAAGGAAGGAGACTGAATCAATAACCAAAAGCCTCCTAAAGGAGAAAACCCCAGGACCAAATAACTTCATTGGTTAATTCTATGAACATTTAAAGAAGAATCAAGCCAATTTTGATCAAACTTTTCCAAAAAAAAAAAAACAAGAGAGAACAGTCTCAAACTCATTTTATTATTCCAACGTTCTCCTCATGCAAAAGCCAGGTAATGATACTACAGGAAAAGAAATGTATAGACGCAAAGATTCTCAACAAAATACTACAAAACAAACAACAGGATTGTACACCCTGATCAAGTGAGATTCATCTCTGGAATGCAAGGATAAATCAATTTACATAAGTCAATAAATGTGATAAACATTAATAGAATGAAAGATTCAAAATCATATAACCATTTCAATAGGTGCAAAAACAGACAAAATTCAAATTTTTATCTTTTTATGATAAAAACTTTCAACAAATTGTGTATAAAAGAAATGTACCTCAAAATAGCACAGGATGTAAATGATAAACCCACAGCTAATATACTCAATAGTGAAAGGCTGAAAGTGTTTCCTCTAATATTGTTAATAAGACAATTTGCCGACTCTTGCCACTTGTATTCAACATAGTATTAGAAGTCCTAGCCAGAGTACTTAGGCAAAAAAAAAAAAAAAGTAAATAATATAAAGGCATCCAAGTCAGAAGAACTTAAAGAACTTAAAGTTGTCTCTGTTTTACCATGACCTCCTCCTCCTCCTCTGAATTCTTTTAATAATGCTAATAGGAATAATACTTTTTTTTAAAAGAATAATACAGCTGAAACTTGTTTAGTATTAGCTCTATCAAACATGCTTTATATCTTATTCCTTTTTAATCTGTATAAAAACATAACAAAGCAGGTACTATTTTTATATTAAAAATGAAGAAAATGAGGAACAGAGGGATTAAATAATATTATGCAGCAGAACCAAAATTTGCTTCAAGATCTCAGTACAGAGCCCATATGCTTAAACATTTTACTATATTCTTCTGTTTATATCACTGAATGTTTGCCTCTTATGTCTCATGCTGTCTGGCATTATAGTTACCTATGAATCTTTCTTTTCTAACGTTCAGCTGATATAACCAAAAATCATAGATGCACAAGCATATTTATCTAATCTTTCCTTTTAAAGGTTTCTGACATATTGTTATGCATGTCTTTAAATTTTCATATTTCAAGAAATTTGTGGCAACTTGCTTGAATACTTTTAACCTTTAAATAATTTAAAGATTCTGTCTTATTTTTCTCACAGCATTCAGCACATTTCTTTGAATATCAGAAGCACCAAAATTTTGTTAAATGACTATAGTTAACCCAAGTATCAGCCCCCAGATGTCCTCAAATTCCTCAGCATTCTAGAATCATATTTTCCTTTAATATTTTAGTAGAATGGCTAGAGTCTCTATTCTACATGCATTGGAAAGCTTATTGCTTTTCTGCCCCACATGCCCCACACACTTCTGTCTTATGGGTTGGGAGAGGACTTCAAATATTTTCCCTGCTCACCTGAATTGTCACTTGAATTGTTTTCCTTTGAACTCCTGCTATTAGCTCCACTCTATGACTTGTCTCCTTAGATTGCCATCCTCTCACTATGCTGGACATTGCTCTACTTGTATAATTGTGTTATGCAGAAGACTTACTGGTGGGCTGGAATACAAAAGAAATTAAAGCATGTTAGAGCTTTCATTTATTCATTCCATAATTCACCAACATATAAACATTCATTGAGTGTCTAGTGGCACTATGATGGGCACTGAGAAGACAATATAAGTAAACAAATAAAGTCTCAAATATAAGTCATGTAGCTCATATTCAATTCTTAGTAAAACATAAAACTCACACAGGCACACAGATAAAAATAAAGTTACAACTGAGATAGTATGATGAAGGAAAAGCCTATGGTGAATTGAGAGTGATGGTAGTCGGTTGGACTGAGAGCTGAAGGGTAAGTATTGACCAGCCCTGCAGGAGAAGGACACTGGGGAAAGGAATGACAGCATCTGCCAACACACAATAATAGAAACAAAGGACATCACAGTAACTGCTGTAACTGGAGAAACTATTAAAAGCCACTTAAATGTACAGTCTACTTCAGGCATTCTTAACAACAAATATGGTCTTAATCCTAAATTTAATGGGGGAGTTATTGAAGTTTGAAGTAGGAGATTGATATGATCCACTTAGTATTTTGAAAAAAAAAAATTTTGTGTGTGCTGTATAGAGACAAGAATAAAGAGGGTAAGAAATGGTGGACACAGGGGATCCAAAAAGGTGAGACCTTAGTCCAGGTGAGAGCTGATCGCTTGGACTAGGAAAATTATAGTGGAAATAAAGATAAATGGAAAGATTCAAGAAGTATTTAGTGCAGCATAAAGCAAGACCTGGTGATATAAGGGAAGTGTAGGACATCACACATATAGAGCTCTGTATAGGCAGCAACTTGTAAAAAAAATGCATATAGACATCATAATCATAAAAGTTTATCAACTTCTGTATTAGGAAAGTTTTCACCAGCTGTCTCTCCTTAGACTCTTGCTTATGACCTTTTCCTTTAAACCCAGTTTCTCTCCTTCAAAATCGTGTTCTTTACCACCATTTGTTGTTTTACATATTTCTATACTCATAATCATTTCTTCATAATAACTCTAATAATACAATTATTATGTAAACAGTTTAACACTGAATCTCCTCTAGTTTAGGGCCGAAATTTGCACTGCCAATACTTTCATCGAGCTGTTTCTAAGCTGGACAGCCACAGTTCCACTCTTAGCAATACAGAGAGCTTGGAGAAGTATTGAAGTCACAGCATTTTTTTTTTTTAGCATATCTTAGATAACATTCTCAATCTTAGAATTCCACTAGAACTTCATGGAGCTGTGGGTGGCAGTAAACACTTCTGTCTCCCCACTGAGTGTAGTTGACTTCAAGCTTATTTAAGGCCCTTTATACCCTTGCATTTCATTCGCTACTGATCAGCTATCATATTTGCATCTCTTAGGAGAAGATTACACTTTTATCATTTGCTAGTACTCACTCTGTGTGGCATGCCATATTCTCAAAAATGTCAGTTTCAGTAACCCAAAATGGCTTACCCAAACTAAAAGCTAATATATAGTAGGCTATGCAGAGCAGGTACTTTAGGTTGACAATGTAGAATAAAATGCTTAATAATGAATTATGACTTTCAAAACTATATATACCTGGAAGAAGGAATAGTTATACCTAACACTGTTTCTGTTCTTATACTTTTTTTAAAGGGAACATCCTTCTGTATCAGAACTCCCCTTGTTTCCATGTCCAGATTTCTTCACCAAGAGGGATAAAGAATTGGCAAGAATTATTGACCATCATGTAAGAATGACTTTCTTAAACTACCAGCAAAAGCTTTAAAGGCACTTAGAATAAGAAAGTGTAGTTCTGAGACTGAAATATTAACACGTGGAACTACAAAGTAGAGCTATGATTAGGCATTGCCAAACAGAATTATATTTCACTGTCCTATCTATACATCTCAGTGCCTTCACTGGGTTATAGAAAATTTGGCCTGTCATTTATAAATTACTAGCCTTATTCTGTTTCCTAAATTAGTACTGATTTCTTTTGACAAGGATCTGATATTTAACACTGAACACTGATTTCTTCTATATTATAGTTTTAATATGGAACAAAAATCTTTTGACTCAATTTTCGGTGATGATTCTTTGCCCTTGAAATATTAGAAAGACTTTGTTTTGTTCTTGGTATGAGTTAAATAAGCTGTGGCAATACAAGGCTATTCACTTAAGACTCTAATTCATTGACCTATAGTTAATTGATGATTTCTTGCCAAATCATTTTATGACTGCTTCTTTATAGAAGTACAGTTGGTGTAGGGAAGAAAGTATTTATTTCCTGTTTTTTTTTTTCTTGAAATGCAATATGGATTTAGTAGCATATAGAATGTGTTTAATTTTATCACCAGTACTTCAGTATTATCTAACAGATTTTGTTTATATTCTTATGATTAATTTTTACATTCTATTTAATTAGTGAACTTTTGAGAAAGAATAAACAATTATTTCATTTACTGATACTATTGAATAGTGATTTATCATACGACTAATATTTAACCCCCTCTAGCAATAGCTACAAATATTGGGGTTTGAAAACTGAATGATACCCTGAAATCACAAAATGAGAGCTGTAGTGTTGGGGTTTTATTCAATAATGAAGTTTTTACTAAACCAATTGATTGTATGTACAGGGCATTATCAAAAATTCCTAATAGTTTATAAATTGCAGCATCTCTATTTTACTATTCACTCAACTGAATAGAATAGAGTATAAAAGGTAGCAAACTGCCAATGTATATATACACATATGTTGTGTAGTTTTAATAACAGAACAAAAATCTGTTGACTCAGGTATTTTTTACCCTTGAAAGATTAGAAAGACTTTAATCACAGTGTGATTAAACATATCTGCCTAGGGCTAGTTGAAGAGACAGAAACATTATTTTGAATGATAGGAGGCTAGGAAGGGGAGGCTAGAAAATGGATCCTTAACTCTATCAACTTTTCTTCTTTCCAAGGGTATAATCATTATCTAAGTAATGAACCTGTTTATAGGGTACCTATGAAGAGTAAAGGAATCTTTTTGGAAAATAAGTTTGATAACTCATAGAATCCAGATTGTTTGATATGTGGCTAGCCTAATTGTTTAGTAGTTTGTCATATTGATTTGGGAAGTTTCTTTGAATATCACAATTAAAAAAATGTATAAACCATTTCCTTTCAGATAGTTGTAGCAGTAGTGCTTTGTACTTAATATTTCACACTTTACAAAAGGTTCTTTCATTAGTTACTTTAATCCTCACAACAATCCTATAAAACATTTATCAATAAGAATGGTGGTTTACAATTCAGTTACTTGCCCAAGGTTTTAAAGTTAGTAAATAACTGAGTGTACACATAAAACCAAATCTTAGGACTCTAAATCTACGTTGCTTTTCAGATCTCCAATTTCTTGGTTTATAATCCCTAACCTGAATGGGAGTGGAAAGGTAGAATCTGTAGTATTAGTAAGAAACAAAAATGCACAGCTACAGGTTTAATTTTTCTGTTAAGTTAATTGATTTTATTGAGTAATGAATAAGGCAGATACCTAATTTTTCAATAGATACTAAGATACCTTGTACACTGCTGGTATTCCATAGCGTGATGATCGAATACCTGAGTGAATGGGTCAAATAAAGTAATAAATGGTGCTTCTATTTCCCATCAATTTCAAGCATGTTTCCATCCTTCTAGCTGCCATATCAATGATAATAACGGCAGAGAAAAGTAAAGACAAGGCAATGGTTTTTCCAAATTGAATTTGTCAAGGTCAACAGAGACAAAGATGTGAAAGAAAAGTTAACTTTTTTTCTGGGCTAACAAAAAGAAGGATCCTAATGTTAGGGCAAATTCCAGCCTTGCAAAGTTGCAACAAGGGAGGAAAAGAGGAACAACAGCCTCCTGGATGTTAGCAATATGGTACCACATTCCTGCTTTTAACATGCTGTTTGGGAAACTGAAGCTTTCTGTTTAACTGGGAGATCTTAAGAATTAATTCTCTCTTGATTTTTCACAATGTAAATAGCATAGTCATGAGATACATTGAAATCTTTTATATAAAGTAGATTAGTTATCTTTGTTTATACTGTCTTATTTCAACAAATACTACTTTTATATTATAACATAAAATTGGTAGTTTTGTTAAAATTTTTATATTACTATTTAGTTTATGAGAAACAAATTGTATCATGGATAAGTATCACAGAATTTGTAGACTAAATCAAAGCATGAATTTAAGCCTTGCCTAAATGTTCTGGATGTTTTGGCTCATTTTTCTGTATACTTTAAGCAAAAATGAAAAATAAAACTTACATGAGTAATAATTGTGTATAAAAATAGTCTCAGAATAAAGTGCAGGTAATTTTGCCTTATGTCTTTAAAATTTGACTAGGAATTTAAAAAGGAGATAAAATTTTATAATGCTTTTCTAGAAATATTTACTCTGAGTATGCTCACATTTTAAAAAATATATTGCCTTTGGAAGGCTGAGATGTGTTATGGATTCTGAGGTTTAGCTCTGTTTATTCATATCTATATATCCCAGATGAGAAATAACAGTTATAATTCACAGCACTAGTATATAGTCATTTATAAGTTAATCGATGGGTTGTTAAGCACAGTCTGGTCACTTGTGTGTATGCATGGGCTGAGGATGACAAAACAAGCAATATACATAGTTCTTTAGGAATTTCCAATATTTTTTTCTAGGGGTCATTCCGTCTTGAACTTCTTACCCAGCCTGAAGTGAGATTACCACTTTTTACCCTTTCCTTCATTAAAGATATTCAAAGAGAATAATGGTCTTCATGATGATGTTTTGCTGAATTGGCCATTGTTACTTCCAACAACTTACTCCTTAGGCTCTCACCTCCAGAAAAGTTGTTATTGTTATGACATAACATGCTCAATATTGATGAAAAAAATTTCCTTTGATATATTTAAATATAAACCCTATTATCTTTCTTTTGAATGATTTATTATTATTAAAAGTGTTAAGAAAGAATTCTTTTTTTCTATGGGACTTGCACACTTTTTGATAAAGGGCTTATATATTTGTACAGTATGGTAGTGTATATTTCTGAAGAATGTCTGAGAAAAACTAAGAGGATAATTGAATATGAGAATCTGAATTTTTAGAAGTTAAATTTTTTTCATGCAATAGTATATGTAACGCACAGTTTTTCTCTGTAACAGTGGCAGAAAGAGCTAAAGATCCGACAAAAAGAAAATGAAATATGTGAGAACAAAGAACGAAAAGATAAAGAGTTACAGGAGGAAAATCACTTCAGAGAAATTATGAGGAGAAGAGAAGAGAAACTACACAAGCAAACCAAACCCTATGAGCTTCCTCTTAGGACTGAAGTAATTTCATTAGAAAAGAAAACAACTCCCCAAAATTGATAGCTACATGTTAGGAAAACTTTCTTCTAATTAACTGGAAGCCATTTTTTAGAAAGGTGTTATCCTGGTGCAGGCTTTCAAGTCATGTTGTAGTCCTCAACAGCTCTTACACTTGAGTAAAGTGATTTTACCTGTTAAACATTTTCAGGAACACAGCTAGAGTTTTCCTAATTGACTCTTATCTTGTGATCATACAGCATACTGAATCAATGATTCTCAGATTATTGATATTCATTGGACAGTTACATAGAAGTGAATTGCAAATTATTAATGAGTCACAAATAGGAATTCTTTCTTGAAAACAGAATGAGTATTAACTGATACTCCTACAATAATTATACAAATAAAAGAAGTAAGGAACCTGCTTAGATTTATATTACATAGTCAATCTATGCTAAATTAAACCATACGTCAAAAGTTTACATTTGGTAAATTACTGTATATAAACAGATCTGGATGGGCTAGACATCTTAGAATGAGTTGATCTTTAACAGATGCCAGAGAAGACTTGAGTGATAGTGGTTTTACTTTGTCAAATGAGTTTATGAGAAGAGCTTTGAGTGGTCCTGGAAGGTACAGTTGCACTTACTGATCATTCAATCAGGAGTCATCTTTTTTTTCTTTTTTTTCTTTTTTTTTTTAGGAATCATCTTTAAAAATGTCAGTTCACTTTATCTGACACTCTCAATCTATGGGTAAGAGTAATGGGGTGAGGTTTCTGTGATGCCTTACATGCTTTTTCAAAAAATATAGATAATAATTATACCTCAGTTTCAAAGTATGACTTGGTATGATGCTCAAGAGACAGGTACTTTATCAGAGATACTAAACTCAAATGACTATCATGTCAGAAAGGTAGCATAAATTAGTAACAGAGGCTATGAAATACTCTATCCAAAGAAAATTCCTACCATTCAGCTATACACTGCAGTATGTATAGATCTGTAGGATCATGCAGTCTTTCAAGAAGAAGCCCACAAATGGGATCATTTTTTAAAATAAAAGTTGTTAAATTTTGAAATATTGGCAGCAAACTAAATTTGACACACGGACCACAAGCTTTGACCTATATTAAGTGAATTTAAAGTACCATTTTTTTTTTTAATTTAAGACAATAATAATATATGGTAGAAAAATGGGAGTGGGGGAGGATATTTCTATTTTGGTTCCCAATAGAGCTGATTCAGATTTATATTGCTCCTCCCAAATCTTTTGTCTCATTCTTATTTCCTCATACAGAGATTAGGTAAATTCTCAGAAATAATATCTCCCAATGCATCTGTCCAAATACCTTAATTGGTCTTTGCTTTCTTCACATGTGAAAAGAAACCTCTCCTACAGAAGGCTAGCCACAACCTTTCCTCTGAATCCCATCCCTTCTAAAATCTGGCTCCCTCAATTACTCACTATTCCTTCTTGAAGTCCCTCCCCATCACTCACTTCTAACCATGGGGGTCTCAATTTTCTACTATCTATTTATCCAAACTACTCTCTCCTTACAGTCTACAGTGAGTTCAGCTTTACCAAACTGTGACTGCCCTTTTAAGTCATAATCTTTCTGTTGAGTCACAGGAAATAGAACTGCTAGGTTATAAATTGTGGGGCGGGAACTCTGGAGATCAAGGAATTTCAACAAACCCAGCTGTTTCAGAACCACTGTTGAGAAACCCAATGCCTCCAATTTTTGAACTTTTCTGGTGCTCTGAGGCATGGACTAGCCTGCCTGAAGCCCTCCCACCTCAAGCTTAGTTTTATTTTTGACCCTGTCCTATTTCATCTGTCCTCACTTGATCACTTGCTTTCTAACTTTCACAATTTTCATAGTATTTCCAATATGCTGTTATCTTTTCTTCTTATGGTCTTTTGTTTTTTTTTAAAAAATAATCTTTTTTCTATCATAGTAGTGATTTGGAAGGGAGCATTAAAAAATATATACATATACCCATTCATATATATGAAGAAGTATATGTATTTAAGAACATATACACATATATATGTATCTATAAATAAAGGTATAAGGCTTCTGACTAATCAACTTCAAAGAATTCTTTATTCTTGTTATTTTTTTAATTCTTAAAATTTGGCAATACCCACCTCTTGTGGTTTTCTCTTGTGTCCTGGAATATTAGCAAAGACTGGAGCTTATAGATCTGGGTTCATATTTAGCTATGCTTCCTGCTAGCTATGAAACATTGGGCTAGTTTGATCATTTATAAAATGGATACAATGTATGTAAATAGTATCAGTCAGAAGGTAATCAGGAAAACAGAAACATGTTAGTCATTTTAACAGAGCAGTGAATATAAGGAATTGTTTTAAAAAGTGTTGGAGAATGAAAATAGAAATGACACAGAAACCCTAACCACAGGAAACTGCTGCCACCTCTAGGCACAGGGGATCAAAGAGAAAAAACTTAGATTATTAGAATCTAGAAACTTGGAGGAGGCACCATGCACAGTGGGATTCAGTCCTCGGAGCAGGAGTTACTGCTCAGCTGTTGCTGATACCTCTGAGGGGGGTTGATATGGCAGAAAAAAAAAAAAAAAAGAGGAAACTGGAATAAATTGTGGCTGAAACCACACCACAAAGACAGCAAGAAAACAGGAAGAATGAAGTTCCTTCGACTGCTCCTGTCCCCAGCATCACAGAGGACTGTGGGTTTGGTGCTGAAAGACACATTAAATAACCAGAAAAAAGGAAAGAGTATAGCTTAATGCCTAGAACATATTAGGCCATGGAATAAAGGTTAGTTGCCTTATTTTCTGCCCTGCCTTTTAGGCCCTCTCTTCTGCTTTTTCTGCAAGCTTACCTGGGACCGAAAAAAAAAATGCTTGGAAGAAAGCATCACCTTGTAAGTTAATGCAAATGGATTAAAAAGAAACTTTGACTACAATTTGTTCTTATAACTGAGGTAAACATAACTAACCTTAATTCTTCCAATAAGAACTTAACACAAACTCAACTGGAACTCTGTAATTTACCCTTAATATTAATTTTGCCTCAGAAGTCACAAAGGTTTCTGTGAGCATTGGCTGAGTTGGGTACCAGATTCTTTCCACTGTTCTTGTGCTGTTCAGCTTATGGTTTCTCAGCCTTAGTTATTTATTTTCCCAGAATTCTCATTTGAAATTGGTTAGAGAAGATGGAAAAAGAGAAAGATACCCCATACAGCACTTATTCATCTTTAAACACCTCTCCTATTAGAAAATGTTAACATATCAGGTATACCTCCTTTCTATCTAAAGCTTTTTTCCATGCTACTTTACACTCTTTAATTTTATTTTAAAAGAATAAACCAAGGTCTTCCTACATTCATTTATTATAAATTCTCTATAGATTTTTCCTAGTAACTACCAAAGCAACTTCTTTTTTACACATACTACATCATAGACTATTACATTATTAAAAATGAAATATTTATAAGAATTTTAGCTAGCTTCACTAGGGTATTAGAAATTGAAAGACATATATTAGGGAATGAAAGAGAGAAAATATAAATTGTAAATTCCAAGTAACAGAAACATAAAAGTAAGCATTTCTTCTAGTGTAATTTAAAAAATAAAAAATAAAAGATTTACTAAGATTTGTGGGGCATGGCAAAGAAATTTTAAGAAATAAAACACCTGAAACAAATATCTTCACTCTGACATTAGTGAGTGGATGTTTGGGGAAAAGGGCCTTGCTTGTAGAGATAGTAGACAATAGCAACTTACAGCAACAATTATAGAAATTCTATAGTAAAGTTTAGCAATTATGATTCAAGTTATTAATTCCCCTGCTCTTAGCAATAAAAGTCCTCTCTGGGACATATGATTGTAACAGTCTACTAGTTGATTCTGAGTGACCTTTCTCACTTAAAAATTATTTTCATATCAATAAATCCAAAGAAAGTTACAAGGTGTTAAGTAGTAAATACAGTTCCTTCTTTCCACACACCACCATACCCACCCCACTATGTCCACAACACAAGGCTCTATGGTAGGGTTTTCCAACAGTGGCACTTTGGACAATTTGAGCTAGATAATTATTTGATGTGCAGGGGACTTTCTGTTAAACAGCATCTTTGGTCTCTATTTCACAAGATGCAAGTAGCAGCTTCCCCAGCCCTCCATTCCTGACAACCAAAAGTCCCCTGAAGCTAAACTGCTCTCGGTTGAGAATGACTGTCCCACAGTTTCACTGTACTTGACTTCCAAATTTCATAGTTAACCTTTTGGTGATTACTTTGTAACTGCTCACACATTAAGTTCTCACTTCTGATCAGCTGGTGATTCTCAATTAAAATCACCATTGGTCTCATGAAGTCTCTTTGTTCTTCCTCACATCTTCATTTGCTGGAGTGGCGGTATGAACAAAAGCACCTCTATTTGTTTTATATGTGATTAATCAATGATATTTATCACCATCCCTGTGGTCTAATGACAAAGAGAATGCCTATATAGAAAAGATACGTCTAGTCATATATTCAGCACACACTGTACTTCTCAGCCTTAGGCTTACCACATGAAACTCAAAGTATTTTAAGCTCCTTGCACTAATTTTAGCTATTTTCTCTGACATGCAGTATGTGTTTGGAAACTTAGAGCAAAACTCATTTTAAATTATCATCTTCTACAACATAAATTCATATATTTATATAGTTTTGCAAATTCTGTTGATGATTTGGTTACTTTTGAGCTATATGCATTTTTCATAGTGACATAGATTTCAAGGATAATTTGGCTTTAATGTTATTCAAACTTACTTTTTCCTCCAATCATTCCAGCTAAGGGACCTATTTACATAATACCTAGTGCCTTGTTATTTTTTTTTTTTTTATTCCTACCTCACTGGAAAGCCAAAAATAAAAAGAAATGCATTTTCAAAGCATTTTTTAGTTGAAAGATGCTTATGATATCCAACTTTCTAGTGAAATTTCCCAAAATGACTCTATTTTGGAAAAGGTAGATTCTCTTTTATGAATTAATAAACAGCAAAGAGGTTAAACATTTTAGAATCACCAGTGCAACTTTTTTATAGGTAGACTATTGGCAACCCAGTGATGCTTTGAATATCTATTTTTGCTCTCAAGTTTCTTTTTAAGGACATTTATAACTATTTCATTGGTAGCCTGAGTTTGAGTAAATGCTAAATTCTCAGGCCGATTGACCATTGTTAGCTTCCTGATAGGCCCAATTTAACTGAAAGCCAAAGAAAGAAACATAATGCCAAGAAACTGTCTCTCAATTAAGTTAAACAAACACTCATTCCCCATACCTTGTTTAGGGAGGAGGGTGGAGAGAAGCCCAAAACTCAGTTATTCTTTAGTGATCAGATAATAAATGCTTTAAGTCCCTTGAAGAGGAATTTGAAGGCAATCACAAATCTTGGAGCCAACACAGAGCCCTTACCAATGGGAACAGGGAGATGATAAGAGGAATGAAATAACTCATAAGATGTTAGTTCTAGAAGAGATCTTAGAATTAATAATCTAATGCTTTAATTTTACAGATAAGAAAACTGAGTGCTTGCAGTCCACCAAGCTAAACTCGAGGTATTCATTAGCTCATTCAGTACAACAAAACTATGAAGTTTTTAAAGTATTTCCATTGAATCACAAGGAAACAAAGGCTTTTAGAAGTTCATTAATGTGCTGAAATGTAACCAGTAAAGAATGAAGTTATGTGGGCTCTTCAGTACCACACTACATTCCCTCAAAGATCTGGCAAAATAGTAACAATCAAGAATATTACCCAAGGCCCTTGCTTGGAGTTCAACCTCTGATAACAGGATACCATTCTAAGGCTCCCTCTGTTAAGACACATCATGTCATTTATGAATACATACTAACAATATAAAAATAAAAACACAAGTATATAAAGTTGATTTGATAGTGCAGCTTTAGATGAGCTCTCAAAGGAACTGAAAAGTTAAAATTCTTAGGAAATATGACAATTTATGAAATGTATGTGAAATCATGGTTGCTTTTAGTAATCATTCAGGAATGAATAATAAGATACTACTCTGTATTCTTCAGTAGTATCTTAGTTCAGTTATGATGATGATAGTTTGGAAAGAATATCTAAAAATGAAAGCAGAATAGTAGCCATTGGGAAAAGGTTTCAACTGTGTCATTTCTGTGTACTTTGCAGAGCCATTCAGTTCAGGCAAATGGAGGTTTTTGACTGTTCCTTAGTTCTATTTTACTGACATGTTACATTCTGTCAACTAGAAAGTTTTTGATCCTTGAAGAAAACCAGTTTTTAAAAATAATTTTGGTAATAGTTGCAGTTTGAAATAAGCACCTAATAATTCAAAAGGCAAACCTTGGAATCTAGTTCAGTTTTCTCAGCTCCTATTGTTGTGTCTGTACCACTTCAACAACAATATAATGCAAGTAATTTTTAGCATCTCATAAGAACACTGATGGCTTTATTTAAA
Organism: Cynopterus sphinx; assembly: GCA_030015415.1. Taxonomy (NCBI): domain Eukaryota; kingdom Metazoa; phylum Chordata; class Mammalia; order Chiroptera; family Pteropodidae; genus Cynopterus; species Cynopterus sphinx. The sequence goes on along the minus strand of CM057379.1, from coordinate 65,671,376 downwards.
ACATGCCATGAGAAGTGAAATGGAGTATTAATAGCAAGGTTGTAGGTCCAGGCTTCTCAATTCCTCCAAAGCAGATGCCAAAGCAGAACTTGGAAATGAAGTAGGAATTAAAACCTGGATTCACAGCCTTTTCCTATGATTTTGAAGCTTGTATTTCCTGTTCACCTGCCTCCTTAAACAACTCTAGATAAATTAATAACATGGCAACAACTTTAAGGAAAGACAGTAGGCAGGTAAATGGGCTTGCTGATGGTGATGGTGATTGCTGCTGCTCCTGCTGCTAAAAGCCAACATGTATTGAATCCTTGTGTTTTACTATGTTAATATCATGTTAATGCTTCTCATTTAATAATTTTTCACATGCATATATATTATTATCATCTTATAGATGAGGAGCTAGGCTTAGAGAAATCAATTAACTTGTTTAAAGTTGCACAAAGCTGGTAAGAGGGCATTTTTGTACCTGACTTAAATTGACTCCCAGGCCTGTGTTCTATGTTAGAGTGAGTCTACAATTACATTAGCATGTTTACTTAAGACTGAAAATGGTGATAGTCACAAAGATGAGGGAGAAAATGAGAATAAAGTTCTTATCAAAGATTATGTATTTTTGCTCAGTTATGTAGTGCTCAGACCTTACAATAGTGTCTATCTAGTCCATAGCAAGCTCTCAATACGTGTTTCTGAAATGAATAAATGAATGGTATTAAGGTCTTTCTATAAAAATAAAAGGCTCATTTTTAGAGAACCTTGTTCATTTAACAGTAGTAAGGACACACCCTCATGCCATGAGCTGTTGTGCTGTAGATATAATGGCATGGAGCTTACCATCTGCTCACTGGTTTGCCTTTCTATTATAAGTCAAAAGACCTGCATATTCAGACATAACACATGCAAAATAAAATGTGGTTTAACCCCACTTTAACTGACATCAAAGCTAGTCTCTGTAATAGTGGAGTCAGGGCAGGAGTGGGGAAAATGCTGTGAGAAAGAAGAATCATCCTATAATTTACAACACAAAACAGATCGATCTAGAAAATGTAATGTCTTCCACAAGCTACCTGACTTTAGGTTCATTAACAGAGTCTGTCATATTTTTTACTTGGTTAAAAATTATTCTTATGAGCATAGTAAAGTCTTTAGAAAATGAATCTATTTAAAAGTGCTATACGTAGTGGCACATTTTTGGAATCATGCAAATAAATTGAATACTGTTCATCTCTAGATCTAATTTTTTATTTGGTTCCCCAATCAAAAGCAGTGACTAGAAGATACATATAGTAGAGTTCCTTCCACAGCACATAACCTCCAACATAAATAAGGAGACTTATGGCCCTAGAGGAGAGGAAGGGGGGTCTTAAGTAAGAAAAGGTCAGACCCTATTTCTAACAGATTGTGGAGAGTAAGAGAGTTAGAAGGAATAGACTTAAGAGTGCTTGATACCCTAACTGCTTATTTCAAGGGATAGGAGTTGATTATGAACACGCAGATAGATAAGGAGCCTAAGCATATCATGTTAGTAGCTTTAACCCCTATCCTATGGGGGAACCGGTAAGTTGGTGAGGGAGAGGTGTTGTACGCAGCTGTTTCCAATGACATGTAATCGTAGGGGCGAGATGAGAAGCCAGGTCTCTGATGTTAGCCCATTAAGCCCAAGTGCCAGAGAGGATTAGATCTACTTTAAGGCACATTAATGCAGAGTGCGTACCACTTTATCCATTCTACTGTAGAGGCCAGGAGATCCAGAGGACATTGGAAAGTTTTAAGGACTCAGTCTTCCCCCTACTCCTTATACCTCTCCCCATTGTATATTCAAACAGCATCTTGGAAAAGAGAATGCAGGGAAGAGGAAGTCAAAATGCAAAGAAGTTACCCCCCAAAAACAAGTTAACATTTGATTGCCTAGATTTGGATAATTTTAAAACTGAGTTAGACTGAGCTTCATCTCTGCCCTGCACCAAGATAACCAGCAGAGGGAGCCTCACGAGGAAGACCCAAGTGGTTTTACAAAACTTCAGAAACTAAATTTTCTCTTTATATTAAAATGTTGTATGAAACTCAATTTGCATCCTTGCAACATATATGTGAACCGACATTTTGACATGTCATGTTACATATTAAAAATAATATATGTGTTTGTGTGTATAGAACCAGTAACAAATAAATATAGAATATAATTTCAGATAAGAATAAGTGAAGGATAAAAATAAAACAACGTTGATGGACTCTGTCTTAGAAAGAGTCATCAGGGATGACCTAAGATTTCAGAAAAATTGGAATGAAGAGAAAGTGAGTCACCTGACTTTCTGGGGGAAGAGTTTTCCAGGCAGTGTCGACAGTAAGTACAAAATGCCTGACGTAGTCATGCATGTTTTTGTTCATTCCAAGGAGCAGAGTACATAGTAGCATTGCACTTTATGGCACAGATGTGTTGTTGTGGGTCATATGGAAAATTCTGGGCAACAAATTGTGAAAAGAAATGCTGTGTGTCATTTTTGGGCTGAAGCATTTATCCATTCGCTTAAAAAGCTGTAGCATTTCTTTTTCTCTCTCTTCAGAACAATAATTAATAACATTCAAGATATGGAAGCTTCTCTCACCATTGGCTCCCATAATAAAAGTGATGGATCCTAAAAAAAAAAAAAAGTCATTAAGTTTTAAGAGCTTGAGATTTTGGAGTCAATACATTACTGCAGAATAACTCAGCCTGTCCTGATGTGATAGGAGTGAGTGTAGGATTTTTAAAGAAAAGCAAGAAATCCTGAAGAGCAGGCTCCAGAGGGATGGGAAACAGATGAAATTAGGAAAATTTGGGCCAGATCAGAGAACTATGAGAGCCATGGTTCCAGGTTTGAATTTTTTTACTGAGAGTGGTGGAAATTTATTGTAGGAGGATGATGAAACAAACAAACAACATTAGCCTAATCTGTAATTCTTTGAAATTTATGTTAAAAGGTAATGATTTTTTTAAGGTGATATTTAATTCACCAAAAATATAACAGGCTTTGCTAAAAATTTAATAAAGTATAAAACTGTAATTTAGGAGCTGAAAAGATTTCAAATTAAATTTAATACCTTGAATAACTTACAATGTAAAACAAAGATGAATCTAAGTATCTTTCCACTGAAATGTAAGAAATAACTTGATAAAAATAAGACCAAACAACAAAAATATCTTAAAATTTATTCAACTGTATTAAAATTTTGTTGGAAAAAATGAGTTATAAAAAAATACACATAACTTTATGTTAAGGATGCTGTTCTTGTTATCGTTATTCTATTCAAAACAAACATTTGGACATTTTATTTTTACTTAAGCTGATATAGCAGCTTTGATTTTTTGCTTCTCAATAAGAAAGGCATATATTCGACATATCAATGGCCATGATTGCTTCAAGCCAAGCAGAAATGTGGTAATTGAAATAGGGGCAAGATGGAACTCTTACAATGCACAAATGTAGGTGTTCCAGTGGTTTTCATTCACTTTGTTGCTGCCATATCAATGGCAAAGAAAATAGGTTTGATTGGATTTGGCAGTAGCTTTCTGCTAACAATATTTTCAAGAGATAGGATTGTTCAGGGTTGAATTCCCAATTATCTCCTGCTTTAAGAAGCCGAATAAAACAATGTCTCTAGCATCAAATGTAATTAGTTCTTCTGTTGACTTGTGTTTTTAATGTCAAAATTATATTCTTCTGTGGGAAGATTGACAATTACCATTTTTCCTCATATATGCACTAATAACCTTGAAAACTGGGTGGATTTGTTTGACAACTTATTTCTATGTCTCTGAGATCAAAGCTCTGAAGAGCTCTGAGATCAAAGCAGTAGGAAATGGGACACAATATGTAACAGAAATAATATTTTTAAAATTTTCAACTAATAAAATTGTGGATTTTATTCTTCCCCTTACATATCATGTTCCTTTATCATTATTTAAATAATATAGTCCTCAAAGGGAAGGTGGCACACTCACATTTATAGCAGCATTATTCGCAATAAAGCTCAAAGTTGGAGGTGACCCAGTGTCCACCTACAGAGAATGGATAAACAAAATGTGGTTTATGCATACAATGGAGTATTATTCCACCTTAAAAAGGAAAGGAATTCTGGTAAATGCTGCAACATGGATGAACTCTGAGGACATTATGCTAAGTGAAATAAGTCACAAAGAGAAAAATACTGTATGTTTCCATATCTTAGAGGCAACTCAAGTTACTGAATTCATAGAAACAGGATGGTAATTGCCAGGGACTAGGGGAAGAGAGAAAGTTGGAATTATTGTTTGATGTGTACAGAGTTTTAGTTTTGTGAGAAGAAAAGTTCTGGAGATCTGTTGAATGCCAATGTGAATATATTTAACACTATTAAACTGAACACTTTAAAATGATTAAGATAGTAAGTTGTATGTTATGTGTATTCTACCACAATTTATAAAAATGTATTTAAAAAAGAGAAGGGGTGGTGAATATCATGTTAAGAAAATGAAAGGAGAATCCTGTTATTGATAGAAAAATGAACAAAGTAGATATCATGCCATCAGACCCCTGGAAGGTGTGAAAAAGAAAAAAAAACATACATTAAAATAAAGGGAGGTCTAGTACATGCATCCTTGTTTCCTCTCTGGGTATGTGTCCTGACATAAACATCCAGGAGGGGTATGAAAAGAGCTAGAAGCATCACGGCAAGCTGCCCTGGTATAGACTGAAAGGACACAGACCTTCAGGAAAACTCCATATCCTTTGAATCCAGCACAGCACAAGGATGCTATCGTAGCATTTACAAGAGGTAGCAGGCTGGATGAATCTGAGACAATACTTCTATCTCCTAATCTATTGAGAAGGCTAGAGGTGAAGTTCCTAAATGCTGAGAGGGTTTCAGAGAGGATGCTAATATAATGACCCAAGAAACGGACTACCTTCAGATACCATCTGAGAGATGCAGAACAACACCATGATAAAGTGAGAACATGAACTCTGAAGCCAATCTGCCTAGGTTTTTATTTCTGGCTTCTCTACCATCTAGCTATACAAACTCAAACAAGTTAATTATCCTCCATGCACTTTAATTTTACCTTAAGATGTAGTAATAATAATACCTACCTCAGTTTGATATGGGAGAATTAAATGAGTTTATACACTTAAAAGTACTTGCATAACACTTGGCACATAGTTCTCAAAAATGTTTGTCTTTATCTATTATATATTATTATTGAAAAAAATGTGAAGACAGTTATCAAATATACATGTGTCAACAACTGCCTAAAGAAAATAAGTCACCCACCTTTAAATAGAAGGCCTAAAGCTTCCATCTTTTGTCATCCAATTGAATATGAGTCAGGGGAAAACTTCAGATCAGCTATTAGAAAAAAATTAAAAGCTAATTTTTTGTACACTGGGTATAGTGTAAGTATACTTTTGATACCACCATATGTGAGGTCTTCCAGTGTTCGTAATCTGTGTGCCTGCGCCTAACAGTTGTAGGACCTGGGAGAGGGGTAAATTAGAGGTCCATATATTCTTTGCCTAAATATTTAAATAATACAAATTAAGCTAATAAACTGTTAAATACCTCCTATCCTCTTACTTTGAAACCTACATCTTCACAATGAACCGGAAGGCCATGCTCAAACTGAAAAGTATCATGAAGTTCCATGATGGAACCTGATAGGGTGGGTAAAGTAAGTTGTGCCCTTACCTCTTACCCACTCTCTTACCTTCCCATCATTCATCTCTGACCTGCACTTCAAGAGGCCTAACACATGTGCATTTTTCAGCTTAGACCACATAATCCAACTCCATCTATACCTCTGTAAACATACCCCTTGCCTACTCCTCAGGTCAAGAATTGCAGACATCAGCAACATGGGCCAGACTCCTGGTTCCTAAAACATGGTACAGTCAGGAAAGGGGCATGGGCTCTAGGTGGATATATCCTCTTAGCCCAAGCAATCCCTTGCCCTATAGAAAGGGCCTTGGTCAGAGGACCAGAAAAGGATTTGCTCATGTCTGTGACCTAAAGCAAGAGCTCTGCTGGCATCCATTAGTAGCAATGTGTACCAGAAGCTGATTCCAAACGCCTCAATTACAACCAGAGAGCAAAGCAAACCAAAGGTAGAGGCCATCCCAACCCTGTAAGGGAAAGAACATATAGCAAGGACTAAAATATATTTCACAAATAGAAGAATGAAAGGGACAACTGATCATCTCTTAGGCCTTACCGGAAAGCAGGAATTTTGTAAAGAAGAATCCTCTTCCAGAAAGAGAAGCCCACTTCTAACAACAGCAGCTCAGGCTGTGAATACAGTGACTAGGGATGTACCATGTTCCATTGATTCTAAGAAGCACATTCATTTTACATTTAACATCTTGAAACTGGAATGTTTTGTATAATTGATGGTACTTTACAATCACTGTTAGCCAAGCAGCCATTGCAACATGGTCATCAGTGCCTGTGCATGCACAAACTTGACCATAGTTGTTTACCACCAACCTCATTGCACTTGATCTGTGTGCACTGTTGGCTCTTTACCAATTCCATTGCATTGCTATTTAAAATGACTTAAAAAAAGATTACACTATAATTTGGCACTGAAACAGAAGTTAGCTTGTGTGCAGGAAGACAGAATCAGAACAGCAGGCCATAAATTGGATGTTAGTGAAACAAATGTTCATTATTGAAAGACTCCCTACAACTTCATGTTTCTTTACAAAGTAATAACAAAGCAAATTATGGATCTTAAAAGGATGATACCCATAAGTAGAAGAAGCTGTGTAACATTTTGTTACTGCATTTACTGGTTAAGTATTGCTGCAGTAATGTTGCATAACATCATCCCAAAACTCAGTGGTTTAAAAAAACTAATTTATCATTATACATGTGTTGGAAGGTCAGCTGGGCCTAGGCGGGAGTTAGTGGGATAGCTCAGTTTCTCATGTTTCTACTCTATCTGTGGTATAATTATATCAAAATTTATATATCCATCTCCTGTTGCTCATTACTTCCGATTTTGGCAGTAGACATTCTAATTCAAGACATTTTATGAAAAAATATTTCCATTTCTCCAGGTAGAAAACTAGTAATATAATGTCTAGGTCATAGATCAATGAAAACTGAACTACATAAGTAAAACTCTTTTTCCATAGTTGGTATATCATTTTATGGCTACACCAGCAATGTATGAGGGTATTATTTGCTTCATATCGTCACTAATATTAGGGTAATCGGTCATTTCACCATCTTTCAGCTTGCAACACTTCTTATGAGAAGTCAGCTATCATTCTTATAGTTTTTCTTTTGTATATAATGTGTCTTGTCTTTTCCCCCTCTACTTTTAAGATTCTCTCTCTCTCTCTTTTTATTTATTTTTTTTTGGGGGGGAGGGTTTCACCAGCTTGACTATGGTATGCCTAGGTATGGTTTTCTTTATTCAACTTGGGTTTTGGGTTTATTAAGCTTTGCGGACAAACACACACATACACACACATACACACACACAAATGTTTTCTGACTCATTATCTTTCTCAGACTCCGGGGACACACATTAGACAATCTGATAATTCCCAGAAGTTACAGATGCTCTGTTTTTTTACTTTTTTTCCAGTATGTCTTTCAGTTGGTAATATTCCATTGATCCATCTTTAAGTTCACTGAGTTTATCTTCTACACTTTCCAATTTGCTTTAATGTTTATGCAATGAAATTCTGTTTTCAGATATGATAACTTTAAATTTTAGAAATTTAATTTGCTTTTTTTTTTTTAGGATATCTACTTCTCTCCCTAAATATTTTATCTCTTTAACTGTGTTATTCATCTTTCCTTGTCAATTCTTTAACATATATTTTATAGTTATGTTAAATTCTAGAACTAATTCTAATATCTAGGGTAACTCTAATTCTGTTTGTACTGACTTTTTTTCCCTCTTGGTAATAAAACATATTCCTATTTTATAGCATATTATAATGTTTTATTATATTCTGAATATTGTGTGCAAAAGAACAATATAAAATATTTTAACTAATTTCACATTTTTTGCCAGAGAATACAAACCAATACCCCCATTTAGCAGTTAAGAAAAGGGTGCTAGCATCCAGAATCTTTACAGAATCAAACAGAAATGGAGCTATATCATACACAACTTTAGTTATATTGATTTTACCTATGACTAGCATTGCCCCAATTTTCCTGTGTTACTATTGCCTTTTTTAACTTGCCCATATTTGAGCTAAGAGGAATTTGGGCTTCTGTTTAAGATATTTTTGTTCCACCTTTGGTTTCATCTTTAGCAGTGCTCTGGGGTCTAAGCAACACAAGAATATGATTCCTTTCTGCTTATCAGCCCCTTCTCCATGGCTGATTTCTTGGTAATATTCATATAGGAAAACTTATTTGACTGAGCAATTTGTTTTTTTTGTTTGAACTCTTCAAGACTTAAATACCTTCTGCCATCTCACTATTATCTATAATTTAGCTATTTTGTTTTTCCTCTTCAAGAGTCACTTCATCTATAGCAGGCCACATCTCCAGCCACCCTAATCCAAACTAAGAACTATACAAGTGCTCTGGTTCTCAATTCAACTAAGCCCCACTTGTTTTTCGCTGGAATTCAGTTCATCCAGCCTTTTCTTATATCTACTATTCTTCATTATCCTCTTAGAAAATGATATTTACTTAATCCATTTGTTGATATTTTTCTTTCCATAACTTGGAAAAATTTTTGTTTATTCTTCATGTAAACTGAAAGTGGAAGCCACCCACCTTTGAACTTAAATTTGTATTAATAGTTTTATATTATTTTTCATAAAAATTCCTCCAAATTGAATAAGCTTTAGTGCACATATGTCTACATCTCTCCTGAGAGAATTAAAACACTTCATATTTCCTGCCTGCTACAGGATCTGTTCACAATAATCTAGCAGATGACTTCTAATGTCTTTAAATTCTGTGATATTTTAATACACAGAAAAATAAGATGACTCACTTTGTGCTTTTGATGCTTTCTCTACAAATTGCCTTTCACAAATATAAAACCATATACTGTTAGATTGAATCCTTACAAAAAAAAAAAAAAAGTCCAAGGCCCAAGTATGACTAGAAAGGCTCAGTCTTGGAATTTTAATTCCAGAGAAAATTTTAAGTAATAAATCTCTTAGACTGTGAGCAGAATTAGAAAGTCTACTTAAACTCCCATAAGGCAGATAAATAGATCTAAGTGTTAAAATATATCTGCGAGTTTTTCCCTATAGTGAATGGCTGTCTTTACCATCATTCTCAGCCAGATAAAACCTACTAATCTATGGTGGTGCCTCAGGATAGAACATTCGTTTTCCCCTCAGGATTTACTGGGATAACTAAGGATGCCCCATATTCTTATTTTGATCTGTGTAGCCTCAGCTCTCCATAGGTTGTCAGAAGCTAAAACGATTGCTTGGCAGAGAGCTGCCTGGGATCATTCATAGCTCAGGAGATTTAAGAATTATATCAGAGGACATCTAAAGCTTGTGAGCTGCAGACCTGCTACAAAGATTTGTTAAAAATAGAGGAATTATTTATGCTGGAGGGAAGAATTACAACAAAAACACACAGGGATTTGGGTTGATGTATTCAAAACTGAGTTAAATTTAGTATATACTATGAACCATTATTTATTAATATAATCCAAAAGTCTTTTAAAAGCAGTAAGCCGGAAATATTCAATGTACAGCTTGGGCCTATGAGGAAGAGCTGAAGAGATCTCTAAACTGATTTTCATCTGGTGTGAAGGATGGGGAGTGAGGAGAGACAGTGTGGGAAGAGGGGAATGCATTGAGCATAGCCTGGCTATCACTGTAAGCAAATAATGGAGATAAGGGAGGCAAAGAAGCATTAGTTACAAGATCAAAGCAGTGACGCGGGTTGTGGATTGGATTTAGGACATTTCAGTGAAGTTTAGGTCTTGTTTTGTTCCTGGACCACAACCTCATCTTTCTCTCTCCACCTCTTTTTTCTACCATATTCCCTGTGAGCTCCTTACCCTCTCCGACCCATCTGCCATCCTGCCATCTTTATGTTTCAGAAATAAAACACAGTAAAATTGAATGTATGCATTTAATTTCAATATCTAAATTTGCTAGGGACCATTTATAATACTAAGTATACCTCAGAATTACTTTTCTTTCTTTAATATCCACCCAGATTCTTTGCCCCAACATTGCTTCTTCCTTGCTTTCCAACCCTATTTTGTTTTGCCATGACTTCTTACCTTTATCTCTATTACTGTTTCTTGAGCTAAGAGAAAGGACTAGAACTGGCAGAAAAGAAATTATGGAGTGAGAGAAAAATGTTTGGTACAGATCTCCTGTAGGATTTATCTTATATCAATTTTAATGTCTCCTTGAAAACTGCACTCTGAATGAAGTGCAGAGAATCACAGGATGGAGGGAGGGGAGGCAGCTGCAGGGGAGAGAGAAACATAGATATATGAGCCCTAAAGCATATTAAATTTGGGGTGATTTTTATGAAAAATAATATAAAACTGTGAATACAAATTTAAGTAGAGAATGTGTCAAAGGTACAAAGTACGTCATCCTATTTTTCTTTCCATCAAAACATTGCGGAATTTAAAAATATTAGAAGTCATTTGCTTGCGCTAGTGAAGAACAGATCCTGTAGAGGATTTCACTGTAGTTTTGGCAACTATTTTCTTTTTCTTCCAATCATAGGCATTTGGATTTTCTTTCACAAAATTTTCTCTCCTCCATTTTTTTTTCTTTTTATTTTTCTAGTCTTGGTAAGACTGTCATTCAAGGTACACTGTTCTTCCTCTTGACAACTCATCCATTCCAGAACATTTGAACTTTGAGCTTTGAGTCAATAGGTAGAAAAAATAAAGCAAAACCCTTTTGAAGATGTTATCTTTTATCAACAGCTTGTTGATAAGACTGTCACTCAGTCCTACCACCCATCTTCTGTGAGCCATCTCTGTTCCTATCCTTCCGAGCCCGGTTCTATTTAGTCTTCTCACTGATTGTGATGCCATCCCATAGCTTTCTTACAAATTCTCTTTTAGTTAATTTACCCAGGTTTTGTCAATGTTGTTTGCAACCCAAGAAAACCAACTCGTACAAACATTGCTGAGCTAATGCGATGGTAGACAATTTTAAGAGTTATTAGCTGCTCTGTAATATGTCTCTCCCTTGCTAAATGTACAAATATGTATTTTAATATTCATATTAAAGTTCTGAAAGGGCTGTCAAAGTAGATGTTGATACTTTGTGAGACTGCTACAAGACATAAAAGATTTAGCCAGGAAGCAATCTCAAGTAGCACCGGCAATCTTCTATGTGGAGAACATGCTGGATCAGGAAGGCAATTCCAGTGTTTCTAAAGCCAGAAGCATTTAGGACTGGGATGGTAGACAGAAACATCTGTAGGGAAAGAGCACAGGTGCAAATGGGAGAGTCACCCAGTTACTCTCACTTCCATGAGGAAATTATGTAGCCCATTTTCCTTCAGCAGCTTCTTCAGTCTCTCTTTTCAGTTTCCACCTTTGATAGAGACGTGCCCATTGCTTGACTTCAAGGAAAGCGCCTCTGCCAGAGTGTCGAGAAATAGCAACTTAGCTCACCCTCTTTTTCAGGGAAGCAATGGCATCATAAGGACTCAGGAAATGGAGAACATATACCATTCACACGGGACAGCACTTCTATGCTCTGGCCAATTACTACCTTACAAGAAGTCTGGCATGGAACTATGACATCTTCTCCTGTTTTAAAAAGTACTCTGAAATACGTTTTTCTCAAGTGTACAATGGTGTTTGTTCTATATTGGCAACCAATTTGATTTAAAAATATCTGTTTAAAAATATTTTTAGCCCAGGAAAACAAGTGTGCATTCTGTTCTTGGCCTATACTAGGAACTGAGCTTTGATAATTAGTATAGATCTGAGGCAAGTAAAATGCATGTTAAGCTCAAAATTTAAGCAAAGAAAATATTTTTACAAATCAAACTCATAAGCTAGAACAAGACACCATGGTCATGGAATAAACCCCACAGTGGGGGTGAGGGGTGGCCTAATGGGACCGTGAAGGTCCCAGAGAATTATGGAAGATGAGCAGAGAGGAAAAAATTCTTGTACTTGTAGCTCCAGAGGACATATCGATGCACTGGGCCAGACAGGTGAATCTTACCTGGGTCAGTAAGTAAATTGGTCATACCAAGTTATATGTAGAGAGAAATAAATGAAAGAAAACTAAATATTGATATTCCAAATTTATAAATCTTATTCATCCAGATCTTGGAGTGCCCAAAGCTGAACAAAGAATATCGTATTCATGTTAAGTTGCTTTTAGACTACTGCATTCTACTACACGAGTTACCTGGATAGGTGAACCACTGTGTGCCACTGAGCATCCATTGAGAATAAAATCAACTTCACTGTTCAGATTCATTAGTCAAACTAGAGTAGCTTTGGACAGGTAGTTTCCAAAATACATCAGCATCATTTACACCCAACAGCAAAAACAGACACTGAGCATTTTTCTACTGTGACACATGGCTCCTACATACTAAGGCAAAAAAGTGGTTTTTGACACACACCACTTCTAGGAAAAAGATTGGAAGTGAGAGGTAAAATGACAGAGTAAATATCTATATTTCAATGATTATAGAGAAGAAAGAAACAACCTGATTTTACTTCGGGGCTAGATTAGAATAAGCAAGAGAACAAGAGAATATAGCAGGAAATCAACTAGCATGACAAACAATGATCTTCCTGAACTGTGTGCCACAAAGGTTGCAATGTGTCTATGAATCTAGATTTCCCTTATTCTTGAAAATTTTTGTTCTAATAAATGCCACTACGCTATTTACTGATTTTAAGTGGTATATACCTTATACTCCAGGCATCCTGCATATCCACTTTTAAAATAAACATAATTAATTTGGATTCTGGCAACATACAATCTGAAAGTAGAAATTTGCTAATTTGACTTTTCCTTTCCTGCTCACTGGTGCACTAAGCAGGATGTGTGTTTTATCTCTTTTTAATCTAGATAAATACTATGATCTCAGGCTTCTATTATTAGGGAAAAATATGCCAGCTCTATGAAAGTAAATCTGATTCCCTATAAATACAGAAAAATAATTTATTTAAGCACATAATAGTAATTATGTGGCACATAATACATTTATTGTCATATTTAAATTTTAACTCTCACATCAAAATGTCAGCTAAATCATGACATGTCACATCTGCTTTTATATTTGAGAAAAATAAAACACAAAGAAGTTAAATAATGGTCTCAATATCACATATTTTATAGGTAGGACAACCAGAAGTTGATCTTAAGTCTGCCTGCTTGCAAACTGCATTTTTCACTCACCTACACTAACCTAAGGCAGAATGAGTGAGAATTGACAAATGAGAGGGGAACTATTCTAAATATGACAGTCAATATTTAAACATTTATGACAGTATAAGGCTAAGGCAAGCGGGCCACAGAGCACATAAAAAGATTTCCCTCGGTAGAAGTGTATGCAACGACCTTAAGAGCAAGGCTTATTTTGTGTATACGTTCCCACCTCCTCTCCCATAAAGTATACAATTTAGTGGTTTGTTATCAAAAGCAGTTTGGTGAATGTTTATGAATCAAACATAAGTGTCACTAGATGTGGGAAGTTTAGGGAGAAGAGCCTAACACATGGATTGGGAGTATGCACAAAATTTAGTAGTGGCTTTAGACTATCTAGAAAGAAAGACCCTGAGTAGCCATCTGGTAAGAAAAGGCAACTAGAGAATTTGTCTTCAATCTGCACTACATGGAAAGAACAGCTTGTGTCTCACATGTGTTGATTTGTAGTCATCTGAGGCTGATGGAAATCAGGAAGAGCTAATATGCTTTTGAGACCACTACCCACCCCAGTGATTTAAAAGGAAGAGCAGTGCAGAGAGAATCGTAGGATATAGGGCAGGAGAACAGCTGCATGACAATTGGGAAGTGGCTTTCAGATTAGCAGTGATGAATTCAGATTGATACTGGAGGAAAGATAAAGTGGGTATTGGGAAGGAAGAGGACAAGGCCTGACAATGCAATACACGGCTGGCATTATTTCCAGGGATGGTGTAAAGGGGGAAACAGCAGTGGTTGGTTGGTGGTGAGGAACAAACTACTTGAGAGTGGCCTGCTTTACTGAGTCTGACAAAGACTCTTATAAAGATAGATGCCCCCCTGTGCGGTGCAGAGAGATCTGAGTAACACTGGGGCAAAGACACGAATAAAGGGCACTTCAGCAAAGTGTAAGTCAGCCAGGAGGGGATAAAGCAATTCCGGTGGAAAAGATGTTGTTTTATATTCTAAATGGGGCTGAGGCAAGGGACTTAAAGTGACTTTTTCTCTTCTTCGTATCTCATTTGCTTTACAAAAATCTATCATTATCGCCCATAAATATTTTTTAAAAATCAATAAATAAAGCGATCTTAGATTTTCTGTGGCTTCATTGTCTCCTAAAAAGATTAACTATATTTTCTGTAGTTTAGAAAAAAAAATTTATTGAAGTTTTGAAACAGGTTTGGAGCAAAGTTAAACAGCAGGTGAGAGGCACTGAGGTCATATTCTCATTTGCATGCCACCACTGCTTGGTGTTACAAGAACCCAGCTTTTCACCTTCCCCAGGAAGTATCTTTATTCCTGCTGACAGCAGAATTAATGGCTGTGCTCAGAAGAAAATCAACTGTCAGAAAAGTTTACCTGTTGTGGTTGTCCTCTCTTTCTTTGTGCCATGTAAGCTTTTTTGCTGGACCAGGGAATCTGCTAGATTAAGCAGAAAGGGATTAATTAAAGGGTGTAGATAGTTCACAGACTCTGTCAATGGCTGAGGAAACAGACTCTGGCCTAAGCCTCCAGAAATACCTACCATGTCCACACTGCATAATGGGCTATAGATATTCTGCTGCTTCTGTCTCACCAGAAGCCACTCCATAGCTGCCATGAGAACCATGTGGCTTTTGCTCCTATTTCTATTTATTTATACATTTATTTATTTTTGGTAAGTGAAATAGATAGCTTATATTCTTGGAGTCCCTCCAAACAACAACCCCACTAACTGTTGCTCTTGTTAATTGGCAGATTTCTATAAAAGGAAAGAAATCTCATACTTAGGTATCTGAAGAGAGAACAAAAAAGCATTTTGAAACTCCTGGCCTAATGTAGTCATGTGGATACATAGATCTGGACTTGTCAGTATCTGGCTGGACATGTTCTGAGACTATCACATTTTCTTTTATGCTTTACAATCTCATTAAGCACATAGCTCACAACCAAACGAACCCAAGGTAACTATTAAGTGGCATCAGGGCTTGTGGATTATGAAGTGGCCTGTCTGGAGCAAGAAGCAAAGGAGGCTGTGGACTCTGTGGCACCAGCTCATACCCTCGAACCTATAACTGCCTTGGACATCCACAGAGCTACATGAAACACTTTCACAGACTTCCTGAAGTCCATGGCTCAGTCAGAAGCTATTGTCTTAGAGAGGTGCTAGAAGTCAACATGTCGGTTTTATGCCTTAATAATATTAAAATAAAGATAAAGAAGAATAATACATAGCCATTTCTTTCCAGGGGAAAATAAAACTTTTTTTAGAAATATTGTTTAATACAGTGAAATTCTTTTCTTGCAAAATAAAAGTCAGAAGAATTAATGTATATCCAGAATCAAAAGAACCTATGTGAAACTTATTCCTCACAATATTACTTATTTCAGACATTAAGCCTCAATATTATTAGGCTGAAAGAATGAGTAATTACCTATCCCAGACAAAAGCACTGATATAACTCTGGTTTAAATAAAAGAGTCTGTTTGTAACCAATTAATTTACAGAAGCCTTCTTAAAGACTTGGAACGCACACTCTATCTTTAAGAAACTTGACTTCTTTGAAGGAAAATAAGACAACATATATGAAACTATTAGCAAAAAAGATATGCAGTAAGTTGTCATTCCTACTATGAGAGCCAGAATGAGAACAGGAAAAATTTGGCATTATAAGGCACATTCAGATTGCCAATTAGAATTTATTTCATTTAGGTTTTTAAAGACTAGCCTTTTATCTCCCAGGAAAGCATGTTTCCAAATTAGAGGCATTCAGAGATGACTTGCTGAATATTTAAGT
This sequence comes from Cynopterus sphinx, assembly GCA_030015415.1. Lineage (NCBI taxonomy): Eukaryota > Metazoa > Chordata > Mammalia > Chiroptera > Pteropodidae > Cynopterus > Cynopterus sphinx. Next base: position 65,655,232 of record CM057379.1, on the reverse strand, counting down.
ATTACCCTCTTGGAATAAATAAATTTCTAAGGTTGAAAAACAAGAGGTAGAAGGAAAGAGAGTTCAATCACATGTCACCTTCACTAAGGCTGCCATGTTTATACTGACAATATCAATTCTCAGAAACTTCATCAAATATATTCTTTAAGTAGGTACTTTGATCTCAAGTATCATTTATAATCCTCCATATGTCTCTAGCTGATGGACTGATGACATAGGATTTTTTTCATAAGAATATTTTGTACATGTGAACAAAGATACCCGGTCTTTGTTCAAAGATTTAAAAGAAGAATGCAGGTATAAATATGGTTGCTTTTACAAATGGACATACTTTTGTGTGATACATGTATTCTTGCAAATTTTGTCCACTAAGAAGTATGAATTATATTAAAGAAAATCTGACTACCATATTTATGCAAAGTAGTTTTTGCATTTTCAAATAACTTCCCGTGAATTTAAAACCTCTTTTAAATTTCAGTTTTTCTCACTTTTCTTAAAGAGATGGCCCTGTGTTCTTTTTTATTAATTTTTTTTGGGTGACATTGGTTAATAAAATTATATAGGTTTCAAGTGTATAATTTAATAATACATCATCTGTATATTGCATTGTGTGTTCTCCACCCAAAGTTATAAGGTAGTTATTGTAAGTACTTACTCTGGCTTCATGAATGCACGAGTTTCTTATTGCTACTATAACACATTATTAAAAGTCTAGTTGCTTAACACAACATAGATTTATTATCTTATACTTCTGGAAGTCAGAAGTCCAAAATCAGTCTCAGTGGGCTAAAATCAAGTTGCTGGCAGAACTTCATTCCTTCTGGCACCTCTAGGAGAAAATCTGTTTCCTTGCCTTTTCCAGCTTCTGGAAGCTGCCCACATTCCTTGGCTCATGACCCTGCATCACTCCCACTTCTCCTTCTATTATCATATTTCCATCTTTCTAACTGTATTCCTCCTACCTCCTTCTCTAAGGACCCTTATGATTACATTGGGGCCATCTGGATATTCCAGGATAATTTCTCCATCTGGATATTCCAGGATAATTTCCCCATCTCATGCACCTTAATTTAATTACATCCATCAATTTCCTTTTGCCAGGTAAGATAACAATGGGAATCACTAACCATTTATGACCTCGGTCTTCTTTTTCTTTTTTTTTTTTTTTTGCAGAAGTTTATTACATACATTAGAACAATTCCAACTTTAATTTTTCTGTATCAGTATAAGACTGTGGATCCATTTTTTTCTTCTACACAAATTTGTAAATAACTATATAATTGTAGCATTTTTTAGGATATACAAGAGTGAGAGCCATTTGATTTTGCAGTAATGAGTAGATAAAAAAGGGAGAAGTGATGATGTCGGCTAAATCTTAAAAATAGACTAACTTGAAAATGGTTTTAAAAACATGTTTGGAAAGAATTTGTGAGTTTTATTTACTACACTGTTCCTGTCCCCTTTTCTGAAATAATTAAGAGGTGACAGTCCATGAAAATCCACAACCTCTCATGAACTATGTTCACCTGAGGTGACAAATCACTAAGAGAAGAACAGACTATCAATAATAGTTTTATATTTTTAAAATAATAATTTCCTCTTAGTCCATACAGAAGTAACATGCTGTGCAAAATTATACTTCATATAGCAACAGCGGAGAAGTCAACACATGTCACTATCAATGCTGCCTCTATAAAAACCAAACAATTACCATATCTAACAATAATTTTTACTTTAATAGAGAGAAAGGGGAACATAGAGTGAAACCAGCTTATTCTTATAAATGGTTGGTTTAACATAGAGTGAACAAATTGATGTGTAAATGGACTTTGATGAATGCTTATGTTAAATGTGGTTATTTATTATGAGTTCCATTACATAAATTGGTTGCAAAATTATAACAAATGCTCTTTATTAATCTTACCTTCTCTGTGGCTAGAGAACAACTCAAGGCAATTATCTTTCATGGACTTCAGCATCATTAGTACTGATGTGCTGAGGAGGGCAGACACGTTCTAACAATATACAGAAAAGAGAAACATCTTTTCTTTGCTTCTTACATGAAGAGATGTTATTTCTCAATACAGTTCCTTCATTTCCAATTAAATCCCTCAACTTGCTAGTTTCTAGTATTTTTGCAGTAACAGCAGCTGTAGGTGTAAGAAATATCTTGCATATTACGTTCATTATGGTATGACATTTGAAATTTAAACAGATGGCATATAGATCCTGGTCTTGAGAAACTTCGAGTTTACCCAAGATGGCACAGGTGCTTTCGGGCCACATTTGCCTACTTGGTAGGAGCTTTAAGCATTTGCTCTATGTCCAGTGACAGATTGCAAAACTGTCTTACTGTTTTCCTCTTCAGTACGAGATATAAATAACTGGAAGATAGTGGCTTTCTGGGAAAGAAAAGGAAATATTTCTTCCAAGAACACTTTTACAGGCCAACACTAAACCAGAATCAAAGAGCTATCCTAGTGGATGACCAGAAGCCACTTCTTAGTTATCAAGGCCATGTTTTCAGTTACAAATTTTTCAGTTCCCTGCTTCTCATCTTCCTCTCTCTTATAGACATGTTCTTGCCTTTTTGACTTTCCTTATATCCCTAAAAGGGGAAAAGTCAAAAGGAAAGAAAACTAATTTATTCTGTTAATTATGTATCTCTTAACTGAAGATTGAAGTTGGGGTTAAATTGTGCAGGTGAGGAGGTACTTATTCATAATGACTATATTAAAGAATATAACAAAAATAACAGTGCAAATTTGTGGTCTTAAAAAATCATATAGTATTTGCAGCCTAAAGAAATCATTTGTATTTGTAATCTGGAGAAGTCAAATAATATGCCTGCATTTTTCATTATTGAATATTTATTGAGCACAAGTAATATGTGAGCCCCTGATCTAGGTGCTGAGCTAGGTAGGTGAGGGGATGGAGGGGGAGAAAGTCTGTTGCACCAGAAATGTTAACCAGCACACTGGTGCCTGAAAATTTGTCTCATCTTGATGCTAATTGTTTATCACTGATATGAATTCTTATAAAGTTTATAAGTTAGAATTTAGTTCAGTGAGTGGTCAAGGAGATTATCTGGTAAATTAAATAAATTAGAGGTTATTTTGTTTATTTTTTCTTTCTCAGGTGAATATCCATATAGGTAACCCAGTGCTTGTATGAGGCTCCTTTTTCTTGCTATAGTACCAGGAGTGGCCTCTTTTCCTAAATTCACTTCACAGTGCAAGAGGGTTGTATCAGCTCCAGATCTCAGAACTGAATTTGAGTCAGCAGAACAAGGAAAGGGAAGAAGAAGAGCATGCTCCCTTTTCTTTTAAAAATATGTGCTGGAATTGCATAATCTCAATGTACATATAATTGAACAAACCTAGCCATAAGAGAGGCCAAGAAATAAAGTCTTGATTCCAAATGGTCACATGCCCAGCTAAATATTGTGTAATCTAGGACTTTCAGTTTTTGCTTGAGATGTAGAATATCTTGAAGAGGTATTGCACTTACAACAATAATAGCAGCAGCAGCAGCAGCAAACGCAGCAGCAGAAATGCTAAACAATCTGAAAACTCCTAACTTTTTTTGAGCCCTACAGAAAAAAATGATAATTACCAACTAAACTGAATCTAAGGCAAGCCACCCAAGAAGAGTTAGGACATAAGCACTTGCTTACCTGGGAGAGATGCTATCTGTTACAGGTAAAAATTTAACTTAACTTCTTAATGAATTGCTACATGCCAACTCCGGGCTGGCAAAAGAACACAGAACCCCTGAAGGACACAAACACAAGAACTTACACTCATCACAGTCTCTTCTGCAAAGGACAGGCACTCACACAAAAGATCAGCAAGAGTTCTAAAAATGTATCCTTTGTGATACAGGCCTGGAGTGGCAAGAGCATAGGGCGAGGCACAGATCGTACCCTTTTATATTGTTTTTGAAAAAATCTTATAATATTGAAGGAAAGGAAACAAACCTGATGCAGAGGTTCCCAACTCTTGGGCTGCAAACGGGTACCAGTTTGTGGCCACTCATGAACTAGGCCTCACAGCAGTAGGTGAGCGGTGGCAAGCAAGAGAAGCTTCATCTGTATTTGCAGCTGCTCCCCAGTGATAGCATCATCACCTCAGCTCCACCTCAGAACATCAGGCATTAGATTCTCATAGGAGCACTGGCCCCTGGTGCTAAAAAGGTTGGGGACTGATAAAAATCCATTATGCCAGGGGAAGAGAACCAAACAAAACCCCCATGCATGAGAGAGAGAGATGGAAGTAGCTGTTGGACCCAGACCTACAGCTAGGAGTGGAGTAGTGTCACTGAGGAAGACCTATTCCCAATATTCAGCAGCTTGGTGCCTATCTAAGGCTAAGACTTAAAACATCAAAAATGCCACTAACTCCCATCCCAGTGGGCTAATAAGCATTGAGTAACAAGTAATAGTGGTCTACTGCTTGAGAAAGGGCAAGACCATGCAGAGTGATCCTTTTTGAGGCAGAGTGCTAAGGGAAGACCCAAAATTGAAGAGGTGGAGCAGACATTTAAGAAAAGCCCTCTGGCAAACCAGCCCACATGCTAAATAAAAAGTAATCTTAGATGACTTGAAGTATGTTGTACTTAGAATAATCATAGCAACAACTCTCAAATCTAGCTAAATTTGTAACAATAATGACCGAACCATCCCCACCACACACAGACACAGGTACATACTGCACTAAGCCTAGCAGAAGACAGATGTGTTCATTTATGAGCCTAAACATTTTTTTAAACCTCAGATTCTACTTTCCTATGCAAGATGGCCAGTATCATCTGTCAACAAAAAATTATGAAGCACTAAAAAAAAAAAAAACCACAAATAAAAACAATCCACTGTCAAGATACAAAGCAATCAACAAAGCCAGACTCTGATATGTACAGATGTCAGAAGTATCTAATAGAGAATTTAAAATAAAAATCATCAATGTAGTAAAAGCTCTAAAGGAAATGATGAACAACATGCAGATTAGATCAGTAATTCAGCAGAGATAAAAATATAATAAACAAAATTATGCGAAGTGACAAAGAATGCCTTCAATGGATTTATAAGTAGACTCAATACAGCTGAGGAAAGAAACAAGAAACTTGAAGGTATGTTAGTATAAATTACTCAAACTAAAACACAAAGAGAACAATGGAGAGAGGGATGGGGCGGGTGAGGGGAGAGAGAAAGGGAGGGGGGGGAGAGAGAGAGAGAGAGAGAGAGAGAGAGAGAGAGAGAGAGAACTGAGTATAGAAAATATTTTAAAAAATGTTGGTTGAGAATTTTCCAAAATTACGTATACAAAGTGACGGATCCAAAAAGTTCAACTGAGAGAACATCAATCAGGATAAATACAAAAATAAACTAACAAATAAGCAAGCAGATAAACATAAAACACCTAGAAATATTATATTCAAACTGCTGATAACAAAAAAAAGATAATATTTTGAAGGTGTTCAGAGATCAAATATTACCTACAGAGGGAGAAAAATGTAGACTTAATAGGTTTCTCATGAGAAACTATTCAAACCAGAAGGAAACAGACTTACATTTTTTAAGTTATAAAAGTAAAAAAAAAAATAACAAAGAAACAACAACAAGAAACAACTTTGTCAACTCAGAATTCTATATCTAAATTCTAATGAAAACATTTTTCAAGAGTGAAGAAGGAATAAAGATTTTTCTCAAACAAATGAAAACAGAGAATTAATGGCAGAGAGATCAACACTAAAAGAAAAATAATAAAGGAAGTTCTTCAGGTAGAAGTAATATGTTACCCAACAGAACTGAGCTCTACACAAAGAAATAACATGCACTGGAAAAACATTAAACATGGTTAAATATAAACATCATTTGTCTTATTTTTAAATTGGTCATAAAAGAAAAATGACTGTCTAAAAAAATAATAGCAATGCATTTGTATTTGTAGCATATGTAAAAGTAAAATATATGACAACAAAAGCAGAGTAAATGAAAGGAAGGAATGAGGAATATACTGTCGTAAGGGTCTTTCACTGCTGTGAAGTAGTAATAAATTATTTGATGTATATAAGTTCTAAGTCAACAACCAAAATATAAGCAATAAATTAATACTGGTGATAACATGAAATAATAAAAATATTTTTAAAAGGCAGAAAAAGAGGAAAAAAAGAATAAAGAACAGATGGATCAAATAGAAAACAACTAGATAGCAATCTTTAATACAAATATATCAATACTTATGTTAAGTGTAAACTGTCTAAAATCATCAACTAAAAGATAAAAATATTATATTGAATTAAGAAGGGCAAATTTCAATGATATGCTCTCTATAGTAAATCAGTTTTAGTTATAAAAACATAGATAAGTTAAAAGTAAAAAAAATGAACAAAGGATATAGCATACAAACACTAACCAAAAGAAAGTTAAAGTTGCCTTAATTTCAGTAAAGAAAAATAGTACCCAAATGGTTATGTTACATAATGATAAAGAAGTCAAATTTTCAAGAAAAATTGAAAATTTAATAACAAACTTACAAAATTATAATGCAAAAAACTATCATACTGAAAGAAAAGAAAAAGACAAATCCAGAATACTTCAACCTTTCTTTTTCAGATGTTGATAGAACAAGTAAACAGAAAATAAGTAAGGATATCGAAGATCCAAACAACACTATGAACCAACTTCACCTCGTTGACATTTCTAGAGATTCCACCCATTTACTGCAGAATACATATTACTTTCAAGTGTACATGGACCATTCTTCAAAATAGACGATATTCTGCAGCGTAAAACAAATTTCAACAAATTTAAACCATTGAAATTATTCAAAGTATGTTCTCAGACCATGACAGAATTAACTAGAAATCAATGAGAGAACTATCTAGAGAATCACAAAATCTGTGGAAATTAAACAACTCACTTCTAAGTATTAGATATTTCATTGTTATTAAAAGAGGGAAAACGAGATATTGGGAGACAACAAGCAGTCTCTTATGCTGACAAAGTCACTCCATGTTAGGGTCTTAGAATAAAATTACTCAATGCAAGTGTTCTGGACCGAATGCTGTGTTCTCCCAGATCCATGTTGAAGCCACCTAATTTGGAGGAGGGACCTTTGGGAAGTAAGTAGGTTTCGATAAGGTCATGAGTGTAGGGCCCCCAGGGTGGGATTAGTGCACTTTTTAAAAGAGACCAGAGCTCTGTGTCTCTCTCTATTGTGGGAGGACCAGCGAGAAGGCAGCTGTCTGCCTTAGGAAGCAGGTTTTCACTAGCAACTTAATCACCCAGCACCTTGATCTTGCATTTCTCAGCCTCTAAAACTGTGAGAAATAAGTGTCTGTTGTTTAAGGTACCTGTCTATGCTAATTCATTATAGCAGCCTGCATGGACTAAGGTGGCGGTTTGTTTATCTCATTCAGTTGGAGAGTGTTTCCATTTCAGTTTTCTTCAGTCAGCTAAATCATATATATCCTTTTACCAAGATGTGGACCTTAATCTTATCTTGCTCTTTCTGCTCTTTGACTCATTTTATCAAGATTTTGGCTCTTTAATCTACGTATCCATTCCTTTCCTGCCTCTTACAGTGCTGACTCAGCCCTCTTTGGCGAGACGACGGTTTTGAAGAGCGATTGAAACATCAGGCTGCCACAACAGCTAGCAACCTGGACTAATTCAATAACACTATCTGGAAAATGACCTCTGCCATCTGTCAGTATCAGGGATTCCTCATATATAAAAGTCAAAAAGGCTAACTGGTAGAGCAGACAATGTGAGCTTTTTACCATTTCTCTAGTTAAGCTACTGATGCATATGCCCCAGGATACACATGTAGGGGACGTGGTAACACGCACCAAGCTCAATATACCCTTAAGTATGCAAGCTCTGCATGTTTCATATACTCATCCACCAAGCCCATCACCATTTATTTCTCTGCCACCACCCAGATTCCTGTTCTCTTGTCCAGTTAAGTGTAGTACCATTTGTACACCTTTATCTTGACTTAATCTCTAAATATTTTGATGACCAAGACACATTATTCCTGACAAACACAACTTCATCTAATTCTATAGAATCAGTAGATTCTATTTTCATCAAGAAACCGTAATGTGTATAATATCCCTAAATATACTTAAGTACATAATCATGACTTTCCTTTCCAAAACCTCTAATCAAACTAACTTCACTATTATTATTTAACCTAAGATCTGAGCATTCTCTGGCACACTGTATTTCCTTTCTAACTAATATTATCTATCATATGAGTAATATCGTTTTTTCCTATTAGATGATAAGTTCTATAAGGGCATAGATAGTCACTTTTAGATTTTGCTCATTTTATCCCCTGGACCTAGAATATTGGTTCAGTATATATCTGTTGCATGAATGAATGAATAAATGAATGAATGCAGGATGTATCCCGCAGAGGTTTCTCTCTCTCTCTCTCTCTCTCTCTCTCTCTCTCTCTCTCTCTCTCTCTCTCTCTCTCTCTTTCTCCCCCCTCCCTCCCTCTCTCTTTCACACACACACACACACACACACACACACACACACACACACACACTTTTATCCTCTTATTCATATAGGAGCCTCAGATTCCTCACTAATAGACATGTACCAGCATTTCTCTCTCCAGCAGTGTTTGATACAGTTCTCATATTCATCAGACATGCCCATGCTTATTAGCCTCAGGGCATACTTACAAGCAGTGCAGCAAAAAAAGGCCATCTCTGCCATAATAGTTTATTGCAAAACAGAGGGAACAAAATAAAGCAAGCATCTAGGGCTACACATACATAAGCTAATAAACAAACAAAAGGTTTAAACCACTGTGGCATCATTGTGACAGCAGTGTCTTGAAGGAACTCCGCTGGTTCTAATTCCTGTCAGAGACAATGAATGCCTGTGGTGTGTTTGCTATAATGGTGCTGGGAAGAACTATGGCTAGTTCTTTGAAACTGTCAACATGCACAAGGCAGATGAATGTTCCCAAAGGTGTACATTGGCAGCATACAAATTCTCTGTTTTAGCCAGGGACATGGCCTTTGTGCTATCACATTATTATCAACCAAGAACATTATTACTAAAATATAATATGATCAAAACAGTACATTTTAACAGGAATTCAGAGTTCCATGGCCAGCTGAGTATGTGGGAATTTGTTAATGTTATACAAAAGCAGGTTCTGACATCCACAGAGGTCCTAGCTTTGGCTTTTCTGTGTCTTGGCACTTACAAGGGAACATTTCAACACTCCCTTGGGTACTTGTCTCTCATTATTTGGTTTTGTCTACTTCAAAATTTTCTTTGGAGTCCAAAAAAAGACATAGTTGGGTGTAAAGAAAATGTCGGCATCTGATATGTTGGGTTCAGCTCAGAAGATCCACGTAAGAGATATGATTTTGGGGTGGACTGCGGCAGTCAAGGTTGATCTGTCCCCAGAGAGCAATAAAGGGTCATTACAATGTGTACGAGGTGGCAGATTACGATGTCCCACAAGCCTTCTCAATTGCAGGAATTAGAGAAAACCTTTTGACCAAATTTCTGACCATTCTCTCTGTGAGGTAGGACTCTCCAGCAGTGCGATGACATCACTGAAACAGTATAGTTTTCATTCTTGCCTTCTGATGTTTAACAGAGATACAATAGTCATGGAATGTGGAAGAGGGCAGTAGCTAGGAAAATGAGGAAGAGAGAGTGGCTTAGATGTGAAAAGCTCAATTAGCTATGGAAGTGGTCAGGGAAGACACAGCCATGATTTTTTTCTTAATGCTCCCCAAAGACAAGAGATGGGATTCTGCAGTAGTCAGTCTTCCTCACTCACAGAATGAATCTTTCTCTGACAGATATATGTATTTACCAGGACTGCTGTTTGTTTGTTTGTTTGTTTTTAGGGGGAGATCATCACAGCAGACACTTATTCTGCACCTGATATGGACAGGTCTGACTTACTCTTTACTTTTGTTGGCATTTTACTATGAATTTCACTGTGGCAATGAAAAGGATGAACCTGAGCTTCCAAGCACTGATTAACAACAGCCCATTTATTTCCAGTGTCAGTGTTTTCCTGAACTCCAGTGGAAATATGGTCATCTTGATACCTGTCTGATACTGGCATTTAGAAAAGAGCCTGATTCTCACTCAATTTATAGTACATCCAGTCATCTGAAAGGCTTGTTCTAATGCAAGGCCATGCAATATGTTTTGTGCAATTGATGTTGAATTTTTATGCCAGCTGAGCTGCATTTCAGAATCCAATACAATTGTTACAACAAACTACTCTTATTTCAGCACAAACACTGCATTCAGAGTTATCAAGTATCTTAGGTTAGTTTCCAAAGAGAATCTTTTCAAACTCATCATCCTGAGTTCGATGTGTGAGTTCTATGTTCAGGCTATGGATGTATGATTTGTGGATGTTAGAAAAAAACAGAAGTCCTCCTGAACTATATCTCAACCTCCTGGATGTCTCAAAATCTTTTTTAATGTTTTTCATCTTTAACACTCCTGCTCTGAAATGTCTTCCATGATCTCCTTTACTCTTCTCTTTTCCACCATGATCAAGCTCACACTGCTCCTGACACATTTAGTTTAACACTAACCACCCTAAATCACTTCCACCCTTCAAACGCTTTCTCGTCTTCACCCTATTAGCCATGCTCTGCCTCTGCCTGTCCCACCCATAATTCCCTTAACTGTCATTGCAAGAAAGTCTTGGCTTCTATTTATTTGATTTTCCTTTAACAAAATTGTTGTAGGCTTGGTGTCCAACCCCTTTGTATCAAGTCCAAGGAGGTAAAAGCCAAGAAGGAAAGAGAAGGAGCCAGCCTGCACTAGGAACCTACAATTGAAAGACAGCAGCTCTTGCCCATGTATGGCTCTTGAAGCCAGAAAACAGCTGTTAAAGCTCATCAAAGGAGGTCAAGCTGCTGATGGATGATGCCCAAAGAGTGAAGCTGCTGATGGAATGATGCCCAAAGGTTACTCAGAGCAAGTGGATTAGATCTATAGAGCCAAGGAGATGTGTTGAGAATTCATAGCGTGAAAGGAACAAGGTACAAATCTGACCTAGTGAATGGGAACTCATGGAGTATCCTCAGAGGAGGTGAGTATGTCATTTGGTTTTTATAAACATCTAGAAGGGTATCTATCATCCTGGATTGATACTTAGGGATTTTCATGAAGATTTTCGGTGATTAATCAAATCTACCTGTAAAATGAGTGGCAGTGAAATTTAATCTATCCTTTCCACTTCAATGAAGGCTAGATGAATAAAATCACCTTAGTCTGGTGAGTTTAATCAAGATCTGTAAACATTTCAAAAGAAGGAGGAGAAGGAATAGGAGGAGGAACAGAAAAAAGAGCACATTGTTTTTTAGAGGCCTAGGAGGAAATCTGTGGGCATATGGAAATCAGAAAACGTAACTAAATAGAATTTGCTCTGTTTTCCAGTCCCTTTTACCATTCTCTCCCCACGCCCCACTTCCTTTTGAATGTGATTATGGATTGATTTGCTGCTGATGGCTTCTGTACTCTATTGGCCTGGTGATCTAGGAGATAAGGAGTAAGTACCAGATATCTGAGAGGAGAGAGAAAATGATATAATGAAGCAGAAAAGAAAGGAACTACTGAAAAATCTGGTGACAGCTGAAATCTTGCAGCCTAACACATCTTTGCCAGACACATCTATGTAGGTTGAATACTTCGACTTTTTAGCAGGGTCCTTTCTTGGAAATTCTGAGGAGCTGTCTAATGATTCTCCAAATGCTTTGCTGCATTACAAACCACTCCTGTTTCGGATCAGGGCAAGCAGAAGAGCAAAACCAGACTGGTTTGTTCTCTGGCAGCTGTTAAGATCTGTACAGTTACTTACCAGATGACTCTGGAAGGGGTCCTCCCACCTGCTCCTTCCAAGGAAGCTTTTGGGGTTACAGAAGGACTCCAGCTGAGTGAGTGTATGCTTGATCCCTCAGCTTTGAAGGGGAAGTACACCAGATGCTTCTTCCTTCTGTACAGGGATTTGTTTATTTAAGCAGCAGCCACCAAACCTAAAGGTTAAAAAAAAAATTAGTCACTTTCATATCCAGTATTTAATATCTCCTTTAATTAAAATGGGTATCTATATAAATTATTTAAAGAAAGGAGTCCTTTGATCATGAGTGCTCATTTCCAAAGACTGAAGACTGCAGAACTTGGCCTCCCTAATCCTAATGAAAGGTGATGGTCTGAATTAGCATGTAACTACTTGCTATGTCACATCACTACTAAAAGTAGTTTCTTGCTCTTTTTTTTAACTTAAAGGGATTGCTCCCTCACAAGCAAGAGCTCAAGCTTTGCCTCCTGAGAAAAAGGTGGCAGATCTGTTGCTGTCTGGAGAATTCCTGAGGGATATGAATGGGGATCATTATTTGGAAACATTGAAGGAAACACTTTAGTTTCTCAAGCATTTAAAAGCTTTTAAAACTCTTTCTCAATCTAATCTTTGCTGGAAGACTTGTTATTTGGTATTTGATGTCACTCACATATTTTTAAAACAGCTGATGGCTCTTAGCAACTAGGCAGCATTGAAATTTGTAACTACTAATGAACCAATATTTGAGCAATTAAAAAATAGAGATTAATTCAGATTTTTGTATTGCCTCTTTGCAATCAAACCAACAAGAAAATCTGCTGTTTGACAGCATAATGTAGCCTCACTGGAGCTGTAATTTGATAGGATACATCCAAGGGGAAACTGGAATTGCAAGCAGGAGTTTTTCTATAAACCCTTGAAATAGTGTCCCTGAGTGCACTTAGGTTTCTGGGATATTATGGAAGTGGAAAGAGAACTCAGGGAACAGAAAGATTTTTTTTTGTTGTTTATTTGTTCGATTTTGTGTGGCCCTTGACTTTTCCCCCTTAGAGATCAAATGGTTCTTTGAGTCATCTCCAGCTTTTCTTCTACTAACAGGCTCTTCTTATCCAATCTGTCTACAGGGGTATGACAATGAAGCAAGTCAGAGAAACATTCTTCTGGAAGGAAAGGTTAGCACAGGATATGTTACCAGAGTAGCTTGCTTCCTAGGAATGTTTTTAAATTGTAGTTGTAAGACAAGTGTCCATTTCTCTCTAAATGGGTAGCTAAAAGGAAGTGAGCCAAGAGTACCAGAAAGCCATATTCCTTCTGCTCTGGAGGAGCTGAAGATTTTTAAAAGCCACAATGCAGAGACAGAATCATGATTATATCTGAGGCTCTCTTTCCAGATGTCCCCAAGGCCAGCTGCTCCTGCTCTTTCTACAGTTTGATTATATGAGCCAAGACACTTCTTTGCTTAAGCAAATTCAGTTTTTATCACTTGCACCCTCAGATTCCTGACGAAAACAGTGACTGCAGATATAAAAGTTTCTCACCTTCCTGCTGTATTTCATTTGAATTAAATTTCATTTTCTCTAGTACATCAGTTAAGAGAGGTATATTGCTGCAACTGTAGTATCTTGGTATTTTTCTTTTGCTTTGTTTTTCTTCTGCCTGCCTGTGAGAGCGGTGCTGGGGGTAAAGGCTGAGTGTGTTTAAGGCCTGAATTTTAAGCATCCACAGAGAGAGAAAACTTCTTGGTTTGTGTAGCAGACCTTGACAATGCCTCTCTAACATCCCTCTGATCTTACTGTTTTGCTGTGCTCCAGCTTCTTCTAACTGCCAATATCTGCATCTCGGTGCCTAAAAGCTTCCTCAAGCACTGCAAAAAACTGGCTTCTCCTGTACCCCCAGGCTGAAAGTTCCAGAGAATTAATATCCTCAGGCAATGACGATCAGGACTTACATAACACCCAAGGTTGTCATCTCTTAGGTAGCATAACTTGCAGCGACATTTTAGTCATTTCTCAGTCACACACTCTGGGGGTAGAGGTGGTAAACTAATAATACACTCCTTATTTTCTTCCTTATCTTCCATGTGTTCCTTCTCCAGTTTCAGCCAATGTTTCCTACACCTCTTAAGTAAGCAACTTGCACTTAGATCCTGGTCTTAGAATCTGCTTCTGGGAGAATCTAGCCTAAGACAATATTCGAGTACCTGAAACAGTTTCATCTCAAAAGAGTGTGGTTTGAGAATCTCAGGATAAGGATCTGAAACTTACTGCTCTAAAATGAAGATGATTTCTGAAGATACGGTGATAAGAAATACTTTTGTACCAGAAATAAGCCTTTACTTATATGGTAAAATAATTTTTGACACAGGTATCAAGACAATTCAATGGTGAAAGAACAGTCTTTTCAATGAATGAGGCTGGGTCAATGAGATATTCACAGGCCAAAAAAAAAGAAAGAAGGAAGGAAGGAAGAAAGGAAAAAAGGAAGGAAGGAAGGAAGGAAGGAAGGAAGGAAGGAAGGAAGGAAGGAAGGAAGGAAGAAAGGAAAAAGGAAGAAAGGAAGAAAGGAAGAAGGGAAGAAAGAAAAGAACATTGTACTCTTACCTCCTACCATTATACAAAAATTAATTCAAAATGGGTCATGACATAAATGGAAGAGTTAAAACTACAAAATTCTTAGAAGAAAAATAGGTGTAAAGCTTTGTGATTTTGGATTAAGCAATAGCTTCTTAGCTATGACACCAAAATCTAGTCAACATAACAAAACAGAAAAGTTGAACATCATCAAAATTAAAAAAAGATAAACAAAAATAAAAAAACTTTTGTGCTTCAAAGGACATCACCAAGAAAGTGAAAAGATAGCTCACAAAATGGGAGAAAATTTTTGCAAATCATTTACCCGATAAGAAACTTTTATTCAGAGTTTATAAGCAATTCTTAAAACTCAAAAATAAAAGACAATCTAATTTAAAAACAGAATATATTTAACAGATATGTCTCCAAAAAACATATACAAATGATCAATAAACACATGAAAAGATGCTCAAAATTGTTAGTTATTAGGGAAATGCAAGTGAAAACCACAATGAGGTACCTCTTCCTGCCTACTAGCATGGCTTTCATCAATCACATGAATAATAAATGTGTTGGTGAGGATGTGGAGAAATCGAAACCCTCATACACTGTTGATGGAACAGAGAACGGTGCAGTCATGCTAGAAAATGGCTTGGCATTTTTTTAAATTTAATTTTATTATTAGTTTCAAGTATATAGTATATTAGTTAGACATTTATATAGTTTATGAAATTATCTCCCTGATTACTCTTTCTTTATACCTAGTCATAACAATACTGCATTCCCTATGCTGTGCTCTCCATTCTCATGACCATCTATCAACTTCTAATTTGTACTTGTTTAACCCTTTACCCATTTCTCCCAGCCCTCCAAACCCTCTCCCCTCTGGCTGTATGTATTTACTTTCTTTTCTTATTTTTATTTTTTAACTTTATTTTATTTTATTGTTTGTTTATTTGTTTGTTTTTATGGTGACATTGGTTAATGAAATCCAGTAAGTTTTAGCTGTACATTTTAACAGTAAGGCATACATACATTTACATTGCATGTTCGCTGCCCATAGTGAGATTTCTTTCTGTCACCACATATTTGACCCCTTTTACCCCATCTACCTTCTCCCTCTCCACCTCCCCCATACACTCTGGTAACTATTAGAATATTGTCCATGTCCATGAGTCTGTTTGTTTGTCCTGTTTGTTGCTTTTAGGTTTTTATCTCATATGTAAGTGATATCATGTGATTTTCAACTTTTTCTGTCTGGCTTATTTCGCTTAGCATGCTTATCTCAAGATCCATCTACGTTGTTGTAAATGGCAGTATTTCATCTCTTCTTATGGCTGAGTAATATTTCATTGTATGTATGTACCACAGCTTCTTTAGCCAATCATCTACTGTAGGACACTTCAGTAGCTTCCATGTCCTGGCCACCATGAATAATGCTGATATGAACATCAGTGTGCAAATATCTTTTCAGATGTTGGTTTTCAAGTCTCTGGGGTAAATATCCAATAGAGAGATTGCTGGATCATATGGTAGATCAATTCTTAGTTTTTTGAAGAACCTCCACACTGTTTTCCATAGTAGCTGTACCAATTTGCTGTCCCACTAATAGTGTATGAGGGTTCTTTATTCTCTGCATCCTCTCCAACATTTGTTATTATTTCTTCTGTTGATTACAGCTATTCGAACAGGTGTGAGATGGTATCTCATTATGGTTTTGATTTGCATTACCCTAATAGCTAGTGATGTTGAGCATCTTTTTATATATTTGTTGGCCATTTGTATGTCCTCTAGAGAGAAGTATCTGTTCAGGTCCTCTGCCCATTTTTAAGATTGGATCCTTTGTTTTTGGTTGTTATTGAGTCATATGAGTTCTTCATATATTTTGGATATTAGGCCCTTATTCAAGGTGTTGCTTGCAAATATATTTTCCCATTCAAATGACTGTCTCTTTTCCTTTTTGATGGTTTCTTTTGTGGAGCAGAAACTTTTTAGTTTGATGTAGTGCCATTCATTTATTTTAGCTTTTACTTCCCTTGTTTTTGAGGGCAAATTCATAAAATATTCTTTAAGTCCAAGGACCTTCAGTTTAATTCCTATGTTTTTTTTATTCATTTTATTTTTTCAGGTCTTATATTTAGGTCCTTAATATATTTTGAGCTAAGTTTTGTGTGTGGTGATAGATAACAGGTTAGTTTCATTCTTTTGCAAGTGACTTTCCAGTTTTCCCAGCACCATTTATTGAAGAGGCCTTCCTTTTTCCACTGTACATTTTTTGGCTTTTTTGTTCAAAATTATTTGCTCATATAAATATGGTTGACTCCTGGACTCTCAATTCTGTTCTAATGGTCCATGTGTCTGTTTTATTGCCAATACCACACCATTTGGATTACCGTTGCTTTGAGGTATAATTTGAAGGCGGGCAGAGTGATGCCTCCAACCTCATTCTTTTTTCTCAGGCTGGCTTTGGCAATTCAGGGTCTTTTGTACTTTCATACAAATCTGATAATTTTTTTGTTCTATTTCTTTGAAAAATGCAATGGGATTTTGATGGGGATTGTATTAAATCTGTATGATGCTTTAGGTAATAAAGTCCTTTTAACTATGTTGATTCTTCCAGTCCAAGAATGCAGACTATATTTCCATTTCTTTGTATCTTCTTTGACTTCTTTTAATAGGGACTTATAGTTTTAATTATATAGGTCCTTCACATGTGTCATTAGGTATTCTATTCTTTTTGTTGCAATTGCAAAAGACATTATTTTTCCACTTCTTTTTCTGACACTTTATTATTAGAGTATAGGAAAGCTATGGATTTTTGAACATTGATTTTGTATCCAGAGACTTTACTGTATTTGCTTATTGTTTCTGGTAGTGTTCTTGTGGAGTCTTTAAGGTTTTCTTAATAGAGAATCATTTCATCCGCAAATAGTCACAGTTTGACTTCGTTTCCTATTTGGATGCCTGATTGCACTTGCTAGGGCTCCAGTGTTATTTCAAATAACAGTGGCAATAGTGGACAGACTTGCATGATCTTAAAAAGCTAAACATAGAGCTACCATATGACCCAGAAATTCCATTTCTAAGTACATACTTAAGATAACTGTAAACATATGTTCACACAAAATCTTTTATACAAATGTTTGTGGCAGCACTATCCACAATATCCCCCAAATGGAAACAATCTAAAGGTTTATAAACTGATAAATGCATAAACGAAATGTGGTATAGGCAATATTATTTCATCATAGAAAATGAATGATATACTGATGCATGTTACAGTATAGATAAACTTTGAAAACATATGATATGAAAGAAGCCAGACACAAAAGGCCCATTTCATATAATTCCATGTATATTAAATATCCAGAACTGAGTCAGAAAGTAGATCAGTGGCACTGGTGGAAGGCAAATGGAGAGAAACTGCTAATAGGTATGGGATTTTTTTATGAGATAATGAAAATATTCAGCAGTTAGTGGTGATGCTTGCACAACTGTGAATATACTAATGACCACTGAATTGTACATTTTAAAAGGGTAAGTTTTATGGTATGTGAATTAAATCTTAACAAAGCTGTCATTATAAACAAAATAACAACAAAAAAGATGGTTTGGGTTTTACAAATCCCAGAAGTAAAATTTAGGAGGGGAGGGTTTTTTCTGTTTGTTTGTGTTTTTAAATTCATTTGCTTATATATTTTTTTAAATGGCAAGTCATAGAAAACTTATTGTCTTGATAGAGCTCTGAGAATTCAGAAATTGTCTAGATAAATGATTAGCTTTTGATGTTTTTTTTTTTTTCAGCAGAAAAGCTATATGAATGAGTTAAATTTCCTGGAGAAATTGTAAGATAATTTTGAGGGAAAAGAGGTTTTTAGGTCTGCAGTCAAGCTTTACAATTAGAACTAATCTAAGCAAACCTGGGTTCAAATCCTATCACTGCTATTTAGGCATTACAGGCAAGTTAGTTGGCATCTCTAAAATGCAATTTACTAACTTACTCAGTGATCATAATTATACTAATTTGCAGATTTATTTTTCCATGAATGTTGAATGAACAGATACTATGTACATGGCATGGTTGTGGCACTAGTATAACAACAAGGTAGAAGACAGATAAACCCTCTCTCCTTATAGAGTTCATATTATGGGGAAGAAGACAGACAAGTAAATTAAATAGGTAAACAAAACAATTTCACTCTGTGGAAAGTGCTATATGGGAAAGTAACAGGATATGTAGTAATAAGTGATGCTGAGGTAAGAGATGACTGTAGACCAGTTGGTCCAGAAAGTCCTTTCTAAAAAGATAATATTTGAGAAATGACAGAAAAATAAGAAATCAGCTATGCAAAGATGTCCAGAAAACATTCTAAGCTAAGAGAACTTTGAGTACCAACACTATGAGAGAAAAGAGAGAAGGATATAGAAAAAGAGGGAAAGAGGCATGTTCAAGAAAGATCAACCCATCCAGGGCATGGTCAGGGTAGGCTCCAGGAATAAAACTGGAGGTATAGGGCCAAGATTCTCTATAAGGAGGAAATGGGATCATACATGGAAAATGCTTAGCTTCCATGTTTAGAAAATGGTATTCTTCATTACTACGGCACAATAAAGCCACTGTGCAGTGACTCAATTTTTCTTAAGGGATGCAACAGAGAGTGTGATATGGCTGTGACATCCTTCTCCATGTAGACGACAAAAGATGACCTGATTGCTCCGCCAGCAGGCCAGTGATCCCCTTTCCTTCTTTTCCACCCTATGTTTACTCTACCTAGAATATAGACTCCATTAAAAGAGGACGGACTTCTTAGGAGAGGAGCATTTAGGGAACGCTCTGTCCTCCCTGCCAGCAGTTCCAATAGTGGATGTACCTTATGTACACTGTGCCAATTGTGTGTTTCTCTTTTTCCATTACAATTGATCAGCATGACTAATACTAAAGGTCTTGGTGCTTTAAATCCACTCAGGATTAGCATGTGCTCTGTGTGGGAGGCTGAAACATAACCAGAGAAGCTCTCACACAGCATTGCCCTAGATACTACAGGAAAAGCCCAGGAAGTGGAATACAGGGGATCTCAAATCTGCTTCTGTACATTTGCATCTTTCTTGCTGCTACTCCTTGTGATGATGGGCTGCTCTCTCACCTGGAGGGCCAAGTATCCTCTATGAATCTCAGGTCGACATACTATTAATTAAAAAAGGAAGTACAATCCATTATCGTATTTATATAATGGCTGAGACATTAGGGGAGGGGACAGTGACACATGTCCAAAAATATAAAATGAAAAGCTCTCTTTTATTATTTTATGTCTAACATTTTGGAAGAAATCTAGCC
Organism: Cynopterus sphinx; assembly: GCA_030015415.1. Taxonomy (NCBI): domain Eukaryota; kingdom Metazoa; phylum Chordata; class Mammalia; order Chiroptera; family Pteropodidae; genus Cynopterus; species Cynopterus sphinx. The sequence goes on along the minus strand of CM057379.1, from coordinate 65,635,478 downwards.
TTTCCAGCTACATCTTCCCAGGGAAGATGCATTCACTCTTTTCTTACTTTTGCTAAGGCTGTGAGTTAAGAGAGGAAGCTACTATGCTGGCCTTGTCATCGCTTTCACTCTAAGTTTTCATAAATTGCAAGACAATAGAAACAAATCTACATACTTTTGTATACTTGGGGAAACTGAGGACTAAAAATGGGAGAAAAGGCTATGAGGAAGAGGGTGTATTAGTTTAATCCATAGCTGTATAAGAAATGCATGGTATAAGGGTTGAAAAGCCTGAATTTCTTTTAAAAAAGAAATGAATCTGAACTAACTTTTCTGTGCTATAAACTGAATCTAGAACTGAAGCTAGCCAACTATGGGTACTTTATGAGATTGTATCTTCATCACATTAATTTATTAACACCCCAAAATGTATATATGACTATAGTTTCTGAGAAACATACTCTTATGATCTTTGGTTTGGTGTCATATCTATGTTTCATCATAGCATATTAATGTTAATTTTATAGACTGAATTTCTAATATGACTGGAAGATGCAATTGTGCTAGTCATATTTCATTATGTTTTTAGCTGCATGTACTAAAGTTGCTATTGTAGGAGAATTTTTAGAAACTGTATGGATGGAAGTATTTGGTGAAAGAGTTGTTTTCAAGTGACAGGCTTAGGCAAATGAAGGTAGAGACAATCTTCTGAAATGTTTCCCAAGCTAGGTTCAGCCTCCCTTTCTGTAGAAGCAACAGTAACACAAAACCCAACTCTGCAATCACAAATGACTAAAGGATCCAGCTCTTCCTTAACTGAACGTGGTCCATGGTATGACCCATGATCACTGAATGGTAAGTCAGCTCTGGGCTCTATTCAAATTATGAGAAACATCTCAGTTGACCTTTTGCCATATCCTCAAAGTGACCTTTCTTGTGATTCATATTTCAAACAACTTATGAAAACCATTCTATATGTCAAACTTCATTTTATTCAATTTTCTCCTGGTTCAAAATTGACACTAAAGATGTTTTGTTTTTCAGAGCATTTTCCTTCGGGAGCCAAAGGCCTGATGATGTATAATCCTTCCTGAAGGTTTTATGGCAGGGTTTCACAAAGAAAACATTTTTTCCCCTTATTTTATATCATCCTGACAAACAGAAATGCTGAGCCATTTAATTACAGACTTTGCCTGACACATCCAGAGAGTCAAATATTCTGGCAGCGTCTAGCTGAAAGGGAAAAATGCACTGAATTCCCAGAGTTACTTGTCAAGACAATGACACCAAGGAAACTAGTAAATAATCTGGCAGGCCCAACAGTGGATGCTACAGTGTGCCAGAGTGGTCCCCACGGCTCTGTGTCAGCTCCATTAGCCTTATAGCACTGCATCCCATGATGGTGATACTTTGTTTGAGCTTCAGGCTGAGCAGCCAGAAGATGATGGGTACAGGTCAAAAGAACATATGTCACAAGCTGGATACAGAAACTTGCAGGTTTAGAACTTGCACTCTTAATTCCCAAACTAATTCACGGGAAATCTCTGCACAGATGCAATTGAATATTCCTCTCTCAAACTCCAGGATGTGACAGACAATCTCCATGATCATGCATGAGTGCGCTAAGATATTATAGTCTGTTGTGTTTCAAAATGACAATACGTAATCAAAATGTGTCAGGTTACTTTTACTTAATATCCTTTCTTCCCTTTAGAACAGTTAATACCTACGATAATTTCCATTCCATTTTCCAGTAATGACTAAAAGTATGAAAGTCACTCTCTTGAAGAGTTTTTGTTTGTATGCTTTAAAGATTTCTCTTTTTCTTTTCTTTTTTCTTTTTTTCTTTTTTTTTTTTTTGTCAGTCATACAGTGAAAAGAAAAAGAAAAAAGTACACCTACTATGAGGCAGGCACTATTCTCAGCACTGACACTGAACAGTGAAAAAGATTGATGAGGTCGCTTTATTTAAGGAAATTATACTCAAGATGAGAGTTGGGAGACAGAAAATAAATGTGTAAAAAGACCAGATTATTGGGGGGTTTTAAATGCTCTGAATAAAATAGTTTATAGAATGATACAGAATGATTGTAGTAGAGGGAACTTTCTCAGAGAAGTTCACTTTGAAGTTATAATTTTTGACTTGAGACATGAAGAATGAAAATGATGAAAGGAGGCAGCCATGAAATATTTGGGTAGTAAGTGTTGCAGAAAAGAGGAATAACATGTTCAAATACCCTAAGATAGAAATGTGGGTGGATGAGCTTTATGGAAAGAAAGGTCATGTGACTGGAGAGTGGACAGACATGACATCAGGGAGGATTTCAGAGGCCAGGTAAGGCACTGGAGGCATGTATTTTGAAAAGGAAGAAGCAAAATTGTCTTTATTGGCAAAGAACATGATCCTGTATGTAGACTATCTTAAGGAATTTACCCCAAACCTGCTAGAACCTATAACCAAATTTAAGAAGATCGAAAGACACAAGGTCAATTCATATTACCTTTCTATATACTAGGAAAGAAAAGTGCAAAAGTATAATCAAGAAAATTACATTCAAAATAAGACTTTACGTGTTTAGAAAATAAAATTTTTTAAAGTATAAAACCTGTACATCAAAACTACAAAGTGTTACTAAGAAATTTTTAAATATTTATATAAATTGAGAGACATAAAGCAGAGAATAGGAAGACCAAGTATTTTTAAGATGCCAATTCTCCCAAAATGATTTATAATTTATTTCAATCTCTATCAAAAACCCATGAGGCTGTCTTGGAGAAATTCACAAGCTGGTCTTAAAATTTATATGAAAATGCAAAAACCTTTATTAAATTTTTAAAATAATTTTTTAAAATAACAAAATTGAAAGACATACTACCAGATTTCAGATAGTGATGGCATCAAAACATTTACATCAATGAAACAATCAAAAACCTAGAAATATAGTATTATATTTGTGAATAATTTATTTTTAACAAAGGTGCCATGGAACTTCAATGGTAAAAAAATAGACTTTTCAACAAACTGCTAGAATGATTGGATATCCATAATTTAAAAAAATAACTTAAGTCCTTACCTCATACAACACAAAAAAAATAAGATCACAACAGATCACAGACCTAAGTGAAAATGCTAAAATTATATAATTTTTGGAATAAAATATTGGAGAAAATCTTTGTGAACTTACATTAGACAAAGATTTCTTAGCTGTGACACTAAAAGTACAATCATAAAAGAAAATATTGATAAATTGAATATTATTTTAAAAAACGGCACTGTAAAATACACTATTAAGAAAATAGGAAAATATTTTCAAATCATAAATCTAATACATGTGGTATATCTTGGTTATAAATGTATAAAGATCCCTTACAACTCAATACTACTGAAGAAAAATCAATTTTAAAAGAGAAAAAAGTTTAATACAAATGGACAATAATGACATTAAAAGTTTCTCAATACTATTACACATTAGGAAACTGAAAATTAAAACTATGATGAGACAACACTATACACTTATAAGAATGTCTCTAAGCAGAAAGACAATCACAGGTGTTGAGGAGCATGAGGAAAAACTAGAAGACTCATCCATTGCTGGTGGAAGTGAAAACTGGTACAGTCACTTTGAAAAAAAAGGTAATTTTCAAAATTGTTAAATACATATTTACCATGTGATCCACTACTATCACTTTTAGGTATTTACCCAAGAGAAACAAAACTATATGTCCACACCAAGATTTGTTCACCAATGTTTGTAGCAGTTTTTTTCATTATTCAAAAAATGGAAACAGTTCAAATATCTGTGAACTGGTGAATGAGTGAAAAAAAGTAGTATATCCAAACAATGAATTACTGTTCAGCAAAAGATCAAATTACTAATTCATGCAACAACATGAATGTACTTCGAAAACACTATACTAAATGAAAGAATTACATGAAAGACTACATATGGTATGATTTCACTGATATTAAATTTCTAGAAAAGGCCATAGATACAGAAAGCTGATTAGTGATTGTCTGGGTGTAGGGGCAAGAATGGAGACTGACTAAAATCATGCATGAGAGAACTTTTTAGGGGAACAGAAATGTTCTAAAACTGTTGTGGTGATAATTGTACAGCTATATAAATTTACTAAAAACTGTCTAACTACACATTTATAATAGGTAAATTTTGTGACATGTCAATTATACCTCTATAAAGCTGTTTAAAAAGCCATAATGGGATCACTGCCTGTAGTTATAATTATAACCTAAATGTAAAGTATTAATTAAATTATTTTCAACAATTTTAATTTTATTTTCCAAGATAAAATCCCAATTATACATTTATCCCCATTCACTATGATGTTGATGTCCCTGCTGTATAAGGTTTCACCTTAACTGGCCTTTTCAGCACCAATTATCTTCACATAATGAAGTTACATATACAGCTTCATAATGTGCTGCATCAGTTAAGAGTAGTTTAAAATACAAGTAATATAAAACCCAATTTGCAGCAGTGTAAGATTAGCCGGGTTTTTTTTCCTGTCTGTTTTATACAACAGGAAGTCTAGAAGTAGTTGGCCACTAGTAGATTCAGTGGCTCAACATGAAACAAGATGGTGGCCTCAGTTTCAAGCATCATAATGTGAGTATTTAAAACAGCAATAAGAGGAAGAGAGAAACACAAGGAAAGAAAAACTTCCCCAGGTAACTCCACTAAACTTTCGTTTACATTCCATTAATCAGAATTGATTAACTGACAATCTCTGGCTGTGGAGGAGGCTGAGAAGGAAGATACAGGTTCTATAAATATAACTATAAGGTGGAGAATCTAAATCAGCCTAGGTAATAAACAGTGACCGTTACTAGTATCAGTAATGCCATTTGTGGAACATCAGAATAGGAGCTAACTAGATGAGCATCAGCTCCCAGGATATGGGATGCTATTGGTAATTCATGTAAGAATTACTATAAAATGGTAATTACATGAAATGGGAACAAACCAGTAAAAGAAACTGTCTTCTAGTCTTTGTATCATCTCTGCCTTCAGAAATATCATTGCATGAGAAAACCAATTCCAAAGTCTTAGTCTAACATTTTATATATGAGGAATTTGTGGTCCAGAAAGATTAGCTGGTTTGCCTAAAGCCACCAGCAAAAAACTAGCCTAGCACAAAGGCCCACCCAGATGTCCTGAATCCCAGTTTGGTACTCTTACTCTCACACTGCAATAACTCTGTTCCTTGTTTATTTGATTGTTTTTATCTTGTCCTTACTACTAGACTGTAGGAAATGTCTTTTTTTTTCTACTCTTTTTTTTTAACTCCTCTAGTTGTATGTACAGTTTTGAGCACATATATCTTTCGCAAAAATTTAGCTGAGTTATCATATCAAGATCATAAGAATTCTCAATTATTCAATAAAAAGAATAAAAAAAGCTTTCATTGCAATGTTCATCTTTTATATGAAAATTTTCTATGATCTACTGATGGTGTTTACTGAGAAAATTCTATTCCTGAGGGATCTATTATAAAGACTTTACTCACTAATGTTCCTGGGATGGATTTATATAGAAGTTAACATATTTTTCATGAATTCCCAAAGGAATTGCTGAGATCCCTAGAAGCTCCCTGGTAATTATAGTTGTAGTTTTCCTTTAGAAAATATATTTGCAAAACATTTTCTGTTTCTGATATAACTTTCTTATTTAGTGCAACCTAAAGATCAGAGCAAAGAAGCCCCTCTGCTTTCGTGGGATAAATATGAAAGTATCACTCAGGACTCATTAGAGAATATAATATAAAATGGCCTCATCTTTTCAGTCCCTGAGGTCTTGCCACCTAGCACCTGAAATCGAAGACTGTTTTCATCAAATGATAAAACACTGGCCTTAGAATTTTGGAATGCAAGAATGAACAATGGAAGCCAAGGCCCATGAGCCTGGTTTTAAGGGGTATTTATAACTGAAAGAATGTGCTAGCAATGCATATGTTTTCAGATAAGACTTTCACCAGTGAGTGAGCCTATCACAGCAATTTAATGATAGAAAGAAATCAGGTGGGTAAGGTAGAGTTGAAGAATAAACATTTCAATGTCAAGCCAGCACACTTGAAATATTGCAAGTTAAATGATTCTCCTCTTCTTTGTTTCAGAACTTAAACATCACATTAACTCTCAATGAAATACTTCTTTATAATAGCAATAATTTCATGTTAGGTTTCATGAGATAATTACTCAAACCTCATAAAAAATGAAAATTTAATTGGTTAAGTTCTGAAGCACTTGAGAGGCATCAATATCCCATATCAATCTCTACTCCATCGTGCAATGACGTTTTATTTCTATGAAGCATCGGCAAGCTATAATTATATAATAAAATTATTGTCAACATTAAAAAATATCATCTCCACACTGAAGATAAAAATACAAAAAATGATCAGGCTTATAGAAGCAGAAGACAAACTTGTATGTCCAGACAATCAACTACATTCTATTTTAATACTACCTGAGCCACTAGAATCATCATTTATACTGAGGACACTTAACACCCTATATATCTGTATTAGCTAAGCACATTTTTGAAGGAGCACCAGGCTTAAAGCAAAAGATAGAATATACAGTACTAAGGCTGCCTTAATTTGAGGGCAATTAAATATTTCTTAAACGTACTGTTTTCCATGTTTGTACATGATTCACTGACAGAATTTTTAATCATAATAGCCATCTGTTAAATGATAAAGTATGGACCCTGAGCAGGCATCCTCAAGTTTTCAGGATATATTAAAAAGCCACTGTGTTGGTTTTTGCCTTAGCTCAGAGAATTGTTCCAGGACTCATAACCTCCCACTGGGCACTTCTTGGTCAGCCAGGGGTTCCTTATTGGTAGAAGTATCCACTCCAGGAATTTTATCTTGAACCAGCATGCTCCTTCTTGCCTTGATCCTTGTGGACACAGAAAGCTAGATTTATGTTGCCTACTTTGTGTATTACCTATAAACTTCATTAGATAGTGTTACTAAGGTTTGCCTCAGTCTCCACATTTCTTAAACTCAAGGTGATACTGAAACAGCTAGTGTTTTCTTTACCCAGATTCCCTCTCTCCATTCCTCTGGTAATAACCTTGCCATGCTTTAGGGAACTTTTCCTCCCCCATTTACTGTGGCTATGATGTAATTTCCAAATAAAGATCTCTCTTCTCTTGGCCTAGAACATCACAGGACAATGATTGGCACACTGGTAGAATTGTTTCCTAATACTTTAATATGGTATTATAAAGGAGATGGTTTCTTTTCCATTGGAACATGAACTATAAATATGTTTCCAGAGCTGTAACAGCCTGACTATACCAATTTTTGGTCATATGAAGTGTTGCGGGTAATATGGAACAACTGGAACTTGTATACATAGTTGGTGGCAAAATGGGACAACTGCTTTGGAAAATATTTTGCAGTTCATTAAAAAGTTAAACATATACTTACAATATGTCACCGACAGTCCATTCCCAGGTATTTACTCAGGAGAAATAAAAGTATATGTATATTCAAAAACTTGTACACTAATATTCAGAGAATCTTTATTTGTAATAGCCCAAACTAGAAACAGTCCAAATGTTAATAAAATGGTAAATGGACAAATTGTTACACACACACACACTCACATACTAGACTATGACTCAGTAATAAAAAGAACTATTAATACCCACAACATGGATACATCTGAAACGGTTATAGCAAATGCAAAAAGTCAGATATAAAAAAATACGTATCGCATGCCATTTTCACACAATTCTAGAAAATCCAAATTAATTTATGGCTGATTTGAAAGAGTCAGGGAAGGTCAGTAGAAAACTTTTGGGAGTGATGACTATGTACATTTTCTTGACGGTGATTGTAATTTCATTGGCGGATTCATATTTCAAAAAATACCAAATTCTATACTTCAAATACATACATTTTATTATGTCAATTAGATATCTACTAGAACTGCCGGAGAAAGAGAGAAATAGAGAATTAATGTTGTAATAGAGTTGAAACGATACTCCCAACAGACTTTCACCAAAGAAACCCAGAGTTAAAGACTAAGATTCAGAGCTGTCTATCATTACAGAAGCCAACCTTACCTGTTTAGGAATCTAATCACTTCCAATGAGAGGCTGCCTCCTGGGACTTTGAATTTGTATGTAGTGATAGGGACAGGCCAGATCTCAACCTGATTGTGGCAGAGACAGCGGAGAGAATGGCATCTTGGGAAGCAGCGGCAGCTCTGCCTGAGGAGGCATGAGCAGTATTACCCATCGTCTAGCAGTCCTGAAGCAGCAGGCCCAGTGCTGGTGTTGAGGCCCAGCGATGCGGATGGTGCAGGCAGGGCATTTCAACCAGCTCTTCCAAACTATGATTTTAGCAACGGCCTTCAACATATACCTTACCTCAGCTCTGTTCATTTTCTGAGTCTCTTAGTCAGTGTTTCCTTCTATGCGAAGGGCTACGCATTATTCTTCCAATAAATATCCTTTCTGCTTACATTAGAGAAGACAGACTAGAGATTAAAAATAAATAAATAAATAAATATATAAATAAATGTGATCCACATACTGATTAGCTAGCTGACTAGTCAGCTATATTTGATATATTCTGTACAAATTAACAGCCATACCTTCCCACAGTGAAAGTTAAACTACTCTGGAAAAACAAGTCTACGGAAAAATGTGAAAGTGACCAGATAAGAAAGGTGAATAAAAGCAGAGTAGCATCACTAATTTGAATGGGAAGCATAAGGACTTGAGCTCTTGATCCCTCTTCCAAGATGAGGGAATCCTAGATAGCATATCTTGAAAGCAAGAGAGCAGGAACAAAGGCACTGCAAAGTATATATTGGGGTTAAAGTTTTTTGGGGGGAAGTTAAGTATTGCAGATTGATTAGTTTAATCTCTAGTGCTCTGAAGGAAGGTAGGAAGTAAGAGCCCACTCACCTGGGGCCAGACAAGTGGAAAATGTTGCAAGTTTTGACAGTTCTTTAGTATAAGAATCCAGGTTTGTTCAAATTCTCTCTTTAATAAGTGAGGATTTAAAATGGGCATTTAATCACTTGCTGTGAACTTTAAGTAATTTATTTCATGTGGAAGAACAATAAAAATTATAGTGACATCTCCAAGAGATCAAGCAGTGACATTTATTTTGGCAGTGCCTATTGATTCAGTTTCTCACTGTGTGAGTTGCATGAAAGTGACATTTTTTCCAAGACAAATACTTAGGAAAATTGCATTAACACAGTCAGGCTTATAGAATAGCAAGCAGAATACTTAAAGACTAATGAAAATGCTCAGGGAAATAGTGGGCTTGGGGCCTTAAAGAATTTTTTATATTTGGGAAAACTGTCAGATTAGATGTTAAACACTTTTTGAGGCAAACATTTTCACATGCACCTCGGAAACATATCCCAAATCCATCCATTCTTTTCACCTTCTAAATTCCTTTAGCTCTTACCTGGATAAGTGGCAACTGCTTAAGCTGATTGAACCTTTATCCACTAAAATTCGTTTGCCACAAAGAAACCAGAGGGCTCTTTTCAAAAAAATGTATCTGATTGTGTTACTTTGCTTCATCTAACATTCAAATGGCTTCTCAAAATGTTTGGAGGAAAATCTTAATTTCTTACCGGGACCTATGAGGCCCCAAAATCTTCAGATTCTACTTACTCCTCATCTTAATGCTAACTCCACTCCAACCACACTGGGCTTCTTTCTATTCCTGATTTTTCCAAACATCCAATACAGGCCTTTGCTTATGTTGTTCCCACTGACTGGAACAATCTTCCTTTCATCCTCAATTAGTTGATTCCTACTTATGAATCAGGATTCAGCTTGAATATTTGTTTCCACAGAAGCCTTTCCTTACCACCCAGTGTAAAGTATCCCATATCACATTACTCTTTTATTATCAACATAGCACTTATTACTACCTGAGATTGACCTTTTTCTTTGTTTGTTTGCTTATTTATTGTCTGTTGCCCCCAGGAATCTTGTCTGTTTTAAATGCAACTGCTTCTCCAGTATCTACAATAGGATCTTGAACATAGATATTTACTAATTATATATTTTGTGTTAATAAATAAATTAAAAGCAGAAAAAAATGAATCCCAGTTGCATTTATCATTACCTGGCAGTCATTTGATATAGAAATAGTATTAGCCTATTTGCAAACTCCTATAAAGAATGATTGTTCCTGATCCCCAGTAGTGAATCACTAATTTTTTAAATATATTTTTTAATTTTTTAAAAAAGTTAATTAATTTTTAAATTAATTAAAAATAAATTTATTCTTTAAATTTAGTTCATTTTTAAATTTATTTATTTTAATTAGTTTCAACTATGCAGTACATTGGTTAGACATCTATATAGTTCATAAAATGATCCCCCAATTGCTCCTTCTCTCCCCTGACCCTCCACCTAACAACATATTAATGCTAACTGCATTCCCTATGCTGTGTTCCCCATCCCCGTGACCATTCATTAGCTACTAATTTGTACTTCTTTAATCCTTCACCCCATTCTCTAAGCTCCCCAAACCCACCTCCCCTCTGTCCATCACCAAATTGTCCATTATGTTAGTGAATCTGTTTTTGGTTTGTTAGTTCATTTTATTCCTTAGATTCCACATATAAGTGAAATCGTATTGTGTTTATCTTTCTCTGTCTGACTTAAATACCTTCTAGGTCCATCAAAGCAATATCTTTATCCATCCCCTTCCTTTTCATATGTAGGGATTTTGTTTTATTATCCTTTTAGCCACTCTGTCTTTCGGTTGGAGCACTTAATTCTTTTCCATTTAAGCTACTTATAGATAGAAATGTAGTAGTTATCATTCTTTGGTCCTATTTTTGATACATGTTGTTTTCCTTAGGGAAGTCCCTCCAACATATTTTCCTGTAATACTGGCTTGGTGGTGATAAATTTCTTAATTTTATTTTTGTCTGGGAAGCTCTTTATCTGTCCTTCATCTGTAAATGATACCTTTGCTGGATAAATTATTCTTGGTTGTAGATCCTGGGTCTTCATCCTAAAGAATATTTTTTGCCAAACCCTTCTGTCCTACATAGTTTTTTTTTTTTTTTTTTTTTTTGAGAAATCAGCTGCCAGTCTTATGGGTATTCCCTTGTAGGTAATTATCTGATTTTCTCTTGCTGCTTTTAATATTATTTCTTTATATTTAACCTTTGGTGTTTTAATTATGATGTGTCTTGATATGGGCTTCTTTGGATCCCTGATTTTTTGAATTCTCTAAGTTTCCTGGGGTTTTATGTCCATTTCCTCCACCAAGTTAGGGATGTGGTCCATCATTCCTTCTTCAAACAGCTGTTCAATATCTTGATTTTCTTCAGTTACACCAATCAGATGGATATTTGGACCCTTAATAGTGCTCCATATGCTCCTTAAATTATTTTTACAGTCTCAGCATCTTATCTCTTGCCATTCTGATTGCATGCCCTTGGCTTTTCCATCCTCTGGATAGCGCATTTGATCCTCTTCTTTATTTATTTTGTTTATTCCTTTGTTGATTCCATTTAAGATACTTCACATCTCAGATAATGTGTTCTTCATTTCAGACTGGTTCTCTTTTATAATTTCCATTTCCATTTTTATCTCTTTGTTGGAGTTCTCTACACTTCCCGAAAGTTCATTGAGCATTTTTATAACCAGTTTTGAACTCTGCATCTGTTAGATTACTTGATTTCATTATATCTGGATCTCTGTTCTCTTCTCTCATATGGTTTCTGCTTCTTTGTCTTCCTATTTTGGCTGCCTTTCCATGTCTGTTTCTATGTACTAAGCAAAGTTCTTAAGTCTCCTGGTCTTAGTGTGGATTTATGAAGTAGGTGTTCAGTGGCACAGTCCTGAGAGGCGTTCAGCTGCAGGCCATATTTAGCCCAAGCCTCTACCCCTCCAGGACCACCTGTCAAGATTCAGCAAGCAATCCACACATGCTGTGCTTATAGTTGCATCAAAAGGCCACACTAGAAACCAAGGCCAGCTGCCTCCAGTGTGAGTCTAGGTGCTGCTCAGCAAGGAGCACCTGACTTGGGAGGATATACCTGAAAATGGCTTCAGTGGGGCCATGAGTCGAGGGAGGAGAGGTTTCAGGAAATTCTCTGGGTGGAGCGACCTCTGTTACCCAGTTTTATGATGTCAGGGTATGGAAGCTCAGTGTCCAGTGCACTGGTAGAGGGAGGGCTCAACAATGGATACCCCTAGCACTTCTGCACAGAACGAGTCTTGCCTAGGCCCTCACTCCAACAATGTCTCCCTGTAAGTCCCTGGTGCCCCTATGTGCAGCTGAATCAGCACTGGTACTCAGAGTGTGCAGGTCTGTCACCATGAAAATCCGCTCACAGAAGCAGCCGCTTTAAAAGGCTTCCACTGTTGCAGGGTGGTTTCTTGGATCTCTCCCTATTTGTATGTCTTGTTCATCTAGGTCCCAGACAATTTTCCTTGCTGCTGCTCCTTATTTCCATCACAACTTTGATTTGGTCACCAGAGGGATGAAAAGAGCCTCTATCATCTATGCCACTTTTTTCAGGATGTCTAATGACACTTATTAACAGATTATCCAAAATCAAATATTTTGATACATACAATAAGGCTGGTCCAGTAATTTTCAACAAGTGCAAGTATTGGCTTATCATAATTAAATATCAGAGAGGGAAGATATCTTAGGTATATAATTGACATGTAACATTAACAACAAAAGTAATAATAGCTAACATTTATTGAGTATATGTTATGTTTGAGTCACTGTTTTAAGAGCTTTATATGTGTCACCGTATTTAATTCTCATTACATCTTCACAAGTTAGTTCCTAACATTATGCTCATTTACAAATGAGAAAACCAATGCAGCAACTTGTCCATGGCTACGCAGGTAATAAGAGTCAGAACACAGCTGGTGTATGCATAATATTCAATCTGCAAACTCACCCTTCCACCTGGATGACAGACACCAAATTCAATGTAGATACTTCATTTTCTGAGCCAGAATGCAGCCTCTCAATTTTTATAAGGACAGTGTTCCAGGCAGAGCTTTCTGACAGAGTGGTATTGGTACCCAGAGAAAATCTCAGCCATTCTAATTTTAGAGACAATCTCTTCCAACCTACTTGTTGTACAGATTGTTGTCCAATGAAGTTAAATAATTTTTCTGAGGTCAATGGTGTCAAAAATTGAACCTAATGAGTCACTCTACTCTTTACAAAGCACCACAAGTATTCATCGGGGATGGTAAAGATCAGAGCAAGTATATGTGAATTGGGGCTTTTGAAAGAGTAACACCTAATGTGAAAACATGGCTGTGATCTGGTATGGTAGGCCATTCTACTAAAGATACCTAGAATCTTCCTAGACACTGTTTCTAAGTAGACCCCACTACAGATATCACTGATTCAAATAACTTGGTCTTTTGTTGATTATTATGGGGAAAATAACACCACTTAGTAAAGTATACAAATACTGACTGAACACTACATGCCCAAAGCCCTACTAGGTGGTGGTATGAGCTCAGTGAAAGCAGATGATAGAAAAACTGTTCTCTGATCCCCTGCAAGGCAAAGTGGAATGATCTTCTCCTGCAAAGCAGAGAAGATAAATACAGTGAACAGGAAGTGGGGATTTTATTCTTAGAGGAACAGGTAATGGCCTTCAGACGTGTATACAGCTGCGCATGAGCTTTCCAAAAGAATTGTTTAAAAATTACTTAGGGTGTATCTTCTCTTCTTCATTTGTTCCTTTCTTTGCTATTTTCCTATTACCTTTAAAAAATCATTAAGAGAAAGGAGAAAATCAGGTGGACAGGTTCTATTTGAGTTCAATAACCAAGTCAGCAAGATGAGCATAAACATGTTTGAGGTAGAACATGTGTGGTACAGAGGACATTGTTTGCTTTTTCCCTCCTCACACCAACTAGTATAGCTCACTGCTACCTGCCAAGGCCCTAGGATGTGACTCCTGATGGATTCTAGGACTCTTGTTTGCAAAAATTGAATATTTGCTAAAACTCTACAGATCAGGATTTTTTTTTTTTTTTTAGCTTACTTGGTGCTGTATCTCCAGAAGTCACTGTAGAGGAAAATCTAATCTATTTGAATCATAACAAATAGTCATTAACTGAATGCTTATGTAAGTTGTGCCTTCTTTGGAATCACTATTAAACCAAAAACCATTGTAATGTGTCTGTGCAGAAACCTCTGAATTCTAAAAAAGTTTCTTGCAAATAATTCCCTCTGTAGCAAATGGCCACATAGCTGTAGAGCACCAGCTTAATGTACGTTCCCATCAAAGTTGATTTTCCTATTCTCTTATAACAGAGTAAAATAAAGCCTGAAAAAAAAATGTTACAAACTTTCTGACTCCAACAAAAAGAAGAGAAAGCCCAGATTGCCTCACATTTTCTTTTAATTGAGTAGACCCATTATCCAAATTTACAGCAAGGTGCCAAGTTTGACAGAATAGGTTTTTGCCTTATCCCTGCCAAAACTTCTAACCCACAGCAGCATGAGTTATAAGACAGACAGGAGGAGGACAAAGCTGATTATCATTTCTTTGTAATTTGGAAAATGCAAACTCATAGTCCAGAATATGTGTGGGTCTTAAACTGGGGAGCCTTGTGTTGGCTGCCATACTACTCAGTGTCTTCTTGAGCCTGAGTGCTTCTCTTTACTCACTCAACAAGCATTTTCTGAATACTTACTATGTGTCAGGCATTGCACTAGTCCCCCAAAGATACAGAAGTAAATAAGTGATAGAATTTGTCCTTGAGGAGCTCAAAACCTTGTAAAGAAGAAGAAACTAAAAATAAGTACTTACAATACATTTTGATAAATGCACTGGAGAAATATGTTCTTCTAATACAAGATGCTTTGGGAACACAGATTAAAAAGCTGCTAACTCTACAGGCTGAGCATATTTATTTTGAATATGGTAGAAAGATTTGGAATCTTTCACAAGAAAACACTTCCAAAATGTTTAATATGATGAATAGTAATACCGAGTCATCAGTAGTTCTTTTTTAATTATTATTGACTTGTTCTGGTGACCAAATGCAATGCTAATAGTTAAATTCTCACATTTTACTAATGTGGAAATTAAAGTTCAGAATTTAATAAATGCTTTACATACAAATTATCTTTATATTGAATTTCTTCAGGAGAACTTCAATCATTCAAACACTAGGAACATACAAAGGAATTATTTTCTGGCATTACCATGAAAAATACCTAAGACAAAGGGAAGAGGAACAAAATATAAAAGTTTACTGCTGCCAACCCAGAGGGCACAGCGTCTAAGAACATAGTCAAGGTTGCCATCAGCCCTAATTTCAATCCTCTGCAGCTATTGGACAATTTATGGTGCTTATCCCAACTGCTTCTCCCAGGACCAGTCTGAAGAGAAAAAGAAAATGCAGAAGTGAAAAAAGAAGTGGAAATAGTGGTCAGATTCTATCACCTGCGATGATCTAGTTTCTCCAAGAGTTGTGAAATAGTATCCCCTGTTCCTCCACTCAGCTAAACAAGTTATATCATATTTTGGCCAATTAATTACAGCACAAGCTCCAGGGTACTTGGACCATCAGTGCAGGAGTAAATGTGACTGTTTAATGAGCAAAGATAGCTTGGATGGCCATCCTGAAACCCGATATGTCAATCAGATAATTGGAGTCCATTTAAGAAACTGCTGAAAAAATCAAAACTGAGATGTCCTAATTTTGTCCATTCTCTTTCCAGACCTGGACTCTTTTGGTGGCATCTTCTACTGTAACATTGGTATTTTGCTGTTTTGATATTGTCATGTTCTCTTCTATGATTTAGGGTAAGCATTACAAAGTCTACATTTTCGGCCAGATGTGAAAGAAATCATTTTAAAAATCCCATACAGATAATAAAACCAAACAAGTTTTCCAAGAAGCAGGATGAAAGTGAAAGATTCAGAATGGCCATGGTAGTCAGAAACCTGTTTGCCATGACCTAGCCGTGTGGCCTTGACAGTTAATTGCTTTAACTCCCCAATTCCCTTAATTTCCTCAATAGTGAAATGTGAACTTTGGACTAGATTAATGTTCCCTAAATACTAGTTCAAGAAAACAGTTAAACGTGAGTAATTTAAAAGAACTTCCCAAGCTATATTCCTGGGCATTTTCAGGTGACTCCCAAGAGTCTATATTTTTAAGGTCACACAAAAGGTGGAATGTGCAGCTGGTTTGGAAAACCATGAAGTTTCTTTTACCTCATATCTCACCTCTGCCTCACAATAAGGTTCAATAAGCACAAGCGTGGAAAATAACCTAAGGAGAAATAGGCAAATTCACATTTTTTCAAAGTGTCAAGTCTGCATTAAAGTACAGTTTTCTAAAAGAGCAGCCAACAGCTTACATAGATTTTTTGATATTACTATTAAGCAAAACTATTTTCACTCAATCATAAATAGATAATTCTCTAATAAACTTCGTGACAGATTTTAGATATTTTTCACTTTAAAGGAGGTAAGCTAAAATATCACATTTTTCAGTCATGGTCAAAATAAAAGGCAAACCCAGCAATTGAGGCAAGACAGTTAGCCGGGTCTTATGATGAAGACAGAGTTTTAAAAGGCCAAGGCATTCCCAGCCAACAAGGCAGGGGCCTTGATCAGCAAGCACAGTTATGAAGGAAAATTGAATTATTTAAAAACAATTTGGAAAGAAACTTGGAAACCATATTCAAACAATGCTTTGGATCTGACATTTAAAAAATGTATTTGCTCTTTATCCTAATCACTTTGGTACTTTCATCAAAGTAATGGCATGACATATGGAACAGAAGATATTCAGTGAGATGAAGAAATAGTCAGAGGCAAATGGTTGGAAAAGGCCCAGAGATTACAATCTGGTTCACCTGACACATCCAGTCTCAGCTCCCTAAAGACTCGTAAGAGCTGTCATTTCTGGAGAGCCTGTGTAGCTTTCTACAGTCCTCAAAAAGAACGCTGAGGAGACTGATGCCCAGAAAGATTAAGTATTTAACACAAGATCTCAGACTTGCCAAGAGATGGAGCTGGGTTTCAAACTCAGTTCTGTCACTTCCTGCTGCTTCTTCATTCAGTTCTCTTCTAACGAATATTTTAATACCATTTCTGCCTTGTTGACACCCAAGGACTCAGGCAAATGTTAGTGTTTGGTGTCTTCTTAGCATGTTTTCAGAGATTTATAGTGGAATTTCCCTGGAACAGTTTAACATCAATAAAGAACTGCAATTGAAGGACTGTTTTTACCTCCTTTTTTTTCTTAGTGTTGTTATTGCTTGATTTCTCTGATATCCAGTACAGCTCCCATTATATATAGGATTGTCTACTCTTTCTGAGACACCCAGTCATGCTGGAAAACAAGTGAAAAACATAATCTTTTCCTAAAATCTTATCTTCTCAGCAGACTTTCACGGTATGTTTAAAATCTATTCTACTTACATAATCAACCAATCAAATATCTGTGATTAGCTACTTGTGTATGGTCTTTACACACTGAAACCTCAAATAACCAATTATGAGTCATTTTACATCTAGAGCAAACTCATCATGTATTGATAAATGGCATTTGCTGAAACATGCAATGGCAGAAATAAGAAAACTGGTGAGAGGAGATGGACTGAACAGATTACTTTTGCCTTGATGTCAACAGCTTCTTTTCCAGGAAGGGAAGCAAACCATGTTAAATGGATCACTTATCCCACACGATATGAATCAAAACCAGACAAAATGCAGTGAAAAAATGCATAGTATCAATCGATCAAGAACTAACACAGAATCAATCATTGAAGCTTGGGCCTCAACAGCAGAGCACCTGAGCCTACTTGTACATTTCCTGCCCTAACAGATTAATCGAATTCTGTTTCTGCTGGAGCCCCTGCTGCTGTGCTCCACTTTCTCTCCTCCCATCCCCTTGCTGGCCTTCACCCCATCCTTTATGCTTGAGAGAAGCCGATGGGTTAAAATCAGCACTGAGGGCCTATGGAGGAGAAGCTAAAGTGGTTGCAGCTATCTTGAAAGCTGCGTCTGCTTAGCCCAGACAAGGCAGTCATCTCAGGGGCATGCCTCCTGCCTTGTCCTGAAGTCTCGCTCAAGGTTTCCAGAAGACACTTCCTCCAAGAGCAGACCCTGGTGCATCCCTGGGGCCTCCAGAGTGGAAGAGCCTTGGGGCTAGGCTTTGCCTGTGTTTAGGCTACCTTATCTGGAAGGTGCAGCTCCAGTGTCACTTGTGATCCTCGGTGCCACCTGTGGCAGGAGGACCAGCTGCCTCCTCTAGGGCAAGGCTGTAGAGAAGCCAGCACCCTGCCAGTCTCGGATACCAGCTCCTTTTATTTCTATGAAGCTACTTAATGAGATTCTTCATGCATAAAATTAATTTTTGCCCTCTTCTATCAGCGTTTACCACTAAAGAATTTACTTACAATTTTGTCAGATTTTATTTATATGTGCAATAAAGGGGGCCCGAATCTTAATGAAGGCTTTTATGGGTAATGATGGGAGATACAATGGGAAGCTGAGAGTGGGCAGCCATCCAGGCCCCCTTTGGATGCCAGGATGCATTATGCAGGAGATACCCCCTGCAGAAATGCACACTAGGCCCTCCCTGCCCAGAACTATCCCTCAAGTCAGTTCCTAATTTGTTGCTTGGGGAGAGGCAGAGGAGCAAGGCTATTAATAAACAGTACAAATAATTAGGCTTTATGGGAATTTGGTTGTTTTCTTGCACACTAGATTTACTCTCTAACCCTTCACAAATGTGTCCTGCGTGAATACTCAGCGGCCAGTGGGTTGCTGCATTGATTGCCCACTGGGAAGCTCGCTGGACCTGGAATGGAAGCAGAGTTGGACAACATGTTTGTTGGTAATAACACCTCTTGTTCATTGAGCCTCCCCTAAGGCCAGGCTTTGTGCCAGGCACTGTGCTGACATGATGTCACCTAATTTTCAAAACAGCTGGTAGGGGAGCCATTGTCATTCCCACTTTTAAGATAAAAAAAATAAGGCCCAGAGAGGTTCCACACAGCTGCTTAAAATCACATACCGGTCTTTGTAGAATTCTCTATCCCACTCTCTTTCCCCCATTCCATTCTAGATTATGAGCCCTCTTCCAGGCTAGAAAGTTTAATCCAGTTTAGTTAGAACACTAGACTGGGCACAAGAAACCTGGTTTCTACTTCTATTCTTATTTTTATTATTAAATGTTATGTGACCTTGAGCAAATCACTTCACTTCCCTGGCTATCACATTCTTCTTTTAAAAAATAAGATTATGGTCTCAAAAAGTGTGTTCAGTGCTGACATTGTTGTTCTGGGACACAATCTCCACATAGCTAACAGAGTGTGTGCAAAGTGCATGTGTTAGCTCGCAGACAGAAACTGAGCTCATTTCTCAGAGCTAAAATGCTTGGAGCTATGCCACTGCAAAGACAACGCAGGAATGGTCTGAGTTTCCAAAGCTGTGAGTGACTGCCAAGATGCTGTGGAACATCAGACACTTTTTCTTATTTACTCTCGTCTTCCCAGCACTGAAGATAAAGACTCACAGAGGCGACCATAATGAAAGTTGCATGAGGTGGCTGAGGGATAACAATTGCAGATGAAGAGTGCAATGGTATAGTTGAGCCCTTTTCACAACGGGAACCATGTTTTGGAGTCCCAGAAGCTAGACAGGAAAACTCAACACTATTGGCATCTCACATTTTGAACCAAAAAAAGGTGTCGCTGGGCATTTGAATCACAAGGAGGAACTTCTGGGACACAGTGTAGCCCTTGTTCCCCTATCATAGGTTCTGTGTATTTGACATTGCAACAGAAGTACCAGACCTTTATCCATTCAACAAATACTTACTGAGATCCTACTGTGCTCTAAGCCCATGCTAGGTGTCAAAGATAAAAAGAAAAGGAAAATGTGGAGGCTTCCCCAAAAGAGCTCACATTCTAGTGCAAAAATAAACAATTGCAATGCAAGACAATGACTATAGGAAATAGGGTATTGTGGCTGTTTGGAGGATGTTCACCTAGCTAAACAGGAGTGGGCTACAGGGAAAGGCATTCATTGGAGTTAAGGCAGAAAGAACTAATTTATTCCAACAGAGTTTGTCTTTGAGCTGAATATTAAAGGATAAATAGAAATTTGCCAGGCAAATGAGTGAGGGGAAAGTGTTCCAACAGAGGGAACAGTAGATGACTCCTCAGTGATCATGCCATGTCTGATGGAAGGAAGCATTTTGCTTTAAACAGAGACAGGTCATTCTTCCCTCAGGGTTTTTCAGGAATTATAGCTTTTCCCTTTCTAAATGCAGCTCTTCTCCCTTTTCTAAGAATCTGACTGTGAAATCTCTGGCACTCTCATGGTGAGTACTCTTTAGTGAGAAAGGACCCTTTCTAAAAGGTAAAAAGGAAGAAAGGATGGGAGAGACAGAAGAAACTGAGATCCAATGAAGCCTCAATCATACCCTGATGCTCCATAGAAGGAGGTCCCAGGCTCAGCAAAGCCAAGAACCAATTCCCAAAAGAAAGACTCAAGGGTGAAAAAAACAAAGAAAGAGCTCACAAAGTCAACATTCCCTAAACAACTTTTAGCCCAGATGTTGAATCGACAATGGGAACAGAAACTCTAAGGAGTATTGAAAAGGCATTTTTGCTCTCTTTTGAATAGTTAAGAAATAAAAGACAAAAAACATGGCTTGATCTGAGAAAAATAAGAATGAGAGGTTTTCTTTATATTATAGTGAAAAGAGCATGACTTACAGCATCACCCTTATCCTTCCTGTGCCAGACTAGAGATGGTACCTGAGGTGAGGAAGATGGAAGAAAGTGCCTGGCTTTCCTCTTTTAAGTTCACGCTCAATCTCAAAATGTTAATTGAACAGATGGGGGGAGTGTAAGGGGATGCAGTACAATGTCTAAATTAGCAATTAATGCCAGAAGTTGGAAGAACTACTTTACAGCACCAGTGATAAACTGCATTTTTATTTTCCCCTCTATGAACTATCTTATTATAAGGGTAGAAGCAGGGGTAATGAAATGAGGTGGAGGTCATGTAAAAGGGACAGACTTGATGGAAATAAGAATATCAAAGTATTGAGCAATTACTTGTGACTTCCATGCAGGGAGAAAATGTTTTCATGGAAGAAAGCCAGAGGAGGGCCTCACGGGAAGTATTGTGAGCTTTTCTTTTGCAATCCCATTATTCCTGTAATAGTTTTTTTTTTTTTTTCTGATTACTAAGGTGATGGAGGTCCTTTGTATAATATTTATGAAGTATACACAAGCAAACAAAAGAAAATAAAAATCATTCACTATCTTAAAGAAAAGCATTATTAATATTTTAACTCATACAGATCTAAGGTTTTTACTAAAGAAAAAAATAAAACAAAAGAAAAAAAAGGTGGCAAAAGTTATGAGAATTTTGAGCCCGAAATTAGATGAGAAATAATTTAGTGACATAAAACATTGTCTCTATTAATGAATATATATTGAAACACATAAGTACAAATTTTTATCAGAAACATCATCAGTAAAAATAAAAATAATTAACACAAGGATATTTTGATATGGTAGTCATTTAGATCAAAGATAGACATAACTTTATGATCAAATATTATGTACAACAAGTCCCTGCCACATCCCATTTCTGAATCTCACTCTCTCTGCTTTATTCTATCAATTATCCTTTCTTTGTTAGATAGTCTAAAGTTGATGTAAATGACACTGACCTGGCAAGACTCAGAGATAGACTGATTATCAGGGAAGGGATGAGGTTAAGAACAAGAATGATTTTTAGGCGTAATCAAAATGTTACATAAATATTCTTCTCTACACTTCCCTTTCTCTATGTAGAAATGAGCAGCACAAGGAAGCCTCCCTTTTGAGCCTAAATAGATCAGTCTTTGCTATTGGCTTCCCTCCCACCCCTCTTATATTCAAGTTGAGGATGCTGTAGCTTGCTGATAAGATAGCTTGCTTCCTCCCCGACCATAAACTGTCCTCAACTGGCAACACAGATTTTTTGCTTGGCTGTAGTCAAGGCAACACCTCACTCTGTCTACTTAGAGGCTGGCAACTGGATCAAGCGAAGCCCAAATATGGGCCCTGTGTTGCCCATGGAAAGTACAGAGAGAACTATTGCCACTGATTCCCCACATTGGCTTCCACAAGTTCTAACCAGCTCTACCTCCATTAGACTCCAAATTTTTAGAAGATTTCCTGGTAGCAGTGTTAATGTGATGCAATAAAGGACTGGGAGGCCAAAGTGACTCTAGAGTTCCCAGAGAGAGGTAAGTACAATTATTCTAAGGAAAGAGCCCAGCTGCTCACCACTCTACAACCCAAAGTTTGTTTATAATACAGGTTCACTGGTGGAATGCTTGTAAAGAGACCCAACAATGTCACATAAAAAGGTTACCAAGGAATTCAAGAGATGCTCCTTTTTTGAGAGCACCATTTTTACAAATATCTAGGTAAATTCTTCAGCCTTTGGCTTAGGAAAATTGGAGCAATATCTTTTCAATTTCTAGCCAAAGTAGGAAAGCAAATTTATCTATTTAGGATTGACAAAGGGGTCCCTGGTTAAATGAAACATGATTATTAATGTTATTAATTATATGACAATTATATCATAGAGTTATGTACATTATGTATGTACATAATGGGAGTCAGTTACACTGAACAGTCTCAAGAACTTAATAACTCATGATGCTGAAGTACATATCTCACTTCATTTATATTCATTTATAATCCATTTATTCATATGTAGCCACCTATTCATTCAATAATATTTACTGACCATCTGACATGGCCAGTATCATGTTAGTTACCAACATTAATAAAGAACATCTCTTTCTACTTAAATAAGCAACGAAATTTAATAGAGAAACCAATGAGTATCAGTAATAGCAAGATCTAACATTCATCAAATGCTTACTATGTATAAGGCAGTCTTATTTGAGTGTTTTGTGTGTTTTAACTCATTTAATCTTTATAACAACTTATGAGGTATTTAGTATTATGATCATCATTTTAAATATAGAGAAACTGAGGCACATATAGATTAACTTGCCCAAGATCACCCAGGTAAAACAGGTAGTAAACTGGGAATGCCTGCCTCTAGAATCTACATTCCTGTTGGTATGCAATATGAAATGTATCCTTTAGGCACATAAGGAAGAATCATTAATTCTCAAATTAATGTCCATATTATGTCTCTAGGATTGAGATGAGACTCTGGGCAGTCGAGTCCATGGGTTCTGAGCAGCAAATCTACCTCTCAATCACAGTAGATTTAATTTTCACAAGCCATGCTGTGGGTGCACTCAAGCCTGTGTGTTGGAGATGGGAAGGCATGATTCCATGCTTAATATTGGGAACAGATGTGTCCAAAAATGACTCTGACTTAGAATTCTGCTTGCCAAGGGAATGAGTCTGAACTGTTTAGCCAACCAACAGATACTATGCTTAAGAAGTAAGCAAATTTACTCAAGAAGAAGCTTTCTTCCAAGACATTGCTGGGGATTTAAAATTTTCAGCAGACTTATTCCAAAGAATGAACCAGCCATATAGCCACATTTTGTTGAGCACCCAACCCAAACAGGTCATTACCTTGCTTACTACTCTGAAATCATAGCAAGATTTTAAAAAGATTAAAAACAAAGTTTTCTGGTACCAAGTTTTCAAACCCAGAAGCCCAGCTCAGAAATTTCCAAGAAAATCTAGATAATTCATGGTTGGGCATTTGAGAATATCAGGTAAACTTGATCTTTTCTAAAAGGAAGGCCAAATTGTCTTGGTTTTCCAATATATTTGGGGCTCTCTTTTGCTATTTCTTTCTCCTTTATAGAAAATTCCTATTGTAGTTTAAATCTTAATTTTTTTCTTTTCTTTTTTTTTAAATTGGAACCCTAAAAGACCATCAGTCTACCTGTTTTACTTTCAGTAAAATGCAAATAGTATTACATATTTAGAAAAACTTAGTAAATAATTTATAGACTGAACAGTAAATTATTTATTTACTCCAAGCATACATATTTAGAATATGAACATAAATATTTTATCATCTATGCCACTGCTAACAAAAAAAATTAAATCAGCTTGCTTGCAGCTCTGGTTTGTACTGTACGTACCTTCTACATCATCAGTGACCTATGAGCAACTGCACACTATCATGCACACTTCATAAATGATTGGAGTTGCAGGATTTTCCAGAACATTCAGTCTCTGAAGTCTGTTTCAGTCTGTCTTCCTCCTACACTACCTTCTAGCCTTCATGTACTCCTTTTTTCTTCCTCAGCCTTACTCTAGTCTAGTGTCTGATTAGTCCTTTCCTGATCAGCGTGTATTTATTGAGCACTAATCATATTTAATACTTGCTGAGAACTGTGAATAAATACTAATGGAATACTAAATGTGGTCCTCACTAGGAGTTTCTATTTTGGTTAAGTTTATATATATTTGATTTTTCAAATAAAAAATGAACAAGAAATTAAAACATTTTAAATAATCACTATGACTATTTTCTTTAAATGATAGCATTTGTATAAACAATATAAATACTAACTGGGTACTATGGAAATTTGTAAAAATTGAAGTCAGATATATATAGGGGAAACTTTGTGACCTCTGAATAAAATGGCTTCTTCTGAACTCTGGAACTACTCCAGAAACCTTTATTTCCTCACCCTCCAACAGCAACTGGCATTACCATGATCAAAATGTAGAATACAATTACAGAAAGTCCCAAAGGAGAAAATTACAATGACTAAAGAACCAGGAGGAAAATCTTTTGGTATTAAATATTTGGAATATATTAGATGGTAAAGTACATGGCTGAGGCAGAAAAAAATTGAAATCATATAAAATAAAAATCAGGGGCAAATTTAATATATCTTATTTTCCAAATCCTTGAAATATTAGGGCAGCTTTATGAAGGCTGTCTTCTGTGAAACCTGAGTGAAGTAAATATTATAATAATGCACAGATACAATTTCTTGAGTTGCTTGTACATTCCAGGTATTTGACAAGCCTTGCTTAATGTAATCCTCACAATAGTCTTACAAGGCAACTGTGATTAATATCATTTTAAAGTTGAGGACATTGAGACACAGAACTTTTTTAAATATCCCCAAAGCAGGGGGAAGCTAGTTAAGTAACAGATTTTAGTATGAGGCATTTTTTTTTTAGGTGAGGCAAACCTTGGTTGACCCCACAGATTGTAATGACCTTGTCAGCTTACAATCCTTTATTTTTTATTTTATTTTTTACACCTACATCATCTGGTCTTCCTAGGAGGTCTCCCACCCAATCACTAACCAGGCCCGACCCTGCTTAGCTTCTGAGATTAGATAGGATCATAGGATCAGGCTTGTTCAGGGTAGCATGGCCATAGACTCACAATTTTTTTAAATAGTAAAGTCTTCTCAATTCACAGCATGGCATCTCTAATGAACTCCAGGTCCAGTGCAGGCAGAAACCCACTGCAGACAGCTTTGTAGATCCTACCAGGTAGTCCCAAGCCAGTCACAGACAGTAACTAACCTTGGCCTACATAGGAAGCTTTTCCAACCAGCCCTCAGAACCAGCATATCCAGTGGCTGGCCTCAAACCTTAACAGAACATAACATAATTAGCCACAAAGAGGCTGACCCCAAGGGTGGTCACCACTGATACCTAAGCCTGCTGGGGCAAATCCTGCTCCATGGAGTCAACACTAGCACAGGAACTCATAAGCTCTGGTTACTGCCAGTCCTCATGGCCAGTCAGCCTGATGGTCAATCCCACCCACTGATGCGCGAGCAGCAATCAAGGCTCTACTACAACAGGAGGGCACACAAAACCCACACAAGGGACATTCCTGGAGCATCTGGCTCAGATGACCAGGGAGAATGTACCACTGGGCCCCACAGGGCACCTATTACATAAGACTATCCTGCCAAGAAAGGGAGACTTAGAATATCTACCTAACACATGAAATAAACACAGAGAGGCAGCCAAAATGAGTAATGAAAAAACATGTCCCAAATTTAAAAAACGGGAGAAACCTCCAGAAAAAGAAGTAAACAAAATGGAAGCAAGTGATATAGCACAGAGGTCAAAACAATGGTGATAAGTATACTTAAAAATCTTAGTGAGAACTTCAACAAAGATATTGCAATCCCAAAAAGGACATAGAAACTACATGTGTATGTGTGTATGTGTGTGTGTATGTCAAAGTGATGGAAAGCAAAGACCTACAACCAAGACTACTCTACCCACCAAGGCTATCATTTAAAACTGAAGGAGAAATAAAGACCTTAGACAAGAAAAATCTGAAGGAATATATCACCACCAAACCAGTATTAGAAAAATGTTAAAAGGACTTATTTAAGAAGAAAAAGGAAGAAAAACAAAGAGAAAGAACATAAATATAAATAATAAAATGGCAGTAACTATGTACCTATCAATAATCACTTTACATGTAAGTGAATTAAATGCTCCATTAAGACATAGAATAGCTGAATGGATAAGAAAACAAGACCCATATATGTACTGTCTACAGGAGACTTACTTTAGCTCAAAAGACACACAGAGACTGAAAGTAAAAGCATGGAAAAAATATTTTATGCAAATGGAAATTTAAATAAAGCTGGGGTAGCAATGCTTATATCAGATAAACCAGACTTTAAAGCAAAGGTTAAAACAAGAGACAAAGGAGGATATTACATAATGATAAAGGCTTCAATCCAACAAGATGATGTGACCCTAGTAAACATTTATGCACCCAACACAGGAGCACCTAAATACGTAAAGTGAATATTAACCAACATAAAGGGAGAGACTGACAGCAATTCAGCCATAACAATGAGATCAAGGAAGTATTCAAAAGACATCTTGATATAAATCAAAATGAAACCAAAATGACCCAAAATCTATGGCCACCGCCTATTTCCCTAAGAGAGAAATTCATAGCCATACAGGCCTACCTCAAGAAACAAGAAAAATTTCAAATAACTTAACTTTAAACCTAAAGGAATTAGAAAAATAACAATAAGTAAAGCCCAAAGTTAGTAGAAGAAAGGAAATAATCAAGATCAGAGAGAAAATAAATGAAATAGAATATTGAAAAACAATATAAAAGATCAATAAAACCGAAAAGATAAGCAAAATTGATAAACCTTTAACTACACTCATCAAGTAAGAGAGAGTAGACAAATACATGAAATCAGAAATGAAAAAGAAGTGACAACTGACACCACAGAAATACAAATAATTATAAGAAAAGAATTACAGGAAAAAAATGAGTAACAACAAATTGGACAATCTGGAAGGAGTGAATACATTCATCGAAACATACACTCTTCCAAGACTGAATCAAGAAGAAAGAGAAAATCTGAACTGATCTGTTACTAACAAAATTGAATCAGCAGTCAAAAATCTCCCTACAAAGAAAAGTCCTGGACCAGATACCTTCACAGGTGAATTTTACCAAACATTTTTAACTCCTGTCTATCTCAAACTATTCCAAAAAGTTCAAGAAGAGAAAATGCTCTCTAAATTATTTTACAGGTCCACCAATAACCTGATTCCATAACCAAAGACAGTACAAAATTATTATAGTTTGATATCCCTAATAAACATAGATGCAAAAATCCTCAATGAAATATTAGCAAATTAATTTAGTAATACATTCAAAAAGTCATACACCATAATCAGTGGGATTTATTCCTGGAATGAAAGATTGGTTCAATAACTGCAAATCAATTAACATAGTATACCACATAAACAAAATGAAGGATAAAAATCGTATGATCATCTCAATAGATGCAGAAAAAGCATATGATGAAATCTAGCATTTTTTCATGATAGAAACTCTCAATAAAGTGGGAATAAAAGGAATATACTTCCTCATCATAAAGGCCATATGTGACAAACCCACAGCTAACATCATATCCAACAGTAAAACAAAACCATTTTCCTTACAATCAGGAACAGGACAAAGATGTCCACTTTTACCATTTCTATTCAACATAGTATTGCAGTCCTAGTCACAGGAATCAGACAAGGAAAAGACACAAAAGGCATCCAAATTAAAAGAAAGAAGTAAAACTGTCATTATTTGCAAAAGACATGGTACTACATATAGAGAACCCTAAAGATGCCACCAAAAAAACTGTTAGAACTAATAAATTAATTCAGTAAAGTTGCAGAACACAGTCCAACAACTGGAAATCTCTTGCTTTACAATACACCATTAACAAATGATCAGAAGGAGAAATTTAAAAAACAATCCCATTTACAATCACATAAAAAAAATAAAATACCTAGGAATATATTTCACAAAGGAGGTAAAAGACCTGTACTTGGAAATTTATAAAACATTAAAGAAAGTAACTGAAGAAAAAATAAATGAAAGCATATACTGTGCTCACAGATAGAAAGGTTAAATGTCATACTACCCAGAGCAATTTATAGATTAAATGCAATTCCTATCAAAATAGCAATGACATTTTCCATAGAACTAGAACAAATAATTTTATATGAGACCACAAAAAACTTTGAATAGCCACAGCAATCTTGAGAAAAAAGAACAAAGTTGGAAGTATCATGCTACCTGATATCAAACTATACTAGAAGGCAGGTACTGGCATAAAAAACTGACACATAGATCAATAAAACAAAATTGAGAGCCCAAAAATAAGTCCATGCCTAAGTCATCAATTAATTTATGATTAAAAAGGCAAGAATATACAATGGGGTAAAGACAATCAATTTAATAAATTATATTTAGAAAACTGGAGAGTTATATGCAAAAAATGAAACTAGATCACCTTTTTACACCATCTACAAGAATAAGTTCAAAATGGATTAAAGACTTAAATGTAATACCCCAAACCATAAAACTCCTAGAAGAAAACATAGGCAGTAAAGTCTCTGACATTGCTCTTACTAATACTTTTTCTGATATATCTCCTTGAACAAAAGAAACAAAAGGAGTAAACAAATGGGACTACATCAAATTAAAAAGCTTTTGCACAGCAAAGGAAATCATCAACAAAATGAAAGACAACTTACTGAATAAGAGAAAATATTTTCAATGCTACAGTCAATAAGGGGAATATGCAAATTTTATAAAGAACTCATACAACTTAACACCAAAAAAATAAACAATTTCATTAAAAAATGAGCATAGGACCTGAATAGACATTTCTCCAAAGAGGATATACAAATGATCAATAGACACATGAAAAGATGTTCAATATCAGTAATCATCAGAGAAATGTAAATTAAAACCACACTGAGCTATCACCTCACCTCACACCTGTCAGAATGGCTATTATCAATAAAGCAAAAAAAAAAAAAAAAAGAATTGTTGGTGAGGATGTGGAGAAAAAAGGAGCCCTCATGCACTGTTGGTGGGATTGCAAATCCTTTTGGTCACTATTGAAAACAGTATGGAGGTTCCTCAAAAAGTAAAAATAGAACTACCTTCTGACCCAGCAATTCTACTCCTGGGTATTTATCCAAAAAAATTTAAAACACTAGTTTGTAAAGATATATGAACCCATACCTCATTGTAGAATTATTTAGAATAGCCAAGATATGGAAGCAATCTAAGTGCCAATTAATAGATGTTTGGTAAAAGAAGAGGTGGTACATATATACAATGGAATACTGCTCAGCCATGAAAAAGAATGAAATCTTGCCATTTGGGACAACATAGAATGGGCCCAGAAGGTCTTAAGTCAAATAAGTCAGACAGAGAAAGACAAATAACATGTGATTTCACTCATATTTGGAATCTAAAGAACAAAATAAATGAACAAACAAAATAGAAACACACTGATAGATGCAGGGAAAAAACTGATGGTTGACAGATGGGAGGGGCTTTGGGGAACAGGGTGAAAAAGTGAAGGCATTGAAAAGTTCATATTAGTAGCTACAGAACAGCCTCACCAAGATGTTGAAAGAATTGTGAAAAAAAAAATTTACAAAGTTTCTGAAAATAGAAGAGAACAAATGACGAGCTTGCAAAGTGACTTGGAATTCAATTTGAGCTTTCAGTATCACTCTTGATACCCCTTCTAAGGATTAGATTAGTAAAACCCTAGATCCTTAAGATTCCATTTGAAAACATCATACATGCTTTCTAGTTCATGTTTTAGCTTAGATAAATGCTGACCAGGTATGCAAGCAAGTAAGAATAAACTGACATACACATTCATTCAAGTGCATGCATGCATACATATACACCCACATCCTTGTACACCCCACCAATTAGAGCAAACACTGAGGCAGGCGATATACAATTCATTGTCACTGAATCATTAAAAACAAAAAGAAAAATTTCACTCAACTTTGGGTAGAAATATATTAGGCTTTGAACAGGACTAGTTTCCCTTGCAATTGATTTTCTATCTTTTTACTAGGCAATCAGAATCTGGATGTAACTGTGTTAATCAAATACATGCAAATATATTTGCCTATTTTATCTAGAGGGAATTAAAGGGAGTTGGAAAGAAGGTAACTGCCTTTCATCGCTCATGGATTCAGAAAAAAATTAATAGATTTTAGGCTGACCACCTAAAGGAGACTAATTCTCCAGTGCATCAAATTTTAAGGTGCCTTATTTCTAAGCCAAGGAATTCAGCATGCAGACTCTTAATGGATGAGCTTTGTACATACCAATTGCAAATAATTTTCCCAGTAGGTAGGGACTGAAAACTCTGTTATCCACAGAGAGAAAGAGGAAAGGGTGCTGCCATTGAGGGAATGTCTGATTATAAAAATTATCTAGATTATAGCAAATTTGAAGAAAAATTCTTTAGGCTCCTATAATGACATAGACAAACCTTCTGAATGGACGACTTACTAATGAATGGGAACCTGGCACTTTTCTTAGTACAAATGCTCATCAAACTTAAAACGAGTTATGTGTTTAGAATAAAGCACTAGAAGTTATAATTTGTAGAGTTAAAATTTATTTTTTCATTAAAATATAGTGGCATAATGACAATTAATATTCCTGAAGAAATTCTTGCCACCCAGCCTTATGGAAATTACCATTAACATTTTATTTTCTGAACTCTATATAATATACCTAAGGAAGATGAAGTTTTCTAAGATGCATGTAAATCAAAATCAAAATCACACTCAGTAGCCAATTATATCAAATTTAATTTTGTAGAATATAGTGTACCATGCAAGATTCTTTCCTTCATTCTTTATAGTTTTTATTTTTACTGCCTCCAATCAGAAACCATGAGTTCTTAATCAGGATCAATGAAGGAATCCATAGTGAGAGATTTTCATAGCCAACTTACGAATTTGAAGTGAGTCATTTTAGAAATCATGCCAGGATTGTCTGTTCTTTTTTATTTTGCCTTATTCTTCTTGTTGTATACTTACATATGACAAATGTAGGCACTGGGGATAAAGTTATTGGTCATTTTCCTGCCTAGAAAACAAAATCTTTATGCTTTATTCAGTTGCCATTTCAGCATCACTAATAGGGGTGGTTTATGTTTTAATGTGAGATAAATCTTTAAGGTGTATGATCCATTATTTTACCTTAAGAAAAGCCACAATCAAAGCATTCCACTATGCAGACAAATCATGTCTGTTTTTGACTGTGCTACTCTGGGTCTTGCAATAAGTGGCTGCAAAATTCACTAGAGCTCTATTGAAATTTTTAGTCATTTTAATAGGATGTTATTATCAAAAAATGTCATTTTTTATAGAAGTACATGAAAACTATATAGCCAAATTACACAGTGCTATTACCTAAAATTATAGTCCTTTAGAAGAATTAACATCATGTATAAACAAAAAAATCCTAAATTGTAAGAGACTTTTATTCAAACTCCATGATGCGTCATGTAAGATTTTGGCCATAAACCTTGATATTTCCTATCCTTAGTTCTCATTTTTGAAGCATGGAATAGAAATGGACAATGTCTAAGGTATTTGATGGGTCTGTAATGTTGTGATTCTACTCCCATTTATTTAATTAATGCTTGTATTGTTAAAATAGTTGTATAATATCCTCTATGAAGTTGCATTTGGAGATTCATTTGGAGATTCAATTTTCCTTTTGGAAAGTGCCATCTTGTTTCCTTCCCTTGGCACATTTTCTGACCATCCCATTCCTCTGAACTTATTTTTATTTCATGTCTTAAAGGGCACAACCATAAAGCAGAAGGGGCAGCGCCATGAACAGTTGGCTGAGCATTTGCTGCTGGAATAGGAAAAGTGTTAACTTCCTAGATAAGTGGGCATAGGCAAGGTTAGGCAGAGCTGGTCTTTGGAAGCTGAAGAGTGCTGTATTTGCTGCCTATGGCTGCTGTAATATATGATCACAAACTTGGTGGCTTAAAACAACACAGATACATTCTCTTACAATTCTAGAAGTTAGGGTTCCCACATGGGTTTCACTGGTATAAAATCAGGAATTGGCAGGGCTGGTTGCTTCTACAGGCTCTAAGGGAAAATCCTTTCCTTACTTTTTCCAGCTGCTAGTGGCTGCTGCATTCCTTGGCTCTTGGTCCCCTTCCATCATCAAGCCAGCAATGACCATTTGAGTCTTTCTCATATTAAATCACTCTGATACTGACTACTCTGCCTCCCTCTTCCACATGTAAAAGACCTTTGTAATTACATCAGGACCACCTAAATAAACCATGATACTCTCTTTATTTTAAAGTCAGCTGATTAGCAAACTCAATTTCATCAGCAAATTTAATTCCCCCTTGCCATGAAACTTAATATAGTCAGATAATGGGGGTTAGGACTTAGACATCTCATGACAAGATGTGTCATGTTAGTAGATACAAATTTGGAGACAGTGAGCACATAGTGTCTTTTTAAATGTACAGTAGTTTGGGGGAAGTCACAAGTTTGAAATGATCCCTGACGGTGGTGCTGAATAACAAAAGATAGAGGAATATAAACATCTGACTAGTAAGGAATAAGGCAGTTACTCCTTAAAGAGATGGCAATACTTCATTTCTAATAGTCCCCATCCTTCAATACAGTAATTTCACTCTAGATATCCAGTCCAATTGTGATGGGATAAAGATCTGTGAGTGAAAGTATCAGCAGAGTGCTCTTGGAAATAAACAAGATGTTCAAAAATAGAAGATTGTTTAAACTTATCATGGCACCATACATACAAGTGCACATTATACAACTACTAAGTGCCATTTTTGAAAAAGAAATTTTATTCCCAGCTCTGGTTGAATCCAGTTTAACTCTCTCTTTGTTTCTCTCTGATTTCTCCAGCCTTGATCCAGTATTCATTAACTTAAAAAAAAAAAAAGAAAAGATTCCAAGTAAATGTTAGACTTTGTGTTAGGTAATGGAATACAGAAAAAGTTTTATGGAGCTTATAAACACGAAAAATAGATACTGCACAGGGAACCATATGTATAATGAATATTTTGAAAGAGATACTGGAAGAAGCTTGAAGAACAAACAGGATGAGAACCTATCTACTTGTGAGCCTCCTAAAAAGTAGAGGCATCAACTGCTGGCTAAGCCCTTTTCACTACTCTACCCTTACAAGAGCTTAAATCATCACTACCTGAAGGTAGTACACTGCCAGAGGTTGATGCTTCAGAATATACAACTGTCCTAAGGCTTCACTTTCCTCTACTTTGTTCTTTGTTCCAATTTATAACTCCTAATCATTTTCTTTTTAATTTTCCACCTGCTTCTAATACATGTTATCTCATTGTACTTTACATAGACTTTTTAAACAAGATGGGTTAAACCAATTAAAACTTGAAGATAATAAGGACCATAGCCATCAGATCAACGTGTTATGAGCAAATGGTTACATGACCATCAGTATAGAACTCTCAGCAATTTGTTCTTTGTTCTTCATCATTTGCTTCTGGTTTCATCTTTCATCAAAGTAAAAGGGCACCTGGTTCTATGTCTAGCATGTGGAAGTTTGCCCTAGTAATCTTCCCTAGCCCTTTGACTTCATGGATTTTCCTTTTCAGAGGGATAGCTAAATATGGACCTCTCTTCTTCATTTCCAGAATGACTAAGATTAGAATTGCTTATCTTTTCTTGTACATTTCAGATAGTTTCTAAATGACACAGTGCTTAGCATAGCATAAGTTCTTAACAAATGTCAGTTTATTTTCTTTCATTTTGTTGAGGCGGGAAGAAGAGACACTTCCATAGGATCAGTGGGTGAAATTGTAACCATGGACCCCAGCAACTGCAAAATCCTGGGGTTTGTTCTGAAAAGATCTACAGATCCCCTGATTATATACTCTCACATGGGAAATCCCTTAAACCATATGAATCTACCCTCCTCTACAGCATCTGAAAAATTTCTGATGACACAGAAAGTGTGTACCATATAGCATTTGGAGTTAAAAAACCACATGGAACCCAATTTTCAGCAAGGGCATGTCTGGCAAAAATCTCTTCAAAATTATTTCATGGGAAATTATTTTGCATTGTGCACTCACTGTATACAGTGATCCAGTCCAAAATATTAAAAATTCTTCAAATTTCCCCTGAAGCATTCATCCACACAAGAAAGTGCTGGAGAAGTAGAAAGAAAATACATGATGCAGATGATTTTTTTTTGTCAAATTCAGGATATTTTAGTCTGATCCTGAGAGCAAGGGGAAAATCATTAAAATATTTTACTAAGTATAATATCTGATATGTATTTTGGAAACATCACTCAGTGAAGATCTGCTTTTGAGAGTCAGAATGAGATCACATAGGAGGGTAACGACATAGTACAGGTAGACTGTGATGGTAGCTTGGATAAGAAAGGTGGTAATAGAGAGGGAAAGAAACAACAGATTTAATATCTTTAGATAATAACATTGGAAGAGATTAATGATGGACGGGGATGCAGAATGAGGGAGAAGGAGGTGTCTAGGATAACTGCCAAGTTTCCAGTTTGGTAACTAAGTAGACTGTATGCATATGAATTCACAAATCCATTAAGGGCTCAGGAAAACAAAAGCTTTACAATTAATTGGATCCACTATTCTTGGAGCAGAGTAGGGATTCTAAACAGGTATTTTTGTGTTTATATACATATAATAAAATTGCGATTATCCTGTATATATATATTATGTGTATATGTGTACATATATACATATGTATATTTGCATCGGTC
This sequence comes from Cynopterus sphinx, assembly GCA_030015415.1. Classification (NCBI taxonomy): domain Eukaryota; kingdom Metazoa; phylum Chordata; class Mammalia; order Chiroptera; family Pteropodidae; genus Cynopterus; species Cynopterus sphinx. The sequence continues at coordinate 65,600,356 of CM057379.1, read as the reverse complement.
TATATACACACATATGTACATATACATGCATGTGTACATATATACAAACATATATCCATGTATAAATGCACTCATGAGCTTAAATAGGATTACAATGTTGATAATAGTTAACAAAGAATGTTGAAATTTTGTCATTTTCTTTTTTAAATTTCTGTATTGAATAGCAATTATTTCTAGAATCAGAAATATAACAAAATATATAAATGTATTTTTTTTATTATGGCCATCTGTCCACATTTTTATATTTCACCTATTGGTGATCATATGATATTTGTACATATCAATGATTTTTAGTTATAGTAAAATTTATCAAAGGTAGCATCTTTCTGCATTAGTAATTTATTTTTTTATTGCTAATGTAACAAATTGGCAAAAATTTAGCAACTTAAATAGCACACATTTATCATCTCACAGTTTTGGAGGTCAGCAATCCAACACAGGTCTCACTGGCTATCTTCCTCTCTGGAAGCTCTAGGGGAGAATCTACTTCCTTGCCTTTTCCAGGTTTTAGAGGTCACCTGCATTCCTCAGCTCTTGGGCCCCTTCTTTCATCTTTAGAGCTAACCATATTACATCCCCTTAATCCTTCCTCTGATGTCACAACTCTCTCTGACCTAGTTAGAAAGGTTTCTGCTTTAAGGACTCATGTGATTAGACTGAAACTACTCAGATAGTCCTGGACAATCTTCCCATCTCAAAGTCCTCAACTTTAATCATGTCTGAACATCCTTTTTACCATGTAAAATATTCACATATTCACAGATTCTGAAGACTGGGATGTGGACATCTTTGGGCAACCATTATTCTCCCTACCAAAACTTCAAAGGTATAAACCACTTCTAATAACATGTTTCTTTATTTAGCTGCTTCTCAGTTGCTCTGTAATTTTTTATACAGGACTTGTAAATATATTTAAAGTAAATATCAGTGTATGCAATAAAAAGAGATTCCTTCTAATCCTGATTACTCAACTCCCAGTATTTAGAGGCTTGTCTCTATTTCTTTTTCCCAATGTATGAATGAATGGAGGTCTTTACCCTCAGAGAATGGCACTTTTTAACTAATCATCGAAAGGATCTGAGATTGGCTGCTTCAGAGAATTTCATTTTCATTTTAAGTTTTTCTAAATTAGAAAGTGTCATCATACGATGCAAGAAATCACCAAATGTAAAGAGAATTCGAAGTATCAGAGATCTCCAAGACCCAATCTCTTGTGCTCCAGAAAAGAGAGCTAAACAAACAAAGAAATCGATGAAATTAGCACCCTAAATAGAAGTTGGAAGCTGCCTCAACATTTGTCTAAGGAAAGTCTGAAAGAGACTGGAAGGGCTTCAGCAAAGGATCTTTCCTGTGCAATCCCTTATTAATGGGCTAAAATGAACCTCTCAGGGGTGGAGGGCTGGACCATTAAAAATCGCTTCTGCCTGTGGTATCTTATTTTCAGTCCAATTGCAATCATTTTATTACCATGCCAATGAACACAGGTGCTGCCAGAGTCAGTTTCTTTGCTATATTTTTCTGTCATAGGGCAGAGTTCCCATAATTGGTCCCCCAACCAGCCAGTACCCCTCTTTTATAGCTTTGACATTTTTAAATATAAATTTAGAAAAGTCAAAACTTACCCTCACTCCCTCATTTTCCCATTTGTAAAACAGTGTAACCATTTCCTAATCTCTGACATAATCTGCTCTTTCTAAAAGCCAGGCTCTTAATGAAGCAGCTGGTTCAGTCTCCCCCATAATCAGAGATGAGGAAAGCTTGCTGACAGACTAGCATTTGGATCCGATGGTTAATTCTTTTAGGAAAACTGTAGCAGTGCGGTAAGGAGAACCATCTACCCCATTAATGAGTCAAGCGGAAAAAGTCAGATTTTCTAGCTCCTGAATAATATTGGAGCCATTTCTAGTTGAGGGTACTCTTCAGGGATGTGTCTTATCTAATTTCCTTGAAAATCCATAATTTATAATGACAACGGTGGCACCTTTTTTCTCCATCTCCTTCTTAAAATGACTCCCCACACAGATGTTAAATCCTAAAAGGCAGCTGCTTCCAGCAACCCAAGAAACAGAGCCATCTGGAATATAGAGAAATGGGAAGAACTGGAAATGTGCCAAGCGTCTTGACTTGTTCCTTTACTTCATGCTTTACCACCCCAGACACTGGTTTGATTTCGACTCAGGCCCTGGTAAGTAAGCTCCAATTAAAGGCAGATGATTATTTTCCTAATATGCTAGGCTATCAGGCAGACCAAAAATAAGCTGCTGAAATGTAAGCAGGGTTGTATGCAAAGTCTTATCTTCAATTCAAAAAATAAATTTTACGTATATAAATTCTACACTCCTCCAGTTTCCCCTTCCACCAAGCCTGCTACTCTTACAGTTTTTTAATGTAGTGGTAAATAATTATGTCTTAATCTCATTGAGCCAAAAATCTAGGAGTCGTTCATTATAACTCTCTCTTTTTCATTCATGTCTAATTCATCCACAAGCCCTTTTGGTCATATTTTAAAATATATCCCAAATCCATCCTGTTTACTAAAACAATATGGAATGGAAATCATTAAAAATTCAGTTGTGCCTTCTCTGGTTCAGGGCCAATGATATAAAAAGCTTTACTCCCTCAGCAATGAGGATGAAGGGATCTCAAAGTAATAGGAGCAAGATGATGATACTTATCTATTCAGAAGCAAGGTGTACATATTATCTAAATGAGTGGCATGCTCAGAGTAGCAACGAGGATAACCTGACACATAGAAATATACAGAATGTGAAGTTGCTAGGAGCAAAACAGATAATAGACAACAAGTTTATCATTTAATTTTTACATACAAAAGGAAAAAAAAGACAAATGAAAGATTAGGAAGCTGAAGACATAAACTACAATGAAAATTCATGATTCTTTGCTCAAATTCAAGATGCAAGCCCAGTTTTAGACCCAGAATTCACCAGTTAAAGAATAGGATCAGTTCCCAGGAAGAAAGGCCACACAACACCACAGTAATGGCTATAAGTTATTGAATCCTTCCCCAAAAGACTATGGCCATATACTTTGGTAATCATACTTTTATGGACTGAATGTAAGTGTCCCACTACACCACCAAATTAATATGTTAAAGTCCTAGCCCCCAATATGATGGTATTAAGTGGTGGGGTCTTTGGGAGGTAACAGAATTAGATGATGCTGTTAAAGTGGAGCCCTCATCAATGGTATCAGTGTTTTTATAAGGGCTGTACAGAAGCTTGCTTCCTCTCTCTGCTCTCTGCCATGAGAGGCAACAACAAGAAGATAGCCAACTATAAACTGGAAGAGGGCTCTCGGCTGAACTGGACTATACCGGCACCCTTATTTCGGACCTCCAGAACTGTAAAAAACAAATTTTGTTGTTTTTGCACCTCTCAGTTTACAGTACTTTGTTACTGCTGCCTGAACTAAGATAACACATTAGTGAAAAGAAATATTAAATACATGTGTAATAGGTAGCAAGTTGACATTTATACCTGGAGACTCAAAGCGCCATTACAGTCCTGTTACAGTGGGTTTTATAAAGCAAGGGAATAAATGAGGTCTTGGGTTGGTACAGCTCACAGTGGGTACAGTAGATCCATAAACCCTCTCAGTGGTCAATTCTAAGTCCCTGAATATAAAATGACATACCTGATAGTTGATAGTTTGCTGTATTTTTTTCCCCTAGCCTGTAGGGCAAGAGCTAGCATGAAGAAAGGCTAATTGGAAGCTTCTGAAACTATGACCACCCCAGATAGCTAAATCAAAAACAACAGTGCATACTAGAGTAAATGGCAGAAATTAAAGAATTTCCTGTGTGGTGAGCCATATCATATATCCATTTACTTCACCAGTGTAACCTGCATAAAAAACACCCTGAAGGACAACAGAGAACCATGTCAAATTCACCTACTTCATAACCTCAATTATTGATGATGTGCCTGTTGTGGTATCTTTAATAGAACAAATTAACAGTGGCTTCTGATACCTGGTATATAACCACTGATATGGCAAATGAGTTCCTTTCCATCCCAATCAGGAAGGAAGACCTACAGAAATTTACATTTATGTGAAATTTACCACAGTATACACTTACAGCCTTGCCCTAGCCTATGTTAAGTCTCCTGCCCTCTGCATAGTATAATTCTAAGGGGCCCACATTATGTGGACATCCACCAGAAATTACATTGGTCCACATATCTATGACGTCAGACTATTCAAACTGTCACATTAGTTAACTTTTGAGGGGTTCAATAATAAGGGACACACTAAGGACTTCACGATCCAGAGTAAAAGACAAATTATTGCATCTAAAGACTCACTACTAAGAGAAAAGCACAATGCTTGGTTGACCTTCTTAGGTTCAAGAGGAAGCATATTTCACTCTTAGGAATACTCTCTGACCATTTATGAGGGTCTCAGATGGCTACCAGCTTTAGGGTTTATGCCAGGAAAGTCTTCTGAAATAGATCAGCAGTGGTGCAAGTAGCCCTGCTGTGCAGCCTGTGTAACTTGGTAGCTCCAGTGGCATTACAGGCATCAATGGTAGAAGAAGATACTCTTTGGCATTTATGACAAGCCCCAATATCAGAAAACACTGGGGCTTGGAGAAAGGATACATTAGTATTTCACCATTTGAAAAATAGTTTTTGGCATGTTAGCTGCTCTTGGGAAAGGAAGAATAATATCATGAGCCACAATTGGCCTTGCAGCCAGATTAACCATAATGAGCTGGTTTCTCTCAGACCCCTAAGTCATACATTTGAGTGGCCCCAACAGCAATTCATCATAAGATGGTAGAGGCATATTTGAAAACTGGTATAAACAAAGCCAGAGGGCAGAAGTTAGCTGCATATACAGTTATTACAAATCTCTGTGACATCTACCACTGGTCTCTTCACATCCATGACTGCATAGGAGTCTTTATGACCAGCTTATGGAGAGGGAAAAATCCATATAAGATTGGTTCATGGATAAATTACCTGTGTATATATTGGTACAAATCAAAAATGAATTGCTGATGCCCAATTGCCCTATTGTGGTATGTTGCTGCAAAATAGTAGTGAGAGGAAATCCTCCCAATGGGTGAGGCTTTACATAGTGAACTTGGTTATTCACTATATGTAGACAGAAAAGTTGCTGGTATAATAATAAATATATACTAGCTCATTGATAGTTGTAAATGGCTTGGCCTATTAAACTGGGGACTAGATGGAGAAAGATTGGAAGACTGTAACAAGGAAATCTGAAAAGAGGCTCGTGAATATACCTGTGGAAATGGGCACAAAGGATGAAGCCCCTTGTATTGCATGTTATTGGACACCAGAGTTTATCTACTATGGAAGAGAATGACCAGTGAACTAGACAGAATAATTTAGCCACTTGATTTTAACCTATCTCCATTACCAGCCACTTTCATGTCTGTGCCACAGGTATGTTAATGTGGTCACTTTAGTGGCAGGCATGTAGGCTATGCATGAACTCCCACTGACAAGGCCAATCCAGTTTCGGCCACTGCCAAATGTCCAGCCTGCCAGAAACAAAGACAAATGCTGTGTCCTCGATATGAAACCACTCCTGAAAAAGCCCAACTAGTCAGTGGGGCAACTTCATTACACTGAACTTCTTTCATTCTGGTGCAATCACTAGAAGAGTCAGCATTTCCACTTGACTAAAATTGACACATTCTGGGTACATGTTAGCCTTTTCTGCCTACAGGGTCTTACTAGATAGCTTATCCGAGGATTTACAGATTTTTGATTTACTGAAACAGGATCTGGCATAGCCTGGCATGTGCCTAAGGGTCCTGATTTGCAGCACAAGTATGACAGTGAGCATATGACTGGTTGCCACTAATCCTATCACATGTTTCCCCTCAGAGGCTTCCAGGATGATAGAGATATCAAATGGCCTTCAGAAGACACAGCTACAGTGCCATGTTGGTTATGATAGCCTGTGGTATCCATCCATCAGAACAGAGTGCATGCTCTGAACCAACTACCACAATAAAGTACTGTGTTCTCAGTATCTACAGCTCCTAGGTGCAGGAACCCAGAGACAGAAGTAATCATTCTGCTTAGCATTATTCTGAGTGACCCACTTGGAGAATTTTTGTATTTTCTCCCCTAAATTCTAGACTTTGTCTCAATTTCTAATTCCCAAGAGGAAATATTTTACCAGGAGACTCAGAAAGAGTCATGTTAAACTTTAAGCTGTGTCCACCTCCCAAATTACTTCAGGTTCCTCATACCAAGAGACAAAAAAGCAAGGGACAGTTAATATCCTGCCAGGGCAAATCAGCCCTAACCTTAAGAAGGAGATAGGTCAGCTGCTTCACAGTGAGGAGAGGGAAGAGCACCTAGACAACCAGGTAATTCACTGGAGCATCTCTTCTTACTCTCCTGCTCAATATGATCAGTAAATATACAATTGCAGCAAACCTGGCTGAAAAAGGCATGGTGACTAGGGGCAGCAACCTTTTGGAGCTGAGGGTTGGAGTTATTTTATCAGATAATCCTCCTAGACCTCAGAGATGCTAGCTGAGGCTGAGAAGACTCTAAATTGAGTAATATAAAAGACATTAATTAGCATGAATTGCATCCTAAGGTGAACATTGGTGGCAGGAGGCTGTAGTTCATGCTACTCAACTGCCTCATTTTATTTCTCCAGGAAATTAAACCAACCAGAATCCTGGAAATTCTGTTCCCTGATGCAATAGTACTTTTATGAGTCAAGTGGCTCTGAGTGGCACACTAAGTGGATTGTAATGGCTGCTATTGGGTGTCACCCAGATCCCCTGAGACACTCTCTTCCCTGCTGCTGGGGGCATTGTCAACCAAGGGTTCATAGATTAGTCCCTCCCAAGAAACAGGCCTGAGGAGCAAGCTACATCTAATAATTGGTTGATGTGAAGACATTAAGGCCCGTCCTCTTGCCTCAATGTAGGCCAATTTCACAGGGTCATCTGAGTTCCCAAGCTCACGGAATAGGCTGAGGCCTCTGGTGCTTTTGCATTACACTTCACATGCACATTTCCTCAGCCTGCTTCCCTCAGTACCTCACTCATTTTGTTCCCTGAAGCACTCCTACCAAATGTTTTGCACATGAAACTCTGTGTTAAGGTCTATTTCCAAGTGCACCTCACTTAAAGCATATTTTGATGTTAATCCCTTCACCTTTAAATCAAAAATATACAAATTACCAGTTACTAAAATGGTCACAGTGATGTAAAATACAGCATAGGGAATATATTCAATAATATTGTTATAACCATGTATGGTGTCAGATGGATACTAGACTTATCAGGGTGGTCACGTCATAAGTTGTAATACATCTGATTATTATTTTGTACACCTGAAACTAATGTAATATTGTATGTCAATGATAACTTTATTAATATAATATTGTATATCAATGATAATTTTTAAAAAATAAAATAAACTTTGATCACACCATTAGTTACTTCATACCCATATAAGGTAGGTGATAAAACCACAGGACCTGTATTTATAAAACCACAACTTGGAAAATGTTCTGGGTCTCATGTTTTAAGAGTGTCTGACCAATTCAAGTGCATAGATTACTGAAATATCAAGAAAAAGTATCAAATGAAGGCAGTCCAAGAGTTTGGATTTTTACACAGGGTATACTAGAACCAGTTAGATCATGATGCCTGTCTTCAGTTAATTGGAAGACTAACATATGAAACAATATAAATCTAAAATCATTAAAATTACAGAAGAGATTTCAACTCAAAATGAAAAAGACTACAATGCCTTATAATTTGAAGCTTTCCAACAACTGAGTGAGCTCCTTTGAATAAATGAATTCTCTGAACTAAAGGTAAGGATAAGTGGCATCACTATTTTCATGAATGTTGTCAGTATGGTTTTTACATCAGAAACTAAATGAACTTTGATGTATATATTAGTTTTCTACTCCTCTGTGACAAAGTACCACAGAATTAGGAGCTTAAAAACAATACAAATTTATTTTCTCACAGTTTTCAGGGGTCAAGAGTCTGGGTGTGAGTTAGGCAAGTCTCACCAGGTTGAAATAAAGAAGCTGACTAGTTCTGGGCCTCATCAGATGCTGGGGTCCTCTTCCAGGCTCATTCATTCAGGATGTAGGCAGAATTCAGTTGCTCATAACTCTTGGAATGAAGTCCTTGTTTTCTTGCTGGTTGGTGGCCAGAGTCCCTCTAAGCTATTAGGGGCTACTCTCAAGTCTTTGCCCCATGACCCCCTTTAGACCTTCTCACATTCTCATGCTTCAAATCTCTCTTACAGCAAGGGCCCAAGACCTTTGAGGGCTAACTTATTTAGGTCAGTCCCATGAAGACAATTTTCTTCTTGATTAAGTCAACTAATTTATGACCTCATTACAGAAGTGATATTCCATTACATTCAGGGGTTCCATGCCCACGCAAAGGAAGAGAATTCTACAATGCACATACAATAGAGGTCAGAAGTCTTGGGGGCCATCTCAGAATTCTACCTACCATGACATACTTTTTAAAATAAAGTCCAGAATTTAAATCATCATGACCATCCACGGATTCTCACAAAATTAAAGGTTTCCTGGGTTGACAAAACGTGCCCCCTGGGGCTGATTTTATAGTCTGACCTCAATCGTGACTGAGACAACAAGACCATCTCCAGACCAGTGATGATCCTGGGGTTCCTGGACACCAAAATGAACAATTGCAAGCACCAAAAACAATGTCTGGCATTAGTAGATATATACATTTCTGAAGACAGACTAGAAATTTTCAGGGGCAAGCATGAAAAATTCAATTCTTCTCATTCTATTCTTTCTCTCAGTTCTCAGGTTTTCATCTGGACACTAAGAGTTTAGGATTTTGTGCAGAATTATATCCATAGCTTAACTGAGAACCCTCTGAAGAGAGGACGCTGGGTTTACTGGGCAGGAGTTTGAGATGGAAAGCCAGACATGCTAAGAATCTGGCTACAAATACATTCAGGCCCTGAAGGAGGTAAAGCAGGGACAATTATCTGTCACCCACAATAAACCAGCCTAATCTGCTCTCATTGTGTGTGGCTGCCACCTTCTATGGAGACGCCCCTCCAAATCAGACTGAAAAGAACTCATTTGGCCTCACCAAGGTGAAAAACTGGGAGATATGTTGGCTGTCCTATTATTTTGGCTTCCAGTTCTTGTATCATTGGCTCTGAGAGAGCTGATCCAAGCAAACAGATCTTTATCTTTGCTTAGTGAACTGTTCATTTCATCATTAAGCAGGAACCAAACAATTTTTTAAAATAAAGGTGTATTGTTGGATAGACCCTAAACAATGAGCCCTCCTTTGTATAAAAACTCTAAGGATATAGACCCTCTGTATAAAACTATAATTAAATGAAAACTAATTTAAACTAATATTCAAACATAATCACAGTGTGTTATTTCTTGGATTTTGAGCTATGCTTTTTGATAGCTCTAAACTTAAATCCACAGAATTTGAAATACATTCTCCTTTTTTTATTCCTTGGGCATGTATGTTTGTGTGTAACAGTCTGTATACATGTGATTATTCTGACAAATAAATCATTATAGAAAATACATAAAAGCTTCAAGAAAAAATAATAAAAGCTTTCCATGCTTTCTCCATTCATAGAATACTACTACTAATGTTTTGAATAATATCCATCACAATTAGTAGACTAAAATTTTTATGTAAAAGTATATCATGCATTAGATTGAAAGACAGAATCACAAATTCATAAAAACTCAGAGCAGCTATTCTTGTTAGCACTATTAAGTTTTAGCTTTAGGCCTCTTTGTAGATCTCACCTCCAGGGAATTAGACCACATCTGATAGACAAGAGACTATTCAGTCCTGATTTGGGGTTAGACTAACAGACCTGCTACAGACCTGCTATTTTCTTTATCCTAGACCCCTACACTTATATAGTTTTAATAGAGACAAGGTTCAAAGAGCCAAGTAAGGAATATTAATGAAGGCTTCTATGTATACATCAGAAATACTGCTTTGTTTGTTTTCTTATACCCAAAACTTCACCCTCTGGCAGAATGGTCAATGGCTCAGTAATATCCTTGTTCCATTTTAGAACTTCTTTCCTCAAGCATAGAGAATAATCTTTGCACACACCTCTCCCAAGATATCAAGGCATTTTTGATGAACATTTTCTCAATTAATAAAATCTTTGAAGGTGTGTTTTTTTATAGTTGCAGTATCCCACTGTTTGGATGTATTATAATCTGATCGACTGTATTAGAATATTAATTTTTTTTCACTTTTTTTACTTTATGTATAAGACTATGAGAAAAGTACATGTACATGAGTTTTAAAAAATGTTTTCTCCATTATTTCAAAAAGCTACCTAACAAGTTTGTTGCATTCTAACAACCAAAAATGAATTTTTCCTCCTTACATAAGCTGTTAAAAATAGAGTATATCATTCTTAGTGACCTATGTAAAATTATTCTGGTCTTAACAGTAGAGCAAATTAAAAATGAAAATACATAGAGACCTAGTGTTTGGGAATCTCTTGTTACCAATCATATATGAGTCTTTTAAAAAAGAGAATATAAATTATTGACTATTCAAAGTTGCTATGAAAAGAATTTTCTATACTCTGGGCTCATATATATTCAACCCAATACATTGTTTTATCAGTTAAATTGAACATAAGCAATGGAAACTAAGTGAGAATAAAATTGGGGAAGATTGGGGCAGTAATATAGATTTTATTATATAGTCTTTTTAAAAACATTAAGTTAGTATAAGTATCTAGTTGCTTTGATGCCCTACTAAGTACTAGTGATTAAAAGAGAGAAGCTTATATCTTCCCCTTTTTGTGTGATCTTCCTTTGCTTTTAATGGGAGGTCAGCATAAATATAGATTCTGTGGGTGTCAACTGGAAGGAGTTCAGAAGCTCAGTCTTCATCTCTTCCCAAGTGGAAATAGATACTGATTACATTTGGTGGGTGCAGGAAGGGGAAAGGAGTGTATGTATTAATAACGAGACAGGAATAAGAAAGAGAATGTATAGACTCAGAAGAATGTTCTAACGGATCAAAAGCTAGTTAATGGTGTAGGAGGAAGCTTGTTTTCTCACTATCTAATTATCTATGATCCATCTCTTTATCCGTCTTTCCATTCATCCACTTATGGATGTATATATTCCTTGCCTGTATCCAAAAGAATTTGAAGTGGTTTATTTGCCATCTATTTCAGATACGGTTTTGTTGAGGATTCATGATTACTGCTCTATTATGGCATTGACCATGGCCAATATTTGTGCATCAAGTTCCAGAATAACAATGATAGTTTTATTTAATCCTTTTATTTTTTTAAATAATTTATTTTTTCAAATACTATTTGGAGGGAGGAGTTTGAAAGGTAAAAGGTGTATACCTACTCCTTTCTCTCACGCTACAAACATTTACTTTTGATTCCCATATCTCAGATTTTCTTTTTCAGCAGACAGGATTCTGAATACTTTACTCTTCCACAGTTCATCTTGGAGTTTGTACATTAAGAAATAGTGAAAGGGCAGGGTGTAGGAAAAAGCACTGAATTGTCAGTATTCTTGCATAAGTGGTTGGAGTCTTCAGACACATCCTTAATTCTTGTGCCTTTATCTCCCCATCTGTAGAATAAAAAGAATATGTCTTACTGTCCTTCAGAAGTCCCCATCCTATGTGACTTGCCAGGGTCAGTACATTTCTTCTTAAGAAATAACTGTTTAGGAACATTATCCTACTTTTTAAAGGCTAAATAAAAAAATGGATACGCTAAGCTCAAAGCAAAAAACTTTCTGGCATCAGGAATACCAAAAGGACAATGCAGGGACAGAGAGATTTGGAAGAAACCTAGAAAATAGAGATGGCAGAACCTCGAAGAAGAAAGCGCTGGCCCTGAGACTTCCCCAAAGAAGCCTTTTCTCCGGACTCTTCTCCCCATCCCTGCAAGGAGGGCTTCTGACAGTCCCTCCTTTGATCTTGCTCCTCAAGTCTGTTTTCTCTGGGAAAACAGTCAAAATATATTCAAGCCATGGCATGAATGTCACCCTAGGGAACAACTTTGGAACTAGATTTGCCTGTTTCTTAAATAGGTGGGTAAATTATACTTCCCAAGAGGGTGGAGTTGATGCCAAATAATCTCTCAGGGCTGTTGGGAGTGAGAGAGCAGAGGAAAAGATTGTTTCGTAAGTAGATATACTCACAGCCAAATGCTGGAAATAGAAAATGTATATGTACAAGTGTTTATTAGTACAGCTAAACCTCATCATAACAGATTTCACAGACATGGAATTTCCTTGAAATGAGTATTCTTTGCTACCTCCTCCCTTGGTGCTATAGGGTCCTCTCTAAAAATACTGTAGCATATGTTCATATAAAAATATTGTCCCAAAGGATAATAAAAGCACCATGAAAAGCACCATGGGTAGTGAGAAGAGAATTGGGCTGAAAATTGAGAGATTTTTGGCTTTTTATTTTGATTCATTCTATAATTAAGTTTCAAGATGTCACCAAGTCAAATGACCTCTCTAGGGCTTGACTTCTTCAATAATAAATACAAACTTTGGGCAACATGCTATCTAAAACCTTTTTAGCTCTACTATCATGTGAGTCTATATTTGGTGATAGTAAAAGTTCTTTCCAGCACTATGATCTATGAGTCTTGCTTATATATTCTTTTTTATAAAATTCTTCCTTAAAATTCTTAAATTAAAACATCACTTTCAGGGGGCATCCACAAATAGCACTGGGGGCATCTAAAAATTGCATTAAAAAATAAGCAAACAGGTCCATTTTTATTTCTTGAAATATCAATTCAAATTTTAAAGGAGCCTTTTCTATTTAAATGGAAGAAAAATCTAGCCCATGAAGATACCTAACTATGACAGGGAAAACAGAGGAACTCTACTGAGACAAATGAAGTTGCATCAGGAAAAAAAACTTTTTTTCAAATTATGAATTTATTAAAACCCAGTGGTTCTCAACAAGGACAGTTTTACTCCAGGGAACATTTGGCAATGTCTGGAGTCATTTTTGGTTGTCACAATTGGTGGGAACTATTAGCATTCAGGGAGTAGAGGCTAGGGATGCTACTAAACATCCTACAAGGCACAGAACAGCTCCTTACAACATAGAATTATTCAGCCCAAATGTCAATAGTTTTGAGGTTAAAAACACTGATATAACCCTCTCAAGCCTGCTAATGATATTATATCAAGCTTTAAATACCCAAGTTGACATTGAGATCAGTAGCCTGGAGAAATCATTCTCTCAGATGAATTCTCTAAAGGAGTTAGGCAAAAACTTATTACTTTTTGGATGTAGACATTTACTCCTGTATTCTGAATTAAAATCCAGCAAAATTGGCTATTTAATAATGTTTCATATATTCTATTTCACATCTTAATTTCTAAATATTCTTTTTTAATCGGAGGCAGAAAAAGTACCTAATATTAGTTATGGTCATACTAAGGAAGTGAAAATCTGGAAAGCTAGACAGATTTTCAGTTATTCCTGAATACTATCAAATGAGGAGATAATAATGGAGAGCCATGCTGTGGTTTCAAGTACCTAGTTGTGTTCTCTGTGTCTGATAAACTTTTGTATAGACATCAGCCTTTCATACCTTTCAAATAAACACTGGTAGCTGACATTTAAAAAGGAGAAATTAATTATTTAACAATTGGAAAAGAGTTTCTAGAAGCTCCTGAAATAAGTACAGGGAACTACATCAACCAAAGATCAAATGTCCAATGTTAATCATTTCTACTTTTGAACCTATTGTCCTCTATTAATTAGTCTGGGCCTTTGTATGCAACGATGGCCACTACCAATTTATTCCTTTCTGTATATGTATGTGACTCACCTATCAAGTGCAGTCTATTCCTTCACTCTCTTGGATATTGGCAGGCCTGGGACTGCTTTGGTCATTAAAATACAGCAGAAATGAAGTTGTGCCAGTCTGGGGATTTGTCTTTAAGAGAGCTGGTGATTTCTGCTTTCTCCCTCTTGGAAACCAGCCTGCATGCTATGAGGAATTCCAAGCAGCTACAGATACAGGTTCATGTGAAAAAGAATCAAAGCCTCCAGCCAACAGTCCCAGCTGAGCTATATAGCTGACAGCCATTAACAATTTGTCCACCATGTGGGTAAACCAGCTTAGACATAGGTCTGTCAGCCTCATTTGGGCCACCCCAGCTGAAAACACATAGAATAGAAGTAAACTACCCACCCTAATGTTGCCCAAATTATAAATTCATGAAAAAAATAGTTTTGCTTTATTTTTTCCAGCTTATTGAGGCATAATTTATTCTCTGTTCCTATAAACTTAACTTTTTTTAGATTCCACATTTAAGTGAGATCATACAGTATATGTCTTTCTGTGCCTGGCTTATTTCACCTTGCATAATGTCCTCCAGGTTCATCCATGTTGTCTCAAATAATAGGATCTCTTTTTTCTTATGGCTGAGTAGTATTTTATTATATATATATCACTTTCTTTATAGATTCATCCATCAGTGGACACGTAGGCTGTTTCCGTATCTTGGCTACTGTGAGTAATGCTGCAATGAACATGGGATTACCGATATATCTTCCAGATACTGATTTCATTTTCTTTGGATAAATACCCAGAAATGAGATTGCTGAGTTATTTGGTAGTTCTATTTTTAATATTTTTAGAAACCACCATAGTTTTCTGTAATGGCAGTACCAATTTACATTCCTAATAACAGTGCACAAGGGTTTCCTTTTCTCCACATCCTCACCAATACTTCTTATCTTTTGTTCTCTTTGATAACTGCCTTTCTAATGAGTGTGAAGTGATGTCTCATTATGGTTTTGATTTGCATTTCCCTGATGCTCAGTGATGCTGAGTACCTTTTTATATACCTTTGACCATTTGTATGTCTTCTTTTGAGAAATATCTATTCAAATTCTTTGCCCATTTTTAAATCAAATATTTTATTTTCTTGCTATTGAGTTCCTTATATAGTTTGTCTATTAATCTCTAATCAAATATATGATTTGAAAATATTTTTTTTTATTTCATTTGTTTTTGCTTTAAATTACTAAGCTTTGGGGTAGGTTTTATGCAGCAATAGAGTAGCAAAGTCTATGTCAAAGTCTGAACTTTTAAAAAAAATAATTTCTATTAGCAGCCCTTATTTATATTATACAAAGACTCATTCTGTTTCTATTGATAGCAAATGTTTTGTGATATGCTGTCTTTCTTAAATACTATGCTTTTGGGGAGCTTTGAGATCTTCAAATAAATAAACAGTGCTAATTTTATAATCTATTGCTACGATAAATACATGGTTTTTGCTATGTATTTGTAATTGTCTCCAGGAGGCTAGGACCAAATGTTTCACACTTGGGTTTATGTCTTTTCTGCAATGGCTTAGGCTATACAAGGACATGCTATTACATGAATTTGGAATCCTTTCCCTATTTAGAGAAAATTGTTGTCAGTATCCTGACTCCCTCTACTCAATAGAGGAATAAAGAAGGATCTCTATCATGTGGAAAGGCACACTTAGCAAAAAGTTGGTGTAGGGCTACAATAAGAAGCCACTTGAATTCCTCTTTGTAGTAACTAGTCATCATTGCTACTTTCTGCTGACTTTTTATTTCATGCTTACCACCCCTAAGCCAGTAAGCATTTAATTGGACATCTTCAAACATCAGTTAACGCTTTATATTTTAAGTACAAATTAGGAGTCTATGTTAGAGTACAAGCACCAAGAACTTTGGAAAGCATTTCTTTTTCTTGCTTTGTAAGAACATTCATAACATTAATAATTTTCATAAATTCTAGTTGGTTGTCCTGATAACCTTTAAAGTATAAATCAAACTGACAAAGGCTTATTTTATCAGGAACTACAGTAAATCTGACTGCGACAGATCCAAATGCTATAATTTTCATCAAATGTAAGAGCAAGTCTAGAGGCCAGAGGTCAGGAATTATAGGCCTCTTTATCTACATCTGAAACTCATACACTTTAGAAAAGATAATATAGTCAATGAAAATATCTGAAGTAGACTTTTAATATAAACATCAAATCGCATTTACTTTTTGAAGCAAAGCTTCTTGAATATGGAAGGCATAAGCAAAATTTAATAATAGGTAGTTTATATCAGAAAAATACATCCTATTCACTTTTCTAACTTTCTCTAATGTCTAGAGCCACCTAAGACTTGAACAGCATTTCTGTTTATTTCTTTGTGGCCTCTGTGTGACCTGGTAGTTATTTGAACAGATGAAAATGGAAAAGTTTCATTTCTACCGTGCTGAAGGAAGTCATTCACAATGAATGCAACTAGATTTCTATTTCAGGAACAAGAACTTGATGTTTCATAAAGCTTTGTGAAGTGTGGTTACTATAAGATTTGGAGTAGTTTGAAGGGCAACTTCCAACTTCCAACTTCCAAAGGCAACTGAAAGAGAAGTCAGCAGAATGGATCATTGGAGTAGTGTGGATAAATGAAAATTTCTGCTCAGCCAATCAAGTAGGAAGAAGGACAGAAATGAAATGGGTCATTTTAGTGTACCTGACTGCACATGAACTAATCTCATTTGACATAGATTTGCTTAACTATGCCTTCCATAGATTAGTTATACATCCATCACTGAAATGTATTTTCTCCATGATTAGGGCCATTCAATGACCAATTAGGAAATAAAATAACATTATAAATCAGTATAATAAATATCATGTTTGTTAGTACTTGACACAGCAGTTATACTATGACAATATGCATGTATGCTTTTGTGTATCTGTGCATATTTTGTGAGAAAAACAATTTATCTAGTTTGTTTTTATTATATAAGAGCATTTAACATAATATTTACCCTTTTATCAATTTTTAAGTGTATAATACAGTATTGTTAACTATAGGCCAATTGCTCTTTTAATCAACTTTCTCTTATTGTAACTAACAGAAGATAAGTTTCATCAGGAAAAATCAGGAAAAATGCCTCTTCTATGGTTAAATTTGGTATACAACCATCTGAGATGAGGCCATGAACACAACTGATACTAACCAGATTTAGGAGAACCTCTGCTAACACATTGATTTCATACTTGTGCCCCTTAGAACTATAAGAGAATAAATTTCTTTTGTTGCAAGCCACCCAGTTTGTGAAAATTTGTTGCAGTAGCCCTCAGAAATTAATATAGATTTGAAGGCCAACATCTCTGGCAACCTCTCAATCTTTTCCTCTTTCTATCAATATGGCTGTCATATCTCCAGGCATAATGTTCATATCCAAGAAAAAAATGGAGAAAGGATTTTACAAATAGCATTTATCCCTTTAATTAGGAAAGTTAAAGCTTCTCACTAAGAGACGCCACTCTAGAAGGCTTGCCTTATTTATTCTTTACTAGATTAGTAACACAAAATATTTCTAGTCCAAAAAAACCCTGAGAAAGAGAAGGAAACAATTTCTATGACTGGCTTAGATTTATCAGGACTCATCACTTGGTAACAGCCATTGTTGCCCCCAACAAAATCTACGTTCTACTAAGCAAGAGAGAAAAAAATAAATATTGGGTAGGAATAATATGTGATCCAAATAAACATTAGCTATTATGACTATAAAAAAATTGTGGTACTTAAGTGTTAGAAGGAGAATTTGGGGTTCAAATTCTTTAAATCAGAACTTCCCAAGCAGCATGTTAAAGTAAATTGGTTTGCTACATATAGGCTACAGAATGTTATTGCTCCTTCAGAAACCAGAGCCAGGCACCTCTAACAGCAAGCATTTTATCTAATTACCCTAGTAGGCCATTGAAATACTATCATTTTTTTGTGTGTAGCATTATTGGAAGGGTTAGAAGCATTTTTAATTGCTCAAGGATGGTTGGGGCTTTGACTAAACTCTCAGGCAAACCGTAAAGCAGTTTTGATCATAAAGAATAAAGAAAAAATAGGATATAAGAATATAAAAAGCAATAAAGTCACCAACCTCTTTATACCTTCTGTGGTATATTTTCACATCTATAAATCACAATGAATTATGCCTCCTAGTATCATGACCACTGTACATTCTCCTTAAATTATGACCCTATGTTTGACCATGTGATTTCCTCTGGTCTTTGGGACATCAGCAAACATGATACAAGCAGAGGCTTATTAAGCACTTGGAAATTGGGGCTTATATTCTTAGAATACTGCCACTACCATGTAAAGCAATTCTGGCTGGGGATACAGCCAAGAACCAGCACCAGCTGTCAGCTATGTGAGTGAGACCATCTCAGATCATCAGACTTGGTCATGCCAGGAGATGACTATAGCTCAGAGATGATCAGCAGAAGAACCACTCAACTGAGCCCAGCCCAAATTGCAGAACTATGACCTAAAGAATGGTTGCTGTTTGGGACACTAAGTAGGTACACTCATATCACAAATTAGATAACGGATACATCTCTCCAACCTTATCTTCTACCATTTTTCCTTCTCTTACTCTATCTTTGCCTAAGGTCTTTCTGCTCTTTCTTGAACACAACCAGCTTGTTTTGGTTTCTGGTCTTTTAACTAGATATTGCTTCTATCTGGGAAACTGGAATTGCTTCATGGTTCACTTCCTCACTACATTCAAAATCTGATCAAATTCCATCTCTCAAAGAGGCTTTATTTAGGTCATTTCCATATCTAATACATGACATACTAGCCCCCATATGTTCCTTCTTCATTTCCTTTTCCTACTTTATTTTTCTTGAGATCTCCTTTTGAAAATATATGATGTATTTTTTGGATTCTTAGGTTATTTTCTATTTCCTCCACCAGAAAATAAGCTCCAGTAGGACAGAGATCATATCTATATTGTTCACTGCTCTATCACCTATAGCTAGATTAGTTCTGGCACATGGCGGACACTTTAGTAATGTCTTTTGAATTATTAGTAAACGAATAAAAAAAGAAATTTATTAAGTATGGATTTGTGTAGGACCAGAAGGAATGAGAAGATGATATTCAGAGTTAGGACTCAGAGATATTTTATAGGAAATGCATTCCTAATAATTTTCACATAAGTGCTGTTTTTACCCTTTGATTTCTTTAAGTTGACAAATTGAATTTTAAGTCTTACCTAGTACAAAGTTTTTACAGTATATTTATATTTTTATTTAATTCCAATTAAACATTTAGCTACTTGTTTGCTATAATTTACTAATAAAATTCTTAATAAAGGCTACTATTTTAAATGTACTTTTTCCTTCATGTGGTTATAAATGTTCTTCCTAATGAAATGCCTCATTACCATTATATTACAACTTTTTCTTGAATGTGAAATTCTCAAATAATTGTGAAGTTATACTTCACTTGTGTTGAAAAAGCTTCATAATTCTCTATGCTCTTAACTCAAACTTGTTTAATAAATATCTTTTATAATAAAATATTTTTAAAGTAAAATTTAAAAATTCATATTTCCATATAAGACAGTTACATACCTAAAAATTCTCACTCACTGGAAAGAATATGAAATAATGACCTCCCATTACATATATCAAACAATCAACCTGTGGTTTAAATCTCACGCACTTTCTATATACATGATCTATTCACAACTGTCATCTCTTTAAAGTAAAAAAAAAAAACAGCTTAACCAATTTGTTGCTTAGATCTCTAATCCCTAGCAGACTATAAGTAGAAAACAGTAAAAAAAAAAAAGAGAGAATTTGAAAATTTTCTAGAAAAAGGTGGGCTGGCAATTACACTGTGCTCTGTCTTAGATCCTTTAAATTGTTCATGTCCTTTAACATAAACTTATCTTTTGTACATAAATAAACAGCCAAATAGTTGACACTGTCACTTATATTTAACCAAACTTCCTTCTATTCACTGTTTCTAATTTATTGACTCTTGTATCTTTACTCACTCTATGCATCCTGATATTCACCTCTAGTTGCCCTGATACCTCTAACATCGCTCTGGCTTGAACATTAAAGATCTCTCCTTCTCTCCTCCTCTCTCTTCCCCTCCCCTTTCCTTCTGTGCTTGGACTTACGCTCTGTCTGTCTGTCTCTGTCTCTGTCTCTGTCTCTGTCTCTGTCTCTCTCTCTCTCTCTCTCTCTCTCTCACACACACACACACACACACACAACACACACACACACACACACACACACACACACAGCATTTTGGTGCTTCCTGTCCTTATACAGGCACTGGGACTGCAGATATGGGGAAGCCCCATCTTTGATTTTAGTTACACAGGATCCACAGTGAAGTACTTTTTCCTTTTTCTCTAGTAAGGAACAACAGATTACAACAGAGAGAAATGGTTGATGGGCGAATAGGGAGAAAACAGACCATGAACACTTGAAAAACAAAAACAGAAAAAAGCAAAGGAAACATATGCATGTGATACACACACATATACATTTGAATATCTACAATAGATTGTGTGTATATACATATATTAGATACATAAATGGTACAAAAAATAAATATTAATTGGGTTTAATTTTATAGTGTTTTGTATCTTCCCTCACCAATGACTTTGTCCTCATAAATCAGCCACTTAGAACCACTTCAGGTAGGGACAAACAAATCTGAACAGCATTCATGATGACAAGCATTAGTGTTGTGCATGTGTTATGGCAAGCACAATGGCTTTAAAAAAATGGAGCAATTTTTATAGATCAGCTCAACTTAATGTAATTCCTACTGACTTATTTGCCAAAGACAATGTATACTGCGTGATCTGGTCCATATCAGGCCTCCCTTGAAGACATGAAAGACCATTTC
This sequence comes from Cynopterus sphinx, assembly GCA_030015415.1. NCBI lineage: Eukaryota > Metazoa > Chordata > Mammalia > Chiroptera > Pteropodidae > Cynopterus > Cynopterus sphinx. The sequence goes on along the minus strand of CM057379.1, from coordinate 65,579,595 downwards.
AGACTTACCAGCATGTTTTGCATGGGCATTGACTAATTTATCCCTTGTATCCAGTATTACATATAAATGCTAGAAAATGTACTAAGGGAAGGATCATATGACATGAGCCTAATTATTGGTTCATGAACCTGTGTGCAAATTCTGGCATGTCATTTTACACAATTGAGATGGAAACCTCAGCTTGAGCAAATGGGATTTTATGCTTTTACAGTACAACTTAAGGATGTGACAGAATTGCTACAAGATCCATATATAAGGGCATGGACTTATAAATTCAGTAGAAAAAGAAGGAAGCCATTTCAGGAAGAGATAACAAGAAACATTTGGCATGTTACCAAGATATGAAGTAACATTTCTCTACTTAGTATGTCAGAGGAACGAATGAAACAAGGCATTAAACACATACTCTTCTTTAGAAAGATTTCTAACATGAGCAGTTAATATATGAATAACTTTTTCATATTTAGAAAATTAATTATCTTAAACTGAAAAAGTAAACATCATTGGACTCGTCACTTAATTTTTAAATGAACAAAGGACAAAATGAAACGTGCTGTGGACACTTCATTACTTATTTCCTTTTTCTTCTGAACCTCTTTTATACAAATAATAATTATCATTTATTGAACACTTACTAGTTGCTCAGAGTTTTGCATACAATGGCCCATTTCATGTTCACAACAACACCATGAGGTAGACACTTCATTGTCTCCATTTCACAGTTGTGGAAATTAAGGTTTAGAAGGATTATATAATTTCTTTAAAATAATACAGCTACTAAGTTGAAGAACTGAGATTTGAACCCGTCTCTGTCAAATTTCCAAGCTCCCGGTCTTTACTACTATGCTTTAAAGACAATCTGCTTGCTATAGTATGACAGCAAATTAAATCAAATCAAGGCACATTTACTGAACATATACTGAGTGCAATATATGTTCATTCTAGGCATCAGAAGCAAAAGTTGCTCATGCAAAAAAAATGTCTGTGTTTCGCAGGGTCCTAAGAGAAGGTCATGCCAGTTACTTTAACAGAGGAAATATCATACACAGAGTGCATAGGATAATTACGTATTGAAGAGCTGAAAAGGCAGAATAAAAGAAATGCTCCAGTATCAAAAATGTATTAGGACACAGATTCTGCCCCTTGAACTGAAGGATGAGAGGGAAACATTAAAACATTAAAACTTTTTTAAACTTAGAATTTTAGAGATGGAGACCCACATATTTGCTGCTCAGACCTCTGAGGAGGGGTCAGCCAGCAGGTGCTAGCATCTTAGCTGGGATAAAGGCTGTGTGGGGCTGGTAACCAGACCTCTGAGGAGCAAAGCCTAACTGTCTGGCACTGGGTCTCTAAAAGGGCACAAACTCATTGATTCTGTGATTTGAAAAACTGAAAACTTAAATCAAGTGTGTCTACTCAAGTGACCTGTTATAGCTGAGATGCAGAAATGATTCTAGGGTGACACTAACAAGAACAAGGAACAAATGGAAAGATAATGGTTCCTTTTTCCTTTCCCAGCCTTCCTTCTACCTTGTTTCCTTATTGGCAGCACCTAACAGAGAGGTAATAGGGTAAAACAGATATACAACTGTAGCATCTCAATGCCAGTATCACAAAATAGAACATAAAAAGGTGCCTTTGATGCTGGGAGATAGGGGCTTATTAATTAGTACAGTCTTGCAATTTATAATCTAGTAGGAAGACATGCACTCTATGATGCTTGGTATCATGTAATTGCTAGAACATATAAAAAATGGGAGGGTATAAACCTCATCCCGTAAATTCTAGTATGTATGAAATATCAAATGTATTCTCTCCAAATACATTCAAATCTAATTCTGAGTTCCACTGCAGTTCTTATTACAGCTCCTCCTTCCCTGAGGGTTTGCTGACATCATTTGCCAGGCGGCAGCATCCAGGAAGTTAGCACTGGCTTCTCCTGAGAGGCATATTTTCTCCCTCTGCCCTCTGAGTACCAGCATCACTCCTTAAATTTTTGAATGTTACCAAAACAAACAAACAAACAAACAAAAACAAAATCAGAAGAAACCACTGACTTTAAATGGTTTCTGCTTTTAGCTCTACTAATACACCTGCAGAGTAAAACTGTTAAGGAGGCTGTCTACCCACATGGAAAAGCTTTGGAAGAGCAAACAAAAATTAATATTTTAATATACTTTCCTTTCACAAAAGTACCATGTCAAAGAGTTTAGAACAATTTAATAATATTCAAAGAAACAGAAGTGGAAAATGGCAAATGTGCCTGTTTTATAGCATGTCCCACCTGTGCCTACTATGAGCTGTCCTGAGTGTACCATCCTGAGAGACAGGCACTGATCCTAGAATATCCCTCCTGCTGGGCCAAAAGAACAAGGCACATGAGAAAATTTCCTTCGTGATCTTAGTTCCACTGATCTGATTTACTGATATAATTGTGAATATTACTGAGAAAAGACAAAATAGTTGTCTTTTGTTTTAATCACCATTACTATTGTCAAGATGTATATAAATCACTACTCACTACGGTTGAATTCCCAAACCACAGTATTATTGATATCCGTGAAAATATTTTCAGTTTCTAACTTTTTTCCTCAAAGTGGAACAGAGGCAAGTTAATTGCCAGGGCTAGTTTCTAGATCCTTGGAGAGAAGGAACGTATTATTTGATTTATACATTAAATGTTATTTGCCAGCATTTTTGTGCTCTTGCGATCCTAGGTGCATTTAGAGTTATGCTGGTGTTTGCGTGTTGTCTCAAGAGCTTCTCGTTAGCAGGGGTCTTGGGAGAGAAGGTTCACAACCTGCACAGCAGAACCAGGGACACCTATTAATGGCAGGCGTGAGGCCTTCTAGCAGAACTGTGAACACTGAGAAGTCACTTTCCAAGGAACTTCCGGTGGCTTTGAGTCTCTGACAATGCCGTCTCAGTGTTGAATGAGATGTCAAAGTGTTTGTGCTTTGGGTTTGGTCTCTGCCAGAGATGACTTACTACTGTACCACAGGGATAAGTGGATATAATAACAATAGAAAGGTGCTGGGAAACAGGACCATGTGGCATTATCAGAAACAAAACTACAGTCTAGATGTTGCAGGCCTCAGCACATTGCAAACAAGGGCGAGATCATAGTCCAAAGTTGTCCTTTTCTACTTAGTTTACATATGTCTCTCTAAAAAATCATGACAAACACTAATAAGAAAAAGGAAAGTACGTGATACACTTCTATTTTGTCACTCACTAGATTCTTAAACACATCTCACCTATCGCCACATTATTTCAAGAGATACTCCAAAAAATGGACTTCCATAAAGAGACACCCATGAAAACGATTTTCTTAGTTTATCCTGACATAACAGACAACTTAACTACTCAAAGTACCAGCCTAGTGCCTTGGTATATATATGCAGTCCAAAAGCAACCCAATAATGTTGCAAGACTTCTTCTCAAACAATTATGCACACAGTCTTTTACTTAGTCACCTTGATAATAAGCAAATGCGTGGTGATAAGCAACCCTTGAATCCTCTCAACACATCCTTTTTGTTTTCTGATAGAAGAATGGTGCTCCTGCTAATAAGGTTTCTCCCTCCAACCATCCCTCTATGGCACCCAGGAAAAATAATAAATTAAATTTTGTGCCCATGAATCACTAAGATTTTTCCAAGCTCTCTGAGGCAAAGAGATTTATGTCACGAAACCAGTAGCTTTTTGCAACCTGTCTTACAGTGTTCATTGTCTGCACAATAAGATATGTCTTCCTTTCTCCTCTCTGTTAGCTAGCCTCTAAAGGTCACAAAAGCTGAATCCAAATATAATGACATCCAGTAACATCTCTATTGCCAAGAGACTGCTAGCTGAATCTAATGCAATGCATTCGTTAATGCAGAGTAGCATTTCTCTTAGCATTTATTATGCTCCAGTGCCTAGACTCAAATCAATTTATATTTACTCTAAAAAATAAGCTATTCTGAACTAAAAGAAAAAAAAATGAAGGTGCTGATGACCATCATCTCCATAAGGCTGGGTTGGACTTTACTGCTGTTTAGCTTGAATAACAAATTTCCGAAGACATTACCCAATAGATGACTTTGTTTTAATCCTAAAAGCCAAACCCTATGCAGATCTAAAAATATTTATTCCCATGGAAGTGGATATTACCTTACATAAAACTCTAAATTGAATTCCCAGTAGAGCTATTAGTCTGGGTGCTCATTAACCTATAGGAGCTCAGAAATCCTTGGAACTGAAGTCTGCTAGTCATCCCACTGGCACTAAGAATAACTTAAGAACAGTGCAGGAGTCCTCTCCCAAAGCATTAAGAATAAAGGGGGACGTTATCTTTCTTGATGTTGTTATTTCCCGCCCCCATCCTGAAACCAGTAATTTCTTTTGTTCTCCATGTGAGCCAGACTCTTTAGAGAGACTGGGCCCTGGTGCTGAGTTCTCACAAAGACTAAAATTAGCTATAATCACCTTTGTGTAGTATATTATTTGAAATCCCATAATGGCACAATGCAAATAGAAAACCTTCTTCTCTCCTTCTTCTCTCCAAACAAAAATTAAAAACAACCTATTTCCCTTTCCAATGGGGACCCTTTCATAGTAAAATAAAAAGATTTCGGTCTTCTTTTGCTGCAGCAGCTCCCACGCCTAGCTAATTTAATGAGACACTGTAAAGCCCTAGTAGTTGCACTCCACAGATAACACATTAAAGTGTGGCTCTGGGTGAGAAATAACCTGACATCAAAGCCTCTCAGGAAAAACACATTCATTAGACATGAAAACAACAAGAGAGGAAAGCTCAAGTTTGCCCTCAAAAAAAAAAAAAAAAAAAAACCTGAAGTGTCAAGATTCTGAGGTGACGCTAAATCCTAGAAAGCCAAGAAAAAAACCTTCTGTATGTGATAATGCTGCTTTGGTGTGAAGAGGCTGAGTACTTATGAAATTGTGTCACAGTTAACCTGGAACACAGGGTATGGTCTCTGCTGAATACTAACGCTAGAGTTCCAACGTACCAACTCCCCTGAGGAGAAACGGAAATGGTGATATCTGTTAATGATATGACTTTCAATCCTGCCAGGAAGGAAAAAGCTAATATAATAAACCTTCCTCTAAGGAGAAAATGAAGCCATTTAAATAATTCTGAGCTTCTGAAGGATTTATGAAATAAGGCACAGAGTGAGATGAATGAATTCACTATTTTCTTAACTTGGTAGCAGAGAGGGAGGTACACTCAGAGCCAAGGATGCTAGTTTTCATATGCTTATGCTTCTGGCTCATTAAAACATCCAAGAGCAGCCAACTCCCTTTGCTTGTGCTCTCTGAAGCTCTGCAGCAAAGGGCACAAGATCCTTCTGCAGATCTTCCCTATCGTTAAGGTTAGCTGTGGGGAGAGACTAACGTAAGTTCCAGTTTGTCCTTGAGGATTCCATTTGCCCCTGCAGGTTCCAGTATGCCCCTGATTTTCATCCAACTTTTCTTTCCAGTTGCAGAAGCAAGAGGCTTGCTTGGTGCTGTGTTCTGAATGTTCTTATCTTCCTGCCCCAAACTTATGTGCTAAAATCCTAACCTCCAAAGTTGATGGCATTAGGGCCTTTGGGAGGTGAGTAGGTAATAGAGTGGTGCCCTCATGAAAGGGATCAGTGTCATTATAAAAAGGACCCCAGAAATACTTCTTACCCCTTCTGCCATCTATGAATTAGAAAGAGGGTCTCACTGGAAGGAAATTATGTTGGTGATTGATCTTGGACCTCTCAGCCTCTTGAACTGTAGAAATATATTTCTGTTTTATTAGAGCATCCCAAAAGGACTAAGACACTTAAACTTCTTTACTTTCATGTCCCATGATTAGTGACTTCAATGATACTCAAACAGTTCTTTCCACACTTATTTCTCTAGCCTCTCTCATAGTATTATAATATCTAATTCCTGTAATAAATCACTTATGCCAGATCTTTAATTCCCCAGTCACATCTACACCAAGCTACCCTGTACTAATCTGATCTCATCTGATCTCAGAAGCTAAGCAAAGTTGGGCCTGGTTAGTACTTGGATAGAAGACCACCTTGAAAGACCAAATGCTGTAGGCATAAAAAAAAAAATCCCGATCAATCCATCTCCAATTTTATGGGCCAGAAACTCAGGCAAAGCTCAGAGGAGTGATTCTTCTGTCTTCAGTTGTTGACCCCATTCCTAGGTGTTATTTATCTGGTAGTTGGATCAGCTTCTTGTTCTCTAGGAGCCCTGGGCCTCCTTGTGAGAAGTTTAAATATTGTATATAAACCATTGTATACTACTCAGCCACAAAAAAAGATGAAATATTGCCATTTGTGGCAACACAGGTAGATCTAAATATAATAAGTCAGACAGATAAGACAAGAACTATATGATTTCACTCATATGAGATATAAAACAATAAGCAACAAACAAACAAAAGAAACAAACAGTAGACATGAACAAGATGATGGTTACCAGAGGGGGAGGTGGTGGCAGGAGAATGAAGAGGATAAAGGGGGTCAAATATATGGTGACAGTAGGAGACTAGATTTGGTGGTAAGCACACAATGAGATGTACAGATGATGTGCTACAAAACTGTACACTTGAAAGCTTATATAATGTTACCTATGTTACCCCCAACAAATTTAATTTGAGAAAAAATAAGAAGTTCAAATATCCTGTGGGAGAAACCACATGGACATGCATAGCGGGATAAGTAAAGCCCAACTTTCCAGATGCCTCTGCCAAGGTGCCATTCATGTGACTGAAGCTGTTTTAGACACTCGAGGCTACTATAACTACTCCATGAACACAGCTCTCTTTCTCCATGTGCAGTCCTAGAAGACAGAGGCACAAGAAGAGAAGCCTGAAACCTGGCTCTGTAAACAGCCATTTAGAACAGAATCCCCTCCGACTTCTTCCTTCGTACCCCCATCCATTCACATGCTGACCAGAACAGGCCTGAGATGAGCAAGAAAAATATCTCACTTTGTGAAATCACAGAGATTTCAGGGCTTACCTGTCATAGCAACTAGTGTTTCTTTTTTTTTTTTTTTTCTTTTCTCTACCTCAACAAATATAAAATCAATGCAGGATTTTCTTTTGCTTTGCAATTAAAGTCTTGGCTGTGTTTTGTGTCTATCCTCATTTCTTCTCTATGTCATCTTCAGGCTTAAGCTCCAATTTGGAGACTGTGCTAAAAGTCAGGATCAGAGAAATGGATCTTTCTGAACAGGCCCCAAAAGGGTGGGAATCATATTGAAAAACAAAATCCACCTGTGCTTTGACAGCCTTTTTTAGGAGAAACAGCTTCCAAGCCCAGAGGTACGAAATTCATTAGGGCCATCAGAGAGAAGTGAGTAGGAAATCTTAGCTACCCCAGGAAGGAAAGCTTGTCCTCCAACAATAACATATCAAAATTTTATCCTTGAATAGTGACACAAAAAGGAAGTAACAAATAAAAGCAAAGAAATTAATTTTTAGAATAGCAGGTAGCCACAAAAATACATCAACTATTCTCCTAGGGGTGACCCATTCCCACAGGACAGCCTGTGGTCATTGATCAAAGTTCAAATACTTCCTCCTTCTTCCTCTCTCACACCCCAAGTGGATGTGGCTCAGCTACCTGACCTTTGAGTTAGATGCACAACATTATTCCTCACTGCTTGGGGTATCCTTATGTCTTGTTTCTTTTTTTCCTTTTCTTGGGAATGCTTCCACATATCTTTAACAATATTATCTTTTACAGTGTAGGGTTTCTCTCTTTTATTTAGTAGGATCTTTTTAAATGCTTCCTGGCTTGAGTTCTTTCTCTGTGTTGGCTGACCCTGCATGCAGATAGGCACATCTCTCCTGAGCCTCACCTAGTTAGCCATCCCCAAACACAACCACACAGATGTGTCACTCTTTTATATTCAAATAAGGTGTCAGGGCCTTAGGTCTCAAAACTCTTTCTGTGTTCTCCAAGATTCCATTTTTTAAAAAAGAGAATGAAGGTACATTCTTTGAAAGTAAGCTGAAATTGAAATTAGCTCAAAAATTATTTTATAATATATTCAGATCTGAATTAACTGAGAGATATAAAATATTTAAAGTGCTTCTTTCAAAAAGTAAGTCTCCTTTCATAGATGCATCAAATTCTAAATAAATGTCCTGCCCTAAAACAGATTGCTCAGCAAAAATTATTATAATAATGCCACCTAATCAAGTCCAGCAGGGTATCTTCCCAAGATCTGGTTTTCTACTCTCAATATTTTTCCACTTTTAGTGATGCACATCTGTGCTTTTCATCTGAATTATTTACGTATAATAAAAATTGAAAGCCCATCATTCAATATTATAAAATAGAGAAATTCTAATATATAAGACCCAGCTGTTATCATTTTTGGACTCAATCTTCTATAAATTTTAAGGAAAAGGAAGTGTTGTTTATGCCTTTCATGATCTGTTCATCACGTCTCTGTAATTGTACTCAATTCCTCTTTGAGCCCTCGTGCCTCCCCCACTATTAACTCCTATGGTTTGGGAAAGACTTAGCTGCTGACTCAAGAGTGAAGTACATGACCTAGGTCACATCCAATCAGAGTATTTTCCTAAGTAAGTGATTTGCACAAAGAAGGGCAAATAACCTAACCAGAGATGGTAAAAAATAAGATGACTATTTGTGGAACTTGTACTAGCTAGTGTATAGCTATTTATTTTCCTTTGGTCTCTCACTCAGGCTTTCTTGATTATCTCCCACACTCTCTATGTGCACATTCTTGTCTTAGCCTGGGGAAGAGGAGGGTGCCAGACTAACACACTCGCCACAGTCCATCCTCCCCAGAGCAATCAAAATTAGCTTTTGAAAACTAATTCAAATCAATTCATCCCTAGCTAAAAACACTTTGGTGGTTTTATTTTATAATGAGATAAAAATCAAAACTTCTTCTTCCAATGGTCTATAGAAATCCATAAAGTATGGCTCTACCAACTTCTGACCATATCTTCTTCCAAATTCCCTCATTTATAGTTCTAGCCACATCAGTCTTCTTTTTAGCCCTGGAATATGGCAAGCCCATTTTTGTCCCAGAATATTTACACCTGCTATTTATTCTGCTTTCAACAATCATTCTTAGGACATTTTCATAGCTTTTCCTCATTTAGTTCTTCTTTAAAAAAACACTTTTTCAGAAAGTTCTTACCCCACCACCCTGTTTAAAGCACTTTTCCCATCACCAATTCTCTATCATAATTCTATACTTAATGATGTTTGTAAATATCTAAATTTGTTTTACTAAGATTCCCTCTTTCCCCCAGGATTGTAAGCTGAGAATAAAGTGTAGAATTGTTGAGTATCTTACAGATGTAAAGAAAGAAAAAAGAGTAAGAAAGCAATGTTCTCTTTATTAGGATGCCTGCAGGTTGTGGCTGGAGGGCCTAGGTACCATTTAAGTTTGTTCAGAGTACTATTCTGTCCTAAATGATCTCTCATCATTCCTAACATCTGATATCGGAAATTAAATGTCATTGAAAAAATGTTTACCATACCCATTTCAATCACCTATATAATAATTATTTTGACAATAATAATAATGATGACATTTGGGGGCAGTCTCTATATGTCAGGTACTGTTCTAAAACTAAACATATAGTATCTCTTTTAAATCGTCAACAACCTAATGAGGTAGGCACCAGGGTATTTATTCTTTTAACAGGCGTTCTAAGTCTCAAGAAAGTATAACCAAGACAAGATATATAAACTAAAACATAAAGTAGACTGAAGAATTTAAGAGACAATAAATTTGATCCTTACCCAAATTTAGGTCTAATCATTTTTAGACCTTGACTACTTGGAATATTTTCATACAGTCACTATGAGCAACCTAGACAAAATCGGAAACTCTTGTGTTTTTCACAGAACTGGAATATGGCAATTTGTATTCAGCATATGGCAAAAACTCTCAATGTAAGAGAATAGGTTGATAAAGCCAGGCTACTTAAGGAGATCAAATGGCAAAGAATTCAATAAGGCCAGATTGTGTTTGACAGAGGAAATGACAATGTGCCAGTTAGGAAATAAAAATAGGAAGGTCCAAAGAACTTAATGCATACTGTAATTTCTTTTCCCCCATGAAAGAAGTCAATTTGAAAAGCTTCAGGGAAAAAAAAAAGTTTTCTGTTGAGATGAGGTTTTAGATGAATGAAGAACTTAAAATACTTTCAACTTGACATGACTTGGCTTCAAGGTCTAGTGCTTTCATTATGAGTATAAATGATATAACTAAAAGCATGACTCTTACTGTGAACCAACAGGTAACTAAAATGGTAAGGAAAAAGGTTTGAGTGCAAACATGAGTGCATGCTAGCCAGCTTCCTCTATTTTAAAGGGAAAACTCTCAAATTGTGTACTCCCTCGTGTACATGACATCTTTGGAGCAACTGAAATAATTCTTCAATGACAAATCTGTATTAAAGGACCAAACCATGGGTGAGTGTTTTAGAGAAGCAGATTTCAAAGACTGAGCAGCAAATAGGGATGCCCAGGGTGCACACTGAGGCTCCAGCTGGAATGATAGCTCATTCCTTCCACTTCTACTATCTCTTAACTTGTGTTGTCCTATATATGCCCCAGTGCATAACAAAGTAGTAGGAAATACAGTTTGACTGAAAAATTAAACTTCCAAAGGAAATTTTCAAAATAAAACAATAAATAACTATATTTGGGGGTGGCTGTTTATAACACTGCTCTAAAGAAAAGGGGTGAACCTCTTAAGATCTTTCCTTACTTCTGTTACTGAGATTCGAAACAGTTTGAATTTCCAGAATACCTCACTACTGAGTCACTCACTTATAGTCCTAAGGCTTTGGGAGGGTTTTTTTCATTCTTTTACATAGATGAGAGTATAGAGGTCTGTAGAAAATGGGATCTTACAAAAGCCTCAGCTGAAAGGACAGACAGCCCGAAGCAGACACTCTTAGAATCTTGAATTGTGGTTTGTGGCTTGGGGTCCCAGTAACACAAACAAGGCTGATCATTTTCATTAGTGTTTTCTTATTCCTCTCTTCTGATATTTTCAATTTATCGGGATTCGTGGTAATAACCACCTATGAAATACCATGTAACAAGTACAGTAAATTAATCTTAAATACTGTGATGTGATTCAAATTTGCCTGCCTCCTTTTCTTGCTGGCCTCTGCTAGCACACCTGGTGAAACTCAGAATGTGCAGCTGGAGTCCCTCTTTGAGTCTTTTTTTAAACATCAGTTGGAAGCTGAAACTCAAAGCAATGTGACCCCTACACAATCTGAAACCTAAAAGTTTCTCAAGGCTCTCCTGTGAGGCTCTCCTGTGAATTAAAAGGCCAAGTTTCAAAAACACGCACATGGCATTTGAATGAGGTTCAGGGCAGCTGGTCAGAAAAGGAAATTGAACAAAAGAAGGGCAAACTTAAACTCAGTAAAAGAGCAGGCATTCCAACAACAAAAGCAGGCAGACAATGGCACCGAGGCCATGCAGAGCTTCCCAGGTGTCTAACAGAGAGCTAGGGCTCCTGAAACTTTGGCAACAGTAATAACTAATTAGAGATCCCAGGATACCAAGTGTCAAAGTACTGTTTGGTCTCCCAGACATGACATGGCAGTTTCAGAGCTGCTACCTTTCTAGGGACATCTTGAATTTTTCTGGATCAACTTAAAGTCAACCTCCTTCAGCAATTCAGTGGTGTTTCTGGCATGGCTCATATGTTCTTTTTCTCTTGAACTGTGTCCTGGCATTAGAGCATAGTTTCTGCCTCACATCCCTTTCCTTTCAAATAGCAAAATAGCAGCCTGTATCAACTTCTGTAGAGATCCAAAACATTCAAATCATCATGATCTCCATGAGCATCCATTATGTATCCAGGACTGTACAAATTGCTATCACTGAAAATATAGAAGTACTTCACATTATCCCTGGAATTTACAACCTTTTATTTATTTATTTTTTGGACATGATTTTATAAACCTGGAATAATGCTATGATAATACGGAATACAGTATTGTCCTGAAAGCCAACTTAGCCTTAATAATATTCTGCAATAAATACAATTAATCTTCTATCTCCTCTCAGAATACAGACTTCTAGACTGTAAGTCCATGCCTTCTATGCTCCCTATAGCATCAAGCATTGAAACTGAGCACAGCAGGTCCACAATGAGTGATGTATGGTTTACAAGATTAATCAATCGGGAACCTGAAAAGCTTGTGTTAATTCATGAGTTAGGTCCCCAGGTAGCACTAGAGATGGAGACAGGTGGAAATGCCACTAGCTTGTACAAAGCACTTCATTCTGAAACGCAAAAGAACGTTTATTCTATTTTTGCCTCCTGTTCTGAAGTCTGCAGGATGGCTTCCTTCATGACTGGGTGGTATCTGGTAAGCAAGTGTTCTAGGATTGAGTTCCTCGGCAATATTCCTGGCCTACCTTGACCAGTATCTGCCCCATGTCACAAGCATTCTCATACTGGGTTCATCTGGCAATAGGACAGAAACCAAAGCACCTTCTAGAATAGAGCGTGTTAGATGGTACCACACATGTGGGTACACACTCACATATACACATGCATACACACACACACACACACACACTCACACACACACAAATTAGACAAAGAAGGTACAAGACAATTGCAGATAACAGAGCAATTAGCTCAGAAAGAATTTGTAATTTTTCCCTTGGCAGAATGGAGAGCAGGGATGGAGGGAGGGTACTGTCTCTCTGTTCAAACTATTTGAAGAAACTTGGTTGGCCATACGATATAACACACTACTGGTAAGTTGAGGGAAAGAATTTTCTTACTTTCTGAACTTTATTGTAAAGAAAAATACATGCTAAAACTTTGTCCAAACTTTGTCTAATTGAGTTGTATTTTACAGAGTAGGACAGACACTGTTTTCTAGTTCTGTACAAAGAAAAATAATGAGACTTAACCATTCATTCATCTAACCAGTAAGTAATAACCACCTTCTATATGCCAGGCACTATTTCTAGAAGCTGAAACTACATTGTTGAACAAAAGAAAAGACCACTATCCTCAAGATTATAACTGGCAATGACAATCTAACTTGTTCTTGCTAGTTGTCATTAGTTATATTATTATATACCACTAGCTATACATTATTATATATAATACACAAATAATTATTATATATTAGCTATATATGATTAGCAATACATTTAGCTAGTGATTATAGCTAGTGATTATAGTGATTTTTGAGAGTAAAAATGCTTTCTATGAAGGAAATTGAACAGGGTGGAATGATATTGGAGGGAGATGTTTAAGATGGGCTGCCCAGAAAAAGCCTGGATGGGGAGGTGACCTTTGCGCTGAGAGCTGAACTACCAGAAGGGAGAGCATTCCTGGTGAAGAGAAGAACAAGCATAAAGGTCATTGCTTTTCTTTATTTACTTATTAGCACAATCATACCTAACCTCTGACCCAGACTGTCTTCCACAGCAATAAATGCTGTGTCTCAGTGTGGCCTCCACTTGTCCTTTCAGCCGGCCCAAGTTCATGAATGATGAGGACATAGACCAGCAGAGAGACTATTTATCAGCTTCTAAGGAAAGAAGAAAACATCAGAAAAGAAAGAATCACACCAGGGCATGACTTCCATCCTTCCTTGTAGCAATGGTTGCTGGGCTCTTGGGATAATGAAAATTACCTTCAAGCTTCTGGGAGGCAGTCTGGTTGGTGGCAGCATGATAAGTGCTTTTATTGATCATCAAACACAGCCCACCACAGGACTCACAACATGTCCTGGGCCAAGACCAACTCAAAGAAATGGGCTCTCATGCTCCAAGTTAAAATTAACTTCTCTCCCTGTGTTCTGCCTCTACAACATCAAAACCTCCCATATCTGTAAAACAGAAGGAAGAAGGCAGAGAGGCAGCTTGCTCCTGGGGCATTAGTTCTCTGTCCTGAAGAGTTTTTGATTCTTTATTATATTTGTCAGCTCTTATCATTTTATAAACTACAGTGTCATGGTTAAAAACAGAATTCTGAAGTCAGCTTGCCTGGACCCAAATCCGACTACACCATTTGCTGGCTGCATGATTTGAAAGAAATTACTTCATCCCTCTAAGCTTCAGTTTCCTCATCTGTAAAAGAGTGGATATTTTACCTCACAGAAAAGCTGTGAAGATTAAAAGAAATCATCTCTTTAAAGCCAAAATTTACAGTACCCAGCACATAAGGAGCCCTGGATCAAAGCTGATAGCCATAGTAATAATAATAAGAGGAGGAGGAACAAGTCAGTGCCATAGTAATACTCATAGGTGTAACATTCACCATCTATTCATAAACATCAAGAAAGCTTGGCGTTACTGAACATCTTGGCCCCAATAACCAACCTCAAAAGCCCTAGATTAGAGGAAGTGGGAAAGAAAGCATAATTTTTCCCTTTCTTACTTTCAGCCATGTTTTTAGAATGCTCTAATAGGGCTCAATGACTGAAAATACATTTGTTCCAAAGAAATATTAAAACAATTACAAGGATTAGAGAAAAGAAAAGCTGCTTTGCAGATGTCTGGCCATTCATAGTCATCCCACTTTTGGATTGCACCCAACCAGTGAAGAGAAGATGGAGTACAATTTGAAAGTTTAAGGCCCTCTATGAGGTCACTGCTGATTCTATTTTAATAGTAGACATGATTAGGAATACAGATGATTAGTAATTTTCAACAGTAAGCCTGTAAGGAAAAGAAAGATTAATCTAGCTCTCTCCCTGAATGCTTGTAAACATTCATTATTATATGCCCTTCTGTTCTCCTTTTCTATTAGGCTAAATTTTTTTCAAGGCCAGAGACCAGGTCAGTTCTTTTTATATGCCAAGAGCAAAGCCCATTTGTGCGGTACTGATATTTATCTGATGTCATTCACCTTTAGAAAGGGGGTCTGGTGAATGTCTCACAGTCATGTAGTATTATATTATTAATCTTTGTTTTCCAATAGCCTGGCTTAGTTCCTGGAACACTAGTTTTCACAGAAGTTTATTTGAAGGGAAGGTTAAAATAGAAGAATATATGTAAAGATGATAGGAGTTACCATAGGAATCTAGCACAGAATAACAATAGAAGAAAAGTAAACCCAGTAAGTTAGCACATGATAATGATGGAATTAAAATAAGATTAAAAATAGTATTCCAACTGGATATGAAAGGGCTAACAAAAGTTTATTTCTCATATACATAAGAAACAAAAATGGATGGAACTGGCCAGGCTTGGGCTGGAATGATAGCTTCATGGTCACCAGAGACTCAGGCTCTTTCTGTGATTACTAGGGTGTGGCCCTCACCATCACAGTACAAAGAAGCTGCTGGAGTTCTGGCTATTAAAGCCGCATTCTAAGCATTTGTTTACTTTGCATTAACAAGAATTTAATTACCTGACCTCAGTTCAATGCAAAGAAGGCTGTTGCCTGGTTGTAGGTTTCATAACACTGGGGGACATGATACTTTACAGGAGGAGTAAGGCGGGTAGGGGGCAGAGGAGAGAATTGACTTTTAGGACCTTCAGCCTATGGTGGCTAGAGTAGCAACCAGCTCATCCAGGGCTTGCTCTGACAAAAATAAATATATTTATGGATATAATGAGTTGGCATACATTAAAGGCAAATAAATGGAATGAAAATGATCATTATTGGTGTTGTTCAGTCCAGTTTACCATAGTAGAGAAAAAGAAAGAGATTCAGGGAAGAAGCTCAGGCTCACATGAATATTTATCTGTAAGCCTGGTATCCCTGTGTGCTGAATTTCTTAGAACCTGAACATGACAGAGAGAATGAAAAGGTGAAGACTCTTACTCTGGTGCAATACTGTGAAGGTGGCAGGGGGAGCCCAGTGCTGCATATCTCTCTCGCCTATATTTGGGGTCTATCATGAGTATCTTGTGCCCCTCGTTCTAGGATCACTCCTCTCCCAGACCATCTGTAGCCCTGAGTGACACTGTTATTTTTGCAATGATAATTTTCAGCAAATACTTTCTGCTGAACAAGCTGAGGAATTGCCATCACTACAACTGCAACCTCCACCCCTCTACGCACACGCTCTACCACCACACTCACATACACTCCTTATCTCACAACAAGCAGATTTTTGAGGATTAATTATTCAAATATTTTGAAGGAAGAACTCAACAGCCTAGTAACAAGGCTTCCCTTTTCCCAATAACGTTCATTCTTTTGGTACTGTAGCTGGGGGAAAAGCATAATCACGGTTCCCCCATGTTTCTGGCAAGGAGAGGTGGGAGTCCAAGACGACTAAGGAAGACAGCACCAGACTGAGGTGGTTCTGAACATCTCTGCCCTCTGGGAAAATAGCCTGAGGCAGAAAGCAGTAGTGCTATTGTGAGGAAAATCATCTACTGAACCCCTGCTGGCTCCAGCTCCAGGCCCAAAATTAAGAAACAAAAACGGAAATAGATGATTTTTTTGTTTGCTTTTTGTTTTGTTTTATTTTGTATGATGGAAGAGAGAAAGAAAGGGATTCACTATGACTATGAATTTTATCTCTAATCTCTCCTTTTCTATTCTAAAAACAGGAAATTATCCATGGCATGAAGGGGTGTAGACCAAAAGGCTTAAAGGAATTCTATAAAATTGATCTACTCTCAGCAATTTAAAAAAGCCCAGCCTTCTTTCACTCTGCCCTTCAGCAGGCTTCTGAGGTCTCTGCCTCCTAGAAAGCACTTTAGCTCAGGATGCAACTAATCGCAGTGATTTCAGTTTGCTGCCTACCTCACAGCTGATAATACACATTGAAAGAGTTTTGGATACCTCAGAGTTTTGAATCAGCCTCCGTCTTCTTCCTCATTCCAAACTGTCCTATTATTGAGAGAAAAATGAAAAAGAAATCTATAAACATTTTCTAGTCTGTCTATATATTGCTGAAAAGATTATAACAGTCATATTAGGAATGTGAGTGGTGTGGTAAGATTTTCACAATTTTTCAGGATTCAATCTGAACTCATCTCCACAGAATCAAAGAGCAGGAGAGTTTTAAGAGGTAGGGTAGTGGGCAGAGTCCTGGTCGAGATGGTAGAGTAGGTAAATGCTGTGCTCGCCTCCTCCCATGACCACATCAAAATTACAACTAAATTACAGATCAACCTGGATAACCAACTGAAGGCTAGCTGAACAGAAGTCCTATAAGTAAAGCTATAAAGAAGAAGCCACATCGAGAATGGTAGCAGGGTGTGGATGAGAAACAGGCTGGCCTCATATCCATGTGTAGCAGTTAAGGATCAGAAGTAATATCTCAGCTCCAGAGGCCCCTCCCCCAGAGGAGTGAGTGTCCCAGCCCTATATCAGGCTCCCTAGCCTACAGCAGTAGTGCCGGGAACAGGAGCCCCCACAACCTCTGGCTGTAAAAATCAGCTGGGATTCCATCCTTTCAGGTGAGACAGAAAGCTGCTAGAAATCCAGACATCCTCTTAAAGGTCCCACACACAGACAGACTCTCTAGCTCTCGGGCACTCACCCTTGACTCCAGAGGAGGCACAGTAGCCCAGGAGGTGCCAGAGACATACAGGGAGAAACTGAGTGTGTGGCTTCAAGGTGAGGGCTAGAGGAACGCTGCCACTGTCCCTGTATTGAGCCCTCCTCCCACACAGCCAAATCTCAATCTGCATTAACTGGGTGAACTCTACTTGTTCCACCCTGACAACTCCCTGAGACATTGCTCTGAACAACTCAGGTAAAATAACAAAGGCTCTTTCAGTAGTAGGCAGCTGACCTTGGCCCACACTGCAGTATTCTTTAAAAAAACTCCCAAAGGTCAGCAAGTCTCAGAGGAGTGGCAGCTAGCCTCAGTGTGCCCTGTACCTTTTGCTGAATGGCCCCCGGCTCAGCAATGCTGCCAAATCTGAATGTGCATCACCCTGGTGAATACCACTTGCCCTGCCCTGCAGACTCTGAGACCACACTTCAGTCAATTCAGTACTGCCTGGACTCTTTCAGTGACTGAGTCTTACTGGTAGCTGGCAGGCCACAATAGGCCTCAGGCTGCCCTGGGCTTTTTGCTGAGCTGGCCCAGGCCTGGTATTGGTAGCAATCAGCTTCAGTTTGCAGCCTCGTCTTCACCATACACCTCCATGTCCAGCACACGCAGCAACAAACCACAATAGCCCCAGGCCAGTCACAGATCATCCTCCCAAGAGGCTCAAGAACCAATACATTTAGTAGCTGGCTTCAGAACACAATAGAGCACTACCTATTTAGCCATACAAGCTGCATGCTCCAAAGGTGACTCAGCAGGCACCAGAAACAACTGGGACAAATCCCACTCCATGGAGTCAGATCCACACAGCAGCTCATACACTGTGCGTGTGACCAGTCATCACAGCCAAGTCAGCCAGAGGGTCAATCCCACCCACAGCCATGCCAACAGCAATCAAGGCTCAACTATAACAAGATGACACACACAACCCACACAAGGGACACTCCTGGAGCACCTGGTCAGGTGACCAGGGATACTGCACCACTAGGGCCAAGAGGACACGTACTACATAAAGCTACCCCAGCAAGGCTGGGAGACATAGCAGATATACCTAATACACAGAAGCAAAAACAAAGCAACAGCCAAAATGAGAAGACAAGGAAATGTCCCTTCCCACCCCAAAATTAAGAGAAAATTCGAGGAAAATATCTAAATGAAATGGAGGCAAAATATATATATATATATATATATATATATATATATATATATATATATATATATATATACACACACACACACACACACACATACATACATACATACTAGATTCAGGCTTCAAACTTAGTGAGAAATTCAAGAAAGAGATAATGAGCACTAAATAGGACATAGAAACCATAAAAAAGAACCAGTCAGAAATGAAGAACGTAATAACTGAAATGAAGAATACACTAGAAGGAATCAACGCAAATTAGATGAAGCAGAGGAGCATACCAATGATTTAAAAGACAATGTACAGAAAACACCCAATAAAAACAAAAAAATTAAAAAAAATTAATGACAGTAGTTTATGGGACCTCTGAGACAACATCAATCATAACATTTGCACCATAGGAATACCAGGAGGTGAAGAAAGAAAATGAGAAATGAACCTATTTGAAAAAATAATAACTGAAAACATTCTTAACCTAGAAAGAAAATAGACATACAAGTCCAAGAAGCTCAGAGAGTCTCAAACAAGATGAAACCAAAGAGGTCCACAACAATACACATCATAATTAAAATGCCAAAGGTTAAAGACACACAGAATCTTAAAAGCAGCAAGAGAAAGGCAGTTAGTTAATTATAAGGGAGTTCTCATATGACTGTCAGCTGATTTCTCAACAGGCCAGAGGGTTTGGCAGAAAATATTCAAAATGACGAAAAGCAAAGACCTACAACCAAGACTACTCTACCCAGCAAGGCTACCATTTAAAATTGAAGGTGAGATAAAGATCTTCCCAGACAAGAAAAAGCTAAAGGAATTCATCACCACCAAACCAGTATTACAAGAAATGTTAAAGGGACTTCTTTAGGAGAAAAAAGGGCAGCGGGGGAGAATACAAATATGAATAATAACTATGAACTTATCAATAATCCCTTTACATGTAAATGGTTTAATGCTCCAATCAAAAGACAGAGGGTAGCTAAATGGATAAGAAAACAAGACTCTACAAGAGACCTATTTCAGATCAAAAGACAAGCACAGACTAAAAATAAATGGATAGAAAAAGATATTTTACACAAATGGAAATTTTAAAAAGCTGGGGTAGCAATACTTATATACAGACAAAATAGATTTTAACAAAAGATTATAACAAGAGACAAAAGAAGATATTACATAATGATAAAGGAATCAATCCCAACAAGAGGATATGACCCTAGTAAACATTTATGCACTCAACATAGGAGCACACAAATACATAAAACAAATTTTGATGGACCTAAAGGGAGAGACTGAAAGTAATATAGCCATGGTAGGGGACTTTAACATCCCATTAGCATCAATGGATAGAACTTCCAGACAGAAAATCAATAAGGAAACAGCAGCCTTAAATGACGCATTAAAACAGATGGATTTAATTAATACTTTTTAGATCATTTCACCTCAGAGCTGCACAATATACTTTCTTTTCACGTGTACATGGAACATTTTCTAAGATAGATCACATGTTAGGCCACAGAACAAGTCTTAGTAAACTTAAAAAGATTGAAGTCATATCAAGCATCTTCTTTGACCACAAGGATATGAAACTAGAAATCCGTTACAAGGAAAAATAAACTCAAAAACACAGAACACAAGGAAGCTAAATAACATGCTACCAAGCAGTGAATTGGTAAACAATGAAGTCAAGCAATAATCACAAGATACATTGAGATAAATGAAAATGAAATCACAACCCAAAATATATGGGTCATAGTGAAAGTAGGCCCAAGAGGAAATTCACAGCAACACAGGCCTATCTCCAAAACTGAATCAAGAAGAAACAGAAAATCTGAACAGACCAATTACTACAAACAAAATAAAATCAGTAATCAAAAAACTCACAACAAACAAAAGATTTGGACCAAATGACTTCACAGGTAATAAATTTTACCAAACATTTAAAGAAGAATTAACTCATATCTAAGGCTCCCAACTTCATTTCACGAGACCACCATTATCCTGACTCTGAAACCAAAGACATTACAAAAAAAGAAATAACTGATAGGCCTATATCCCTGAAAACATAAATAGAAATATTCTCAACAATTTATCAGCAAATTAAATTTAGCAATACATTAAAAATGCATCATGAAAAAGTGGATACAAGGATACAAGACTATTTCAATAGCCTCAGATCAATTAACATGATCATATCAACAAATGAAAAAGCATTTGGCAAAATACAGTAACCATTTATGAAAAAAACTCTCAGCAAAGTAGGAATAGAGGAATAGAGGAAACACGCCTCAACATAATAAAGGCCATGTATGTATGACAAACCCACAGCTAGCATCATACTCAATGGGAAAAGGCTGCCCACTTTCACCACTTTCATTCAACATAGCATTGGAAGTCCTAGCCACAACAATTATACAAAAAAAAAGAAGAAGGAGGAGGAGGAGGAGAAAGAGGAGGAGGAGGAGGAGGAGGAGAGGAGAAGGAGGAGGAGAAGAGGAGGAAGAAGAAGGAAGAAGGAAGAAGGAAGAAGGAAGAAGAGGAAGAGGAAGAGGAAGAGGAAGAGGAAGAAGAAGAAGAGGAGGAGGAGGCGGCAGCGGCGGCGGCGGCGGCGGCGGCGGCGGCGGCAGCAGCAAAATGTATCCACATTGGAAAGGATGTAAAACTGTCATTATTTGCAGATGACACAAAACTATATATAGAGAACCCTAAAAAATCCACCATAAAGTTTTAGAACTGATAAATTGATTCAGTAAAGTAGCAGGATACAAAATTAATATTCAGAAATCAGATACATTTCTATACACCAATGGTGAACTATCTGAAAGAGAAATTAAGAAAGCAATTCCATTTACGATTGCATCAAAAAAATTAAATTAAAATATAATATGTAGTAATAAATTTAACCAAGGGGGTAAAGGACCTGTGCTCAGAAAATTATAAGATATTAAAGAAAAAACTGAAGACACAAATGAATGGAAGCATATACTGTGTTCATGAATAGTAAGAATTAATATTATTAAAATATCTATACTACCCAAGGCAATCTACATTCAACTCAATCCCTATCAAAATATCAATGGCAATTTTCACAGAACTATAACAAACAATCCTAGAATTTATATGAAACCACAAAAGGCCCTGAATAGCAATGGAAATCTTGAGAAAGAAGAAAGCTGGAGGTATCACAATACCTGATATCAAACTAAACTACAAGGCTATAGTAACTAAAACAGCATGGTACTGGTATAACAACTGACACATAGATCAATGGGACAGAATAGAGAGCCCAGATATAAAGCCTATAGGATCAATTAATCTATGACAAAGGCAGCAAGAATATGCAATGGGGTAAAGACAGTCTACTCAATATATGGTGTTAAAAAAACTAGACAGATACATGCAAAAAAAAAAAAAAAACAAAACTAGATCACCTTCTTACACCATATGTAAGAATAAACTCAAAATAAATTAAAGACTTAAATGTAAGACCTAAAACCATAAAACTTCTAGGAGAAAACATAGGCAGTAAACTCTCTGATATTGCTCTTAGTAATATTTTTTCCTGATATATCTTCTCAGGCAATTGAAATAAAAGAAAAACAGGACCACACCACACTATAAAGTTTTTTGCCCTGCAAAGGAAACCATCAACAAACAAACAAACAAACAAACAAACAAACAAACAAAAAAACAGTTTATTGAATGAGAGAAGATATTCATCAATGATATATCCAATAAGGGGTCAATATCCAAATTATAAAGAAAACATGTCAACAGCAAAACAAAACAAAACAAAACAAAACAAAGATCCAATTAGAAAATAGGCAGAGCAGTAGACATTTTCCAAAGAGGACATGCAGATGGCCAATAGACATATGAAAAGATGCTCGATGTCACTAATCATCAGAGATATGCAAATTAAAATCAGAATGAAATATCACCTCACATCTGTCAGAATGGCTATCAATAGATCAATAAACAACAGGTGTTGGTGAATATGGGGAGAAAAGGTAACTCTCGTGCCTTCTTGGTGGGAATGCAAATCAGTACAGCCACTATAAAAAATTATCTGGAGGTTCCTCAAAATATTAAAAATAAAATTATCTTATGACCTGACTATTCCACTTCTGTGTATTTATCCAAAATAATTCAAAACACCAATTTGAAAAGATATATGCACTCCTATGTTCACTGCAGCGCTATTAATAATAGCCAAGATATGGAAGCAACCAAAGTGCTCATCAGTAGAAGACCAGATAAAGAAGTGGTACATATATATACAATGAAATATCATTTGGCCATAAAAAATAAAATCTTACCATGGATGATGTACCTGGAAGGTATTATGATAAGTGAAATAAATCAAACAGGGAAAGATAAATACCATAAGATCCCTTACATGTGAAATCTAAAGATTAAAAGAAATAAACAAGCGAAATAGAAACAGACTCCTAGATACAGAGAACAAACTGATGGTTGCCAGATGGGAGGGGTATTGGGGCAATGGGTGAAAAACATAAAGGGATTAAGAGGTACAAATACGTAGTTACTAAATATTGTAGGTGATGTAAAGTACAGTACAGAGAATATAGTCAATAATATTGCAATAACTATCTATAGTTACTAGTTATTGGGGGGGATCACTTTGTAAATTACATAAATGTCTAACCACTATGCAGTACACCTGAAAGTAATATAAAATAATATTGAATGTCAACTATATTGAAAAAAAGAGAAAAAGTAATTTTTTTCTGACTACATTGTGATTTAGCTAGAAATCGGTAATAAATGTATAATGAGAAAAATACCAAATTCATTGCAATTAAAAAGAAACTTTTGAATAATCCATGGATAAAAGAAGCAATCAAAGTGTATATCAAGAAATATTTTATATAAAATAACAAAGAACATTAGCATATCAAAATTTTGGAATGAATTTAAATCTCTGCTTACAGAATAGTTCTCAGCTTGTATGCACTTAAAGAAAAAAAGAGAGATAAAAATAAATACCTTAAGATTTCATTTCAAGACACTAGAGAATAAAGAGCAATCAAAACAATAGAAAATTTAAAAAAGAAATCATACAGTAAGGGAAGAAATAAATGATATAGAAAATTATACATGAGAGAAAATAACAAAGACAAATCTTTTTTTTAAAGAATACTGAAATGGATAAACAATTAGCCATCAAGCATGACTATGGTAGAAATGTTGGACAGGAGAGAAGGAGAGAGTGAGTGTGAGAGGACTACAGATTTTATTTTACTGATAAAGAGAATGTTATATGCTTTAGGGAAATAAATTTGATAATTTGAATAAAATAGAAAATATCTATAAAAATAATAACAGAGTAGAAAGAGAAAATCTGAATAGCCGTGCATCTGTTATTGAAATGGAAATCTGGTGTTAAAACATTTTTCAAAGATCCACATGGCTTTACCAATAAATTCTTCCATTTACTCAACTTGAATCAATTCTTCCAGAAAAAATACAATGAGGGCTCACTTTCTAATTCCTTTTATGGGGCTAGCTTACCTTGATTTCAACACGTAATAAGGGTATTATAAGAAAGAAATATTATAGAACAATTACTCTCATGAACATGGATGCAAAGATCTTTAACAAAAATTAGCTAATTGAATCCAATAATGTGGAAAAGAATAATACTTTACAATCAAATGGAGATACATAGATATGCAAGGTTGGTTTAATATTTAAAAAGTCCCTTAATGTAATTTGCCACATTAATAAGAGGTATCCAGATGGTGACATAGGTCCTTCCTGACTTAAGTATCTCTCACAGGAAGACCAACTAGCAACTAACTATCCAGAGATAAGATACTGCTGTGAAAATTCCAGAATCTGTGGAGCTCAACCACTAGGGATCAGACACAGAGAAGAGAGGCAGGGCTTACAGCAACCAGAGCTCAAGTCTTGGCAGACCATGTTCCTGCTTGCAGAAGCCTCTGAGATCCCAGCCAGGAGTTCTGCCTAACTGCAGAGCCAAGCCAGTGTTCCCATTTAGGCAGGAGGCTCAGTTGGCAGTTCTGCCAATAGAGCCCATTCTCCATTCTCACCTGGCAGAGGAGGAAATTTGAAGTCATTCCCAATTACTGAGCATAGTCTCCAGTCCCACCACTGAGCCACCTAGCCAAGCCCGCAACTTCACCTAGCAGCTAAACCCAGAATACAGCTTTGCCTAATTAATGAACAAAGCCTGCAGCTATAGCCAGGCAGGAAACCCAGTCAGTGACTCCACGCAATCTTGAGGCATCCAGCCTGCAGCCCCCTCAGGCTAGAGAGCCCAGACCGAGACCTCTCACAACTGTGTAGCAATCTTCAGTTCCACTCAAGTGTACGGTATAGCGGGAGGCCCTGACCAAACCGAGAGACCAGCCAGCAGCCTCGCCCAACAGTGGAGCACAGCCCTCAGCTCTACCCAATCATGGAAGCAACAGTGCCACCTTCCTAGGGAACACACCATGCAACCCCATCTAATTAGAGGTGATTGCAGAGTGCAACACCTGGCCTCACCTGTTGGCAACCCTGTCTTACCAGGGAGCCCGCCCCATGTCTCCACTTGAATGTGGAGCTCGCCCAAATGGAGATCAAATGTACAGCATGGTGACTATAGTTAATATTGCATTGTATACAGTAGTCCCTCCTTATTTGTGCTTTTGCTTTCCACAGTTTCAGTTACCTGCAGGCAACTGCAGTCCAAAAATATTAAATGGGAACTTCCAGAAATAAACAATTCATCAGCTTTAAATTGCATGCTGTCTGAGTACCTCACTTCATCTCATGTAGGCACTGTATCATCTGACATCATCACAAGGAGTATAACAAAATATTTTGAGAGATTATATTCATATAACTTTTATACAGTATAATTATTCTACTTTAATGTTAGTTATTGTTAATCTATTCAACACAAAATATACATTTATTATTGCATACCCTTAAACTTACACAATGTTATATGTCAATCATATTTCAATAAAACTGGAAAGAAAATAAAAGAAAAAATATATGATTGTCTCTATGTAAAACTATTCTGATTTTAACATTAAAAGAAGTCCTAGCATATCCATCACAGAGATCCTTATGCAGAAATTACTTCCTGATTTGGATCTAGAGGCATTAATAATTAGAGGAGTGCCTATTGCCTCATTCCTAGGATTTTCCACTGGGGACGTTCCACGTGGAATTCCTACATTGGGTCCAGGTTCCTACAAGACAATTCATGTGACTTCTAACTCTGAGACCATGAGTCAAATTTTTCATCAACAACAAATTAAATTATAGCTTACTGACTCCCTCACATGCCTCAAATTTAAGAAAATTTCTACTTCAAAGAAATACCTAGCAATCATTAATCTATTTGATATTAGTTGCCCCAAATATATGTTGTGTGAGACTTTTTAAAAAATGATCCATATACACTCTTAACTTATGAACTATAATGTCTCTCACTGTTGATTTATCCAAACAGTGAAACAACGCATAGGACTGGATAACACAATTCTTAAAAAGTATGAGCTTTGACATCAGCACACCAGTGTTTGAGTCCTTGCTCTGCTTTTCATTAGTTGTTATCTAAGCTATTAGATTCTCAATTTTTTTGCCTCAGTTGCTTTATAGGAGAGACCTTAGCCCTAGTGAACTCCATTGCCTTCTTACAAATCAATGAAATGACTCACTCCAAAAAAAAAAAAAAAATTCACCAATTATTTTCTTATCTATTATACAAGAATACTAAAAGTAACTTATTCATGGAATATTTATGAAAATTAAAAGACATAATTCATGTAAACTTTTAAAGAATGTCTGGCAGATATGATGTGCCCAATAAATATAAACTATTATATAATGATCATTATTCTTGTTTTCTTTCTTATAAATACCAAAAGAAGCACAATTTTTACCATCTCAGAAGTATGGAGGATGTTTTGACTTGGCTATGGTAACCACTATTGAACTTCTCAGCAAATATTTTCCTTTTTACACTCAGATAAGGTTGTAAAATAAAGGGCATTTCATCTTGCTGGCCTCCTTACCTCATCCAATCACCAAGCCATGCGAAAGCACAGTGAGACTGACCGCAAGAGCAGGACTTCCCTTCCACTTGGAACTAATTAGATCTCTAACAAATGAGTACAAAATGGAACGGGTGTTAATTAATTTTTGTTGTTTTTCTTGATGGCTGCAGGGATGAAAGCATACTTTTGAAAAAGCAGGCTTTACATGTGGCCCAGAACTGCGTGGATGGAAAGGCTTTGTAGTAGGATTTTATGGAGGCCAGTTTCTCCATGGGCCAGGACAATCCTCAGACCAAAAAAGAGGCAAATGTACTAGTGTTTCCATATAGAGTAACTTGATCTTTCTTAGTGCATGGTTGTTTTCTCTAATCAGTATCACCTAAGGTGTCAACAATTTTTGTGATTTATTTGCCCAGCAATGATTAGGATGAATAATTTTGACTACACAGGGGAAAGGCCATCTTGCTGGTGACTTATGGATGAGCCTGCCCGTTTTCATCAAACTCTAGTTAAACTCTAACACAGTTTGAGTGATGTGGTTGCAGATGTTATCAAAGCCCAGGTTGGATTACCTAACAGAAGATCCTTCTGCCCTCCTGGGGCATTTGCTTTAACTGGTGATGATCGAAGTCTGACTTTGGAGGTGCCACAGATTGAATGTTTGTATTCCCCTTAAAATTCATATATTAAAACCCATTCCCCAATGTGTTGGTATTAGGAGGTGGAGCCTGTGGGAAGTGATTAATTAGGTCATGAAAGTGGAGCCCTCATGAATGGGATTAGTGCCCTTAAAAACAATAGACCCTAGAGAGCTCTCCTGTCCCATCTGCTATGTGAAAATGGCCATCTATGAACAGGAGGCAGTTTATCACCAGAAACTGAACCTGCTGGCACTAAGATCTTGGACTTCCAGTCCATTGTGAGATAAATATTTGTTGTTTAAACTAAACCACCCAGTCTATGGGATTTTTGTTATAGCAGCTTGAATGGACTAAGACAAGAAAATATAGTGAACTCCACTGGTGGTAGAATGATCCCAGTAAAAAGACACATCTAGGGTCTGGCTTAGCTATAGACTCTGAAAGATACTTTACGGTTTCTGAGGACAGCAGGAAGAAGTTTTCTCTCAACTGCTGTGAAAATTCCCCTAGCCCAACAGCACAACTTCCCATTCTAAAATAAGTGACATAATTTAAATGGAAAATGCTCCAAAGCTAGGTAACATGTTGACTGAAATTTAATCTAAGATCTAAATGTCTATCAACAATAAATTTTCTGGACCACTTTTTATCTATAGATGGCCTATGGGAGCTGGCAGCAAGTAGAGTATCCACATAAAAAGAAAATAGCATAATCTCTGAAGAAAACATTTATCATTTAATTTCATCCACTGTCAGCCTCTGTGTTTCTCAAACTTTTGAAGAGCTTTAAAAATTCACATTTCAGAGACCCATTGCGCTGGATCAGGTCTCTGGTGGGGAGAGGGAACGGGATGGGCAGGGCTCAGACTCTGCAGTGGTGTAAGTTTCCATATGATCCTTTGCACAGATTCTCAAATTTGAGAATCTCTGACTTAGGGGAATCAGCTCTATGAGAGTGTGCACACTGTTATACACAGTCATGGGTAAGGTAGCACGCAGGACTGCTAGAAGTAGGCACAATAGGCTCTGCCTTCCCACTTGGGAAGGATGCCATTTAGGAGGTTGTACTTGAGTAACCACTCTTGACTCATTGCCTGCGCTCTCTGTATTTATAGCTCTCAGCATGGCTCAGTGCAGCCACCAGCTCATTCATCATTTTAATGTTTTATCCAGACTCTCTTTTCACTGATAGAATTTTTTGTTTTAAACATTTTAATTCATTAATGCTGCCCTAAAGAACGTGCAGCAACAATTGATTGCTACATCCGGGAAAACACACACACATACTCACCAACACCGTAAGCCACCATATTAGAGATGATTAATTTGCTACTCCCATCCTATCAAAGCCCAGTATTCATGCCTAGTAATAAAAATAAGATGTGGCCATCATTTCTACCCTTTCCATTGTGCTTGTATGTGTGGCCAAGATTTGCCTATGAATCTTTTCAGTACTAGCCACAGGTGCTGCTCTCAGGTTCTGCTCTACTCTTTGCTTTTGTACCAGCTGCTTTGTACAAATTCAGCCCTCATTTTCCTACAGCAGAGCTCTCTGAATCGTTGATCTTAGTTTGAAATCTTTCTTTGAAGGCCCTGGGGAGCAATCCTTAGTGGCAACCCTGGTTTGCTCCTCAGCTCCTTTCTTTTATGCTCCCCACCTTCTGCCTCAGGATAACTCTTTCTCTTTGTCTCTCTCAGAAGTTATTGGTTTATGGGGGGCAGGGGGGTCACCCCATAGCAAACTCAAGCAGGCTTTAGGGAGGTAATTTTAGTTGAGGTGAGTGTGGCCTTGGCAATAAGCACAGGTCTTACATACTGGTTCAAGGGGATGCCAAGCTTTTGATGGTCACTTCATGTCAGTGACTGACTGACAGGTCCCTCCTGTAGCCAGAGGAGCTTGGCAGGCTCATTCAACAGTCTCCTCAGACCTGCTGGAATCTGCAAAGTGCCTCCTCAGTGCCTCAGATGAATGGAGAAGAACATTCAACATGGGGAACCTTTATTCTCCTGCCTCATTAGGCTGTATAATAGCTAACAGATTGCATACACCAGCTGCCCCTCCCGGCCCCAAGGCCTGATAGTATAAGGGCAAACCCAGCTCATGCAGGCTTTACAAAGCTCAGAGAAAGAGCAAAGTTACAAGCCAGAAGGGTGCAAGCAGGTTTCGCTTTGTGCACAGACAGCATTTCAAAATGGATAAATCTTTCTTCATGATTTAGCTTTTCAAAAGGAGAGTAAAAGGCACATGCACAGTAATAGGTCTTTTGAGTATGTGTATGTGCACAAAAAGACAAACAACTATGAAATTGCATTTCTTTCTTTGGCCAGACCAAGGACATCAGCCTTTCCCTAAAGCCATGTGGTCAGAGCAGCAGTGTGCCGTGCAGTCCCCCAACTTCCCCTTGGCCCTTCTGGACAGACTGGGGCCTCCCATCAATTATGTGACATTGATGAATTTTGGAGATGATGAATATCCTAAACAATACTTGAGTATGGTCAATAACATAGCTTACTCAGTTCTAACCAATGACATTAAATAAATATCTGAAAAACGTTTAACTTTTCAAGTATTCTCAGAACATTTAGAAGCATACATGCTACTGATATCACTGGTTCCTTGATCTGTTTTCTTGACATGAAATGAGTTTTTTTTCCCTATATATAACATTTTTAAAGAGATCTTTATACAGATGAAGGTTTTTCCAAGACCAGACCAGATATATTTTTTATACTAAGTTATGTTTACTTATCTCTGATACCAATCTATAACATTTTCAGTGTAATTGCTGTTGTTGCTCATTTGGTTTAAAATTCTCCATGTTCACATGCACAGACAGGCAGGACTGATATGCTGGCTGTTTGCATTATAGCCCAAAGCACAAATGTAATTGAACACACTCTGCTTTTAATTGTTCCTTGCCCCTCAGCCTATTCTGGGCCCTGGAGGACAGAGATATTGAGAGTTTCCAGGAGAGTAGATTTAGGATGGTCACTGGGAAAGATGAATTGAAAATATAAAACGGTACAACAAAGAGTTCATTTTCCAGGTGAGAGATGTGGAGGCAAAAGGAAGCCTGCTCTCAGAACCACAGAGGAAAAAAATACAAAGGTTACGTACGAACAGGAAATGATCAGAGGTAGGAACTAGAATAAATCCACTAAACTATTGATCTGGTGTGGACCTGCTTTAAAGAAGCAGATAGCTTAAGGAATGCTGAAAGGCAGAGATTAAAAGATGTGAGTAACCTTCCTCCAAGTGTATTTGCTGGCCATAGAAGGAAAAGATGCATAAACACAAAAAAAGTTTACAAGACAAAGATACCCCTCGTTTGATCAAATATGTGCCCCATCCGCCTCAGAGCAAATAGCTGGGGATTGTCAAGAGCTGGCAAATGATCACCATCTGAAAACAGGCCATTCTCACAGGGAAACACATCAGAGCAAGAGACAACTTTCTTATTTAATGTTCTGCAGATATCTATCACCCTCACGTAACAACTACTGACTGCCATGTTTGTAAGACCTTTTCAAGAGTATCAGCAACCTTCCTTGAAGCACCAGAAACTCTCACTCATGTTGCCAGGAGCTATGGACTGAACGTTTGTGCCCCCCACCCCAATTCATATCTTAAAATCTTAACCGCCCCCCATGTGATAGTGTTAGGAGGTGGGGGCTTTGGAGGGGGTAATTAGGTCAGGAGGATGGAGTCTTCATGAATGGGATTAATGCTTTTAATAAGAAGAGACATAGAGAGCTGGCTTCCTTTCTGCTCTCTTGGCCATGTCAGGATACAATGAGAAGACAGCCACCTGCAAACCAGGGAGAGGGTCCTCACCGGATACTAGATCTGCTGGCACCTTAATCTTGGACTTCCCAGAAATGTAAGAAATAACTTGTTTAAGCTACTCAGTCTATGGTAATTTGTTATAGCAGCTGAAACTGATTAAGACACCAAACTATACAAGTGATCTGTAGTTGTGTCTAGGCCTATGGGAGAACTTCTCAGACAGCACCAAGCTAAAGGGCCTTGGATGGTCAGGCATGCTGAGGGCAAGGCCTTTTATACTAATTAAAAGTCTGGATATTCCTGGGCTGGAGCTCCTCTACTGCGAATGCTACATATCAGAGACGGCACTGACCAAAGTGTCGCAGACAAACAAAATACTCTAATGGATTCAGACATTTTTTGTGTACACATTAGCAATCTATATAGAAGCTCCTATAAATATATTAGACCCAGGGTGAATTGTCAACATATTTTTTGTTATTATTAGAAAATAAAGAGATCTTTGTGTTTCTAACTAGCATTCAAACTTGCTTCTTCTTAGCACTCAACTGTGACCCAAAACCTCTGCTCTTTATTCATCTATCAATTCCTTTAACTTTAACCCGGTGCAGTTTAATTTTCATTCTCACAACTATATTGAGACTCTGTCTTGAAAATCCCCAGGATCCTTCTCTGTTTTACCATATACAATTCTCCTTAACCACACCATTTGACACTCGGAAATTTGTCTTTTTTAACTTCTGTTGTCTTGGTTTCTATGATGTGATACTTTCTGGACTCTTCCTATTTCTCTTGTTGCTCTTTTTCTGTACCTTCTTCTCCCTCATTATTTTTTGCCTTCTTGCTTCTCCTTCCTTGATCCTCAATAATGGTGGTTCTTCAAGATTCCTTATCTTGTTCTCTGCTTTTCCCTCTAAAAGTTCATCTTTTACTGAGGTCATTTGTTTTTGTACCCAGTAGCATCACTGTGAAGATGAGCACTTCCAAACTGGAAATCAACAGCACCAATTTTGTAACTATAGTATGGACCTAATAATTGCAAAGTTATAAAAATGTCAGTTTACCTTAAAGTCAACATGTATAATCTTTAAGTCACACCTGTCCCCTTAAATTTTGCTCCCTCCCCCAACCGCTTCAATCCCCATCTTTCTAGGACAAGCATCATGTTAGGTAGATCCCTGCCTTATGTCCCTTCTAGCCTCTCTGTTTACAGCTCCTATCACTCTTCTGATGAGTGACTGAAATTTGTCCAATACTATCCATTTTATCCCCATTCCCATTGATCTCATTCAGGGTTTTATCTCTTTTTTCATAAATAGCCTAGGTACCAGCCTCTTATTGAATATATGATTGGATGTTGTATAAATGTGTGAAATGAGGTAGGAGGATGATGGCTGGCTTCCTCTCACCCTTAACTACGCTTTGTCCATCCTTTCCTCCTCTCTGTTTTCCCAAAACTATCTTTGGGCTGAGCCTTCTAAGGTGCTGCTCTCAAGGCAGCCTTTTGATATAATGCAGCTGAAATGGCTCTAAACTATCATAAAAAATAGTTTTAATAAATGGGCAGTTGGGAGTTGTGGGAAGGATGTGAACTTGGGGAATGCTTGGGACTTCTGAAGCTTGCGAATTAGGCCAAGTCTCTATGCCTCAGTTTCCTAATATGTAAAATGGACATATTAATACATGGCTCCAAGATGCTATGATAAAGATTAAGAAAACCTTAATATTTCCTGTTCTTGACTCAAGTTTAGATAGGCTTCTTCCTGCTTCTCGGCCTCTGACTTCCCACTCATCCGGCCCTTAAAGAATCTAGATGGTTTATGATCCCCAAACCCCTTCCCTCTCCTTCTCTTTTTTTCATATGGGGAAAACATTTACCTTTATTTTTAATAATCACTCGAACTTGTACTTTCAACAGTCATGACTGTAGGCACAATATTAGTGGTACCAGTAACTGCATCACCAATCAAGATCTCAGATATTTTCCTATCACATTATAGTTGTTGCATATACCACAAAATATCAATTAAGCTTATCAACTTGGAAATTAGTCATTTTTAGATTGCTGCTAGACTGTATTATTTTATTATTAATGAAATATGTAAATTACTATATCATAAATACATTAATCTTATTGATGACTTTATTTCAGCTTTTCTTTGCAATTCTATTATTTTAATTTATTCTAATGAGGCCATAGGCTTTGGAAGACTGTCAAACAGATACATGGCATACACAAAAAAAGGTTAAGAGCCCCTGCTATAAATGAAATGGACCACTTGTTCTTGCCCAAACACATTCTTGATTTTTTCTTTCTTTGTTCTTTTTAAATTTTCAATTACATTTGAAATTCAATATTATTTTACATTAGTTTCAGGTGTACAGCATAGTGGTTAGACATTTATATAATTTACAAAGCAATCTCTCCCTGATTAGTCTAGTACCTACCTGGCACCATACTTAGTTAATGCAATATTATTGACTATATTCTCTATGCTGTACTTTTACACCACTGTGAGTATTTTGTAAATACCAAGTTGTACTTAATACCTTCACTTTTTTACCCAGAACCCTAATCTCCCTCACATCAGACAACCATCAGTTAGTTCTCTGTATCTATGAGTCTGTTTCTATTTTGTTTGCTCATTTATTGTTTTTTAGATTCCACATATAAATGAAATAACATGGTATTTGTTTTTCTCTCTGTGACTGATTTCACTTAGCAAAATATCCTCTAGGTTTTTCCACGTTGCTACAAATGGTAAGATTTCATTTTTTTTACGGCTAAGTGATATTCTGTTGTGTGTATACAAACACACACACACACACACACACACACACACACACACACACACACACACATAATCTCACTTCTTTATTTAGTGCTCTATTGATGGCCACTTATGTTGTTTCCATTTCTTGGCTATTGTAAATAATGCTGTAATAAACACAGGGATGCATATATTTTTTAAATCAGTGTTTTGGATTATTTCAAATAAATACCCAGAAGTGGAATGGCTGGGTCATAAGCAGTTCCATTTAAATTTTTTGAGAAACCTCCACACTGGTTTTCATAGTGGCTGCACCAATTTGCAATCCCACCAAGAGTGCACAAGGATTTCCTTTTCTCCCCATACTCACCAACACTTGCTGTTTTTTGATTTATTGATGACAGCCATTCTGACAGGTGTGAGGTGATATCTCAGTGTGGTTTTAATTTGCATTTCTCTGATTATTAGCGACATCAAGCATCTTTTATATGTCTATTGGCCATCTGTATGTCCTCTTTGGAGAAATGTCTATTGCTCTGCCCATTTTTTAATTGGATTGTTAGTGTGTTTTTTTGGTATTGAGTTGTATGAGTTCTTTATAAAATTTGGATATTAACCCTGTATTGGAGGTATTGTTGGCAAATATCTTTTTCCATTCGGTAGGTTTTCTTTTTGTTTTGTTAATAGTTTTCTTTGCTGTGCAAAAATTTTTAGTTTGATGTAGTCCCATTTGTTTAATTTTTCCTTTGCTTCCCTTCCTTGAGGAGATATGTCAATATATATATTACTAAAAGCAATGTCAGAGCATTTACTGCCTATATTTTAGGACTTACATTTAAGTCTTTATTTTGAGTTTACTCTTATATATGTTGTAAGGTGATCTAGTTTAATTTTTTTTTTCATGTATCTGTCCCGTTTTCTTAACACCATTTATTCATTTATACCCCACTGTATATTCTCGCCACCTTTGTCATAGATTAATTGACCCTATAGGTGTAGGTTTATTTCTGGGCTCTCTATTCTGTCCCATTGATCTATGTGTCAGTTTTTATGCCGGTACTGTGTTGTTTTAATTAATTCTATAGCCTTGTAAGATATCAGGTGTTGCGATACCTCTGACTTTGTTCTTTTACAAGATTGCCTTGGCTATTTGGGGTCTTTTGTTGCTCTATATAAATTTTAAAATTATTTGTTCTAGTTCTGTGAAAAGTACAATTGTTATTTTAATAGGAACTGCATTAAATCTAATTGAATCTGTAGACTGTTTCAGGTAGTATGGTAGTATTTTAACAGTCTAATTGAATCTGTAGACTGTTTCAGGTAGTATGGTAGTATTTTAATTCTTCATATCCATGAGCACAGTAGCATGGTATATGCTTCCATTTATTTGTATCTTCTTCAATTTCTTTGTTCAATGTCATAATTTTGGTTACATTTATTTCTAGGTATTTTAATGATGCAAATGTAAATGTGATTATCTTCTTAATTTCTCTTTCTGATAATTTGTTATTGGTGTATAAAAATTCAACCTATTTCTTAATGTTAATTTTGTACCCTGCTATATTATTCAATTTATTTATCAGTTCTAACAATTTTTTGGTGGAATCTTTAGGGTTCTCTCTATATAATATCTTCTGCAAATAATGACAGTTTTTTCTTCCTTTTCAATCCGGATGCCTTTTTTTTTTTCTTTTCTGATTGCTATATCTAGAACTTACAATATAAATAATTTGAATCACTTGAAATTTTTGAGGCTTTCTTTTTGGCCAGTCATACAGTTAATTTTGGCATATGCACATGGAAATTACATGAATTTTATTAAGGCTGATTTTAGTGCTCTATATATGTCAGTTGAGTCATGTTTATTGATTTTGTTGTTCATATCTACACCACCACTGTTTTCGTCTGCTTGTTAAATCAACTTTAATCATAGAACTTTTCTGCGTGTTATGTTAGTTCTGTTTTCCTTGTTTTAGCTTTGTTTGTCTTGAAGCTATAATTTTTAAGTGCATATAAATTTAAGATTGCTTTTTGTTATTTATGTCTATTTTGTCTCTTAGTATAGGTTTGTTTGGGGGGTTTTGAGGGGGTTGGTTTTTGAGGTAAAATATTTTTCCAAGCTCTGATTTTAAAACTTCTCCTGTCTTTACTAGTAATGTATATCTCTAGTCAGCAGTACATCATAGATTTTTTTTTTTGGCATATTGTCCATCTATATTTAAAGTAGTTTCTAATAATAGTTGAGTTTATGTCTACCACATTTTCCATTTTGTCCATTTGTTCACTTACCTCCTTTCTTTACTTATTTTAGGTTAGTCACATATATTTAGTGTATTATACTTTTCTATTAACTGTTAGTTAAATAGTCTTTGGTTAGCAGTATCCATAGATATTATGAAACGCATCTTTGAATTATATAGTCCAATTTGGTTTATTACATTTCTGCTTTGTAGTACTGTTAATACCTCAGGTCACTTAAACTCCTGACTTTTACTGTTGTCATACATTTTAATTCTACATATAAATGGAACTTCACAGACATTCAATATTCCCACACATGAATATTCATGTATTTATCCTATGTTTATCTTTTATCCTTTCTGGTATTTTTCATTTCCTCCTGCACTACTTTGTTTCTGTCTGTGAGAATCTTTCTGCCTGATGAATTTTATTTAGGTTTCCTTCTACTACAGGCTTGTTGAACAAAAGTTCTCTCGGTCTTTGTCTGTAAACATTCATACTATTCTGTAGAATACTCTTGCAGAACGCATAATTCTAGTTTGGCAGTTATTTTCATTCACCACTTTAAATATATTATTCTACTTTTGTCTGGCTTCCAATGTGTTTGTAAGATAGCTAATTTTCTAATTTTATTTTCTTTGAAGGTAATGTGACTGGTTTCTCTGAATGCTTGTAAGATCATTTTTTTTTTCATTTTCATTTTGTTTTGTTTACCAGATTTATTGTGATGTGTCCATGGCTGCATTTTTCCTCCTTCAAATTTGCTAAATTCTAGAATCTTTGGTTTGATAAATTTTGTTAACTTTGAAAATGTTTAATTATTACCTTATCAAATATCACTGTTGTCCCATTTTGTCTTTTCCTTTTAGGACCCCTCTTACACATATATTACATATTATATGTTTTTTAGTATACTCATATATCTCTTATCTTCTGTTTCTTTCTATCCATTTTTCTTTCTGTGTGTGAGTGTGGATGTACTCCATTGACCTGCTTTGAATGACCTAATTCTGTATTCTATTGTATTTAGACAGTTAAGTGTGTGTGTGTGTGTGTGTGTATATATAATATATATATATATATATATATATATATATATATATATTAGTTCTAGCATGATTATTTGATTTTTACAGATATCCTTTATCTATTTGGTCTTCTTCTCCAATTTATTTAATATATTATTCATAGTTAATTAAAATACTTTGCTAATTCTGTTACCTACATCTTCTATTTTCTGCCTCTTCTCTTAATTATTGGTTATATTATCTTGCCTCTTCACAGGTTTATTAATTTTTAATTGTATTCCAGATATAATAAATAGAATCATAAAGGGTCCAAATCATTTTATCTTTCACCATAGAGTGTTTCCTACATGTTTCAGCAAATATAGTAAAGTCATGATCATTTCAATGCAATTATAAATTCATTTAGGGTAAAACTATTGCAATATTTACAATATTCAGTTCACTCCTCCAAGGATATGCATAAATCTCCTAGATTTTTTATTAGAACTGGTTTGATGCTGTCTACTGAGCTCCAGAAGAATAAATGGTTCATCCCGGCTTTTTATGAATTTCAGTCAATATATCCAGCCCCCAAGAAAATGTCTTAGATTGCTGACAGGTAATGTTCTTGAAACAAATTCCTTCACTGGTAGATTTTAGTTCCTAAGCACCAAAATACTCTGGATAGTTTCCTCTACATTCTAAAAGCTTTTAGCTTAGCAACTCTGCAGCTCTGGAATTTGGGGAAAAGAAGTGTTTGAGTCTCCCTCCCAGTTTCTAAATTGACACATCAGCCCCAATTAACTGATAAAAGGTTTGATGATTAATCTCACCCCAGCAGGATCTTACTGCATCAGCAGGACTAGTCCCATGCCATGCCCAGAATTGGCAGATGACCAAAGTTGGAAAACAGCTGGAGAGGGTCGGCTTACTTCTCCTCTCTCCAGAATCATGGTTTATTCATCTCTGTTACGTCCACATAGCTCTCATGCACTCAAAAACAAGAATTTTGCAACTTATCTGTACACTTCTAGCTGTTGCAGTAGAATTATTCTTCTAGTATCTACTGTACTCTACTCAGAAGCAGAAGTCTATTACACACTATCAAGAAGCAGAAAAACCCAAGTTAGAAAATTTTTGGTTGCAAGTAGCAAGCAACTCAATGCAAACTGGCTTAAGAAAAAAGAAATTTATTGTTTCATCTAATAGAAAAGTTCATGTGTAAGGCTGGCTCCAGCTACAGGCAATCTATAAATTAAAAAAATAGATATATCTAATTGGCTATAGCCAGGTATGTGTCTGCTCCTGACTTAGTCATCACCCCAATTAAATGGCCTGAGAGTGGGGGATGCATGATTTCTCAGAGCAAAATCCATATCATATTATTAGAGGAAAGATGAGTAGATTGTGAGCAATGAGAGCAAATGCCCAATAAGCCTGACGAGTCCAGCCATCATTCATGTCTTTATCTTCTCAATTGTCATAGTTTCTACTAGCCATTTAAGCACTGAAATGTATTATTTTGTCTGGGGTATTGCTCAGATTAAGCTGAAATTTTGTTCTTGGAACCCTTTTGGTATTCCAAAATTCATGCTGGACTGCTAATAGGCTCTTAATAAATACCTATAGCTTGGTTGGTCTGGGGGTAGGTTACCTGACTGCATTTCACACTGAAGATCAGAACTGAAGAAGGATTAGTTTGTCAGTTTTCAACTCTAATTCTGTGCTAATATGTGCCGTCAGAAGAAAATAGTTTAAAATCACCCATGGGTTTTTGTTGTATATTTTATATAGTACCCTTTTGAAGAAAAACTAGTGAGAAAATAGGTGAAGATGCCTAGCTAATCCCTGAGCTATTTCACTTATGTACAATATTGGGTTCAGCATGCGCATATTTGCTATGACATCACATATCCCTTTCCTCACCTTCTATCAAGCAGTTATGAGGAGACTTCGGTGCTGCTTGCTCTCCAAGAGACTAGACTGTGGGTTGAATGGAGCTATATCAGAAAGGCAGCCCCATTTCCTCCCAACTACTTGATATGTCTCTCCCAACAAAACAAATGGTTTTGATTTTTTTCCCTTTTACCAACTTGCTGCCAAAAATTTCATAAAAGAGTCTATAGTTAGAGTTTGAGCTTAAAACTCGGGAGTGACTTACACAGTCAGTAGAGGGTTGAAATTAGCAGACCATGCTATTTTCAGTATGTGTGCAGATCCTATCATGGCTGTGTTGACTAAACACATTTGTAATGGACAGACCTAAAGGAATTAATAAATTAGAGCAAATGCATAGTGTGATGATAAAGAGCACAGTCACTGGAATCAGAATCCTAGCTCTGTTGCTGGGTAGCTTTGGGCCTCAGATTCTTAATTTGTATCATAGAAGCATGGTGATTAATTGGAATAATGCATGTGAAGTGTTCAGCTCAGTGCCAGGCATGACCAATAATAAATAATTATTGACATTTTTATTGAATTGTACAGGAAACATTAGAAATAGTACCACCAACTATTTATTACCATGGTAATGAGCAACTGTGTTAATAGCCACAAATAATTGCAGAAAAAGCTTAAGAATTAGGCTGTTTAAAAGTGTCCATTTTTCTTGCATATTAAAATGCCCCTACCAAATTGTTTTGAATGTCTACAGAACTAAAGGCAAAAGCCATCATTAAAAATTGACACTATTAATTATGACAGGAGAAAAATTGGGTGAACATTCTTCTGAGTACCTGTTGCTCAGGACTCAATCAGATGCCGAAGTTTCCTTAGACTGAAGCATACAGACTCATATTAAATGTCTTATAGTTTCAAAAATAATTAAGATAATTAAGAAGAAACTATATGGAATGATTTGTATTTTATTCATTCATTTACTCTGCATCTGTTTTTAATGCATAACTCATCCTAGATTGAAAGCAATTAGTATGCAAACTCTAGTTTTCCTGTCCCAGGGTTTGATTTCACTCTTCTTTTGCTGTTTTGAACTTCATCTCTGAGAACATTCTATCCACCTAGTATCATAGATATTTATTAATTTGTGGTTGATTTGAAGAAATTATGATATGCGCCAGGCCCTAGGCCATGAACATAAGAATATAGGTTCTGTTTACACTCCAGACTATTTTAACACAAGAAGAGAAATATGCATAGATTCTGAAAAAGTAATGAGATCTGAGTCTTAAATAATTGATGGAATAATAC
The DNA here is from genome assembly GCA_030015415.1 of Cynopterus sphinx. NCBI lineage: Eukaryota > Metazoa > Chordata > Mammalia > Chiroptera > Pteropodidae > Cynopterus > Cynopterus sphinx. The sequence goes on along the minus strand of CM057379.1, from coordinate 65,539,253 downwards.
AGACTCATCAAGGAGAGAGGATTTGGGCATGACCAAAGGTACAGAAGTAAGAAATAACTCAGCATGGCAAGAAACTAAAAAACATTTGATGTTGCTTAAATATGAAGTTCAGAGTAGTAAGTGGCAGAAGAATGCTGGAGAGGTAGACAAAGTCAAAATAATAAAGTGCCTTTCTTCCATTTTAAGGACTTTAGGCTTTTTTCTGTACATAGTGGTGAGCCACTGATAGGTCTTGAATCAACAAATGACATGATCAGATTTCTCATGTTAGATAGATTAATGAGTGGAGGACAGTAAAGACTATGGCTAGAGGCAACAAGGCCTGTTGTGAATCTGTTCCAATAATCCATGCTAGAACCTGAGGGCCAAAATGCAGGAGTGGCAGCTGACAGAGCAGAGATTAAGCAAAGACATGTCCAGGGAAGATGAAATTTGCAACTTTTCCAAATTAATCATTTTTTAATCTGAGGAAACATTTAAAAATTAGAGAAAGTAAAAAGGAAAGAAGTAGGAGGAGAAAGAAAGAAACCAGTAAGTCTACATAATATAAATCCTAAGGTAATTAAGCTATGCTAACCTCCCATTTTACCAGTTACCCAAGCCATAGCAATTTTCCTGGCCTCTATCTCATTTCCTTTTTAATGTGGGGCAGATTCAGGTAGCATCGCAGCTAGCACTGGAAGCAAGGCTATTGCTACACCTCTGTCTCCTACAACTGATGGCCAGGGTTCTAGGACCCGAGCCCTCAATCAAAATAGCTGCTTCCTTAGCTGCTTCCCAAGACCTTTTCTTGGACCTCAGGCCATCTTATTCATCTTTAGATTTACTTCCAACATCCATCCTGATACTTTCTTCAAAGTAGAACTTCTCAGACTTCCAATCACAGCAGTTCTTCTTTGAGCTCTGACCGACACCTTTATATTCTACACTGTTAAAGGATGTATAGCACATCCATAGCAGAAGTGAGTTTCACTCTTCAGTGGCAGTTGTTCTGTTCACTTATGGTTCTAACCTAGGGTTGCACAAACTACACCCCACAGGCCAAATCTAGTCCACTATCAATTTTAATAGTTTTACTGAAACATAGCCATGCTCATTCATTCAGGTATTTTCCCTAGCCACATGTGAGCTATCAGTGGCAGAGTTGAACAGTTAACCCAGAACGTTGAGATCATGTGTTTCAGAACCCTAAAATATTTACTTTATGGTCCTTTACAGAGAAAGTTTGTTGACCCTTTTTGTAAACTACTATCAAGCCTTATTCTTCTCTCACTGTCTTATTTATTCTTCAGCAAATGACCATAAGCTTAGAGCTTTTGAAACTATCCAGCTCCCTACCATAGCTGAAATGTCCCAGCCTTAGTGCCTGTTGCCTATGTGAGGACAGTCTTCAGCTTCAACTCCCCCTGTCTCCATAGTTCACCCTTATGACCATCTAGAATTCTATTAATAAATTCTACAAAATTTCTACAGAAAATTGCTTTTCATATATACTATTAATTTAAAAAATTTGCCCAGCAGCAGAACAAGGAGGAACACTGGACAGTTAGACTTCTATGAAATATTACTGTAGTTTTCTCCTTTCTTACCTTTCATAAAAGGTTTATCACAGAGCCAAAGACATAGGAGAGGAAGAGACAAAGTTGAATTGCTTCAATAATCCGTATACCAAAAAATCAATTCATAACAAGTAAAATTTTTCTGAACTAGCTTTCAAAACAAATAAAATGTCTTTGATTTGCCTGTAATATAGTAAGATGATTTATATCTGTTTTCACTTAAACAAATATTTTGTTAAGAGACAATATCATTTAATAATTCAGAACAAGGAGTCTAGAGCTATTCTGCCTGAGTCACTCATTTTGTCACTCATTTTGCTTACATCACTTCTTTATACCCCAGTCCTCTCACATGTAAAATGGGGATAATACTACTGTCTACTAATATGGTCTTATGAAGATTATAAGAGTTATTATATGTAGAATACTTAGAACAGTATTATAAGATAAACAATATTTGTTTTTTCTTTATTTTCTTTATTTTTCTTTATTTCTATTTTCTTTATTTTTTGTCTCTATTTTTAGGGTGATATGAGTATTTTCATTTAGAAGAGTATGACTACATTCTGGCTAAATTTTTCCATATCTTCTCATTTCTAGACAAGCCTCTCTTCTGCTGATTCCTTTCCGTCTCACCTACTCAACAGCCATTCCATTCCCCTCTCCTAACCCTCTCACTTTATTGATCACAACCAAAGTTCCCAGTCTTGGCAATTGACCAAGAATAGAATCAGTAGAGTGGAGGTGGTTAAGTCAAGACCTCAAAACAGTGGCTATTTGCACACTTTTCCAGTGCCCACTCTCCTACCTCATGAGGGAAAAAAAGTGTGTCTTTCTTGTTCACATCTGTGCCAACCCCCTAGAACAATGTTTTATAGAAGGGGCCTATGAATATTTATAAAGGAATAAAATAGGTTTCACAGGGAAAGAGAAGCTAGTGAGGAAGAGAAGGGTGAGAAATGAGAAGTAAGCCTTTATCAGCAGCTATTCCTCTGACTTCATGGTCAATGACCAATGTGGAAAATGACTAGACCAAAGGGACATGGTTCACTGAAGGCAACAGCAGGAATTGAAGATAGCAGTAAAGCAAAAACCAGAGGATGGCTTTCCGGAGAAAATAGCTCAAGGCCGGTGTTGGGTATATTATCATTTTACCAACTAATTAGATCAGAATCATGGATATTAACTTTAAGTTTAAAAGAATAAACAGTATTTATTCTTAATTTGTGTGAAAATGTTCCTACTCTTCTGAAGAGTGGTAATCATTTATGTTGCTAAGCAATTATTAATACAACACAAGCCTATCAAGTACATATTTGATACCATGCATTCTGCTACAGATGGGGGATCTTAAAAAAATTGAATATCACATTGTTCCTCCTCCTGTTCTGAAGGAATGCCATTTGAAAGATATTCAGAACAACTAGTAATGGGACATGATAAGTGCTAATCAGGTCAAGAACGAAAGGCCATTGGAGAACAGAGGAGGGAATACTTATAGTCTCCTGTAGACATTCATGATGACTTTAGAAATGGGAGCCATTTCAGTTGAACTTTTAAGATGAAATTTGCCAAGCAGTGAATGAGTAACATGCATGCCAGACAGATCTGCAGATTGGGTGAGACAAAGCACATTTCAGAAATGGCAAATAATCTGAGTGCCTAGGATACGAAGAGCATATTGTACAGTAAAAAGGGATGAGAAGATTGTTGGAGCCAGACAGTAAAGATTTAGTTGGCACATGTACTGAAAGTCATAGATCAGTGTTTCTTAATTATGTATTTACAGAAAAAAATTTTTTATCATGAATAGATTTAAAACTTAGAAGCAACTAAAATAGAATGAAAGTGAAGTCCCAGATTAAAAATTAAATTACGAATTTTCAAAATAAATAGTTTTTATATTGCCAATATTTTAGACAAAATGGTGGAGTTAAATAGTTTCATTTTTTGTCAATTATTACATTTGGTCAAGGCTCTGCTCTTTGAACTACATATTGGGTTCACTTAAAATGTGAATTTGATGCTTGTTATTTTCCTTAGTGCCACTGACCATTAGAAAAGGCTTGCCATATCTTAACATGTTTTTGTTATACTATTTCCAATAAAAATAATGAGTATTTAAATTTCTGGAGGGCAAAGGTTCTTTTATGTAACATATTTCTTCAATTCTAGGTATGCTTTCAGTATGCAATTAATAAATGACTATTTATTGACATTTTTAAAAAGTCATCAGATATATTTTAAGGAAAGGAGTATTGTGCTGAATCCCAGAAAATTCTGCTTCGTGACTTGGGAAAACTCTTGGATTCCATTTCTTCATTAATATGCTTTATTTCCTCATTCATAGGGGATTCAAATAGTACCTCTCTTGTGGTTTTTATAAGGACTAAAAGAGAATTACTTAAAATATTGCTGGACTAAAATTAAGCAGTTTTTAAAAAATACCTGTCACTGTTCTCAAGAGTAAACTTTTTATCTGTGATCTTTGTGGAGGCATAGTTGGAAGATCTTCATTTCTCTACCCCTAAATGACACAGCTCAGGGCCCAACAGAATATATGCTCTGTCCTGAGTACTGTTCCTTTCAGGATCCAGTGCCAAAGCTGTGCTGGCTACACATACATCAGAGTGTTGAGAGCCCAGTGTGTGTGATGATGAATTATAGGCAGGGCCAGCTATTAATCACTCATGCCAAACAAAAGAGAAGGCTGTCTACAAGTTTCTGCAAGGTGAATACTTCCTCCATTACCTAAACCTTCTCCATTATTTTATGTTATATTTTGCTTCCTTCAGAATTTCCTTCTAGGATACTTTTTGAAAGAAATCTTACTCATCAGATTTGTCATAATTTTTAAAAAGCTTCCCCCTCTGTTGTTTTTCATCACGTAGCTATCTCAGAACATCCTGAGCAGTGAAGTTCTAGGGATCATCAGCAGAGCAAATTGATTTCCTTTATTATATGAGATTTGACCTTTATTTCCCCGCATATTATATTTGTATTGGATTGGTTTTCCATTTTTAAAAACACCAACATAGTAAAAAGAAAATATCGGTCTGATATGCTAAATGCCAGTTCAGGGAATTGACTGCCCAGAGGCTAACTTAGAAATAGCTACCTTTGTTTACCCACTGTACTCCTTCAATTGAAAAATGATCTCATCATATTGTCCATCTAAGTCATAGTCCTGAGAGCAGTTCCCTAAAATGATTAAGCCTCGAAATAATTCTATTTGGTCCGGAACATTTGCATTGGCCCACATCAGCACCCCGTGACGCTCCCCTTTCTTCTCTTCCTCTAGGCTATCTATCTGCTCAACTTGAGTAGACCACAACACCCAAGCGCCACCTACTTATCTTCCAAGGGCTCCTTCCAAGAGGTCCGGATTTCATAGAACTTAAGTGATTTGTTCTTAAAATGAAAAGTGAAGTTCTTTAACTAAGGTCATTACTGGATGGTTAGTATAGACTGGGCTTTAATCAACTTTTTATGCAAGCAAAGCTTCAATGTCAACAAATGCAAAGTAAAATATAAAATTTGCATATTCCAAAAAATGGAAACAATAAAACTAATCGTGTATGTATAAATGACCCATGTTGATTTAAAGTACATTTCTAAATACATCATCATATTTTTATACTTATGTGACATAAGTGAAATAAATTTGCAACGGACTATTTTGCTCATTCAATAATTTATTCATTTATTTATTTACTAAATTATTTATTTGAGGAAAGCCACTCCAACAATAAATTCTTTGCTCACTCCTCTGTATTCTCATGCTCTTTGCAAGTCACTTATAGTGCTATTTATTTTGAATAGGTAACCCCTAAATATCTCTGATTTTAAGGAAATAATGTTCAGAATTGTTTTATGATGCTAAGAAGGTTTATGTGAAATTATGTTTACTGCATTATTTATAGTAAATATGTAAAACCTAAATATTTAGCAATAGAGAAATGGTTAAATAAATGATGTGGCACATGTGTAAAATCAAATACCGAAAAGCCATCTCAATGTTCATGTGGAATTTGTAATGATGGCAAAATATTTGATTTATTATGTTAGTAGAATGTTACATAAATGATATGCAAAATTTTATTCTTATTCCTAATACGATTCAAATTATATTTAAATATTCAGGATTACAATGTGTTGATATGTTAAAACAATCATTTCTGAGTTAGAAAATTAAGAATTTTATCTGTTACTTTCTTTTTATATGTCTGTATAATAAGCATATATAACTTTTACAGTCATAAAACAAAAACTGCGGAGGTATTCGGAATTTGGAATTTTTATTCTTTCTTTGTTTCTTTGTTTGTTTGTTTGTTTGTTTCTTTCTTTCTTTCTTTCTTTCTTTCTTTCTTTCTTTCTTTCTTTCTTTCCTTCTTTCCTTCCTTCCTTCCTTCCTTCCTTCCTTCCTTCCCTTCCCTTCCCTTCCCTTTCCTTCCTCCCTCCCTCCCTTCTTCCTTCCTTCCTTCTTTTTTGTAAGTCCATCATGTACAACATACATTGTTGCCTCTATAAAGAAATCTGAAGAAAACTAAAATGACAGACTGGTTCTCACAATGTGATGGGAATACTAAAGAGACAAATATAACAAAAAATAGCAACAAAAAAGAGGATTAAAATAGAAACTGAGAAATTGTTTACTATAGGCTACCACCACTGAAAGAGTTAAGAAATGTGAATTTAGTGGAAACTCAGGAGAAGGAAATAGTGCATGCAGGCAGACATAGGTGAATCTGAATAGGTGGGACAAAGAGAGATGATAGGACAAATAAATGGAGTTAAGTCATATTTTGCATTTTGTTTTTGGATAGAGAGGGGTTTATATTGCATAGTCAAGTTTCAATTAGAAAAACAGAAACCATCCTATTTATTTAAAACAGAAAGCATATAATAGAGGAAATTAGTATCTTACAAACCATAGAAAGGTCTGGAAAGGGTCAAAAACTTGTGTCTAGGTGTTAGGAACCTGCAGAAACAACACTTCATACTTCCTCCACACACCTATGGCAGGTAAATACCAAAGAACAGAGTTCATTACCAAACTCATCTTTGTGAAGCCCATAGTCTCCAGGAAAAATAAGAATAAAATGGCTTCTGCCTTTTTTATTCTCTCCAAATCTTGCATGTCTACTAGGCACAAGGTCAATCTATCTAAAACATTGGAGACAAAGTAGTCTAGAAAATGTAGTTGCCAGTCTTGAAGCCTCTCCCAATCAAAATAAAGCAGAAAAGGGATAAAAATGAATGCTGAGTACCTCCCTCCCTCCCCAGATATTTAACACAGATAGTTACAATAAGCCTTGAAAGCCAAGATGAAGAATTTAGCCTTAAAAAAAAAGAAAGAAAGTAAAGAAGAATAGAGTTCCTTAAGCAGATGAGAAATTACTATTAGAAAAGTGAGTTGGTTAAGAAAATTTATCTTACTGTGGCAAGGATATTCTAAGTTGCTTCACCAACGCAGAGTACCATACAAAACACCAACAACCTCAGTGAAATGAAGGGAAATCAGAAATGGAGTCAAAACTGAGTGGGGTCAAAGTTAAGGGCTACATGCCTAAATCTCACTAAGGGTCTGGAACTGCTTTACCTGAACCACATGGCCACCTTGATCCTTTTGACAAGTCAATTTGCTCAAACAATGGTTCAATAAAAGAAGTGTGAAATCCAGCTGGTTTTGAACTGTTGTTATGGTTACAACACAGAGACCCAACTTACAGCTTCTACAGTCAAGTCTGGTCAAATGAGAAATGTCATATTTATACACACTAGTCCTCTACAATGATGTTTTCATGCAAATACTTTTTTCATATAATCATATATCAGATTTTCAACATTCCTCCCGTAGTGGTTTAGAAAAATTATATTCTAGATCTCTAATGCATTATAAATATAATGATTTTTATATCAATTCCCACTTGTTGTAAGATAATTTCTTTTTAGGAACAAGAAAATTTCAAATGGCAAAAAAAAAAAAAGAAATCATTAGACTTCTCACTGATAAGTATGGGTAGCACAAGGAAATTCTTTTTAAGGACAAAAGCCATAAAGGGTTTTCAACAATTTACCCTACCCTTCTACTATCCTGTCTTTACTCTCCACTGGTCTGTAAATTCTTTGGATGCAGATAGTGTGTTTTATGTTTCCCATTGCTACTGACCTCAGACACTTACCTACAGCTCTCCTTCAATGAATAAACCTATTTCAATAGCCTCCATATCACTGCTACTATATCATAAGTCTGCACTGAGACTTGAAATGATGGAAGTTTAGTAGCCTAGAATTTAGTATTAAATGTTATTCAATAGTAGCATTAAAGAAGAAAATGTGGATGAGAAAGAGGAGGGAGGGAAGTAGGGAGGGTGAGAGAGACAAAGAGCAGGAAGGAAGGAAGGAAGGAAGGAAGGAAGGAAGGAAGGAAGGAAGGAAGGAAGGAAGGAAAAGATGAAAGGGAAGGAAGTGTGATATAAAACTTTTACCAAAGGCTTGAATAATATCATACCCAAAGGAATTATAACAAGAGCAGAGACGAGTAGGACAAAATAGAGTCATATATGGTCTGAACTAGACTCCATTTAAAGAGATCGGTGTTTAATATGCCCATACTTGGCAAGCAAGGCTGAGACTGTAGAAAATTTGTAGGTAGGCTCCTAAAGTATGTTTCTGAGCATGTTCTGAACCATGACAAATCTCAACTGGAGGTAAATAGAAAAGTCTATATAAAAAGTCATGATGAATGGGTAGTCTTCTCTGTGACCTATAATTTCCTAAATTGATTGAATTTTTATTAAACTGTTCATATTATTATCATTAATATATATCTTATGATCTTATCTACTCAGCTCAGCTACCAGAAACTACGAGTAAAGCGGGCACTTCTACTTTGGGAGAAATCTGTTCAAGTGAATTTTTCTTGGATCAGCTTTCAACATAAATTTGTCCCTTGTGGAAATTCAGTACAATGTATGCAGGCCCATAAAATAAGAAAGCCTATTTTCATCGAGGAAGTGGAGCACTGCATATTTATGTACAATGCCCCATGTAAATCAGCAACCACAAAACCAAAGACATTAAAAACTCTGGGTCTTTCTACAGAATACTGTGGTTGGTGAATTTTTGTGTGAAGAAAAGTCAAAGTTGAAACTCAAATTTTTCTGTGTGGCTGCAATGCTTTTGCTTTACTAAATATCTGGGGACTGAAAGAATTGTCATCAATTCACAATATATATTTATTTCCAAAATTACATTCCTCATAAATATCTCTAGAAAACAACCTTAAGAATCCAATAAACTCTGAATCTCTTTACTAGTGACATTATTTCTGGGTGAATGTCCTCATCAGTACCCTGGAGGAAAAACTGAAATTTGTGATCTTTTGACAAGCCATGCAGATGAAACCTGTGATTTAGAAACGAGAGTTTGGAGAGACGTTCTAAACTGGGAACGAAGCTTCTGATGTCCAGGATCCTATAAAACGCTTACCTGTATGCTCTTGTTACTTCATTCCTTTTTGGTCACCTCCACAGGCTCAAAAGAATTTTTGTGGTAATACTATAATTAAACAGCAGGTTTTAGGTTTAAATGTACCAGGAGGGGTTTTTTTATCCCTTTTTCTCTGTCCCTCCCCTCCCCAATTTTCCCCCATGGGCAGCCGCCTTGCAAAGCCCACCTTTATTGTCCATTCAGTTTGTATTTTTATCTGATTGGGAATGACATACCTGCAGAGGCTTTGCTTTTTATCGTCTCCTGTATTTCAAAGCTTGTTTCCCCCTCGGTCCTGACACCAGCCATCCTTTGTGGTTTTTCTTGTCCCTCAAAGATTTAATGGTCCAGCACAGAACCTGAATCTTTGGAAATGTATTCCAACCACCTCTAACAGCAGCTTCCTAGAAAGAAGTTCAGGAAGCAGCCACTCAGAAGAGTAAAAGTGGTGCCTGTGGCTAAGTGTTCCAGGGAGGTTTTCGTCTTTACAATCAAATGAATATATTAAAAGATTGCTTTCAAACCTGCAGCACTCACCCAGATAGCTTAGGGAGGTTTCTAGCTTCGCTGGGGATAAGAAGATGAAGCTGAGTTTAAAAGTTAATTAGTTAGCTCTCTTCCTGGGTATTTGGTGGTCCCTTCCCTGGGGAAGAGGAGAAGGGAAGAGCGTGATTGGGGCAGAGAATGCTTGCCTGAATCTCACTATTTAGAAGTCGGGTAATATTAAATGCCTAGTTGCCTCACAGGAGCACAGGCATAACTGCAATAAATGCATTTAAGCAATTATGATTAAAGGAGGCAACCTATAACTCTCATTAAAGCTCCCATTTGACACTTTTTAAAAACTCTAAATGAATTAAATTATTTTAAATCCTTGGAGGTTAATATTTTGCTCATTTCTTTATCATGGATTATCTCTTAACAAAGGCCTGGCATGAGAGGGAAGGAGAGAGAGTTAGCAGAGAGAGAAAAGTAACATTTATATGTGCCCACCACTGAGCTAAACACTTTACAAATATTAACTTATTAATCCTTGATAATACTGTGTGGAGTATTATTATTTTCATTTTATGTATGAGGAAATTGAGGTACATGAAAGTAAACAACTTGCCCAAGACAGCATAGCTGGTTGGTGGCAGAGCTGTGATTCCAACCCAGGAAATCTGACCTCAGAATCTGAGCTAGACTTTTGACAGTAACATTAAGACTCTATTTCTAAGTCCTGCTGAGACTAAACACACACACACACACACACACACACACACACACACACACACACACCCAGATCTCAATTGCTTAACATCGCAGATGTCAGCTTCTTAATTTTGCTGTGTCCAATGCAAGCTACAAGAGAACCTCTGCTCCTTGTACTCTCAGGGACTCAGGCTAATGGAGGCTTCATATCAATATGTGCTTCCATGAAAACCGTGCCTGTGGGCAGGGAAGGTGGTGAGTCACACCTGGCTGTAAAATGTACACATATCACTCCCACGCACATTGCATAAGTCAATGTAAGTCATATGGCCATATCCAATGTGAAGAGAACTGAGAAATGCAATTCTACCATTTTCTAAAGTAGGAGTAGTGGGTTAACCAGTTATATTGAATGAACACCACTAATAACTACCATCACACCTTTTTGGGACCCACATAGGTCCCTTATCTCATCAGGTCATCTCTATATATTTCTTCCTTTTAACTGGGAAATTATTTTTAAATTTCCAAGGGAAGGCCCACTTTCCTTACACTTTTGTTTCTCTCATGCATATTTGTTGACAATATTTTTGCCTGTTACCCAAGAATTTTCGAACATATAATCCAGAAAGAGATTTAAAATCAATGGGCTTTTTCCTCTGCATTTCTTCTTATAGTATGTATAGGCTATTATTTGCTTGAAAAGGAGGAGAAACATAAGCTAACATTTCAAAAGTACTACTCTATCACACTGTTAATAGATGGTAATAAAATTTTAGAGTTCAGAGGTTGGTGCAAAAATTTCTTTACTTTTCCAGTCTGATCACCTTTCAGTTCATTAACTTCAATCTTAGCTAGGAATTTATGAATCTCTGCTGCCTAGTCTTTCTCCCTCTCCAATCTTCATGTGCACTTTCTGCTTCCACTAGCATCACCACCAGAATCTGAGCTCTTAACATTCAGTTCTGAGGAGCAAGGGCAGACTCTTCAGCTCCTATGCATCACTGACAGACCCTTTAGCAACTTTATAGTAAAATTATCTATGGTGGAATATAAACATTTGTCATGTTCATTGTGATGGTTTTCTTCAGAATGTCCTTACACTTTTATGCTAGTTATATAATATAATAGTATATTCTTTTCTTCCATATGACCAAGAGACCCCTCCCAGGAGGGATAAGAGAATAATAAGCCTGCATCCTACACCATTGTTGTATGAAAGTATTTGGCATGTCCCAGGTACACAATAAACCATCTCCCAACACCCAGTGTTGGTCTCATCCTTCTAACACTACCATCTTTCTGACTCATAAATGAAGTAAAACAACGTGGGCACTGTCTAACTCTAACATCTAAGTAGTATTACCTACATCAGTAGTTTTTAAATATAACAATTTCTTTCAAAATGAGAATATAGTAGGAAAAAGATATCCAGATGGCAAATAAGCATATGGAAAGATGCTCCACCTCATACATCACCAAAGAATTTGAAATTAAAACAAGGAGATCCCACTACACACCTATTGGAATGGCCAAAACCCAAAACGCTGACAGCACCAAACGCTGGTGAGGATGTAGATAGAGCAAAAAAAACTCTCATGCATCCCTGATGGCAATGTAAAATGGCATAGCTACTTTGGAAGACAATTTGGCAGCTTTTAACAAAATTAAACATACTCTTACCATAAGATCTAATAATTGCTCTCTTTGGTATTTCCAAAGGAATGAAAATTTATGTCCACAGACAAACCTGCACACAGATGTTTATAACAGCTTTATTCATAATTTCTAGAACTTGGAAGCAATCAAGATGTCTTTCAGTAGATGGAGGGATAAATACACTGTGTTGTATCCAGGCAATGGAATATTATTCAGTGCTAAAAAGAAATGAGCTATCCAGCCATGAAAACACATGGAAGAAACATAAATGCATTTTACTAAGTGAAAAAAAAAAACTATATGGAGAACATCTCATGATTTATATCAAGTTCAAATGCAGGTCTTTGGATGTAACTACTCTTAATCTGGAAATCTATGAACTAAAAAATATAAGATATCTGATTCCTACACACACAAAGTACAAAGTAAATACAATCTTCATATGGTATTGACAACGTTCCAACTCCCAGAGTCCAATTAACTCAAAGTCCAGAATGTTATTCTTGTCCTAATTTATGCAGTAGTAGCAAAATGAAATAAGGCAGAGCTCCATAAGTCTATTAGTTGCTTTTATCCTACTTTAGTTTGCTATGTGATTGACAGAAATACGTGTATTTAATAATGCCTGGCCATTTCTATTAGAAATGCAATGGGCTATAAACTAAAGGGGTAACTGATTAACAACTACCACTTGCTCTGAGGTCTGAAAAACAAAGACTTTCAATGGACAACAATTTAACACCATGAGAGCCAGTACAGAGGATGCTCTTGGCACTAAGCTAGGGAAGAAAAATAAAGCATTCAAAAATTAACATGGATCTAAATTTTTAGAGAGTGGTGTTTATAAGGGCTTTGTTAGACTTCCAAAACCCAGTTTTAACATATATATTCAGATACATACATTTTTAAGAGGACAAAAAAGATATAGCACAATAACTCCATGGTACAGTTGTTATATTTAACAGATGTGCTGCTATTTAATGTTAAGTGTGGGTTTATTAATCCTTTTCAGTTATAAGCAGAGCTAATCTGTCCTCAATAATTTGGGGCAAGTGATTATGTAACGGAGTCATTAATTTCTGTTAAATTTTCTGGATCTTAACCTGGAATTTATTGTCTTGAAAAGCTGAAAGCCAGGAGAATTTTCCTGTAACTGCAGAAGAGAGAAAACAGGTCATTCTTCTGTGCAGTCATTCATTCTATGATGCATGTCTCAGACTGAAACAGAGGAAGTCTCTTTGGTTCCAGAATTATAAGGAACTCTGCTAATGAGAACAAAACATCTTAGAATTATACAGAGTTGATTGTCTTGGAACAGGAACAATTAAAATAATGGTAAAAAATAAAATAAAATAAAAAACCACCTGTGGACTTAAAAAAAATCCCAGGCAAACCAATAAAAATATATCTCAAAAATATGTTGAATAAAAAATAAATTACAAAGAAAAATATATACCATGTGCTATAGTTAATTTTTAAAACACACAAAGCTATCTACCCTTTATGAATATATGCATATGAAAAAAAAAATATATAATATATATAAATACATATATTTATGCATGTACAAACACCAGTTTCAGCATGATGGTTATATCTGAGGGACAAGCAGAGTATTTCAGAGAAGCATTAAGAAATGGCTTCAATCTATGGCCATGCCACCCTGAGTGTGCCCGATCTCATATGATCTCAGAAGCTAAGAAGGGGTGGGCCTGGTTAGGACTTGGATGGGAGACCACCAAGGAATACCAGGTGCTGTAGGTGTCTAAAAAAATATATTAAAAAAATGGCTTCAATTGAATTTCTAACATTTTATTTGGTATGTATGATGGATGTTTGTAATATTATTCTTTACACTCTTCTATATACTCTATATATTTCATAAGTTAAAATATTTATAGAAATTCAGAATGCTTTCCAAACAATATGCCAACACTGAAATAAGAAGCTGGCAATGAATATAGATTAGCATAAGACCTAAAAGAAAAGTTCACAAAAAGGAACAAAACAAGAATAATGGGGGCAAAAAAAAAAATAACAATGAAAAAAAAGTGAATCCATTAGCCTTACCCTCTACAGGTTTCATCAATTCCTAAGAGTCTAGGCCTTGCTCACCCAAAAATCAGAGCACAAAACAAGAGCATATGTACAACTATTTTTTTACTTTTTCATTACTCATTCTGGATTGTTTTACCCTTATTCAGCACTTAGTTTAATTTGCTGGTATGGCAGGGTGACTCAGACCTTCAACCCAAAGGATCAGAGTCTTCAGGTGCTTGTTGGTTTACTGTTATCACAAATTTTAAGGTATGATTATCATTGAGTTTAAAGGTATCACAGGATGACTTGGTGAATTCCCTTATTTTAGACATATTTTTTTCTGTCCTCATTTGTGTAGCAATAACCCTGGATTCTTAATGGAAAACAATGATAAAGCTCATCGAAACTAATGATCTCCCAACAGTATGATAATTCCTATTTCAATAGTACAAGGAGCCAAAATTGTCCAAGTGGAGTTATATCTTCAGGCTCATTGGATTTGTTACTATCTTCCCTGGTCTAAGCATTAGTTCACCAGCCCTGAGACTGAGAACTTTTAATTGAACAGATAATAAGATTGCATAGTGAAAAAAACAAATCCCATAAGTGGGTTGCTCAAAGAGATAGTGAGAGATGCAATCTTCTACACTTATTTCTCAAGTTCATGTAGTTCACTTATTCCAAAATTTATGTAGTTTGCATAGCACAAAATATTGATCATTAGTTCAATGTTTAAACTGCATCCTTGAGAACAGATCTTGTTCTTTGTGAAGTGTGATGTTCAAGCTTTTAATAAGCCACTCTATCATTCTATTAGGCAAAGTTTTTTCCAGATCTTGGAAAACTGGACAAGTCAATGGTAGTGGATCACAAAGGAGAACATGTACTCAGTCATACCTTTTTTATAAGAAAAAGTTTCCTATGGTCTGTGGCAATGTTATGCAAGTCTCATGTTGGTAAACTGGGCTTTCAAAGCCCTCAAAGGATAATGATGATAGAGTCATGAAGAAAAGGGCTGGAGCTAGATAATAGCACTGAAAAAGAATATGTAAACAAGGAGGACATTGGGGAAAAGTCAGAAGCCTGGGATTCACTAATACTTAAAGAATAAGGATGAGCATAAATGGTCACAGACAGGAGTACAGCTGTGAGAAGATGGTGATATCAACATCGAGCATGTAGAGCAGGTGAGCACGTACAAGAGTAGCCTGTAAGATGCACATTCGGAAATTTTCACTGGATTTGGCAATTAAATGGTGGATCACAATCTCCAAGAGTGGTTCCCAAAACATGGCAGGTTGACACAATCACAGAGAATTGAGTAGTGAAAGATAAATGAAGGAATAAGATAAAGTTAACAGAGAAAGAGGAATAAGAACAGAGGAAGAGAAATTTACTTGTGATGAGAGTTGAGAAACTATACAGTGTTATGTTGGAGACTGTGTCAAAGTAGGGTAGTTTGAAAATAGGAGACACTTCAGTTTTTTAAAAGGAGGAAAATAAGACAGTGCAGAAGATAAATTGATAATTTAGGAGAGAGATATTTTTATAAGTGGAACCATGTCTGTACAAATGGACAGGAGAGTGATTTTAAGAGAACAGATGAAGAAGTAAAATGGAAGCAAAAAAAGGCAACTTATTTTTAAGAACTGGAGAGAAATATGGCAGATAGGTGTAAGTATGAATAAGCCTCCTGGTAAGGTGGCAAAGGTTATTCGAAAGGGAGTATATGTGAGTCCTTGAAGTGACCAAAGGCATTTAAAAGTCACCAGTCTATTGCCAGAATGGGATAAAAATGGGATCAAGGAAAAAATTAAAAGATACCTTGAGACAAATAATAATGAAAACTCAAAATGACACAAAATCTATGAGACATAGTATAAGCAGTCCCAAGAGGAAAATTCATAGCAACACAGGCCTACCTCAAAAAAAAAAAAAAAAAAAACAAGAGAAATTTCATATAAAAAATTAAACTTTACATCTAAAGGAACCAGAAAAAAAAAAGCCCAAGTGAGTGGAAGAAAATAAATAATAAATATAAGAGTGGAAATAAATAAAATAGAAACTAAAAAAAAAAAAGAACAATACGAACATCAATAAAATTAAGAGCAGGTTGGTTGAAAAGATAAACAAAATTGATAAACCTTTAACCAGACTCATCAAGAAATAAAGAGAGAAGACCTAAATAAATAAAATCAGAAATAAGAAGTGACAGCTGACACTGCAGAAATACAAAGGATTATAAGAAAATAGTATGAACAATTATATTCCAACAAATTGTACTATCCAGAAGAAATGAGTGCATTCCTAAAAATATACAATCTTCTATGACTGAATCAGGAAGGAACAGAAAATCTGAACTACCTGATTACTAACAAAATCAAATCAGGTATCAGAATCTCCCAACAAAAGTCCATGACTGAATGGTTTCACAGGTGAGTTTTACCAAACATTCAAAGAAGAATTAACACCTATTGCTCTCAAACTATTCCAAAAAATTAAAGAGGATGGAAGGCTCCTAAGATTATTTTACAAAGCCACTGTTACCCTGATTCCAAAACCAAAGATATTACAAAAAAAAAAACATTATAGTCCAAAGTCCCTGATAAACAAATGTAGAAATTCTCAACAAAATATTAGTAAATGTATTTAGCAATACATTAAAAAGATCATACACCATGTTCAAGTGGTGTTTAATTTTAGGATGCAAGATTAGTTCAATATCCACAAAGCAATTAACATAACACATCACATAAACAAAATGAAAGATAAAATCATATGATTGTATCAATAGATGTAGAAAAAGCATGTGATAAAATCCAGCATTTATTTATGATAAAAACTCTCAAAGAAGGAATGGAGGGAAAATTGAAAAGGAAGAAGTAAAATTGTCATCATTTGCAGATTATATGATACTATAGAGAAAACCCTAAAGAGTCCACAAAAAAAAAAAAAAACTATTAGAACTGATAAATGAATTGAATAGCAGAATACAAAATTAATGTTCATAGATCAGAGGCATTTTTATATACCAATAATAAACTGTCAGAAAGAGAAATTAGGAACATAATCAGTGTTAATTCCATCTGTGGAATAAATTTAACCAAGGAGATAAAAGACCTGTACCTGAAACATTATAAGATACTGAAGAAAGAAGTGGAAGAAAATACAAGTAAATGGAATCATACACCACACTCATGGATAAGAAGAATTAAGATTTTTATACTGTTCAGACTACACCTAAAGCAATCCATAGATGCAATGCAATTCCTATCAAAATACCAATAACAGTTTTCAAAGAGAAAAAAGTCCTAGAATTTATATAGAACCATAAGAGACCCCAAGTAGCTGTGGCAATATTGAGAAAGAAGAATGAAGTTGAAGGTAGTTTGATACCAGATATCAAACTATACTTCAAGGCTATGGTAGTCAAAATGGCACAGTACTGGCATAAAAACTGACACATAGATCAATGGAACAGAATAGAGAAATAAACCCATGCCTATATGTTCAATTAATCTATGAAAAGGAGGCAAGAATATACAATGGGGTCAAAATAGTCTATTCAATAAATGGTGTTGAGAAATTGGAACAGATACATTTAAAAAAAAATGTAACTGGACCATCTTCTTATCATATACAAGAATAAACTCAAAATAAATTAGACTTAAATGTAAGACCTGAAACCATAAAACTCCTTGAAGAAAACATAGGCAGTAAACTCTTAGTAATATTTTTTGGCATTGCTCTTAGTAATATTTTTTCTGATATATCTCCTCAGGCAAAGGAAGCAAAACAAAAATTAAATAAATGGAGCTACATAAAACTAAAAAGGTTTTGCACAGCAAAGGAAACCATCAACAAATCAAAAAGACAACCCCTACATGTAAGAAGATATTAAATGATACATTCAATAAGGGGTTAATATCCAAAATTTATAATGAACTTATACAATGCAACACCAAAAAAAAAAATAAAGCCAATTAAAAAGTGGGCAGAGAACCTGACTGGACATTTCTCCAAAGAGGACATATAGATGGCCTATAGATACATAAAAAGATGTTCAATGCCACTAATCAGCGATATGCAAATTAAAACCACAATGAGATATCACCTCACACCTGTCGTGATGGCCATCGTCAATAAATCAACAAATAGTAAGTGTTGGCAAAGATGTGGAGAAAAGGGAACCCTCATGCATTATTGCTAGGATTGCAAATGGGTCCAGCCACTATAGAAAACGGCACAAAGATTCCTCAAAAAATTAAAAATAGAACTAACTTATGATCCAGCTATTACACTTCTGGATATTATTCAAAGAAGTCCAAAACCTAATTTGAAAAACAAATGCACCCCTGTGTTTGTTGCAGCATTATTTATAATAGCCAAGATACGAAAGCAACCTAATTGCCCCTCAATAGATGACTGGATAAAGAAGTAGTACATATATTCAATGAAATATTATTTGGCCATCAAAAAAATAAAATCTTACCATTTGCAACAATATGGATGGACCAAGAGGGTATTGAGCTAAGTGCAGTTAGTCAGTCAAAGGACAAATATAATATGATCTCCTTTATATGTGTATCTAAAGAACTAAATGAACAAACAAAACAGAAACAGAGATAGAGACAAACTGTTTGTTGCTAGATAAGAGGGAGGTTAAAGGATGGGTGAAAAAGGTGATGGGTAGTTACTAAAGAGTCACAGGCATGTAAAGTACAGCATCATAGGGAATATAGTTATTAATATCATAATAACTGTATATCGTGTCAAGTGGGTACTAGAGTAAGTGAGGGGATCACTTTGTAGATTATACACATGTCTAACCACGCTGCTATACATCTGAAACTAGTATAAATAATACTGAATGTCAACTGTAATTAAAATTTTTTTTAATTTTTAAATTTTAAATAATAAGTCAAACACAAAATAATGCTTTGAATGACAAAATTATATTTCTTTGAGATGATAATCATAGTATCTCAGCTACACTAAAGCTAATACATTTAGAAAATGTTTGTGTATAAAAATACAAAATACATCTCATGGATAAAATTAATTTTGTCACTTAAAACTCTACATAGGAACATAACACATGATTTTCTAACTATATCCTTCCCAAAGGGACCTACTTTGATATAAAATAAAAAGTTGGATCATGGTGAGTCATATAGTCTATGCATTATAAGATTGCTCTCACAAAACAATATTCTTTCTGTGGTTCAATACTATATTAGAAAGGAGGACATGTTGTCAGTGCCAAAAAGCACTGAAGTACATGTTAGTGGGGTATGCATGTGTGGAAGAAAGACAACAGGTGGAACAAAGCCATTTTCATTTCTTATTGCAGAGAGATGCCAGCCACCATCTCAGCCATTGCTGCAGAAATAGGTTCTCCTTTAACTCTTGGAAGACCGAACTGAACTTCTTCTCCTTCTTCAATTTCCTTTTCTTTTAGATCAGATACCTGGTTACATCTGATTCTTTAGATTTTTTCCTCTAAGCCCTCTTATAGAGGATGGAGGCTTTCTTGTTTGCCTACAAAGGTTAAATAACTTTGTCTATTAATGCAGAAGACACACATATTAAACTATATGCAATAAAGGGCAATGCAAAAGAGGTTATAATGGTTACTTCTTTGTATAGGCAACTAAAATTTTTAGTTAGTAAAAATACCAGTGCCCCCATCCCTTTACTCGGAATGACTGTTTGATAGGTAGCATCAGTAAACCAAGCTATTTACTGACCTGATTACAATTTTGAGCCCATCAATTATAATGTTATTCTGTTATTCATACAGATTGTGTATGATGGGGAAAATGTTAGTGGCTAATGTAAAACTAATATGCTGGCAGGTTAAATATTCGGTTCTTCAGGGAAACTCCTCCTGTTGTTATGATGGCCTATAACAGTCAACAGTTTAGTTGGGGATTTGAGGATATTCTCCTAACTTAAGAATGATACATTGCTGTTCAAGTCACATACTTAGTCCAAGCCTGAATGCTTGAGGTTTCCTAGAACACAATTTCATACCATTTTCTGTAGCTCCACATACTCTAAAATAGGAATTCATTCATACCAGACACAGCAACAGCTTTCTACAATTCACTATTTTGAAGTAATTGGGTATGAAGCAAGCATCCTGTCCAAGAGTTAATGCCTTATGGCCTTGCCTGCCATGGAGAACTATGAGTCTGGGATATGGTACCCTAACCAACAGGGAATACGTGAACAGACATTTAGCAGAAATAGTGACTTACAACTGCCTGCCTCATTTCCCTGTGCCAGGTGATACCCTCATAAAGTCCATTTAGAAAGGATGCAGCAGCTTGTAAAATATAGAATTTGAGTTCTAAAATGTCTAAAGATGAGCAAATGCCACTTTTTTCTCCTCTGGAGCATTTCTAACCACATTTTGTTGTTACTGTAGCCTCAATGCTGTGTAAGATAAACCTATTTGGAACTCTAAAAATAGTATCTTCCAAGTTTCTTGTCTGCCTTGTGGAGTTCCCAAAGAAAATCTATTAAATGACTTGCAGCTCATTACAACCAATCTTCAAAAATGGTGGGACTGATTTTTTTTTTAATCCTGGAAGATGCCAGATTAACAGTGGGGTCTTTGATTTGGGATTATGACTATGATAAAAGAGAGACTAATGTGGCAGTGAGTCTGTCAGCCTCTGCCTTCCACAAAGCATTGGAAAAAGCACATTTCTCAATTTGAGCTGAGAAGAGTAATGTCTGCATTCAATACCTGGCTACCTTCCTGGAAGACAGACAGACTTGCCAATTGTGATAATCAGGGCAGAGCCAACATCTCTGCCACCTGGGCAGCAATGCCTCTAATGGTTTACCCAAAAACTAGAAGGAAGTCGTCATTCTACAGTGCTTCTTACCTGTCACCATTTATAAAACTGAACAGTTCTATATATCCTATTCTGGGTCTGTTATGTTGTGGAACATTTTAGAAATAAAATATGGGAGTATCAAATAAGGGTAAAAGACCTTGTTTCCTTCTTTATCTCATCTATCAAGTCTTAGACCATTCCTAAAACAGTCAAGTGTCATATTACATCCACTGTTCACTGTTCATTTTTTCACCACTCACAGGAACTAGAAAAGTGTTAATTAGATAGTATGTTCCAAAACAATTATGGCCTGAAACAAAATTTCTTAGAGAATGAGGGAACATTCTATCAGAGTTTATGGGTGATGGCTAATTATTTTTCAGGGATGGTTTTAAGAATGGCCCTGCTACTAACAACATGAGGACTGGATGGGATATTGACTACTAGCAGAAGAAAACAGTACTCTTGAAACATACACTTGAGAAAATCAAGAAATCCCAATTCTAGCAAGTTCAAAAAACTGATATTCTCTTACTGATAGAAATGCAACTTCTCAGAGCATTAAAATGTCTCCAACAGAGCTTCTATCCTAGCTCATCAAGGCTCTACGTTTACACACGCTGGATATGCTGAGCTATGTCTTCAAGCATCTTGGATAGGGCACTTTCTCCCTACTCTTCACCCCACTAGTTTAAAATAAAAAAGGAAAGCAAATAAACGCAATGCCTTCTTCATCCCCTTGACTGGCGATTAAATTTTCCTTCATAGAACATCAGCATCTCATTTACTAATTAATAGTAAACCTTTACCTTTACGAAGTAGACCTCAGAACCTTACCTGAGAACCAGTTTTAAAAGCCAGAGGGCCAGCTGGCACAAGGGTAACTGTTTTGGAAGCATAGATGCCACCGTGTGGGGGAAAATGAGAAATAAACAGAAAGTTAAAGGGCATTTAAGACAGAATTTGAGCATCTCACAAGTAACCCAGGGTCAGCTTTAACTCTCCGACTGACTTGTTGGAGGAATGCTTGGAGCCTCGGTATTATAGTCAGAAACCAGATCTCATTGTTGCTGTATTAAGCTGTGAAACTTGGAGCAAATTATCTAATGTCTTTAAGCTTCATTTTCCTTTTATAGAATGCATGTCAGCTACCTGGCCTTTAATGGGGATTTCAGTAAATGATACCCACTATAGATACACGACTGTGTCAGCATCCCACAGTAGGGACCACAGTAGAGATACTAAGGTGAGAGACATGGACAAAGAGCGATGATGTTGATTATTCATTAGGAATAGCATTAAAAACACATGGAAAAAGAGATTTTTTTCTACAATTTTAAAAACTTTTTGAACAGTTATTAAAATGTTAAATTGTTAAAACATTCTGCGGTCTCAAACAGTCATTATGGCGAGGAAGGTGTTTAGCCCCGGCACGCAGTACAGGGGTATAAAATAGGTTGCTTTGCTCCTTGGCAGATTGACTAAAGTGGAATTAACCATCCCCTCAGTTTAACTAAACTTTAGTTGGGCTTCTTCCTACTGTGGCCCCTGACCTCACTTTTCTTAGAGCACTTACTTTAGAAAACTTGTCATTACAAGTCCTTTCTCTGCTCTTTTGATATGTGGGTAAATAGCCTCCCAGTCTCTTGTCAGTTTCACAGCCCAGGAAATGTCTTTCTCAAAGACCTAGGAATCATTTTTGAAATGTAAACATCAGAGGAGTAGTGTCCCCATCTCCCAGTCTCTGTGAAGGGTAGGAGTCTGACTTCCATGGATGTCAATTAGCAAACACAGGTGGCTGAATCACAGAAAAAAAAAAAATTGCAAACTCAGAAATAACTAAATGTGCTTGACAAATTCCATTGATCAACCTCCTGGCTAACATCCTCCAGTAGTTTTCCTCTAGTTCACCCCCAGGGCTTAAAATCCTATGCCTTTTGTTTCAGGGAAGTATCCAAACTTGCTTTGGGCTCCCTGCCCTACTGCTAGCAATAGTATTGAAATAAAATCAACTTCTGTCTGCTCATCTTGTCTGGTGCCATTTTTTTCTTTAACAAGCACTACTCTCATTTTAGAGCCTCCCTCCCTCTAGTCTAGTAGTTTCCAACACCTCCAAAAGGTAATGAATTGCAGGATGATGAAACTTGCAACAGAGGCAAGATTCAGGGAAGTCTATTTATACTTGCAGCCCTCTAAGGTCTGCTACAGAATATCTATCTATCCTCACATATCTTTCTCTCCTGGCTAACTCAGAGGTAAATTGGTGTAGCAAAGTGTGATGGTAATGGCCTCATATTTGTTCATGCTTTTTGAATGCATGATCCTTTGCAGTGTGACTTTGCCACCTTTCCTATAAACAGATGAAGACTTTTTCTTCAACACTTAGTCTTGAGCTTGATCTTATATTTTGCTTTTGCTGATGGAACATTAGCCGACATATCAAAAGCACAAACTTCAAAAGTGTGCATTGGCGCTTGCCCTTATTTGCTGTTATGTGGACCCCACTGCCTTCAAATAATAAGGAGCCACATGGAAAAATCCCAGCCCTCACAGCTTCTCCAGCTGAGTTTCCAATTACTTGAGTGAAGCTGACCTAGCCCCAGCTAATCTATCACAGCTCAGAACATCCAGCCAGCCTACAGACTCATACTAAATGATAAATAATTATTGTTTTAAGCATCTGAGTTGCACTTCTTTTTAATATAGTAAAGCTAATACTATCAGGATGTTGTATCTATAAGAAAGCATGAATGAGTTCCTAGCCCAGAGAAATGAGAAACTAACTAGAGAAAGAGGGACATCCAAGAAAACATTCCTTCATCATCATGAGTCTCAAACCTGAGATGTTAGCTGGGATTTAAAAGAAGTTTTTTAAAAGACAATGCAGAACCTCATAGAAAATCAAATTCTCTGTAGGACTAAAAATATTTCAGCTTTGAACACTTTTTTCATTCTTATTAGACTTGAAAGCATGCTCGTTGATCTAGCAAGAATAGTTTGCTGATAATTAGGCTGGCAAGGCAGGCTTAGAATTGTTACTAAAAAGGTGGGAGACGGATCCCTATAGGTCACAGAAGCCACTGACCTAACAAGAGAGAAAAGATAAAGAAGCAGGAACTGAAATGCCTCTGTTCCCTAAAATTAAAATGAGATTAAACTTTATAAGAGAAAAATAATTTCCAACCAAAAAGTCACCCTGTTGTGTACTTGATACAAAGAAAAAAGTCTTTACATCAAATTCCTCTCCCAAGGGCCATCACAATACTCATATGTTCCTTTCAAATGGTATTACTTTTCCTCTTCCTCCTTCTTCCATGAGTATAAACAATATGCACTGTCCATGTCTCACTTTAGATACGTAGTTCCTGGAGAGCAGAGTCTGTGTTTAATTCGGGTTTTTATCTCCTGCAGCACAAGGCACCCAAATGGTGCTCAATGAATGTGCTACATAAATAAATGGAAGAGGGCAATTTTATGTAATACTAACACCCAGACTAATATCCAGATGACTCTGTCCCCAAGGCCTAAACAGGAAGCTTGGCCAAAAAAAAAAAAAAAAAATGACCAATTCCTTGGCATGAAAAAAAGTTTATATTGCAAAGAGCTACATAATTCGTGAAAATGTGTCATTTTATTCATGAAGGTACCTGAATTCCACCAGAAATTGACACTTGATACATTTATAACACGTTTTCCTTTGAGTGAAACTCCAGATAGTGTTTGTTACTTGCACCCATTTTTGTTTGGGAGACCAGAAGGCCTGACCAGGGAACAGACTTCATGGAATGCCAAGATGGAGTTCTTTTCCTGATATAGCACACTATAGTCAAACTAGCTGCACCTTGAGGTAAATACTTTGTGGAAGCTCAAACTAATTAAAAACAACTCTTTTTTTGCTTTCAACTGGTTAATATGGTAAGATTGTTTTTACCATGGCAGTTGCTCATATTCCAAAAAGAAAAATACTAAACAACTATCTCTTCCCTTATAAATTATTATTTTATATATTTTTTAAAAAGAATCAAATCAATTTTGTTTCGAAAGGCACATTAAAAGTAAGCACAAAGCACAGGGCACACTTCATAGACGATTATAATTGTTAACAGGTTTTTTTCATCTACCAGAAGAAATCAAATGAAGTCAGCTTGCCTCTGGGGTTTTAAACATCATTACAATTCATCTTAATAATGAAGTTAAAATTAACTGAAAGAAGATAAAATGGGAAAAAAAGTCCCTCTCATCACTAACATGGATTTATTCATAGGAAAATAGATAAAAGTAATATCCATTGGGCATAGTTAAGCAAAAAAATCAAAATAACCACTATATAGGGACCTATGATTGAAGCAGCACCTCAAAGAGTCATTTTGTGTTTATGGAAGCATAAACTAATGCAGAACGCACACACTTTATACCCACATATAAACATATGCTTGGAATACACATATATACTCACAAAAAATAAATGTGATCACCAAGAGATCTTTAAAATTATATTCAAAAATATCACAAGAGATGATGTACTTACCATGAATTCTGTGTCTGATATCGCTTACAACTAACCACAGAAACTCAGTTCTGCATCACGTAAGCTTCCCAAGTTGTTTTCTGGAATCTTTCTGTGGGGAATAAAAAGACTGATGAAAAGGTCAAAAGGGGCATCTCCACTCCACAGGGCCTCAAAATGTCTTCAGAAACTCCTCGCTTTGATTTTCATCCTCCCACCAGAAACAAAGAACAAAACAGGCAGCTTGCTCCTTGGAAATGGACAGGAAAATTTTTTTTTAACCAATTAAATCCTTTTCAGAAAACTAAAGCTGTCACACTGGAGTAATAATGATGGTAACAACAATGAATTTCAGAGCCAAACCACACAGTTGCAGATGCTGTATTTGCTTGGCTATCAGGTGAGAACACTGCTTACTCACTCACACTGCTCTGGTAAAGTTTAGAATTCAGTATGTCTCTTAAAACCAGTAAATTATTTTGTTTGTGACTGAAATTTTTTTTAAATCTGTAAGTTTCCAGAGGAGGTATGCAAAGCTCTAAATTATAGACTGAAACTGTTGATTTTTTTTTTTTTTTTGAGGATGGGAGAGATAATTGGTTTATTAGCTTAATTTTTATTCAGTGTTTTGGAAAAATAAAATATAAAGAAGCAGTGCAAATTAGCAAATAGAGAAAACACAAATTCTCATGGAGTTTTTTTCAAATAAACAATTTTAGAAAGGTTGAGGAGAAAATCAAGAATATCCATTCCTAACAGAGAGATCGTTTGCTTCTCTCTCTCTCTCTCTCTCTCTCTCTTTCTCTCTCTCTCTCTCTCTCTCCCTCTCTCATCATCAACTCTAATTAGAGTTTCCAGCCTTTAGTTCTGATTTCTTTAAACAGTCAGCTTTTTTTTTTTTTATTAGACTAGATGTGGAATGGCAATAAGGTATTAAAAAGTCACAACTAGCACATTATCTATGTTCAGATGTGTTACCATTGGTGACGGGGTTATATGGTTAATTCTAAGTATGGTTTGAAGAAACGCTCAAAAAGTTACCTGCAACCTGTATAATAGATGCACAGAAATTAATGCAGACATAGAAATCTTCCCCCACAAAACATGTATTTATATAATAAAATGAGAGAAGACTTAGGTGAAGAAAGTAACATGAGTAGGTGGGGCTGGACAACTAAGGAAAATATTTAAATAATTTAATAGTGCCGTTTCATTGAAAAGATAAAGAATCCTAGAAACAAGAATATGATATGTGATGGAAGGCTATGTAATCATAGAATTCTAATCAGTACACATAATGGTTTAAATGTCACCCTTTAGAACAAATCAAAAAGGTACTTCATACCACATAATTGGTAACTTCCTAGAATACAATATATTCAGTATATTTACATGTCAGAGGCAGTTTGTGTAGTGGTGAGGTGCATAGGCTCTGAATTCACACTGCTTGGATTCAGACTCCAGTTCTTTTCTTGCTAGCTGTGTGAACTTGCATAAATTTATACTACTTTTTGACAAGTTTCATTTATAAAATGAAGATGATCCTATCAGTGTTCAAGCAGGAGAGAGGAATTATACAATAATTCGAATGGGGGAGAGTTTAAAATAAAGAATTAACTATAGGGGGGATTAGAGTAAGGAGAAATTGGTTAATCAAAAGCATAAGGACACTAAAGCAGCAGTCTCCAACCATTTTGGCACCAGGGATCGTGGCTCCTATGAGAATCTAATGCCTGATGATCTGAGGTAGAGCTGAGGCAGTGATGCTAGCACTGGGGAGTGGCTGCAAATTCAGATAAAATTTTGCTTACTTGCCCTGCTCCTGACCTCCTGCTGTGTGGCCAGTTCCTAACAAGCCACGGACAGGTACTGGTCCATGGCTCGGAGGCTGGGGACCCCTGCTCTGAAGAATACAAAAATAGCAGTTATAACAGTCTTTAGGCTGAAATTGAGCACCCAGGCAGCAGCCACCCCTGAGCTGAGATCTAGACCTCAGAGAGGACACATCCATGGCTCACTGGATGACAGAGAAGCTGCTATGGTCCCTCACTGGTGGAACTTGCTGAAACCTCACCAGCTGCAACTTACCAGAAACTTACCCTCTAGGGTCCCAAGGAAAGCTGTCTATGAGGAGGTGTCTCAGTGAGGACACTCCACTATAAAACTGGCTGAGGGGAGAGCCAGGGGAACCTGAGGGCCACCAGGTGCTGAAGAAGCTGAATGAGTCCTAGGAAACTACCCAGTGAGCACACCAGAATCAAGAAGGGAAATCCCTTTCTCTCACTACACTTTTACAGCACCTTCTACTGATAAACCTTAAAATCATGCCAGCTGGCAAATAAAAACTATTTAAAGGGCCCAGATTCATTTTCATGGTGCAGAAGAGATGGTTAAATTCGGACTTGAGACAATGAATGGATAATGGGCACAGGAATAATAACAGAATCGTTGACAGTATTGAGAATGTCTTCCCTATAAAGCACTTAGTACAGATTCTGTAGCATAGTAAGTATACCTTTCATTCATTCAGCAGTATTTAAAGACACCTACTATGTTTCAGGGACTACACTAAGTACCAGGGATTTGATGCTGAACAAAATCAGCACAGTTTCTTTTTCAGAGAAGTAACATGAGCTGTAAAATTATCTTTTAAAATGGTTCTGATAAACAGCAGATCTATAATGTCTATTAAGTTTGTGTGTGTGTGTGTGTGTGTGTGTGTGTGTGTGTGTGTGTGTGTGTGTGTAATGGTCTGCTGCAACATCATTATGTTCTTTTCCTCAGTTTTTCTACTTCCTGTGCCTGCCTGAATCCCTAGCACTTGGAGATACACATGGAAGATGTAAGATATAGGGGGTTCTTTAGTATAAACTGATTAGATTTTTATCGCACCTTAGAGTTACTATTGCCACTAAGCTCTACTTATCTGGAACATGGAAAAGAAAGGATGGCCGAGTAGCTAACAGGAGACAATACCAGCAGGCCTGCCTTAAGATCATTACGATTGTGTAAAGCTTTAGATATGTGGAGTCTTCATCGTTATTCATTCTTTTCTCTTAAAGGACGGCTTATAGCCCTTGAAGATTAGAGTCAGAAATTTAAAGGACTAAACATTGTTGGGTTCCTTCTCTGTTACACTCATCAAGAAGAGCCAATG
Source organism: Cynopterus sphinx (assembly GCA_030015415.1). Taxonomy (NCBI): domain Eukaryota; kingdom Metazoa; phylum Chordata; class Mammalia; order Chiroptera; family Pteropodidae; genus Cynopterus; species Cynopterus sphinx. The sequence continues at coordinate 65,510,792 of CM057379.1, read as the reverse complement.
CTTTCATAGGCCCTAACATCCTACGGTGGTCTCTTATTAATGTCAGGTGACAGATAATAACAACTAGGTTAGCTAAATTTTTAAATGACATTTTTGTAGGCATTTAGCAACAAATTTTTGAGTTTCTACTATGAAGTGGACATTGTATTAAATATTGGAGTATACATAGTGAGCTCTAGATATACTGATGACTTACACTTTTATATAACCATCACTTTTCAGAGTTCCAAATTCATTTGTATAAATACTGACTTGATATTTAAATATTTGGTAGGAAGTTTAAAAAGATTATTCTTGATTTCTCACACCTGACCCTCAAAACTGACCATCTCCATGTCTTTCTCATTTCAGGAACTGGCATTACGCTTCGTCCATTTGATAATGCTAAAATTTAAGAGTAATCTTTAATTTTTCATTCTTCTCGTCATCCAAAATTTAACTCATCAGCAACTCTTCTTCACCATATCTTCAAAATATATCCTGAGTCCAGCAGTTTCTCCCCACCTCCCTTCTTAACTCTCTAGTCTAGAAGCCATCATTTTTTGGTCATACTACTATTTAATAGTAATCTATTTGTTGGACTTCCACTTCTATTCTTTCCTGTCATAGGTTATTGCCCACATGAAGGCTAAAGTAAGCTTTTCAAAATTACCTCATGCTCCATAGCAGAGAAAACTACTTGTTCAAAAATCTAGGGTTTTTTTTTTTCTTACTTTCAAAGCTAGAGTATATTTTATACTTTCCCTTGCAATTAAGTTTTGACATACAACTCTTTTTAGCTAGTGAAATATGGGTAATATTTGTCCCTGTCAAGTGTAACCCCCAAACACTCACATATGTGATTCCCATGCTCTGTCTCCTTCTGCTAGCTTGATGCAACAAGCATTAAACTTTCTTTCAAATAGAATAATGTTGGGTCTTTGAATTGCTCCTTTGTATATTTTTTTAACTTGTGACAGTAGTTAGAATTGCCTTAATTAGTACATTCTCTAATACAAAATTCTCCAGTGGCTTCCCATTACATTCAGAATTAATTTAAAATTCTTTCCATGCCTTTTGAAGTTCTAATGACCTGGGCATTACACAATCCTATGATTTCATTTCCTCCTCATTCATTTTCCTCTACCCACACTACCCTCTTGCTATGTCTAAAATACTCCCAGCTAATTTCTATCCCAGGAACTTCATGTTTAATTTTCCCTCTGCCTGGAATGCCCTACTTTCAAATATTCATGTCTGCTCAAATTACAATTTCTTAAAGAATCTTACCTCACATCAATGTGGCATTTCCATGCCTATCACTTGCTATCTTACCTTCATAGCTCTTATAACTAACTACCTGTAACTATGTCAATTTTTTATTTGTTTTATACCTTACTATTTATACCTCCTAAAACACCATTGGTTCCAGGAGAACTAAAATATTTTTTTCCCTTTCACTGTTAGCTGAATTTTGGCTAACTATAGTAGTGTCTAAAATCAATATTTGTTGCACTAATGAATAAAAGCAGGCAGGAAGGATGAATGGGGTAAACAGAAAATTCCTTTGTGGTAGGCAATCTCTAAAAAGACCCCCTGCCAGTATTTATAGCCTTGTGTAGTTCCCTCTGCTTGAGCTTCTAACCAGTAGATGCAGTCTCATATAACCAACCAGAATACAGGAATAGCAGTTATAACAAACAGTAGGTTTTATGAGACTGACCTCCCTATTGCTAGCTGATTCTCTCTATTGACTTTCTTGCCTTGCACATTTTGATGAAGCAAGCTGCCATATGGCAAGTAACTATGGGCAGCCACTGGGCCAACAGTCAGCTGGGAACTATTAGCCTTTAGTCCAACAACCCATGAGAAACTGATTCCTGATACAAGAGCTTGATAGTGGATCCTTCCTCACTCAAGCCATCAGATGATGCTTCAGCCCTGGGCAACACCTTGATGGCGGTCTTGTGATATGCTGAGCAGAGAACCCAGTGAAGTCATGCCTAGGTTCCTGACCCACAGATCCAATGGGAGAAGACATGTATGGAATTTTAAATGGCCTAGTTTGTGGTAATCTCTTACTCAGAAACAGGTAACTAATACACCCTTGGAGAGCAACTGATCTGGGTAGGGCAAAAATAAATTTTAAAAAAATCTATTTAAATCTGTTTTTTCTTTGTAAAACCCAATAAGATAATAGAATACTACAATGTGCTGCTTTCTTGAATGCCTGATGTCCTAAAAATAATCTGATATCTAAAAACAGTTTTACTTCCAGATTTTGTAGGGAAAGGATAAGAGTCAATTCTTACTATTCTGGAAGCACAGTGTGGTACCCTTGGAACAAGAACAGTGCTATATTTTCCCTTCATCCACACAGCAGTTATCATCTAGGAACACAAATATTTAGGCTTGTCCTCTGACAAACTGTCGTTTATGGAATGACTGGCTCCACCTCTTTCATTTTTTCTTTGAAATAATACAAAGAAAAACTAGAAAGCCAAAGTACTTTTGTTCTCATTGCTTATATACTTAGTAGATTAGTAAGGAAAATTTAAGGGGTAGACAAATCATGGAAACCTTATATTTATTTCAAATGTGTTAATAAGGCTTGGTCTGGTTGTGCACTTATAAAATGTTTTGTTCCATTTAATTACTTTTGAGAGCTAATAAAAACTCGATTTAAAATGTTTTATTCCTTCTATGTTATAATACTCCAAAGATGAAAATAAATTTCTGTTCTAAAAAGAGAGAATGAAATCAAAACTTGAATTAAATGGGAAAGTAGTGGCAAATTTTCACTCAAATAAATATGTGAGACTAGTTGACAAGGAATCCTGTTCAGATTCTCACTCCTCTAGTAGTGTGTTTTAACACAAAAGCTAATAGCCATTTAGCTAGTGACTAGAGCAGAAATCAAGGGTCTGCAGACTTTAATGCCTTTATCTGTGAGAATGCACTGAAGCCACTAAAATTATCATTGAAGACTTGAAGTTAGTGTCAAATTAGGGGATTTCTCCCCAAGGGGATTAGGCTAGAGAAATAGATAAGTTTAGGCTTAAATGGCCCAATGGCAGAGTGTTGGAAAGTAAAAATAATCTCTGATAACATAAATAGGGATTATCAAAATAGCTATGCCTGCAACAAACTTGTAAGTTCTCATTTCTTGCAATCAAAAGTCCACTGGAGATTTTAAATCATTTTCATTTTGCTATTATCAAGAAAAATAAAGTCTAACACTCATGCCTTTAACTGAACCACCAGACATCTACTTAGGATTAGAAAATATAATGTGACATCAGCACTGTGCAGGAGTAATAGCATTACTTTGGTGCCTAGAGGAAAAAGAATACTACACCAAAAATTTATAAATTACTTTTGATTTTTCTTTTGATATTGAGATCTTTACACAATTGATTGCACATGCAACCAACGGGGAGAAAAACAACTACATGAGTTGTTTTGTTTTGTTTGTTTTTACTTTGCTGCAGAATTCATGTAGGTACAACAGACTTGCCAATAAATTAAACAGAAAAAATTGAACTTTCTCCTTAAGAGAAGAAAAATCATGAACATCAGCCTTTATTCAATCCCAGTCCAGATCCATGGAAATAAAAGAAAGGAAAAGTTAAAAATTAAGGTCTATTTGAATCCATTCTATCTGCAGGGTGAAAAGCAAGGAGAGAAAAAAATATTTCATCTACTAAAAGATTAATATGAGAGCTCTTCTGAGTGATAACCACATTGCTTCCTCTCAGAGCTAATTATGCCTTTGAATCACATTCACAAAGGAAGACACAAAGTAACCTTCAGCAAGTACTTATTTTAATTGCTTAATAGTGAACACTTCTTTTTGAGCTAATTGGGTTTTTTTTTCTGGGAGGTACACAAATCCTTCTGTTCTCAATAGAATGATGAAGATGAACAATGGTATTCTTTCATAAGGTAGATTTGTAATATTATAATTATTGACATCAGGTTGTTTTTATCAAAAGATAATCTGAAATTCAATTTATTTTGATCATTAATTATTCTATGGAGTTTTTGAAGGGCCCAAAGCTTGGAAATCAATCTACAGCTCTGGTCTGTGTCCTCATAAGGAAAGAAAAGAGGTTTTCTGTAACTATTTCTACACACACGCCTATACAGAAAACTGAGAGAATAGGGCTGAGACTGCCTTACCATCCCATCTCAGTGGCCTTCCAAGAGAGCATGTGTACATACAAATACCTCCTGCAGGAGAGACTCGTATCTTCTAACTATCCAGTGGTATACCAAGGTACAAATTATATAAATAGGTTTTTTGGTAGGTTGGTGTTTTCTATTACTGAAATTCTTTATAATTGATGGTACATAATGATAATAAACTATAACCCAAATTTTTGTAGGTATTATTATTCTTTTTAATTCTCTGTAGACAATGCACCTGCACAAGTGCATCAGAGGCAGACCATGTCACCACCACCATCTTGTTATGTCACTTGCTGTACCTACGTGATTCATATCATCATAATAAATTCTCACAGCTTAGGAAATGAAACTCAGAGGATAAGTAACTTTCCTCACAAGGTTACTCCACCAGTTACTCAACTAGCTAAACAAGTTACTCAACTTATCCAACTAGTAACTAGTGGGGCCAGAATTAACACCAATTAAAACCAAGAGCTTCTAATGCCAATGGCCATATGTTAACCACTATTTATGCTGCTCAAGTGAGGAATCTGAGTCTCTCAACTATCACCTCCTTCTTTATTCCTTAAATGTCACATTTCCATTATAGTAGTACTCAGGCTAACAGAAATGACATTTGCCCTCAACTTTCCTTATGATGAGGGAAGTTTTCCTTATAATATATGAATCCTGACGGGAGAAAGAGACATACATGTGATGCAGAGGACATTGGCCTCTTCTCCCCTGCCAAAAACAGGGAACAGAGACAGAAGAATGAGTCTGTATGAATATTTCATATATCACCAATTCAGCTACTCCACATGAAAAGTGCATCTTCCCTTAACTTGAAAAAGGTGTAGACCCCTCACTGCCTAAATATCTCAGTTTACTCTCCCTTCAAATCAACAAAACTTACACATATATATTATGTGTATAAATATACATAATACACATAAATATACATAATGAAAGTACACAGAGAATTTCCTACTTCCTTTATTGTCTATTAATTTCAAAATTAAATTCACTAAAACATTTTCATGGTACAACAAAGCTGAGACCAAATAACTCAAATTTTGAGAAATGTACTTATGAAGACTATATAATTGCTTCATCAGCCTGTAAACTAACCAGAACACTTTAAGCGGGTGGTTTACCCAACAGGGAATGGATATTCTCCCAGCAAACGTTCTGGGAAGGATATGAGAAACAAAGTCCTAAACAGAGGTAAAGAGAAACTAGCTTTTTTTCTCATGGAATGGGGTTAATTTAATTTGAACTGCTGAGTGTTCAAAAGGATATTTTTGAAGATAGGAAATGAGTTCTCTGAGGTCCCTAGCACAGGTCTGTGCAGTAGTTGTAAGTATTACTTCGTTAGAGTTTCATTGAAAGTTACAGGCTTGTCTCTGCTATATTATGGGATATTAATAAGTGCCAAGTCCCTGCATAAGATAAAGCTACAGGGGGATTAAATAACTGGGAAGTCATTTGAAAAGAATAAACCTTAACTATTACCTTTAACCATATACAAAAAAGAACTCCAAAAGGATTACAAGCCCATATATAAAACTAAATCTATAAAACTTCTAGAAGAAAACATAAAGCCTTTGACTTTCAGTTAAAATTTCTTAGCATGAATCATAAAAAAAAAAAACTGAGAAATTGTACTTTATATAAACATTATGTGAGAAATCTCCATACTATTTTCCATAGTGGCTGTACCAATTTACATCCCACCAGTAGTGTGTGAGGGTTCCTTTTCCCCACAACTTCTCTAATACTTGTTATTACTGTCTCATTGAAAATAGCCATTCTAACAGGTATGAGATAGTTAAAAATATGACCCAGCAATCTCTCTTCTGGGTCTCTATCCAAAAAATTTGAGAACATTTATTTATAAAGATATATGTAGCTTGATGTTCAAAGCAGCATTATTCACAGTGGCAAAGGCTTGGAAACAACTGAAGTGTCCTTCGATAGATGATTGGATAAAGAAGTTGTGGTACATATTTACAAAACAATATTATTCAAACATAAAATGAAATACTGCCATTTTCAACAACATGGAAAGAAATTATCCTGAAATTATCATGCCAAGCAAAATAAGTCAGGCATAAAAAGTGGAGAATGATATAATTTCACTCATATGTGGAATATGAAACTGAAAGCAACAAATGAACATGGGAAACAAGCAGATACTCATGGACATGAACAATATTTTAGTGGTTATTAAAGGGAAAAAGGGGTGGGGTGGTAGATAAGGTTAGGGGGGATCAAATACATGGTGATGGAAGGAAATTTATTTTGGTTGGTGAACACACAATGTGTCACATACATGTGACATATTATTGGATTGTACACTTGAAACCTTTATGATTTTATTGACCAATATTACCCCAATAAATTTAATAAAACTAAAAATAATTAAAAGTCACTCTTCAGATGATAATGTTAAGAAAATGAAAATATGAGCTATAATTGGGAAAAATATTTACAAAATATGTAACCAGTAGACTTGTACCCAGAATGTACAAAAAAGTCTGAAACAATAAGAAAACAAACAACCCAATTAAAAAACAAATAAAATACTTGAACAGACATTTTACTGATGAATTGAACACAGGATCATGAAAAGATGATTTAAAATCATTAAGCATTAAGGAGATGCAAAGTAAAGCCACAGTGAGATCCCACTGGAAAGGCTAAAACCAAAAAGGAGTGACAATACCAAGTTCTTGCAAGGATTTGAAGCAATTGAAAAATCTCATAAATTGCTGGTAGGAATGCAAAAATAATACAGCTATTTGGAAACAGTTTGTCAATTTCTTAAAAATTTACAGATATGCTAATTAAATGACCTAGTAATCCTACTCATAGGTATTTACCCTAGGTACATAATTATTTTTGTCCTTACAAAGACCCAGATGCAAAATCATACAGGTTTGTTGCAGTTTTATTCATAATTGCCAAAAACTGTAGACAATTTCAATATTTATCAACTGGTAAATGGATAATCAAAATCCATAAAATAAGATACTACTTTACAACAAAAAGAAATGAAATCCTGATACATGTATAAACCCCAAAAGCATTACACTAAGTGAAGGAATTAAAGCATGCTATATAATTCTGTTTATATGACATTCAAAAAAGGCAACATTTTGAAACAAAAAACAGCTTTGGGGTCACCAAGAACTGGGAATGAAGAGAAAGATTTACTATATAGGGGCAGGAGCGTACTTTCTGGAGTAACAGAAATGATTTATATCTTGATTGCAGTTGTCATTACATAACTGTGTATTTGGAAAAAATTGTTATCAAATTGTATACTCAGAAGAGGTGATTTATGTGTCTAAATTATACCTCAATAAAACTGACTTTTTTAAAAAGGCAAACCTAAAGAAAAAAATACATGTCTATCATTTATTTTCTTGTGCAAATTATTTAACCTCTCTGAGCCCCATCTCCTTGTCTCTAAGGCTGATAATACTTATACTGAGGAATTCTTCACGATAATATATGTAACACTGATAAACTGCTGAGTTTTAGTGTGTGTATGACTGGGGAGCCCATATAAGTGAATGTGAACTCTTGGAGCCACATTTTCAAGACTTTAAAAAAGGATCATGTAACATTTCTCCATTAATTTAACAGCTTGATTAATTAACAACTTTCTCACTGAGTTTAACAATGTCAGGTAATAATACAGCCCATTAACAATGATTTCAGCTTTGCAGAATAACATGTTTTTGTACATACCTTTAGGGTAAAACTCATGAAAATGGTATAATTATTGAGAATTTTACCATTCCCAACAACTCCATTCCCCAAAAAATCCAACTTTGAGATTCTGAAGACACTTTAAATTTAGATTTGTTGGAATATAAATTTGGACAATATTTGGTATATCAACTCCCAATGGGAATTGTAAATATCCTTTTGAACACACCACTTTCCAGGATGGTCTCAGTGATAACTCCCACTTATATTATAAATAATGTTAGTACAAAAAAAATAACCAGACTCAAAACTACAAATTATCTACATTTATTTTGAAAGAAGCTTTGACATTTCCAGTTACAAACACATTCAGTGATGCACTTCTGCCCTTTGCTCGGAAAAGATATTACCAGACATGTATCCCACAGATAACAAATACATATTTCATTTCACTTCTAATCTGATCTTTATTTAAATTTCCCTTTCTTTAATTCACTTGAAGAATTTGGAGGTAAACCTACAAATGGTACCCTACCTTTCCTTCTCTCCTTCTCCCCTTTCTACAAACATTATTGTATTTCAGACAAAGGTAATACAAAGACAAATAAGATACTCTATGATCTATACTGCTATAAAATTTTTACTAATCTACCAACTGTAAACCACTTGAGTTCTCTTAGCATCCTGGAACCTGATTGATTTTAGTTTCTAATGAGTAAACTAATTCTCTCAAAATCAAAAATAGCTTTGCCACAGATCTTTGCCTGTTCTTACAACTGGAACAAAGGGTGAACACTCCTCCACTATCTTCTTTCTCTCTATGTCTCCCAGACCACTCCTTTCTCATCCACTCCACCCACGGACTTCCATGGCCAGGTTGGCAAGGTGATGATTGTACAGGGATCCCAAACTACTAAAAAAATGCCATCCTGTCTCCCAGAATTTCCAGAGCAGTTTTTGTGCTGAGATTCATTTTATAATTAAATCTCAAAAATGAAGATTGGGGATCAGGTGCAAGGCATAGAAAACTAGCATTGACACAGAATGAAGCTCACACTACCTGGGTCCTATTTTGGTGCCTCTCTACTTAGTCCTAGAACATTTATGGGGATTTGCCATTTTAGAGATACAATAATGAGAAAAATAGCCTCTAATTTCTTAGTAACTATAAAATCATAAATAACTATTATATAAGTATCTCAACTGATTTTTCCTGAATTTTCAACTTGATTTCATTTCAGGGTCAGCACCAAGGGTCATGTTATATGCAGAAAATATCCATGAACTGAATTTATTACCTCTTGGGCTCTCAACAGACTTACTACTCCTGTATCAGAATTTCAATTGTGTGAACGAACATAAGGGCTACGTATTTTTTCTGGTTAGGTAGCTGGCAATTAACACTAATAATATGTGAGTTGGGGCATATTCTTAAATTCTTCCACTAGATTGATACCTACCTTAAGGAAAAAAAGCATTAATGTTATTTACTTACTTACTTAGGCTTAAAAAACAGATATTTATTTTCTCACAGTTCTTTAGAATATAAGTCCGAGATCAAGGTGTCGGCAGGGATGGGTCCTTCCAAGGCTTCTCTCCTTGGCTTACAGTTGGCCATCTTTTCCCTGTGTCTTTACATGGTCTTTCCTATATGTGCATCTGTGTCCTGATCGCCTCTTCTTTTTTTTATTGAGGTACAACTGACATATATTATTATAGTAGTCTCAGGTACACAACATTAACATGTGTATATATTGCAACATCCATCATAACAGTTACAACATTTTTTTCTTGTGATGAGGACTTTTAGAAATACTCTCCTAACAACTTGCAAATATGCAATACAGTATCATTAATTATAGTCACTAGGCCGTACGTTATATCACCATGACTTATTTATCTTATAACTGAAAGTTTGTACCTTTTGACCACCTCTACCTGTTTTACCCATACTTCATGGCCCACCTCTGGCAACCACCAACATATTCTCTGTGTCTATGAGTATGGGTTTTATTTGTTTGTTTTTTGTTTTAGATTCCACATATAAATGAGATCATACAGTATTTATCTTTCCCTGTCTAATTTATTTCACTTATTATAATGCCCTCAAGGTCCATCCATGTTGTCTCAAATGGCATTTTTTTCCTATGGCTAAATAATATTTTAGTGTGTGTGTGTATGTGTGTGTGTGTGTGTGTGTGTGTGTGTGTGTGTGTGTGTGTGTGTACCACATCTTGTTTATCCATTCATTCATACAGAAACACTTAGGTTGTTTCCATACCTTGGCTATCGTAAATAATGCTGCAATGAACATGAGGTGTGTCTATATCTTTTCAAGTTAGTGTTTTCATCTCTTTCAGTTATATACCCAGAAGTAGAATTGCTGGATTGTATAATAGTTCTATTTTTTCTTTTCTTAGGAATCTTCATACTATTCCACACTGGCTGCATGAATTTACATTTCCACCAATGGTATAGAAGAGTTCCCTTTTCTTCCCATCCTCACCAGCATTTGTTGTCTCTTGTATTTTTTGATAACAGTCATTTAATAGGTGTGAATTGATATTTCATTGTGGTTTTGATTTGCATTTCTCTGATGACTACTGATGCCAAGCATCTCTTCATGTACCTGTTGGTCACTTGTGTGTCTTTAAAAAAAATCTCTATTCAGGTTCTTAGCCCAATTTTTAATCAGCCTGTTTGGGGTTTATTTATTTTTTGCTATTCAGTTGTATAAGTTTCTTAAATATTTTGGATATTAACCCCCTTATCTGACATATGGTTTGCAATTATGTGTTAACTAACTTTATTGTGTTAATCATTTCTTTCTACATATATACATATATCAAATCATCACATTATACAACTTAAAACTTACATAATCTGTCAATTGTATCTCAATAAAGCTGGATAAAAAAAGAAAGAAAATAGAAATACAGAACAAGCAGGCCAAATAGAATGCCCTTTTAAAGTGGTAGATTTCAATTGAAATATATAAGCAATTATATCACATATAAATTGACTGAGTGCTTCACTTATAAGAAAAATATGATAATAAAAAAATATTAGACTAGATAAAAAAATTACAACCCCATGCTATTGTAAAAGATATCTAAAACATAAAGATACCGAAATTTTGAAAAGAAAAAAATAAACCCTACAAATACCAACCAAAAGAAAAACTGACATAGCTAGATTACTATCAGAGAAATTAAACTACTAAGAGAAAGCACTATTAGGGAAACGAAAAGATTTCAAAAAGATAAATTCAATTCATCAAGAAAATGTTGATATCTATCTAAAAATATGCCCTTAAAATATGCAAAGCATGAATCAGCAGAACTAATCAAATATGATCTAAATAAATATAGAGAAAAAATACTTCATAAATTGGAACATTCAGTATTGTAAAGCTGCTGATTTTTTCCCAAATGAATTTAAAGAATTACTGCACTAATAAACAAAATCCCAACAAGTATTTTCTGGAACGTCACAAGTAGATTTTAGTTTTATGTGGAAATGCAACCATTACTATAAATAATGAATTTTATTTTTATTTTTCTCAATCCCATCTTTTATTTATGAATTATGTATTAATTTACTAGCTTTAACCTGCAGAATAATATTAACTAGGAGGAGCTCTATCAATATCAATATAATTGATGCATTTTAGAGTACTTTTAACAGAGTTCTTCTAGTCATTATTTTATATTTTTCCATAATGAATACATAACATTTTTTCAGAAGCATTTTCTGCATCTGTTTAGATTAATATATGAGTTTTCTTTACTCTGGTACTGTGATGAATTACATTCCTTGGCTTTCATATATTATACCAATCTTGCATTCCTAAAATAAAGCCATCTTAGTCATAACATACTAACATTTTTATGTATCCTGGATATGATTTGATAACATGTTGTTTAAAACTTTTGCGTTTATGTTTACGGGTGAGATTGACCTGTAAGTTTCCTTTTAATGTCCCTGTCAGGCGTTGATACCAAGATTTGCTAGTTTTATAAGCTGGGTTGACAAACTGAGTTGTCTTCTCCCATTAGATTGTTTCTGAGTTTTGTTTCTTTTCCCTTTTTTTTTTCTTTGGAGATTGGTGTTGTTTCTTAAATATTTAGTAGAAGAAATGTATGTTAAAATCTCCCTCTATGAATATAATTTGTCGATTTTTCCTTTTAGTTTTGTCAATATTTGCTTTCTACAGTTTACACATATAGAATTATTATACTCTCCTGGTAAAATTAATATTACTATCCCAACCTGTCTGTAATAATGTATCTTGTCTTTGTGTAATATTAATCTAGCAAGACCAGCTTTCTTGTTTGCATTTATATTATATGTCTCTTTCTACTCTTTTTACTTCCACCTTTCCATAGCTTAAATTTTACGTACATCACTTATAAGCAGCATGTAGTGGTTGTGTTATAACCTAGTTTTCTGGTGGGATCTGAGAGTTGGTTTACATTTAATGTTATGGCTTATGTATTTGCAATTAAATCTAAATATTAAGTGTTTTCTATTTGTCTTGCCTCCACTGTGTTCCTTTTTCTCTCCTTTCTTGCCTAATTTTGGAATGATTGTTTTAGTATTCCACTTTACTCTCTATTAACTCAGAAGTTGTAAACTCTTGTACTATCCTGTCAGTGAGTCACTAGATTAAAACAAGGCTCCTGTTCTTATCAAAGTCTAACGTTCCCTGTTATTCATACTCTTTTCCAAGAAACTCAGGAACTTTAGAGTGGTAACTCTACTTCTTCCCCTTTTGACTTACATGGTATGTTTTCACATATTTTAAGTCTCAAACTATTTTAAGTGCCATTTGGCTTAATTTTATTGTTTTTATGGTAATATCATTGGGTTACCCCGCATAGCTACCAGTTTTTGTCTCATCATTCTTTCCTGAATCTCTGAAGTTTCATTTGAAATCAAGTTAGTTAGATTTTTTAATTCCTAAAAAATATGCTATAGCAGAAGCTGATTTGCTGTAGAGGTACTGAAATTTAAGTTTCAAAAACCTTTACTGATGAGGGCTCCTTTCAGTGTGTCCACATGATTATATGCTTTTATAAAATTTGTACAATAGCATATTTTAGCTAAATGAGTTAAGGCCACTATCTCTTTGCAGTCATGTTTTCTCCCCATTCAAGCACTATTGAAACAAACAGTGCTTGATTGGATACAAACTAAGAAAGCTGAGTTGCATATACACTTAGTTTAAATTCAGTAGAAAGTTTTTTGTGATTCATTTTCACTTCTGTGTATAGCTAAATAATTTCTGTACATCTTGGAATATTCCTAGTATCTGTTGTGCTAATTCACCTGGCATTGTGACACGAAGATGGAGAACCAGAGCTGTGATGCAGCAATAATATATCCTGTGGTGCTTAGCTTTGAGAGCATGTGGTAGTGGAAAAAAATACAAGAAAGAAAAAGAAAAGACTATAATGAACAAAGGCAGTAGCTTGTAGGTGAGACATTCTTTGAGTCATCTGACGTGTAAAATCATAAATAAATGAATAGGTTATAAATGGTTCTTAATAAAAATAAACAAATTTTTAATAAGAATATATTCAATAATGGAGTAGTATAAATGCACTATATATATTAATTTTATTTTTAGTGGGAATTGTGTGAAATATAATGTATCAGAATTCCTGTATTTAAGAAGTATGCAGTAGTACTCCAAACATCAAGTTTATTTGTATGTAATGTTTTATCTCAAAAGAATCATGTTTTAGAGTTTTTCATACATATTTTCCTGATACTAGCTAGTGGTCCAAATAAAACAGTAGGTAAAATCGGCCCAAAAAAGTGACACAAAAATATTTAAAGGAAGGGTTGTAAATATGTTTAGTAGTTATTTAATTAAAAGATATAATTTGGATTTGGAGGTATTTATAGAGCTTTTTGATTTCTTAAAAGCATTTCTTTGTTTTAAATTTTTTTATTCTAATAAATATTTACTTTTTAACCTAACTTTGTACTCATGATTTGAATTCTTTCTTTTAAAGAGGGACTCCAAGTTAATGAGTTCCAGGTTCCACAAGCCCTTCAATGGTTTAGTCAGTGTTAAAAAAAAAAATAACAACAATAAATTTAAAAACTATTGTTTTTTTTAATACAATTGTTTTTAATTCTTTTGCATTTCTGAAGATTTGCCAATTTTTATACTACAAGCTTTGAATTTTTCTAAATCTTTGAAGATATGGCTCTTTCTTCAGTTTTTAATCTTTCTGTTAAAGTCCACTGATATTCTGACTGTTGCACATTTTTACATAAACTATTCTTTTTTTCTGGCGGCTTTTAGTCTTTTGTATTTTTCATTAGTTTCAGCAGTTTTACTATGCTATATTCTACTTATTGTTCATAATGTCTTGAATTTGTGGCTTAGTGTCTTACATTCCTTATAGAAAATGACAAACAATTCTTTCTTTGCTGTTGCTCATGTCCCTATTGCTATTCTTTCCTTCTAGATTCCTAGAAATGTAAGGCTTTATTAGAATTTTATACACCCCTAGTCCTCTTCCATTGTCTATATTTTCCCTCTTTTTGCATGCTTCATTCTGCATATTTCTTTCTGAAATGCATTTCAATTCATTATTGTTCATTAAATTTTGACTATTTAATCATCCATTAAATTTATAAACTTAGATATCATATTTTTCTGTTACAGTTATGTAATTTATTACTTTTTATTATTTCTAGTCCTCTTTCAAAACTCTCATTACTTATTTCCTTGAACATAGTGAATAGAGTTATTTTAAAGTTTATGTCTAATTTTTCCATTATTTATATCACCTATGGTTCTATGTACCACCTAGCTATAATATGTTATTTCTCTTGGATTTTGGCCAGATTTTCTTCTTTTGTATTTTAGGTATTTCAGCCATTCTATATAAAAAGAATAAGAACGATTTGAGACCTAAGGTTATGTTATTTTCTTTCATGAAGGAATTGATCTTTGTCCTGGTATAACACTAAGAGCACAACACTTTAACTCTTTCAAAGAATAGAAGAATTCAAAGCAAGTCTTCCCCCTTGAGAAGATAGGACCATTTCCAGTTCACTCTTACCCTTGAGGTACAAACTTTCAGAGTTCTAACCTATTAAGCTGATCAAGGTCTCACCATGTTGGAAAGCCTTGAAGTCCAATTTTGTAATGCAAGACTCATGAGCCTCTCAAAACTCTGACTAACTGAAAAAGAAATACACTGAGGAAATAAAAAAGTAAAAGTGCCCCTACTCAAGACTACAAGGTTAGCTACACAGAAAATCCCAAGGAACCTAGCAAGTTCCTAGACTACTGCATTCAATGAAATCACAGGGTAAAAGGTCAACACACACAAATTGATGCTACTACAATATACTAGTACTGTACAATTGAAAACAAATTAAAAATATCATTTATAGGTGCAACAAAATTAAATATCAATACTATAAATCTAACAAAACATGGACAGGAGCTCTATATTGAAATCTTAAAAATGCTAATAAAAGTAATAAAAGACAACATAAATCAATAGAGGTCTCTAACCATAATCATGGATTAGAAGATTCAACATAATAATGATGTTAGTTATCCCAAAATATATCTATATATTTAATAAATTACTAATCAAAAGCTTAAAATAATATTTTGTAGATATGAACAAAATGATTCTAAAATTTGTATGAAAGAGCAAATAAACTAGAATAGTTAAAACAGCAATGAAAAAGAAAACAGTTGGAGAAAGTAAATGTAAACCTTACCAAAGACAATGTGATATTAGTGAAGAGACAGCACACAAATCAATGGAACAGAAGAGAAAGTTCATAAATATTTCTACACAAATGTGCCAACTTTACTTTTGACAAAGTTATTAAAAATACAATAAGTATAGCCTTTTCAACAAATAGTACTGGAGCAATTGTAAATCAATGCACAGAAAAAAATATAAACTTTGACTTAAACTTCTCCTCTTATACAGAAAATAATTCTAAATAGATCATAGCATGGTCATGGACAATAGACTAACAGTTACCAGAGGGTAGGGAGGGGGAGAAAGGGGAAGGGTAGATAGAGTAAAGAGGGTCAAATATGTGGTGACAGAAAAAAATCTAACTGTGGGAGGAGAACACACAATGTAAACATATATATGCCTTACTGTTAAAGTGTATAGCTGAAACTTATTGTATTTCATTAACGAATGTAACCATAAAAAATTAATTAATTAAAAATAAATAAATAAATAAATAGATTATAGATCTTAATGTAAACATAAAATTATAAAACATTTAAAAGAAAACATAGGAAACATATTTATGAGCTAGAGTTTGGTGAAGAGCCCGTAAACATACTAAATCATCACCTATAAGAGAAAACATCTAAAAATGAGACTTCGTAAACATTAAGAATTTTGCTCTGTGATAGGCACGTTAAAAGAGTAAAAAGACAAACCACAGACTGAGAGAAAACATATGAAGTCTCGTAAAAGACAAAAGACTTGTAACTGAAACATATAAAGAACTCTCCCTGCCTTTCCTAAGGTGGCATAAATAAAGGAGAAAGAACAAGAATAGCATTATTTTGCCTCCCTCCTCACAGAGAAAAACATCAGAAGTTGAGAAGCATTTGCTACTAACATTGACTAGTTTTTTGTTCTCCTAAGCATTGATCATAGTCACTAAGCCTGTGGTCAACCAGCTCTTCCCTTTCAGGGGAGAAAAACAAGTGATTAAGGCAGAACCCTGCTCCCACATTCACAAGGCCACTGTCCTAAGACCACCTTTGCTCTTTTGTATATTATCCTGGGACAACTTGTAGACTAGATTTGAATCCAGTATATTATGAAAATGGCCAGAAAGGAGCACTAATTAAATAAATTCCACTCTGTACTCAAGGATGAAAATAAAACTCAATCTTTTTTCTGTATTGGTTCTCAAGTACATCTAGCAACATTACCCAAAATAGCACATCATAAATCCTGCAACAAGATTAAATGACAACATGAAGGTACTCCAATAATAAAATGCCAAAATAGAGATGCATCAAAATGGAATATATAAACCCAGTCCTATTATCAAATTCCCAAATAGAAAAGTTCAGAGATTAAATTTCCTTGCAAGTTAAAGTCTAAAAACATTCATGTCCAAAGAAATTAAACTTTTAAATCATATTTTCTTGCTCTTGAGAGTTAAAAGCCCAGAGTTTCAAAGAGCCTTCTCCAAGCTTTTCATTCTGCTCAGTCTCAGTCAGAGGCATTCTCAGTACCTAGGTGCAACTCCATATTCCCTGTATACTCCAGGCAAATTCACATGCTCAAAATGGCACAGAGTTTGCCAGACCATAGAGGGTTAGATGAATTTAAAAAAAAAAAAAAAAAAAGATGGTGGAGAAGGATGTTGTTCACTTGTGAACATAAACTCAATTGAGAAAAAAATTTTGCATCAGGAAGCTAATATGGTCAATGTGTATTTACCATTGCCTGAGGGAGAGGAGGGTGTCTGTCTATGCATATTGCCTCATCACCAAAGGAGTGCCATTTAAGATATACTTGCCTTCTACACATTTTAGAAATTTGCAGGTGTGGCCCAAGATCTGCACATGCGGTGAAACAAAAGCATCTTTACTATATAGCACAGAACAGAAATGCCAACTCACGGGCACACTCCGGGGAACACAAGGGTTTCAGAAACATAGTGCTTGTCTTAGGCTAGGTTTCTTCAGTTAAGAGAAAATCAAGTCGGTGGGAGGTACAGTGGGGTCCAGGTACACAAAAAGTCCCTAAGCCTGAGAACAGACTTATTTACAATAAAACCTAAATTTCTTCCCTTTTTGAAACCACATCTTTTAAGATGTACAACGTTTCCTAAACTTCTCTCCAAACCACTTTCTCCAAGATGAAGCTTCGATAGGACAAGCAGATTTGCTCTTGGTTAATATTTACTTTGTTTGTGTCAGACTTGTGGTTATTCTAGTATCAATAACATAGGAAAGGGGCCTGTAATGAAAGCAGCCAGAATGAGGCCTGCACTGCTCAGTCCTAGTGACTCCCTGCGTATCTTCGACCAGACCCCACCTGGGTCACAAAAGTACACACTCGGTAGTGTGCAGTTTCACTTCCTTAACTGCTCTGCTCTTTTACATGCTGTCTTCGGAACCTATGCATGTTCTTTTGAATTTGCTATCTTATTACATTCAATTCCTCCTAATGAATTTAATACATTTTTCTGCTCCATAATATCACATTTTCTTTCTGATTAAAACTAATATTACCAAGTAAAAAGAAATAAGGGTTAAAAGTCAAGAGAAACCATCCTTTTTAGCAAAAATATTACTGGTTTTAATTATATCTGTAATTTTTATAATACTAAATTATATACACATTGCCTATTTGTATTACTATGTTACATGTATGTGGAATATATGTTATTTACCATTTTTCTTCTAATTAAAAAAAGTTGATAACTAACTTTTTTTACAAAATTGTATTCATTTCTGTGTCAAACTGTAATGGTCCAATTAAAGAAAGCCGGAGCTTCTTGTGGCAAACATTTTGACCTATTTTTATAAGTCCTACAATGTATTATTCTAATGTATTTTTTATAAAAATAGAATTCCAGTTATCCTAATAATCAAAAGGTTTTGTTTTCTATACCTCCTTACAAAGGTCTCATATGTATGTAAGTTTTCTTAAGACTTGGAAAAACTAGAAGCTAATGTATAATTGTTCCCATTTTATAAATGATTAGACAGATTTAGGGGTAGATTTTCCACACTCCAAATATTTAATATGACAAACCTTGGATTTAAAAGGAAGTCTGATGGCTCTTAGTTTTTGCTTTTTTCTGCAACACACACTAAGGCTTTAAAAATTTTAGGGAATCACAATTATCAGTGTATTATTCAACTAATGTCTCAATAATGCTGTATAACAAATCACACTAATGCTAAAGCAAGATTTCTCAACTTCAACATGACATTTGTGCTATACAGTTCTTTGTTGTAGAGCCTGTTCTCTTCATGGTAAGATGTTCAGCAGCATCTAAGGCTTCTACTCACTAGAACCTGCTGTGGTAGACAGAATAAAGCTGCCCAAGCATGACCACATCCTAATGTCCAGAACCCATAAATATGGTACCTTACATGGCAAAAAGGACTTTGCAGATATGACAAAGATGACGAGGATCTTATGTCATTTAAAAGATTCCATCATAACAGAATTGAGGAAGAGATTCTCCTGCTGGCTTTGAAAAGTAAATAGCTATATTTTGAGCTGCCTATGAAGTGGGTTGCATGATAAGGAACTATGTGAGACCTCTAGGACCTGAGGTCATTTCCAGGATGACAGCCAATAATAAGCCAATAACAAGTTTGGAAGCAGATTCTTCCCTAGCGCTGCCTCCGGATGAGAACACAGCCTGACAGCAGTTGGCAGCTTCGGTGAGACATCAGAGAATCAAGATAAGCAATGCCCACAGCCTTGACCCATGCAAACTGTGAGAAAATAAATGTGTGTTGTTTTAAGTCAGTAAGTTTGTGGTAATTTGTTATGCAACATTGAAAGCTAATGCACCATGACAGTGACTAAGACATGCCTTAAGGCTATGAATGGTGGTTCTGGCAGGGAAAGCAAATCAGTATCCAGAGTAAGTGTGTATTCCAATGAGAATAATGTGCTATCCCTTCCACAATGGAAATTGTACTGTTTGATCAGCTGACAGCTTCTCCTGGAGAACAGCGCTACACACTGGGGGCTCAGTGTCACTTGCTGTTGACAGGTTGGACACTCAACAGTGGCTGTAGCCAAATCAGCTTTGGTGAGTGGAAATTGTTGAGTCAAAGGATAATCTCTAATCCTAATGTGATGGACACTTTATGAGCCCACAAGAAAGAGGTCTGACAGATATCTTTAGGATAAATCTTGTAGCTTTAATTTTTTAAAAAAAAAATGTTGTTACTTCTCATTGTTTCTTTTCTTCAGAAATAGAGCATGGACCTAGTTTTAATTTATTTGAGGTCTGTCATGTGGTTTCTTTCATATGTCAGCTAGTGGATCTGTAAGGTCCCCCTCAAAGCCTTACTCACATGGCTGGCAAGTTTGAGTACTGGCTCTGAACCTTAGTACCCACAGTATTTGGAGATAGTTGTTTAAATTCTGTGAGCTTGCCTTCTTGGCTATAAACTGAAGATAATAATATTTATTTGTAAGGTTGATTTGAGAACCAGTGATCACAAGTCAAAGCACCTGCCAAAGATTATGCTCAAAGAAAGGACACTGTTCTTATGACATAGGAGAAAAATGGAAGAAAATGTCGGGAGCGTAACTATAGGAATTTGCTTTGGGGGAAGAAAACAATTTAAAAGAACAAACTCAAACAATTATAAGAATGGGCCTCAAACATAAGAGCCCTTACGGAAACAGAAAACAGTCTCCCCCATCCCTTATCTCCTCACAGTCCTTCCAGCCCCATTTCCTTTCTACCACGACACAGCATAATAGTCCATACTTCCTGAGGCATCAGTCCCTCTCCTTCCCCAAAGATAAACCAGAGATTTTTAAATAACAGTTTGCTATACCTCACTTACTACTAGTTATGTTTCTGGTAAGTCATACCCACTCCATATGTAACTTACTGTTCCAGTCAAATCAATACACCTGTTGTCCCTTGTACCTTCCCATCTCCATCCTTTGGCTGATGCTGTACTTCCACCTCACCTCACTTCATTTTTGCTAGAAAATCTATACTTGTTTCAAGGTCCATGTCAAATTTTACTTCATCTTTAGACTTTTCCCTGACAGATTTTCTTTTCCTTGGAAATCTGTTAGTGTATTATGCCTTCATCAGTCTAAATCTTATATTCCAATAGTCTAGAAGCTACCTGAGGTGGTGACTATGTCTTTCTATTCTCCATAGTATCTAGCACAGCTTGTTCTTCCTAATATATGTATAAAAACTTACGTTGAGTTTTAGCCTTTACTTCAAGAATTAATTCACATTTTTGCAATAAACTGATATTCATCATCAATGTGAAAATCACAACAATGCTAAATATTTCTATTCCTGTGAAAAGTAAACACTGAGAAAAAGACTTCATTTCTCTCTCTCCCTCTTTCTTCTCTTTGAAACATTTGTTTTCTCTTTTTCTGTTAGAATCAAAAACACACATTTAGTTTCTTGACATTTTAACGCCTAAGGCATTGTAATAGAATCACAACAGTCTTGGAAGGAACTTTAAATGGTAAAGTAAGCCACTCTCTTATTTCTCAATAAGACTGTAATTAACCCCTCTTAGAAAAATGTGTGTGCGTCTTTCTGTGTGTGTATGTGCATTCTCCCAAGAATTTGCTTTAGAAAAGAACTGGATTAGCATGAAAGGTAGTGTAGGAAAGCTCAGTCTCTCATCTCTGATTAACTCCCTCCTGTTTCAGCAGTTTCTGTCTTTGCAATGATCTTCTCTGTGATGCCTTTTGACATTCTCAAGGAGAACATAACTGTTATATTTTCTAATAATTCTGATTGTTGTTTTCCCCTGGAATTTAGAGAAAATAGAATTCTCTTTGTATTCTTTAAAACAGTTTCATGTACCAGCACATTTGTCACCTAATCAGCATCAACTATTATGCAGTAGAAACTTCATTTAGGGTGAAGTCACTTCATAGAACAGCCACTGAGGTAAAACCAAATATTAGAATGTGAGGACCCTAGGGCTTGAAGAGATCTTCTAATTCATTCCTCTGACTTCAGGTATAAACACACAATCCATCACAAGGGAGACTCTCCTATGTTTCAAGATTTAAGGGAGAAAAAAAATCCAATCTCCTTTGCTGGCTGATTTCTAATTTCATTGGGCTATATACTACAAATCATTATGTGTTTTCTGGGGTGATTGTGGTGATGTGGTTTAGTTTAGTTTAGTTAAGTTAGGCTTTTGGGGTTCCTTGACAATCTTTTATTAAAATAAGTATCTAATTATCATTCAGCATTCATATCTTAACTCCGTTTCTTGGTACCCACTCAGACATTGTGCGTGTACACTCTAATTATTTGGCTAATGCCTTTTTATCTGTCTCTGTGTTGTCCTCAGCCCTCTTTGGGTACTATCAGAATAGTATAGATGATCCTAGTAAGTCAATGCGTAAATGTGGATGAATTTGCCACGCTCCTTTCCTCCATTTCAGCACTGACAGCTTCATACTTCTATTCCATGTATCCAACCTGCTAATGCTGGCACCACAGATCTGTCAGGCTGGTCAAGTTTCAAAGTGAATTCAAACGTTATGATCACAAGTGAACTATTCACTCCCTGTTCAGAGTTCCTATTGCTCTTTACATTTGTCTCTGTTAGATTACATATATTTTCATTTCTAAACACATTTGTTTCTTATATATATTAAAAAATAAACAGTAGGGAATAGGAATAAGGAGAATGCCTGCCTGCCTAGGGTAAATGTTTAATAAATGTGAAAAGAAAAGGATGAGGGGAAGAAAGGAAATTAGTTTAGAACTGCAGGAGGCCACAAAGATTATCATGTTTAACCGAACTTTACAAGCAAGGAAAGTAAGACAACAAGAAATTAAGTGAGCCGAAGCTATATACCTAGTGAGAAGCTGTTTCAGACATTTATGAATTTGGGGCACTAGGTACCCATTCCCTCATTCATTCAGTAAGGCTGGCAACAACTAACCTAAACCAGAGGGAAATCCCACATCCAGAAATCAGCACTGCATTCCAACCTACAGTTAATACTTAAAAAATTAAATATAATTAAGTATGCTAAGGCTTTCCTCTGGGCTTGGGAGAAAGTTGCAACCAAAGAAAGAAGACGTGTGAGAATCAAGTTACATTGTGGCAGTTTAAGATTCCAAATCATTTTACACTTTAAGATACATGTATAAGAATATTCATTCCAACATTACCGTGGTAAATGAATCAAAAGAACCTAAATTCCCATCAGTATGGATCAGGTTAAATAAATTATGATGCATGCTTCAGTGGAATCCTATACAGCTATTAAAATGAAGATTGGACTCTATGTCCTGATATGAAATTACCTCTAGGACACATCTTCAAGTGAAAAAATCAAGGAGCGGAAGATCGTGTGTAGAATGCAACTATTTGTGTTACACAAAGGGAGAGAGAGCCCTGTGACTGTGAGCAGGTGCGCACGTGCACGCGCACACACACACACACACTTTAATATTCAGAGAACATCTCTGGTAGGAACCACAAGAACCTGGCATCAGAGGTGGCCTCAGGGAACAAGAACTAGCATCCTGGTGGGCAGTGTCAGAAGGGAGAATAGCTTTCCAATACATTTGCTTCTGTGCCATTTGAATTTGTGCTACCATGTCTCCACGTTGTCTATTAAAAATAAAAATAAAGAACAATAGTTCAACTTTGATTTAGAGTTTAAAAAATGAAAACATTAAGATTTTATATTCCTTTTTTCCTTTAAGGCGAAAGCAGGACCCTTCCATCTTTGTTACTTGCTTTTGAACAGATAGGCTCAAGTATTTTTAGACTTTCTCCCTGGAGTCCAAAACTCACAGTATTAAAGTAGCCAGGGAAATACAGCAGAGTTAGAGACCAAGTTCTGTGTCCTAAATATCTTTCAGTCATGAAGAAACTAGCTTTTTTCCTAACACTGCTGTTTGTACCAGTAGAAACTTGTACTGAAGTAATTTCTTCTTTTCTGCTAGATTAGAAAAAGGGTTTAATCTTTTTTTTCTCTCTTTCAGAGAAGGTTCTGTTGTTCTTTTCCTCAAAGTGAACATATATCTGAAAACAGTTCTAGTGCATTTCTGCTGGAAGAAGCAAGAAGTTATTAACAGCAGCACTTGAGGCCACTGTGAAAGTCCATTACCCCAGAAATAGATTGAGGCAAGTTTGCAGAAATGCATTCCCCCAGCATTATCATTCTTACCTAAAAGAACATGGCTCCTATTTAGCAGGAGACAGATGTTCTTATCTCATTTCACTGATGAACTAAAATGAAATAAATAAATAAAAAGTCTACTTACTGAGAATTTCCTTTGTTCCTTTCATTTTGAATCATATATTTTGGGTGGGGTTATTTTTTCCCCCTCCTGGCTACCCTGGCCACATCCCCTGAGGTTCTTAATGCCACCTCCCTAGGACTGTGGCTCTGAAATATCTAGGCTGAGTTTAGTCCCATACACGATGGAACTTATCAGAAGAAGAGTGAAGGGAAAGGCTAAGCCTGAACCTTGGTGGCTTGTGAAGAAATCTGCATAAACCCCATGTACTCATCCCACAGCTGTTCTTAGACACAGAACTTAACTAGCATCTCTTCCAACCAGACCTCTAACTGGTAACAAAATCTTCTAAGTAGAACCTATTTGTGATGTTCCTCTCTAATTCCTTTTATTTTTCTGTCACCCTCCAATACTGCAGTGCTCCAAAGGGCAAAAGATCAAGTTCAGCTCTGCCCAGGCTAATACTTAAAAGAGTGCTTAGACAACAAATGAACAAGACAGAGACTCATAGACACAGACAACAGTTTAGGGGTTACCAGAGGGAAACGGGGAGGGAAGAAATAAATAAGAGTAAAGGAAGTCAAATATATGATGACAGAAGCAAATTTAACTTTGGGTCGTGACGACACAATGCAATACATGTGTGATGTATTGTTGAATTATACACTTGAAACTTGTATAATTTTATTAACCAATGTCACTCCAATCAATTTCATTTTTAAAATGCAGTCAATAAAACTATTATATATAAAAAAGGAGGGCTTAGGGAGGACTAAATACAGTTCAAGTTTAACTTTGCCTCATTTCCAAAAGATATACAGTTCTCAGGAAGTTCATTTCCAATAGTAGCATCACAGAGTTCTTCCACTTAATAGATAGGGGGGGAAACCATGAATTAAGACTAGAAGGTACATTTGTCAAGCTTAATAAGAAGACTACAGGGGAACAGCCCCTTGCAGACTCTATCCTGTCCACGTTGCACCTCAGGCATCAGATGTGAGAAGGAACAGCCTGTCATATGCAATGAATATTAGGATCTGAGATCAAGAGAGTGGTAAGACTTCTTCGTTCTTAGTGGTTCTCAAATCTGGCTGCACATCTATCTCATGCCTGAGACTTGCCCCAGGAATTCTGATTGGGTAGTGTCGACGGTGGCCAGTGGAACTGTATCTCCACAGGGTTCTGCTGTGTCGCCTGAGCTGAGCAATGCAGCTGTGGCTACCTAAGGACTCTCTGGGGTTGGGACCAGCATGATGCCATCTTTCTGGTTAAAAGGATGGATAATACAACTAGGTAATTTATCACCCTCTGTACTGCATAGCACCTTCCTGAGTGCAATACACTCTTCCATCACAGCCCTGCTTGATAGGCAAGATAGGATATTTATCTCCATTTTACAGAGGAAGAAACTGAAGGTCTGAGAAACTTGCCGAAGGTCAGATGCACATTAATTCAGAGGCAGATCCAGAACTACAAACGAAGCCTCTAATGCCACTTCAGTTCTCACTACAGCATTGCAGCTTCCTCCAGCCTTGGTGCTGGCAACCATTTTGCTTCCAAGAACCAAAGGAAAAAGCAAGAAACACAGACTATGGATAAAAAATACAATCCCTTGATTTTATAGATAAGGAAATTGAAGCACAGTGATTTGGCCAAGGTTATATAACCTGTTAGTGGCAAGAAAGATGAACAACAGTGGGGTTCTAGTTATTATAGACCAAAAGCAGAGCAATAAGTAGGGAAACCA
Source organism: Cynopterus sphinx (assembly GCA_030015415.1). NCBI lineage: Eukaryota > Metazoa > Chordata > Mammalia > Chiroptera > Pteropodidae > Cynopterus > Cynopterus sphinx. The sequence goes on along the minus strand of CM057379.1, from coordinate 65,485,183 downwards.
CATACCTCCGGCTTGAGGTTTCAATGGAAGTCGAAGTGATTACCGCACAGAGAGCTTGGAAGATTGCCCACTGCATTGGGAAATGGACCATGGCAAGGGGCAGCCACACAAATCACTGAGGTCACCTTGCAGGGTCTTTATAAGTGTGCCAGCCAGTCTGTGGCCTGTGTGTGTTGATTAGTTGCCAAAGGGAATGCTCAAGCAACCGGGAGCCTGTATTCATTTGGCAAAGCTAAAGAACAAAAAACATCCCTGGAAAGTGTTAGCATAATTATATAGCCAGTCTGTTCCCTACCTGAAGGTAAACGCAAGCTCCAAATCCATGACAATTGTGATGATCATTGATGATACAGAAGTGTGCAGGGGAGAGGTCCCCCTCTCTCATTCTGTTTAATTTCTCCCACCCTTTAGCAAAGCTAGAGATTAACACCACGGCTATAAAACCAAAACAAACGTCAAATCCATGTCAGAGCCTGCTGGAGAAAATGATTTACAAACTGCCAGCAGAACACTGGTGTAAACAAGATAATGCACATTAATTCCCAGCAAGTCAATTAGCATTCAGTTATTCTGAACAGGACCTGACCTTGATGCTTGAGGGTCTGAACAGAATACAACCTGTACCCTAAAGGAAAATGTCACCTCTTCCACTCATGTTGACAGGGTTCAAAGGCTCAAGAAGCACTCTTCCTCATAAAGACACACGGAGGGACAAAACCAGCCTCAGCACAACTCTTGTATTTCAGGGCTGATGTCTTTTTGCCTTTGAGCCCACAAATACTTTGATGACTCTTACCTTTGATCCAGATTTCTAAGCTATCTGTGTTACGCCACATTCCAGAAGCATACTTCACTTCAAGACCTCTGAAGGTTCAGAGGTCTCAAAATGAAGAATTGCACACTCTTCTAACAGTTCTGTAATTGCTAATTCAAAGAAGAGGTTGTATTTGCAATTGCCACACTTGTTATCTCTGCTTTCTGGGGATTCTTTTCCTTGAATTTTGGGAAATGATCAACCAGAGTATCTTGCAATGCTTTGCTGCTCCAGGGCCATGAGTTAGACAACCTGAGAAGGTGTGTGACCCACTTGGGTCCACTGGAGCAGAGCTTTCCAAACCTTAATGCACACGAGTCTCCTGGGACCTCGTAAAGGGAGACTCTGATTCAGTAGGTCTGGAATGGAACCTGAAATTCCTCATTAACCGATAAGCTCCCAAGCAATACTGATGCTGCTGGTCCAAGGCCCACACTGTGTCGCCCAGAGTGGGGTGCTCCAGAGTATCTGTCTCAGGTGTTTCTCCCTGGGAACAAGTAGTTATTTAAAAAGTGGGCCTCCCATGATTTCAAACTGTGCTATTTGTAACTGGAAGTGACACTAAACACTATTCCAGATAAAGGACCTCATACTTGTCTGGTGCAGGCACCCTAGACCTACAGCTTGAGAAGAACCCCTCTAACACCAACCTTTTTGTGCCTAAGGGATCCGCTTTTGAGATGAGTAGTTGGGTTTTGTTGTTTGTTCATTTTTTGTTTTGCAGGGTTCATAGTTGTCCACACTAGGTTAATTTGATGGAGATGAATCAAATCCTTGCAGCATTAATGGCCCTTGCTTCTTTTAGATTATCAGTTGATGTGGAAAACACTGATAAAAACAGCAGATGTGATAACATTTCTTCCCTCAGAGGTTGCAGGATCAACTGTCTTGGTCCTCAGTTCAGGCAAAAGTAAATTCTTCACTAGCTACAGCAATTGACTGCTAGGGAGAAATATGATTGCTACCAAAGCAACTTTCTCCTTGGAATCTTTCTCTAGTGTACTCAGCAGGCATTGTCCAAGCAGCACTTTGCCTCATCCGCAGCCTCTCCTTCTCGAACACACACACACACACACACACACACACACACACACACACACACACACACCCCACTTCCTAGCCGATTTTCCTGGAATGATTTGGAAGGCTCTGTGTTCCCATCTGTCTATACTATCTACTCCTCATCCCTTTCCTGGTTTCCAGGCCAATAATAATATAACAAATAATAACAATATAAATAATAATAACAACAATAATAATAACCAGTGTTTAAACCCTCATTACAACCTTTTGAGATAAGTACTATTATTATTCTCATTTTATAGATAAGGACTCTAACACATATTGAAGATAAGCAATTTGTCTAAGGTTGCATACCTAATAATCAGGGATACAAACAGATACTCTGACATCAGAGTACCTGATCTTAACTATTACATGATATTTGTTAATACCCTTTTAATCATTTTGTGAGAACGAGAGAGAGAGAGAGAGAGAGATAGAGAGAGAGAGAAAGAGAAGGTTTTATTATCCTCTTATTTTTTACAGTGGATGGCTCATTAAAACCAGAGCCAAAATAATTAGCAACCAAATAAATTAGTTTCCTTTCCAAGAGAGTGTTTTCAAACACTCCCCTGAGGTGAGGGAAAATATTTGCATTCTGTCCCTATTGGTGGGGTGTGTGCAGTGAAGTGCATTCCTCTAGAATGGATTGAATCCTTCTAAGGAAGCAAATAAGAAGAAAAAAAAAAAAATACAGTTGTTTCCACAGCAAAATATATCGACTCTTCTTACCCCCATACATTTTAATAAGTTCTATCCTCAATTTAGGCATTCAGGTCATACTGCCTATGTCAAGCTTTCTTAATTACACCAGCCCCAGTTTGTTTTCATTTTTTAACAACTATGGCCAGTATTATTAGAATCTCACTGTATGTCTTTTGAGAATATACATCATAAATTCTCCTTTGCTTCACACATATTATTTTGGCCTCTTCCACTTGATTCTAAGTATTTTGATTTAAATACTTATTCAAATCAAATACTGTCTAATAATTTTGGCTCTTTGTGTACATTGAGTAATGGATATGTTCATGATTATTAGGCAAATACTGCCACTTTCCTTCCTGAACTCAGGGTGACAGCTATGTGTGATGAGCTTAGGTGGTTAGTGCATCCATTTAGCTGTGCCTGCACAGGTTAGGTCACAGGCTCTTCTCTATGCAGCCTAGATATCTTTACCATGACAGAATTACCCATGACACCACAAATCCCAATTAACCATCTCAAATTAATTCACTATGGTCATGAGAATACTAGACAAATGATGTAGGCTAACCAAAGCAAATTTAGGAATTGCAGTCCTGAGAAAACAAACTCAGAGTTCAGGCTTGGTGGGTAAAGGCTCAGAAGGGTCGTTTTTGTAAAGGAATATAAATATTCATTTTTAAAGTTTTGATGCAGACGCTGAGGAATTCTACCCCATTAAGTTGGCTAAAGGCCAGTGGGAGAAATCCCAAGAAAAGCATTGTTAAATCCCATAGTTTCTACGTTAGCAATTCACTCATGGGTCTCTGGATTGCATGAAGGACCAGGTGTTTAAAAGACAAAGTTAAATTTGTGCATTCATACAATGGTCCAAGCTAAAAAGATACTGGGAAATGATCATTATAAGACCCATTTTTGAACACTGTACGGAAAATAAGATCCAGGGAAATGTTTAGAACATGTGTGACCATGCTAACTTACTCTTCTCTGACAGAATGGTACGTCCTGAAAATCAATAGAGATAATGTATCTTGACATTACTGAAACTTTGATGCCATCCTCTAAGGCATACTCATCAATAAACTGGGTAAATGTGGCCTAAATTATGCAACTGTGGTCTAGGTAGACAGGTAACCTGAAAGCAACTCAACAGGTCAGCATCTACTTAGGAGTGCCACTAAGTGAGGAAAGTATATTGGCATCATATTATTGGATACAGTTTTTGTCATTTACTTATATTTTACTTATATTTTACTTATGTTTCGCATTTACAAATAACGGCATCAGAATATTATTTGGTCTTCCTCCCCACCACTCACAAGAGATTCTCTGGAGAGATTTAAAATAAAATAAGTTTTATAACTTGTAAAAAGGAGGTCAGGTAAAACTTCAAATGAAAGTAAGTTGATTGATAAAGCTGCATCTTGCAATTTTAATCTTTTGTCAGTTTTTTGAGAAACACCAATAAAAATCTATTACCATATTCATATATGTCTAAACTTTTAATGTTTATAAACAGATCAGGCTAAGAAGTGGACTATGAAGCAGGCCATACATCTCCCTGGGACACCAGAACCCCAGTGTGACACTTAGGCTTCCTAGAAGACGAGTAACCACAACATTAGCACAGAAATACCACTTGCTTATAAGGCAGCCTGAGTTGATAAACTCAAGAGCCTATGGAGTCTATAGTCTTTGGTGAAAACTGAGATTGATAAATTCTCCCTTCTGACTGCTGTCTTCCTCTTCTGTGTCTCTTTCACCTCTTTACTCATTGCCCTCACAATCTCTCTAGGTGATCAAGCCATCAGTCTGGTTCTGGCTTTAACACATTCTCCTTCATCTTGTTCGCTAAAGTTAACATTTTTAATACTTACCTCACTATAGTGCCAGAAGCCCCTGCTTCCCTTTCACTGGGGTGTATAGTAAGGTCAAAGTTTATTTATGTGAAAGCAATTCAAAAATGTTAAAGTTCTGTATTGACATTATTTTTATTTTTGCTATTGTTTCTGGCACTGATGATAATACCTGGCATGTGGCAGGTACTCATTAAACATGTGTTGAATTAACAAATAAACACATGGAAATACATTCCATCCTACACATCAAAATCAGGTCAATCTTCCTAAAATTCAGTCCTTAAAACAAACAAACAAAAAATTGACTTTAATTAAGTGCTTTGCTTACAAATATTATATGAAGGATCTTCACATGGATTGTCTATTGTAATCATCAAAATAATTCTTCACAGTTGAAAACATTAGTATCATTACCTATAAAAAATTGAGGCAGTATGAGAAGTTCTAGAGCACACAATTAGCAAGAGATAGAGCCAGGATTGAAACTCAAGCAGTCTGACTCTACAGCCAATGCTTTAACCACTATGTTCACTGCCCACTTGATTAACAAATAAACAAACAAAAAAAAGGAATTTAATGAATTCTCTTATCTACAAAACAAAACCCAGTCTTCAATCTTCTATGTAATTTCCTCTGGCATATTATGCAAACCTATAATTCTAAAATTTTTTCTCTTAATTTTATACATTTTAGGATGGTGGTTTGTGATCTTGGTTGCACAACTAGATTTACGTGGGAAAGTTTCAAAAATCCTGATGTCCAGGCTGTCCTTTAGAAAAATTTCATCACTCTCTTCAATATACAGTGTTGGGAAAACTGGAACCTCACATACAAAAGAATGAAACTGGACCCTTATCTTACAGTATATATAAAAATCAATTTAAAATGTATTAAAGATTTAAACATAAGAGTTATAACTATAGAGGTAGTGAAAGTGGCCATCCTTGTCTTGTTCCTGATCTTAAGGAAAAGGCTTTTAGCCTTTCCGCACTGAGTATAATGTTAGCTGGTAGATTTGTCATATATGGCCTGTATTGTGGTATGTTCCCTTTATTCCTATTTTGCTGACAGTTTTTATCATAAATGGATGCTGGATTTGTCAAATGCTTTTTCTGCATCTATTGATATGATCATATTACATCTGTTTTTATCTTTCAATTTGTTAAGGTGGTATACCACATCAATTGATTTGTAGATATTAAACCAAACTTGCATTCCTGGAATAAATCCAGTTTGAACAGGGCATATAATATAAACTGGAATAAATCCAGTTTGAACAGGGCATATAATATTTTTAATATGTTGCTGAATTTTGTTTGTTAGTATTTTGTTGAGAATTTTTGCAACAATGTTCATCAGGGATATTGGTCTACTGTTTTCTTTTTTTGTACTGTCTTTGGTTTTGGAATCAGGGTAATGGAAGCTTTGCAAAAAGAATTAGAAAGCCTCCCCTCCTCTTGAATTTTTTGGGATAGTTTTAGAATAGGTATAATTCTTCTTTGAATGTTTGGTAAAATTCACCTATGAAGCCACCTTGTCCAGGACTTTTGTTTTGGGTGTTTTTTTTTTTTTTTTAATCACTGATTCTATTTTGTTGATGGTAATCAGTCAGGTCAGACTTTCTGATTCTTCTTGACTCAGTCATGAGAGATTCTGTTTCTAGGAATGTATCCATTTTTTCCAGATTTCAAATTTGTTGGCATGTAATCGCTTGTAATATTTTCTTATAATCTTTTATGTTTCTGTGGAGTTCTAGTTACTTCTTTTTCATTTTTGATTTTACTTATCTGGGTCCTCTGTTTTTTGATGAATCTGGTTAAAGGTTTACTAATTTTATTTATCCTTTCAAAGAACCAACTCTTGGTTTCATTTATCTTTTGTATTGTTTTCTTAGACTCTATTTTGTTTATTTCCACTATGATTCTTATTTTCTTCCTTCCACTCACTTTGGGTTTTGTTTGCTGTTCTTTTTCTAGTTCTTTTAAGTGTAAACTTATAGTCTTTATTTGAGTTTTTTGTTTGTTTCTTTGTTTCTTACTATAGGCCTGTATTGCTATGAATTTCACTCTTGGGACTGTTTTCGCCATGTCCCATAGATTTTGAATCCTTGTGTTTTCCTTTTCGTTGTCTCTTGATATCATTTGATTTCTTCATGGATCTCATTGTTAACCCATTGACTGTTTATTAGCATGTTGTTTAGCCTCCAAGTATTTGTGTATTTTCCAGTTTCTTTTTTCTTATAGTTGACTTCAAGTTTCATACTATTGTGGTTAGAGAAGACACTTGATATGATTTCAGTCTTCTTAAGTTTCTTTTTTCTTATAGTTGACTTCAAGTTTCATACTATTGTGGTTAGAGAAGACACTTGATATGATTTCAGTCTTCTTAAATTTATTAAGACTTGTTTTGTGGCCTAACATATAGTCTCTTTGGAAAATGTTCCATGGGTACTTAAGAAGAATGCATATTCTGCTGCTTTGGGGTGCAATGTTATAAAAATATTATTAAATCCACCTGGTCTAGTTTGTCATTTATGGCTGCTGATTCCCTATTGATTTTCTGTCTGGAAGATGTGTCCAATGATGTCAATGAGATGTTAAAGTCTCCTATTATGAATATTTTACTGTCAATCTCTTCCTTTATATCACTTTATATATTTAGGTGTTCTAATGTTGGGTGCAAACAATATGGAAAATTTTATAGAACCATAAAGGACCCCACATAGCCAAGGTAACCTTGAGAAAGAAGAACAAAGTTGGAGATGTCACAATACCTGATATCAAACTATACTACAAGGCTGTAGTAATCAAAACAGCATGGTACTGGCATAAAACTGATACATAGATCAATGAAACAGAATAGAGAACCCAGAAATAAAATCACGCCTATATGGTCATTTAATCTATGATGAAGGGAGCAAGAATATACAAGGGGGTAAAAACAGTCTCTTCAACAAATAGTGCTGAGAAAGCTGGACAGATACATGCAAAAAAATGAAATTGGACCAACCATGTTCTTACACCATATACAAGAATAACCTCAAAATGAATTAAAGACTTAAATGTAAGACCTGAAACCACAAAACTTCTAGAAGAAAATAAGCGGTAAGCTTTCAGATTTTGCTATTTGTAATTTTTTTCTGCTATATCTCCTCAGACAAGGAAAACAAAGAAAAAATAAACAAATCAAAATCAAAACCACAGTGAGATATCTCTTTACATCTGTTTTCAAAAAGTAAAAATTAACAAGTGTTGGTGAGGATGTGGAGAAATTGGAACACTACTGGTGGGACTGTAAGTTAGTACAGCCACTATGGAAGACAGTATGGAGGGTCCTCAAAAAATTAAAACTGGAATTACCACATGATCCAGCAATCCAACTTCTGTGTATATGTCAAGAAAAAAAATGAAAACAAGATAACCAAGAGATATCTTCATTATCATTGCAGCATTATTCACAATAACCAAGATATGGAAACAACCTAAGTACCCAGTGGCAGATGAATAAAGAAAATGTAGTACACACATATAATAAAATACCATTGAGCCATAGAAAGAAAATAAATATTGCCATTTATGATAACATGAATGAACCTAGAGGTCATTATGATAAGGAAAATAAGCCAGACAGAGAAATAGAATACTCCATAATCTCACTTGCATGTGGAATCTAAAAAAGCAAAACTCATAGAAACACAGAGTAGAACAGTGGTTGCTAGGGGCTGGAAAATGGAGGAAATGGGAGGATGTTGGTCAGAGAGTACAAACGTTCAGTAATAAGATAAATAAGCTCTGGATATCTAATGAGCAGAATGGAGACTATAGTTAATAGTGTATTCTATGGGTTAATTAACTTAATTGAGGGGTTCATTTCATAATGTGTCTGTATATTAAAACTTCAAGTTGTACACCCTAAATATATACAATGTTAATTTGTCAATCATACGTCAATAAAGCTGGAATTAAAAAAAAAAAAAAAAGAACTGTAGTCTTTACCCTGAGAGCAATGTAACCCCTTGGAGGACTTTAAGCAGTGGTATGATGCATTTTGTTAGGATGATGAGTCTGGGGCATGAAAAAAGAATCTGAGAACAAGCAAGGGTAGAAGCAGGAGACCAGTTAGGAGGCTATGATAGAGTGCAATGAAGAGAAGATAACTTGGGTTGCCAGACAGCCATGAGATAAAAAGAAGAGGCTAACGTTAACAAATATTTATGAGGAAGATTCAGTAAAGGATTATTAAATGGTGTTTGATCTAGTTTAATGAGAAATTGCCATGAGACATAATTTGAAGCAGTCATCTTTGTTTTGCAATTCTTGAAGTAAGTTAGCCCCAACAACTGAGTCATTAATTGCAATTCACCTTTTTAAGCAAATAGATGAATGATATTTAGACTGAATATGAATATATCTTGCCCATTTTATCAACAAAAATAGTTGGGGTTTCTAAAATTCAAGATGATGAAGAAGAAAAGTATTATTCTCTTTCAAGTGCAAAGCCAAATCTCAAATAGGGATTTATGATGATTTCCCACCCTACCCCGCCTCCCCACCCCCCACCACCACCCCACCACACACACACACACACTGGATTGGAATTTTAAGTTTTAAAATTCTGATTGGGGCGATTAAAAATGGCTTTGACTAAAGACACCTAAACGAGTTTCTCTTTGGCAAAAAAATAAAACGAAAATAAAACAACGAATTTACTAATTAAATATAAAATGTATTTTACTTCCCTTTCTCTCACCCAAGATCATCATACCTATACTGTCAATTTTGAGGGTAGATTAGCTTTCAAAAATGCCATAGCAAGAGTGGCATTTATAATGCCCTCACTATGTTCTAGATACTTAAAAGAGTTTGAAAATAAGAATGCACTACTATTTTAAAATCAGAGTTAGAGTACTTAAATGCCATTTTTTTCAATAGCACCCAGAGGTTCTGAGAATTAACCAGTTCCAAAAATATAATATGTGCTCGCTGAAAAAAAATTAAAACACAAATCAAAATTGTTGGGGGAAACATAAGTGCCCTCCAGCAGCCAAGGAGTTGCACATACTTGCTGTGCTCACAGGCCCTGCAGGCCTTAGGCCAATAACTCAGAATCTACATTTCAACACAAGCCAGCATACAAGAGAAAGGGCAGAGGGTTACCTCCCTGCAGGGATATCAAAATCCCTTCCATTCAAGCCCTCTCAATTTAACAGCTCCCTGACTCCCTGCCTGAACAGAGAGGTTTAGGGACCTTTCTATTAGAACTCTGAGAAAGTCCAGTTCCACCCCCTTTCCTCTTATACTTCCTAACATGGCAACTTTGTTGAACCAGGCAGCTGTGTTAGTTATCAGGTTGCTAGTCATATACCACAGACTATGTGAGGAGTGGGTGTGATTCACTGCCAAGGCAGATTTAAAAAAACACACAGGCTTCTGTAAATAATTTAAATCCCAAAGCTGACTAGAGAAGGAACCAAGCATAGACTCATCTTTGGAATGCACCCTGCTAATAAAGAAACACGATTGCTGTGTAATGCTCATTATAATAAATCTTTATCAGAGTATAATACTGACATAAGCAACTTCTGATTCTCTCTTCACCCTTCACAGTCACAATTATACATTTTTATTCTGAAATTCTTTTATCCATTCAGTTAATATATATCGGAGCCATACTATATACAAGGCATTTCTAAATTCCATGAGAAAATTCAAGATTAATTAGACTCAAACATATTTCTGACAGAGCTTACAAAGCAGCTCAGAGGTTAAGTCCCGTGACTTCTGGAGGGAAAACAGTCTGAGTTTAAATATCAGGCCTTGTGAACCTTGGACAAGTTTGTTTTATCTCTCTGAACTTTTCTGGTCTGTAAAGTGATAATAATAATAACATATATATCATCTCGGGTAGGTATAAGGAGGACAGGGCCACAGAGCCCCACACAGAAAATGAAAGATCAGTAAGTCTTCCTAGAGGTTCAACAGTTCAGTATGAGCCAAGACTAGTCTGGAAATGTGGTTTTGGACAAGACTATACATGGCTTTGAATGACAGACTAGGAAATGTGTACTGTATTTAATAGGCGATGGGGTACCTCTGTGTGTGTGTGTGTGTGTGTGTGTGTGTGTGTGTGTGTGTGTGTGTGTGCTCGCGCGCACGCACAAGCAGGGACATGGACAGATCTGTACTTCTAAAGGTTCTAAAGGGTAAATTAATATGCAACATGATTGAGAACCCGGAAAGAAACTAGAAGCAAAGAAGACATTTAAAAGATGACTGCCAAATAAATAGAAAAACTTCAAGAACTATGTTACTAAATTGATCCAGTTTGGAATTTGAAATCTCAGTGGCATGTTTTTTTTTTTTAAGAATTTAATTGTGCTTTTTACTATTAACCTTAAAAGTTAAATCCACATCTCCCCAAATATTCTAGTTACCTGTAGAATTCCACTATCCATTTAGAAGAATAAGAGATGAGAAAATGAGATGAGCGTGGATAGTCTCACTGTCATGCATTTTAGGAAAATCTGCTCAAGAATAGTATGGTGCTTTACGTTTTCCTAGAAAAGACTTCCCCACACACAGATTTTAAACATGCATACCCATAGTTAAGCCTCACAAATCTTAGGTTCACGTTTTCATGAATCTGTTTTGAAACAAAGGGCCCTTTGTTTTCAAGCTTCCTGATGTGGCTGGATAGTAATTAACCAACAAACTCTCCCTCTTTAGATAGTTGTACCTCCTCTAATTTAGGGTCCTGCCACATTCCCATACCCCTTGACCCATGGGCCTCAGAGTGCTTCCTTGGGATTTGAAACGGTAACTGAGAAAGTTATCTAGACTCTGTGGTGATGAAAGCTGCAAGGCATGAAACTAAGAAACTGTCAACAGCCATGTTTTCTGCTATTCTTTATTTAAAATAATAATAAATTGGAAATACAACTTGAAGCGGAGATGTAAAATGAGCCAAAGGATTTCTGGTGTCATTTGATTATCTGATTCCAGGTGTTGCTGGAGCACAGAAGTACCACTTTCCCATTTCAACTCTACACATGAGCACATTATTTACCCCAAGAACCTTCTAACAAACTCCCTGTTTTTCCCAAAGTAGTTAGAAGTAGTTAGAAGATTTCTGTCAGTTGCAACTGTAAGAGTTGTGACTAATAGTCCTGACTAAGGATTTTGCCTGGTTAATAGGACTCTGCTCTGGGATGTTCTTCCTAAGCCATGTCTAATGAGTCCTTGTGCCTTAGGATAAAATTTGTTTGTTAAATTTAACAAATTAGAATGACAGAGTCTCTTTCCCTCCCTCCTTCCCTTCCTCCTTTCGTTCCTTCCTTTCCTGGTTGACATTAGGCCAAGTATGGCATCTGACACCTAATATAGATATAAAATTTTGGACAATGTAAAAGCATCCCTCTAGCTCTGACATGTCTCTGCATACAGGATTCAGTTTTCAGAAGAAACAGTCTTATTTTTTAAAGACAAAGAAATGAATGTGATTTGTGGTACAGCAGAAAGAGGAATTTTGGAGCCAACCAAAATTGTATGTGAATCTCTCTTCTGCCACACACTAACTCTGAGAGCTTTAAAATTGCTTAAATTTTCTGAATTTCTAAGAAAAGCTAACAGTTTCCAGCGTGCCAGATGTTTTGCTAAGAATTTCAAAGGCTTTTCTACAAGGTAGCTACTGTTATCCATTTTACAGCTGAGGAAACTGAGGTTTAGAGAAGTCAAGTCACTTGTCAAAGGACACTGCACAGTGGACTCCAAAGCCCACACTTAACCACCAGGTGACATTATATGATAATGCCTGCCTCATAGAAATGTTGTGAAGATTGAATAAAATATTGTAGGTACTGTCTGGCATTCCATATGAGGTAGTAGTAATTACGATTTTTTCTTAAAAAGCAAGTCTATGCTTTTTACTATATATATATAGCTCTACACTATAGGAATCAAACAAACATTGATTATTTTGAAAAACAGAGATACATGCAACAGACTCAGGTGCCGCTTGGGCAGGATGGTTTTGTTGTTGTCATTTTGTTTTAAAATTCACACTAAGAAATAATAGTTAACTCCTCTACAGACATTAGTCATCCACTAAAGGTAGGTTAACCAGCAGGCCCACCAACTAACTACTGTAGTGCCCATGGGTTACTGGACTTCTCTATTCAGAAAGAATACAGAAGCCAGAAAATTGAGGTGGACGAGGCCCACTTGGTTACTCAAGGCATTTATTCTCAGCTTTCCCCTGAATTATCCTCACACTGCTTCCTGCTTTACCTCTTCATGCCCTTGGGTTTGTCACTCCAGCCCCTGTTCATATGCACCTAAGGAACCCATGGCTTGCATTGGAAACAGACATCTTTCCACGGCTAACTTTGCTAAAGAAAGTAAATCATACATGCTCATGGAATCCGACAGTTTGTCCCTTCAGTAACGTTAACAAACTGACAAAATTCTTTGCTTGTTCACTATAGACTAAATTGCACCTTCTTTCTTCCTACCTTGTTCAAGATTTTTTCCCCTCAATCTTGCCCCGGGTAGAGGTGAAAATTTAAAACCTCTCCAACACTCAATATTAAACATTTTCTCTTTCTGCTCAGCTCTCTGGGACAAAGTTTCATTCTGTTACAAGATTTCACACATTAAAGTTGTCTACATTTCTCTTTCTAAAGAAATAAAAAGAGGAAATGTAATTACAGATTCTACCATAGCATCTGCAGGATCACATTAGCTCACTATACCTGTCAAATAAGCACCTTTGCATTTCAGTAGTGGCCACAGAAATGACAGGGCAAAAAATGTCCCATTCTTCTCGTCCTTTAAATAAAAACATGAGTTGTTTGTAGAGAGGTTATATTTTTATTAAAATAATTCATTTCTTTGTCAACTTTTCTGTGTCAAATAAAGCACTGTAATTTGACAATGACAGTTCTGGCCGATCTACTTTGGACTCAGACAAACTAGTTGAATCAAAGTTAATTGATGAAATAGAAATTACCTTTATTATATAGTACCACTACTTATTCTATAAGCAACTCCGATGAAAGCCTGAAACATAAATTCAGATGTTCTGTCCCTGACATTATCCATAGTTGTATTGACATGTACATCTTTATGTCTGCATCAGACAATGCATTTTAGTGTCTGAGGCAGCACAGTAGACTAAATTACTGTGCTAGGTTTGGAAATATTATTTAATTATAAATACAATCCAGAGGCATTCAATATTCAGTGAATGTCAGCTCTTGTTCCATGGTATGTATCTATGTTGGTTACTACTACCTAGACACACATACATACACACATTAAATCAGCTAAAGGATATACTCAGAGACTTGAATATGGAATTGTTGACTCTGCCAAACCTCAGATAATTATTCAAGGTTATTCAAGAGATGCCACAGCATTATCACCTTCTGCAAACAGCAGTCCTCTTAGAAGATGGTGGTGAAATTCACTGAGGCTTCAATGACTTTGAAAGGCAAATAACAGGAGTAGAGATACATGCCAACTTTTCTCTGCTTATCTCTAGTCAGAACTAATAGTGCTATTCATTCTGAGTGACCCTAAACCCTTCCTCACTTTTGGATAATGCTTGTACAGCCATTAAATTGACTATCTGAGAACAAATGGGAAAACAAATCAGCAACAGGCATTTCTTTTGTCAGTTTCTATCAGTTTTCCATTATTCGTCTCCAGGAGAACATATGATCCAGCAGAAAGATAACTAATTTGAGAGTGGCAGCAGTTAACTTTACTTTTCAGTATTTCCTCCAAACTTGCTCCTAGAAGAGTTCCATGGACAATGGGATGAGTTTTCCAATCAAAAAGACTTAAATTGGAATTCCAGGTGGATATGTCATGGACTGAGCAACTTCAGACAAGTGATACAACTTTCTGAATGCCACTTCCCTCATCTGAAATATTTTCTTCCACAAAGGCTTGTTCTTACAAGTTCATGTTCATGTGCATAAAGCATTGTTAACAGTTTATTTTCTATAAAATACTATTGGCATTTCCATCTACTCTATGACGCTGTGTTAGATAAATGCTGAATCTAGAAACATTTTGATCTCACAGAACAAAGGCAGGAAAGGTACATGTTTTCAACAAGGAACAGTACCTATAAATTTACTAATCAGAGATTGTGTTCACATAGCTATTGAAAACTCATGATTGTTTTATGCACTAAAATGATCCATATTTAATAGAATAGATAAAATTTCAGGAAATGGTATGCTTAGTTTTTACTAATAAGAGGAATTTCTACACATCTGCTTTGCTGATATGATATTCAAACATAGCTAATTTCAAAGAAGGTAAGTTGTAATTAAGCATTAATTTTCACATCCATATTATATGGAAAGCAGTGCTTATCTTTTATGGTTGTCATAAAATTTAAATTAAATAATATTAATAAAATGGTAAATAAAATTTAAGACATTTCATAAATTGTGAGTTCTTTTACTATAAAGTCAACAACGTTTTTTCTTTGTAATACCAAAGTACCCAATTAAAAAATCTGCTAATTGTCCTTCCAAATTACATTGATACTTTATATTGCAAAATTGTAAAAACATGATAAATAGTTAAATAGATCACAATAATAAATATCCCTGAAATGGTAAAATGTAGCAAAATACTTTCCCATACTCCAAAGAACATTGCAGTCTCTAAAAAGTCAAAGTAAAGTTATGCAATGAACAAAAATAGCTATATCTGTAAAAAGGAGATCAGTAGCTGACAATAAATCAAATTATTTTGTTTTACAGTATTTATATGTGCAATGTGTTGAGCAATCACTTCTTATACAAAGACCTAGATGCCCAACAAAACCTGTGAACAAGATTTTCTATGCTCTGCAGAAGTTAGAAACTCTTGCACAACTGTTTGTTTCATTTCCTTGGTCCTGAAGTTTTTCAACTTTTAGCTTGGAGGTGTAATCTGATATCTAAAATCTGCCCATTTAATCGAACACATCCCCATATCTACTAATATTATCAGGAGCAATAATTACAATTATAAAATATTTATTACCTAGGCACATTTGAAGATGGGATGAAAGCTATGAGTCTTCTCTCAATATACATACGCATATGCACAATTTTGCAGGCAGCCTCAGAAATTGGCCACTTACATAGCTGAAGTTAAGCACTCGTGGTACTGAAGCAGCAAGTATGTGATAGGGAATTTGGGAAGAACAAATGGTGAGTTCCATCTATATCACATTTATCTTTATATACCTTGTGACTAACAATGTAGTCTGACAAGGTAATTGTTCTCAGTAGATGTTGGAACAATAGAAGAATGAGTGAAGAATGAAGTATAAAAAGGTAGAAAACAACAGAGGAGCCCGGATTCTCTATTTCATGAAGGCAGGAATAACCAAATTCTCCCTGAAAAAAATACTCATCCCCTGTAAGAAAAACATTCTGTGAGCTCTACTGATACTCAGAGCCATCTCACTCTGGGGGCCTGAAAGAGTTAACACGGTTTCATACAGTGACCAATTTAAAGCAAATAAAAGAATTGTTCATAGATGTATTTCCCTTAAGACCACAGGTTTTACTTGGTAGAGTTGAGTGATATGTTGACCCTTGACTCAGACAAAGGTGAAATTCTTGTTTGCTGGGCAATGACATCACAGCTATTTTCTTCAAACCGCAGAGAACTGGGCATGCTCTCTGCCCACTTACACTGCCTGACGGCCCCTAGTATTCATGCAGAGGAAGTCTCTCACTAATTCACCATCCTCTCTTTTGGGTAGAGACATTCTCTGAGATGATATCTTAGCTACATAGGTTGCTACACCTACCTAATTGTTTGTCTGTTAATAGCAACTGGCCCAGGAATCTGTGTCAGCCCTACCTATTCCCCTGACACCATTAGTATTCCAAGGAAACTCCAAATCCACGGAGAAGATGTAGACAGGATCTGTTTACAAATTTCTACTGTGCACAGCTGTGAACGTGAGGAGAAAATACAAGACGAAGATGACGCTGGAAGATGAAGAGAAGTAAAGTTTCCCCAGAGACTGGCCACCATAGTGGTCATCTCCATTCTTCACCCTGCTCCTCATTTTCAACACAAAGGTGCATCATATTTCTAACTTTCAATTCCTTTGGCTACCAGAATTTACGATGACAAACCAAACAGTAGATATCGGTAAGAAGGTGTGCTGATGAAGTTGTAGGTATCATTCTACACAAGAATAGCGATATTCCTTTCATACCCCCACTAAAAGCCATGAGAATGGTATCCTAAAGTCTAGTAATGATAAACCACAAGCTGACAACTTTTGTGATCAAATGTTAAAAGCAGAAACAACTTCTCACTCTTGCACATTCTTCATACCCTTCCCCCCCCCTTTTACAAATATTCTGTCATTTAGTTTTCACCAGAGATTAATACCTACCTGGGTAATGATGTTTCAAATACAATAGGGCTAGAGATGTTTGTCTTTTTCTCTCTGTGTGTCCTCCAGTATCCACCACCACTCTCACATTGCCTAACTCCAAAATGACACCAGGCTAAGAAGATAAAGAAGTCAAAGGACTGTGTCAATTCTTAGCAATTGTCATTTTCCCTTTCATTGACGATGCAATTTAACAGCTGAAAGTGAAAACTGAGGAGAATAGCAATTCCTTTATTCAGGACTCTGTAGAAACATAATAATATTAGGCAGCTGCCTTGAGGAGACATAGCAAGCTTATTCATTGTAAGAGGCTGTACAGAAACTGTGTGTGTGTGGGGGGGGGAGATAACGAAATCTGTGTTCCTCCAGCCTCTTGGATTGCTATCATTTTAATGTGATAATATATTCTTCTCTCCACATGTTGACATGCACATTCTTGTGTCAATATGGTTTAGAGGGTTAATTTTATTCCCTTTTATTTGAAAACAGAAGAAAGATCTGACTGAAAGTTTAATAATTAAGTTATTCAAACTATATTAGATATCACATTACTATTCTAACTACAACAGTTTTAAAGCTCCCTTGGGCTTAGGTGTCACCACCAGCCTGTAGAGAGAGGCTGCAAATGACCTTGGCTTGAGTCAGTCTTCAAAACATATATCCTCAGAGGCCTCCCTCAGGGTCATCAGCTTTTATTTACTAGTGTACTTGGCATAGAACATGGCTATATAACCCTGACCAGGCTCTCAGTCTGTGAAGACAAAAGGGATTTCATCAATAAATCTCTTCACACATACACATGAGGATGTCCCAACAGATAACATGAAAAACAAGTTTCAGAAATTTAAAGACCTGCTTTCTGATTCTATAATTACAGAGCTGAGGGTGAAGTCGAAAAAGGCTCCTGGGGAGCAAGCAGGAACTTAAATGAGAAGGCATGCTCCTACTTAGAAAACAATGCGACCTACACACTGAAGATAAAAAACACAGGCTCCTGGCTTCACATTCAGCATATTTAGAGAAACAAATTTAAAAGATACTAAACCATTCAAAGATATCCAGAGAAAGCAGACCACTCAGAAAAGATTTCTCTAATTTCTCATTCAGACATAATATTTATTAAAGAAATTTGTTATATTGAGAAGCTACTAATTGACAGACATATAGAAATAAATTAAGCATATAGAAACAAAAGTCAAAGTCCAAAGCTCTAGAAATTCAGTGTAGAATTTGTAAGACACATAAATAAAAAACTACAATCTAAAATTCACCAAATTTGTCGAAGATTCTATAAAGTCACCTCCAACAACTGGCTATATAAATTGTACTATATCCATAAAGATAGAGGACATACTAATATGGATGATTTTTGAAAAAGCTTTTCTAATGAGGATAAATGAATATATCAGGCTTTCAGTACCACACAACTGAAAAAATAGAGAATAGTCTGAGAAAAGTACAGATTTTAATCATATTTCTGATTCTACTTTAATATTTTGTCCAAGTCTTTTAATATATATGGCTTTGTTTCTTCAGCTCTTAAATTTTTATAAAGTATTTCTAAACTTTATCATAGCACTAAAATAATATATATATTAAATGTGAGATATCATAAAATATTTCACATCTTAAACTTTTACCACATATAATTTACTTATTTTGATAATTCAGAAGTTTAGTTATCACTGTAATGTCAAAATATAGATGAGTGGGGATAAACACATATAGGGATTTTGGTTCACTTTGTCACTATATTGTGGTATGAAGCAACTGCATCAGTCAGGGTCACAATAAGAAACAAATAATATTTCACATTGGGATACGCCAAAAAAAAAAAGTCAAAATACTACAAAGCTGTGAGCCAGTGTAGAAGGACCACAAGGGGCAGTGCAATAACAAGAAGAGGGAAGGGTTACAGGAACCCAAAGAATAGAGTCATGTAAAAGAGGTCACTCCCGGTCAAGGGACACATAGATTCTGGAGCAACCCTTTGAAATTACTAATGTCCAAGCCAAACTGGGATTCATAGCCTTCTAAGGCAGAGACCGGGTTAGAGAATGTTGAAGTGATCTGGAGTGCAATTAGAAGTTAGCCAACGTGGTCCACCATTTCCATCTTCACTCTTTCATTCTGAGAGCCATGTGTTCTGCCTAACAGAAACTAGTGTCTGAGGAACCAGCTGAGAGGGACGGCTGTTTGTGTTATACATCACATCTTATCATGCAGCTCCTTAATTTCACAAGGTGTTTCCTGGCAAGAAACCTAACTGAACTTTCTTTATCATCATATGTCTCTTTCTTTACATGAACATATTGTCATGAATATTTTTTTCTGAATCATTTGCCATTGAGAGAAAAATAAAACAGTGTGCACTGTTACCCCAAAACACTTTAATTTGTATTTTCCAAGGACAAGAACATTCTCTTACAGAGGCATCATACAATTATTAAAATCAAGAAATCTAACTTGGATATAATACTGTTATATAATTCACTATCCATATTTGAAATTTGCTTCTTGTCCCAATAATATCCTCTATGGCTATTTTCCCAGATAACAATATATGTTTGTTTATAAGTAAATTTTTCTTTACTATTGTGATAAGAGCCCTTATGAACTACCCTCTTAACAAATTTTGAAATGCACAATACAGTATTATTAACTATATGCAAAATGTTGTGCATAGATATTTAGAACTTATACATTTTCATTTATATCCATTAAATAGTAGCTACTCTTCATTTCCCCCTCCTTTCAGCCTTGACAACAATCATTCCACTCTGTTTCTACAAATTTGACTATTTTAGATATCTTATATAAGTGGACTCATGCAGTATCTATCCTTCTGTGACTAGCTTAATTCACTTGTGTAATGTCCTCCACGTTCATCCGTGCTGTCACATATGGCATGATTTTCTTATTTTTTAATGCTGAATAATATTGTGTTGTATAGCACATTTTCTTTATCCATTTATCTATCAATGAATAGTTGTTTCCACATTTTGGCCATTGTAAATAATTTTTCAAAGGACACGGGAGTGTAGATATCTCTTTGAGATCCTCATTTCAATATATACTCAGAGGTGAGATTGCTGGATCATATGGTAATTCAATTTTTAATTTTTGGAGGAATCTCTATACTGCTTTTCATCATAGTGGCTGCACCATGTTACATTCCCACCAATAGTGTAAAGGGGTTCTGATTTCTCTACATCCTCACCAACACTTCTTTTTTAAAAAATAAAAATAAAGAAAAATAGTTATTAAGCATTAGGTGATATCTCATTGTGGTTTTGATGTGCATTTCCTTGATAATAAGTGATGTTGAACATCTTTTCATATACTCATTGGTCACTTAGATGACTCCTTTGGAGAAATAGCTATTTAAGTCCTTTGCCCATCTATTAGTCAAATTACTTATTTGTAGCTATTGAGTCATAGGAGGAGTTCCTTATATGTTCTGGATATGAACCCTTATCAGGTGTTTCAAATATTTTTTTCCATTCCAATTTTTACTTTGTTGATGATTGTTGTACAGAAGATTTTAGTTTGATGTAATTTCACTTATCTTTTTTCACATTTGTGTTTGTGCTTTGGTGTCATATCCATAAAAAAATTTCCTAGACCAACGTCATAAAGATTTTTCCCCATGTTTTCTTCTATTTTACAGTTTCAGTCCTTATTTTTAAAGCTTTAATTAACTTTTAATTGACTTTTGTGTATGGTGTGCAAGAATGGTCCAGTTATATTCTTTTGCTTATGGACGTGCAGTTTTTTCAAAACTGTTAGTTGAAGAGACAATACTTTCCCCATTATGTATTCTTGGCAAAATTGTTGAAGATCAGTTGACCGTATACGCCTAGGTTTATTTCTGGTCTATTTTGCTTCATTGGTCTAAAGATCTGTTTTTATACCTCCAGCTTTGTTCTTCTTTCTCAACATTGCTTTGGATATTTGGAGTCTGTTCTGTTTTTATACAAATTTTAGAATGATTTATTTGTTTCCATAAAAAATTTTCATTAAGATTTTAATAGGAATTGAATTGAATCTGTAGATCACTTTGGGTAATTTGGACATTTTAACTTTTAGTCTTTCAATCCAAGACATAGGATATCATTCCATTTATTTCTGTACTCTACATTTTTTCATTAATGTTTTATACTTTTCAATGTACAAGTGCTTTATCTCCTGGGTTAAGTTTATTCTTAATTTTTTTTTTTTTTGGTGATATTGTAAATGAGATTATCTTCTTAACTTTTTTGGATAGTTTGTTATTAGTGTATAAATATATAAGTGACTCTTGTATGTTGATTTTTATATCCAGCAAATTTACTATACTCTACCAGTTTTATTTTTATGAAGTTTTTAGGGTTTTCTACTTACACGGTCACATCATCATGTATTCCTTTTTGATATAAATGACTTTTATTTCTTTCTTCTTTTCTAATATTTCTGGCTAGGACTTCTAGTACTATATTTAATAAAAGTGGCTAGAGTGAGTATCCTTTCCTTCTTCCTGATTTTAGAGAAAAACTTTTTAATTTTTCACTATTGAGTATGATGTTGATTATGAGATTTTCATTATGTTGAGGTAAATTTTTTCTATACTTCATTTGTCAATAGTTTTTATCATAAAGGGTGTTGAATAATGCTTTTTCTGGATGTTTTGAAATAACCATGCAATTTTTATCCTTTGTTCTATTTTTTCCTTCATTCTAATACTATATTACATTAATTGATTTGTATATGTTAAACCATACTTGTATCCCAGGATTAAATCCCACTTGGGCACAGTGTATGATCCTTTCAATGTGCTCTTGATTTGGTTTGTTAGTCTTTTGTTGAGGATTTTTATATCTAGGTTCATCAGGGATATTGGCCTATGGTTTTCTTTTCTTGTAATATCTTTGTCTCACTTTGATATCAGGGTAATACTAAGACTACTAGTACAATTACACACCAACAAATTAGATAAACTAAAAAAATAAATTAATTCCTAGAAACATATAATCTACAAAGACCTACATTTGAAGAAATAGAAAACCTGAACAAACCAATAACAAGAGAGATAGAATCGATAATTAAAGATTTCAAACAACAAAAAAAAAGACCCAGGATCAGATGGCTTCACTGATTAGTGAGTTAGTTATACCACTTAAAAATGAATTAACATCAGATTTTTCAGCAGAAACCCTACAAGCTTGGAGAGAGTAGAAACAAATATTCAGATTATTGAAAGAGGGAAATTACCAGCCAAGAATAATATACTCAGCAAAGTTATCCTTTAAATTTGATGTAGAAATAAAGACTTTTCCAGACATACAGAAGCTGAGGGAATTTATCACCATAAGACCTGCATTACAGTAAATACTGAAGGGGGTTATTCTACCTGAAACCAAAAGACAAAAGGATACATAATTATGAGTAAGATGACTAAGACACAGACAGAAGTAGGAAATAGCAACCCCATTCAGAATGGGGTATTATAGCATAAAGGTTAAAGGAGGTAAAAACTTTTTTAAAAAAGAAGAATAGCTACTGCACTTTGGAAATTAAATCACAGCATAAATAGGGATAATCTGTGACAACAAATACATAAAAGGGGAAGGAGTAAAGGTCTCAATTTGCAAAGGGGAATGAAGATAAGATGCATTCAGAAGAAAAATGACTACTGTATATTCAAAACTTTCTTTTTCATAAACTTGATGGTAACCATACACAGAGGGAAAAAAATCTAGAACTTAGATGCATAATACATAAAGGAAACGGGGAAAAATCAGAGAATACCATCAAATTAAAGTAACAGACAGAAACACAAGGACAAAGAATAGAGACAGAGCTACCAGGAAACAAAAGATAAAATGGCTATAAAAAATCATTGTACATCAATAATCATCCAAAATGTAAATGGACTGAACTTGACAATAAAAAGGCACAGAGTAGAAGATTAGATCAAAAAACAAAACCCAATAATATGCTGCCTTCAAGAGACACATCTCAGCAGTAAGGACAAATATATAGTCCAAGTAAAAAAGTGGAAAAATGATCATCCAAAATGGCATCCAGGGAAAAGCAGGTATAGCCCTACTTACATCTGACAAAATAGATTTCAAGATAAAAAAGGTAATGAGACAAAAATGGACATTTTATAATGATAAAAGAGACAATACGTCAAGAAAACATAATATTTATCAATACACTCAATACACACACACACATATATATACACATATATACATATATATGTATATATATATATATGTATATATGTGTATACACACACACACACACACACACACACACACACACACACACACACACACTCCCAATCAGGGAAGACCAAATTGTATAAAGCAACTATTAACAAAACTAAAGGGAAAAACTAACAAAAACACAATTATAATAGGAGCCCTAACTACCCCATTGACAGGTTGACAGCTAGAATAGATTATCCAAACAGAAAATCAATAAGGAAATATCAGCCTTAGAGAGTGACACATTAGATCAAATAAACATAATTGATGTTAATAAAGCCTTTCATCCCAGAACACCAGATTATACATTCTTCTCTAGTGCACATTAAAACTATTATGGGGACATAAAACTAGCCTCAGGAAATTTAGAAGACTGAAATCACACCAAGTATATTCTCCAACCACATAATGCTTTGGAACAGGAAATCAACCACAGAAAGAAAGCAGAAAAAAACACAAAAATGTAGTGGTTAAACAACATACTACTAAAGAACTGCTCGCTCTGAATGCCTGCGCCAATTCAGCTGCACATGGCAGGCACTAGGGTCTTACAGGAAAACATTGTCAGAGTGAGGGCCAAGGTGAGACTTGTTGTGACCGGAATAACCAGACTCACCCTGAGTGTTTTGATATTAGAGGCAGTTTATTAGCCGGCGGCTGTCCTTCCAAAGGAGCAGCCTCGACCCATTTCAGGTCCACAGTTTTATACCCAAAAATCTATTAATCACTATAGCCCAATCACAATGAATCTATGCATCACCTATTCATTACCCGTCACCAAATGGTGGTCTGATATGATGCGTAAGTGGGGGGTACAGAAGCAGAAAGCGGAACGTTAAAAGGTCAGATTCCCATACCATGTTTCCCATATATTCCTCCTACTCTTTCTTGTGGGAACAGAGTTAAACAATACCCTACCGATGTAATCGCCAGGTATTCGATCAGAAAATGTGGCTGCTGTGGTGGTTGGCATAGAAGCTTCTAGTTTTAACCCCTTCTTGCACCTTTCTAGGGGCACATCATCACAGACTCACTATGTACAGAAGTGCCAGCAGTATCTATTGTTTCCTGTTGAGCCCTCTCCTGACCAGTGTGTGGACACAGAGCTTCCATTGATGTGAGGTCATCAGACCGGATAACACAGGTCACTCTGCCCAGAGGATTCTCTGACACCCTGCTACCCTCAACTTGCAGCTTCACCCAAGCCACACCCAAGTGTATCCTCAGCAGGTCAAGTGCTTCTTGCTGAGCAGCACCTAGACTCACACTGGAGGCAGCTGGTCTCATTTTTGGCAAGGCCATTTGAGGCAACTATAAGCACAGTATCTGTGGATTGCTTGCTGAATCTTGACTGGTGGCCCCGAGGAACAGAGGTTTGGGCTAAATTTGGCCTGCAGCTGAACCCCTCTCAGGACTGTGACACTGGACACCTACTTCACAAATCCACACTAAGACTGGGAGACTTAGGAGCTTCACTTCGTGCATAGAAACAGACATGAAAAGGCAGCCAAAATGTGAAAACAGATAAGCAGAAGCCAGATGAGAGAACAGAACAGAAATCCAGATAGAATGGAGTCAAGTAATCTAACAGATGCGAGTTCAAAACACTGGTTATAAAGATGCTCAATGAACTTTTGAGAAGTATAGATAAATTCAGTGAGAAATTCAACAAAGAGATAAAACACATAAAAATAGAAATGGAAATTATAAAAGAGAACCAGTCTAAAATGAAGAACACATCTGAGATGGGAAGTATCTTAAATGGAATAAACAAAGAAATAAACAAAGTGAATAAAGATAAGGATCAAATGACCTATCTAGAGGATGAGAAAGCCAAGGACACTCAATCAGAATGACAAAAGATAAGAAGCCAAGACTATAAAAATAATTTAAGGAGCATATGGGATACTATTAAGAATCCAAATATCTGTCTGATCAGTGTAACTAAAGAAAACCAAGATGATCAACAGCTGTTTGAAGAAATAATGATGGAAAACTTGGTGAAGGAAATGGACATAAAATCCCAGGATGCTCAGGAAATTCCAAAACTCAGGGATCCAAAGAGGCCCACACTAAGACACCTCCTAATTAAAATGCCAATGGTTAATTACAAAGAAAGACTAATAAAAGCAGCAAGAGAAAAACAAATAATTATATATAAGAAACTCATATACTACTGACAGCTGATTTCTCAAAAGAAACTATGCAGGACAGAAGGGCTGGCAAAAAATATTCAACAGGATGAAGACCCAGGATCTACAACGAAGAATAACTTATCTAGCAAAGCTATCAGTTAGAGTTGAAGGACAGATAAAGAGCTTCCCAGACAAAAATAAAATTAAGGAATTTATCACCACCAAGCCAGAATTACAGAAAATGTTGGAAAGACTTCTCCAAGAAGAAAAAACATGTATCAAAAAGAGGAATAAATAATGGTAACAACTACATTCCTATCTATAAGTACCTTAAACAGAAAAGAATTAGGTGCCCCAACTAAAAGAGTGGATGAATGGAAAGGAAAATAAGATCCTTACATGTTGCCTATAATAAACTCACTTCAGATTAAAAGGCACACACTAAAAAAAAGGGATGGAAAAACATATTGCTTTGATGGAACTAGAAGGTATTTAAGTCAGACAGAGAAAGATAAACACTATATGATTTCACTTATATGCAGAATCTAAGGAACAAAAAAAGAGCAAACTAATCAAAAACAGACTAAAAAATATAGTGGATATTTTGGTGATGGACAGAGGGGAGGGGAGTTTGAGGAGGGCTGGGAGAATGGGGTGAAAGGTTAAATAAATACAAATTAGTAGCTGATGGATGGACATGGGGATGGGGAGCATGGCATTGGAAATGCAATTAGAATAAATACGTTGGCTAGGTGGAAGGTCAGGAGAGGGATGGAGCAATTGGGAGGGGACTGTTGTATGAACTATATAGATGTCTAACCAATGCACTGTATACTCTAAACTAATTAAATAAATTAAAAAAAAAATCTCCCAAAAAAGTAAAAGTTCAGGACTAGACAGCTTCACTAGTGAATTTTGCCAAACATTCAAAGAAGACTTAATACCTATCCTTCTCAAACTCTTCCAAAAACTGGAGAACAGGTAATATTTCCTAACTCATTTTATGACACCAACATTACCCTGATACCAAAACCTGGCAAGGATAACACTAAACAAGAAAACTATAGAACAATACATCCAATAAATACAGATGCAACAATCCTAAACAAAATACTAGTAAATCAAATACAACAATACATTTACAAGATGAAACATCACCGATTAAGTGGGGTTCATTCCAGGGGCACAAGAATGGTTCAATATATGCGAATTGATCGATGTGATACATCACATTAACAAAATAAAGGATAAAAATTATATGACCATATCAATAGATGCAGAAAAAATTGAAAAGATACAATATTTATTTATGATTAAATGGGTATAAAAGAAAAATACTTTAATAAAATAAAGACCATATATAAAAGATTCTCAGTTAATATCATACTCAAGAGTGAAAAATTGAAAGCTTTTCTTCTAAGATCAGGAACAAGACAATAATGCCTTCTCTCAGAACTTTTATTCAATATTGCAATGAAAGTCCAGCCAGAGCAATCAGGCAAGAAATGGAGAAAAAAGGCATCCAAATTAGAAATGAAGAAGTAAAATTGTCACTTTTTACTGATAACATGATATTCTATATAGAAAACCCTAAAGACCACCAAAAAACTATTAGAAATAATAAACAAATACAGTAAAGTTGCAGATACAAAACCAATGTACAAAAATTCAATTCATTCCTATAAACAATGAAATTTTAGAAAAAGAAATAAAAAATTCCTTTTGCAACTACAACAACAACAAAAATACCTAGGAATAAACTTAATAAAACATGCAAAGAACTATACACTAAAAACTATAAGACATTATTAAAAGAAATTGAAGAACACACAAAGAAATGAAAAAATACTCTATGTTCAAGAATTGTAAGACTCAATATAGTAAAAGCGGCCATGTTACCCAAAGCAGTATACAGATTTAATGCAATCTCCTTCAAAGTTCCAATGACATTTTTTAACATAAGACAAAACATCATCATATCTGTATGGAACCACAAAAGACCACAAATAGCCTAAGCAATCCTGAAGGGGAAAAAAAAAAAAATTGAGGTATCATACTTACTGACTTCAAATTATACTACAAAGTGATAAAAAACAAAACAGCATGATATTGGCAGAAAAACAGACACAAAGACCAATAGAAAAGAATTGAGAGCCCAGAAATAAACCCACATTTTTATGGGCAAATAATTTTCAACTAAGGAGCCAAAAACATACAATAGAGAAAAGAAAGCCTCTGCAATAAGTGATGCTGAGAAAATTGGAAAGCCAGATGAAAAAGTGTAAAACCAGATAGCTACTTGTCACCATACACAAAAATTAATTCAAAATAGATCAAAGACCTAAATATAAGACCTAAAACAATGAAATACATAGAAGAAAACATAGTTACTAAATTTATGGACCTTAGTCTTACAGAAGATTTTGTGAATTGGACCTCAAAGGCAAGGGAAGCAAAGGCAAAAATAAATTAATTGGACAATATCAAACTAAAATCTTCTGCACTACAAAAGACAATATTGACAAAATAAAAAGGCAACAAACAGAATAGGAAAAGATATTTGCAAACAACACCTCTAGTAAGGGGTTAATATCCAAAAAGACAAGTAATAACAAGTATTAGAGAGGTTTTGAGGAAAAAGGAACTCTCCTTCACTGCTGGTGGGAATGTAAGTTCATATAGCCACTGTAGAGAACAGTATGGAGTTTCCTCAAAAAAATTAAGAATAAAACGACCATATGACCTAGCAATTCTTTTCTGGATATCTACCCCCAAAATTTGAAAACATTTATCTCTAAAGATATAGGCACCCCAATGTTCATTGCAGCATTATTCATGGTGTACAAGACATGGAAACAATCCAAGTGTCCTCTGATAGATGAATGGATAAAGAAGACGTGAGAAAAATATGCAACGGAATATTACTTGGCTATAAGAAAAAATTCTGCCACATGAGACAACATGGATAGACCTTGAGAATATCACGCTAAGTAAAGTAAGTCAGATGGAAAATGTCAGGAACCATATGATTTCACTCAAATGTGAGATTGAAAACTGAAAGCAACAAATACACAAGGCAAACAAACAAAAATCATAAACACATGAAACAGTATGGCACTTCCAAGAGGGAAATGGGGGTGGGATAAGGTAGAAAGGGATAAAAGGGGTTAAATATATGGGGATGAAAGGAGATTTGACTTGGGGTGGTGAACACACAATGCAATAGACAGACGATGGTTATAGAATTGTATATTTGAAACCTATATAATTTTACTAACCAATGTCACCCCAATAAAGTTATAAAAACTTTTGACACCAACTTTTCTTAAATTTTCCAAAAATTTTAACACTTCCAAACTCATTTTATAAGGTCATTTACTCCTGAAGTAAATAGGAAGTTTGAAAAGGTTTTTTGGGTGGGTTTTTGTTTGTTTGTTTTTTGGTTTTTTGGTGCTTTTTTTTTTTTTTTTTTTTTTAAGAAGTCCAGGGCAATGTTGGGATCTAACCCTCTTCACCGACCACAAGGAAATGTGCTGGGGTGGATGCTGAAGAAGACTGATGTAAACTTCTGAGGCAACTGAAACACCATCTCAAGTCCAGTCATTGAAAAGCTTTAAGCAGAGTAAGACTAGTTCCTTCAGACAGAGAAGGGGCAAGGACAGGCTCCTCCCACCAAGAGAGTCATGAGGAAATTCAGAAATAAACATTTCTCAGCCTTTTTCATGCCTGATACCATTCAACTTCTCAGGGTCTCACTCCTTCTCCACCAATCTCCTTATTTAGTGTGAGACTTGGCACTGTTGTGTGTCTAATTAGCGTGGTGATTCTTCATCCATTATAGTCAGAACCCAGACTAATTTGAAAGACACAGCAAGCAGCCCAAGGCTGACTTCGCAATGAAGGTACCAAGAAATATGATATCATTCTCCTCCTTACTCTGATCGCATATAAGAACTCTCCTTTGTCAAAACTCAAACAGAAACCAGAGGTAAAGAGAAGGCTGCTGATAAAGTCCATTTGGGTCAGCCTCTTAGACAGAGAGCAAGGTACAGAAGGGTAGAAAAATCGGTCTGGGGTAGGAAACAATAGCAATACCCCACGCTAGGTAATCTACATAATGTAAGGATTTTGAACAATATCCCCCAGGGAGGTTGGAGAACCAGACACAGAAATGATCAGGAACCAAGTCTAGAAATAGGAACTATAGGAACAATCCAGAATAAACTGTCACTTTGCTCTATATTCAAATTCTAGAGTGGGACTACAGGTTTAGTATAGCTTGCTTCGTGTGACAAATTTAGTTAAGAATGGGGCTCCTAACGGAATATCATCAGATTATACTGAATGGTAAATAAGTAATATTCCAAATGGAAAGCAGGAGGAAGAAAAATATGCTGGACAGGCATAGAAGCGTGACTGCCTTCTTTAACCAAGGAGGGACTCCCTGGGGTGGGGTGGGGGGGCCTTCTTGAGCTGTACTCTAAGGAAGTTCTGCTGTTCACCGTGCAGCTGCTCTAACTGTACAGGCAAGTGAAAATGGGCTGTTAAGCAGGAATTCAAAAATTTGTCACGATGAAATTATTTGGATGTTCTCCCCACAATGAACACCCATGCACTTCAGCTGAACCTCCTCTATGTCACTTACCACTTCTACCCTGGATTATTTCAATTTAAAAACATGTCACCTTATACCAGCTCAACCGCACATTCTTATAAGGCAGGATGCAGAGTAATTTGTTTTTACATCCCCTTGAACCTAGCTTAATGCCTTAAGCACAAAGCTTAATAAATATTAATTGAACAAATGAATAAATAAATGAAAAAAGCAACCTCTGAGCCATCTGAAAAAGATTAAGTTTGATTTAGTTTGAGAGGGAAGTACACTTTACTGTCTTCCCATCCTTCGCCCCTGGTATATTATCTATTCTTTTAAAGTGAGGACATGCTTTAGAAATAATTCAATCCAAAAAATAAAGTGAGAGAATGCTTTAGTCCAGACTCCTGGAGCAGATGGAGACTCTGACTGAAGTGGCCATTTCATTTTTCTGTCTCCGGGGACCATGAGAAAGTTCTTGGCACAAGCTTCCTTCTCTCTTATCGCGTCTCTCTATAGTATTTCTCGAAGGAGCAAAAAGAATTTAGATTTTTTTTTTCACCTCTGCTGAGAAAATCACTTTATATGTGTTTCATATCATTGCTTATGTGAAAAACAGTTGTTAGCTAACTTAAAAACAAGTTAGAATAGCAATAGTTTATGATTCAATTGATGACCCATAGAATCTTCTGTTTAGATTTTAAATTATCAGACTTTAAAAATAGTCTTTTTAAAGGGGGAAAAAATCATCCTATCTCCAACCTAAATCACCCGACTGCTATAAGATCTCAAAGAAAACTTTAAAAAATAAAATAAAAAGGCAAAGAACATGCCTATGTGTTTATTCAAAAAAAAAGTTCATTGAGTTGAAAACATATTGTACTGGTTGCTTTCTACACACATACCATAGCTGTTCCATTTAATATCTAAAAGGAAGGCTTACCTAACTTAAGTTCTAAGATTCTAATTTACATATATGAGCAAAAGGCCTAAATAAATAATTTTAAAAGAGGAAATATAAGACAATAGGTATCTTACCTTGTAACTGTCTATACAATAAAATTAAATTAAAACTGTAACATAACTTTTTGGCTATTAAGCAAAGAATTCTTTAATTATTAAAAAAGAAGTAATTCTAATACTGGCAAAAATGCAATAAAACAAGGACCCTTAGACACTTCTGGTTGGAGTGAATATTGCAATTTGTCATAGACATCAAGCGTGTTAAAATACTCTGACCCATCTAAACTCACTTCAGGGAACCTACACTAAGAAATGATTCTAAATGCCTATGACGCAGTTTGCAAGCAGATACTCCTTGTCCAAGGCTCTCCTTAACTAAAATTTTATAATAGGCCAAATTTGGTTGAAATCTCCCTTCCATGCCTTTCAATGCTTTGCAGACTCCCATTCCTTCCCTCAAGTTCCCAGTTTCTTCCACTTCTTATTCCTTTGCTGTCTCCCTCTCCTCTTCTTAAAGACATAAACTATAGACTAAGAGAGGTGTTAGACTGGGAAGAGAACGAACAGACGTGGCTATCTTCTCTGAAATTACATCCAACTCTCTAATTCCACAACAGCCGCTCTGTCTATTCATTGCAAAGTCTTGCTCGTACTGGGCCTTGCCAATTTCATACTTGCCATGTAGATTGAAAGTAAATCATTGATAGAAATAAGTGATACAAAAATCATTTCCAAGAAGTGGAAAATAAAGTAGGCCAGACGGCAATCAGCTAAATAAAAATTAAAAAAAACTGGCCTCACACAATCCCACCCTGCGCATTAACCATGCCTCCTGGCATTGCACCCAACTGTCTTACCCATTTATGCAGACCACAGTTTCCAAAATGACTATTTTGATGGAGCATCCATGTGCAGCCTTTGGCATTCTTTATTCCTACAAAGATGTGAGAAGATTTAAAAAAGTAGGATGTAAGCTGAAGGTTGGTCATTGAGTTTTAACAAAAAGGAAGAGGGCTGTTGTTTTGTAGCAATTCAAGAAAAATAAAAGTTTATTTCTGCAGCCAGAAACCTAAGATTCGCTATGGTGTTATACTGGTAGGAGTGGGGGTGGTGACCAAGAGTGCTTGGCTTTTGTCTATACAGACCCACATCTAATATTTACAGGGTACACAGCAAGAGTACCAATGGAGACCTCTGGCTCACAGGACATCTGCTGTCCCATTTTGCTCCCACTCATGATTACATGGGGAGGGACCTCACAAGCATACCTGAGACATGCAACCCAGAAATCCAAGTTCCATCCACACACCCCTAAAACAACTGTCCCTTACAGAAGTCTGGAGAAAAGGCATATAAAAATCATCGTAAGTGGGTTTGGGGCCAATTGATAGAAAATTTCCAGGTTATAGGTACCTAGAGTGTTGTCTACAAGAGGAGAGTGGGTTTCAAGTGGGCATGTTCCCTTGGTCCTTAAGGCACTCCTCTGCCGGGGAGTCAAGCAACCAGAAGACTGGAGGAGGCTGCACTAAAGTACTGCACCTAGAGCAAGAGCCTAAGTTGTCCAGGTCCAAGATGGTCTTGGGTCTACTGTACTTTCATAAATTCTGTGTCCGAAGGAACAGGGACTGAAATATCCCTACACTCGTCATAATGACCCATAGCTTTTCATTCCTTTCCTTTTCTGACAATGATGACAACATATTAGCAAGTTATTCAATGTGGTAATCAATGTCCTAACTGCAGCTGGTTCTTGAGGGTTTTGTCAGGTTTTCTCACATATGAACATAGGATGGTTACCTTATGAAATGTCAGGCCAAGCTAATGACAAAATAGAAAGAATCATTGTCCTTAGCCCATATACCGGAAAGATGCCAGGAGGAAGGGGATGCAGGGAGAGTACGGGGCATCCTCAACATCATTAGTCTGTAATAAACAAGCACATATACTAGGAACATTACTGTTTAGTGGAACCCAGAATTGTTTTCTGGGCTCTAAGGACCCCATATGCTTCACGGCATAGCCAGTGAAAACACTGATATTTATACCTAGAAAATATGATGAGAAAGATTGAATATATGTCCCTTCGATACAGAGCTTTATTCCTTTACCCCCAATAAATGTGTTAAATTGCTTAACTGGGAGTTCTGCCAGTTCTCAGATAGCTTGGACGTGTCTGATGCTCCCTTGGCCACAAATTTCTCCTGCCTCTGTTACACTTCATTCCTACAAGTAGAACTGTGGCATGACATAGATTTAAACAAGCTTAGTTCTTTTACTGTGCATTGATGAGCCACTGATGCACAGGAAACAAATTGTGGTCGACTGAACTGACAAGTCAGACAATCTTTCTCTAGATATCTAGTCTCTTACTTTATTTCTTAATAATAATCCATAAAGCCCAGCCATTTTTTTTCTATATTACCAGCCATGACCACTCTATCCTTGAATCTAATTTTACTTTTAATATTGCTCTGGAGACAAAGCCCTTTCTGATGGCCAGTCTAAGCCTCCCTGCCTTTAATTCATCATGCAGCATTGCACTTAAAGTTCAAACTTGGGCTAGATTTCCAAGTCCTGTTCTGTTTCCTTACTTGGAGCATGCAGTTTTACCTGGATTACACATAGCTCACCCAATCACTGCAGGGGCTTGTGAAATGTAATCACAGAGTGATGTTGTATGTTGGTACTATGAGGTCCCTGGAGCCAGGTGCTACATAAATACAAGGTATTAGAATATTTTGACCTGCTGGGGTGGATGGTGCTTTGATACATCCTTGTCACATTGTATTGTGACAGGCCTCTACAAAAAAGCACAAGACAATCAGCAGCTGAATGTATCTTGCTGTGTAAACCTCCGTGGGAGGCAGCTTACCTGTATTGCAAGCTGACTTTCACAGAAGCTGTAATTATCTCCATCTCTTATTAATTTCCTTTTTCACAACTGAAAATATGCAGCCCCGACTGCCTCTCTTCATTAAACAGATCCTGATATGTTTCAAATGAGCCATAAACTCTACTGTGCTTTTTCTGAATAAATGAACATTTAGGAGGAAGAAAAAATTGATTCAGATTTTTCTAGAGATTACATTCTATTAGTTCAAAAGGTGATTCTTGATTGTATTCACTTTGAAAACTGCAGCATTCAGAGATCTCTCTAAGAACAAAATATGTAAAGCAGAAGCATCTAAGTGATCCTAGACCAGTATTATATTCCTCACCTACACAAAAGCCAGGTGATAAGGATCTAGCCAATACTGAATCTGTAATAACAGAAACACCATAACATTAGAAGTTCTGAGTGAATTTCAGATATAGTGGTACATAAAAGAGTTATTTTTATTTATTTATTCATCTTAAGCCCTGTGAATTTTTAAAGGGCAAAAATCCTGTCTTGCTCATGTTTGCAGAAAATGTTCTAGGCTAGGCTTTTAGTATATGTTGACTAATAGCAAAAGAAACTGCTTTTGAGACCTTCGATGTCTTCATCAAATCTTTTGGCAAGGAAAGAAAGGGTAAGTGCATGCTTTCCCCGGAGTTCCATAATTACCCAGTGTAGAGCCAGCACTGGGATCAGAATTATACTCAATCTATCAGACTGTAGGAAGGGGAAGAATGAGACCATACCAAGATCTACACTGCACCCCTTCTGTACTGTTCCTGCCTCTCACGTACATGGGCGCAAGTGGACACTTTTAAACACATATTCCATCTGGAGACTAGAATGTAAGTAAAGTCTTATCTTAAACCAGAACTTCGATGGAAATGAGTTTGCAGTTAGCTGATAGCAGAGTTATCAGCCACTCTAAGATAAATGTGAATACAGAAACTCAGAGAATTTGCATGCAACATCAATAACAGGACAGTCCATTTTTTAAGAAGAGTAGAAATATAGGCACTAACAAAGATGGAAAAGCTCCCATGACGCGTTTTTGGTAGCATACCACAGGGTTTGGCTACGGTAGGCAGGTGATTGTGACCCTACGGTAACCCCCATGTAAATTCGCCCTTCTGAAAGCACTCCTAATTTCAAATGTCAGCTTGTAGCAGATAGCAAAGCTTGAGTAAAAAATCTAATTACCTGCACCTTCTTTTAAATGAATGAATTTCATAATAAATGATTTCAATAGCTGATGCAACATGACTAAATAGTTGAGTTTCCCAGAATCTGTCCTGACCAAAAGTTCAATGTTCCTTCTTTAATCAGAAGCCTGATCCACCAGATAAATGTGTTAGCTTTCAACATGACCCTCCATTGATTAAATTTTATTCAAACATAGAAAATTAAATGGGAAGAAAAGGAAGAATAAGATTGGTTTTACTTTGTTTTCAGCTAAAATGTCTTACTTGTTAGATTGCTTTGAATAAAAATTTATGTGTTATAGCTTTGACTTTATCTGAAATACAAGAAGTTTATTTGTAGTCAAAAATAATTTTAGTTCTGGGATTGCCAATGGCTTATATTCATGAGATCAATAATCGTTATTTGCTGTGCACTTTATCAGGTAACGACTGCTAAATAAAATAACCTAGATTAAATAAGAACTGATTGGGTATTTCATCATAGGCAGTTAAATCATTAAATGTATGAAATACATTGATGTGCATATTACATTTTAAGAAAGCTGTACCAGGAATGATTAGGGGGGAAAAAGGGTACCTATTTCTAACCATAAAAATAGTTCTCAATTTTAAAGATGAGTGAGTTGAGCCATATAAAGATGTAACCCAGGCAGGACTAGAACCTAGTCTTGGAGACAAGAAAACTATAACAAGGTCAAGATGTTTATCCATTGCAACTCAATAAAAATTATTTGAGTGAATGAATGCCCCACCAGTATGTTTTAAATAAATCCTTGCCCTGCCATTAAAGATTTAAATCTTAGTCTCTTAAAAAAAATAGGCAGAAGTTACCACCTATGCTAAAGATTAGGTAGGTAGGCAGGCAGGTAGGCAGGTAGGTAGGTAGGTAGGTAGACAGCCAGATAAAAAATAATAAAAAGAGAGGTGGAGAAGAAAGATCAAGAATGAGATTCTTCAGTTCCTAAATTTGGTAATTATATTATTTTGCCCATTAGAAAATATTTTGGCTATCTCTGAATATTTCTAGGTGTTCAGAAGCAAATATCTCAGTAGGTATAATATATGAGTTGTATTTGGCCAAATGTCTATGTAAAATGTTTCCAATTGTCCAATTCTGTTTTCCTGTTGACAGTGAGTTTCAAAGAAAAAATTCTTTGTCACTCTCCTTACTTACTTATTGAAACTCCAGAGATCTCTCTTCCCATGGTCCCTTTAGGGAAGAAAATTATATATCAAAGAGGAGAGTGAGAAGCATAGACAACACATCCAGGCTTTCCACACACTCAAATCACTTTATGATGAAAGAATAATAATACAGACCACCTAACCCAAGGTTTTACAATCCTTCCTTCCACTTTCCTTCCTTCCTTCTTTGCTATTTTTCTTTCTTTTGAGCCACAGATCACATTTTGAAAGCATGGTGAAACTATAACTATTAATCCTGAAACCCACTATTCATTGAATCAGCAGCATTCCTATCATTAGGGGAGGCCAGACACTGTTGGATTACAAAGAAGTCAATTCTTATATTTAGGGTTTTGAAATTCATGGCAGGGTTAATAGCTTAAAAGACAAAGTTTTTCTATTTCAAGAGCAAGGATTTTGAAAGAAGAAAGCATTTATTGAAATGGAAGTTTAGATAAAAATAAGAGCATTAATTTTATACTACATACAATAAGGTTAGGAAAAAATGCCAGATTATATAGAAGCCATTTCTCACTCTTAAAGTGATAAATTTCAACCAGCTTGGAGGAGGAAAGGATAGTGAAGTGGATAAATATAGAATAAGCTGCTGGTGGGAGTCTCTGCAAAGAAAACCTGGATAAGATTAGGGGTTTGAGAGCTGGGAGAAAATATGTCCACTTCTCAGACACTCGTTAGGGGTGTTAGAGAGCCTCACAGAGAAGTCACCTCTCCAGCATAGGACCACATCTGTGAAAAGAGATGACAGCAGGTCAAGTAAAGGTAAAGAGGGTCTGAGAGAACCCTACCCTGAGGCTCCACAGTCCAAAAAGGTTAGGGAGCAAATCTGGAAATTTTCAGTGACCCCAAAATAGGGATACAAGTAGCTGAAGGGAGTAAAAAGAAGTGTCATTACAGTTATGATTACAGCATGCTATTTATTACGGATGCTGTGAAGGCCACGGGCTGGTGGTTACGGCAAGTCATGGACGAGAGCAGCAAAGATAAAAACTGATGACTAGAGGTGAAAACCTGTGTCTACACAGAAGCCTGCATGTGAATGTTTATAGCAGTTTTATTCATAATTGCTAGAACTTGGAAGCAACCAAGATATCTTTCAGTAGGTGAATGGATAAATATTGTGGTACATCTGGACAATGAAATATTATTCATCACTAAAAGTAAGTGAGTTATTAAACCATGAAAAGACAAGGCAAAAATTTAAATGTATGTTACTAAGTGGAAGAAGCCAATGTGGAAAGGCTATATAGTGTATGATTTCAACTATATGAAATTCTATAAAAGGCAAAACTATGAAAACAGTAAAAAAAAATTGGTGGTTGCCAGAGGTTGGTGGGAGTAGAGAGGGATGAATAGGCAGAGCACAAAGGATTTTTAGGGCAGTGAAAATATTCTGTATGATACTATAATGATGGATATATTTCATTATGCATTTCCCCAAACTCATGTAATGCACAACAACAAGAGTGGGTCCTAAGGTAAACTATGGACTTTGAGTGACTATGCCGCATCAATGTAGGTTCATTAATTGTAACAAATTACCATTCTGGTGGGGGTTGTTGATGATGAGGGAAGCTACATATTTGTGGGGGCAGAGGGTATAAGAGAAATCTCCTCCCTTCGATTTTGCTGTGAACTTAAAACGAGTCTAAATAAGTTAAGCCTTCAAAAACAAATAAATAAAACAATGACTAAAGACCAGCAGAGACAGGGACGTACAGCTGCAGACAAGAGTGTTAGACCAAGGGTGGCTGTGGCTAGACTTTCCCCACAATGGCAGAACAGTTTTTAAGCCCCAGAGGTAGATTTAGAGCTGAAGAGAAGGAAAGGAAGCAGCAGTGTCTTGAAATACCTTAGGGTAAACTATGAACCAAATGAGAACCAGAGTGGGAAAATTAAGATATAATTTAAGTGCAATTATAGAAAATAAAGGAAGTTAAAATTTGTACATTTGTTTATTGCCTGTCAGATTTATGCCTGCTACACCTAACAAATAAAAGTGGATGTACTTTGGTGTTAGGGCTTAGGGTTCCAGCATCTCACCAGCTCAGGCTCATACAGAATCTCCACAGCAGGGTTTCTCAGCATCAATGCTATTGGCATTTGGGCCACATAATTCCATGTTACGGGGGCTGTCTCGTGCATTGTAGGATGTTTAGCAATATCCATGGCCTCTGCCCACTAAATGTCAATAGCAAATACACATTTCCCAGGCATTATTAAAAGAATGTCTTTGGGAGTTTGGGGGGAGGAGTGGAAATTGGCCCTGGTTGAGAACCACTGTTCTAGAATATTTCCAGGCAACCCTGAGAAGAAGAAGAAAAAAAAAAAAAAACAACGAAGAACTCTGTGGAGTGCAGTTTTTTTAAACAACAGATGCAGCCAATTTCTCATTCACAAATGTAGAACTGAAGCCAAGATAGGTAAATTGACTTTCATTCTGCCTCAGTATAAATTAAAGAGAGAACCAGAATTATAGCCCAGATTTCCTGACATTAAATTCTGTGCTTTACCTTCCTAGAATTTGAAACATCTCCGAAAGCTAGCATAAGACCAGGCACATAGTAATAATTTCTAATTAGGCACTGAAGGAATGAGTGGTTTAGCCCTTCGCACTATGCCATATCATTGGACATTGCAGGACCAGAGAAAAACAATGATACAAGCCTTCCAGCGAGTGGCAAAGACGCTTTTAGAGGTCACACTATACCTATCAGTGCTGATTCTAACACTTTTCTGAAAATCTACGAATCTAAATCCAAAGTGGAAAAATATCACTGCCTAATTGTTGATTCAATGCTAATAGTCATGCCATATTTCAAGGCTTTGAAGATGGTGAACATGGAATAACATTTTATATTTCCCGGGGTTCATGGATGATGGAGTTGTTAAAGTAGCCACAAGTACCACCACCTGTGTTAGGTCCAGTCTCCATCGTGCAACACAAAGTTCCTCTAATACTATCTGACCTGCACTCCTTGAATCTTACTCAAATTCACTCATGTACCATTCATCAGTTATTTACTAATAGTGTGTTGACATTTTTCCATCTCCAAAACCACAGGCAGCTCTAAAACATAACTTTTTTTTTGCTTTGTTAATGTTTTTTATTCTGTTAACATAACACATTGCTGGACACAAAACAGCAGATACTCAGATTTGAAAACTGTAAACCATAATTCTCTAGAAATTTCTTTAATGTGTTCAGAAACTGGGTGCCCTTAGAGCCATAGTCTGTCTGCCACAGATAGGCCAAAAGCTGTGATTCTATTTTCTGTCCTCATTTATTAATGTGTAGTTGCATGGCACATTATCTGACATCAGAAGCCAGTGGCAACTTTCCAATCTGTGTTTCTAATAGAGATAAATGTCAAGCAGAGGTGGCAAACTGGCTGACAGCCCACCAAAGACAGCCCTAGGGTAAGGTCTGTTTGGCCATTTGTTAAAGGCTATCTTACAAGGTACAGGTTGTGCTCAGGCACTACAAGCAACTGGGCATCAAGCCCACTTCACCAGTTCCCTCACTTCTCTGGTGCCTCTGCTTCCTTACATGAAAAATTAAAATAATAGAAGTTTCTACCAAATTGGTTGTTATGAAGATTAAATGAATTAATACATGTAAAGTCCTTGGACACACCTAGCACAAATTAGGCTCTCCACAAACAGTAGGTATTCATATGGTAATCATCATCATTGTCATTTTCATTATTACCACCATCATCATCACCACAATGCTACTGGAAAGGGTCAAACCACAAAATATTTGCCCCTCAGCCTTATCAAGGGCTCTTTAGGCGCTGAAACCATTTAGCAACCAAATAGCCAAATACACAGGCTTAAAGTGTAAATTATTTTGAATGTTAAAGTCTTGCATAATAAGATAGTGATAGAGCTATTCATGAATAAAAATATTAAAAATTACATTTTAGTACTAAATGATATGAAAAGCCTTTATTCTTCCTAAGTCTCTTTGTAAGTGCCAACTCAGCCCAAGTTTAAAGGTCTCAACAGACACATCTCA
This sequence comes from Cynopterus sphinx, assembly GCA_030015415.1. Classification (NCBI taxonomy): domain Eukaryota; kingdom Metazoa; phylum Chordata; class Mammalia; order Chiroptera; family Pteropodidae; genus Cynopterus; species Cynopterus sphinx. The sequence goes on along the minus strand of CM057379.1, from coordinate 65,445,070 downwards.
TCACTACAAAATACCTGAAACGAACCCCAGGCCTCATGCACTCCTGGGGCCCCTCAACTCTTCTGAAGGGCAAAAAATAGTATGGTTTTCTGATGCTGTCGAAGACGGTCATGCGTGCCCAGGAACAAGACTGTTGCCATTTAAAAAGTATTGAAATATGAATATTCCCAGGCTTCCTTCTTCACTCCTGCTAAAGAGAATTATGGTGTTGCCCCTGTGGCTTCTCCCCGTCCTCTGCCCTCTAAACAGGAGCAGTGATGGCTCCTGGGATTTGGTGTTGCAGAACTCTGGCAACAGAGAACAGGCAGAACTGGAGAAAATCCAGGGAAAGAACATTTGCAACAAAAAAAGATATATTCCTGATTTAAAAAAATAAGAGAGAGAGAGCAGAAAAAGGAGGCATAAAGGGAGAAAAGAAAACCTGGAGGCTCATGCCGGTTGTGTTGTGAGGTAAGCCAGTGATGAAGAGGTTTGGGGTGACAGCAGCCATTAGTGTAGATACTCTGAGAATGACAATGAGTGGGGGAGATTCTGAATATGTTTATACATGTACTAACTTGCATCTCCCTTTCCTCCCACTTCCCATCTGATTTTTTTCTTAGAAGAGTTAACTAAATTTGGAACTTCTTTCAAACGCACTTTTCTTTCAGACCATTTGTCTTTAAATCAACACCTAGCAAATGCCTGGGCCCTGAAGACCTTTCGCATTGCTACACAAAATATTGAATGCAAAAGAGGGGTGGGAGGAATTACATTTGAATTGTATAAATGTTCAAGAGTTCACATTTAATCAAATTTCAAAAAATGTGGCACTGTGCCTGATTTTTCAATCGTACAGAGTGACTCTTTTGGAAATGGCTGCATTGAAGTTGATGACGTGGCACAGCAGAAACCATGGGACCCTAGAGACATGACATGGCTTGCACCGAAAACTTGGAGGGGAAAAAGCAAAGAATCCTTGTGCTTTATGGTTCCATTTGTGCTTTCATAGGAGGCAATAGCAGCAGCAACTTTGTTAGCAGACAGCTAGTGCAGCTCCATGGGCTAAAGCTCAGCTGTTCTCTCCCTTCTCTAAAGTGCAATACAAATTAATTTGCCAAAACATCTAAGAGTCATCTCTGTTTTAAATGATGCATGATTAAAAAAACACACATCGGCTATGTCTGCCCTGGCCACAATCATTACCATGATGTGCTAAGCATTTATGAGCCTACCACTCTTTTGAGGCTGCAACAGCCTGGTAAAAGCCAAAGGGACCCTGGAAATGCACCGTGCTGCTGCTTCAGGAAGGCTGAGCTTCAGATTTATTTGTTGCTATTTTCAAGCAAAATATTTCAAAGCAATCGAAAGACTGGGAAGAGCAGGCTTTCCTAATAACCCTATCAATCTTAAACCCCACAGCATGCCATGGTCTCAAGCAATTTTAAAAAATAGTAATAATAGTACAGAAAAGTAGCAGCTAAATATCAGCAAATACAAAATATTCTGAACAGTAAGGAAAAGAGGGAGAGAGAGAGAAGACTGTGTAGAGGATTAGTCACAGTTTATAAAACATTGATGACTTTTGGCTACTGTGCTTTACTCCTGCAAATGGGAGAAATTCATGCATAACCTATAGAGTAGGATGTCTTTAGAGTAAATGAAAGCAGCTGAATAATACAGTTTCATTCAAATTTGAAACTCCTTTCATCTTACATAACTACCAGGCAAAGCACTGCTGCTCATATCCCTTAGACTGATTAAGTTGTGAAACAAGGCTTGTCCAGGCTCTGTGTGTCCATCAGAAATTCTCGAGAGAGGGATTCACCACATCTCTGCCAGACCCCAAAAGAGACTTAAGTCTGGGTAGGAACAGACTTTGCTCAAGCAATTCCTCCTGATACAAACATCTAAGGCTCCTATTTCCAAGGAGACTGAGATGTCCTTGTATCCTGCCTTCACCCTTGCCTGCTTTCTGGAAGGGCAGCCAGTAGCTGGCTTTTCCTCAGGAGGCCGTAGAAGTCTCCACAATAATTAGAAAGTACAATATCAAAGTTAGCTCTACCTCTAGCAGGACAGAGGCTGTGTTAGTCAAAGGTCTTGTTTTCTTCTTTGTAGATCATCAAATTCCATTTTTAAAAAACAAAATGTGAAGAAGAAAAAACCCCTACAAGGCAGATCAAGAACTATGCTGAAGAAAAGTCAATAAAACAATTTGCTTTTCAAGGGACCAGCAGAGGTAATTTCCACTTTGATCTTCCATATCTGCATCCTGGTTTGTAGCTGATTTATTCAACTACTGAGGAAGAACGTCCACATTCAACTTTTTAGACTAAAGGCTTTTTTGTCAGTTGAGGGCTAAGGCTTTTAATTATCCTCATGAAGAATGCCCTCATTGGACTCCGAAACAGAAGGAGCGCCTACGTTCAGGGTGTACTAATACATAGGAATGACATGAAACTCCTTGCAAGTCACTTGAATCTGTGAGTCAGAAAGTATATTGGAAGGCAAAACAAAAACAGGACAGAAGCCAAAATGCATGCATTATGCAAAGTTATTCACAGAATCCTAAGGATTTTCCTTGCCAATTAGCTTCATATTTACAGACTTTTATAATCAATTCGACTTGCAGTTTACAAAAGAGGAAACTGAGGCCCACACAGATTGATTTACCCAAGATTATCCAGTGTACCCAAATTTAAATGTTTAGGAGTAGAGCCAGCATCTCCTCCTAACTCCTGGCCACTCACCGAATCGCCATGAGACGGCAGTAAAGAGCTCTCTTACAAAGCACTGCGTGCCGAGGCTGCTGGAGAAACGCCAGAACAGCAGGATGGTGTGGTCAAGTGACCTCGAAATGAAATCAGTAATCTGTATGTTTAAGTGGCACAATGCCAAACAACTAGTTGACTCATTGTTTAAATGTTTAAAGCCTGGCGGTTGCCTGAGTCCTTGTAAACTACTAGGGTAGCTTTAATAAGTAAATTGTAACTTCCTTATATTAAACAATGGCCCTCTTGTTCTTTTGTAATTCTTCCCTCTAAGTCGTTCCAAGAGTTTGTGTCTCCAATAAGTGAAAAATCACATCCTTTTTTATGACTGCTAACAAGATCAAATTAATCACAAACATCTTACAGAATAAATCTGGAAAATCGCAATTACATATCTGAGGATTTTTGAGGAAGGAGGAAAGTGCTGATTTCCAGTGTCATATTTTATGTCGCTGATTACCTCTGGGTGACTCAATTATTCTAACCACATGTATGTAGTAAAAGCATGTCGTGTATATATGGCTGTAACATGTATCATGTAGAGGAGGCTGGTGATCAGAGGACTGATGAAACCCTCAAAGGCTTCCTGGAGGTGGGGGTAGGAGTCACAAAGTGGATCAGAATGGATCCTAACCAGCAAAGGAAAAACATCTGGAGAAAGATGATGGTGATCACAGCAAAAGGAAGTAAGCTATCCACCATTTATGAACCCCTTGGTGTGGAGGGATATACCTAGCCATCAGCAAAAATGTGACTCCAGGTATTTAAAGAATCAAGCTGAGTATCAGAAAGGCTTGCCTTTGGTTAAGGAAGGTAGAATAGAAAAGCCCCATTTTATTCATCTCCTATGGATTAGAAATATCTAGCAGAAGTTCTAGAATTTGGCAGAATACCTTTGGAATTCTTAAGTTAATTATCTGAGTAAGGACAAATAAAAATCGGAAAAAGAGGCTTAATTCTTCCTGTTGAAAATAAGGGAAGAGATTCCTCTCTCCTTCTATTTCTTGGACTATTCACTTTAAAAACTTGTAAGTACTTTGTCCTTTTTAAATATATATAAAACCTTTTGAAAACTGGATAGACCTTTTGTCATCTCAATAACTCAAAAATGTCTTTTTCAAGAACCTAGCACAGCTAAAGCACCAAGGGCATCAAGGGTGATAGCACCCCTAAATACAGACTTAAGTTTAATGAACATAAAGTAATATTAATTTCCCGTTTTCTGTTGGACAGTAGGAGTCTAGCTTCAGCGGGCACTTTGCTCCAAACTTTCTGTCATAAAGGTATGACAAGTTTATTTTTCTTCTGGATAAAGCCAATCAGAAAATATAGATCGTCACCCCCACTTACCAGATAAAGTTAGAGTGAACTCTGTCTGTCAAATAGTACTATAACTGAAGACTAGTTATTATTTCCTTGAAAACATGCATGTAATGGGTTGTATCTACTTTACTATATAAAAGCTTAAGTTTTCTTTCCATCTTTGGGGTCTATTATGGGATGGCTCGTGATGAGCATCACATTCTAATTTAATGCTTATCTGGTATGTAAACAAATTTCTACGTCTACTACCTTTGTGGAGAGGTTTTCTGGGTTGGGAGAAGATTTTGTTTTTAATTATATTCCCTCGACATCTATAATTGTTTTCTGTTCCTTTTCTCCACTAGGATATAAACTCTGGAAAACCAAATTTCTTGTCTGATTTATTCACCATTGTATTTCTCTTTAGTCTGGTACATTGAAGGAACTCATTAAATATTTGTTAATGGACAAACTGTCAAGACTTTTCTGAAAGAAGCTTGAGATGATGCGTGATTGAGAAAAGCTGTGACTTTCCAGCAAGGCTAGGCTGGGCCACCAAATGAAACCAAATGAAATCAAGTTGTAAGGCTGCTGGTTTCTGTATTCCTCTCTTCACTTTTCTTCCCTGACTTCTCAGCAAGGAACAAAATCCCCACAATAGAAGTTACACGAGGTACAGCAAAAAATGTTAATTATTCTCTGGGATTATTGAGTTGGATAAAATACTATTTTCCAAAGAGAAAAGTCAACATGTAGCGACAATCTCTCATAACAGGATACAACTACGTAAAAGTTTAAGTTATACAAAGTGGGCAGTCAACATAATTACCTCTGTAAATCCAGAAACTAGGTAAGAATACCATCACCTCTTTAAATAATGGTAAGTGTAATAACTTTCTCACACTGGCAAACTTATTAACAACTGGCAAATGACTTTATAGCCCTAATCTCATTTGATCCTAGAAACAATTCTGTGAGATAAGAAGAATAAATATGATTACTCCACTTCAAATATGCAGAAACCAAGGCTCATAGAAGTTATTACTGCTCAATATTTGGCATGTAAGCAGAAAAAAGTAATTGACAATGAGACCTTTTGATTCCTATTCCAGCACTCCTCCATTTGCTCCTATTATCTCCTGACCCTTAACGCAAGTGAGAGCCACAAAGCCTTTTCCAAAATGACAGTGCTGCCTACAATGTCAAGCTAGGACTTTGACTCAACTCATTCTGATTTTCAGAGACTTCTATGCTGTGTCCTCGAACCTGCTACATCTTTCCTTGCATCTGACTGACATAAAGATGACATGAATTTGCCACACGGAATTCCTGATGCCACCTGTCATTGAGCTGCCCATGCCCTCCAATTAGAACCTGTTGATGTAAGAATTTATTTGAGCTAAATTGATGATGAGTGCTGGAAAGCAAAATCTCAATGGATTAAGAAAATGTTCCAGAAAATGGGAGTTGTGCAGCATATTTTGTACATTAAAATAAGAAGAAGAGTAGTAAGGAGGGTTCATTGGTGGTAGATTAAGGGGGTAGAAGAAAGCAAAGTGGGGAAATCTCTGGGATTGGATAAAAAGAAAACTGGAGGCACACAACTTCTTTTTACATTAGTGAGTACATAATTAGTAATTAAAATTACAGCACATAGAAATGGTATTCAGGGGTAAGATAACAATGAGGGGTTCTGTGATCTCTTGCTCTGGTGAAGTGGGTTGTACTTTGAGGGATCTGGAAAAATGGATTACTCTAACATTCCAAAGGTATGTTATCTTAGATGCAAAAAGACAATAGACAGGCTCACTTAAGGTAAAAATTGACCTTTTCAGGAAAGGTACAGGCCCAGGATATGACTACCCTCTGTGACCTGTTTTTAATTGGGAAATTTTTATGTTCAGACCATCTTATGCAGCTACTTTTGGTCTCTGAGGCCATGCTGGCCTCCCGTGAGCTTGTCAGGTTTACAATGTGATCCTTCTTTTGTTCACAAGCCCACAGGTGGTGGTGTCATTGTAAGCAGATATACATACTTCTCTTGGCGTCTACTTTTCCTAAGTAGAGAACAGGGGATGATTACAAAATCAGGAACTCTTAAAAGATTCATGACAGCGGAATCCAAAGAATGTGAATAAAAGGGGAGACAGTTTCAGTACTGTTACAAGGAGGTGAGAAGTTAGATGGAAAACCTGAATATCTATTTGTATTCATTCAATAAACATTCACTGAGTGCTGTTTGTGTGCCAGGCATCGGCTGTGCAATGATTACTAGGATGTGGACTCTACCTCTGGGACTTCACAACAGAATGAGATAGATAGAAAAGCAAATGAATAATTAATATAATTCAATTTTATAAGTGCTTCAATTGCAACATCAACTATTAATAATCATCCAACTGGAAATAAAATATTCATCTAAACGAAAATGAATAAAAAGTTTCACAAATTTCTCGAATCAAATAACAAATTTGTCTAACATAAACGTTTCTGAAAGTAAAGAAAGTAAATAAATAAAGCAATTATTTATTTTGGATTTCATGGAGAGACCTGAAAAGTAGCAGCAGTTAAATCCTTTAAAGGTACCAAGTTTCTACCATAAGGCAGACCCCAGGTGGATTCAAAAACTTAATGAAACAAAAGAGCACACAGTAAAGACATGTAAACTTACCATTGTGGAGGGTGTGAAAAGAGCAATAACAGAGCAAACTACATAATGCTGTAGGTACAGAGAGGAATATTGAAATAAAACAGGGAAGTCAAAAAGGATTCCTAGGATATTATGATCCTTAAATTGAGTTTAAAGAGTGAAAAACAGTTTACTCATTCTTATAAACTGAATGTTTATGTCTTCTCAAAATTTGCATGTTGAAGCCCTAATCCCCAATGTGATGACTTTAGAAGGTGAGACCTTTAAAAAGTAATTAAGTTTAGATAAGGTCATGAGGGTGGAAGCCCTAAAATGGAGGATTAGTATCCTTACAAGGGGAGGAACAGAGTATTCTTCCCCCTACCCACAGCCCTCTCTCCCACCACCTCCCAAGAACACATAAAAATAGGTCAAGTGAGAATACAATGAGATAGCAGCCATCTGCAAGCCGAGAAGAGAGCCACCAAGAACCTAATTTGCTGGCACTTTAATCTTGGGTTTCTCAGCCTCCAGAATTGTGAGACATAAATGTCTGTTGTTAAGCCACCCGGTCTACGGTATTTTATCAGCCCTTAGTTGACTTAGATACTAGGTTAAAATGAAGAAAAGAAACCATTTTAGAAAGAACAACATAGGAAGTGAAGAAATCACAGATGCTCAAGATAGCATGCCAGGTTTGAGAACTAAAAGAAGATTGGCATGATTAAAGGGTGGGCATGTATGTGGCTTAGTGCAAGAGGATGATGCTTCAGAAACAGTTAGCTCAGGAAAGTCTTATATGTTAAAGTGGGCATTAGAACTTTATGCTGAAAGCCATTGAAGAATTTTAAACAAAACAGGGCTTGTTCAGAATTGCAACTTAGCCTACTCTAGAGGAGGGCTGTAGGCTGTATTGAGAGGGACAGGTTTGGAGGCAAGGAAGACATTAAATGGGGAATGTGGTAAACACATGTCTTTGCTTTAGGAACGTCCCTTCCCCTGTTTTATTATTGTGGTCAGGCCACATGGTTCAGATTGGCTGAAGGGGTCCTCCCGTAGCAGCAGAGGTGGATAAGTGGCTTTATTCTGGCCCAGTTAGAATACTCCTTCCCCACCCATTAAGATAGGGCACAACATACAACATATGCCTATAAAATAGTGTTAAATGTTATTAAAGATGGCATTGTAGAAGTGACCCAGTAAATTCCTAAAATTTTTGAGCTTTAGGAGTTATAGTTTGTGGCACTATAATAAGCAGCACTATAATAGGAAAAGATAGGAAAGCAGGTGTCATCAGTTGGTTTTTTAATTAACATTTATTAAGTGTACTCCGTATGCCAAACGCAAAGAAAAGTACTAAAATAGGTTTGGTAGAAATATAAATATGAGTAAAATACAGTTCTTGCCATTAAGTATTATACTTTTAACAAGGGGAAACATTTAACTATTATTCAAGATAAAAATTTTAAATGCATAAAACAGTACAAAAATAGAAATATGATATCCAGGAAAAAATAGGTAACTTGTTATGGCAAAGATCAAGAAAAGCTGTAAAGAGGGGACAGTTTTTGAGTTGAGACTTGGGTAGATAAAATTTAGAGAGACAGAGATGGGGATATAATTAGTATTCAACGGAGTCAAGAAGGATGAGATGAGAAGTTCATTAACTTGAATCCCGAGATGGCAGAAGAGAAAGAATTGCATAAGGCATTAAAATTGCTTAGAAAAGGAAACATGGAGAGGCAGCAGGAGACAATAGTGTAATCATCTGAAGCATTCAAATTATAAAAAATCAGAATCAGCCAATGGTTCAGATGTGGCTCTGGGAAGCAAGTGGACTGGTACATGGGGGAAAGGCGGCAAAGTGTCCACTAAGAGAAGAAAAGGAGGAAGAGGTGCCAGATGAAGGACTGACTCTCTGCAGCATGAGGGGGTCCCACAGGTCATGGCATTAGAAGGTGTGCAGGAGCAAGTCAGGGGAGGAGCCTATGTGCAGGCCACATACAGGATCCATGTGAACCTCAGAGCAGAGATAGCAGAAATGAGCAAATTGTTGGCAGAACGTGAATGAGGTCACCACAGACCTGGAGAAGGGAGCAAAGATACCTAACCAATGGGAGAGTCTGAGAGAATACAATCATCTATCTTCTCATTAAAGCCCAATCCTTCCATCACTCTGGTTGCTTAGTTTACAGTTCCTCTTGCAGAGAAGTTTCACACTGGAAAGCAATCACATACACAGTGGGGTAGGATTTAGACTTTTTCTGCTGCTTTTCTTTTAAACTGATTTTAGCTTTAATGTATTAGAATCAAATGGAAGTTAATTTTACTGCCAGGTTATAACTCTTAATGGGAGAAGGTCCTCGGCATGGTGAGCTTCTGCAAGCAGAAGTCTTTTCTTTGCTTGCCTAGCTCCAAATTTATACTTGAGCTGCCCCAAGCTCACCAACTTCCTCATTCCCAGACAACCACTTCTATGCCCTGTGAAGCACAAGCCTTGGCATGCCATTCTAAAACTCCCAGCTTAAAAACCCACCTGCTTAGTATTTTGCAGTACTGATAAACACCTGCAGAATATGAGAAATGAGAAACCAAAGGAAGGAAAGTAACATTATGGTGTTCCTGATAAGCTCATTGATACATATTCTACTTTTCACAAAAATTCAGGCAAACTAGATATTGCTATTTTTATTTTATTTGAATATTACTAAATATTATAGCAGGAATTACAGAATGAAACTAGTGTAGAAAATTCTGGATAAAAAAAGAAATGGGCTTTTATAAGGTCAAATCTAACCCAGATAAGGAGAGTGAAATGAAAAGGGAGAGAAGAGAGAAGTGAGTCTTAAAACCTACACAACTTCCTTCCCTCTTGGGAAGTAGTGTGTGGTATGTAAGGCATGATTTGAAGATGAAGCCTTGGGACAGTATGTGAGGGAGAACGATCAGGTTAGTCTAAGCCATAGAGCCTCTAAGAGATTCTCTCATGGAGGGTTTTCTCCAAGGGCACAAGGACAGGCAGTTGCCTTGGTAACAAAGAGGGAGCTGAAGAGGTACCAATTACAGTTGTGTAAACATGTCAGAGACCCAGCTGACAGAGACCTGAAGGAAGTAATGCATAAAAAGCAGAGGGGTGGAGTGGGAGTAAAGGCATCCTATAACTGCTGTTTTCTAGGTCACTCATGACTGGATACTTTAGACATTCCTACTCTCTTAGAAGACACACCCAGGTGATTCCCTGGATGCCAAAAGCAGTGCAGCGAGAAAATGTGCTCCCATTATTGTCATGCTGTTACCACACGGAATTCAAAATGAGGAGTTAGGTCATTGTAGCTTTATGAAAGCTTATCACTTTTGTAATTACAGTTTAGTGAATTAGTTTTCTTTAAAAGACATATTTATGAATTCAATAGTAATATGTCAATAGTCCCACCAAAATATTTCTAAATCTGTATATATTTTTGTTACCATAATTGATTTGTTAGAATTCTTCTTATTGAGTTATTTTAGTCTACTGTGGTCTTTTTTTAAATTCTTGATCCACTTCCTCATAACTGTGCTCAAAACGATAATTGTGAAATTATTCCCAATAATCTATTACTGATTACGGGATATTGGTAAACAGGGTAGGATGAAAAGTTTTTATCTTTTCCCCACATAAATGAGAACAGAAACAAGAAAAAGCAGTTTGAGGCAAGCGATTACCCAGAGAGCCAATTCAATTTCTTTTATAATTTTTAATTATACAAGTAATTTAAGAGATATTTTCCTCATAAAAATTTCAATAACACAAAGCAAAAGTCTTTAGTTACCACAAAACCCAATCCTGCTTTCCTCTTCAGAGGTACCCACTCTATTCATTTGGTATATACCATCCAGAACTTTTTCTATGTGTTTCTATTCATATATAGACAATCAGAATGTTATTTAATATACCTGATATCATACATTTTCTTTACTTAATATATCTTTGAGATATATTTAGTCAAACATACTAACCTACTTCCTCCTTTTTAACTACTACCTATTTTTAACAGAGTAACACTAAATATTTTAACAAATAAATCTCAAAATGTCAACAGCTTAAAATAGTAGAATTTTAAGTCTTATGCACCTATCAGTCTAATGAGAATAATATAGGTCAACAGGTAATTTTCCTATATTCAGGAACCTGATCTCCTTCCACCTGATTGTTGCCCATCTCCTAGGGTCTTGAGATTATCTGCAACCAGTTAATGGAAAAGCATGCAGAAGGTACGTTTACTTTTTAAAAGCTGTAGCCTAGAATTGACTCACATTACCTCCATGAATATTACCTAATAACTTCAAGAGAGATTTAAAAATTGCTAATTTAACTATTCAACCAATGGTGGGCTATCTTTAGTTTTTGTTCTTACCAGTAAAACTGCAGTGAATGAGTTTGTACCTGTGTAAGTACATGAACAATTATTTCTCTAGACAGTGGTGCATATAAACAGTGGCTCAAAGAATGTGCACATTTCTTATCTTATTGGAGGCTCACAGATTGCTCTCCAGAAAAGACTATACCAATGCATACTGCACCAATAATGTGTCACTTCCCCAAATGCCACTAAGACTAGCTGTTATCAATCCTTTACATTTCTCCAATGCAATAAATAGACATGATTTGTAATTGCTCTAATTGCATTTCCAAGATTTCATAATTATGTTGAGCTTCTTTCAATATGTATGTTGGCTATTGATATGTGTGCATATGTGAATTGATTAGTCATAACTTTTGACAATATTCTGTTTGGTTGTAGGTAAAACAAAATGTTCAAATGGAGCTACAGTTTAGACTGGAGCCATAAGACATGGGACCAACCCCAACTCTATTATAAAATAGGTTGTGAGAAAGCAACAGCAGGATTTCCAAAGTAGGTGGCTGAGAACCAATTTGGAATATTTAGGTGTACACCCATCTATAATCCATAAAAGAACTTGGAGAGGCTGAGAAAGAGTGGAAATATTAGACATTTCTCTTGCTCACACCAGTGAAATGGCTTTAAAGATGATCTCCCCTAACCTAAAATAACCTATGTCTCTTGGAGCTTGGGAACAAAGGGCCCTGCTGTCTCAATCACTTCTGAGAATCTAGAGAGAAGTTAGTGTGTGGGTAGCCAGCCGCTCTGCAGGCAGAAGAAAGAAAAGGCTATCTCTCCTCAGAGTTTCATGGAACAAAGCATGTATCTGATTTCTTTATATGTGAAGTGGTCTATGCATAGGGAAGAGCTACCTTGAGACTGTCTTAAATCCTATTCCAAAGGCCACTTGGAGAGATAAAGTAACCATTACTAGTAGAGAGAGACTGGAAGTTTATTAGTACAGGCCTAGTGGTTGAAGGAGGAATAAAAAGTAACTTGCCCAAAGAATTTGTATACCATTATCAAGATGGAATACAGGAGAGCAATCTCAGTGATGGGATGGGAGAGGGCTCCAAAACCTTCACGCATGTGCCCCGCATGGTGCCAGAGACAACACATGACAATCCCTCAGCAAGAACGTATATGCATACTTCTTACCTCCCTTCCTTTCCCTAATTTCAACCTTGGAAGAGCCACAAGCATCTCAGTAAACGGAAGAAGATGGAAAAAGCACAGGTTGAGAATACTAGATTTAGGAGGAAGGACAGTCCACACGGTAACTCCTGTGCAGGCTGAGTCAGAAGTTTAAGCCTTTTACATCATCTGTCCAGTTTAAAAACCTCAAGGATAGTAAGTAGGAAGGAGACCAAGTGAACAAAGTAGGGAGATCTTCCAAACTTGCCAACTCAAGTTTTAACACTAAGTTTGTTCCAAATTGTGATGTGAGCTGAATTTCATGAAGACAGAATGGTACTAAAGAGAGGAGACATGGGTGTCGGTTTGAGGAATACGAAAAGAACAAAGAGCCCCTGGCTCCTCTTGGGGAGGGAGAGGGCCTCATTCTGCAGTGACTTATTGGGGAGGCTCATTCTGCCTCTAGGTCCTGTGAAAACAGAGAAAAAGAACTTATCTTAAAAAATCTAAGAGATGAGAATTTCCTAAAAAGTACAGTATCAATGATTATATGAATTCAATGGACACACAGTGTCTGCCTACATTAGATATCCTTTCGGCTTGCTTTAGTGTGTCTTTAAATGAGTTAATACATTTAAACTTCTTAGAAATATGTCCAGCATACAGTGACTGCCCAATAAATAATATTATTACCATTGTTAATATTATTAAAAATAATCAGATTCTGTATTCACAAATACTGTCTAGAAGATAATTTATTCAATGCTCATTGAGTTGTGATGCAATTTTGTTAAATAAAAATTTTCTTTATTGTTGTGTCCTGGGAAAAGCATCTGTATATGTGTGTCTGTGTGTGTCTGTCTCTGTGTATATATACACAAAATTTTAAATGATTACCAAAATAAAACATTTGAAACTGTATCATCAAAATAGAACCTGTAATTCTGAAAGGTAGAGTATCACATCACTGTGAGAGCCAGGCATTGATATCAACATTATGCCTCAAAGCCATCTATTCTTCTCTTGTAATTTTATGTTTAAAATAGCCATAAAAGAATGAATACAAAGTAAAGCAAGTTGGAAAAAGCTTTACTATGGGTAACAAGTAGCCCAAGCATGATAACCTCATGCAGGAAGAAGTGATCCAAAACAGAAACACCATAGTGGTGTCGAAATAGTCTTGGGTGCAGACTGACAGTCTCCAGCTAATCACGAGTTTCCAGCAATCGATGGCAATAAAACTCAACTCTGTTTGAGTCACCCTCCTCCAGGGAGGAGAATCTGGACAGAGAGGCTTCTAATGGCTTCTTGCTCCTGTGGGCACAGCTTAGAGCTGATGGGCAGTGCCAGGAACAAAAAGTCTGATAATAGACTTGTCCTATGAATTTGCTCTTTCACTTTGTTTGCCAAAACTGCTAAAGAATCCCTTGGAATTCTCAAAGCCTTCCTGGTAATTGAGACCAGTCTATCTAACTGGAGTAAAAAATGGTACTGATTTATTAAGTACTATTTTAGAAAAAGTAGTATTAATCGGCATAGTTGCCTTTTCCTGGGAATTTTTTTAAAAATCCCTACAATGCCAGAAATTTAAGTTCTTAGAAACGACTTCCTAGAAACCACACATATAAGAAACTAAATGTTTCCCACATGTGTCTATGAGGCGGGTATTGTGGGGAGAGAGAAGGGACTAAGGCACCAGTCACTACAAGATTTAACTCAGCGGACACATAGTAGGTTCTTCCATGAAACAAATGTTCCAGATGTACCATTTGACCCATACGGGCTATATTTTCTTAATACTTTATATTTCTCAGCATAAACTTGCTATCAGATAATTTGTAAGTAGTAATTTCTCACAGTTTTTCAGGTGGGAAAATTGAGAATTCTTCGTGAGCATGCAAGCAATCATAAGAGATCCTACAACTTCCAATTTATGAACTCAATATGTACAGAAAAAGATACTCTTGCCTTTTTCCTTATGGGCTACAATAGAATTCTGCTCAGTTAGAGGCCTAGCAAAAGCAAAACTGAAGGATAGAAAGTGTGAAAAACAGAGAAAATGGGCCTGGTGACCTTTACATACAGGCTGGAGGGTAACAGACAAGGTGTGGCAAAACCTATGTGTCCCTTCCGCAAGTTCACCTGTGCTGTATTGTGTTGTCAGGTTACAGACAACAAATTTCACATGGCAGTGCTATCACAATACCATATATCACATATCTAGTAGATTTTTTGTATTTGACAAATATTTTTTGAAAAAGAGAAGGAAGAATAAAAGGAAAGGAAAGAAGAGAGGTAATCAGAGTTAGATGAGGTCATGAGAAACAGTCTAATGGGATTTCTGCCCTCATAAAGAGAGACATACAAGAGCCACTCCACCCCTTCCTCCTCTTCCTCTGTCTTGTGGGGACACAGCTGGGAGAAGGTGGCAGTCTGCAAGCTAGGAAGGAATCTGTCACCAGAACCCAACCATGCTTGCACCCCAATCCTGGAATTCCAGCCTCCAGGACTATGAGAAAATAAATTTCTGTTGTTTAAGCCCCTAATGTACAGCATTTCATTATGGCAGCCCGAGCTGACTAACACACATGCATATGTGTAAATCAATCCTATGCAAACCACAAATCTTTTTTCTTCGTTTCTCATCTGGAATGCCCTTCCTGATACCCATCCCCCTGCCTACTGCATGCCCATGCACACACACTCCCATTTAAAATCATGCATAGTTTTCATTCCACCACCCTCTAAAACTTCTCAGATCCCTTCCCAGTCAGAATAAATCTGCCATATTTTGGCCTACCCAAAGCCCAAGGCATTATAAAGTTGCCCCTTTTAGATCTACAGGCTATTTGTGACAGCATCTTACTGTGACCCTCACTAGACTTTGAGCTCCCAGAAGGCAAGGGTCTGAGCCCCACTCATCTTTTATGCTTTGTTCTGCCTAGCATCACATCGGACTTCAAGCAAATGCCCAATAAATATCTGCTGAATTAAACAGAATTGACTATTGGGCATTTTACAGTCTCTAGATGAGCCCCTTTCCAGTCAGAAAATCCCAACAGGGTTAGCATGCAGCCTTTCCTCTAAAATTTAAGAAACTGCCTGCAGACTCCACCTGCTTTCTGAGCATCAAGAAATCGATGACAACAAATGGTGCTGTCAAAGGGCCACATCACAGGGGAGCACACACACTAGAAGCACCAATGGATGGGGCGCCAATGCAGTGCCCACAGGAGCTTATCGCAGTCACCTCCACCTGGCCCCCCGCAGAGCCAGGTCAGGTTCGGACAGAGGGCAGCTTGCTGATTTCTGTCCTCACTCTTAGAGTGATGTCTGTGTCTGTCAATAAGGCGAGGAAGGGTAAATTATCTCAGTACTGGGCTACAAGGCATAGAGAGGAACAAATAGCCACTTGTATTTTGCAAGATAAGAGAGGAAGAAGAATGGCAGAACAAGAATAGAAGACTGGCCAGCTACGGGTGTACAAATGAGCTATGCTGCAACCATGCAGAGAAGAAAGATGGAGAATGACTCACTACATGTGGAATGCATCATTCATTTTAATCACCACAAGCAAGTAAAACTATCCAGTGTTAAAATATGAGTGGGTATAATATCACTAGCCTTGCCATATAGACCTTAGCGTGCTGGCTGAGAATTGGAACCCTGAACTGAATTATAATCTCAGAAACATTCTAATCAGGTGCTTTAATGAAGTGCTGTGATATATGATCAAACTCTTCCCCCTCAGAACCCTGTTGTTTTGCCTTCTTACCCCTACTTCTACCCCCACCCTCCAATCCCTCTTCTCTCCCCTCCTGTGAGGGCCATC
The DNA here is from genome assembly GCA_030015415.1 of Cynopterus sphinx. NCBI lineage: Eukaryota > Metazoa > Chordata > Mammalia > Chiroptera > Pteropodidae > Cynopterus > Cynopterus sphinx. The sequence continues at coordinate 65,429,038 of CM057379.1, read as the reverse complement.
ATTCCTTCTGAAACAGCTAGCTCAGGTAATACAGCAAAAAGATGAAATTCTTGAGAAAGATACTGGCAACCCACAGGCAGAAAGATTGAATGGAAAAGGAGGGGAAAAGAAGAGAAACAAGCAGTGAATGTAAGGCCTGAGAAAGCTACTTTGACAGTCTCATTCCTGCATTATCTTTTGCCTGGCAGCTGCAGCTGTTCACCCACTTTCATCCCTGACATAAACAGTCCATATCTGCAATTACAAGTGCCCGGGGAGCAAGCATTAGTATGCTGCATACAGTCTGGGAAAAGTGTAATGCTGGGCTCCTTCCTGCCTTAGAAGTCCCTCACAGACATTCTTAGGAACAAAGGGAAAAAGGATACAGAAAAGCCGAGCATCTGTCAGATGCCAGACCCATGTCTGAAGCATGGGGTCAGGCTTTGCGCAGTGGCAGTATCATAGCCAGCGAGGTTTATCTAAGGCGCGTTTAATGCTAATTGAAGCATGGGGTCAGATGGTAGGGTCAGATGGTGGGGTCAGAGGTGAGGTGAAGAGCAGAGGAGACGAAATGCAGTTGGTGGCTGAGACTGATTTTTTAAAAATCTATCTTAAAGAATTAATCACCTACTAAGATCTTTGTGCTAATTTGGTGGGTAAGTAAAATGACAATAGTGGGACAACTCAGTCCAAATCCAAGCATACAGGGACAGAAAAAGGAAAACAAACAAACAAAAAAACTATTGAATATTCTCTCCCCTTTGCTCTCAGTTGGTATTTTTTTGATCATATCCTTGCCTAGTTAAAATAACATTACCATTGCAGCCAGAATAGAGCAATTGAAGGTATCCCACTCAAGTTTAGATCAGTCTTAATAAAATCAAGCCTTCTAAGTATCTCAGTCTCCTGAAGTAACTAAATCTTAAGAGGACTATGGGAAACTTTGTTTTTAAAGTGACCCAATTAGAAAATTACATGAAGGAAAATCGATAAGAAATATGTCAGAATCTAAATGTCCAATAATAGACAACTGGCTAAATAAATCATAAAATATACATCTAATAGAATACTATGCAACCAGGAATTTAATTCTATAATTTTGAGCTAGAGACATATGTCCACAAAACAGACCTCAGAAGGAAGCCATGATGGCATGGGCATCTCTGAAGCTTACAAACTGAAGTTTTGTTTGACAGGAAGTAGAAGTATTTCTGGCCAGGATCTGAAGACAGTCAGTCCCTGGTTCTATATTTTGTGAGTGTATGCCTGCACAAACACACAGATATTGATGGGCCACTTAAGACAGTTAACCTAATTCCTCACTGAGGGCCAGAGTCCTGACTCTGATAAACTTTGGGAAATGTAGCAGATAGCTAGTTTGCTTTTACAATATCTATTTTCTCTCTTTCCTTACTAACTGAAACTTGATTTGTTCTGTTGCAACAATCTGTCCTACTAAAAAAAAATAATAATTTTTTTTTTAATCTTTTCCCATCTTCCTGGGAAATTGTCTGACCAATGAGATCAAAGTGGAAGGTACTGAATAGGAGTTCCAGGAAAGCTCTGTAAAAAGGAATAGCCTATTAGGGTACATACCTTTGCCCAAATGTGGTGCTGAAGTGGAGTCGTCATCTTGTGACCATGAGGCAGCAAGTGTAAGGTCAAAATCCACATGAGGGCGACCGAGCAGGAAGACAGGGAGCACCTGGCTCCCAGTTGTTACTGAGTCACAGTACCTGCTCTGTACCATCTGTCTCCAGACTTCTTGTCACATACAAAGAAAAGAGAATAAGAAAATAACATATTATTTCAGTATTCTCTGATTTGCATCCAAATCTATTTCTAATTTTTACAGGAGGTATCAATTAAAAACTGTAAGAATTAAAATCCTTTCTAACTTCACCTCTTCCCTAACGAGAAGAGCCAGGTGAAAGTTGGTTGGTTAGCATACCAGGTCAAATACTGTCCCCCACAAACCTATATCTACTCAGAACCTGTGAAGTGACCTTATTTGGAAATAGGTTTCTGCAGCTGTAGTCAAATTAAGATGAAGTCACACTGGGTTGGGATGGGCCTTAAATCTGTTTGACTAGTATCCTTATAAGAAGAGAAAAATTTGGACGCAAAGACATGTAGAAGTCCATGTGAAGACAGGAAGAGATTAAAGCAATGAACCTATAAGCCAAGGAATGCCAAGGATCAATCCAATCTCAAGAGCAGCCACCAGGGTCTAGGAGACAGGTATGAAACATATTCTCCCTCAGAGCCTCCAGTAGAAACCAAACCTGCCAATAGATTTTGAACAGCTAGCCTCCAGAAGGATGAGAGAATAAAATTTAGTTATTTTAAGTCACTCAGTTGTGGTATCTTGTTATGACAGCCATTGAAACCCAAGACAATTGGTTTGTCTCCTACTGATTTACAAAGATGTATTTTTATACGCTATGTTTCTAAAATGGGAAACTGAGGAAAACTACGAAAATTGAATTGCCATCCTGAGCCCTACGAAAGAGATCAGAATTCAAGACTCCTTGGAAATTTTTAACTATTTATGGGTTTCTTTATTATGAAGGTGAACAAGAAAAGGAAATAATCCTGGTTTTGCATTTAAAAGTGGAGGCACTAGACCAGTTGAGGCCAGTAAGATGAGACAGCTCAGAATTTTTGGTGATCAAAACACATAATTACATAATAGGAATAATCTAAATGACCAAACTATAGTACATTGCTTGTTGGATACCAAAATTACATGTAGAAATATAAATTTTAAAATATACTAATACTTATATGATCAACAATCAAGAATTTGATAAATAAATATGGAAACCCAAATCAATAGAATACTATGATAACATACACAGAAAATTATTGGAGTAAAATTATGTGTACGTGAAAAACAAAGTTGGTTTCAAAAAGCATTTATATTATGCTTCCATTTGTTATGAAGAAAATTATTGGATGATAAAGAAAAAAGTGAAAAATAAAGATACGGATAAAAAATCAAGTACCAATAGAACTTCTCTATCAGAGAGAAGCTTAAAATTAAAATAATTTAATGAGAACCAACTGTATTTCACTGACATTTCCATATTTAAGACTGAGTGTGTAATAATACAATAGTTTACAAAACAATAATTAGAAACCATAGATTCTAAAAAAAAGGGCTCATAAAGAAAATATCTCTTCTTCAGCATAGGTTTAAGTAATGTGAACTATAAAAAAATGAATACTTATCTTCAGATGCACTTGGCAAATAAATCCCCCAATCTAAGAAGCCACAGGCTGGCAGTTCCCCCTGGTGGAACAGTAGCTTGAACTGGAACAGAAAGACTTATACTCATCTTCAGTTATGGGACCAGAGTCTCCCGTGAGGCCTGTGAGTCTGTGTGTTAATAATGAACATTGATATTCATCCGCCTGAAGTTTTAGACTGCTAGACTCAGGAGAGAACCAACAATTGAGAGTTCTCTGTGGCTGGATAGCATTTTCTGAAGGTAAGCAGTGGGCTGGATGGCCTGACAAGACTAAAAGGGAACTAATTAAAGGGATCAGAAGGACCCTCATGAACTAAAAACCAGGACAAGCATTATCCAAACTACCTGAGGCTGCATAGTTCAAATGTGTGGGAAGAGAGATGCTTAAGTTATAGCTGGAAAGCGAGGAGCTGAAAGAGTCTTATTAAAGGGACACCAAAGAGGAAAGGAAAGAGGAGGGAGGTATAAAGAATTAGGTTGAATGAGACTTTTCTGCACGTAGAAGATGAAAAGTCAACAGGATCAGACTTGCTTACAGTACTGGGTCCTGCAGAAATTCTCCAGCTCTGGGTCATAGCCTCCTTCTTCACTTTCTAATAAGCATTAGGCTTTCTTCACCCTTCCTGTGTGTGTCTGTCCTCCTTGCTTGATTACAATTTGCTCATCACCGTCATTGTAGAAAGGAACGATGTGAGGACCAGGGAGCCAGTGGAAGAGCCAGAACCAGACACAAGCTCCCCTGAAGTAGAGTAGTATCCTCCCACCCTTTCAGTTTGCCTCTTTTTTGTCTAATGAAGTGCCTTTGTTTGAAGGATGAAGGCATCGTCATTTACAACTGATGGGAAGTTCTCACTGTGAGGAAAAGTCTACATATGTCAGGTATCTTATAGATAATAAAAATTGCTTTCCAGAGTAATTAAAAGCTTAAGAATAAAAGCAGATTCCATGTGAAGAAAATACAGAAAATATAATCCAGTTCAAGCAAAAAGGTTGAGGCAATAAACGCTTTTGCTAGATTTAACATATTCATTTGGCAAGATAAGCTCACTTAATGAAGACCTAGAGGCCATCTCATGTAACATGAAACATTAATGAAGGTTGTATGTATCACCCAAGGCTAAAAGCTGAGAGGATCACAAAAATATAATATGGAAGAGAAATAATTAACATCAATAATCCATACCACTTCCAGAGGGTCAGACTGAAGGGCTCTTTTCATAAGTCAAACGATAAACTATGCAAATTGGTCAGTAAAATACATTGTAAAGATTGAAACTAGAGACTATACTCAGCATAAAACTTCAAATCCTTCATAAGCAGTTTCTTACCTGGAACCACAGAGAACTGCAATTATGGCCTTTCTCAGGCCACAGCAACCAACGGATATAAAGGCATCGAAACTTGAAGAAATTTAAAACCCTCCAGCTGCACTGCCCTATACTCTGCATACACGAAACAGGGTTCGTCGGACGCAGGAATCTCAGTGATTTCTGCCTCAGCTTCTCTCCTAAGAGCACATGTGGTTTTTCTTACCTCCAGCTCCTCTTTATTGCAGATAGCTGCCCCAAAACGCCACCTGAGAGCAGTGCTTGCCTACTAACACTGTGCCTGATGTCAAAGAGAAAATATTCAAGTTCAAACTAAGGGTTCCTTGGATTTCTCCCTGTGCCATTCAGTAACCCTGCACCAAAATTTCACCGTGTTGGATTATGCAGGGGCAGGGGAATTCCCTCCCCAACCTCAATTTGTGTGATATTATCAACCGCAAGCATAGTACATCTCAGACATCTGAGTTTCCTCTATGGGAAGGATTCCCTCACCCTCTGCCTGTAAACCTTGCCTCTTTTAGACTCAGGTCTCTGGGCCAGGAAAGGAGAGCAGTATCTGAAACGAGCGCCATACTGTACTCCCATCCTCATCTCTCCTGCAAATGCCCGTAGAAACCTACTTTGAACAGGCCATGTCCCCCTCGCCCTTGCACTCAGGTGACTGAGTGGGCTGTGCATCCCACAGACGTGCTCCTTATTTCCTGAATTCCAGCAATGCTCATAGTTCAGTCAGTCAGTCAGTCAGCAAATACTTATTAGAAATCTACCCTGTACTATACAATAGAAGTACAATAGTGAACAAAGGTATACCTAGTCTCTGCATTCAAAGAGCTACAATCTAGTGGGAGAAGCAAACATTATGCAAAGAATGGTACAAATTGATATAAATGCACAACTGCCATGTGAGTAATACCTGGTGCTGTGAGAGAGCACACATAGAGGAAAACTATCTATTCAGTGGAGGGCAAGGAAGGTTCTTGAGGAAGTGATTAAAGAGTTAATAGGATGAGGAGAGTGAGAGGAGCACTTCAGCCTGAGGGGAGAAGAGAAGAAGAAATTCAGTGTTCTGAAGGAACATAACCTCAAAATTGTACTTTCTCCCTACGTGTTGATTTGGTTAACATTATTAACTATAAAGCACTGTGAAAAGTACGGGGTAGCACTGTGTAATTGAAAAAAGAAAAAGATATAATCTTTGATCCCAAAGAGCTTAAGTTCTAATAGAGAAGACAGAAAAATTAACTTTTATTGAATTATGACAACTACCATGAGAAAGGGAATAAGGGAGCTTCATACTAAAAGGTCAGGCAAGATTTCCTAGTGAGAGGCGCCTGAGGGAAAGACAAAAAGATGATTTCCAGGAAGAGCAAACAGCCTGGGGAAAGGCACAGAAGCATGAAACTGCAGAACCTACTCAGAGAACCACCAGAAGCTGAGTTTGGCTGATGAGAAGGATGCAAGCAGGTGTAGGCCAGGAATGTGACAGGAGATGAAGCTGGACAGGCAGAAAATCTGGAGACTCTAAGAGAAGCCGTGGTTTGAGTTAAGGTATCAGAACCTTGTCAAAAAGGAATAAAGAGAGAATAAAGATTTAAAAAAAGAAACTGTGACTGATTTTCTTTTATTTCATTTTGCTTTTTTCTCTACTGCCTCCAACAGTGAAATGTACTAAGATTTCAAAAGAAACCAAAAACCCATAGTGATTGATCCAGATTCTACTTTGTCACTTTCACAGGTTTATTTCCCTTGCTAGATGTTAGTACATAAAATCCCCAGGTGCTTTTCAATGTATGGTTACATTTCCTTCAGTTTAGTAAATCGGAGAGTTTGCTTTCATTATACTGCTTTGTGTTTTGGTGGGCAGTAAGCCATTCCAGCATTGAGCTAAAATTAATATCTTTAGCAATTTTGTGGTAACACATGTGATACAGATAGTTGATAAACAGACAGTAGTTTTTTGTTAATATCATGATTTATTTATCAAACAGTAAAAATGAAACAAATGATAAAAAAATGATAGCTTTTACTCTTAAAAGAAACTGAACATCTTAGAATATAGATCTTTTTATATTTTAATATTGTTTGACATATACAAAAGATTTTATTAGCATATTTATATTGTAAAGCATGATATATTAAACTCTCATGAATCTACTAGCCAATGAACACATTATGAATAAGTTGCATCTACCTATGTATTTCTCCTCTATCTCACCTTATCCTACTAATCTCGAAAAAGCATTATTCTGAATTTTTTTTATCTTTGCTTTTTAAAAATAGCTATATCAAATGTATAGCTAAACATATTGCTTATTTTTTGTTAGAACATTATCTTAACAGTATCATACTGTTCATGGTCTTTTAGAATTTTTCTTTTTTACACCACATTAGATTTCTATGTTACTGAGTATAACTACGGATCATTCATTCCATTCTGTATAATATTCCATTCTGTAAATGTAGCAAATTTATACATTCATTCTCTTGATAATGGATTGTAAAGAATTCTAGTTCTTGGCTATTACAAACTGTTTTCTATGAGCCTGCCCCTGGGCACATATATGAGAATTTCTCTGGGGTAGATATTAGGTATGAAATCACTTAGTTACACAGTGTTTCCACATTCAGGTTTCAAGATAATCCCAAATTGTTTTCCAAAGTGATTTTCTAATTTACCCTTCTAAGACCATTATAGAAAAATTCCTATTGCTACATACTCTCTTCAATACTTTGTGAACAAGGACAGTGGGAATAAAAAAGAAAAAAATAGGTTGTATTTAGGAGATAACACTTAAAAATGTGCTGGGCAAAAAAGAAAACATCAGGATGACTCAATATTTACATATTAATATTTACCAATATAAGTATAATATTTCAATTTGATGATAAATTTTATTTCTTTGATTGATGAAGAGATTAAACACCTTTTTTAGGTTTATTGCTTATACACTTACATGTCATTTGACCATTGGTATATTTTGTCTGTATGTGTTTCTTATTGAATGGTAGGAGTTTTATTAATATATTCTGGGTATTAAATTTTGTTGGGGATATAATGGTATAATAAATGTATTCTAGTAATGTGTTGTCTTTTTACTTTTTTATGATTTTTTTGGTAAACAGAAGTAATTAATTTTAATAAAGTTGAATTAATCAATCACTTTTTTATTAGAACTTTTTATACTTTTACCAAAACCTTTCTTACCCCCCCAAAAATGTTTTAATTCTCCTACATTTTCTTCCTAAAGTTCCTTTTTTTTTTTTCAAAAGTCCTTATCTTTTCAAGTTGACTCTTGTGTATAGCATGAGGCAGAAATTCAATTTCAGTTTTCTGAATGGATATCCGGTTATCCCAGCACTTTTTATTGAATAATTCTTCCTTTTTCCATTGATCTTCAGTACTCCCTATGCTAGATGTTTTCTATGGCCCTTGGCACCCATTGATTTCCCCTCCTGTATTACAAGTGCTAAAAACCTAAAAATTGAATTTTCCAAACTTCTTTTCTGGCAAGGTTTGAGATATGGTTTATATGCTGTCAGAGAAATGCACTTATGCAAATTTGGGCAACAGTAGAGAGGTAGAAAAAATTTATTCCCAGCAAAAATGACAGAGGAAACACAGCCCTGAGGAAACAGGTTTTTTAGGAGCTAGACGGCCTCAGAATCTCCATGTCAATCACCAGTCTTGGGGCTGCAGTTCAGGAAGGCACTGTCCTCAGTAGGAATGTGCTAACATTTGCTGACTTCTGCATGGCAGCCAAATATTCCTGACTGTCTGGATGTTTGTAGTAGTGCACCGTAAAGCTAAAGCCATGCCTGCATCCCTTCCAGTTCTGTAATAATTTTCATATCTCTATTTTCCTGTTTTAAATCCTTTGTGCTTAAAATACTGAGTAGTTTTTGTTTTCTCTATTTCACCCTAAGAGCTAGACCTCTGTCAGTAATCACAATTCCATTTATGACGGCCTTTTCCTGGGTTTTCTACTACGTATCATTGGTTGACTTTTCTGTCCACAAGGCAATAACAAACTGCCTTAATTATGGCTTTAGATAAGCCTTGATATCAATAAAGCATATCTGTTCACCCTAATCTTCACAGATGTCTTGACTGTTCTTAGCTCTTTGTTATTACACATCTATTTTAGAGTCATCTTATTACATTCATTAAAAAGGTCATAATTTTTATTGGACTTGTACCAAATCCATAAAGTTTTGGCAAAATTAACATGGATCTACATTTTAGAAGTCTCATTCTAGTAATGGTATGTGTATTATAAGGTTTGGCAGGGTCAGAATGAAAGGAAAAAAAGACCAACTCAAAAACTCTGTAGGCAATTAAGTGAAATAAAGCAATGATGATGACAATAAAAAGATGTATGCCATGGTTAGGATGTACATTCAAGGATGTATGGGTTAAGAAGGAATATTAAGGAATGACTCTAGTTTCCTTCTGGGTGCTATTCTTTAAGATAAATACAGAAGCAGCCTACTTAGGAACAAGGACAATGAGACTAGTATGGAGCACGTTGAGTTCTGGTAACTAAAAAATATTCATGTATATGTGATTTGACATCCTACAGAGGAGAATGAGCTGTGTATACTTAGAGTTATGAGTCAGCCATATGCAAGTGGCTATGGAAGACAGTGTGGAGACTTCACACACATGGGAAAAATCTTTGAGAACACTGTCATTTGGAGGGATCACAAGAAAAGGAGCCCATGAGGGAGGCTGCAAGGAGATTCCAGAGACATAAGAGGAAAAGCAGAGGAGAAAAATGTTATGAAAGTGAAATGAAGAGCAGTGTTAAGAAATAGGAAATTGTTAACATTGTCAAATAAAAAAAAAGAAATATATAAATACTGGATTTAATAATATGAAGTTAATTGGTAGAAATAATTGTATTGCTGTATCGGGGACATAAAGTAAATTTCTGACAGTTGAGCAGTAAATAGCCAGTGAGGAAGGGAAACGAGAAATGTAAATGGCTCTTTGAGAAGTCTGGCTGCAAAAGAAAAGAGATATACAATAGTAACTAGAGGGTGATGGGGGTGCAGAGAACTTTTTTTTCTAAAGAACGTGTTTATGTCAAAGGGAGCAAATAAAATATAAAGTAAAGTGGATGACTTATGGCCCAGGGACTCTGCCAAGTCAGAAGATAAACTCCAGTGCAGGTGGTTGGGTAGGTGAATTAGACTTTGGCAGCAGGAGGGAAAGTCTTTCATAGAAAATAGGAAATACTATGAAGGCATGGGTCCTGATAGAAATACATTTTATAGGTGGGTTGGAATTGTGGATTAGAGAGTTAATTCTTGTTTTTCTGAATGAATATGAAGGCAAGGTCACAAACAGGAGCAGATGGGCCAGAGGAAAGAAAAGTAGTAAAAGTTTGGAGTAGCTGTTGAGACAAGAGGGAGGAACAGCTGTTTAGCTTCATGGAGAATGACTTCAGGCAATACTGAGAGTCCCGCTAAGGTGTAAGGGTTTGTCCAAGCTGCTGGATGATTTTCTCCAGTAGAGCATGATACCATTGGGGCAGCTGGCTTCAGTTTATCCCATGCCCTTTGTATATGACTTGCCACATTCAAGTGAAATTAGATACATGCCATATAATCTCACTTGACTTTTATTGCAAATTGGCACAGGTTGAGTGGCCACTAAGACTGCCAAAACTGGACTAACAGGAAGAAAGAGAAGAGAGATTGAACTATGATATGTACAAGGCTAAAAAGGTAAAAGAATGAATGTGCAGGAAAATATTCAGTATCTTTGGCTGCTTTGGGCCATACCAAAAGGCAATGACATGTGCCTAGGACCAACAATTATCCTTTTAATAAAGTTAGCAGATTAGACATTATTACTAATAACAACTGAAAAACATGCGGGAAAAACTGCCATCTAAAGATGAATTTGTACAGAATAGTGATTAACCAACTCTAGCCAACAGATCAGATATCCTGATCTTTAAGAAACTTAATAAAACTGTAGACATATTGATTTTGCTCTTCCTCTAGGCAGAAATATGCCAAGAATATATACAGAAAATAAATAATCCCGAGCTTTCTTAAGAAAGCTAAAGCAAATGTGGAGTTATAGGCTCACAAAGTGAATCCAGGAATAGGGCTGGTTCAGCATGCAGCTAATATTAGAAAGATTCATTACCACCTGCTTGTGTTAACAAGGATGAAACACCTCTCATATGACCTGGAGATTTTTTCTCTCTAAAATGTACTCAAGAGAACAGAGACAGAAGAGCAAGTTATTACTTGATGTACTGATAAACCATGTGTGAAGTAGAGATCCATCAGATGCCCCGTGAGAGGCAATTCTAGAGGATTCCAGGGGAAATGGTTTGATACTTTGTTAATCACTGAGACTCCAACAGCACAACTGTTATTAGAAAATGTGAAGTGTTGGGCGGAAATTTCCAGAGGGATGATGTGAAGTGCCAGAGCTTACTTTGTTGTCCTGAATGTGAGGTCAACAGGGATCTGTTGCAGTGGCCAGTGGGACAGTATTGGCTGAGCTGTTCACCAGTCACTGCAAATTAAAAGTTGTTTCCCAGCTCACAGGGACAGTGAAGTGGCTAGAAGGATGCTTCTCGGCTTGTCTTTTCAAGAGCATATGTGAACTATAATCTACAGAGGAAATTAAGAAGAAAACAAATACAAGAATATAGGAAGGAGACAGACCAGTTGAGAGGCTAGTGGTAAAAGAAAAGGAAAGACAAAGAAAAAAGAAATTCCTTTGTCTATTCTACTTAGCCCTCCTTTTTTCTTGTTGTTGTTGTTGTTATGGGGAAATTCCCTGTTTTCTCATGTGCCAGGAGGGAGCCATACAGGAAAAATATTTCCAGAACTTTTTGCCAACTCTACCTGCTCCCCCTGAAAGACGGAATGGTGATTTATCTACTTTATAGATACTCAACTCTGAGTAAGATAGGAATAGAAGGGAGCATCTTCAATCTAAGTACATGTTATGGAAAACTCCTATAACAAACGTAATATTTAATTAGTGATATGTTAAAAACTTTCTTCCTGCCTAAGATCAGGAATAAAACAACATAAATTTATTTCTCACAGTCCTGGAAGCTAAGTCCAAAATCAAGGTACCAGGAGGGTGGTGTCTAGTGAGGACTCACTGCCTGGTTTAGACACAGCCATCTTAACTACTGTGTCTTCAATGACAGCAAAGGAGCTGTCTGTGACCGTTTTTATGAGGGCACTAATCCCATTCCAAAGAGCTCTGACCTCATGACAACCTAATCATCTCCCAAAGGCCCCTCCTAAAACCATCCTATTGAGGGTTAGGTTTCAGTATGTGCATTTTGGAGGGAGGGATACAAACATTGGTCTATAGCAGAAAGAAATAAAACTTCTTATTCACAGATGATATAACTATGTGCATTAAAAACATCTTAAACTACACTCAACAAACAAATTTAATGTTTCTCAATGTAAACAATATTAAGAACCAGGAAATTACACATGTATATGTATATGCAGCATGTAATTAGAAAAGTTTTTTCTTAATCAGAGCCTTTACAATAACACTAAAAAATCCTCAGATGTCTAGGAATAAATTAAAGAAAAAGTAGGTAAAACCCATACAGACAAGCGAAAAACATGGAGAAATCTAAGAACACTTAAATGCGTAGACTATATCACCTTTATGAATTGATATATTCATATTATAAAACTTCATTTCTTCCCAAACTGATTCAGTACAATCTCAATCAAAAGTCCAGCTCTTTGTAGAAATGGTTAAGGACAAGAATAAGACTATCTTAAAGTAGAACAACAAAATGAGATGACTTATAGGACCAGACATTAAGACATTATAAAGCTTTAGTAATTAAGAGAGCATAGTTTTGGCACACAGACAGACAATTAGACACCAGTGAAACAAAATAGAAAACCCAGAATTAGACTCACATTTACACAATCTTCTGATAGTTGATAAAAGTGCCACTACAATACAAAACAATAGAAGAAGGATGATCTTTTAATTAACAGCACCAGATCAACTGTATTTACATATAGGGCAAAATGGACCTTTACTCCACTACATATCATACACAAAACTCTATTCCTAATACAAAAGATAAAACAATAATTCTGGAAGAATATATAAGAAAATATCATTATGGCCTTGAGATAAGCAAAGATTTATTAAACAAGACACAAGGAAATTTATAGCCATAATAAAAGACATTGAAAAATAGAACTTCCATGACCATGTCACCCTGAATGTGCCCGATCTTATCTGATCTCAAAAGCTAAGCAGGATCAGGTCTGGTTAGTACTTGGATGGGAGACCACATAGGAATACCAGGTGCTGTAGGTAAAGAAAGAGAAAGGAAGGAAGGAAGAAAGGAAGGAAGGAAGGAAGGAAGGAAGGAAGGAAGGAAGGAAGGAAGGAAGGAAGGAAGGAAGGAAGGGAATAGAACTAGATTGAAAACCATGTGGCAGTTAACTACTAAAGCTAGATATACACATATATATACATATATGAACCAGAAATTCTCCTCTTAGAGGTGTACAGAAATGTGTGCATATGTGCACCAAAAAACATGTACAAAATGTCCTCAGAAGCATTATTCATAATAGACTCAAACTGAAAATAATCCAAATGTTCATAAACAATAGAACGAACAAATAAATAATGGAATATTATAGAACAATGACAAAATTACTTCTACATGCTGTATAACTTGGGTGGATCTCACAGACATAATGTTGAAAAAAAGAAGCCGGACACAAGAGTACATATTACGTGATTCTATTTTTATAAAACTCAAAAACACTTTAAACTAATATACTTGTATAAAGACAGAATAGTGGTTGTTTTATAGGAGGTACAATTACTTAGTTGAAAATGAGAGAGACTCTAGAGGAGCAGTTTATAGTGTTCTTGTTCTTGGTTATGGGTATTTCTGTTTTTTAAAGATTAATAAAGCTATACACTTAAGATTTATATGTTATTACATATGAATTATACATCAGTAAAGATAATATGCAAAGTTAAAATTACAAACATACGTTAGATTTTTAATCTCTCCCCATAAGACTCCAATTCCTTCTCATACTCAAACTAGATGAATGAATATGTCACTCTTATTCTTAAAGAATTATGAAGATTTTTAAAAATCTATATAGTAAGTTATTGATTGGTAGTATGGGGTATAATGGAAACAGAATGAATGACCTCAGTTGCAGTACTTGAATTCTCATCTGCCAGCTTCATGACCTTGATTTTGCTAACCTCAGTTTCTTCATCTATAAAGAACTGGTAATAGTAGCCTTATTTCAATATCCTCCCTCAACCAGTCTGGGAAACATTTTTTTTTCTTTTCACATCTTACCCTAAATTTTGGCTGTTTATAAAACCTTTTCTTGTTCATCCAAGCAGATTTTAACAATCCTTCCCTGCTTCTCCATCTATGCTTTCTGCAGACTTACTCTACGTGTTACATTTTGTCAATGCCCATGAGAAGGGAAAATCTAGAAGTTTCTAGAAGACAAGGATGGTGCTTTTTCATATTTTGTATCCCTGGAATCTAGCCTTAAGCCTGACATATCAACACTAAATAAATATATGAATGAGTACATGAATGAATGAATGTCTGCCTTACCTATCTGACTATAACAATCTTATGGACTGATATTCATGAAAGGAAAATGCTTTGCAGACGTAAATAGTCATAGTTCAATGCATAGAAATAAGCAAGCCACACAATTGTTTCCAGTTTGTCTTATTCATTCATAAAGGAATACAGAACACACCACTTGATTTTTGAAGAGCTATAATAATTGAAGGGTTTAAAAAATATTCTCAGAACCTCACTGAAACTTGTGAACTCTGCAAAGACAGACAACTGACTGAACAAAACAGGAAGTCAGAAGTGACAATATAACACTTGTCATGGATACAGAAGCAATGTTTAAGACAAACAGCCCTCAGGACTGAAAAGCAGTCTCACTGTCCAAAATTCAGTGAGTGGATAAATAATGTGAAAGAAAACTGTATGTCCCACTACTTATAATTGAGGCAATTAGACTATCTGTTGAACACATTTATGAATAGCAGTGTGGGCAAGCTTCTTTAAAAAAAATTTTTTTATCTGTTTCTTTTGTTCAGAAATGTTAATCAAACTCTCCCCTTTGTATATATCATGGCCTAGCTTTCTGTGTTTGGTTTATAGTATTAAAGCTAATTTTAACTCTCTTAATAGAACTCTAGGCAAACTACAGCAAGTCAACTTTGCCATCAATGCCAAAAGTAGCAATCGCATCCTGTTTTTCTTCAGGATCATTTAACATCTGTCTCAGATGCCAGCACAATAGAAAATGTATACAGAAGGAACTTGATTAACACCAGGGATTGGATCTGGGCTATAGAACACTTCACCTCCAAGTCAGCAGTTCAAATCCAGCCTGGAGTGAAGAGGATAAAAATACTTCCAGGTATTGTGTGCTTAAATCAAGTTTAAGCCTTGATGCAGCATCCTGAGCCAAGGGATCAACAATATATTTTAGGATCTTGTTCATAGCTGTAAAGCAAGAACAAGGTCTGCAGACCCAGGAGACAGAACCAGCTCTTTATTCCAACATCCAGCAGCATTATTTAGGCCTCACTTGGTGTCCTATTGGCCCCTCTCCTGAGGTGCCAAGAAGATTTTCACTTAACCTCACTTCCAAACACCTAAATCATTACCTCCCACCACTAGGATGCTGCTGGAAAACAAAGCTGGGAATTTTATAAAGAAAAGCAATTGAATGCTTTCTTTTTTGAATAGTGAAATGATTCAGAAAGAACAAGGAGGGGGAAAACAGAAATTTAAATTAAGGATTATAAACTTTTATGTACATGGCCATGAATACATAATTTCCCTGATAAACTTTAAGATTTTGCCCAAGGAAAAAATTCGCCGTATTATGAATGTAATGGAGTTTCTATAAATATGATACACGACCTACTAACTTGAAAACCAAATTAGATGCTAGAGACATTGCTGAGTCACAAACACCTGCTCCTGAATTTCTGTAAATACTTCAGCTATGGAGTCAAAATGAACACCAGGAGTAGTAAATCATATCAAACTCAAACCAGAAAACACCTTATGGGTGAATGGAGACATCACCAGGCAAATTAAAACCTTGATATATTACCACTATTAAAATTTGTCAAACACAATTACACAGACCCTTACATTTTCAGTATCACCTCATACAATTTCTGATGTTTTATTCGGTTCCATTTTCTGAGACATCTTTATCACTTGACCAAAGTGGTATAAAGGAAAGGTAGGTCACAGGCTGTGGTTTGATCAAAGGGGTAAAAGCCCTGGGATGCAAGTCAGCAGACATTCAGGGGCCTCATCTTGACTCTGCCATCACTACCCTTCATAAACCTGAGAAACTTCAGCTAGCTGGTCTACCTTATCTGCAGAACAAGGATGGGAAAGGAGGGCAAATAAGGCATTATAAAAGGTTCCTTTCAGGTCTGCATTCCAGAAAATGTGAAACAGGCATTTAAGAGTTCCCGTTTATTAAAATAATTTAGTTCAGTGTAAATTAGTTCTATGAGGCCTTCTTAAGAGATATAAAAATTCTATATTTCTATGCATTAAATTTTTATTTTAAAAGATCAATTAGTACATATTAATTGCCAGGTGATTTCTAGGAATAATTTTACTTCAATTTATAAATATACCTTTATTTTAGATTTAAGACTGCAAATTAAAATATGCTGGAGTCCAAGAATGTCACTTAGTAATAATCTAAACACATTAATGTGCTGCTCCAAGAATTTATACCAAAAGAAAATAGACAGGCACATGAGGATTAGAATCTCTTCTACATAGTTGGATTTTCCTAAATGTAAATTTTAATCTGAGTTGCACCAAGACTATGTATTTATTTTCTTCATGGAAAAAGTATAGGAAAGGTGCTCAAAAAGTCATAAACAAGAGGATTAGGCCTACTTGATTCTCCTGACACATATTTCTGGAACTTCTGAATTAAAATTCATTTCATTCAGGCAAGGATGAGAGAAGCTGGTGGATATTTCCAATCCATAGTTAAGAGATAGTCCATTTTTCTTTCTTTCTTTCTTTCTTTCTTTCTTTCTTTCTTTCTTTCTTTCTTTCTTTCTTTTTTTTTTTTTTTTTTTTTTTTTTTTTGAGACAATCCCAAAGACTCTTTGTGTGGGGCTTAGGCAAGAATTCTTACAGTCAAATAGAACCAATGTGATGGGTAATTTTATATGCCAGCTTGAGTCGGCCGGATATTGGTCAAGCAAGCATTACTCTGATTATTTCTGTGAGGGTATTTTTTGGATAAGATTACTATTTAATCAGTGGATTTTGAGAAAAGCAGATCACCTCCACATAATGTGAATGGACCTTATCCAATTAATTGAAGGACTGAATAGAACAAAAGACTGACATTCCCTGAACAACAATGAATTCTGCAAGCAAACAGCCTTCAGACTTGAACTATAGCACTGGCTCCTTCCTGGTTCTCCAGACTGCCAGCCCCCACCCTCTGCAAATTTTAGTATTACCAGCCTCCATAATCGTATGAGCCACTACTTTAAAATCTCTCTCTCTAGATACACAGACAGGCGCGCGCGCACACACACACACACACACACACACACACACACACAAATACCCTATTGGTTCTATTTCTCTGGAGATAATATACCCAGGTTCAAATTTGGCCATGTACTTGTTTTCTGATGTTAGGTGAGTTGTTTAAATTTGCTGAGCCTACTTCCTTTCATTTGTAAACTTGGGAAAGCAATGTGCCTGCATCCTCAGGATGCTGTGAATATTAAATGTGATAATGCATTCAGAATATTTAGTATAGTTTACAATAGGGGTTGGCAATCTTTTTTCTGCAAAGAGACAAATAATACATACATGAGGCTTTGTAGGCCAAGCTGCAGTGTCCTCAACTCTTGAACGATTACTCTCATGGAAAGGTTTATGATCTTTTTTACATTTACAAATATAAAAATCATTCTTAGTTCATGGGTCATACAAAAACAGAAAGCAGGTTGTATTTGGCCCTCAAGCCACAGTTGTCGACCCATGGTTTATAACATATATTAAACACATAATAAATATTTACTTTTTTCTATCTAAAAACTTCAAGATTATGAAATAAATAATCATTGTCTCCTGGTCCTAGAATGTCATTTCTTCAATCGTTTTCCTCTCAGTGACTCCTTTATTCCATTTCTCTTAATGGGCCCTTATAACCCTATATTCTTTTTTGTTATGCCCTACTCAGGATCCACTAAGAGGAAAGAAGCTGACATCTTTTATGATTTCTCCCTTATTTTTTTCTAGAAGAATTTGTCATATTTTGTCCAGATTCAGTACAGGGTAACAGTAGAGGCATGTGGTCTTCCTCTAGTCTCTCTGAAAGAGAGACAGTCATCTCTTTTTATGCAGAAAAAAATTCAATAACAAATTTGTTTACCTGACAAAAAACAGTTATCACTAGCCAGTGTACCCAGGACCTCAGATTAAGAGAAACACCAGAAAGGACAACACATGATCACATTAATAGTGCTAAAAATGTTATACAATTATTAAAACAATCTTGTAAACTATTTACTTTCACGAATACAGCAGGGTAAAAAGAAATCCTATACTATCTCCTAGAGTCAGGTATTAATCTGATTATTAGGAAGAAGTAACTATTTTTGATCAGTTAATGGTGAAATATTTGAACTAGAATTTGGAGCAGAGAGGAAGTGAATTTTTCTTAGCATAAGTCAGGGCAATTAGGTTTTAAGAATTACATTTATGTTAACAGGAGAAATAGAAATTATTCAGTAGACCAGTCAGGAGTTTTTAGAAGAAATTCAGTAATGGAGATAAGAACTGAACAAGTGCTTGTTTTTTGATATACGGGTGGGAAAAAAAAGCAGCTGCAGTCCAGAGTGCAGCTGAAGTTCATACCATTTTCACACAGAGACATACCACTATCACCACTGCTACCACCACCATGACTCTTGGCACAACAGCTCACCCTTCCTTCCTCCCCAGGAGGTTAGTTTACATAGAAACTAGGACATATACTACCCACTGCTGTGCTGCAGAAAGTAGAAGAAAAGTCCATTGACATTTAATGTCTAAGGCTGTATACCTTGCAAGGAAAAATAAAGGAAAATGCTATTTACTAATACTGGAATATTTCTATAGAAAAACAGGGTATCTATCCATTTCAAGGATCAGAGGAATAGACCAGGACTCTAGATGGGGGCAGTCTTCCTATGAGGAGTCAAGATCTAGTAAGTGAAAGAAGTAGAATCAGAAAAGGCTGGAGCCCCACATGAAACATCCTTCAGAGGCCTCAGGTATGTAACATCTATCCTCCTGTGGTCCAAGGAAGTAAAGTAGCCAATCAAAGCACAGCAGAGGTTCCCTCCTTCCTTATCCTTTGATCAGACGCTGAATAAATAACCTTCAAGTCTCTCATGATGGTCCAGGAAATGAAGAGTGAAATGATATGCAAGTATCTACTCCTCCTTCCCTCTAAGGACTGACCTGAAAATACTGATGTAACTGAGAGATGATGAGTGAATTCTCAGGCTTCCCTGGCCCTTGGGATAGCAAAAGACCATCCCCGCCCATTCGGTCTTTAATGTTACTACATGGGCTACAACAGACCTCTGATCAAATCAATTTATTGCATAAATTATATTTAAATATATACATATATATATATATATATGTGTATATATATATATATATATATATATATACATATATATATATAATCAACTTTCTTTTTTGCTAATTCTCCTTATGGTAATTATTCAAAGGTTTCGGACACTTCACAGCAGTATTCCAGAAAACAGGATCGGTTCAGGAAGGTTTAACCCTTGCTTCGATTTGGCAGATTACATGATTCTTACTTCTTAATTCCCTCATTTACTCAGTCAGTCAACCAGTGTTTATTCAGCACCCACTATGTGCTAGGCACTTTTTCAGATTTCAAAGTTATAAAGAAAAATAAGCTGCTGCCCCAAGGAGCTTGCAATCTCTTGAATAGTTTGACAGAAGCAAAAAAATTGTCAAGTAAGTTACTCCTAAGGAGCACCAACCCACACAACTCAATTTGGTAAATCAGAAAGAGATGGTAATTACACAAAAGTTTTTTTCTAAGGTGATTACCATGTAGTCTATACCAACTCAGTATGAGGAATCACAGAGTTGAATATGGGTTACCTTTCACAGGTGTGTAGTGATCACCATAGTATGAGTCCTTATTCCAAAAATCACTTTGTGTTCACCCCTGTTTTTATTTCTTTTTTTTATACAACTTTAACCCATGTTATTTAGTGGCATTTTGTGCATCATGTTAGTCTGATTGAAATCACTTCTAGAAAAAAAAAACAGAGTATAAATAAATAAATCCAGACACTGCCAAACTAACACAACTGCTTAATTCCAGAACAACTTGAATTTTCATTAGTCAAAAAAAGAAGACATCTTTTTTTATTTGAAATCAGCCTCCTTACGCTAGGAAATTGTCTCTGCACTTAGTCCTTTCTCTGTCATGATTAAAATGAGAGAGAGAAAAAAAAGGAAGAAAGAATAACCTAGATAATACTGTGGTAACTTAAACTAATTCAGAGAGAATCTGCACAGAACCAGCAACAACACAAGACTGGAATCAAAGGTCAAAGAAGGTGCTGCCAACTTCATGCATCCACTTTGATATATTCCTCATGCTTCTGTTCCCAATCATACAACAAAATGATCCTCATCTCTAAGATGGCATATGTCCTTTACAGTAACCCTGTAAGGCTATGTCAGGAACTCTCAGACCCTTGCCATCTGTGACCTCATTTCACATTCCTATGACCCATACTCACACAAGGATTACCCCAAATGCCTTTGGTAGACTATACGTAATGAGCTTCAGGGCCAAGAACTATATCTGTATGCTTTTAGCCTTCCTAAGACAGCACCTGGCATTCAGTCCATTCTTAAGTACTGCTCTGAATTAAGACTACATGGGCTCATGATGACAGCTCATTCCATCAGAAGTCTCCTTTCTCAAGAGACTCTCTTTGTTTTGGCCTTCAATGACAATTACCAATTCAGGAAAATATGAAAGCATAAAAAATTTTTGTTCAATGTTTTATGATGTGTAGATGAGTTTCATTCATAGGAAATGCTTTGCTAATAAACTAACACTTGTCTGAAAGTATATTTCCTAGACTACAAAAATTCTACCTTTTTTGAGCAATGTCAGTAAATATTACAAAGATGATGAAGTTATCACAACTTGGTTCCACACCTCACCTTTTCTGTAGAAATTATTAATACCAGGATAAGCTTAGATGGAAAAGAAGGGACAGGGGTAGGGATAAAAAGGGAGGTTTTCATTTTTGTAAACTTAGAGCTAGCTAAAATATTGAAATGCTTATCCTTAATTCAATCAAAGTATTATTTCCTATCTAAATTTTCAAAGATGTAACTTTCCCCTAGAAATGTCATTTGATTCAGTGTGACCATCACCTATGGAGATTTAAGGCTATGTATAGATTACTCGGGACTCACATGCTTCAAAAACATTTTAGAAGCTAAAATGTTAATAACTTTTAAATGCTGATTAGAATTCAAACAATTTAATGATCGAAAATAAAACTGCATCAATACTGAAAAGTTCAGATGGAGCTAAGAGTATTCAGCAAAGACTTAGAAAGCAATAAGGTTACAGGGATAAACTGTATCCTTTTGCAGCTAGGATGGTTCACCATCCAGAGAAAAAGAGAAGAGAAAAAAAAGAAGACCCGATTCCATGGGTTTGGAGAGGGCAAGCTATTGTGGAAAAGATCAGAATAAAGACACAAGCCTGGTGGAACCTAATGTTAGGCTTTAAACACAGTGTCAGCCAGCTTTCCTGTGGCCTCAGAGTTTGATGCATAGGATTTACTAAAGTTTGACTATTATAGCATATTATATTTATCATAGCTTATATCATGGAAGTTCATCGTGTTATTACAATCAAATCAAGGCGACTAAGAAGTCTTTGCTCAGTCTAAGCTTCATTTTCAGGTCAGTCAGAACTTCTGAACCATTCTATTCAGACCTGACTGAATATCCTAGAAATTGGGAGAGGGAAGAAGAGCAGTAAAATCAGTGTTTCTAGCATAAACTAGAGAAAGGGACCAATGTGAAGCCAAAGCCCATTCTCGAAATACTTTATCATTAGCCTCACACTGTTCTTCTTGGAAGTAACTACTGGGAAGTATGGTGAGCAATCAAGAGCCTTCTTAAGGTCACATTTGAAAGAAAATTTAACATATTTTGAGCTACTTACATTGAAGATGACACCATAGTTTTTAATTTGTTAGAATTCTATGTATATATTTTTTAAAGGGAAATAGAAAAAAGGCTTGTTACTAAAAGTTTTACATACAGGAAATTCTTGGTCCTATCAAAGGCATGCAATTGTTCATTAAATAGTTTTTGAGTGGCTATTATGTGCTCAGTGATTAGTCTTAATCACTGAGCAGAAAAAAAAATATATATATAGTGGCTGCCCTCAAAAAACTAATATTCTAACCACGAAGAAATGTTTTTAAAAACTACAAATATGGAAGAAGAGTCGAAAGTTGAACAGAATATGAGGGGCATAAATGATAAAGGACCCAACCTCTTCTGTGGTCCAGGAGAGAACATTGTAACTGTGTAAATCTTCACGTTTTAAAAAATTATCTCTTCTTTCTCCTTGATCCATACTGGCCTTGGACTCACTTGCTTTTTTTTTTTTTTTTTTTCCTTATCCTTCTTCTGCTACTGCAAGAACACTCCCTTAATCATTAAGCCCTTAGATCAGTATCAAATAGTCTTGAGAACAAAGCCTCAGGTCTGTTGACCATAGAAACAGAGTTTTGGTCAAAATAAAGATAAAATCTTGCAGCTCCTCACCCAAGAAGGCCAAATGACCCTACCAGCATTCCCTTGAAACCAGACAGAAAGAAGCCATGACTGACATCAGGGCCTGATTCACTAATCAACCACTTCCTACCCTTACCCTGACTAATCAGTAGAGCCCTTGACACCAACACTCTTAGCTACTAAATAATTTTCCCCTATATAATCTATCTTCTAGGGGTCAGCCAGTTCTTTGAGCAATAGCTCACCTGTATCTCCTGGCTTAGTGCCTTTTCCTTAAACAAACCTCTACTTTCTTATTAGGCACTGAAAGAAGTTCACAGAAACTAGAATGTCAGAACAAAGTAGAAGCTAAGAGTTAGGCAGTACCCAATGCTGACATCGGGGTAAAGCATGGTAAATTATTTACAATTTATCCTAAGAGCCTCAGACACTACTAGTTGAGAAAGATGGCTTATTGACACCTATTACCATTTCCAGAGGAAAGATAATTACTACTGATGGTACATTGTGTCTCAAGGCATGTTTCAGACATAATTTTCATTTAAAATTTTGGAAAAAATTTGCATTCACATATTTAAGAAAAATAACAATAGGAACTTTAAATGAGTAGTCTTCCAGAAATCAAATTCAAGTGTAAATATTTCCATTGGTTTGCTTTTCTTCTTTAATGTCCATAGTCTGTAATATGAGCCTTCATTAGGAATCTATGCTAGTGAATAAAAAAATAACATTCTAATAGAAGCAGGTGTATTTCAGGTATTGTGATGGTGAAATAGGACAGGAGTATTAAGGATCTTTATTGTTCAGTTGCCTTCTGCTACAGGGGCAAATCAAGAAGTGAAGAGAGATCTAATCCAATCAACCGGAACAACTCTTCCTTCAGGGTCGTCATTAAACCAGGTGCAAAGTGAGGTGTTTAACTCCTAACCCCCAGAGCTATGTTTAGAGAGCACTGGAGCAGTCACTTGGAAATCCCAGCCTTCACTAGTTGTTATTTCTTATGCTTTTGTTATTTGTTCTTCTGGCTCCCTTCCCCCAGGAAAAGACTTCCAACACACAAATAGTTCTCTGTCCTGCTCACAGAGGAATTGCTTTCATGGGGGACAAAACATTTTATTCCATTGTCAATTAAAAGACAAAAGCTCCCAAGAAGATTCTAGCTCAGATCTTCCTGGTTCTTCTATAGGTCTTCCCAGATTCCTTCTAGATCTCCCTTTACTCTGAAAACCCACCCTAATATAATTCTTATCTTGGGCAGGAAGAGATTGTAAACAGTGGGAAGGAGAGATTAAGGAGCATTGAGTGTCTTGGGGATGCAGAGGAAGGAGAAGAGACAAAATGTTTATCTAGAACTTGGCTAAGGATAGAATTCTGGCCATCAGTTTGGTTATTTCTAAGAATATTCTCAAAAAAGAACAAGAAATACGCAGATAGGAGGTTTTTCACCTATCTAGCCAAATTTATGTTATGACTATTATGGTCACTGAATGGAGAACAAGGCATAAAATAATGTCTTGCCAGAACAATCAAAGCAAGAGAAAAG
Source organism: Cynopterus sphinx (assembly GCA_030015415.1). Lineage (NCBI taxonomy): Eukaryota > Metazoa > Chordata > Mammalia > Chiroptera > Pteropodidae > Cynopterus > Cynopterus sphinx. The sequence goes on along the minus strand of CM057379.1, from coordinate 65,405,001 downwards.
AAAAATAGCATCATTATAATTAGGTATTTGGCTTCACTTATTTCAAAATGGGGTTTCCAATAGTTTTGTTCTTTTCTTGAAAAGGCTTATTATAACAATGTTCCAAAAGAAAAACTGATTGTTACAGTGGGGTTTTTTAGCATTATTTTTTTTTTCCAGAGAGCTGGTACAAGTTAAAAGCAAGACCAGTTTCATTCAAAAAAATATTTGGTCGTTTTATTTTGAAACTCTGAAAATAGAAACATTCATATTTATAGATCCCTGTGTACACATAGAGATGTGAAGAGAAGCAGCCAATGTCTGCCATTGGCTTTACTTCCAAGGAAACTAGGGAATTACTCATGTACAAATAAGTACAAATAGCTGTCTTCACAATCATACAGAACACGCTTAGGAAAAGACAGAGATTTCAAGTGGTATCAATGTGCAAATGCATGTATTAGCTTAGTTGTTTATTAGATTTATAAAATTGTGCCTTTTTTTTTTTTTTTTTTTGTGAGACAGACTCTTCAGGGAGCCTGAGCAAAATAATGTTTAATTTAGATTGCAAACAACATTGACTGCCATATATTAGTAGCAACAATTTACCATAATAAAAAGAAGGTCTTTCTCTCTGGAGCTTAGCAATCAGGGCAGGCAGATGAAATTCTACAAATGAGGACCCTCCACAGGAGTATCTGCTTCTCCCTGCCACCCACCCACTCCCACGGCTGAATTTCTAAACTGTGGCTGGAGTACTTCAAGTCATGCTAATTGTGGTGACGCAAGGGGAGAAGTTAACAATTTCCATGAATAGGGTTGAGTTATTTAGGGACTTAGAGGCCAGTGTCTTAGTTAAAACTGCACTAGGAATGAAAATGGCAGCCTGAGCATACAGGGCCGCGTATCCCCACAGCTCACTCCACTTAGCAGTCACAGGGAGACGTGCTCTATTCCCAGAGGATCTCAAAAGTATAACACTCAGACTCAGATAAATTATAAATACTGACTAAATGTTTAGATACTCATTTAGAAAAGGACCCTCCCTGGTAATCTCAATCTTTGGTTAAAAGAAAAGGGACAAGAAAGCAGCAGCCATGCAAGCAGGCAAGATGTGGCAGCCACTGGGGAGCAAAGATAGAGGTCGAACTGGATTTAACCAGGATAAACTGTTTGATAATATAAACTGAAATGGCCTAGCTCTTCTAAGTTATAGGACTATTTACTTTGAGGTCTTCCGTTCTTTGAGGGTTAAATCAATTTTAGAAATAAGGAGGGCTTCTATTGTTTTTTGCCTTCTCAACAACCATTCCTCTTTTCTCAGTTTTCCTTTAGGGAGCATCCTCACTTACACTCAAAACCACAGTATTATGTGCCAACAACTAACCCATTTCTCTCCAACTCCAGGATCAGGCACATGATCTGTTCCTGGCCAGAGTATTTGGGCCTCTTGACCACAATAACTGGTTCAGAAATGTGTATGGACGCACGCACGCACGCACGCACGCACACACACACACACACACACACATACACATTGAACTAATAAGAACATGACAGTGAGTCACCAAATTTTTGCCATAATTAGGAGAAAAAAAGCTTTCCCTGGAAAGGGGATGGAGGAATTCTAAGCTAAGGAGTTTTATGAGTTAGTAGATCTGGGTATGGGGTGACCAAGGCTAGATAAATTCTTACTCTTTTTAAGCCAGTTTGAATCGTTTGATGTTGCTTGTGACCTAAGGAGTAATGACTAAGACAGGAAGGGAGCCAGGATGTCCATAGTACATGATGCGGGCGTGGGAGGGAGCAGAGCACTTTGTTGAGAATAAGGGGCTCCAAGACCTTATTCTCACTCTATTACTAACTGTATGATTATGGGTGAGTCACAGCCTCCCAGTCTGTGAAACCATGAAAAGAACTAAAAACCAGAAGTCCTAAACTGATTTTCAAAACTCTTTCTCAAATCAAATCTTACCCCATGTCCCATTACCTGAAGTAATTCATAACAACAGCAACAATAAGGGTGCTCACTGAGCATGAGCTCTGCGGGAGTTTGGTTCTAAATGCTTCTTGTGCATTTCACTCATCTTAATCCTCACGAAATCCTATGAGGTAAGTCTGGTTATAAATTCCATTTTACAGAGAAATAAACTAAAAAACAGATGGGTTAAGAAACTTTCCCAAGATCACACAGCCATGCATGATGAGTCTGATATCGGATCCAGCTCCAGGGTCTGTGCGCTCAACCACTCCACCCTTAACCAAAGCTCCTTTGGTCAAAGTGAGGTGGGGAGGTTAGAAGCCCACCCCTGAGGCTTCACCAGAAAACCATGAGGCTCTGAAAGGTTTAATAACCACAAATTCCATGCCAGCTAATACTTATTTCAACTCCACTATTTGTACACATATGTGTTCAAGCATATTGTGCCAAACATGCAATAAACCAATCTTAAAATGATCTGAGACAACACTCTACATCTCTACAAAGCCCCAAGGGATATTTCCAGAAGTTCCCCCTCTATCCCATTTTGGGGGCAGCAGGAAGCCTCATAGTTGATTATTTCCCAAAATGGAGAAAGTGTGACCTCGGTCAGTAATGTACTTCTTTCTCTCTCACATCGTTTTACCTGCAGGTATGACATTTGAGGTTACAGTCAAGTCTAGGAGATGAGAAACCACACAGGCATTTGGCCGTTTCTGCAGACCATGTTCTCTGTAAGATCCAGGAACTTGGAGCTGTGCTTGGTGAACTTAACAATTTAGCACAGAGATTCGAGTCAACAATTGGAATTACGAGACCAGAAACGGGAGAGAGAGGAATCTAGAGATGTTCATTAGGCAACAGGTTACTGTTACTGCTGATGTCCTGGGTAAGGTGAAATTGCTGTCAAGCCATGAGAGAAAAGAGTCAGTGGTCAGAACATCACTATTTAAGGGGTGGTAAGAGAAATAGGAACCAGGGCAGAAGCCTAAACCGCTCAATGGCCTAAGAGTCACTCAATATGTATGACATATGTCCTCATATATGCTTATATTCTTATAAAATGTATAATCTTGTTTTATGAGCTTTTAGTTTAGGTAGATGTTATTGTTAAAATCTCATTTTGTTTTCTATTTTTGCCACTTATTTTTGTAAAAATTAAATTGATGTTTTACATCAAATTTACGGCTTCCTACTGGGATTCAGCATTCTATAGTTACATCTATCACATTTAAATTCCCTACTTCCATAATAATATACACCCCAGTTTCCTCCATAAGCAAATTTGTCTGTTGCTGCTTCATATTACAGTTCCTTCTTTTATCTCCTTGAAGATAATTACTATGTATATTTTAAATTCTTGATCTCTCTATTCTATTCATTCTGGTTCTATATAGGATTCTCACTATTTACTTTTTTTCTTGGTTGTCCTATTCACCATTTGATTGCTTTGCCTGTAAATTTTTCTTGCCCTGGAGGTATCAGCTATCTTGATTGGTTATGTGTTCACAGTCGGGGTTTGACCACTCCTGACTGCTTTTTGTTTATTAGGTAATCCTGCACCTGAAGAAACTACTTCATTTTTCTGGCCTAAGCATTGCTTTTCTCTGAAAGCTTTTATCCTTCAGTTATAACCACCTAGAGCTGAAGGTGTGGGGAAGTAAAAAAAAAAAAAAAAAAAAAAGCCTAAACTTGGGCCAATCGGCCTGCATGGGTAGTTTTTGCTCCTAACCCAACTCTTCTAGGTTGATGTCACCCCACAATCCCCTTCACCCTTCACAATGTGTTGGTATGTAATGTTTATCTCTCCTGCTATGATGAAAACAAAGTACACACCAGCCATTCCTGACAGAGTGACAGAGAGAAAAGTGTACAGCTGAGACTCACCCTGACTATGGCACTTAGCTTTTCTCTCCCTTTGCTTGTCACTGCCTACACTGTGCATCACAATCACACTTCCTCTTCCAGTGTTTCTCACAGTCTTCACTTTCATTCTTTAGACCCCCTTCTGTTCTTTTACTTCAGGGTTGGGCTGTTGAGCCACCCAGTATATTGTGTTAATTCACTATCTTCTTAGGCCCAAGACACAACACAAGGACTGGGTTTATCTCCAAACTAGACCATGAGTCCCTCTAAAGGTAAGGGCTCACTCATTTTGTACCCTAACTCCTAGCTCAATGTCAGGTAAATTACAGACAATAAAAACAAGTTTGTTAAATGTTATAGATTCAGTTGTGTCACTCCCCCAAAAAGATATGATATAGTCCTAACCCCCAGTACCTCAGCATGGGACCTTATTTAGAGACAGGCTCTTTATAGAGGTAATAAAGCTAAAATGTGGTCATTAGGGAGAGCACTAATCCAACCTGACTGATGTCCTTTTAAAAGGGGGAAATTTGGAAACAAAGATAGACATGTATAAGAGAGAAGATAATGTAAAAAGACACAAAGTAAAATGGCAAGGAACAGATTAGATCCTTCCCTCACAGCTCTCAGAAGGAACCAGCCCTGAAGACACCTTGATTTAAGACCTCCAGCCTCCAGAACTATGAGACAATAAATTTCTGTTGTTTAAGCCACCCAGTTCGCAGTCATTTGTAATGGCAGCCCTGGGAAACTAATACAATGAATGAATAAATATATGAATGTGTTGAAAACAAAGAGGAAAACAAAGAGAGTACTACACAGCATGGAGGTGGAAAAGAATTTCCAGAAGGAGGATATAATCCTCAGAGCCAGATGCTACAGATGGTGTGGTGGCATGAGGTGCAAAAATGTCCTTTGGACATGACAACTGGGAGTTTTGTTGTGCTTTGTTTCTTAATGTTTTCAGTGAATTCAGTCTTAGTCGAGTGGGGTAGATAGAAGCCTGATTATAAGGAGATGAGAAGTTCAAAGAGAATAAGACAGTGTGGGAGGAGGACACGAACTCTTAAAGACTTTGAAAATTATAGAAAAGGAATATACATGTATAGCTTATGGAGGAGTCTTCTGTAGAATGGATAAGAACTGAGTTTGTTTGTTAGATGAAAAGAGGAAGCCAAAACAAAGAAAGGTTGACAGTATGATAATATGTAATTAGACAGCCTCTCTCCAAATTACCTCTCTGCTCAGGCATAAATGCAGCTCTAATGACAGATTCCACTTTCATCACTGCAAGGCAGGGAACTCTCTTCCCTAGCACACCTAGAGAATTTGCCTATTTTTGTCAGTCCTCAGACTACTTTTGCAACTATCTGTACTAATAGACAAATTAATAGGGGAAAGAGTATCTTCCTAAAGAGTGTCTTTACCCTGGTCTTTGCACCCCTTCACCCTCCACCTCTTCCTTGCCTGGGAGGTGGGTCTATCTGTGTTCCATTTCTTTAGCACGGGTTCATAAATTAACCCCTGCTCAAATGGCAGCAAGCTGGTTGGCAATGAATAATGTATAATGGTCTCCAACACAAACACACTCAAACACACAGGCACATGTGAATCTGAACTCTCAGAATCTAAAGCCTTCTGGCCCCAAAGAATACAATCCTAAATGATTTTTTGGGAAGATAAGAGTTTGGGGCTGGTAATATTTTAGGATGGGACACTGTCTTAGTCAACTCAGGCTGCTGCAACAAAATACCATAGACAGGGTGGCTTAACCAACCAACATGTATTTCTCACAGTTCTGGAGGCTAGGAAGTTTAAGATCAAGGTACTAGAAGATTTACTTCTTGGTAAGGGCTAATTTCCTATCTTGCAGATAGAAGCCTTCTTCTTCTAAGGGCACTAATCCACCTCCTAATACCCTTACATGGAGATTAGGACTTTTACACATGAATTAGGGGAAAACACAAACATTCAGTCTGTAACAGTCCATAAAACCCCTTTTAAATGGTACCCCACATCTCTTCTACCTGATCCACAATCGTGCTCTGTCTTTACTGGGAATTCACTAATTTTCAAATGCAGTATTCTGACCTGTCTTTGAGATCTCAAAGGCAAGCATGAAAGGAGTCAACAGCTAACTGGAGGGTACTTTTGGAGCCAGAAACTCCTGGGTCAAATTTCTAGCCCTACCAAGAAACCTGGGAAAAAACCATGCAGCATTGCTAAGCCTCAATATTCTCACCTGTAAAGTAGTAGAATAACAGTACCTATATCTAGGGCTTTTATTATGTTTATTACATAAGATAATACATATAAAGCATTAGTTTTTGCCTGGCATAAAATTAAGTCTTTTGTAAACGTTAGCATTCATTATTGTATCCAATGTAAACCCCACTTAAAAAATCATCCCATAGGTAATCTGCTCCACTGAAGTAGAAATTTTGTTAATGAAGAAGTCTTTTTCGTCATGATTCGAGATAAAGCTTTATTAAATATAAATATATTCCTGGTAAATTTAGGTAAGTTGTTAGAAGATGTGAATTACTGATGGCAGTATTTAGAAGAGCATATTTTGATGAGGGAGGAAATATAAGCAGAGTGGGGCCTATAAAACTACATGAAATAAAAGTATTGGAAGAAGACCTGGCCTTTCTATGAGTAAGGTAAACACTGAAGAGAGAGTGTGGTTTCTAAGACCAGTGTGGTGCGACACAGCTTTTGAGGAAACAGAAACAGATAAATATCTCAGAAAAATCTAATACCCCAAACTCCAGTGACCAGGGCAGCCTTCCCCTCATCATGAAAATGGTATCCCTACCACACACAAATCCCTCCTATTAACATTGATCACCCTTCAGTATATCAAGCCACCATGGAAACGTTTGGCCTTAGACATTAAAAAAAATAATTTAAAAATCCAGATTCCAAGGTTTTTACACACGTGTACAGTTACACTTTTCCTGAACCTGAAGCAGTACACAAGAGGCCTCATATTCATGTTTTTAGTCCCACTGATTGTCTTTGTTTTCGGTACAAAAAGAAGAAATAATAATACCATCTGGGGAATCCAGAGATAAAGTTCGTTATTGGACTACAGACAATCATTTGGAGTCGAGCTGTCGAATAAGTTCAAATTTTAAATAGCAAGGCCTGGTGGAGAGCTTGAGTTTTACAGTGTGGTTCCCAGTTTTATTACTTATCAACTGTGTAAGTTCAATTACAATTCAACCAACATATTATCTATCTAATATGCTACTTTATCTCTCTGCTCCTCAGTTTCTCCTTCAAAAAATGGGGGTGATGATCCTGCTCCTAAGCATGTGATAATTCAATGATAAAATGTGTATGTAACTAGAGAACATTCTGAAATAGAAACTTTAGTTGTCTACCCACCTCCTTCTAGGGGTTCAGTAGCTGCCTGTGGAATATCATTTACAAGAGGCTGGGTGAGGGCTCATCCTACCATTGTGTTTAGTTTTCACCCAAACGAGTAGGAAAAAGGCTCTTCATTTATTGCCTAGAAATAGTATTATGGCATGACAGGAAAACAAATTTATTTTTTCAGCTTGTAAAATACATGCCTTCATGGCTTTTGTTTCCACAGTCTTAAGCACCATAGTTGAGAGTGGGAGAAAGATTTTTTTTTGGTGGCAGAAATACAAAGAGAAAAAGATTTCTCTTAAGCTAGATTCCTTTGAGACCCTAGGGTGTGTAGACTCCTGCCCAACTGCATGCACCCTAAGGTCATAGCAAAAGAAAGCAACACATGGCTACATGATACCTCTATACAGACAGAAGCCTGAGCCACTTCAAAAAAATTAGTATGACCAAAGTGGAGAAGACTGTGGTCACTAACTGGCCACTGTGTATACTAACTGGCCATGTGGACCATGCTGATGGATGACTTAGGAGGTATCTGCGTGGATAATGCAGTGACCAGACAGCTTAGTTCCTCACCTACCAATATCCAGGTACTATGTAAGTCTCCCCAGATTTTGACATGACCTCAGGTAGAAAATAGCAAAAATCACTGAGTTTAAGCCTGGCAGGATGTAAACTTACAGTAGAAAGGAAGTTGATTTGTACACAAAAAGAAACAGGACATTATCACACTGAAATACTACTTCATACTTATTAGGATGGTTATAATAAAAAATATAGATAATGTGTTGGGTAGGATATGGAGAAATTGGAACCTTCAAAACTGCTGATGGGAATATACATGATGCAGCTGCTTTGGAAAAGAGTTTGGCAGTTCCTGAAAAGTTAAATGTAGTTACCATATGGCTCAGAAATTACATTTCACCCAACAGAAATAAAAACATATGTACATGAATGTTCAAAAACTTGTACATAAATGATTATAACAGCATTGTCCATAATAGCCAAAATGTGGAAATAATCCAAGAATTTATCAACTGATTAATGGATAAACAAAATGTAATATATTTGTACGATGGAATATTATTTGGCCGTGAAAAGGAATAAGCACTGATTCATGCTACAATATGGATGAACATTATGCTAAGTGAAGAAAGCTAGACACAAAAGTTCATTTGTTGTATAATTAATTTATATGAAATGCCTAAAAGACAAATCCACAAAAACAGTAAACTAATAGATGCCAGTGTCTGAGGAGAAGGAGAAGTAAACGGTGACAATTAATGGACATGGGATTTCTTTTTGAGGTTATGAAAATTTTCTGGAATTATATAGTAGTGTTAATTGCATGACTCAGTGAATATCCTAAAACCACCAAATTGTATACTTTTTAAAAAGGGTAAATTTTTTTGATGCATAAATTATATCTCAAATATAGAAGAGATATTGAGTTGTAGACTCAAATTCACAACTGCTACTTACATGAAGCACTTTTATATAGACCTGATCATCGTAGTTTAAAAAATGGGAGCTATTTTTTAAGAAACCAACTCAAGGCAGGATCTGATCACTACAAAAGTGTCAACGATGCAGTTTGCCTCTAGGCACAAGCTGGCAGTCATCTCGAGATAAATTAAAATTCTCTTGGTCTCTACTCTTCAAAGCTGAAGAAATATATTTTACCAGATGTGGGCTCCTGATCTAGGAAAGGAAGTTGCTCCCCCCACTCCAACCCAACCTCCTGCTGATTGGTTTTTCAAGAGTCAGCCCAAACCTCAGGGGTTAAAGAAATTTAATCTAACTCATCTCAGCTTTACACATTATCATGACTAAAACCCCTTCTGTACAGACAACCAAAGACTGTCCTAAAAAGGAAAATATTTCCACATCCAAATTTTCTGATACTATCATATAGGCAAGAAAGTGGGAGGCTTAGAGCAGAAATGTGTGATTTAAAAGATTTAGATGTGTTAAAAGGACCAAGAGAGCAAGAGTAGACAAATGAAAGCAGTAAATTAAGTCAGAACAGCACAGCTGACATAGGCAGCTCATACAGGGATTAGGGAGGAATGAAATGTCCTTGAAAACGTCCTTCCAAGTTCAAAGGCAAGCTTCAACTCTTCTAAACGGTGGGGAAAATCTTAAAAAAAAAAAAAAAAAAAAAACTAGAGCATAATTCTGAGAGGAGGTGTGGATTCTTTTCTTATAACTGCTAAATGTACAGTCCCCTTATGCTGAGAATAATGTTATTAACCTGGAGGGTGTTCCATTATGATGCATACTGATTCATATTTCAGTTTAGAGTAAAAGTTATTAAGAGTGTGATGAAGAAATAAAAAGGACTTTGAAAGAATAGAAGTAGGCAACATTATTATGAGGCATTGACATAGCAATTTTCTTGCAAATTATTTTAAAAACTACTGCTAATAATGCACCTTATTGTATATAGCACTCTCAACAAAGCGACCTTGGGTAATCAAATTAATACAAGGCAATGGAAAGGGAACAGAGGAACCTACAGCATTGCTAGGTTACAATTAACACAAGTACATAAAATAAGACAATGGGACCAATGGACAAGCCTGGGCAATGAAACAGTCATTTAGTCATTTAGTGTGGTTGCATTCCCAAGGGGGGAAAAAAAAAAAAAACAGGAGAAAAGACTGAAAATTCAACAATGGAGGTTCATCTGTGTGTTCAACTTGTAAGTAATATTCTGTTCTTTGCCTCTGATTACATCACAGCACACTCACACACAGAAGCACCATGTCCAGAATGACTAGGCAAAGGAGCACCAATGTCACTGTTGTCAGAGCTACTGTAAATCTTCACCTGAACAAGGGAAGTCAAAATAATTGCTATCAAAGAGCACAATGGTAATACAGAAAAATACCTGCAAAAGCTGAAAAAAAACTCTGATACACACACAGAAAAGACATCACTCACACTTAAATGCTGCCCATGGGTAAAGGGCAAAAGAATCAATACCATAGTGTAGTCCCAATCAGTGAAAGTCAGCTCTTGCCAATGAGCTAGAAGCAGGATTTTATATTTCTATAAAATGTAAAAATATAAAGCTCCCACCTCCACTTACACACTTTGAGAAACCAAGAACATAAGGAAATGTTGCAGAACAGAATCTCACGCTGAGCCCAATTAGCCACCTAGTCCAATCCTTCCAGTTCTTCCACCACTGACCAGACCAGTAATGGATGATGACCTTCCCTGGTGAGTCTCCTTGATTTACGCAGCATCCTTAATTGAGTTGCTAAAAGAAAGAACATTCTTAGTTTGTCATATCTATCACAAAATGTCTGTAATTTACCCTTAACCTAATCCTCATCCTCTCTTGGTTGCCTTTTAAAGAATAGAGAGACCCACGTCCAGCCCCTTTACCCAGAAGTAGGGAACCAGATTAGGCAGAGATAGAAATATTTGACTCCCTATAATACCAATACTTGGAGCAAATAAAAGGATAAGAGTTAAAGGACTTATTTGGGGACCAGAGTCTTATTTTAAGAATGCACTAGACTATCAAGGATTTCCATTGGGAAAACATATAAAGGGGCCCTCTCAATCTTGCCTGTGACAGAGTCTCAGGAAAGCCATGCAGCTGATTTATCTATGGCCTTAAAACCACACTGGTATACCGAGGCAATAAGTTCCTGATGTCTCACAAGAGCAATCCTCAAACACGAGTCCGTATGCAAGCTGTCACTCAGGACTATCACCCCCAACCCCACATTCCCTGCCCAATTCCAGTTGCTTTTGCTGTGATAAAGTCTTCCCAGTTGTAAATTAGTGGCTTCATATTTCTAATTATGATCCTTCCCTTACGTCCTTCGAATTTGGCCTTTAGCTTAGTGGGTGGTCTTCCAAACTATATAAAAGCCCGCACCTCCGACTCCCAGGTCATGAACACAAACAGCCACTCCTATCTTGGTTTTGTCCTGGTTACTCAGCCAATGTTCAGCTCAACCATCACTGACTCCTTTGTGAGGTCAGAGAAGATTCAGGCATTAAAAAAGTAGAAGGAAAAAAATTTCAAAGGGAAAGTGAATAACAGTAACATAAGAACAAATAACAATAATGGTCATTAGATATGATGACAGAGACCTCGCTAGGTGACCAGGGTGAAGGCATGAGTAGGCAGCGAAGAAGCAGACATAGTAGGTATACACTATGCTTTTAAGAAGCAAAGATACATATAGAGTAGTGTCTTGAGAAGGTAGCTGAATTAAAGGCTGGGGTTGGGGGCATTGAAGACTGCAAAGATATGAACATTATATAGAGGATTTATCCTTAGAAATAAGAAGGGCCATAATTCTCAGACATACAGAGAAGAAAAAAATGAAAAACAATACAGAGAATTTCTTACAAGAAGAAAGGGAAGCTGAAGGAATTTATGTTCATTCATCTTGATATCTTTAAAGTGAGAGATCAGTCATCTTCTAAAATTAAGGGACCAGCAGCAGGGTCAGTATCTAAATACAGCTGCAAATCAAATAAGATGAATAAGTAGACTGCCAAATAGCTGTAAGTATCCAGTTGCAGGAAGAGTGCGCAAGTATGAGTAGAGAATTTTCTAGCAATATTTAGAAGACATTCAGACATAAAGAAACCAGACATTACACTGAAGACTGATCCAGTAATAACTGAGGGATCTGAAGATTCTGGTGTCTTTGTGAATGGCTACAGCCCATCAGTCCACACACACACACAAAAATGCTGAAAGGGTGAATGGATTCTGATCATAGGTAAGGGGTTCATGCTAAAGCTGGAATTTATGGAGAAACAAATCCTAGGTTCAGAATGACTACGTAAAAGAGGAACAGATGAAAGAATAAGAATTGGCTTCCAAGATAAATGGAAATAAAAGTGATTGGAGTCGTGTGCATGTAAAGACTATGAAGCCAAGGTGATAAAAAGGCTTAAGTAGAGAGAAAAAAAAATCCTTGAAGGTGATGCCAGAGGTCAAATGAAAGAGAGGAAGACCAAAAGGCTAATACTGAAGAAGACAGGAAACTATCCCCATGAACCTATCACCTAGCTTTAACAATTATCAACATTTCGTCAATTGAATAGAGATCTTTAATCCCTAGCCTCAATATGATAGGAAGTTCTTGGCAGGGCTTCCAGGGAAAATATTAAAAAGAGAAAAACATTCAATAACCCTAAAGTCAACTAGGTCATCTAAAACACATTGTTGATAGAGTCCTGTGAGTTAACTCTGACATTCTTCTAACTTGTACATCTGAGGAGTTATGACTATTAGTAGTGTGATGATAGCTCTATATTGTTTTTTTTTTAAGCTATCATAGTACATCTTTATCTCTTCTTTCTCTTCTTGAATGTTTCAGGAAATAGGTAAATGCAATCTGAATGACTAATTCAATTTATTTTATAGTATGTTTGTTTTTGTAAATGGCATGTTAACTATAGTGTGTCACATCAGATAGAAAAGATATGCCACCAGATTTTATTTTAAGTTCAATATTACTGTGATTTAGAGAGTATGATTGGCAATTCTGAAGCATGAGGAAAACATTCACCAAGGGTTCTAAAAGTTATTTCTAAATTCCTCTGTTATTTATTCCATCTGTTCTCTGGGCTATATGTGTATATTTTTAACATGGTTATAGTTTTGTCAATTCTTTGATAGTTTTCTCAGAGAAATACTTAGTGAGTTCAATCAATATCCATTCTATTGCTAACAACTGGCCTTTTATTTAAAAAGTTTTCACTGTCATTCATGAAAAAATAATCCTTTTCATGCATCTTTTCAGATTTAGAGGCAAGGAATCCTTATTAAGCGTGACCTATATAGTATACTAAAATCGATACATTTTTGTATCATATTTGGAATACATTTTGCATTCCAGTATCCTCAGAGAATATAACTGAATTCCCCTCCCCATTTCAAAGAAAGTAAATTCTAAGTTCACTTTAATTACACTAGCTAATGCTTCTACTTCAATCCATGACAGAGAAACTACTAACATTGGACTTGCATCTCTAGAAAACTGGACAAAATATATGAAGCAATTACATGCAGATATTGAACAACAGGTGTAGCCTCAGACTGTGATCCTTGAAAAAAGGGAAACAAAAAAGTAAGCCTTGCAATATCTTGGCTTTCTACCTAAAAGCACTTTTCAGACTCTGGTGCAGGAAGACGGAACCCAAACAAACATGATGGTCTCACGTGGTGTTGAGAAAACAGAATAGGTTTGTGGAGGCTGATACAGGGGGATTTGAAGAGAAAGTGGGACAGAATAGCAAACTAAGTGCCCAAATACCTATGAGACTTCCAATGGGTAACCAAAGACTAGGGAAAAAACAACCAGGAAGCAGTAAGTTTAATATTCTCAGATCCTAGATTTAAGAGATCAAATTCTGGCCAATTAGAGTGGAGAGACCTGGTTGACATCCCAAGACATTCAGTAGAGGTCCCAGATGTGTCACTCTTTAAAAGAAGGACTATAGCAGCCCTAGAGTAAAGTCTTTCCTAAATACTCTCTAAAAGTTTAAAAATAATTGTCAAAAGAATCAGGATGACCTGTAAGTAGCTTACTTACATATCAAACTCTTTAAAGGAAGACAAAAATTAACTATACATTAATTAGCATAACATTGTCTATCATCCAATCAAAAATTAAGAGGCAAAGAAATAGAAAAATATGATCATCTATGTCTGGTGAGAGTAGTCCCAAAAGAGTTTTTGAAGGGAATCATTTATGCATCATTAGGAGAGCAAGGTTTGTCAAGGATGGTGTAGTCAAGGAAAATAATGACTAGGTAACTTGACTCTAGCCTTTAGCCCACAATCAGCTTCATTTGGGACATTATAAAAAAAAAGTGGTATCTGAGAAGAAATGCAGATGGATTCTTATGTGCAAACAGAGAGAAACTTCAAACCAGAGTAGAAATTTTGCTTAAAACGTTAGAAGAAATCAGAAAAGACCTATGCTATCTCTACAGTGTACATCTGCTTGAGTGAATTATACATTTTTTATCTTGGCATATTTGTTCTTTCTTAATTAATTTATTGGGATGGCCAGAAATGGATTTTCCTTTCCTATAATGGCTGATGATTTGAAAGTAGCCCTGCATTCTCTCCTCAAAAAGGAAGAGAACAGAAAAAAGAAGGATAATAAACATCAATTAAAATTTAGGGCAATAAAAATAGCATTAGGATAGAAAAATAAATAAATTATAAGTCACCACTATTCCACAGAAAGGAAACCAGATTGTCTCACGAAAGTAATACAACTAGCTGCCAGTTTTGTTCCCTGGAAGCATAAAAATACCATGATGGATCTGTCCAGATCTGGCTTTGGGGCAACATGGTTGGTTACTACCATGATTACTAAGTTATTAAGATTACTAAAGTTACATTATCTTCCCTTCCTGTGTAAATTTATAGAAATGCTTTACAAAATACATTTAAAGTTATAACATTGAGCTACAAAGAAAAAAAGGGGGGGGAGGGAAGGGGAGGGAAGGGGAGGGAAGGGAAGGGAAGGGAAGGGAAGGGAAGGAAAAGGAAGGGAGGGAGAGGAGGGGAGGGGAGGGGAGGGGAGGGGAGGGGAGGAAGAAGATACAGGGAGAGAAAGAGTAGAAAAGATAAAAGGAAGAAAGGAGAAAGGAGAAAAAAAATGGTGTAGATGATAGAGGTTCTGTTATCCTTCTGGCTACCAAATCAAAGTTGTGACAGAAACAACTGGGATCTAGATAAACAAGCCATACATCTAGAGAAAAATCCAAGAAAGCACACCTCGATGGCAGAAGGTAGGACAGGGCCAGGACACGGGGCTACTGGTCCCGAGCAGCTGAGTGAGATGAAGGCTGCGGCAGCAGCAGCAGCAGAAGCCTCTTAAAGGGGCCGCGTCCACAAGCAGATTTTCGCGGTGAAGGACCTGCTGGCTCTGAGCACCAGTGCCAATATGGTTGCACGCAGGGGGCACGAGGGATTTACAGGGAGATATTGTTGGAGACATGGTAGAGGCGATACTGGTTCGGTACGGAAGTGCCAGTGGTATCCACTGTTCCCTGTTGAGCCCTCTCCACTATCAGTGCACAGGACACAGCGCCGCCATAGCCATGACGTCATCAAAGTGCATAACAGAGGTCGCTCTGCCCAGAGGATTCCCTGAAACCCCACCTCCCCCAACTCACAGCTTCACCCAAGCCACATCCAAGTATATCCTCAGCAGGTCAAGTGCTTCTTGCTGAACAGCACCTAGACTCACACTGGAGGCAGCTGGCCTTGGTTTCTGGCAAGGCCATTTGAGGCAACTATAAGTACAGTATCTGTGGATTGCTTGCTGAATCTTGACTGGTGGCCCCGAGGAACAGAGGTTTAGGCTAAGTTTGGCCTGCAGCTGAACCCCTATCAGGACTGTGACACTGGGCACCTAGTTCACAAATCCACACTAAGACTGGGAGACTTAGGAGTTTTGCTTCGTGCATAGAAACAGACATAGAAAGGCAGCCAAAATGTGAAGACAAATAAGCAGAAGGCAGATGAGAGAATAGAACAGAGATCCAGATAGAATGGAGTCAAGTAATCTAACAGATGCGAGTTCAAAACACTGGTTATAAAGATGCTCAATGAACTTTTGGGAAAACTAGAGAACTCCAACAAAGAGATAAATATGGAGATGGAAATTATAAGAGGGAACCAGTCTGAAATGGAGAATGCATTGTCTGAGTTGAGAATTATATTAAATGGAATAAACAAAGTAAATAAAAAAGAAGATCACATGCCCTATCTAGAGGACAGGAAAGCCAATCAGGACACTTAAACAGAACAGCAAGAAAAAATATGCCAAGACTATATAGATGATTTAAGGAGGATATGGAACACTACTAAGGCTTCAAATATTTGTCTGATTAGTGTAAGTGAAGAAAATCAAGATAGTAAACAGCTGTTTAAAGAAATAATGATGGAAAATTTCCCTAACCTGGTGAAGAAAATGGACAAAAAACCCCAGGAAGCTCAGAGAATTTCAAAAATCAAGAATCTGTTGTGGCCAACATTAACTAGACCAAACCAGGTATGCTCTCAAAGGCTGTTTATTAGCCAGCAGCTGTCCTTGCCAGGAGCAATCCCGAAATGTAGAGGTACAAGGTTTTTAAGCCCTAAATCCAATTCTTCAATTTGTCTGAACACAAAGATCTACTTTTCTTCTGTTCACTACCTGTCAACCCACTGGTCAGGTGTGCAAGCGGGGGTACAGAAGCAGAATGCTTATTGTTAATAGCTTATGTTCCCATAACGGTAGCCAAGCAATCATTTCCAGCTTATATACAATTGATTGTTTCTCATGCCACGAAGGTAAGCAGAGTCACTCAGGCAGTTAGCATTTGAGCTCATTGTTACAAATTTCATGATTAACAGAATGTGGCTAAGGGTTCCAGGAGCTAGGCCTTTGTCTAGTTTTAGGTTTTAATTAGACCTTACCCTTACCATATTTTAGCAGGCTGTCACAAATCCAAAGAGGCCCATACCAAGACACATCATAATTAAAATGCCAAAGGTTAAATGCAAAGAAAAAAATTTAAAAGCAGGAAGAGAAAAACAAATAATTACTTATAAGGAAATACCCATAAGACTGGCAGCTGATTTCTCAAGAAAGACTATGCAAGACAGAATGGCTTAGCAAAAATTATTCAAAAGAATGAAGACCCAGTTGTAAATCCTGGGTTTAAGCTATTATTTAGAGTTGAAGGACAGATAAAGAGCTTCCCAGACAAAAATAAAATAAAGGAATTTATCACCACCAAGCCAGAATTACAGGAAATGTTGGAGAGACTTCTTTAAGAAGAAAAAACATGTATCAAAAACAGGAATAAAGAATGATAACAACTACTTTCCCATCAACAAGTACCATAACGTAAAAGAATTAAAAGCTCCAACCAAGGGATGGAGTGGCTGAAAGAATAAGAAAACAAGATCCCTACTTTTGAAAGGGAAGGGGATGGAAAAAGATATTTCTGTAATGAACCTAGCAGGTATTTAAGTCAGACAGATAAATATAAACACTATATGATTTCACTTATAAGCGGAAGTTAAGGAATAAAAAGAACAAACTAATCAAAAGCAGACTCACAAATATAGTGGACAATTTGGTGACAGACAAAGGGGAGGGAGTTTGGGGGGCTGGTAGAATGGGGTGAAGGGTTAAAGAAG
This sequence comes from Cynopterus sphinx, assembly GCA_030015415.1. NCBI lineage: Eukaryota > Metazoa > Chordata > Mammalia > Chiroptera > Pteropodidae > Cynopterus > Cynopterus sphinx. The sequence goes on along the minus strand of CM057379.1, from coordinate 65,387,599 downwards.
TACAAATTAGTAACTGACTCATGGTGATAGGGATGAGAAGCACAGTATAAGGAATGCAATTAGCTGTAAGAGGGTCAGGGGAGGGAAGGAGCAATTGGGGGGATCATTTTACTAACTATATAGATGTCTAGCCAACGTACTGTATCCTTGAAATAAATTTTTTAAAATAAAATAATTAAAAAAATAAAAAATAAATATTTAAAAAAGGAGGAAAGGTGTATGGGAGAAAATACTAAGAACATTTCTGGCAATAAACTTGAAAACTAGATGAAATAAATATATTTTAGAAAAATATATATATTACCAAAACTGATAACTACATAAGTGAAAAACCTGTGTTACAACAATTAAAGAAATTATATTAGAAAAATTTTTAAAAATCTACTTACAAATTAAGCACCAGAACAAGAGATTTGTTTTTGTCTTCCAAATTTTTCAAAGAGAGGGGAGATGAAAGAAAATAAAATTTCTTTTGAAAGAGTTTTTTTTTAAAAACTATGCTAATTAGTTTTAATGTGATAAAGAAATGTGACCAAAAAAAAAGACAAAAAAGATATTAACTACTCTAACAAAATGAGATATTTTATCTTCAAAGGCAATATTAAAACATTAAAGCTAATTCTCAACAGAAATAATAGAAACCAGAAAACAAAGGACTAAAATACTGCCAATATAGACTTCCATATCTATAAAAAAATTCAAAAATAAAGGCAAAATAAACATATTACAAATTTTAAAAATTGATATCTAGTAGAACTGCAATTTAAAAAATTTAAAGTACTTTTCAAACACATGTAATCACAGAAATGTAAAAAGAAAAATAAAGAAAAAACAAAAAGAAAAGCAAATTGCGGGTAAATATAAATGACAATTGTGAAAAAAAACAAAAAGTTTGGGGGGAAATTAAGATATATCTAGATTTAAAATCTATGACAAAAATAATACAAGATGCAAAAAAGCATGAATTAAAGTATTTTAAGGTCCTACAATTTTAAGGAATTCATAAAATAATATTAGCTTATATCAAAATGAGTATACATGCTTTAATCTCTGAAATTAAATAAAAATATATACAGATTAAAAATAAATAATAAAATATACATTTATTTAGTCCAATAAGAGAAAGTAAAAACAAATAAAAAGTAATACAATGCAGGGAAGCTAAGTAAAATAACTTAAACCCAGATACATATGTAACTATATAAGTATAAAGGAATTAAATACTACCATTAAAATATTAAAATTATAGTTCAACATTTTAAAGTACAATATTTAACTCTAAGTTGCTTCAAGGGACAAATTTAAAATATAATGATAGAGAAAGTCTGAAAGTATTAGGATAACAAAAGATACACCAAGGAAACCTAAACATAGTCAAAGAAAATTTTAAGTTAAGAAGACTGCTAGAGATCAAAAGGATATTTTATAATGATAAGTGAACCAATTTACTAGGAAAATATAATAGTTCTAAGTCTGTACTCATGCAACAAAATAGCTTCAGAATACCATTTGATAGTTTGGTTACCATCAAAAGGTTGTCATTTGGGAGAAAATAATCTACCAAAATAAAGGAGAAATAGTTCCATAATCTTAACAGCCAATAGAACAAGCAGATTTAAAAAAAATCAGTAAATATATTAATGATGTGAGCAACACAATTAACAAAACTGGTCTAATCAATATATGTAGATCATTGCATCCAAAAACAAGTGAACAGTACAAAATTTTTGAAGTGTAGATGGAATGTTTACAAAAATAGAACATATGCTGCCCCATAAAACAAATCTCAAATTAAAAAAGATTTAAATAATTTCAGAGTTTTTCCTGACCATAATAGTGAAACTAGAAATAAATCAAAAAAGCTTGAAACAAATCAAGAAAGCTTGAAATAAATCACATGAAGATAACAGAAAGTTTCTCGTTGCATGAAAACTAAGGAGCACACTTATAAATATCCAAAAAGGTCAAGAAGAAAATTGTTGGTTTGAAAACGGGCCCCTGTAGGGGAAGGAAAGACGTAACAAAGAGGCAGACTACTCCAGAAGGATAGGTGGCAGGTTTAGTAAGCAAGGGATTTTACTTAAGAGGCTTATCTTGGGCAGCTATGACAAACAGATCTCCACACCTGCTCACCATTATCTTAAAGTCTGCATAGAGGCTTTACCTGGGTTCAGTCACATGCACTTGACCTTGAACAACAGGGATTTGAGATGCTCAGGTACAGTTATAGGTGATTTTTTTCAATAAATACAGTTGGGCCCTTTGTATCTGTGGGTTTCTCATCTGTAGATTCAACCAACCACATATTGATAACAGTATTTTTGTATTCCCAGACACAGATTTTGAACCATCTGATCCACAGTTTGTTGAATCAATGGATGCAAAGGGCCAACTGTAGAGTCAAAAGTTTACTTAGATTTTTGACAGCATAGGGGTCGGTGCCCCTAACCTCCTCATTGTTCAAGGGTCAATGGTATAACATTCAGATGATCTCAATAACACCTTACTCTCCCAAGGTTGTGTCCTTGACAATGGTTCCCACAATAGAAATAGTGGGCAGACGCACATTCTGCAGACAAGTGATAGTGTAAGTAAGGAGCCTTGGATGGCCCAGGTCCAGCTCACAGATCAACCAGCATTCAGGTTCTCTCAATGACCTCCTCTAACAACATAAAAGTTATCAAAACACATTTTAAATGAAATGATAATAAAGATATGACTTATCAAAATTTAAAACTTGTAGGATGCAACTAAAACAGTACTAAAAAGAAAATTTATAATCATAAAAATATATTTTAGGAAAGAAAAGGCTAAAAACTCTACAATCTGATCTTTCAATTCAAAAGGCTACATAAAACAAAGCAAATCAATTCCAAAGAAAATAGAACACAGTAAGTTCAAAATTCATTGAATTTTAATGAACAATTTCCTTGAAAACGATAACTGATCAAAAATTTTTAAAAGAGAAATTCTAAATAGTTTGATATCTATTAAAGCAATTAAATTCATTATTAAAATCTTCCTGCACAAAGAATACCCCAAGTCTGGATGAATTCACTGGTGAATTATTTCAAATACTTAAAGAAAACTTATATAAATACTTCTAGAGAAGAGAAATGATAAATGCTTTCAAATTCATTTCCTGAGGCCAGATATCAATATCTGACAAGAACATAACAAGAATGGAAAATTACAGATTATATTCTCTAAAGAGCTTAGGTGCAAAAATCCCAAACCAAATGTTAGAATATCCCACCTAGGAATACATAAAAAAGATAATACAACTACGCAGGGTTTCAGGTAGGCGAAGGTGGTTTAACATTAAAAAATGGTATCTACAATTTACCATATTAGTAGCAAAAAGTAGAGACATATTATTATTACCTGTCAGTAGAGGAAATAATTTTTTATGAAAAAAATTCAATATCAATTTATTATCTTTAAAAATTATGGGAAAATTAGAAAGAAAACTGTCTTAATCTGATATAAATTACCTATAACAGTCTGATCTACATAATGAACACTTTCTCCCTGAAGTGGAAAAGCCAGGAGATAGTAATATCACAGTTTTCATGCAACATTAATTGGGTGTTCCAACCAATGCAGTGAGGTAAGAAAATGAAATCAAAGGTCTAAAGATTGGAAAAGGAAAATAATACTGCCGTTAGTCACAGAAGATATGATTGTGTATGTAGAAAATTCAATTAATTAATTAACTGAAAACCACCAACAGTTAGAATTCTTCGGTGAATTTATATAGGTTTGGTGTAGATCCTTCATAAACATTTTCCCTTCTGCTCAGTCCAGGCATTCTAAGCAAAGGAGGTAGATTTGAATTGCAAAGGGCTTAGAAAAAAATGTATTGTTCTAGGGAGATTTAGAGATTCATCTTTCTGGAGCCATTTGCTTACATTCCTGGATAATAAACCTACCCTATCTCCCCTGAGGGGCAGGTTTGCAGCAGCCTCTTGTAAGTTAGGGGTTTCTAATACACATCTGGGACACAGACTGTATGGACAGTATTCTCCTGGGTCCACACTGCATCACCCCATGGATCTTGCTGGGGAGGGTGAAGGTAACTGAAGCAAACATGTTTTGCCATAGGTAATCATGTACATTCATTTTGGTCATTTCTTTGCTAATCAAATTTGTGGAAATATGGTAAGCAAATATCAGGAACTGTTTGACCATTTGACTTAATAATATGCAACAGCAAACAAGTGAAAGTTAGTTTACAAACAATACTATTTACAGAGACAATAAGATATATCAAATGCCTAGGACTATACCTAACAAAAAATGTAAAAGACCTCTACATTAAAATATATAAATAATGCTAACAAAGTTCTAAATAAATGAGAGACTTATCATGTACACGTTTTTGGAAGGTCAACACTGTAAACTTGTCAGTGGTCTCACAATTAATCTACAGATTCAATGCATTCCTGAACAAAATCCCCAAAAGTTGTGAAAATTAACAGGCTTCTAAAATTCTATATTTCATAAATTCTCAAATGAATATGAAAATACAAAGAACCTACAATACCAAGACAAACTTAAAGATGAGCACTAGGGGACTTATATTTATAGATGTCAAAAATAATTATGAGGATCTATAAAACAATTAGACCAATATAGAATTGAGTCAATAAGTAGTCCACATACATTCATTCAGTCACATAATTTCTAAAGATGACAATAGTGCATTGAGAAAGAATTATATTTCAAAAATTTGTGCTGGGTCAATGAATCCAAACTAATATATGAATTTAGAACCCTATTTTCTACATTAAAAATGTGAATTGAGAACGCTATCTTTTATATTACACAATAAAAATTTCAGATAAATTGCATATCTAAATGAGGAAAATTAAAAGTTTTCAAAAAAATATAGAAGAATGTATATCTATGACCCAAGCAATCAAAAATTTCCTAAAACGGGACACAAAAAACATTAATCCTAGAGGGAAAAAAAGTGATAAAATTTGACTGTATTGAAATTAAATACTTCTATTTATAAAAATTAAGCATTAATAAAGACAAGTCAGAGAAAGACTAGGAGAATATATATGACATAGGTAGATGATAGACACATAGACAGATGATGCTGCTAGATGAAAGATATAGATAAATAGATAGATCTAATGAAGGACTAATATTGAGAATATACTACAGACTTTTACAAATCAAAAAGAAAAGATATAAGGAGATAGATGAGAAGAGAGAAAATTTTATGCAAGAAAATATCTAAATATCTAATAAACATACAAAAAATATAGGAAAGTATGAATAATTACCCACAATATGGTATTATAAACCCATTAGAATAGCTAAAATTTACCAGGAATGGCAAATATGCACCAAGTATTGGCAAATATGTGGAACAACTGGTCCTCTCATATTTGTGGGTAGGATCATAAGTGTTCTAATCACTTTGGAAATCAGTTGGCAGCATCTATTAAAGCTGGACTTCAACATACCCAACAATTGCACCCCTGAGTATATACCCAACAGAAGTGGTACACAGGTCACTAAAAGACAAGTACAAGAATGTACTCAGCATCACCACATACAATAGCCAAAGACTGGAAACAACTTGACTGTTCATCAGAGATAGGACAGGCATTTTGGTATTGCCATAGAATAAAATATGAGGTAGCAACACAAATAAATAAATGACATAGGTAAATCTCACACCCACAGTATTGACCAAAAGCAGCTAGACACAAAAATACTGTAATTACACTTATATAAAGTCCAAAAACAGGTAATATTAATCTCTGGTATTAGAAGTCAGTGTAACACCTTTCATGGGTGAGGTAACTGGAAGTGGACAAGAGAGGCTTCTGTGTGTTGGTAACCCTCTGTTTCTTTATCCAAACGATTGTGAAAATTTCTCAAGCAGTATGCTTACATGTTGTACATATTTCTCTGTATATTCTACCTCAACAGAAAAGAAAAAAAGGAAAGAATCATATTTTCTAGTACTCTCTACTGAAGGAATCTAGAAACAATAACCAATGATAGCAATCAGCATATCTAGTCCCCAGATTATGGTCTCAAAATATCAATTTATTTAAAAGGAGCCAGAACTCCTTGGAGAAATGTATAATTTCAAGTCTGGGACAGAAATATACAAAAACAAACAGCGACAAAAAAAAAACATGGAACATCTTGCCCAAATTAAAAAAAAAAAAAAGCTCATATTTGCTTTGAGTCTCACTGAACTCCCACACATCTACTATAATTCTGTGTTCATGGCATTGAGAACAGGATAAGCAAATGGGGCCACAGGGAACATTGGACACCTATGCTGCACACATTTTCTCTGTTCAGGTGCATGCTCCATTGTCTCTTCAGACTCAGAAAACATAAGTTCAAAGATAAAATTAAGAATTTAAAGATAGCACCAGCAGAGCATTAAACCAAGCATGAGGCCTATGGAGTTTTGAAATAGTGGCTCTGAAAAAAAGATATGCCCACACACAACCTGATGCCCAGAACCAGTGAATGTGGCCTTGTTTGGAAAAAGGGTCTTTGCAAATGAATTTTGAGATGAGACCATTCTAGATTATCCCCTGGGCCCTAAATGCAAAGACAAGTGTCCTTATAAGAGACACACAGAGAGGAGTAAGCCATAAGACAGTAGATATTGGAGTAATGCAGTCATAAGCCAAGAAACACATGGAGCCACCAGAAGCTGAAAAAGCAAGGAAGGTTTCTTCTTTATAGCCTTTGGATGAAGTGCAGCTGTCAACAACTTGATTTTGGACTCACCTCCAGAAAGAACTGTGGGAACTGTCATTGTAAGACACCCAGTTTGCAGTGGTTTGTTACAATGAATACAGGTGGTATTAGTGTGGGGTCTTGTGGCACTGTATAGGTCACACATTGATGCTGCCAGCCGTGGATAAAGCCATTATGACTGCTCAAAGATGGGAGAATTTGGACATAGACAATGACAATAATTTGGAGCATATTAAAGACACATCGAATATGTTTATAGCAATGACTTAAAAATGATAGTAAAGATCACTTTTGGAGGATGCTAGATAACTCATACATTGTTCTATAAACTGATGAAAGAGGAAAAAAACAAACTTTATCTTGCTTCCTCTGTAAAAATTGTATTTCAGATTAATCGAATATATATTCTATAATCTAATTTTTTCCCTCCGTGTATAACATTTCTCAAGGGTTCTCTGAGAAAACTAAATTCTATAGAAAAAAAAACTTGAAAAATAATATTGACTGTCAACTCTAATTTAAAAAAGCTGAAAAGAAAAAAATTTGAACAACTATTTTTTCAGTTCTCCCAGGGTCCATAGCTAGCTCCATTTTAGAGTCATAGGAGAAAATTAATTTGTTATATATGATAAATGCATTAGAGAAACAGGGCTTAATTCTCTCCCAAAACCCTAGTTGAGAAGAGATAAAGAGAAATTATTTCACATGTACACAGTAAGACATGCATTAGGATATTCAATAAACTTTGTTTTTAGCAGCAAAAACATTTTTTAAAATGTATATTTAAAATATATATTTGTAAACATATATGATGAATAAGTTAGTAGTAAATCCACACAATAGAATGTATAAACCAGGTATATATGTGCCCAAATAGGTAAATTTAAGTAATGGAATATTAAGTAAAAAAGCAAATTGCAAAAACAAGTATATAGGATATAACACTTTTATGCAAGTTTTAATAGTAAACAAAGCAATTGTATATATATTTTTAGATAAATACATATGTAATAAAAGTATAAAAAATAATAGGAAGAATAAGCTCAAATGACAGTATAGTCCTTACTTATGGGAAAGAGTCATAGGAAGAGATTTTAACAATAACTATAAAATGTTATGATGTTATGACTTTACCTGCAAAAAATTTTGTTATGTTAAATCTAGGTGTTAAGTACATGGAGGTTTGTTATTTTCTGTACTACTATGTCTATTTAAAACTTTCTGTAACATGTTGAAAATTAAGAAAAAGGAAGAAAAATTGATAATGTGAGTAAAGATAAGAGCAATTGCTGTCACCTATTTAGTAGTGCTATGTGCCTGACACTGTGTTAAGCAACTCATATGAGTTATCTCATGTAATCCTCACCACAAATCTCCAAGAGATATGCCACAATCCCCTCATAGATAAATTAAGACAAAAGTCTCGTTTAGAGTCTTAGCAGTCCAACTACAAATCATTTCCCTCCATGGTGACAAAATTAAAAACAACCGAATTTCATGTAGTTATTTTAAATTTTATGAATTCATCTATTTAATTGTTCATTCTCTCAATCATCCTTGACAACTTGTATGAATTTGGGATAATTAGCCAAATTCTTTTTAACTCAATTGCTCTATCTGTAAATAGAAAAATTATAGTACTTTTTTTTTAAGGTTGCTGAAAGGATTAAAAACATGTAAAATATTTAGAACCGTTGCTAAACAAGAACTCAATATATCTTGGTAAATCTATTTTTACTCATTCATATTCATTTGTAAATAACTATTTTACCATGGGCCAGGCATGAGAGTTGGCCCTAAGGATTCAGAGATGAGGAATGTAACAGGATTCACAGCCTCCAGGCATTTCTAATCTAATGAGTAAGAAAGATGCTCATATGAATGAGTAAAGGTAATAAAGCATGCAAGGGTAAGATTCAAATCCATAAGGTAGGTACAGAGTGACATGAAGGTGGATCATGTCCCATGTGGAGGAACAAAAAGGGCACAAGGAGGGCAAGAATATTTTTTAATAGAGGTGATATTTGAGTTGAATCTGGGAAAAGTAATCAGTTTTAGTATAGCAGAGAGGATGGGGGTCCTAGATAGGAGGAGTGCAAGGGAAGAAAGTACTCAAGCAGAAGAAAAACTATAAGCAACAGCAGGCAGCTGTGGTATGATCTGACTTGTTTGGTGAATTTGTTATGGTTTGCGGGGAGGGGAGGTGGTAGTAGTGTCAAGAGAAAGGACTGGGAAGACCCTTAGGTACCAAAGTGGGGAAGATCTGTTATGCCTAAATTTAGAATTTTTAACCTAAAGAAAATGGAAAATACTGAAGGATTCTAAGCATTGTGGGGGAAAAAATACATTGGGGAAAATTACTGTGGCAGCTGAAATTCTGTACTTACACATTTTTGTGATCATTTGATTCACATTTCTCCCCTCTTCTAAACTATAAAGTCCACGAGGGTACTGATTATATTAGTCTTGTTCAACATGATAATAAACACCCAACACAGTTGAAGGTAGGATCTCAAAAATATTTATTAAATAAATGAAGGAGGTGAGATCTGAAGCAGGAAGCAAATGAAATAATTGAGGTAGAAGATTATAAGGGTCTGTAAATTGGGGCAGCGACAGCAAGAGTGGGGCTGAATAGGAAAGATGTCAGGGAGAATATAAAGTAAACAATATTTAGGGATACATAGGACTTGGAAAATAAGGGGGGAGGCATCAGTCTTGGGTGACCCTACCCAGGAGGCTTGGTGAATGGTGTTTGATATTCAATGAGCCTAGAAAATGCAAGGGAGGAAGCAGGCACATACACATGGGAAATGCATTGTGATAAGGGGAAGGGGAAGACAAGATCAGATTTGATTGTTTTCTCTCTCTCTCTCTCTTTTTTTTTTTTTTGCAGTCTTATAAAGAAATAAAAAATATGAGAACACATTTGAATGTAAATCATTTTCCCCCATAGATGTAAGGTTCTGATTTTAAAAGACAAATACCAAAATGGTGAGCAATATTATAAGTAAAAGAAATATCATGGTAATATGGAAAGAATGGAACGATTTTTTTTTTTTTTGAAAAATAGAGACAGACATTTGAAAAGTCTTGACATAATGGGGAAAATTAAGGAGGAATGAATTATAAATGTGAGATAAAATTTGTGTGAAAAACATAATAAAGAAGAAAGTGTGAAGAATCTATTTAATAACACTTTTACCTAAAAATGGTGACTAAGCATTGCTTTAAGTTAATGGGTGCTATCAAGCTTACAGTGGGAGGAATTTTCCAGGTCTTTTCAGTTAATAGAGGTTTGAATCCTAATTAGGGTGTTCCCTGCTCAGACAACCCAGAAGGTGTCCTATCGGTGGCTGAAGGCCTTGCACTGTCATATTAAGGGAGCCTTGATCCCACTAGATTTTAAGCAACTTTCAAACTTGAAGTTTAAGTGCTGTCTCTGCAATCCTGCTTAACACAGGATGCTCAAATGTCGTGAGACACATACCCTCTCTCAACCAACAGAGTTAAAAGGATGTACCAAGTAATGACCATATTAAACTTTACTTCTTTACATTTTTTTCTAATTTTTAAAAAGCTTTCGATCAGGCTTTATTTTCTTTTATTTTATTTGGAAGAATTTATAAATATCTGTCTTTTCTATAAAGTCTGCTCAAATTTTATTAAAAGTAATTATCTTCTCAACTCTAACTTAATCTCTGCCCAGCTCCCAAACAATGGACATTCGATTCTTCATAAAGTACAGAATAATATTGATTACTGAGGTGCTTTTTACTGTTGGAACAATGCTCTGTATTACTATTCATACCTGTTTTAGGTTATATGTTGTGAAATGGGACCCAGCTACACCTTCTATGTGTGGATGTGGGACAAATATTTAGTGATGAATATAAATTGGCTGTCTTGTTCTCACCCTGTGATGTCATAGCACCTTATAAATGGAATAATTTCTGGATAATTGTATCCCTGTGATCATTTTTACTTTGAATACAATCAGAATAGGTCATATCTCACTAGCATCACAGACATTTCCTGAGATCATTTAGGGTTTAATACATTAAATGGATTTTAGCATCCTATTTAAAAGGTGGGCAGTGCAGGAAGAGTGTATCTTAAATACTTCTCAAGAATCTGTATCAATAGAGAATTACTTGCACAGAATAAAACTCCACCAAAGTGATCCATGAAGCAATGCATTCTCAGTGGCAGCCGTGTGAGCACGCTGGATTCCGATCACACAGAGTGGAAGTTTAGCAGGGAGCTGGCTCACACGTCCTGGACTAGAAGGAGGAGGCATGCAGGTCTGAACATTATCTCTAGACATGGAGACTTGAGAAAGTCAGTAAAAGCTGCTCAATAACAGCTGAGAGAGGTAGTGCAGGGCTGTTAAATACAGAGCATGACAATGTGGACCCCAAAGGATGGCAAACACAATTTCTGCAGTAATACAATTTCTCTCTCCCACAGTTTCACACAGAGACCTTTCTGAGCCAGCAGTAATTCAGATCAGTTAAACTCCATGTAGCCTTTCCCTGCAACATTAAGAGCATTTCATGAAATGGCAGGATACGAAATATCAAAAGCTGAGGGTAGCAGGCTCTGTCCTTTTTCCCAGAACTCAGAAGGAAATTTTAAAAGTTGAATTATCCGTTGGGCAGCAACACTGACCTGTGTGTTTCCTGTTCCGTGGACACGCACTTGGGATTTTCAGGGAAGTCGTGCCTTAGCACTTGGCATTGGACAAGGACCTGTAGGGTAATACAGCTCATGACACAAAAATATGACAAACAAAAGCCCCGACACAATTTGTTGCCACTCTTCACATTAATTAATTACTCTTATGTACATCTTTTACTGTGGATTGAGAGTTGTTGGTTATATTAGCAGGGCTTCCCAGAGAAAGAACCAATAGTGGGTGTGTGTGTGTGTGTGTGTGTGTGTGTGTGTGTGTGTGTGTACACACGTGCACTCAGAGAGAGAGAGAGAGAGAAAAGGAGGGAGGAGAGAGAGATCATCTGCTTTACTAAAAGTCTATCAATTTAAATGTCTTATCTAAAAAATAACTTCACAGAAACATCAGAATAATGTTTGAATATGAGCACAGTTGACCCATAAAATTAACCACCACATCAGTGATGTTATTTATGTTGCTTATTGTTTGATTTTTTGATTCACTTATTTTTTTATTTGCCTTGAATAAACTCAATTACTTTTACTTTTCAAAAGAAAATCATTTTAAATGCGTGAAAGAAAAGATCCTACAGAAAAATCTAGGGAAGTAATTTTCTTGAATTGTAGCTTTGTGCTCAGCCCTCTGCTAAGTGCTTCATATACCTCTCTCCACCCAAACCCACAACTGCATTATGAGGTAGGAATCAGTTTTCTCATATTTCAGACCTAGAACGTAGGACCCAGGTAGGTCAAGTGATCTTTCCAAGGTTACCTGCTGGTGAGTAGAAACATAGGAATGTTACCTCAGGTTTCCCTGACTCCACTGTTCCATCGTACCTCCCGTTGCTACCTCGTTGATAACAATATAAAAAAAAGCCCTGACTATGTATATCTAGAATACTTTTATAGTGCCATATCTCAAGATACCTGTACTGCTCGCTGTGAGAAAAGCAAATATGATCTGCAAACTCACACCCCAAGATCAAGGTGTTACATGGCACAAATGGTGACAAAGTTAGTGATACATGACTCAGAAATCGCAAATTCTCATCTGTGATCAGGGTAATTATTTATTTTCTTTGCTTGTTCCAAATGTCACAAGAAGTTGGTCTGAGGACCCAAACTGATTTGCAGACAAGCACCTCCCCCCCATACACACACTTTCAATCTTGCACTGTTTTAAATGTATTTAGTTGCCAACATTTAAAAAATTAAGATCTTTCGCATACAAAAATCAATTTTCTGCTTTCCTTGAAAATTTAGCAGGTTTGGATACATTATTTCTCATTTCCACATGGCAAAGGAAAGCAGTAGGTATGTGTATTTTTAAACTCTGTTTCACCACAGTGCCCACCCGGCCCCTATGCTCATTTATATTTCCTTCTTAATACCCCCCATCGCCCTTTATTTATTACTCCACATTTTTTAAAAAATGTATAGGTTGTTTTGATACTTGGACAGGATAAACAAGCTTCTTCACAATTTAGGATGTCAGTGTGTCATTTAGGACCAAGAAATTATATTGACTCCTTTCTTTTTAGGACTTTCTGAGAGGCCTTAAACCTTAGGATTTGGAGCATGAGGTGAAACCTCTTGCCCCTACTCTGTAATCTGAATAATATCCTACAGCTCTTGCTTGAAGACCCTGGGGAAATCTGTTTGTTTGTTTGTTTGTTTGTTTGTTTGTTTTTGTTGTTGTTGAATAGCTACAATTCTTAGGAAGCATCTCATTACATTGAGTCCAAATACAGGCCCCTAATAAAATCTCCCACCCACTGGTTTTACTTCCATTTCAGTTCTTGGGAGTCCTCATTAGATATCTGGAGACGTTTTTCATGTCTCCTCTAAGCCTTAAGCATCTGATGTTTCTTACAAGAAGCTGCGTGTGTTTCCCACAATGGGATATGCATGGTTTCAAAGTTACGAAACATGGAAAGTGATGTAGAACCCTACCAGAAGGGAGGGATGGTGCCTAAACCGATCCTCTTGTTATACAATTGTAGCTTCAGCACATAAAATTTCTGATGATGGAAGGTAATCTTGAAACTCAGAGGACTGGATTCCCTGGGGTATTCACACACTAAGATGCCTTCCTTAGTGGGCAGAAATTGTCTTAACCTCTGAACTATATAGCTGTTCTGCAAATTTTCAGTTTCATAGCATGTTAGGGTATTTTAGCCTTGTTGATAAGCATGTGTTCACATAACCCAAACTTAGTTCAAAAGTAATCTAAGATGACAAAATCTAAATTACCTCTAATTTTTCAGAAGTGAATTTTAAGAGCATATGCATTTATGCTAAATATCTATTTGTGACTGTCATATCAAAAGGAGTGTTACCACACATGATGCTCTCCAGACAGACTGTGAGCATCAAAGACATCAGGTCAGGTTAGGACAGGTAAGTGTGTCTGTGGGCAGAAGGCAAAGATTAGAGGTTAGAGGGCCAAGGGGATAGTTACTATCCTTTCATATGTATAATTTCCTGAATTACAAATACAAGTCTAGTTCTTAATACAGAGTTACTATTTAAGAACCTGTTAGGAAGTTAAGAATTGATGAAAAAAAAAAAAAAAGACAGAGATCCTTTAAAATAAAACTTGTGCACAATAGAAATCAGTGTTAGAACAATTCGTGACAGCTCTAATTATACAAATATTTCAGGGTTTTCATGAAAGGGGAAAAGTTTAGAATGAATTTTTAAAAGCTTCTTTCTACTTGGAAAAAAAATACCAGATGGAAGTCTCTCCGGCAAAAGTTGGGTGACCATAACCTTTCCCTTCTATAAGATTGTATTCTTACTATTGCTAAAAATAAATCTCAAAGTCAACTTAAGGATGAAAAAAAAAACAGAATCCATCTGAGTTAAGCAGAAGACTTACAGCACTGAGATTCCTAAGATGAGCGTATTGCAGTATCGAACCAAAGTGTTGGCTTCTAGAATCTCTGAAAAGTACGATAAACAATATAAAATATGAAAGTTACATAACTTTCATTTTTTGATTGCAAATTCCCAGCTTCAAATTTTAGCAGGCAGGTACTGGCCATTCTGAGGTTCAGAGAAGTCAAGGACATGCCTGAAGTCACACCACCAGTAAATGGAAGACCCAGCATTTCATGTCTGCATGGTCTGACTTCAAGGAATTCTGATCTTTAACTGTTTTCACAATGGCATAGAATTAAGGACTCAATTCTAGGACTTTTACTTGTACTGTCATGGAAACAGACTCTTTCATGGGTGCTGGTATAATATGAGCCTCAACTTCCAGGATCCACCAAGTAAGCCTGAGAAAAGAGACGTATGAGACAAAAGAGCAGGAACAGCTGTACAGCTCCAGGGAGCACCACTTGCTCAGTTTTCTGTGTAACAGGAGATTTGCACCACATTGGTCCTGACTCAGAAATAGATTCTGATTATCTCACTTAAGCACTGAATCAAGTTCCTCCTAAATACAGTTCTAATCTTTGACCTAGTCAATTATGGGGACCAGTAAGTTTTCTTTTTTGCTTAAGTTAGGTCATAAATTATATATAATTTGTACATCAACTATATAAGGCTCTGATAAATACTAAACAAGGTAATGGATGTAAAGTATCTAGCATGTGTTAAAAACATAATAGGCACAATTTGATGTTAGCTCTCTTCCTCTCCCAACTGTTTTACTTTATTAATCCCACTTAAGTTGGATATTATATTTTAAATAATTACTAATTCCAGTAACGTGATATACTCAGATAATTATCATTAACTCCTCTGGTTCTATAGGGTCTCTTTCTTAACTTCTGTCCTGTTATATTCAATTGCAAGGAGAGAGAGAGAGAGAGAGAGAGAGAGAGAGAGAGAGAATGAATCAGCACAGAAAATCTCTAGCCATATGCACACACTCTTTCTCCCTCCTGCCAGCTGGCCTGTGTTGGAAACATGGACTAGAACTTCTAAAAGAAAGTATGCATCATTCTAAGTTAATCTACGTTATTTGGCTGAAAATAACAAAAAAAAATTCAAAGAATTTTAATTGTTTTTTAAGGTATTGACTGGATCACAGAAAAGGATGAGTCATGTCCCAGGGTTTGATGGGAGGATTGTCCCAGGAACAAGGGACTTAAGATAAAGCATACTCACTCCCTGGTTTACACTCCCCATCTCAATCTCATCCATTCTACTTCTACCCATTTCTCAGTTTGGCTTCTGCCTCAGCTATACTCCACAGTCTGCGGGATATGGCAATTTTGAAGTCATATCTTTGCATTTCATGGTCCAAGAGGAAACAGAATTCTCCCTCCTAACTTCAGTAAAGAGCCCTGATTACATAAGCTTGCTTCCCAGCAGACATACCTCTTAGGCCAGAGAGGTAAGGATCTGGGGTTGCCAATTCTTGCAAAATCAATTTGAGTGGAAAAAGACCAGTTCCTCAGAGGAAATATGCCATTAATTAAGAAGAAAGAGAGATGCTGTGCAGAAACAAACAATAGTTGTTCACTCCACCTACTTTCTTCTCTTTGGACCCAGAGTGAGCCTTGGGCGACCAGCACCATGATGTCTCTCTCGTCAGTGGGCCCCATCATGGGACAAGTCTACAAAATCAAAGTTGTCTTATAAGCATTATGCAAAGACAGAGAAAGACTCCGTAAAACCTCAAGCCCCCCAAAACAAGAAAAGATGCATTTCTATTCCTACTCTTGCCAAAGTTTTACTCCTAATCCTCTTCCTAGAAGTTCCAGAAAAATAAAATTTTTGATAAAAAAGAATGTTTGTCAAACTTCTTTCCCAACATGAAAAGTTATTCCATTGAATCCCAATCTCACTAGTCTATATAAACCAGCTACTGAGTTTGTTTGTTTTTATCTCTCTGAGGATTAACTTTATACTTTCTTGCACTGTGCATCCAAGGCTCTTCCTGGTGGAGACAGGTGAATAGGCTACCCAAAGAAGCCCAACTGAGTGGCTTTAGCTCACAGTGATGTCTCTTAGGATAAGACATCACTATTCTTTACACCCACTTTCAGCTCACTTGAACTGTGGGCATAGTAATAAGCACAAAGAAAATATCCTGTAGCACAAACACATGGTACACTAGTTTTGCAATGTAATTCAAAAGAAAGGTATTTTTAAAAATCAAATATTCAAATACACTATATCAATCCAATATAAACTATAAAATTGGTTCTTTCCTGTATATTTTTAAATACTAAAAACATTGAAAATAGGAAATGCCTATAATCTACCACCCCAGCACAAGTACTTTAATTCTTATAGGTGTTCATTTACTCTTAGACATTGACTTTAAATTGCCTCAACAATTATTCTTGATATTACTTAATTTCATTCAAAATCAATCTTAAAAAGACATTGTTCTGAAAATTCATGGGACGTTTATCAAATCACCAATAGTTATGCACTGTGGCAATATGACTTCTTATCTGTGTTAGCATCCTGTAAAAGATATCATAATCTGCAAGCTTCAGACCAAAAATAGGAGGGGGAGGGGAATACAGAACAAGAAGGTGAAGGTCAGAAATATCAGCAGGAGGATTGATTTCACATGAAACTTTTTCAACGTGGAATATAATCACATACCCATCAAAGTATGGCCTGCAAGTGTGTGTAGGGCCATAGAGGTCTCTTCCATGAGATAGAAACTGTAATCAGATGAGGTATGATATTGATTGTGCCTAGTCTGAAGGCCGAATACACAATTAAAAGTTTGAGCCATTTAGAGGGCTAGAATTTTGATCTCAAGGGAACGTTCTGATTAGAAATGACACTTGTGCCTACAGTTTAGGCTAGCCTACTTCCTATTGTGGCTATCTTTCTCCACGCCTGTCTCTCTCTGTAAGGAGTAAGAACTTTAAGAGCTGGGATGGCCATTCAGTCATCTCTGCCCAACACTTCTTTTCCACCCTGAAGAACTCAGTATGATCTGCCTCCTAGTTAGATGTTCTTCAGTGATTGAGATATAGATGCATCTCAAAGTCATCAGTCCAACACCCACCTCTTTATCTTCCTATCAGACAGGATTCTATCCCAGTTGTTCCTATCCTGTCATCTCACTATATGACAGCTCCATTGTTGAAATTCCTGAGGCCAAATGCTATAACCATCTTTAATATCTCATTTTCTTTCCTATTTAAATAGCAAATGCACCTGACTCTACCTCCAAAACATCAGAATTTACCACTTCTCACCATCTGTTCTGGGAAGATGGTAATAGCTTCCTGTCTCTTTGCTTCTGCCTTTACCTCCACCCACTTCTCACCTAACACAGCTTCTTCTAGACAGAATTCAAAACCTAAGTCAGATCATGAAACTCTTCTGCCCCCATATCTTATCCATGGCTCCCCATCTCACTCAGAATAAAAGCCAGTTTTTGCAGTGGTCTGCAGACCCTGATCTACATTGATCATTTGTCCCCCACTTTATCTCTGACCTTATCTTTTACTACTTTCTCCTCTCTCAAGACATCTCAACCATACTAATTTTCTGGCTTTTCCTTGAATGTGGCAGGCACATTTCTGCTACAGAAATTACACTTCTTATTGCCTTGGTTGAAATGCTTTGACCCCCACCCCCACCCCCAGATATTTGCATGGCTCTTTCCCTCACCTCCTTCAGTTCTGCTCAAAAACTCCTTCCCTATGAAGCCTTCCTTGCCACCTCAATTTGAAATCACAACTCCCCAGCACCTCCTACTTAATTTTTCATCTATGATCATCTGACATTCTATATAGCTTAATTATTTTTAACCTTTATTTTCCCCTACTAGAATGTAAGCTTCATGAGGGCAAACATAGTTTCTGTTTTATTTGCTGCTTTATTCCTACTTCCTGACATATGTTAATAATAAATATCTTTTGAAAGGCTAGGTTATTGATTAAATAAATAGAAAAATGGGTGAGTGAATAATTGACTGAATTAATAAATACATTTGTTTATTTCATTTTTTTAAAGTAACCTTATTAATTGTTTTAGAAAGATGTTATTAGTTTTACATTGCGTATAAAGAAGGTAAATCATGTCAAATAACCTATCCAAATTTCAGGGCTAGTAACTATAAGAATGAAGCTAGATGGTAGAATGTCTGACAAATGAGTCAGTGTTCTTTCTATGCTGCTAATTGCAAAATTCCCCTAGAGTAAACTTTAAATCTGTAAAAGAATTAGGTTTGGGTGAATAATCACCTCTATGTCCATCAATTTTGACAAGCAAGCAAGCAAAAAAAAAAAAAAAAAAATCAGGACAAAAAAAATTTACCCTAATCCATTTCAGGCCACAGGAAGATTAAATTTCAACCAACTAAAATAAAGGAAGTAGACAGAAAAAAATACACATTGAAGATAAGTGTACTCATTTGGCTTTCCACACTGATAAAAACTAAACAGGTTTTCAGTGTTTTATTTCACATTGTAAGGCTGGTGACCATGTGCAACTAAGTGTCATCCTTTCCCATTCTTGATCAAGAATATTTCATGGCCTTTAAGGATTAATAGATACTACATTGTTTTCTCAGGGACATGACTAATAAGCTAGAATAGCTGACAGATGGCTTTAATGTAGATAGATAGCTGCCTGAAAAGGGATGGTCTTCAGAGAACATGTCAGATCTTTTCATTTTGTGATAGGATGATATTCTTTATTGGGGTGAAAGGAAAAAGAATATATTGGTCTGAATCCTTTGCTTTGTCCCTTTAAGAACAAAGGCAGGAAGACATGGCCAGGGTATCCATGGTTTGCGGTTTAGGCTTAGACGCTGCCCCCACTCGGCCACACCCTACCTGCCATTTATCATTCTTTGCTCTA
This sequence comes from Cynopterus sphinx, assembly GCA_030015415.1. Lineage (NCBI taxonomy): Eukaryota > Metazoa > Chordata > Mammalia > Chiroptera > Pteropodidae > Cynopterus > Cynopterus sphinx. The sequence continues at coordinate 65,368,381 of CM057379.1, read as the reverse complement.
CAAGTGGGGGCTGTCTTCCCTCTCTGGAGAGATGCTCTCAGAGCCATGTTACTGAGGCTTAGAATAGTGAGTTTGTCTTGACAAGAAGGAAAAATAAAAATTATGGAAGTGATTACTGTTTCAAAGCTAGGAAGAGAGATGAACATGAAAGTATGTTTTCCTTTTTTTATCATCATATAGCTGTGCATTGTGTTTGTGAAGCTATGTACTACATGGAGCAGTTGGGAGAAACTAAACAGGTATATGGTAGTGAGAGAGCAGAGGACAGTGTGAGAAAGTGAGTACATGTAGTTAATTCTTTTTTTCCTTTTTATCATCCCATAATTTTGTATTGAGAACTAACACAGTTGGCGAGAACCGAGCAGATACTCGAGTAAATGTTATTTTAAAACGTGTATTCAAATAGCCAAAGCAAAAGGATAAAAAATATGACATCTCAAAACTATACTCTAAGATAGTCGATGAATTTAGTCCAAGTTTTCATAAAAGGCTTTTAGGCTATTACATTGAAATAGTACTACTTTTTGTGGTCTTGATAAGAATTCATTTTTCTTTCATTTTCCCCTTCCCCCACATACATATACTTTTTGTTGCAGGTGTTTTGATTTTCTTGTATTTTCTCTGCATTTCTACTTTCTCCATTACTTATGATTCCCCACAGATTACAATCACAGATCTTGTTATAACTAATTTCATTTTTGTTCTCACTCATGTAGAAGAGTCTTTTTCAGCAGAAAACTGTTCATGCAATTGTGATAAAGGGGTTGTATCTAAGGGTTAATTATTCAGTCATTAGTATAAGTCCCTATCATTCTGTAAACATTCTCCATCACTTTACTATAGACAAGAATTTATTGTAAATCAAGTGCTTTTTTACCTATTACACTAAGAGTGGCTTTGCCAAACCAATGAAGGAGGGGCTTCTCTACCTGAGGGCTTTCCACTAGTTAGTCATTATCTTAACAAAAGCTACCAAAGCCTTCCCTGATTAGTTCTTAAACCACCCATTGTCATTCTCTACCTCACTTCCAATTTCCTTATTTCTCATTAGTCATTATTTTTTTAAAAAATAGGTTACTTTTAAAATACTAATGTAACATCTCCTGAGGGAAAATTGTTGAAACTTTATCCATATTATCAATACGTATAATGTAATATGTTAGTTTAGAAAGAGAAATTATGTGGTGAATTGGAAAGAACAATGGATTTCAAGTCAGATCTCAGTTCCAAGGCCAGTTATTCCGCTACCTAGTTCTATAGCCTTTAGCCAAGTCATTGAACCCACAGGCTTCAGTTTTGGCAACAGAAAATTGAAAGGATTATTATATCATATTGGTTTTTAAAAACTGTATGTCTTACAAAAACTACTTTCATGTAATAAGAAAAAGTGCAATATTTATTTCATTCATCAAAGATTTACTGAATGCCTACTATGTACTAAGAAAATAAAACAGGATATATCATCCTGCATGCAGTGGGAAGAGAAAAAAAAGGCAGAAAATACAAAAGAGAGGGTAAGAGATGCGAAAAATACAATGACAAGTATAAATACCGAAAAACTAAAATTAGAGAAAAGACATAATAGGTCAGGGCAATATTATAAATTTTCAAGGACTAATCAGAGATAGCTCTCCAGAGACTCAAGAAACCTAGTACATCCCTAAGAGAATAAATGTTTTAAAAATTCCAAACTACATACATTATAGTAAAATTGCTGAAAAAGTCAACAACAAGGGGAAATTTTTTAAAAGAAGCCAGGAAAGAAAAGTCAGGTCTACGCAAAGAAATAAATTAGACAGCTGACTTTTCAATACATCAATGGAGTCCTGATAATAGTGAAAATAAAACCTTCAAAGTATTAAAAAAAAATGACTGCCAATCTAAAAGTCTATATCATGTGAAACATCTTTCAAGAGTGGAGTAAAATGAAAGACATTTATAGACCTAAGAGAGTTCATCACTAGCACATCTCGTTAAAAGATAACCTAAAGGAAGTACTTCAGGCATAAGGAAAGTAATTCTAGATGTAACATCTGAGATGCAGGATAGAATAAAATGAACTAATATTAATCAACACTGATTATATAAAATGGCATTAATAATGTCAATTGCTGCTTATAAGTAGACTTAAAAATATAACACAATAACAAAAGTCAAGAGGGAGACAAATGAAATTAAACTTTTAAAGGAATTTATATTCCTAGGAGGAGGATCAAGGTTTTTCGGTTAATTTAGATTTCAATAGTTTAAGCATATTTCATAAAATTTCTAGGGTAAACACCAAAAGAAAGAGCACATGGAAACATCAAACTAGTTGAAAGAAAAAAAGATAAAAATCACTAATTTAATAGAGAATATAAGGCAAAAAAAAAAAAAAAAAAACCAACAACAACAACAAAAAGGAATAAAACAATCCCCAAATAGTTCTGGCACACAGTAGCTGGTTGTAAAATACTGGCAGAATAAATGGCCGCATTCATGAAGGAAAGGAGAGATGAATGCACATGTCGGTATTCCTATGCTGCGGATACCAGATAGAAAAAAATCATTTCCTGGATACCGTCTAATTTAGAAATTTTGATTTAGAGATAAATGGATAAATGAAGTTGCTAATGTGGCAAAAATGAGTATTTGTCCTAAAATTTACACAGCATCTTTTAAATCAAGAATGTGAACTTTCATTTCTGTATACTGGAGTCGCAATCTCCTTGAGGTAAATCAGCTAAAAAGACAGCATCTGCATTTCACAGGTCTGATATAGGTTTGGTGTCACCCCAGGATTTCCCCATTCCCCACATGTTTAGGTAAAAATCATTTGAATTTTTTACTTCATTTTAGTATTTCTGAATGCTACTTACCACATAAGATTGCATTTTCAGACTGCCTTGATCAGTATTTTCAGTAGTGCTGGTCCCTCTATGAGATCCCCAGGAGGAACAGCTGCAAAACTTAATCTAGCTTTTGGTAATGAATTCATTCATCTTATTTGTATGCAACTCAGCCAAACTAACCCCAACTTTAAAGGAAAATGAATGCCGATCTTCTTAAAGAGAGTGAATATGGAGAAGTCTGATCCCTGAGAGGTTCCAAGAGATTGAAGTTGTTCAGGTCTTACCCTGGGGCCTTACAAGGGTAAAGCCACACAATCAGGGAGTGATTTGACCATCCTGTCAATCAAGGATGCTGCAGCAAACCTCCTCCATTCAGACTGATTAGCCAGAGGGACTTCATTTAAAACTGTTAAAAAAAAAAAAAAAAAAAAAAGCACTACTAAAAATCAGCAGCTCTGCTCAGTCTCTTAATCATTCCAAGCCTCAATGTACTCATCTGTGAATTAAGATGCATTCCAGCATAATCATCTACTACCCTGGTTCTCAAACTGTAGAGTACATTAAAATTATCCACAGAGCTTGTTAAAACAAACTGTTGAGTTCACCCCCGGAGTTTCCTATGTCGCCTGTCTCACACGGAGCCCCAAAATGCATATTTCTAACAAGTTCTCAGGTAATGCTGATGCTGCTGGTACTTTGGAGACATTAATCTATGCGTTCTCTTGTAGCTCTATTATTGTACTCTACTGTAGTACAAAATTCAAAATATGAAAATGTTTATTTTAATATTAACTTTAAATGTAAAATCTTTTACTAGTTTTTATAAGTACATGCAATATCAGACCATACTGATACTCTGTGGTTAAGAATTATTTAAAATTACTCACATCATTTGCCTTTCACAAAGTTAACAAAGAGCCTTGGCACACAGTTTATTTTTTTCAGCAAGTGAACATTTAATATGCAAGGTCAACCCTTCAAGTATGCAGTAGAACTGGACATTTGTGTGTTTATGGGCACCAGAAAGAAATGTTTGATTTCAAAACTATACTTGCTTGACCAACTCCTTACTTCTAGAATGTATTTATTCCTTTGGATGAAGCTGAAGTTCTATTAAAATGCAAATGTCCCAGAATATAGTAGGGAAAAAATTAAACCTTATCAGTCAATTACCTATTACTGCAAGTGATTTTATCAAATTATTTCATATGCCCCAAATTTCATAGGAGAAGAAAAATGGAGGCATAAGTATGATTCTCCAATAAGAGTTGTGGCATCATCCTCAGAGGGAAAGGAGATGCTGGTTGGAAAGGTTCAACACTGAAAAGTTCGCCAGCATGACCATTTTGCCTCAGCCTGGATTCTTCTGTACATTTACAAGGCCTTCTTCGGTGGGCATAGCCAGATCTTGATCTTAGGTGCAAAATGGTAGAATCCAAATGAAAAAAGCTCCATGTCTAATAAAAGATGATGTTCTCTAAACTCATGCAGTTGCCTGAATGTGTTAATGATGAAACTGTATCAGAGAGGATGCTATTGCGTCATCTGGACCATGAATAACCTATCATTTGGTAGAAATGACAAAGCCAATGGCCTCTGCGATTAAGAGTAGAAATCCAGGACCCAACCATTCTCTGTGGCACAGAAAGGAATTGACATTATGAATCTCTAAGTCTATGCTATAAATGAGAACAAGTAGAATGAAATTTAGTCATAGTGTGTTCTCCCAAGTGCTTATTATTACCTTGCTACTTGATTCTTTCTCTCCAACTGGAAAGTGTTAAAATATTTCAGAACTCCTAGGTTCTGAAATATCTAAGTCTATTGTATTCATTTGAACCCTAAATACATGCTAGGTAACAAGCAAGGCAAATCTGTGAAAGGAAAACAAGGAAAGTATAGAGTATAAAAGAAGTTGAAATATGTATAAATCAGACAAGCAAATACATGAGTTCCCATAAAAATAACATCACAAATGCCAGCCTACGTATATATAGCTAACAAAGAAGGTAGACTCTGTGATCTTGTCACGACATTGTATCCACTTAGCATATCATTAAAGCAAGGTATATTTTCAAGATAACAAAATGAGCAGACATGTAATTTGATTTCAGTAAATATGGGTTAGAATCCCTGCTGCGCCCTAACTGCTCTAAAATTAGATGCCAGTGACACAACCCTGAGAAGCAGAATGTCTTTAATTCTGGGTCACAAAGCCATTGGGCCTCTTTCTGCTAGCCACCATTTTCTCTGCACATAGCCTCGGGCCATGATAGGAGCCCATGGGGCTGTACACATGTTATTACCTCCAACTGTGCGAGGCCCTTGAGTTGGACCGCCACAGCTTAAATCCCAGTTCTGCCACTTAAGGACTGTAACTTTGGGCAGCATATTTAAATACTCAGTACCTGTTTCTTTAATTGTAAATGAGATTACAACAGCATCTACCTAATAGTGTGAGGATTAAGCAGTTAAAAGACTGACACCTGTAAAGCACTTAGAACAGTGTCTGGCACAGAGTAAGAGCTAAATAAATGATAGCTATTACAATTCATAATTTCTGCTCTGTTTCTTGTGCAAGTCTATCCATGTTATTAAATGTGTATATGGGCTCCCCTCAGGAATGAAAATCCTTTTCAAAGAGAAAATTCTCTCCTTAAAAAACACTAGCACGTAAGGAGATGGGTACCTTTGGGACACATAGGGAATGGACCAAAATGGAAAGATGTCCAAAGACTGCCTACACCCCAGAGCCTGAGCAGGATTTCCCCCAACTGCTCTAAAAAGTCTTCTTGAGCACCGTTCACAGTCCCATGGATAAACCACATTATAAAATATAGTTGGGGGAAACTGTGTGCTCATGCCTGGAGCCACACTGCCCCATCCAGCAGCAAAGGGGGTGGGATGAGGACACTTCCCTGCAAACCTCTGTGCTGCTAACCTGTGAACCATGTATTCAAGTAGGTCCATTTTGTCGCTCTATATAGACCACTGTACATTTTTTTCTATTTAGGTTCAATGGCCACAAATTTTTATAATTAGTGCTATTAATAACAATAGCTACCTGCAATTTAGTACCTCTCATGTGCTGCTTACTGATTTTCTCCAGTACTAACACTTACCCTGAAAGTGGGCACAACTGTCACCATTCTAGAGCTTTGAAAACTCACAGTGGGGTTAGTTAACTTTCCTCTGCAAAAATATTAAGTAGCAGGTCTGGAATTTGATCATAAGTTCAACTGGCTCCAAAGCCAATGCTCTTTCCCCAAATCCTGCTGCCTCCTCCCTGGTACAAAGCTGATACCCTAAAAGTCTCGCCATTGACCTCAGGAAGGTGGTTTGGGGGCATCTCTACATGGTGATGAGTATTCTAAGGCTCTTATAACTGTTGGAACAGGCATCTGTATCATACATACCTCTAATTGCAGTCCAAACTGTTCCTCAGACTTGCACTTGGGAGGAAGCTCCTTCTATCTGCTATTGAGCATGCTCAGAAACATCCTTACCAGTGATTACTAAAACAGGCATCTGGAGTCAGACAGATGTAGGTTCAAATTCCAGCTCTGCCACATATCAATTACCGCCTCTGATCAAAGCTATTTAGTCTAAGCCTTCAGTTCTGAAAATGAGGATACTGGGACCTAGCAGGTGTTGTGTTGAGGATTACATGAGAAGGTCTATCTACGTCAAGTGGCTAGAATTGAGCCTAGCAAAACATGCCATAAACCAAGAATAGCGACCACACCTCCAGCCAGTAGCAGAGGAATGAACATGCTGGTGACCTGGGTGCCTTCCAGACATGAGAGGAGATTTACCATTCCTTGTCTTTTTCCAAGACCTGTCAACTGCTTGACCTTCTTAGTGACTACCATTTGCCCTGAAACTTCAGCCCAGTTCAGGAGCACTAACACATCTCCATCAACAATGAGAAATTTAAGAGGAAAATATTACTCTTACTAAGTTTTTTTCTATTCATGATGCTCACTCATTCACCGTACATTTGCTGATCATAGGTACTTATTTGTAGGGATCTATATACATATTATCTGTCATTTTATATATATTTACATATTATGACATGTAAATATATGTCATTTATATGTTTGTGTTTATATGTTTACATATACACATACATACATGCACAGGCACAAGCACTTAATTTTAAAAGATTTTTAAATATTTACTTCAAGACCTATTCTTAGGAACCTAGGCAGACTTGTATTTCTAAGAAACTTCCCTCTCTGTAAGTTAGTATTTAAACAACTGGGTCCTCCTTTTGGGATTCAATTGTCTTCTTTATTATCTCCTCAGGCTGCACTTGGTTGTAAGGTCACACAGTCTTGTTGAATCAGCTCAATTTGTTCATTTAAAGTCTTCCCATCTTTTCCACTGATGTGAGTTTAAGTGAGAGCAATGCAGACCTTGTAAGTTGGCGATGTCCTCAGGTCCTCCCAGCCCTGAATCACTGCTGACCCCCTCAACCCTACCCCACCCTCTAAGCTTTTAGGGGAATGTTAATGATCAGCCCCTTGATGTTATCTACCTACTTGTAATTCTCCTGAGTCAGTATCGATCTCAGAATGGCAGGGGCTCAAGCTTAAAATTCAGGACCTAGAGAGTCCATCTACTGGTATAACTAATGCCCATTAACCTCACGTGAAATCATACAGTTCAGAAAAGGCAGAGAGAATGTTTCAGTTCATTCAGAAGAGCTACCTGAGGTTCTCTATGGCAGCTCCCACATGATTTCATGAAGCCTACAGTAAAACCAAAGACCCTGAAAAGGCCACAGAATTTATTTCTACTAGAATTATCTTCTGAGCTACAAGGAGCTATTATAGTGAAATAGCAGGGGCTTGACTATTTCACCAGGAAAATTTTCTACTCACAATAATTGAGCCGTTCAAGCTCTCCTTCCACCTTCCTTGTCTGTTACTTCTAAATGTTCCAGCTCTTGAACACACGTGCAATTTCTGTGTGCTTGTATATTTATGTATTAAAAAAAAATCTTTAAATAGAAAAAAATGTAAGGAATAATAGACAATTCTACAATACGTTAACTCTTGGAAAAATAGTATTGACCATTGAAAATTTTTGTCTTATTTGATTTGGATTTTTATTTTGTAAAATTAGTAATTTCTAAAAATAGATCATGATGTAATTTTTGACTATCCTCTCCCAATCTAGAGACATCCATGAACATGAATTGCACGTGTATACTTCTAGTCCATTTTTATGCATTAACATATATATATGCCCATTAAAAATATAGTATGCATCTTGTTTTTAATATCCATAAATGGGATCATGCTGTACCATTCTGCAAGTTTCCACTCAACACTGTGTTTGTGATTTATACATGTTGAAATATACAAGTCTAGTTGATTCTTTTTAATTTCCCAAGGTCACAAAATAAGTTAGTATAGGAGAAATAAATCCTGTCCATTTTACAACTCAGTTGTATAAGAAGCTAGAGGCTCCAAACCATAGTCAGCATACAGCAGTTCCCTTGAAAGAAAAGATCTAGTTAATATTTATCCAACTGTAGTGTTAACCACAAGTGTTCATCATGCCCTACACTGAGCCAGACAAATTAAAGTCACAAAGAGGTATCTATCATTACTAAATTTACAAGTGAGTTGGGGATGAAAATTTAACATTCAAAATACTTAAAAGATAATGGACTACATACTTAAGGGTATTATATTTAAAGACAAAATCAGTTCACCACTGGGAGAGATCACTATAAACAGCTGTAGTCAGAGAGGTCTTCCCGGAAGAGGTAGCAGTTGAGACAGGCAATAAAGGTTGGGAAAAAGTTTAACTATCATGAGACTAGGAAAGTGTTATGGGTTAGGAACATCATGAATATAGGTTTGTAGGTTGGAATAAGTGTGGAGTGGGTAATCCTGAATGGAAGGGAGAAAGCTATTAGATGTAGGGTAGTATCAACATGTAGAGAAATTTGGGAGCCACACGACAGAGTGTGCTTAGAACAGCCACCAATATGGAACAATCCATGTATGATTGTTTCTAAGTACACTATGTGCAGCTCCTGAAATGTTCCCTGCTCTCTAACACCCCTTCACCTTTCAACACACTATTCCCTCAGCCAGGAATGCTACTTCTGACCTGCTTTCTTTATCTACAGCTTTCATCTCAGGCAGCACACCCATGATGCCTTCCTCGACACATTCCTCCTTACAGCATTAAGTTCCTCTTCTCACATACTCCTGCAATATCTGGGGCTTCTTTCTAGCATGGAATTTGTCAAACTGAATTGTAATTATGTTTAGTTGTCTTCCCCATTAAATTATAAACTCCCTGGGAAGAAGGACTTTAACATATTTATCTTTTTGCTCCAGAATATAGCACAGTGTCTATTTCATGAGTGCACTCAATTAATGCTTGAATGAATTAATATCTTAATTATTAATCAATGAATTGTGAATATATTTTATATATATTTTAAACACTTTAGGTAAATATTAGCCACTTAGACTTAAAATATTATTATTTTGATGCTTCTTCACTTTTAGAATACTTCCCATTAGAACAGAACAAATTATATTGGGTTAGCAACATAAAAGAACTGTCAATAATACATGAAATTAGTGATATCAGTTAAGAAAGGTAAGTCAAAGTTCTATTTGTTCTGCAATTGTGCAAAACTCATCTTTTTATTTATAGAAAAGAGAAACTATGAGCACTTTGATATAACTGACTATGACACTTCAATCATGCCACCTCCAAATCAATGTACTGTTAAAAAACAAAACAAAACACTTGAAATTCTCCATAAGATTCTAATGGGAAATGAAAATACAAACACAAAAATAACAAGTAAATAACCAGATAAAATCATCACAGAGTGTAGCAAGGGCACGAAGAAACAAGAAACCAACAAAGAAAATCACCGAGCAGGTGGACTGGCTTTTAGTGTGTGGTCAGTAGTCCTACCTGCGAGGAGGATGAGAAGCACTGGCCACAGGCCCTGGAGGAGCAGAGCATTCCAGACAGAAGCCTCGCCCTCTGCAAATACCCAAAGGAGAGCCAAGCTAGACAGGCTCAAGAAACTACAAGATCATGTGTAACTGGACAGAGCCAGATCACGCAGAGCTCACAGAACTTACTGAAGGGTCTGGGTATTTTTCTAGGAAAATAAGAAGCCATTAAAGGGTTTAAATATCAACAGTATAATCACACACTGAGCCCTTCCTATGAGCCAGATATTGTGCAAAGAGGGGAAGACGAGAGCATTGATCTGAAGGCAGACTGCCTGGGTTCAATTCCTAAATCAGCCACTTGTCAGTCATGTGACCTTGGGCAAGTCATTTAACCTTCTGGGCCCATCATAGGGTTTCGTGAGGACTGAACCAGTAAAGTGCTTAGATGGGGGCCTGACACTCAGTAATTGCTTCATACATGTCTTAACTAAGCTCTTTGCATATGTTAGGATTTTCCATCACTGACCTTCCCTTTACTCACAGGGCCCTACCTGATCGGGCTACTCCTCTAACTTCATTTCCTGTGACTCTTCCCTACCACTGGCCTCCTAGCCACTAGCCATTCCCCCCAAACACCAAGCCTGTTCCAGTGTCAGGGTTTTTCTTGTCACCCCCACTGCCTAGAATGTTCTCCTAGCAAGTGGCGTGGCTTGTTCCCATTGCTCATTCATGTCTCCTCAAATGCTTTCCTCATCAGAGAGGCCTTCCCAAAGCCCTTTCTACAGATGCATCTTCTATTGCTCCATCTACTCACCCTGTTTCCTCTGGCTTCTGTCATGGTTCATGACCCAATACTCTCTTTCATGTTTCTGCATGGAGTAGTTTATTATTGGTGCCCTCCATGGAGGCAGAGGCTTTAGTTTTGAACTGATAACCTCACTATCCCCTGCCCCAAAATAGTTGAATTGATAAATGAACAAACAATGCAAGGTCTCATTTAATACTCACAGCTCCGTAAATGTATCCTTGTGACGCGAACGAGAAAACAAAGGCCCAGCAAGGAAAAGGAAAGCCATATGGCCGAAACTGGCTGTGTCCCCTCTCGTCTCCCAGTCTGTGCTTGGCTCTGAATTCACCCCTCCCCCCAGCCACACCCAGATAACTGAATGAAGCTACACCTGTGCCCAGCCCAGCACCTGTCAGCCCCTGGCCAGGAAAGCGAGAGCAGTTTCCCCGTACATCTGCCACCTCACACTCCATCCAGCACAGAGTGGTGTCTACGTGAGAGTGACACTCCTCTGTCAGATCAGTGCCTGCTGTGCCACAGCCTTCTCCCCACTCCCAGTTTTCTTTCCTCTTGGTTTTTTTCTGGGTGGATTCAAAGATGCTGCCACATCAGTATGAGGGACTTAGGAATAGATAATTTCCTTTGATGCCTTTCCTCAGCTTCCTACATCCCTCAATAAAAAGGCTACCGCATTCTGCCGGAAACCTCTTGGTGGTACCTGACCTTCTGTGGTTTGATCTTTTCTCAGCCTGTCTGCGATTCCCTCAAGCCTGGTTTTCCTTTCAGTGCCTGGAATACTGATGTGTTTTGAAAGCGCACCATCAGCTGTGTCCTCTCTGCTCCATAAGTTAATCAATAACTGAGTCCAGCCCAGCAGTGGATCAAATAATATTCTCCTTCTGCTCATCCTAGCCTTCTACCTCTGCCTTGCCCTGGGTTATGATCACGTTGAGTTTCAAGGCCTGGGAGGGGCAAAGCATACCAGGAAGCAGAAATGCAAAAGCAGATCAATCAATCTACAGAAAGTAGGGTAAACCCAATTTTCTTTTGAGGGTAAAGCTCTAGTCTCTTAGCTCTTTCAAAAGGAAATACATAAAGAATATTTCATGCTGCTTCTTCCCTCCCCTCACCCCTCTATTTCCATGGAACCCAGAACATCCTGTGAGGAGACGTGATAGCTAGACACTTCCACCCCAGCTGAAGGAACTATTTCAGGCTCCATCTCCCACTTATTTTTCCCAGGCTGCAATCTGTGGGCTCACCACACTTTTCATTGCATTGGCTTCAATACCTGGAATTTCTCTCTCTGTTTAGCCCTTTCAGGTTCATGACTAAAGTGGATACTTAATGTTTTGAGGGATTAATTTAAGTAGATTTCTTCCCAGTGCTTTCCCCTTTTCTTACCTCATCAAAGCACCTTTTTGATTTGTTGCCTTAAGGCGACTACATAGAAGAGCACAAAACAGGAAGACTGCTAGATTTTCTGGTTTGTGCGTCCTTAACTCTAAACTCACTGAGGAGGAGAAGATTTGACAGAAGCAGAGGAGCTTAGAGGGGATTTCCCTGGGCTGGAGAAGGGGAGAGAGTTGGAGGAACTCAAAGCAGTGGGAGAGCACCCGGGTTTTACTCTGTAGTGGTTCCTTGGGGCACAAAGAGATGGTTCTATGGGCACCCAAGGGGTCAGTACAGAGACTCCTGCCTTCATCAAAGCTGCCTATGCCCAATGTGATGTGAGAACACCACCAGACACTGAGTGTTTGGGTAGTAAGGATACAAGCAGTGAACACAGTAGACTTAAAATCAGAGAAACCCTTTTCTTTGCAGGCAACATGTAAACTCTCCCCCATCCCCAGGCTTTGGTGCATCCCGTGAGGGAGAAGGAGCCCAATGACAGAGATGGAATGTGACACCAATTGAACAGGACTGGGCACTCAGTTCTAAATCAAGTTGATCTTCGGAAAACAAAGTGATATTTCCTTTACATTGGAGTTTATTGAAATAAGATTTATACATAGCTTTAGACCATCTGCCTAGCTTTTCAATACATTTTCCCCAAGATGCTATCTCTTAAGACCACCTGAGACACACATCAGACCCGGGCATTGCCAGCAACTGGAACTGGTATTCTGTGCCCAGCCCTGGCGGGAAGGCTCACTCCTGCTCATCTAGGGGGAGGGGTGATAACTTCAAACAGATATCTTAACTCACTAAGGCTTATGGTGCTAAATAGTTAATTTTTCATTTTCTTTATGTCACATAAACACCTTGAATCAAACATTCCTAGAACTGTTAATGGTGTCTCCCAAAAGAGAAAGTCCATAGTTATCCAAATCCTTCTTCCTCCGCCACATAGAATTACTTTCCTGGGAATTCTGTATTAGAAATGTCCTTCAGACCTCTCCTCTCCTCTTTATCTCCACCACCACAGCCTTATTCAGGACTTTGCTAATCCTTGCTAAAACAATCTTAATAAAGACACTATGGCAGATATCTAGTGAGCATTTAAATGAATATGCAATAACAATAAGGTAAAGAACCATGTAGCACGTATTTTATTACCCAAACTTAGAATCAATAAGTTCTAATATTTATGATTGGAATTTATTCTCTCGAAAGAGCCCTAAATTTTATATGCATCTCCATTGTACTATTTTCTAACCTGCATCTGTTATCTTTGCATGCAATGGGGTTTGGACATTGTTTTGTCCCACTGCTAATATCAGTTGAAGCAAACCAGCATGGTTAGGGAGTTTGTCATAATACCCAGCCTGCCAACCTGTCATCCAGCCTCAATTCAGCTTGGGAAGCCAATCAAGGTCAATAGTTGCTATCTAAAAAAGTCAAAGGTCTTTCTAATTGATGTCACAACGATCACAGATTTACCAAAAAAAAAAAAGCTCTCTAAGAAAAAGCTGATGCTAGAATTAAGGTGGTTATTCTTTCTTGGTGGAATTGCATTTGATCAGACAACTTGCCCCAAATATATATATTTCTTTTCCAGCAATACAACAGCCAGGAAAAGGAGTTTATTTCAGTGGATATAAATTCATTAGATTTTCTTATTTCAGAAATATAAAGATGGTAGGCTTTGGTGATTAATGGCAGGAAACTTGGACATAAGTTGTAAGAACCAAAAAAATATGCCACTGCCATTGAGCAGATATGAGAGTGTAGGGAATGTTGGCAAGCCTTAAAATAGCATCCTTCAAAAACAACAACAACAAAGAGATCAGCTTTTTTGTGCCAGAAGAGAACAGAGAAGGAAAGCAGATGTTTCCCTGAGAACCCCATGCTTCCACTCTTCCAAGCTTGGATATAATAAATGACATTTTCAATATTCATAGGGTGAAGAAGGTAACCACTTCATTCTTTAAACGAGTCTTTACCTGTACCTCATTTGCTCTGTTTATGCTGTTGTAAAAAAGTGGCAAAACAGATTTTCTTGAATTTTACATAGATTCCCACTACAAATGTATTTGAATCCATTTTCTATTGATTCTTCGTAGCTACAATATTTTGCACTTGTCAGTACATTCTTTTCCCCTGGTTTGTGCTCTTGCCCTCACCTCACCAGATATTTTATCTACCGTTCTATTTGGTGTAACTGGAGCTACAAATGATTCACAGTCTTCACTTAAGACACGCTGCTGATGGACTAGCTGTGCTCCTCCATGAGATGGGTAGCCAGGCCGACACCCAGCAGCCACACCAGGCAGTGCATTCTAACCTATTGTACTGAAGAACCTCCATTCCCATCCATGCAATTAACCCCCAGGCTTTGCAGTCAATGTTTGAGAAGAGTGTTCTGTGATTTTATTTCACCCTGTGCTAGCCTGAAACAGAACTCATTATCTTAAAGTTTCATCATCTAAAACTTGCAGATATATGTTGCTTATCTTTGTGTACTTAGACTAAGTGTTGTAGGCAATGGGGCATCTGCTGAGTAAATGTTTTCACGTGGAGAAGTTCTGCAGCTCATGCATTCCATTTCCTTAATAAAAATGGGTTTTTGAAGATGAAAAAAACAGTCTTGAGAATAAAAAACTGGAGATATTGATGCTAAGGATCAAAGAGTTTAGTATTACTTCAGAGAGAAATCATGGTTCTTCTCTTCCCCTCTTCCGCAATTCCCTCTTCCATGCTTTCTTGCTTTCTTTCTAAATTTATAACTCTTGGAATCAAATACTCTCTAATACTTTGTCAGAATGTCTTAGGCTTCTAAGACCAGGAGAGTAATGACCCTGGTCAGAAACTTGACAGAGTTTGGAAAAGTACATATAAATCAAACCAAACATATTTGATAAAATACATAAAGATAAATTGATTGGTAGACAAATGATGGCTAGATATGGATTTATTAATGCAGACAAAACTGCAAGGATATATACCAAAATGTTAGCAGTACTTATCACTGAGGAGTATATTTTACTAATGATTTTTATTATCTTATTTATTTATTTTTTTAATACTTTTTAGAGCAGTTTTAGGTTCATGGCAAAATTGCGAGGAAAGTATAGACATGCCCCATACAGCCCCTACCCCGATACATGCATAACTTGCCTCATTGTCAACATCCCTCATCAGGGATATATTTGTCATAACTAATGTACCTATGTTGACACATTATAATCATTCAAAGTCTATAGTTTACTTTAGGGTTCACTCTCAGTGTTGTACATTTTATGGGTCTGGACGAATGTATAATGACATGTTTCCATGATTATGGTATCATACGGAGTATTTTCACCACCTTAAATATCTTCCGTGCTCTGCCTATTCATCCCCCACCCACATTATTTTTTATATTTTCCAGATTTTCTACAATAATGAGCTATAATTTTCAATAAGAATAAAAATGTTTATAGTAAAATAAAACTGAATTGAATTTGAAGAAAGTTTGAAAATCAAGAAGATGGATAAGATTCACACATAATCATTCAAGAGAGAATGTGGAAACTGCTTAAGCTCTGAGGTCTAGAGCTGAGGTCTAAAAATGGACAACATCATTCTGCTGTATTGTGTTAGACAAAGCAATCACAAGTGAGTCCAGATGTAGGCAGAGATTCTGCCTGTCAGTGGGGCAGTGTAGGGATGACATGTAGATACAGGCAGGGAAGAAACTGAAGGCAGTCGGTTTTAAAGACAAGCTACCATATACTCCCAGAGAAATCTGATTTAAAAAAGAAGAAAAGAAAGAAGGCAAAATTCTCAGTGTTGGCTTCCATCTGATTCTTCAGAGAAGTTCTGAGGGAAAGTAATGCCTTGAATTTGTCCCACCCTAAGGGAATACAACTAGGTTTTTGTTTTCACAACCAAAAGTTATTGATCAACAGGATGGGTAAACCCAACTTAAAAACAGGCAAAGCACCAAACAAGACATTTCTCTAAGAAAGATATGCAAGAGACAAAAAATTGTTTCACATCATTAGTCATCAAGAAAGTGTAAATTAAAACCACAATGAGATATACCTTCACACCTGCTGGGACGGCTAAAATCAAAAAGTCAGATAATAACAAGTGTTAGTAAGGAGGTAGAGAAATCAGAACGCTGACACACTACTGGTGGGAATGTAAACGGTGTGTAGCACTTTGGTAAATGGTCTGGCAGTCCCTCAAACCATTAAATAGAGTTTCCTTATGATCCAGCCAATTTTACTCCCAGTATATACTGAAAAGAAATGAAAATATATGTCCACTCAAAAAACACATGCATAAATGTTTAAAACAGCATTATTCATAGTAGCCAAAAGATAGGAACAACCCAAATGTCCATCAACTGGTAAATGAACAAAATGTAATATATCCATACAATGGAATGTCATTTGGCCACGAAAAGGAATAAAGCAATGGTACATACCATGACATGAATGAAATTTGAAAACATTATGCTAAGTGAAAGAATTCAATCACAAGATACCATATCTGATCCAATTTATAGGAAATATCCAGAATAGGCAAATGTACAGAGACAGAAAATTGATTAGCATTTGCTTAGGGATAGGTAGAGATTAGGGGGATAGAGAGTCAAAAGCTACAGGGCATGGGGCTCCTCTTCAAGGTGATGGAAATGTTCTAAAATTGACTGACTGTGGTTGCACAATCTTTGGAAGTACTAGGAACCACTGAATTGTACATATAAATGAGTGAAGGGTATGGTATACAAATTATAGCTCAACAAATTTTTTTTAATAAATTAGTGAAAATTATTAAAAAAAAAAAAACAGGAGGGTAATATAAATTCCTGGCTACCTTCAGTTCTCTGTGGTGGGGAAAAGTGGCCAGGGTAGGCCAGCAGTGGTCCTTAGAAGAATTACTACAGCTGGTCCTTGAAAACACATTGAAAGGGCAGGGTAGAGAGGGGAGGAGATTCACGGAAATGATAAGAAGAGATCACAGGGTAGTAAACTGGATCAGCTTGAGGCATGTACTCATTCATTAACCAATCACTGTAATCAAGAAGATATAAAATTCTGATTGTCCAGGGCTGGGTCCTATGCTCACCCCAAACCAGACTAAGGATCGGGGAGAAACGAGCCTTCAGTGTAAAAGTAGAGTGCCAGTACCAGGAAGGAAGGGGAAGCTGGGTGGGCGGGCACATACAAATCATGCCCACTATCGGAATACAGGTTTTATGGTTCAATTTAAGGAGATTCTAAAAGTAGATTGGTAAAAACAGCTTCATAAGTGACTAAGTTTTGTGTATAAGAGGTGTGCGGGCAGAGCAGAGATGGAGTTGCCCAGAGTGTTGATGTGGATGGACTTTGGGATCAGCAGTTTAAAGAATCTCCAGTGACTCTCTCCTCATAGTTAACATGTACACCCTTGTATCATGCACTCCCCTTGACCATGGGTGAGATTTAGTGACTCACTTCTACAGAATAGGATGCAGCAGAGGTGATGGAAAGTCACTTTTGAGATTAGCTGGCTTCCATCTTGGGTGCTTCCTCTCCCTCTCTTGACCTCTTCTTTTATTCACTTACTCTGTGGGAAGCAAGCTGCCATATTGCCAGTGTCTGTAGGGAACCCATGTGGAAGGAATCAATGTCACTGACCAGCAGATTTTCCTCCAGTGGAGCTTTGCAACAGTGACAGCTTCGGCTGACACCTTGCTTGGAGGTCTGTGAGGAACCCTGAGCCAGAGGCACCAAAACCATGTCAGTTTCCTCACTCATAGACTGTGATAATGAATGTTCTTTTTAGCTGCTAAGTTTGGGGTAATTTATAACACAGTAATAGATAATTAGCATAGCCTTAATGCCCCTTCTCAATCCTGACATCACATTTGTCTGGGAATTTATTTTATCAAAGGGATTATCATTGTGGTATAAGTATGGATGTGTCTATCTACATGTGTGAACGTGAGTGTCTATTTACATGGGCCTGCATGTATTTTGAGGGAGAGGCCCGGAAGAGAAAGTGATATGTTAATAAGAAAAAAAGATGGTAATTTCAAAGTCTCCAGCCCATTTTGATGTCTACGTGTCCTGACTCTCCACTGCAACATATACAGAACTCACCTCATCTTTCAGAAAATAAGAAAAATGTTGCTGTGACAATGGTCCCACAAGGAATAGAGCTGTCCCTCTTAATCAGGTTTCACGTCTATGAGAGACTGCAGCTAGTCCCTGAACATAGGCAGGCCAGATTAGGCTCCAAAGAAATTGTTTAAAGCAGAATCAGCATCATTTACGCTTTCCTCTGATTAGTATGGGAATGGTCAGGAGTTTCTCAATACTATTTATCCTAATTCTATCTTTTCCTCAAAAAAATATGTTGCCCTCCTTTTTTGCCCAGAAATCTATGACTGCCCATTCTAAAGCCATAAATTATGCAGGAAGTTCCTCTGTGCAGAGATCAAACCTGGATCCCTATATGACTTTTATTCATGCTCAACGCATGCAGTCTGTCTTGTCCTGGAGAGGGGGCTTCCCACAGCAGGAGCTACAGAAATACTGTTTTCATGATCAGAAGACCAATTTTGCCCCCATTTACCCCTTGCCTCCAGCAAATAGCCTCACTCAGAATAGCAGCTAGCCCTTGCCTAATGGAAAACAACAGCAAAATAGAAGCTGAGGTTCTTCTCCTCCAATGATTCTCAAGTGGCCCCTCCAAAGGGGCAGAAGGTATCACCTTCATACCTGAGGCCTCTCAGGTGGGGGTTCCCGGAAACGGACCCTGAGGTAGTTAGAGGTCATGCAGAAATCAGGGACACAAAGGTCCAAGAGTTTTTCAGACATGCCATTCATTTAGACATGTGGAGGGGGCCACAGCACCCATTTCTGTTCCCGTCTGAGTGAGCATGAGCACTGGGCATGAGTAGATCATCCTGTTAGAGAGGAATTTGGGGCCAAGCGAAAGAGCAGTGGTCCTTACCCTTTGAGGTTCTAAGGATCGATGTTCCTGTGAGACTCTAACGCCTGGTGGTCTGAGGTGTTGCTGAGGTGGAGATGCTAACATTGGGGAGCGACTGCTAATATAGATAAAGCTTGGCTCACTGGCCCACCACTTACCTCCTGCTATGCAGCCTGGTTCCTAACAGCACCAGTCTGTGGCCCAAGAGTGGGGACCTCTGGGCTAGAGGATAGGACCATTCAGGGAATAACTTCTGGCCTGTGTTCCTCTAGCCTCACCAGGTCACAGCAGAGTTGCCAAAGGAAGGAGATTCTTGCCCTGACTCTAGATTTGAGCTAATAGGCAGAAGGTCCAGTAACGCAAGCAAAACATTGGTCTGGGAACAGAAGGATTAAATTCCAATCCTGTAGTTTTCTTTGATCAGTTTTTCTTAGGCAAGGCTTTATTATTATTATTATTATTATTATTATTATTATTAAGCAAAACCTACTCAAATTAGTTTATACCAGATAAGGTCTCAAGTGTAGGTCTTGCATAGCACCCAAAGAAAACAAGCAGAGTTAACCCCCAGAAGAAACTAGAACTAGAAACTAGAAAGCCACCAGGAATCAAGACAGCCTCTCTCTCTCACAACTCCTCTCTCTGCTGTGTGGCTGTCATTTCGGCCTCTGCTTTTGCATGACCACAGAAGTTGGCCCTCCCAGTGTAAACATCCTCCATTCAAAAAAACAGCTGAACAAACAAGTATTGCTAAATTCATTTTCAAATTCCCAGGTGAGAGACTATAACTAGACAGATGAGATCAGGGGCCTGATCTGGTCCAATTATCTGTGCCGGAACAGGGTTGGGGTGGAAGTCAGGATATACAGTACAAAGAGAACTGTCAGCAACTACCTCTGAGAATTGGGGAAAGAGTGGGGAGAGGGTAGGCACTGGGAGGGGCTTTTTGGAGTAGGCGCACCATCCAAATGTATCTCCTCCACTACATAGCCTGCCTAAATTCCAGTTCTTTGAGGTTAAACTTCTGGTCCCTAAAGTTCTTCCCTATGAGTCTTGAGTTCCTGTCAATAAAGTCTTGGAATAGGATGACATAGCCTCACTTTTGCCCTCAGGAAGGGCAGACAGTACCTGCACCAATACAGTAAGCCCTTTGGTCACAAAGGAGATGTAGAATCATAGGGCAAGTCTGAAAAAATAAGAAACTGTCACGTTAACCATTACCTTATTGGCTGGGCCCTCCTTTCCTCTGTGCCTAAGAAAGGAGAGAGCTAGAGCCTGAGGGAGGTGTTTTAATTAACCCGTGCATTATCACGGCTCTAAGTGGATCAGAATTTCCAGGCGTCTTACTAAGGTTACTTGACCCCCAAAGGCCTAGGGAGAGTTAGTGCACTGCTGTAAGTACCCAGCTTACTACTCTCCTAGAGAACAAACAGAGCACTGGGGAGGAGGCTAGACTCGCAGCCAGGAAGGTCTCATCCAAGGTTGTTCACACAGGCAGCAAAGACACATTTGCAGCTTGTAGGGAGACATGTGCCCCACATTATACAAACAGGCCCTTTTAGGGATTTCTTACTCTAGTACATTCATGTCAGTTTCCTTCCCACTTTAGCCCATAAATCATCTCTTTTTCACTCTCCTGTCTTCTATTAAATGGCTAAGAAATTATATGACTCAAAGATACCATCCTTGGGCTGGGGTTTCCTTCAGTGTCAGTCACTTTTGAATCAAGTACATTTAGCTGCTGTCTTGCTATTTTTCTAAATTACTGTCTTCTGCAAATGCTTGAATAAAATACTCTTTTTATTATTCTGGTGGAATTCAGCAAACACTGTCTATGGGACTTTTGTTTTTGTGAAGTGCTCTGTTGCCAGGATACCCAGGGTGAAGATGTCAAAAGAAGACACATTGAAAGGACAAGCTATAGTGAATATCCTAGAATCAGCCCCTTGCATACTAATCATTCTGATTTACCCTATGCTGTTTCTTATTGCTATAGGAAAGATACTAGACAGAGCCCACAGTTTCTAAATAATAAACTATCCAGAGAACAGAAAACATGTATTATTAACTCCCTTCTTTTTTTAAATGTGGCACTGAGACCATTAGAGTCAAATTCTGGTGTTCCATTAATGCAGGTAGGGAGATGGAAGAAAAATAGATTTCTATACTGACAACTTTAAAAAGAATTAAAAATACAGTGAAAAAGAAAAAAGGAGGAAGAGAGGAATTAAAGCTACTTCTAACAATAACAAAGACTATCTAATTACTTAAAAAAAACACATATAAAGTATTTTGTTAAGAAGCATTTATTAAGCACCTTCTAGGTACGTAGTATGATACTAAAGCCTTAGACTCAAATTGATGCATTGTAAATGAAATAAATGCAAGGTCCTATATCTAAATAAATAGAACAAATAAAGAGCAATTTCATAACTTTGGAATACAGAGACTTGAGTTTGGCCTGGCAGTAGCTCTCAAGGTCATAGCAGACAACAGATTTATTATGAGCAAATAGTATGTTGTGCCAGGTAGGGGAAACCAATTAAATTTGTACTATCTCAGTAGTAGTATCCTGATCATCTAATATATTGTACTATTAGAAGGTGAGCTCGCCATATTAGATGACACATAAAGTATTATACTGAAGAAGACACAATACTTCAAGAAAAAATTTGGCCACCTACATGTATTTCAAGTGAGATCGACAAACTTGGAGGTATGGAGGAGAGTTAACCAAAGTGAAAGTTCTAGAAGTCACTTTATCAGAATAATTATTAAAGAAACTGAGGATGTTTAAGCCAGAAGAAGTTCAAGATGTTGGTAAAAATGCTATTAAAGTTGTAGAAAGCATCAAAATCATAAATACATGTTGACCGAAAATTATCTGAGCTCAAAATTAGCATTGTTTTCTCATTATTCGACAGAGTAGAAACTTGAATGTTATATTTTTCAAAGAAAATTAGTTGGCAGTCACCCCAGCAGCCATACACTGTGCAGTCTTAGCACAGGACGTGGAGTCTGAAAGGCTCCTTGCTCTCAGGGGTGGCATCACAATCAGAGGCTGTGGCCTGATCTTGGTTCAGAAGGAGAATTCTTTTGATCCGGTACTTTTTCTTCACCAGAGAAGGAGAAAGACAATTCTCCTTGGCAGGAAGGAGGTTTTCTCTGCCCATAACTAGTTCTGAGAGAGCCAACGAGAGGTGGGAGCTGCCATTGTGGACCTGAACTTTTACCTGAAAGAGACACAAAGTGACCACAGATCCTGGGCCCCACATATGAAAATCTGTTCTAGGATTTCTGCCCAGTTTTTACAATGTTTATCCAAAAAAGCTAACAGAATATAAAAAACAGTTCCTTTTTAAACTAAGATGTTTTCCACAATTTGTGTCGAAACGCATGGCAAATACCTGAAATGCACCCACCTGAGACTACTTAAGCTGTTTCTAAAGGAAGAAATTCCTGCCCCTCCTTTCTTCCTTCTGCCAGCCTGTCTTTTAAAATAAGTTGGGTACAATTATGAGCAAGAAAAGGGACCATCAAGAATTAATTGCAATAATTATTAGACAGTGCCTACTACATAATCATTAAACTGATTATAAAAAAATAACATTTTCATAAAAGTTTGTGAACTGATAACCATATTTTAAAACAGCTTCTAAGCTTTTTTGACATGCATAGAGAACTTAAAATTTTCATACCTTGACTCTATAATTCCTCTTCCTTAATTTTCATACTAAAGAAACATAGTGACTCTTGAACAACACGAGTTTGAAGTGCACAGTCCCACTTCGACGCGGATCCCTTTCAATAAATGCAGTGGCCATTTGTATCCACTGGTTTCACCTCTGCAGATTCAACAAGAGATGGAGAACAGTGTTTTTGCCTCCCCAGCCGCAGATTCCCAGCTGTAGATTCCCAGCACGAGGATTCCCAACCACGATCCATAAATACATTTTCTGGCCTGCAGTCAGTTGAATTAGCAGATGCAAAGAGATGCCTGTAGAGTCAAAAGCTATACCTAGATTTTCGACTGCACGGGGATGGATGCCCCTATCCCTACATCATTCAAGTGTTTACTTGTCCCAAATGCAGACAAGAATTTATACAGAATGATTTTATTTCATAAATTTGAAACAAATGAAATGTAACATTTGGAAAATAATCATGTAGGTTTTAGAAAATTCATCCAATGGAATTTCAACATGGTGAAATAATAACAATGTTGGGGTGGGGGAAGGAATACAGAATTGTAAAAATACAATCAAATAAAACAAATCAAAGGATTTGAATGGTAGCAACATGGATAATATTTCCCATAATAAGCATTCAGTACATTGATGACGAGAACTTACAAGTAAAACATGTTGAGGCTTATACTTATGTAATTATCTTTATCCTAGGTGAAGTAGTACATGGGTCAGATAGAGTAAAAGGAGTATCTGGTTGTGTCCAGACATCTTACACCTGTCACTTTATTGTAATTCATATTTAACCAATTGAAAGCACCTATGTGAGAATGGTTATGTCTGAATTAATTTTTGTCTTGGTTTTGTCAGCATAATGATATGGTGATCTGGCTTTGTCTTCCTTCCTCCCTCCCTTCCTTCCTTCCTCCCTACCTCCCTCCCTTTCTTTCTTCCTTCCTTCCTTCCTCCTCCCTTCCTTCCTTCCTTCCTTCCTCCCTCCCTTCCTTCCTTTCTTCCTTTCTTTTTTTTACATTAAATTTCTTCTATAGTTGCAGACTCAAGTCCCATAGCACCCACAAGCCTTTTGACAAAAATGCCTTGTTTTCAGAGGAAGTTGAGCCTGCTTCAAAAGAACATGAGAGAAGGGCTCGAGCATAAAAAAGCATCAAAAGCCTCACAACATGAAATATACTGAGAAGCCTCAAACATGCCCTGGAGTATCCACGTGCAATGATTACATAGCCCTGAGTGAAAATGATTTTCATGCTACATTTAAAATCAGCACTGCTGCGTCTTGCACTAGAATTACTTCTAAAGCGCTTCTTCCTTTACCTTCTAGCTCTTTTCTTTCAGGTAATTCTCTGCCTCATTTTGATCTCTCTCTCTCTCTCTCTCTCT
Organism: Cynopterus sphinx; assembly: GCA_030015415.1. Classification (NCBI taxonomy): domain Eukaryota; kingdom Metazoa; phylum Chordata; class Mammalia; order Chiroptera; family Pteropodidae; genus Cynopterus; species Cynopterus sphinx. Next base: position 65,344,380 of record CM057379.1, on the reverse strand, counting down.
CTCTCTCTCTCTCTCTCTCACACACACACACACACACACACACACACACACACACACACACACACACACACACTTTATTTAAACTGCAGCTAGTTACAATCCAGCCCTACCCTCATCTCAGGTGAAAAGACATTGTCTTTAAACAAACACCATAACTCTGATGGGTTCTATGCACACTAAAGGGTGTTTTCACATATATGAATTTATCCAGTTAATTTTCACAAAACTCCATGAGATGTCAAATTTCTTGTCCTATCACCCATGGACAATCCAGGGTTTAGAAGAAGCTTTCTAGTTCTAACCCTCATTTTATTTCTACACCATCTGTTTTCGATACCCTAGAAATAATATAACCATAAAATTTACCATCCAAACTGGGACAATTTTTAGAGGGAAAGTAGTGTTATTCAAAATTATGCTGGGACGACAGGCATAAATATGTACCAGCCAGGGAAAACTGGGAATAATCATCCTAATTAAGGTGGGAAAGGATAAAAAATAGTCAAGAGCCTCCTACAGTCCACCATATACGTAACCATGTGCATGGGGAATGTGTCACAACCTAACAAATAAAAAGTTGTCAGCTGAATGGAAGTCACTGAGCCATTTTTGTGTCCCAAGAAACCATCCCTAAGAGAACATGGGCAGGAACAATTCTACCAAAGCAGCCACTTAAAATGATCATGTTTGAAAAGAAATCACACTTTTGGGATATCATTAAAGGCAAAACATTTTGAAGTTGACTCAATGATTTCCAAACATAAGAGCAGGCTTCCACCAAGTATGGAGGCTCCTATCTTTCTTACAAAGCTATTTCTTAGTTACGATTTAGTGCTAACAAACTAATCCTTCTGTACAAATGGCATGCAACCAATGCAACATTTATATTTGCTCCCTTCTCTAGTACCCCTAGCTAAAAGCATTATGGGCTCAAATGAAAACCAACTCAAAAACACTGCTGGCTCTATTGGCAGGAGCTGAGAAGAGTCTCAAGCCAGTGGTTGAATTTCAAAAGAAAATTTGCGTCTCTTCTACCTGAATATTCTCATGAGGCACACCAGGGGACCTGGAATCAGCTAGGAATTTAAGTTAAGCCAAGACAGGATTCATAGATATAAAAGTCAGAGTGTCCCTTTACATTGCCCTAACCAAGGCTGACTGTGGTTTAAGTCTGGGTTAGCACAGAAACAGCACAGGTCAGCTTCGAAGTCAATGGACATCTCAAGGAAACCCTTCAGGGCCCAGTCCTCAAAGGGATTCAGGATTCATCAACTGTCCCCACCCACAGCCTCTGAACCAAGTGGGCTTTGCTCTCTAGCAAAATTGCTAAATGAGGTTATAGGTTGATACAGTTTCAAATGGCACTGCTTTGGAGGCAAATTAGCTACTGCCTATTAGGTAGAAAAAGCTGAAGCTTTGCTAAGGGATAGCCATAGGAGACAAAGAAAGGAAGATGAGACATTTAAAATGCCCCCAGAGAGGGTAAGAATTTCAGAGAAGTATGTATTTTTTTTTTATCAGAGTTTAAAATTATCAGTCTTTTGCAAAAGTCATTTGCAAAATCAAAACCAATAATCCATGTTAAAGCTGAAATCTCTAGTAAGATCTCCTGGGGCTTAGGAAATCGATTGGGATGTAGTTAAATCTATATGTAGTCTAGTTCCTGAAGAGTAGCTGTGTGCAATCACTCTCTCATCTCCAGAACAGCTGGTCCCAGTTCACTGAGCACCAATGGGTTTATTCACGTTTTCACTCGTCACGTTCTTTATAATGTGCCAGGGGAGGCAACACCACACAGAGGTCAAAGGCCTGGAGTCTGAATTCAGAGTTCATGTTAAATGTGTGATTTTGCAAGGGTTATTTAATTGCTTCAGGCTTCAATTTTCTCTTTTTAAAGGTGCAAAGGGGTAATGATGATGCTTAATTCATGGGTTTATGAGAGAATTGAGTCAATATATACAATATGATAGAACAATGCCTGGCAAATAATATGCATGGTATAAGTGTTGATTACTGTTATGGAAAATAGAAACCCATTGATTGATTTTCACAATTGGACAAATTGTTCATGCTTATTGTTGTTTGAATCTGTTGTTCTGGAAAAAACATGAGTCGGTAACAAAATAAGTAAAATACAGTATTAACAAAAACAAGTAAAATACAGTAGGATAGCATAATTTTCAAGTAAATGCAAAAGAAATAAAAGCAAGAATGAAGTTATTTATTGTTTGTATTTTTCTTTTTTTTATTTATTTAGCAAATATTCATTGAGTAATAAGTGCCAGATACTCTAGATGCTGCAATATTTATATTTTTTACATTGTGAATTGACCTCTCAAATAAAAAGCAATAGTTTGCAAAGATGTAGAAAAGGTGATTCCTTATGTATGATATGCCTTATAGATGTTACAGTGTATTCTTCAATAATTTTCAGGTTGCAATCTCATTGTTTCCTTAAAAGTCAACATTTTTTTCTGGTTTTCTTCTCTATTCTTTGCATCACTGATTCTTAAGGCTCATACCACAAATGTGTAGCAGAAATGAGGGGCCCACTGCTAAAGAGAAAAGGGGGAGAGAGTGTGGAGGTGAAACTAAGAACAAAGGCAGACACAGAGCAAAAGGGAAGAGGATCAAGAAGTCTGAGGGGCTTAACACTCCCTGCCTTGTTCTAGAAAGATGTGCTCTACCTGCGCCAGAGTCCTCTGGGGCTCCCAGGGTCTACAGAGAACTCCCAGTCTGACCTCTGTTCCCAATTAATACTGCCCATTAACATTTTCATGAGGTGATGCATTTTTCTTCTGAATATGGTAATGATCTCAGAGTTCTTCCTTGTCTTGGGAGAATTTATTCACCAAAAGTGTCTGCTCCAGGAACTAATTAGGAGAGCACTGTCTTAAAGAATTTTACTGTGGTTTCAACATCAGGATTAATTTCAGTGTAGGTCATATTTATGTGTCACATAAACAAAGAAGTTACTGATATTCTAGAACCAAATGATTACAATAACAACTCACAATTAGATTCATGAAACCAGAGGACACCTTTTAGTGATCGCTGAATCCTGCTTGCTTATTTTACAGCTGAGATGAAGTGACTTGCCACAGACCATCCTACCCAGTTCTTATTACAGTAAGAGCAGATGCCCAAAAGTAGGATTTTTGTCACAGGAGATTAATAAAATAATAAAATACAATGGATAATTTCCCTTTTTTTTTTTTTTTAGTTTTATCAGTGTGAGAGTCTTTCTTTGCTCCAAACTGTTGTCTTGGGGGCTGGGCATATCAGTATGTACACCACAGTTGCTCTGTTATGGGCCACTTGGGATCCTCTGCTGATTCCTTTCTGGCTGTCCAGCTGCCATCTGTCAGCGTGACCATTGTTACTTCTCATGAGAATCAGATGAGTTGAGAAGAGCTGCCACTTGTCAGAGGAAACAACATCACCAAGATTATTGCATTGGAAACTATAATTTTATTCAAAAGTTAGTCAGTAAAATCTAGCTGGAGGGCCAGAAGGTAATTCCATATTATATGCATGAGCTTTATGCCACCTATTTTTCTCACTTCTTGGAAGCATGGTGGCAAAGGAATGACCTCTGGAAATAGACCACCTTGGTTATCTGCTATATGACCTTAGGTCAGCCTCTCTAAGCCTCAGTCTCCTCATAGGTGAATTGGAGATTCTAACAATAGCAACTATAACTTATGGTATTGCAAGATGTAAATGAGATAAACCAGAGAAAGCACCAATACCTGCAGGCATTAACTAAAGCAAAGGAAGTCTCTCAAGGCTAGGGAGTCAAAAGACACTCACTTAGCATAATAAAGTAATAAAAAGAGATACCACTCCATCGGGAGATTAACTTTAGTAATGCAAGACATTGACTGTGTTTTTTAGATATTCCACTCAGAGGACAGACCTCTGAGGGGTTTCTTCTCACTCCCTCCTATTATATTCATGATGTGATATGTGACCGATCTCCCATATTTCGAAGTTGAACACAAGAAATGGCAGAAATATGAACTATGGGGAGCAAAGGGGTCAAAAGCACTGAGAAACTGTAGGAATTAGCATAAGGAAAAAGGAGGGTAGGACATCCAGGGATATGACAGCGCCAAGAATCTAGAATGCAACTTCTGGGCAAAATTAAATAGTTTTCACTTCACTGGCCAAGTAGGGGGAAAGGCGGGGATACATGTTCATTTTCTCTATTCCCTCCTCTAATTTCTAGCACTTGCTTTCATTTCTCCTTTTGGAAGTAGAGAGGTAGAGAGAAACGGCTACAGCATTTGACAACCACAGTAGTAATAACTAACTCAGACAAGTTTATTAAAAGATGATAAAACTCTTGAGTGAAAGTTTGATAGGAAACATTTTAGAAACATTAATTACAAAAAAGAAAGTGGTAGCATTACAGTGAATGCCCCATAACCTCACAATCTAAGCTAACATCACCAGAAACAGGACAAATTGATATCGCGTGCCAGCTGGTATGATTCATTGAGAGGGACACAATACTACTCATGGAGCATTCCTGTCAAAAACATATCACCTGGAAGTAATCTCATGGGGAAAGAGTGAAACAAACACAAATCGAAGGGTATTTTACAAAACAACTGGCCAAGTATTCTTCCAAAATGTCGATGCCACAAAAAACAACTAAAAGCTGAGGAACTTTTTCAGACTAAAAGAAAATACAATGAGTATTCCTAGATTTGATCCTGGATGAAGAAAAATTAAATAAAAGATATTATTAAAATGATATCTAAATATGAACTGTGTATTAGAGAATATTGTTATATCAATGTTAATTTTCCTGAATCTTATCATTGTATGGTAGCTTTATTAAAAATATTATTGCTTTTAAGAGCTACACACAGAAGTATTTCAGGGTAAAAGTCATGACATCTGCAACTTACTCTCAAATCATTTAGAAGGTACAATAAATAAGAAGGAAGAAAAGAAGGAGAAGGAAAAGAGAAAGAAGAAAGAAGAGTGTGTATTCCTACGTATGTGTATGTGTGTAGTATAAAAGCAAGAAAGAGAAACAAAGCAATGATTGCAAAATTAACATTGGTGAATCTAGGTAGAGTACATGGAAGTTCATTCTATTATACTTGTAACTTTCTGTAAGTTGGAATTTTTTTTTTCAAAATAAAATCTTTTGTAAAACATTACTGAAAAAACAAAGAAAAGAAAAAAAGAGAGAACAAAAGCTACGTGTCAGATAAATGACTTACTGGTTGCAAAGTGGATGTGTTACTGAAGGCACCATCCACCTCCACAAGAGGCACACGGCCTGGGCCACATCTCGTTGAGGTGCTTGGCTGAGCTCTCACTTTGTTGCTGTTTCCTGGTTTGGGATCACCAATCATGTGCTTTCACTGCACGTGATTTCACCGCTGATTCTGTGCGGCCTTGATTCTTTTTGAATTTTCTAAATTTGTTTTTAGTAGGACTCCTTTTATGCTACCTACCAATCAGGAAAAATAGTTGACTGGCTAACTGTAAAAAATGTTATAAAAGCTGCTAACCATTTTTAAAAATTATATATTCAGGTCTTAAATATTTCTTTTCCCTTGAAACTTTAAGTGTACTTTCTCTGAGTGGGTGTTTGCCAATGGTGTTGCACACTGTCTTGCTTTAAGCACACTCACATGACCCATAAATGACAAATTATTTCCAGATTTAGTTTCTTTAAAGTCTAAAGTGCATTGCTTTTAGATGTTTACTTTTGTCAATCATTTAGGGTATCTCAGCCACCAAATTAACATAGACTTTTTAAGCACCTGATTTTATTGAGTTCCTTCAGAGCATTCAACTTATTTTTCACAGAAAAAAAAATTTTTTTTACATGTATTATCAATTTATGTAATATTTAATTAGATTTTATCATTATAATCTTAAACAGGCATACAGCTAACTAAGGGAGCAGAACAGGAGTGTAATGCCAAGTGGCTGACTGGCTATGTGTCCAGTGTGCCATGAGCTTCAGTCACCGCAAACGAGAGAAGAAATGAAAGAGCACCAGCTAATTCCATGCAGAGTTGCTATCTGTTAACTAGAGGTCATGACAAGATCTTCTATATTTACTTATTTTCATCCAGTAGAAGAGATTTGCTAAGTATAAAAATATCCAAGTATAAAAATATCCCTTGTCATGATGAACATCATTCTCTATGAAATTGACCACCTATCAGAGAAACTGGAACTAGAAGTGGTGATTTAGTTAACATACAGTGACTGAGCACCTGGTGTGTGCCAGGCACTGTTCTGGGCACTGGGGTACAGACCATGTTCCCCTGTGGAGCTTCCATCATAGTGGGTCTAGTTCTGTGCTGGGCCCTGCTTCTCTGTCTCTGTAGAAGCCACAGAAAATTTCTGCTTCACTCAGTAAAAATTAATTCAAGAGACTGAAAAGATTTTTAAAAAGGAGGGGGGAGTTTTTTGCCCTGTGTCAAGTTAAATGATGTTATCATTTGCCACATGTACAACATGTTGTTTATGATATAGTCAATTGATCATGACGCCTGAAACCAAGTGATAGATGAGACATAGCTGTAGCTGCAGAAGAAAAACAAGGAAAAATAGCCATAATTAACATATGGAGGCACACTGATGCAATTTTGTGTCTTCTTTTATTTAAGCAATTTTCTAAATTTGAGATGATTCCTTTAATTAATCACAGAGCTAAAGCTTTTTAGTTTTCAGTATTTATCTCTGCCTTTAAATTACTTTAAAAAGATTGCTGTTGCTTTTAGTAGAAAGAACCTTGCCTTAAAGCAGGGGAGTAACTGGGAAGAGTCCTGAAATATTTGGCTTAAAGAACATAGCTGTAGGTTCAAGTGTTTAACTTTAGATTGCCTACCCCACTACTTGGCTCTGTCCATCTCTTTGCGTATAATCTGTTTCTACTTCCCTTCTTTCTTGGCCCCCTACCCCACAAGGCAGGCCATCTCCTCTGCATATATGAACCTACCTCTAGGCCCAATGCATGCAAGTGTCCCTGCCCAGAGTGGCTGCCTCTTTCTGCTCCATAAATTAAATCCTATATTTTGCTAAACACTCAAATCAAGGCTCCTTTCCTCTAAGCAATTTTGTGTCCATAGTCCTGTTTCATGAATACATAAAAGTGTATTTCACGAATACTCTTTAGCAATGACCAAGTTCTCATTTTATCAATGAGAAAACTAAACTGCACATCCACTGCCACATGGTAGAACTGTAGCAAAACTCAAGGTCGCCTCTCTGCTAAGGGCTCTTTCCACCATATTACACTCTCCTATTTTTATTACTTTAGCACTTCTTCGAACAACCTCTGCATAACTGCCCTGAACTTGCTTTCCATCAGAATCCATCTGATTCAGGTAAGTAGAGCTTACCCACCCAATTAACACGCAGGTTCCTTGAAGGCAGGTGCTGTGCCTTTCATGTCCTCAGCATGCACTGAGTGAGAAGACACTGACTAAAGGACTGGTGAATTTAATTAGCTAAATCTCAGATCAAACAACATCAGATCCTTCCTCCCAGCAACTTCCCGGTCCCCCAATAATCTCAGCCAGCACATGTCTTCTGATTGCATTTCCAGGCACTCCTTGCACTTTTGATTAACTTCTATATTTTTCAGCCTTTTGCGTTGGCAAAGAATCCATTTTGTTTCCCCAGGTGGGACATATAACTGTTGGTAACAGGCAGTTAATAAGCTTAACAGGTAGGGACAGAGGCTCATTAATGGTTGCTCTGTGATTTGGGGCCTGCTCCCTCAACACCTGAGTCTTGAAATAAATATATTCAGAGACTCTGTTATCCTGGACGAGGACATGGATCATTTTTCTTCCATTAACAGTGAAGGTGCTACAGCAACATTTTTATTTATATGCACATTTCCAAGCCTAAAAGCTTGTCCCTTTAAACCTGCTCGCACTAAATTTTGATCAGCCCTTGATGAAACTTATGGATCAGGGACAACCTGGTAACCATCTGTGCCCAATGCATATGAAAGAAAATGTAAATTCACAAAAGGCTCCTAGGCATATATCAGTTTATCCACCCTGGGATGCCAGTGGATGATTAGATAATCTGGGACCAAATCTCAGGATTCATGAGGGCCATGTTAATGAAGAATTTGGCTGAAGTACATGGTAGGGAGGTGCCTTCAAAAAAATAAATTTCTTGATAAAGGGTGAGTCCAACTTTTCTCTATCTGATTATCTATCTGATGTTGCAGAAACTTTAGGAGGTCTCTATTCCACCATAAGACTAAACGCGCTCGCGCGCGCGCACACACACACACACACTCTCTCTCTCTCTCTCTCTCTCTCTCTCTCTCTCTCTCTCTCTCTCTCTCTCTCTCTGAGAGCCCTATTGAATGTGAGTCTAGGCAGCCATGTTAATACTCTATGCCCTCCTCTCTGTCACCCATTCTTCTTCCCTCCCCTGACACCTTGTTGTTGCTCTGGACTCGGGCTTCTAGGCATACACTTTGATCAGAAGTCAGGCAATTACCACATTTCTCCCTCTGAACCCTTTTAACTTGCTCTAACTAATCAGATTCCTTTCTGATTGGAATGGACACTAAGAGGACCAGTTCTCCTGTTTGCCTGAACGGAAGGCTTTGCAAAATTAGGAGCAGTTGGCCATCTTCTGTCATGTGCTTAAAGAAATAGCAAAATTTGGTGTAGTGAGAGAAAAATAAAGCAGACACACAGCCACAAGTGGAGAGTCAGAGCCTGGCAAGGCCCAGAGCAAGACAGAGAGAGAAAGAAATTGTGTTGCTTTCTGAACATTTTCCAGGTGCTGAGCCCAGCCAACCCTGGGCCCAAGCCTAGTCACATGTTCTTCCCTTGGGGTTTCAATAACTCCATTTTCTTTGCATCAATTCTCCATTCTTCTTGGCTTATGTGCAATCAAAAAGAGCTCTGAGGAAGATCCCTGACTAAAACGAAGGCAGGGCCCAGCCCAGGCTTTGGGGCCAGCTTTCAGCAAAGCCATGCTGGTCTGGGAGCCTTCCCTCTGCCTCACCTGACCAAATTGGCCTATTTCAGAACCAAATCCTTCTGCTGGCTCTGAAAGAACCTTTTCCATAGCCCTGTCCCAACCAGAAACATGTGGAGCTAGAAGACAAAGGTCCCAAGAATGAAGAAGGGAGACTCTGGGTGAAGTGAGATTAAAACCTGGGCTAGTTTTTACTGCTCTATTACTCCTTGGCTATTCTCAAACTGTATCCTACTGGGCCTACACTGGAGTGTCCCTGAGTTCTGCCCTGGAGTCAGGGACAAAGAAACAAGCTCACTTCAATGGGCAATTCTGTCACACCTAAAAGTTCCAGGCTTTAGTGTCTGCAGCAGTCCTCCTGCCATATAGCCAAAAGAAAAGATGGATGGGTAACGCCCTTCCTTGCCACTACATTGAAGGCTTTTCTTCCTTTCAAAGTTTTTTTGTACACTATGCCAATTTCATTAAAAACTCAATACCCAACTAGGTCAAAATTCTGCCTTTTCTTAGCTTTAACACACGTCCTAGGTATCTGATTACCGAAATCAGTGCTCAGAGAATTTTACCTCCCCCCAAATAAAGCCGAAGCATGTGTACCCACATTTCCCTCAAAGGCATTCCCATTCCCCACCCACCCCATCTTCCCTTTACCATGCTTCCTTTCTAAGCCTCCTTATTCATTCTGGAGACTGCCTGAGCCAGAAAGAGTAATTTAACACCACCCGGGACAGCTTATCCTTGGAGTGTTAAATACAAGTTAAGACTCGTGACTCTTTTCAGGTCTAATCACAGACTAATTTCTCTGATAAAGCCACTCCAGATTTCTATTCAGCTCAGACCGTTGGCATCAGGCCTTGGAGCTGCTCTGGGCAGGGCTGTGCAGCATGTCCTGTGATCAGGGCTCAGGCAGTCACCACATCCTCCCCCATTATACACACACACAAAAAAAACAACCCTGCTTTGTTTTGATTATTTTAAAGTCCTGCCAAACCCATTAGGGCTAATGCTCAGCTGAAAGCAGCCTCGACCTCCTGTCAGCACTTGGCTTTGCAGGGCCATTGGTGACAAGTAGGAAGCTCACGATCTTCCCTGCAAGAGACCAGCACCCTCTGCTTCCAGAGGGGAGGTGGGGAAGCAAAGTAGTAAAGGTACCTCCTGCCTAAACCTCTGAAATGAAGGCCCCCGGCCCCCTCCTTTCGGGCCTCATCTCTTTGAAGGATATGAGCAGATGCAGAAGCGACAGCAGTCTCACGATTCAGAAAGTCCCACCAGCAGCTCTCTGGGTTTGTAATCAAAACAAAAGCACACCTGTGTTTTGGCAAGCTTCAAAAGGCTTATGAGTAGGAGCAAATGCAGTGTGGTTAAGAGAGAAGTGCTTTGAGCCTATGACTGCACATATACACCACAGCATTCTGGCACCATGGCTGCGTGGTGACCTTGAGGGATCACCTAGTAGATCCCGGACATGTGAGAGAGTCGCAGTGATTTGCTTTGAGCAAGGGTGCCCTCAGGAACTCGGCCCACAGTTTAAGACCCGTGACAGCCTGTTCTTTCCTGGCTTAGATTTGTACTGCTTTTCTTTAACATTGAATAAAAACTTCCTGTAGTCTCCCCTTTGTTCTTGGCTCCTAGAACGTCCTCCTTCCCACCCCACTCGTTTCTGGCACATTCTCTAAGATCCAACTTTAATTACTTTCTCTGGAAACTTGTGTTGGCTACCTACTGCAGCCCTACAAGCCTGTCAGACGGTTGCACAATTATGCCGGCATTTCAGATTCCTTTCTATTGTTCTCCATTATTATGTCTGTGTTAATATGTGTCCCTCAATATCAAAAGTTCCTGGAGCCCAAATCATTTTAGTACACTCTTGGATTGCATAATTGATTAGAAGGGGGGGAAAAATAATGAAACTGACAGTGCACACCCCAGGGTATGGTTTTCCAGCCACCTTTCCTTAGCATTCAGACTCTGAATCGAGAGAACACAGTAGTCTGTAATTTCCAAAGGTCATAAAAAGGTGACCATGGTCAGTCAATAAAGGTCTGGCAAACCATGTCCATCTGGATGTCCCTGCTGTATATTTCTGTGTAACCCTCCCCTCCGTCAGGGCATCAGTGATGCAGATGGTGGTACCTTCCAATCCATAATTGCATCATCTTTCCTTTAATCCCAAGTGTGGAGCAGTTCTGGATCCTGGCCTTGGCAGCCAAAGGCTTTATTCAGCCCCATCAACTATAAGAGGTGGTGACAGGACCATGAGCCTCCTTTGGCTGCAGGGACAAACCACAGGTAGCCAGTAATCACCAGAAATGACCACAAGTACTCTTCCCACTTGCTTCACCTTGAGTGTCTTTAGAGGACCTGGTCTGGTTGAGAGAGGAAACTGAAAATGAGGATTTACAATGAAACACCGTGTAAAGCTAGCTCTATGGATTCTCACAGGTTAAAATCCCCAAACAACAGAAAACTAGCAATCTCCATCCCCATGACACTTTCCAGAACCCACACAGATGTGCCTTTGACTATGGCCTACCAACAGTCCTACCTTCCATGTGGCCGAGGAAGTAAGAGGCAGGGGACCCTCATGGGCCTTGGAGACCCTGATCACTCTCAGTGGAGGAGGAGAAAGAGAAAGGGGGAACAAAGCCTACTCAAAGTCAGGTTGTAGCAGAGTCCACATAAGATTTATATGTTTTTAAGTTAATTTAGAGAGATCTTGGAACTCGATAATTGGCTAATTCCTCTGCGCACAATCCATTATGGATAATAAATGTTTTGGCTCAAGTGTCTCTAGATTGGCATATGAGGTGAGAACAATGTTATATGTTTTATTTTGTCCTGAAACCAATTCTTAGAGGCAGCAACATTGAGAAAGAAGAGCATAAGCATTAAAAATAAATCTATTTTTTTAAAAACGAGATAGACAAAAATAAAAATGAATAAATCAAAAATACCTCTACAATTTCAGATCACATCTTTGAGTGTGCTTCCAACTGAGCTACTTTGGCTCTGGGAGGCCTAGCCAGGCCTTTTTGACTGGGGCCTTTTTGTTCTTGTAAATGTCCTGTTCTCTGCTCATCACTTGCCTTGCATACCACACTCCAGGACTTCCATAGACTCTCAGCCCCTCACCACTCCCACACCAGCTTAGCAGCTCCACAGTAGTCAGGAGAATTGCCTGTTAGCAGGCTTACATGAGATTAAATTTAGTCATTATCTTAGAAGAAAATTATCTCATGTTGACAAAATTCCTCAGAGTTCACTGTAGAAAACTTTAATTTCCACATTCAAATGAGGTTTGAATTCGATCAGGCATCAATTAAACACTATGCACTGCGCAGTGATCTAACTTCTGAAGAAGGAGCACTGCCTGCTCTGTGCTTGCCCGGCCCTGGGGTTTTGTTTCTTCCTAAAACAATCATCTGAGGTTATAGGTTGGACTTGGAAATAATGGGAAAAACGTTTACAATAACACACATGAGTCTGATTGCAGCTTTTAAAAAGAGCCACAACGTTCAAAATTATAGGCTCACTTTCCTAGGTCAGCTCAGGCTCAGTAAGGACAGCACCATGTGGCAGTTAAGGACAACCAGACCGGCCTGGACCCAAATCTTACTCTAACACTTTTAGCCATGTCAAATCAAGAAAGTTAATTAACCTGTTCAGGCTCAGCTTCCTCATCAATAACAGAAGAAATAACCCTGATATAATAAATATAAAAAGCATAGCACAGTGCCTGAAATAAGATAAGCACTCGGTGAACAACAGCTCCCATGTGTAGTACTTCTCTCAGGGTATTGGTCATTTTCTACATTTAATTAATTATTTATTTATTCAGTCATCAAATATTTGTTGAGTACCTACCAAGCCATCGGGAAACATAATGGAGATAGGAAAATAAAAATATGTGGTCTCTGCCCTCAAAGAGCATACAGATTTGGGGTGAGGCATGTTAGTTCTGTTTCTCTGAAGAGCCACATCTGCACATCCAGATGCTCAGTAAATGTTATGTGAAAGATACATTAATGAGTGGAGGACCACAAGATGACTGCCTCGATTTCAGGAATCAGATCAAAATTTGAGGGGACAGATTTTAAAAGGGAGAAATGAAAGTTCCCACACAAATCTGGTCCAAAGATTCTGTATTTTCCATAGAGAAAGTCCCAAGACACTTTTAATCCTCTCACACACATTCGATTATAGGCCAAATTTGTGCCACTTTTCCAGCTCTGCAACAATCATATGATCAGTTTATACTCAGGTGACATTGGCCCTTTGAACATTATCATTTCTACCCCCAAATACTTACTGTAGTATTTGGATGCAAGTCAATATCTCTGGTAGAAAAACCCAAACACCTTTCAAAACAAAGGATTTAAACATATGGTTCAGGAATTCAGAAGAGCCAGAGCCAATCCTCCAGTCTGCAAGAGCATCTGATGTGAGAGCAAAAGCAGGGCAGGGCTGCAGGGGTGAGGAATGGAGGTGATCATGAGAAAAGGAGAAGGCTTCTGCCAGCTTCCTCTAGGGACAGGGACATGGACCATGGCATGGACCCGGGTACTTGCGCTCATCCTCTAAGCACTGTATTTCACAGTCCTTTAGCTCTGCATTCACCATGCTCATTCTCATGGGCAGAAATATTATCTAAATGTACGTTTGTACTTTGCTTATTGTTTACACTCATATATTAAATAATAATGAAAATTGTGCATATGTAAGCACCATTCCGTTGGCTAATAGTGGGGGAGACATACATATCACACAGAAGAGGCCTTATGAGGCATCGGTTTTCAGGATTCATCCACACACTTCCTGGCTGTGCAAGAATGCACAGTAAGTACACTGAACCAGAAGGCATGAACAACGTGTTTTGCATATTTATTGTTTTTAGAAACACTGAAAAATAAGTTTAGGATCTAGATAAAGGGCAGGGTAGGGTGTCTGGTTCTCAGAGTTCAGGGGAGCATAACCCTGTTAATTATGAGGGGTGATGAGTGAGAGTGCTTTGCTTAGTGGAGTGTCTCGTGAAGGGCTTCTCAAGATCTCTTTCCCAGAGAAAGAGCAATCTGAATGCCGTTTCCATTGATTTTATTTTGCCTTCTCTCTAGGTGAAAAGGATTCTGAACTGAAATTAACCTCAAGGGAAAAGTAGCAGCATTGGTAATAATTTTTTTTTAACTTCATTTGTACTTTGTCCTTTCTCTGACCTTTGGCATGCATTAGAAGGAGAGAGCAGTAAGCAGAAGAAATGCCATTTCGAAAGCTGTAGAGTCCTTTGTTGTTCACTTGAAAGAGTTAAGTATGGATTTCCCAGGCCAGCTGATTTCCTTGCCTGTGCTCATAAAACAGCGGGGCTACTTCTGCCTATAAAATGACCATTTCTTCCTCTCACTGAGACTCCTTTTTCCTCCAAAAGTTCTCCCTGGCAATGTTAGCACACATGTGAACTCTTATTCTCACGTGTTGGTCAAGACCATGCTTGTTAACTAGATTCCATGGAGGTTTGGGTGAGTGGTCAAAATCACTTTGCACTTGTCTCATTAACAGCTTCACACTTGGAGTCAGGCTTCTTGCAGTTACAACCACCTGGGGAGGGTAAACTGGGAAGAACCTGAAAGGGTCCACGACCTTTGTTGGAAGATATCTGGACTACCCAGGAGCTATAAGGCCAGAAATTTTGCCATTGTCTTGTCTTGTCTTGATTCTTCTCTTTCTTTCTTTATTTCTTTCTTTCTTTCTTTCTTTCTTTCTTTCTTTCTTTCTTTCTTTCTTTCTTTCTTTCTTTCTTTCTTTTTTTAGAGTTAACCTTTTCAAGGAATTTTGTATTTTGTATTTGGCCACCCTATATTAAGCATCCATCATGCACAGACATTGTAGGAGACACAGCAATACAATAGCCTATACTTTATACAGTCTACATGGAAGATAACCATATCTAGGAGACAAAATATAAATATCTGAGGAGAGTTTCAGATAAAATGCTATCAGAATGCAAAAGAGGGAGTTATTGATCACTTCTGACTCAGAGAATCATTTTGGCATTTGAACTGTGCCTTAAAGGGCCAGTATGAGTGGGACCTAAATGGAAGTCATTCTGGAGGCATTGAAATTTGCAAGCTTTTTTCCCTGCATTTTTAAAAAGAAATGTTTTAAAATAATTGATGTGATTTTTCAGATAATTTTTTTTTATAGTAAGAGAGGTCTGGGACCAGCAAGTGTTTCAAGTACGACACCAAACACTTCAAAGTAAAGGCACCAAAGCAGTGGGAAACCACAAGCAGGACCAGTGAACTTTCTGGATTCACAGTTTTACTTGCATTAGGTAAAACTTTGACATAAGTGATAGAAACTGATGTTTCTCAGTAACTCCTTTAGGGATATATGATCAATGGAGGTAAGTTCAAACCCTTTCCCAGAGTAGCAAGAGGCCTGAAGCCCTGTCTATGGCTTGGGGGCAGGGGCCGGTTTGGGGGAGACTCCCCTTAGGCTAGATGGATACGCAGAAAAGGTGAACTAGTTATGGCCAGTGGCCCAGCTTTCCAGAGTTGTCAATCCAAAAACAGCAGGTGTGATGTCACAGAGAATCTGGGTACAAGGTCAAATCTGGTAGTTCCTTGGGATACTGAAACTAGTCACAGGGACCCTTTAAACATTTTTTTTGTCTGCTTCTAGTTGAGGTAAAATATACATAACATAAAATTTACTATCATAATTATTTTGAAGTTCAATAGTGTTACACTCATTCACATTGTTGTACAGTTGATCTCCAAAACTTCACTCATCTTGCAAAACAAACTTTACACCCATTAAACAACAACTCCCCATTGTCCTCTAAGCTGGCCTCTGGCAAACATCATCCTACTTGTCTGCCTCCATAAATCTGACTACTCAAATTTAGTATATAAGTGGAATCATGCAGTGTTTGCCCTTTTCATGACTGGCTTATTTCACTTCACATAATGTTCTCAAATTTCATTCATGCTATGCCATATGTCAGAATGTCCTTACTTCTTAAGGCTGTATAATATTCCATTGTACATATATATGACATTTTATTTATCAGTTCTTTTGTTGATGGACTTGGGTTGCTTCCACTTTTTGGCTATTTTGAATTATGCTGCTAGAAACATGAAAGTACAGATATCTCTTCAAAACTCTGATCTCAGTTCTTTTGGGTAAATATCCAGTAAAATTACTGGGTCATATAGTATTCTACTTTTAATTTTTTGAGGATCGATCATACAGTTTTCCATAGTAACTGTATTATTTGATATTGCCACCAACCATGCACAAGTGTTCTAGTTTCTCCACATTCTGCCACCTTGTGTTATTTATTTGTTTACTTACTTACTTACTTACTTACTTACTTACTTACTTACTTACTTACTTACTTATTTATTTTTTAAGTAGCCATCCTAATGGGTACGAGGTGGTGCAGAGACTTACATTGTGCCCAATGTAAGACAAAACTGCCTGGGCAAGGCAAAAGCTATTCGACATGAGAGTTGCTGCTGTTTCAATCACTTAAAATAATGATGCTCTTCAGCAAGTCTGTGAAATAAGGCAGAAGAGAGTACCCTCAGGAAAGGTCAGATGCTTGTCCCACTGAAGCTCCTAGATGCACATGTACCACCTAAAGTCTGGAACTGCTGTCCTGCAACTCAATGGAATAGTTTCAATAGGTAAGGCCTTCACCTGGCAGCATTATGAAAGGGGAACATATTGCTCACAGAAGCAATTATTAGAAAGTGAAAGGGAAATGCCCACCTTCTGAGGCCTGATATCAAAGGAGAGGGCAGTGCCATAGGCATTGCCAAAAGAATCCTAACCAATGGGAGATAATGCAAGAAACTGAAGGTAAGCTGGCTCTGTGCTGAGCCTAAAACAATCTATAGGTCATCGAACCAAAACTTTCTTAGTAATACTGGATAGCACAATTAGCCCATCATATTATACTGCAAACTCTTGAAGGGAGGAAGGCACTGAACATTTTTTAGAACACTGGTGTGAGTGTTTCTGAAGGGGATAAACTGGTATTAAACTGCTTTTCTGGCTCATTTAGAGAAATCCCCAGGAATCTGAGTAAAACTTTAAACAAGAGAAGCATGATTCCTTTGAATGCAGCTGGGTTCCTTTATTTGTTGGCATCTCTTACCATGAGATCACACTGAAACTTCTCCCAAATGTCACTGCTCTGTTAAACAGGCCACCATCTCTGTCAACTTGAACTCTGACCACCAGTGGCCACAACAGCCAGATGCTAGGTTCCATCAGTGTAATCTGAAATCATAAGCTTCCAAGAAATTCTTTTCCTGGTTCATAATGATATTTGGGGACACAATCTGCTATTTAAAACAGCTGTTGTTGATTTACTTGGGACACATGCTGATTTGATGTCAAAGAGAATGTCATACCAACTTCTCCAAGGAATCATGGGGGGTGGGTGGAGAAGAACGCCAAAGAAAAGAAGAGCATTTATAAATGTTTGCCTACATTCGAATTCCCTATATAAAAGTTTCCAGATACTTTGAAAAACAATGTGCCTATCTAACTGACTTCAGATTTCCTATTTTATCATCCATGGGCCTATGCTGATATAAGCCAAGGGAAAAGATTCCCCTACTGACAGTGAAGCACTAGCTGTCCTCACAAAGGCTTTAATAAATATTGAAATAATGAAGATTATGACAATTATTTATTTTTAAGGAGACACCTTACCTTGTCTTTTCTTTTCTGTTCAACCTACTTTCCTTTTGTCCCATAACCTCAACCACTTTTTTTTTATCATCTTTATCTTTCCTTAAATTAATCCAAATTTATTTGAGTTTAAAAAGATTTGTTGTATACAAAGGTTTATTGAGCACTGACAACACATCAGACTGTGAGCACTTGGAGGATACAGAATAGGTGTTTTAGCTTCCTATCATAAATACTGACAGAATAGTATTCTTAATACATTCCTAATCAATTAAGGTAAATGAAGAGTGCCTCTAGTGCTTCAGAAAGAATTAAATGAGAGACTCCCTGAGTGAAAGTTTGTCTCTCCTTTACCACTGTGCCCTCTCTTTTGCAGATGGCTTTCTACTCCTATGTCTCAGCCCTGTAATCACCACCCTTTTCTTGTCATTGACCATCAGTAGTCTCTCACCTTCCAGGCAGTGGGCCTCTTTGTTCTGCCTTAGGGTATTGCATCCATCTATGCATCAGGCTCTCATTTCTGCTTTCTTCAGTGTGCTGGGAACAACCCCTGACCTGGCTTACTCTTTTGACAACTCACTCTCCTCCATTCTCAAGTCTAATTGCTTCAATCCAAAGTCGCCATACTGACACATCTGCATTCCAGAAAGTGATCAAAAAAAGAGAAGAACCCAGGTTTTTTATAGTTTCACCAAAAGCCAATTCTAAAGCACATTCAAGTAGTTAATTTCCCTTGAGATCTATGAAACACTGACATATCTAGGACTCCTCAGGGAGAAAAAAAAAAAGAACACAGGAGTTATAAAGAATCAGCCACTAAACAAATATTGCTATTCAACATCACTATGAGAAAACAGAATAGCACATTGGAGATAGCCAATACAGCGGACATCTTTTGATTCCACATAAAAGACCTGGTACTCTTATTCATCAAAAGGTAAACATATCAAAGCAATTTTGAGAGAAATTTAAAAGTGTGGTAGATTAAGAAGTAAAAACAAAAATCACTGTGGAGCATGTCTTAGTACATTTGGGCTGCTGTTACAAAATACCACAGATTGAGTGACTTATAAACACCAGAAATTGTTTTCTCACAGATCTGGAGGCTGGGACTCCAAAATCAAGGCACTGGCATGGTCACATTTTGATGAGAGCCCTCCTCCTGGTTTATAGCCAGCACGTTCTTGTTATGTTCTCACATGGTATAAGGGGTGAGAGAGATCTGTGGGGTCTTGTTTATAAGAGCACTCAGGAGGGTAATTCTATTCCTCCATTCCTGAAAGCTCCAGCCTTATGATCTAAGCACCTCTCAAAGGCCCCACCTACTGATGCTATCACCTTTGGGAGTAGAATTCCAGCATATCAGTTTGAGGAGAGAGGTGAAGAAACAGACATTCAGAACATAACAGAGACCTACTATGTGCTAGGTTTATTCTAGATACTGAAGATTCAATAGTAAACTTAAAAAGTCCTTTCCTTTCCAGACCTTAATTTATTTAGGAAGACAGAGAAAGGCAAGTAAAATCAAAACAGAAATAAAATAAAATATCTATATGAATAAATGCTCTGAAGAAAATATAATCTGGTTAAAGAATTGTGGTGAGGCAGCAGTGGCAAAGGACTATTTTAGATAGAATGAATGGGGGAAGACTCTTCATGCAAAGCCTTCTAAAGATCTGCAAGAGACTCTTCAGACATAGGGAAGAGTAATTGCCAGGATCCTTAGGAAGAAATAAGCCAGGTATGGTCATGAAACCTAAGAAAGCTCACATGACCAAAACTGAGTATGTAATGGGGAAAAATAGGAAATTATATTAGAGAGGTAGGTAGAAGCCAAATTATATGGGACTTGTTGGCTATAATAAAGAATTTTTATTTTACCATAGCTGTGATAGAACACACATTGGAAGATTTTGAATGAGAAGTGACAAGATCATACTTAAGTTTTAAAAAAATCAGTGAGGCTGAAGTGTAGAGATTGGATTTGGAGTAGCTTTGAGCAGAAGCAAGAAGATCCATTAGGAAGTTTTTGCACTAATCCAAATGAGAGATGGTATAGTGATGAAATGGGATAGTAGTCTTAAAACTGGAGACTTGTAAAATTTGAGGTATGATTTGAAGAATGGCTAGGATTTGCTGACAGGATCCAGTATAATAATGAAGCAAAAAAAAATAAATAAATAAAAGGTGACTTCTGTAATTTTGACTTAATAACTGAGTAAACTTATTGGATATGCTAAGTCTGAGAAGTTTATTAGACATTGAAGATGCCAACAAGGCAGCTTGATGTGAGCTGGAGACACGGGGTACACATAATATTTAAAGACATGAAACTAGATAGAATCACCTAAAGATTTAGAGAAGTCAGAGGTCTGATACATAAATCCCAGAGTGCCCTGAAGCAGGGGTATAAAAGAAGAGGAGAAACCAGCAGAGAAGCCTGAGAAGTAGTTGAGGATATAGTATAAATATCAGAAAATTGTGATAGCCAAAAAGTCAAGCAAAGAGTATTTCAAAAACAAGAAGTTAAAATTTATATCAAAAAATGCTGAGAGTTCACAAAAGATGAGGGCTATAAATCGATCACTGGATATGGCAATAGAAAAATGACTGATGACTTCACCAAGGAATGGTGAAAACAAAACCCAAGGGAATGAGTTAAAAAGAGGTTCAGAGATGAGCAAGGAAAAGCAGAGTACACACAACTCTATTAGAGTGTTTTGTCATCAAGATGAACATCGAAAACTGGCAGTAGGTGAAGGAACACATGAGACTTGGTGCCAAAGAAGTCTTTTGTCTTTGAGGTTTGTTTTAAGATGGGAAACATTGACTATTTTAAGGCTGAGAATGATCCAGTAGAGAAAATTGATGGATGCTGTAGACTGAATGTTTGTTTCTCTCCAAAAACCATATGTTGAAGCCTTCATCCCCAACGTGATAGTATTTGGAGGTGGGCCTTTTGGGAGGTGATTAAGTCATGAGAGTAGAGCCCTCATGGATGGGATTTGTGCCCTTATAAAATAGACGCAAGAGAAATAATCTCTTTGCCACATGAAGATGCGCTAAGAAGGTGTCCATCTGTGAAGCAGGAGAAGGGCTCTCATCAGAAACTGAATCTACCCACCAGCACCTTGATCTTGGACTTCCCAGGCTCCAGACCATTAGAAACAAATTTCTGTTTTTTTAAATCACCCAGTGGATGCTATTTTTGTTGCAGTAACCCAAACCAAGGAAGACAATAAGATAGAAAGTTGCTATCTTTCTAATCTTTTTAATAATGGCTGGAGTTTTAGCAAAGGAGGAGGAGCTCAAGTTCTCAACTGTATAGAGAAGTTGTCTTCGATAAGACCAATTTTCAGATCTAAGTGCTTTGCTTTCAGAATAAATATACAAATTGCTGTCATGTTTTCTTTTTTAATAAAGACAACCTCATGGGCTATATGTTAAACATGGGTATTGTTTCTTTCAGCTTTCACATACCAGGAAACTGAGAACATATGGTTAAGCAGCTTGTCTGAAGTTGGACATCTAATAACACTGTCAGAACCAGAACATGTGCTCTGAACTTCGAAGGCCCCGTTGTGGTTTCTTTCTGCTTTTCCACACAGCATGCATGTCAGTGACACACAATGGAGATTCCACTCTCTAGGAACCAATTCAAAGCCACTGGTTTATTACCTTATAGAAATTAAGTAAGGCAAACTTTTGACAAATTCATTCAAAATGAGTGTTTTCAACTTTGACCTATACCTGTCTTTTCCTCAATCTGCCTTGCCCAGGGACTCAGAGCTGACAGATGGTTGTTATGACTTATCAAGGGAGCACTTCTGTCCCTTCTCTTCTGCCAGTCTTTCCAGATACAGTTCTTTTCAAATGGCAGTCTCATCAAGGATATAGTTCATCCTGCTAGCAGATAGCCAAGGGACAGACTAGAAACCTATTAGGCAGCAGGGGGAGCAGGGTCTGGAATTACCAATTTGCTTGGCCTAACGCTCAAATGCATAATTAACGGTGACAATTTTTATGGGTTGGGCACAGTCCTGGCCTGGTCAGATCAAGGAAGAGTCTGCAGTACTTAAATCTGGGCATTTCCAATTCTTCTCCCCTTAATATAAATTAGGGTGTTGGAAGCTTCCTCTCAAACAGATTTTTCTTTTTCTTTTTTTGAATCTCTACCACCATCTAACTTGCCCTTTAAAAATATGCTTGTATTCTTCCAAGGATAAAATCAGAGTGAGAGACAAAGAGGATATAAATCAGGAAGGTGGTCTTTGCTGTTTTGCCACATCTGCTTGGAATTCCACAGCTGGCACCAAATCCCAGAGCTTACCAGAATGACTAATGAGTCACAGGGCCCTCAGTCTTAAGTGTGCTTGTGAAATTAAGTGTGCAGAGATTTGGCCACAACTTTTTAATATCAAGAATGAGAGGTGTGAGAGCTCTGAGACATCAGCTAGCTCAACTCTTTCCAGGTCTAGATTTTCCCTTCTGGATAAGATTTTAGCAATTGCTTTAGCTGGTCCTGTTTTAAATATCTTAAATGATGGCACTCCGTCCTCTTTCCAATGAAAGGCTATTGCACAGTTCAGTGGATCCTATCACCAAATTGTGTTTTCCAGAAAGTTGCCTGAAATTCATCTTTTGTTAATTTCTTAACATAACTCAGGTTTTATTCACTTTGGCAATTCACCTGCTAACAGCCTCTCTCACTGGCAACTAAGCAAGTAAATCTACAAATGAGAGATCATCAGCCAATCACTTCCTTCTATTTCTTTTTTCCTGTTGGATAAATCATTATGCTGAGAAGCTTTGGGCACTGAACACCCAGTGGTTTTCTGTACTTTTTATTCTGTCTCTTTAATTATCACCTCATTAGTCTCAACTACTGCCTGGACTGTTCTCATCTACCAGGCTTGTCAGGGAACTCAGTCATCAATGCAATGCACTTATTAGCACTGATTCCCTCCCTGGCCCTGACTCCACCAGCATTCTTAACACATTCTACTATCACCAATTACAGAGTGGGGACGGTCAGCAAAATGAAGCCTCTGCAGAGATGGTCAAGGTAGAAGACTCTACCCACCTCCCTTAGGTGGCTCAACATTTACTGTTTCCCTCCGCCACAGTGTCTCCTCCATTCCCCAACGCTTTTCTTTCAGCCTGTCCCCCTCAGTCTTGTCACTACATTTGGACCATTTGCTCTTCACTTCCAAGTTTTTTCTGAACCTACTTCTCTTTCTTTTTCTACCTCACAACTCTCATCGGGGCCTTGCTGCACATTTCTCCACCTGATATTAATCACTCAGCTTTTTCTCTTTTGATCAAGAGAACCCTGTGCGCTATATAAGAAAGATAGATAGTATTTCTTTCACCTTTTTACATACTGGAAAACTGAGACAACATGGTAAAGTGGCTTGTCTGAAGTCAGTAGCTAATATCAGTATCAGAGCAGGACTCATACCCTGAATCCCTGATACCACAGCCATAGTCCTTCCTGACATGCAAGGGAAATAGGCTTTGCTATTGACTCCTCTGTTGCCCTGGGGGGGGGGGGGTGCTTCATACCTAAATATACTTATTTTATATGCCATAAAAATATCAGCCTTCCAACTTTCCTTTTTGTAAGAATTGTGTATCTTGGGTGTTATTTTAAATGATTAAAAACAAAGAAACGGTTTCTTGCAAAGTTATTTTTTCCCCCTTTGCATTGAGGCCAAATGTGTCTCGCTATCTAGAAATGCTTGAGCACATTATACAATGACTGAAAAGCAATTTAATGGAATTTATATTTTGTATCCAAAGAAAATTCCATTAGGCTAAAGATTTATAAAGACAACTTTTAGTTTGCCGAGTTCTTGCTTGAATTAAACACCCACCCCACCACAATCAAACAAAAAGCTTCTTTTGTCTTCATGAGCTGATGTCATTTGAGTTCTGCTTTAGAATCCACAGGACTAAAATGGGGTGAAAAAAACAAGGAGCAACTGAAGAGTGAATAAGATGGAGAGAATGTGACTAACATACCTGCATATTGCCTATTAAATCGCTCTGAAATTCCACACGATGTAAACTATGGTCTGCTTCGATTTCCACACTGTATTTTAAGTTTTTGCTTCATTCCTCTTGTTTAATTTTAAAAAACAAACAAACAAACAAACAAGAAAAAAACAGGGTTTTCAGTTATGGCCAACTGCTTATCCCAGGCAAATTAAATTAAGCCCCTGGCATGAAACTAAAAGTTTGTTTCGCCTAATTGAGCAGTTAATGGGTATAGATGCATTAAGGTATAGAGTAAAATATTGTTTTCAAAGAGCCTTTCTGATTAGCATGCTTTGAAATGGGCTAAGAAAAATATTTATGTAGCCACTTTGATAAGCATTTTCAAATACAATTATTTCAATCCAAGCTCTAGGGAACATTTCAGAGGGTCTTTACATGAGGCAATGTGCCCATTGCTGAAAGAAGGCTAAAACCCTTCACCAAAGCCATTCTGACATTCTGCTGTATAAACATCCAGCCATCATTAATAATGTCTGTTCAAAATGTGCCCTTCCCATTACCAGCTGTGACTTCACTCAAGGACCAAGAGGGTCTTTCCTCCAATGAAACTCCATTGTTTTGCCTAATATGGGGCCTTGGTGCCACTGTGCCACAAAAGCAATGATTAGTGGGATGGAGCAGCAAAGTAAAGCGTAGGGAGGATTCTTAGAAATATCAATATTTTGGAACTTGTTGCATTATTTCTCTATCATTTTGCTGTGTTGACCTTTATACTATTGAAGGTCAGGGCAGATGGCCATTTCTCCCTATTATTTTCTCCTTCAATACTGTGTCTTTTAAAAATAAGCTTTCATTAATAAGAAAACAAATATATGTCTTATTTCCTAAATCTTATAATCATTAAAAATGCAAAAAAAAAAAAAACCACCCAAAGTGCTTATCCAATTTATATGCCATTTTAAAGTTAGCTAAACAGAACTTTAAGGACAATTTTTTAATTGGCAGATGTCATCATTGTGACAGATTTGCCTCAGATTCCATCTATTACTCCTATACTAGCTTGTGAGGGCTTTGTGTTCATCTGTTTACTTTACCTTTTGTTCTCTTTTTAGATCTCTGGCCCATTTATAATGAAAGAATGGAGGAAATACTGAAGGTAAAGACGAGGATACATGCAAGGCACACATTCTGTCCTAGAAGCTATACTCTCTGAAAACCAAAGTCAGATTACTATGGGAATAATGCTTCAGCAAATGTATATCTTGGAGGTCTTCCATGTATTTACTTTGTTTGGATCATAGGTCAACTTGTCACATCACTTTACAGGAAGAAACAAACCTTAATGTTTCAAGGACTTCCCGAAACTTCAGTGAGCTCTTATTTGAAGTGTTCTGTACCCAATCTGTTTTCCATCCTTGTGTCCATAACTGATTGTCGGAATTACAAAAATGACCATCTTAACATAATTTGGCCCCTCTTTTGCCAAGCCAGGAGCATAACATTTAGAGGAAACTTTCAAATTTCAGAACTGTTAAGAAATTCAGTTGAATGATATTTTTCATCCCCACCTCAAATGCATATGTCGAAGTCCTAATCCCTAGTACCTCAGAAAGTGGCCATATTTGGAGACAGGGTCTTTATAGAGCTAATCAGTTAAAATGAGGATATTAGTGTTGGACCTAATCCAATATGACTGGTGTCCTCCTAAAGAGGAAACACTTGGAGACAGGTATATAGAGAAGGAAGACAATACAAAGACACAGGAAGAAGACAACCATCTACAAGCCAAGGAGAGTGACTTGGAGCAGATCCTGCCTTCACAGCCCTCAGAAAGAACCAATGCTGCCAACACCTTGATTTTGGACTTCCAGCCTCTAGAACTTTGAGACAAACATTCCTATTGTTAAAGCCACCCAGTTTGTAGAACTTTGTTATGGTAAACCTAGAAAATTAATATAGATGCTCATTAAGTCACCCATTTCCCATGCTTATTTAATAAACCTGAAAAGATTTCCATATCTACCAATGATCATTCTTCACTCTGGTTTTTGAGCAGTCTTTAAAAAAGAAATTCTAAATTTTCTATGCCATTCATCAGTCTGCCTCAGATTAGATTTGTTATTTCTGGCTTGAGTAAGAAAATTTCACTTTTGTTTGCCGTTTAAGGGACTATAAAACTTTTCTTCCTACAAACTAACATTAGTTCAGCAAGTCATCTCTTTCCTCATTGAGATCGAAATTCCAATTACACTCTCTTCTAAGTGTAAGAGTAACAGATGCTCATTGTACATCATTTTGTTGTTCACTTACTATATCAAAATGCAGAGCAAATACAAGCTTCCATTTATGTAACACATGTACAACCATGAGCCATATGCACACACATGTATACACACATATATCAATCTACTTTTCCTCTTTCTGCAAATTCTAGCGATGTACCATGAAGTGGTTCACCCTGGCAGTCACAGGCAGAGCTCTAGCCTGGGATGAGAAAGAAGACAGAAGGGAACTTAACACATATATGCCATCTACTATGTGTATATAAAATTAAGACTTACATTATCTTAATACTCACAACAACTCTGTATTATTTACTCCATAAATATATATTACTACTCTTACAGATAAAATTAAATGAACTCAGAGTGATAATGGACCTTCATTATGAGTGTCCTGGCCAGGACAGACACCTTCATTTCTCCCCAAGTCTTTGTTAACAATCTCACCCACACACATATATTCAAGCTTCCTCCACAAATCAGAAGAAACTTCTGAAAGGTCCAGAAAAAGAAGCACTGTTCAGTCCTCATAACCACAGCAGAGCTTCCTCCTTGAAAGTTTCTATAGCAGGGTCATTAACTGGGGCCAGTAGCACCTGGAGGCGGGAACTCTCTCTTCCCTACCTGTCAGGACTCGGCCCATGCACCATTCATCTCACAGGCCCAGGGAG
Source organism: Cynopterus sphinx (assembly GCA_030015415.1). Taxonomy (NCBI): domain Eukaryota; kingdom Metazoa; phylum Chordata; class Mammalia; order Chiroptera; family Pteropodidae; genus Cynopterus; species Cynopterus sphinx. The sequence continues at coordinate 65,317,733 of CM057379.1, read as the reverse complement.
TGTTTAATGAAACCAATTTGGATCAGTGGAGACTGGTGTTCAGGCCATTCTCCAAGACCTCTAACATAGCCAGGAAACATGCCCATTTCTGGCAAGGAGTCTAGTGCTTATTGTGGTTCTATTTTTAAATAAGCCTCTCTAACATTTTTTTTTTGGGGGGGGGGATGCCTGATCTATTGAAAACTCTTTCAATTATTTAAATCAATTTAATCAGAATTTAGCACAGTAGGAGTATAAAAAGATCAGTAAGATATTGCTCTAGGAACTTGAGGAACTAGGAAGATGCAATAACCCCACAAATAATTCTAAGAAACAAAGGAGTACAGATAAGAGCTATAGAAATTCAGACAAAGGATTCATCATTTCAGGTTGGAAAAAATCAGAAAAGACACCATGGTTAAGGAGCTGGCATCTGAAATAGACCTTCAGTGATTCATTCAGTCAGTCCTTCAGTCAATCAATATTTAGAGAACATCAACCAGGTGCCAGGCAAGTGCCAGGAATTAGAGTTACAAGAAGGACACAATCCCTACCTTCAAGGCATTCTAGTGATGAATTAGACAATGAGTAAGTAAACAAATTAATTAATTACAGCTTTTTTTTTTTTAATGGGCACTAGAATTGAATGAATAGAATGCACTGATAGCATTAACCTGGGTAGGTGCTGGTGGTGGGTAGGGTACCTGCTTTGGCAAAGAAGTGAGGGAAGATCTTCCTAAGGAAATAATTTTTAGTGGAGATCTGGGAAATGAGAAAGAACCAGTTACTTAAAAATGGGGTTGAAATGTTCAAGATACTGTGAGCAGTAATTTTAAAAGTTCCAAAAAAGAAAATGAATCTGGGATTATCAAGAAAGAATCAAAAGATCACTGTGGCTACAGAACGGGAGCAAGGGGCACGTGAGTTTGAGAAGAGGCTGGAGAAGCAGCAGGGTTTTAGGTCTGGCGTGAGTTTGTTCACGGGAAAACGTCTGGATTTTCTTCTAATTACAGCAGGATGTTTGAATGGCTTTAAACTGGTCGGTGGCATGAGGCCCGTTTGCATTTTGGAAAGAGAATTCAGGTCAGAGTCCCACGTGGAGAATGGGCTGGAGCTGGAAGGTGAATTAGGAGGCTACAGCATTGGTTCATTTACAACAATGTGTTCTGCACAAAAGTAAAACTTGAAGATAGAAAGGTAGATGAATCTGAGGTATGTTTGGGATGAAGAAACAGCAAAAATTTACCAGATTGAGGTGGAGCCGGGTTTTTAGGTAGACGAAACTGCATAAACAAAGGTTCAGAGTTGGAAAATGATGAGTCCATGGTAGCTAGCTTCAAGAACACTGGATAGACAGCATAACTCTTCCTTGCACCAGTCCTGGGCATGAAATAGCACTATCTCCACTTCCTAATTTTAGCTTCATTTTCCACCCCCAGACATTTTTGAAGGCGAGTCTTACTGCGACATTTGTAATCACTGTCATTCACCAGTGAGGCACAACAGCACCATCTCTGGTCTTGACTGCAGCAAGCCCTAACCGCTCTAAAGGACCAACTCCAACTTGCTACCCAAGTTAATTCCACTGTTCTTACAAGTCATCACTCATTTATTGCAGCTGGTCACAGAACCTAATTATTACCCAAACAACAGTGCTGGGGACAAAATATGGCTTTAAAAAATATCATGAACTGCCTGATTAGAGATGAGAAAGAAAGTAAGGTTAGGAGTGAAAGGAAGACTGTGAGTATATAATTCTTGACCTGTTTGTGAGAAAAACCAATGTTTCCTATTCATATTCCATAAAAGTTAGCATACTGTTTTGTATGCAGTAAGTACACAGGAGAAAAAAAGTGATTTTCTCCATTAAAGGTAAGAAAGCTAAACAAGTCTCTCTGAAAATAGAATAATCAAATTGTGGGGGAAGTCCAGTGTCCTGTGAAACCATAAAGTGGGTGATGCTTAGTTCTCCAAGAATAAAATAAGGGAGGACTGTAAGGGAGAGGATAAGGATGACCTCTGAAATAAGCCACACACATATTTTAGGGACAGGATGGAGAGGATGTGGGTAAATAAAATATAGAACCTTAAAAGGAATAGAGAGGTTTAGAGAGAAAATGGGAGGTGTAGATGGATTTTAGTGTTTTTACCTACTATATTAGTCAACATTTTCTAAAGAAACAGAACCAGTAGGATAGATAGATGATGAGAGATAAATAGATAGATAGATACTATAAGGAAGTGGCTCATGTTATTAGGGAGGCTGACAAGTTCCAAGGTCTGCAAGGTGAGTCAGCAAGTTGGAGACCCTGGAAAGCTGATGATATAGTTTCAATTCAAGTCTAAAGGCCTGAGAACCAGGAAAACCAATGGCATAAGTTCCAATTCAAAGGCCAGGAGGCTCAAGACCCAGGACAAGCTGGTGTTTTAGTTTGAGTCCAAAGTCAGGAAAAAGCTAATGTTTCAGTTCAAAGGCATTCAGGTGCAGAAAATTCTCTTATTTGAGGGAATGTCAGCCTTTTTGTTCTATTTGGGTCTTCAACAGATTGAATGAGGCCCACTTGTGTTAGGAAGTGCAATCTGCTTTACTCTGTCCACCAATTTAAATGTTAAAATCACCCCCAAAACACCCTCACAGAAACACCCAGAATATGTTTGCCCAAATATCTGGGCACCCTGTGACCCAGTCAAGTTGACACATAAAATTAACCATTATACCTGTCCAACACTCATTTCTCCTTATTTTAACTCCATGACTCAGTTTTCTTTAGGAAGCCAACTCAACCTACCCTTGTTCACACTCAATCTGTGTAATTGGGCCAAGGCTAATCCCGGCCCTGAATTTCTAAGAATGAGCGATGATAGCATGACTGATTCTGAGACAAACCATTGAGTCTCAGATACTGGAACTTCAGCTATAAAGTGTTAGGAAAGAGAGAAATAAAATGAAAAGAGAAACTTTCTGGTGGGATAATATGCTGGTAGGATATAGGGCAGGAACTGTTGGGGACCACTATTTGAAAAGGACCTACTGAAGAATAATGCCAAAGCAGAAGAACAGAGCTGAGAGAGAGAGAGAGAGAGAGAGAGAGAGAGAGAGAGAGAGAGAGAGAGAGAACGGTGAGCTGAAAGCTGAATCCTGGTGACGTGGTTTGATTCAAACCCCTGACTCAAACTTTTTAGTTGCATGAGTTACATGAGTTAGTTGCTAGAGTTTCATTTCCTGGTTAAGCTGATTAAAGAAGGCCTCTTCTTTTATAAACAATGAGTCCTGACAGGTCTTTGAGCACATTCTGCTCAGAAAATAAACCAAAGAAATGAGCCTCTCTTATCTAAGGAGCAGAGAGCAAGCAGCTGGCAATTCGGCTTTCCAAACTGTTCTTTTGAACTAAGTGACAACATCGCTGAAGGCAGGTGAGTACACTAGACTTAGCTCCTGAGCCTGAAACTAAATCTATCAACTGCTAATGTCACACTATTAACTGGAAATACTTTAGGCCTGAAATTCCTTCATTTGACAATAAAAATCATCTGGTGTCACTGAATATGAGCATATACAGTATACAGTCAGAGCTGGGATTGGGGAGAGTGAGCATAGAGCTTAAATTCCCATTCCCATTGTTCTGAGTCATGGAAACAGAATTTGGGACCCTGGATGGTTCCAGGGATAAGTTAGAAGTACAAGCTGGAGCTCTCTTGACATCAGCAAGATGGTGGACTAAGAAGCCCTGAACTCTCCTTCCCTTCACAGACACAATGATTCAACAGCAATAAATAGACCCATTTTGAGAAATCCAGAAACCAGATGAGAGGTTCCTACACCCCGGGCAAGTGCAAATCCAGTGACGTTGAAATCAGTAGGAAAAGCAGAGAACCCCCCTCTTGCCATACGGTAGAGTACCATATGATTGGTAGGGAACCTGCAGCTCCAAGTTACTCCCTAAGAAGCAGAGGAATTGGTTGGCACATCTAGTGTCCTAAATTTTCTGAGTGCTACCCAAGGATCTGGGTTATATCTTGCCTGTATCGAAATGTTGACAGGGCCCTGCAATTGCTAGCCCCCTGGGGTTGTTGTAATAGCGATACAAAAGTGCCTTGGAAGCACAGAGAGGGAGTGACTCATATACCGTTTGTAGGAATGTAATCAAGAATATTTTCTACCACTTTGGGTCTCAGTATCAGAGGACCAATATTTCTCCTAAAAAAAAATAATTTATTTTAGTTAAACTTAGAATGTTGTAACTGGTCAGATTTTTTTAATTTGTTGTGACCAGTAGAATGCTTAGAAACAGTATATGGTCTATTCTAATGTAACTCTAGTTTATTATGATAATCATTTCATATCCTAACTTGACCCCTGAATTTATCCTCCTTTCTTAAAATCTCTCATTTATTTTCATTATTTCATTGTGCTATGTTACCTTTGTCTAAGATATTCCAAAGTCTTTGGTAATGAGGCATGCATAAATTATGTACATGTAAGTCTTATTTTCACTTAAAATAGATAAGATTTTTTAAATGGTAATTGAAACAGAAATTGTAATTCTTTTATAGTAATCCTATGATTCTCATTTAAGTAAACAAATCAGTACATACTGCTTTAAAGAAATTACAGGTAGATCAATGGGACAAAAAAATAACCAAGAAACCCATTCTAGTATATATAATAATTTAGTGTAAGGTAAATTTAGTATCACAATTTATGAATGAATATTTATTAAATAGTGTTTGGATAATTAGATCACTATTTGGTAGGAAAAAAGTTTACTTTAATCAAATAAAACTTATGATGGCTTAAAGAGTAAAATGTTAAAAATTAGCCTTGAACAAATGAGAAGAAAATAATATTTATCTGATTTTGACATTTGAAATGCCTTATAAAGAATTAACCAAAGTAAGAATCAAAACAGAAAAGGAAAATAGGTCATAAAATAGAAAACTCTTCTACATTAAAAAGAAACCTCATAAACAATCTTAAATGGCAAACAATATACTGGGAAATATCATTTGATATAAAATATGCTAGTTCAATACAAATATATTTAAGATGTAAAGAAAAAAGTGAGAAAAGAGCTGACATGGTTATAAAAGTGAGCCAATAGTTATAAAAAACAATTCAGAAAAAGAAAAACACAAAGAGCCATTAAGTGCAATTTACTAATATTCTCATCACTGTCATCTTACTTCTTAGAGTTTTACCTAAGGAAACAACCTGTGGTGAGTCAGAGATTCATTTTACCAGGATTTAGATGGAGCCTTATGTAGAATGGTGAGAAACTGTCTAACAATAAAGGAATAATTGAATAAATTTCAATAATAATGTAGTTAAATGGGAACAAAACTCATAAACTATTTCAAAAATAACTTTAAAAAACTAATTTTTCAAATGACTTTAAAGTGATAAAAAGTATGACTCTAAGACTATGTATGTAAAGAAATGTAATAAAATAAAATAATTTGTAAAACACCTTTCTTTTGTTTCTCCATTGTCTACAATGAGAGTGTATGTTAACTTTACAGGCAACACCAAAATCTTTTTAACGGAGAGCAAGTTCAAAAACAGAGAGAATTTATTTTCTTTGTATATTTTACTTCTTTATCTTTAGAGACAAAGAAGAAAAGGGGAATTTAAGTCTCCTGTTCCCAAAGCAACCTCAGAAAAGCTGGTCCCTCAAACTTCCATCTCTTACTCAGGAACACAGCCACAGAACAGGATCTAACAGAGCCTGAATGTAGCCCTGGTCTGCAGCGGCTTGAGGTAGGAGGTATAGCAGCAACAACCTTTTCTTTTCAGAGGCTCCATTTCCAGTTTTTCTTGCATCCTTTCCCTGCCAGGCCAACCTCACAGAATGAGGGAGGGTCAGGGGTTTAATAACATCAGGCTAGATACTGGGAAGCTGGCTAAATATGGGCCTGGCTAAGAGAGATGCTGCATAGGCCCTGCACAGGGAAAAGAGCCTGTGCTTTGTCATCTTAAAAGTCGGGGTGCCTTCTAGGTTCCCCCTCCTCCCTGTCTCCTTCTGAGTGACAATAGCAAAGCTGTTTAACTTTCCTGGGCCTCAGTTGCCTCAACGATAAAATAAATTATAATTTCGACCTCATAGTGCTACGAGCAGGGCTTCTATCCAGGCAGCACATACTGGTACAACTGTATTGATTGTTAATATATTGGAATTCTTCCGTGAACTGGTAAATAATCACTACCCAAGCCCCTGCAGTATTCCCAGTGGCCCCCAACTCACACTTCTCCATAATCCCCCAACTAAGGATGCAGCTGGGCTTTCAGGCCCCTGCTTCAGCACTAGTCCAGGGGGCCATTTGAATCACTCACAGAGGTGCCTCGTTAGTTGTTAAATGCTTTGGATATCATCTTTGTTTGCTAGAATTACATCTAAATGAGGTGATTCATGTGGGTGAGAATTTTTATGGACTGTATGTAAAGATTTGGAGCTTTTCTTTAAGAAGCATATACTTACAGTAACCTACCCAGGTTAATACGGTATGTTTACTCCTTCAGACCAAGGTACCACTCCTGAAAAAGAAAGGAGAGGGTGAAAGAGCAATGAACAGTGAGACCCAAAAGCAACCCTGGTGGCCGTTGAGCACGGCCTATCCTAGATTTTGGGAAGTGGGCAAATTCACCCAGTCAGTAAGCTTTCTTATATAATCACCAGAAGTGACCTCCCTTAGCCTCATTTCTTTCATATGAAGAAAAGAACTAGTTTTATTTTTTATAATAAAAAGTTTTTCTGAAGAGAAAGTACATGGTCTGAGTTTTTAATAGAATATCTGAGAGTTTTTGACACTGATGAAGTTTGAGTTGAACTTCTGGCCTATCTTGCTTTAGGGTCAACTCTTCAGAAATCAGAGGCTCTAAGGGAAAAAAAATCCTTAATTTATCATTCTGGTCTTTTCTTGAGGGCATTTTGCCCATGCCTTAGAAAAGACAGGCCTAGAAGAGTCTGCACAGAGATATTTCATGGAGGTGATCTCTGATCTGGTAGACACCCATCACAGTGGACAATCAATACTCTTACTGTTATCTAAAATTATATATATGTTGGCACACCCACACATATACACACACCTTTTTATAAGATAATGCTGGGAAACCTCTGGATACTGACAATGTAACACAAACTTGTTTAAAAAAACAATCTAAATTTTCTAGAACTATGCACATTAATAATACTAAAGAGAATATAATTTATACAAGAATTACTTCTTTCTTGTTCTTGATTAATGTGCTACAAAGAATAACATGTGATATTAAACTGGGGCAGCTTCCAGGAATGTTGTGGTTGGAGTGAGAATTAGACTAATCTGAGTGCATTTAGATGGGATAGAATTCAGGTACATTTTTTCACGTGCTAGATTTCCTCTTAAGAAATGTGACTGTCTTAACCGTATATGTTCTTTGTGAAGTTCTGGGGAAAAGAGAATAATTTAAATTTGTGTGTTCATGTCTCTTTTTGGCACTTAATTTTCACACCTATTATACCGATTTGGAAACCTGATACTCAAAAGTTTCTAGTGCCCCTAAAGACAATCTGATGAAATATTGTTGTTGTTTTCTCCAGGCTCAGAAAACCTTCTGAACATCATAACCAGACTTTGGATGAGTGCAACTTGATCTTTTCACAGGTGTTCTTGTCTGTGACAAAGGACAAATTAAGTCTCTAAAATGACTCATCGGCTAGCTTTTTCTGATGACTTCTATTTCAAGGTCTTCTTTCTCTAATTAGCCTCCCCAAATGGACTGTTTAATGCATAAGTAATCTTGAACTTGCTCTTTTCTCTGACTGAAGAGAAAATTGCACTTCATTTTGTTGAGCTATGGTGCTTATGTTGCACATTTATCAAGGAGTGATATTTTAGAATTCTAGATGGCAGCTGTTCAGTTTCCTCATTGGCAATATTAGATTGGGAATTACTGATGGTTAATATATAAACCCTCTTTAATACTCAATCTAATCCAATTTTTTCTAAATATTTACCTTCTTAAATTCAAAATATTTTTCAAAGTATATTAGTTTAATGTGAACTAAAAGCATTCTTTTTAAGATCTAGAGGAAAGTTGAAAACATTCTTAACATTTATCACATGGCCAAATAAGTCATTGATAGTAATATAGTACAGTATAGTACAGTATGTTGATTTGAATATCTTTCTAGCTCAGTACTTACATCATTTAAGTCTATTTCTACTACTTTCTTTTAAACAGGAAATAAAATACTTCAAAAATTTTGTCTGAAAAAATGGCCTTGTTTGCTTTGTGTTGTTTTACCAAGTCATTTTTGTTTTTGTTTGTTCTTCTGCTGCAAGTAAAGAAGTGGAAAAAAATAAGTGCATACTAGCTGAAATACAACTGACAGAGTTCACAGGATTCCTTCCAGTGCTTGATACCACACTTGTGAAGGCAACAAATGCCAGTGTCTCTTCTGTCCCTACAAAAGGCAGAGTCTCCTTGAAGAGAGCAGGAATCATGGAAGGACTGGATGACAAGTACTGAGGGGACTGAGAGCCCAGGGTATTGGGAAAACTTTAACTTCCCTTTCTAAGGGCTTAGGAGGTAGGAGGAGATGAGAAAGTCCCAGACCTAAAGAAGCACAGAGAAAGATGAGCACTTGGAGGTTATGTATATACCACACCACCACCCAGGTATACAGATCCATCTCCACTGAATGAATCGGAAAGGTGGAATGGGACTTGTTCTTGGATTAGGCTGAGGTTCTAAGACAACAGGTAGAAACTGCTTCCAGATTCCAAAATGATGCACAAGAAGACTGCCTCTGCGAGACTTGCAATCGACATGGTCAAAATCCAGTTTTGCCTTTCTCAAAAGAAGGGCATTAATGGTTGAAATTAAATATCTGAAAAACAGCAATTAGAGAAAACAAATTCTTCAAAGAAACTTGTCACAGTGCTAACTCTCACCCCTTCCTGACCCCAAGAAGTTCTCCAGGTGGTTAAGAATGCTGGTTCTTAAAAGAGTTTAAAAGTTAAACACTGATCAAAAATAAACTTTCGTTATCCTCTATTTGCTGTCTCAGTCCTGAAAGCTCAAAATTTGATCTCCCTTCAAGTATTGTTCTGCCCTCTTTCCTTTACCTCATCCTACCCAGGTTGGCATCTGGATACAAAAAGTATACTTGCATATGACACATACAGTAAATAAAATGTCCTTAGGGTCATTTATTGCCTTCTGGATCCTTGCTGGTCTCTGCAACTTGTTTGGTCTGGTACCCAGGTATCAGTGTTGGCATCCACTGAAGTGTGCTTTTCTCCACTTGGTTCCTTGAAACATCCTGCTGGCACTCTTTGCTGAAGTCATAGCTCTAGTTTTAAGGTCACACTTGTGGTGTCTTCTTTCTAACCCTAGGCTTCTTCTGGTCCACTGCTTGTTTCATTTCCCATTTCTGCCAGGGATACAGTATGTGGCAGGATATGAAGAATTGTGCCATTTCTAAAATCCTGTCTGGTGCCATGTTGGATATAATGTCATGCCCACTGTGGGGCAGCTCTGAAATATATACCAGAATAAGGCCAGTGTTATGGAACATGTTTATACTACATTCTCAAACAAAGTACAGCCATGAGGAGGCCAGACAGCTGGGGTATTCATGTATGATAACTTGTATTTCTTCTTCTTTCTCCTCCTAGCAACCTCCTCTCAGAAATATGAAGTTTTTACTCTGTTCCTCTGAGGTGGAAATGTCCCTGACAGCATATAACAATCCTTTCTGCATTCTGACTTATAATAAACTCCAGTGTTCCAGATTCTCTAGGTTTAACATTTGATTAGTAAAAGAAATTTTGGCAAATTTAAACAGCTTTTTTGCCCCCTCTCAACGAAGCCTGGACTTCAATGCTATGGTCTCATTGCAAATTTTTTAAACTATGGTTTTCTGCTGACAGCCAAAAAATGACTTCTCTGTTCCAACTGCTATGAAATGAAGAAGTCATTGATTTAATAAGTATAGAGCTACACAACAACATGATTTCTGGGGATAAAAAGGTCAGTTTAATGTTTGCAAAAATATTATTTCTGTAAAAATAATAATCTAGATAAATCTGCCTTTCAAAAACTGGAAGCTAAGAAAATAATTTATGCAACTAAGGCCATTGATAGTAAACTCCTTAAGACCAAATATTGTTGAGTTTCTCTACTTTTGGGTCTCTTGCAGATGCTGGAATCACAGAAACATAGGGAGTGCAAGATTCCACAGACCATTACAGAGAAATTTGATACAATTAGAAATAAGTTTTTCTAGGAAACTAACAACATTAGTAGAACTCATCCTTTCACAACTTGGTCCCAATCTATCACTTCAGCCTCATTTTCTACTCCTCACCTGTATCAACCTTCTCTTCCAATAAAGCCTTTGAAATGAAGCCATGGACCTTTGGATCCATCGATTGCATTCCTGGATCTGTGTCTCAGTCCCCTCGGTGGGAATGCCCAGAGGTTAAGGCTTTCAGGAGTAGTCAAATCCATTAGGATTAAGTGAATATCAAAAATCTTGCCTGCTGCTTATATATCTATCATACATATTAATCTTATATTGTTACAAGAATGAAAGTACCATATTTAGTAGATTCCTTTTACCAAAAAGAAAGAGAAAAAAGACAAAGAAAAGAAGAAAAGAAAAAAGAAAAGAAAAGAAAAGAAAAAGGAAAAAGAAAAAAAAGAACAGGAAAAAGAAAAAAAAAGAAAAGAAAAAGAAAAAGAAAAGAAAAGAAAGAAAACGAAGAAAAGAAAAGGAAGAAAAAAAAAAAGAAAAGTAAGGACTCTAGTGGTATCTTACTTTGAGGGGGAAAGAGATTATGTCCAATTTCCATTTGCTATAATTTGTGTAGTCTTTTTAAAAGAACTTCTGAGTGGGAGCCATAAAGCTGAGTCTGGCTCTGAGAAGAAGAAAAAAATGGGAGAATAAACACAGAGCAGGAAGCAGGGAGACCGCGGTTGTTACCATAGTGATGAACATCCAGTCCTGATGGTGCTGTTGCCGGCTTGTGCTGGTGAGTGGGAGAAAATCACCTTCCTTCTGGACTAGTGTAGCTGAAGACCGAAAAATTTGAGATGACCAATTTAACTTTCTACTTGGAAGCTTATATTGTACCCCTGCAGCTATAGCCAATGTTTATTAAGCACCTACTAAGTGGTTGGCAATGTGCTAGGTATATTAGAAGATTTAATGTATGTAAACCTAGAAAGTTAGGAAATGACATTCTCATTTTAAACATGAAGCAAGTAAGGTTTCAAGAGGGTAAATAATGTATTTAATGACCTAGCTAGTAAAAAGACAAGGCTAAAATATAAATTGAGATCTTCAATTTAATATGACCTAATTTATACTTAGTTCCACCAAGCCACAATTATGCTTGTCAAATAACATGGCAGGAAAATCATATCCCTTCGAATAATGCAACAGGGGATTCATGATGGTTATTCTAAGCTTTGACATTTTATGGTTTTTCCTGTGTTGTAACTTCTCTAGAAAAATAATTGACGTTAAAACTTTCTTTCCTTCATTTATAAATTGAATTAATTTTCTGATAGCAGCTTAATTAGTTATAAAATAAGTATAAATGACAGCTTTAAATATATTTTGCATTAATGTGACAGTATCAACAATTTACTGACTGTAAACATTGTCTTATACGTAGACAAAGGCCATGGAGTTATCTCATACATCCTTTTTCTCCCAAAAGAGAAATGCTTTTGAATTTTTAATAATAATCACGTATTACCAGTAAACAAACAAACAAACAAAATTAAAGAGCCTTATAATTCTATTCCTATTCCCATGCCTACTATGTAATAACTCTTGGTATTTGTCCTTTTTGAACACTTATGCAAAATTTAATGGTTAAGGGCATGGATTCATGTTCCAGCTTTATCATTTATTAGCTTTGTGAGTAGGCAAATTAATCTTAGTCCTCAATTTCTTATCTGCAAAATAGAAATAACAATATTTATTACCTCTCACATGTAAATGTTATATGACATAAAGATAAATTATCTTAAGTGCTTAACACAGTACTTGGCAGGCTGGCTAGCACTTAATAAATGCTTGAGTACATGTATATGTATCTCTCTATGTTGTTTACATAAACAGACCATACTATACATATTGAGCTATAAATCTCACTTGACGAAATATCTTAAGACATATTCCCATGTCTATATATAGGAATCTACCCTATAGATTGCTGCATCATACCCTATAATGTGCTATGTCCTCACACTGCCTTTCCATAGAGAGAGAGCGCCAGCTTTTTGTGTCTCTTTTTTACAGAGGCACTAATACCAACATGGGGGCTCTACTCTCAGGACTTCATCTAACACTAATTACCAAACAAAGGCTCCACCTCCAAAACGCATCACATTGGGGGGTAGGGCTTCAACATATGGATTGGGGGGGCATCACAAACATTCAATCCATAACACATTGAGGAGGAAAACATTTCAAAATATAAAAGTTGATATGCATCATCAGATTTTCTACAATTTATACTCTTACCAAAGTATGTGTGAGTTCCCAACTCCCTGTATCTCATCATTAGCAATTTTTATTGTAATGCATTTTATTGTTTGATAATCTTATAGTAAGACATTGTATCTAATTATAACTTGCATATCTTTGATTATTCATGGTGATAAACACCTTTCATATGTTTATTGGTGAACTATATTTCTTCATTTGGGAATTTCCAGTACATATTCTTAGTCAATTTTTCTTTGTTAGTATCTTTCTCATTGATTTCCATGAGGTCTTTATACATTAGAGATGTTAATTAACTCTTGTCTGTCAATAATTATCCACATCTTACTTTCCCATGGTATCTGAATTTGACCTTTATAATATTTATTACACTCAAAAGTACTTGTTCAGTGTGGATTCCTCGCTCAGTAGATCACAAGTTCCAAGAGGTCAGGCCTGTACTTATCTTATCCAGCATTTTGTTCCCAGAACTAACCACAATGTCTGAGCATAGTTAGTGCTCCAAAATTGTTGAATATGTTAGTGAATAACACATTATTGCAAATATTTACCACTGTAGATATATCTTTTGTTTAACTTTTTATGACATCTTTGGCCACCCCATTTTTAATTTTTATAATCAAATTTTACTATTTTTACAGCCTCAAATTCATACCTTCTTCACTCAAGTGATTAAAATATTTTTCTGTACCTTTTCTATTATTTTCATAATTTTTCAAAATTAAATATTTAATCTCCAAATTACTTTTGCCTTTGTTTGAGGTAGATATGCAATTTTATTTTTCTCCAAATAAAGATCAGGCTATTTACTGAATCATCTACCTCTTTACCACCAATGTGAAATCTTATCATATTCTATATAGGACAGATGTTATAGATGTATGTTTGATTATTTGATAAGGCAAATCTCTATTTTTCTTCTTTAAAACTTTTTTCTAGTATCAGGCAAGGATATTTCCAGATAAATGTGGTGTGAATTTGTCAAGTCTCCATTGAGTCCAGACATTCCCTACAGAGTAAGCCAGTCAGCAGGGCACTGGGTAAAAAAAAATTATCTTTCAATCTGTTTTTCTTCATTAGCTCTCCAGCTTTAAGATGTACAGCTTTAAAAGATCTATAATCATACCTGTCTGACCTGCTTCACAGAGTTATTATGAAACAAGAGAGTGCAAATTGATCTGCATATTAAAAGTGCTCTAAAATTAAAAGCTCCCGAGAAGTGAAAATTATTCATATTCCCTGTTATTGACAAGTATCCAACGATTTCATCCTGAGAAGACTTTACTCAAATTGATTGGAACTAGATGAGTAACGTTCTGTGGTAAGCAGTAGCAAATCACTGAAAACATCTTCCTGTTTTTATTCCAAGTTGTACTCTACACTGCCAGTATATAAGTGACTCCACAAAATGAACCAGATACTGAAGAGATTCTTGTCTAGTTTTGTGCTTCTCTCATTTAAGGCACACGGCCTCGTCTGTCATAAAGCAATGGAATGCTTCATTCTCTGACTGGATCCCAGGGGAGTCTGGAGAAAGCCCAGCTGTGCTTCTCCAGAAGGGCAGTGAGAGGGTAAAGTACTATATAAGTAACCTGAGGCTGCTCTAACAAATTACCACAAACTAGGTGGCTTGAAACAATAGAAATGTATTCTTTCACAGTTCTAGAGGCCAGATGTTTGAAATCAAGGTGTCAGAAGGATTATACTCCCTCTAGAGAATCTAGAGGAGAATCCTTCCTTGCTTTGTCCAGCTTCTGGTAGCAGTCGGCATTCTTTGAGTTATGGTAGCATCACTCCAGCCTCTGCCTCCTCTTCACTGTTTTCCATTCTGTCCCATAAGGATAATTGTCATTAAATTTAGGGCCCACCCAGGTAATCCACAAGGATCTTATCACAAGGTCTTTAATTTCATTATATTTGCAAAGGCCTTTTTCCCACAGCAGGTAACATTAGCAGGTTCCAGAGATTAGAACATGCATGTACATTTTTGGGACCCACCATTCAACCCACTACAAATGCTTTGTTTCATAAGAAGCTATCAGGCTCAATATCTGCAGTGCTTTACCAACTTGAGACCCAACGGGTTGAAATTAGCCAAATGGAAGTTCATTCCCAAATGATGGGCATGAAGTTCTGATATTTTGCTGTTCCTAAAATATATATATAGCTTCTCTCAAATTCAAACTTGCCTGTGGTTAAATTCAAAGGAGATATACATTTAATTATCTCCTTCCTGCTCCCACTTCAAATCAACATACTCTAAATAGAAAAGAGTCAAGACAGGATCACCCAACTTACACATGTTTCTTGCTTCAAACCACTGTGATGTATCACAGAATGAGATAAAGATCTATCACCAGCCTTCTCATCAAATCTCCATTGCAGAAGGCAAAAACTTCTCACAAGGCAGCCCGTATTTTTTCCCAAGCAGTGTTTCCCTTAATCTTTCAGGACAAAACTATACCTGGACTGATTTTCAACTGCAGATAGCCAAAGACTAAGATCTCTTGAGATTTAAAGTGATTTGTCTTAGTCCTTCAGTGGAAGGCTCTTCTGTTCCACGGGTCCCTGTACAGATCTGAAGCCAACAGTATGTAGGAACTGTTGATGCTGATTCTCGGGTTGAAACTCAATGGTTTTCACATAATCCTTTCAGGAATTTTTATCTTACGTTTCTAGAGAAATCTTCGGGCTTAGGTTGTTTCAGAGGAAAAAAACACCAGCAAAACCAAAACAAAACAAAAGTAACTTTTTGCATGAAACAGGTAAATCTATTCCCATCCTCAAATGTCTGTCTATCCAAAGGTTCCCAAACCAAAGTAGGGAGAAATAGGACCTCAAAAGGTTATGTGGCAAGAGTTATGAGCGTTGCCATGGAGAACCTGTAAAAATGCATTTTATTTGATATGCTAAAATAACTTTTTGCAAACCAGAAAAAGTGTTTAGGAAACCTACTAATTTGGAAACTTGTCAGGGTGGCTTTAATTAGTAATCAGAAAAAAAGATGTCTTAGGAGGTAGAGTGACTTGTCCATAGATACTTTTTGACAGAATTGAGACTAGAATTGTGAATTCCAGACCCCCAGTCTAGAGCTCTTTCTGCTAATGCTGCCACATTTTCCATTGTCTTTTCTTTTTTTTATTATTATTTTTAAATTTAAATTAATTTTATATTAGTTTTAAGTGTACAGCGAAATAGTTTGACATTCATGTAATTTATGAAGTGATTTCCCCAACCCCATTCCTCAATAAGCCAGTATTACAAGAAATGTTGAAAAAACTTCTTTAAGAAGAAGGGGAAGGAAAAAAAAGAACTTAAATATGAATAGTAAAATGGCAATAACTATGTACTTATCAATAATATATTTAAATGTAAATGTATTAAATGCTCCATTGTCTTTTACAATTAAAATATTATCTGCAGTGACAACTCTAGGGATTCCACATCAAGTGGACTCTACAGTCAGATAGACAAGAGGTCTATCTTGTAAATATAGTATATATTTTCAGTTTTGTGGGCCCATGGGATGTCTGTCACAACTACTCAATTCTGTCTTTGTAGACATTCAGCAACCATAGAAAGCATGTAAACTAATGGTATCACTGTTTTCCAATAAAACTTTATTTACGAACACAGGCAGTGGGACAGTTTTGGGTGCATTTTCATTAACTTTCACTTTTCTGTACTGTAAAATGAGTATAATAATAGTATAGTCTATCTAGGATGGCTGTGAGGACTAAATGACCTAAGTACACTGACTATTTACAGTGCCCGGCACATAACGCTCAATAAACCTTGGCTATTATTATCATCATCTTCATCATCATCACCATCATCATTACCATTATTTTACTGGCCATGCCTCCTGAATAAAGAAATCAACCATATAAATCAACATTTAGTCCTTCTTTCTTTTTCCCTTGCCCCTCGATAAGTCAAGATCTTCCCACTGCCGTGAACTCCCCACTGCTTTCCTCTATGATATTATCTTACAGCTGATTGTCAGAGTCACACAGATGGCAACATCAAAGTCTGAGCTCTCAGGGCTATACATGCCCAAGACAGACAGATTGCTTTCTAATTGGAATCCTGGCAAATTCCAAACTCCTACAGCCTCCTGGCTCTGTGACATCAGGTGCTCAAATAGGTAGTTTTCTTTTTTAAATATTGAACAGCTTTCATTTCATTGTTTATTTCTAGAGATTTTAATGAAGCCAGGTGCATAGCTTCAAAGACCAGTCATTTTTGCTGCTGCCACTCTGTGTCTTGTGCTTCTTTCTAATTTGAAATTTTGTACTCTAGAGATCTTCACTTTTTCTGTACTTATTAAAACTACAAGTGTGAGGGCTACAACTCATTGAAACATCATTCATCTTTCATCACACAAACAGGGTGAGATTCAGGATAAGGTGGGCTTATCTTTTGTTTTATGTAATTTTTTTTACTGAACTATAAGACCTCATCATTATTATACTTCAATGACGCGGGCCTAAGAGAATGCATTATGACAAGGTTCTACTACATGTTAATAATAGATCTTTTAAAACTAAAAGTATTCTACTAATGCATCTCATTAATTCTCTAACCTCTTATCTGGGTGACAAATATTCCTGAGTTTATGACTGACAAATTAAACCCCAGAGACAGTCCTAAAGTGAATTGACTGTGGACTAATGAAGGGAGCTGGTTACCTCAATATGCTATAACATTTTTCTGTCCAAGCTTAGATGAGACATTACTATTTCATTAATAAAATCACTACAGAGTTCTGAAGTCAACAGGCTGATAAGAAATTTACATTTCATAATTGCTCCAACAAGCATCACATAGCTATAATGAAAAAAAATCACAAATTTAGAGATATATGTGGCCTTTTCTTCACAATTATTGTCAATTAACTGTAGTTATATTAGTTTCCTGAAAACTACACAATGCTTTATTTCATATTCTTACCTGTGTTGACAAATCAATATTAATGTGCATACTACCACACTTCCAACTCCTTCCGTAGAGTCCCAAGTCTAGATACAGATTATAGGGAGATTTTAAATTTAACAGAAACATTTTCAGTCTAATTTCCAATGATTTCCCTTCACAAACTTCCACCAGATACGAGCTCTCTTGTTTTTGTGCTGTTGGTGTCATGCCACCTTCCTCTCCTATAGCTACTTGATGATATACTTACATCCCTTCAGGCTCAGCTCAAATCCACCCACCTCTTCACCGCCTTTCTTCCTTGTCACTCCAGATGGAGTGACAAAGCCTCCTTCCTCTGTACTCCCAGGATTATCATTTGTGTTACTAACACTAAGGTGGCCCTCCTGCTCTCTGATCTTACAGCACCTAAGCTCCATGCAAAACTTATCTCTTTTTCTAGACAGGAGAGTGGAATTATTAAAATCCTCTTCTCCAGAGCCCAGCACAAGTACCCTGACCAAATGACAACTTCAGTTAATGTTTATTGAAAGCTCAATGCAAAATCTGAAACCAATTGCCTTCAGGCTTCATTAAAGAGAGAGCCCCAGAAATTGGATGAGGATGAATTTCTAGATTTTACCTAAGGACATAGATTTTTAACTTCTAAGTAATCTTGTTAACTGCACTTAAAACATTCATTTAGAAAGACATAATAAAAGAATGAGTCAAAGCATTTTTTCTTGAAAACTCACTTCCTATACCGACAGCCTGAAATTATTTCAATCCTGTATGTGGCAAGGAAATCCATCTCAATGTAGGCAAGTGCTCTGATCTTTTGCTCTGGGGGAGTTTCGGAACAAAGGACTACCCCCAACTTCAGATCATGTTTTGAAAGCCAACAAATGAAGGTTCCATTTGGTTTGGTAAAAGATTTGCACACATCTAGGCCCTTGAGACACATTTTCCTCGCGAGCATTGTATTCAGACTCAGGACTGAAAACTGAGCCCCAAGGCTAAGCTTGTGAATAAAAAAATTGGAAGGCTACATAGAGCATGGAAGCCAGGAACTCTGGGCTCCATGTAAAGCCCTTCAAACACACCCTTTTAAATAGCACTGTTCCAATTTCTCTCCTTCCCATTTGGAGATTCAGAAATTCATTTACAGTCTTTCAATGATATAATTCTATTTGAGAAAATCTTAAAATATTTAAAGGACCTGATAGCATATCTCAAAGAAGCTAGCCCTGCAGACTCATTGCTCCCACCCAGCCCCTTGGTGCTCTTCCCCTCGGCCTCCAGATTTTGCTTGACATTGGGAAAGATCATCTTGCTATGTAGGAGCCAGCTCCAATTCCACAGTTGATCTAAAACACTATCCGAGTATATATGCCAAAGAAACTGCAATTTTTCAGGCATTTTGCTAGCCCACACATCGTAGATTCACTTTGGATTTAAAACACCCTTCTTCTCACCTGATATTTGAAAAAATCTCTACACAATATAATTAAGTACAGTTTTTAAAATCATTTGAGCTAAATGTGCAAGGTGGTAGGAGCCGTAAGAATTAAGTAAGAGGCTGTGTTCTCAGAAACTGACTTTATAGTCAGGCAAGTACACTTACACACCCATTCGGAGAAGAATTTAAAGAAGAGAGTGGTGCTGAAGCAGTGGTAAGGAGCATCAATTTAAATACTTTCAGCTCTAACATAACACTAAACTTGAAATGGCTTAAATAGTAAAGTGAATATTTCCTATAACAAGAAGGTGAGAGCTGGTTCATTCAGCAGGTCAACATCATCAGGGACACAGGCTCTACTCATTCTCACTTTGTCATCTAGTTGACTTTTGTCCTCAGGCTTCTGTCTGCAGGGTTGCAAAATGGCTGCAGCAGCTCCAGCCTCAACACCTACACAATGTTACCTTTAAACATCGTCCTATGAGGATAAGATGCTTTCCCCTTTTGAAGAGGAAGCAGGCCTCTCCCAGAAGCCCCCAACTCACTTCACACGATAGTTCATTGGCTACAATTGTGATACATGTCAATCCCTAAGTCAGTCATCCAGCCTGGAAAAGGAAATGATGATTAATTCAGACAAATCACAATTCACCTTCTGAGCTCATGGCTATTTAATATATGAATAAAATCAGGAAAGAAGGCAGGAGGACAGTGTCTGGTGGATAAGTAACTACAATATCTTCCACAAGGAGGTCACATCTTTTAGAAAGACTGGGATTGCAGCTTGATACTTTAATTTCTGGTAATAGGACCTTCCTGAGAGTTTTTGAGCAAGAAAATAACACACACAGACAAATGCCAGTAAGTTGTAAGCAACTTTGCAGCCTTCAATTCTGAAAATGGCAATTTTATTTCTCAACATTACGGTTGATAAATATACTTTCATTAATTTATTAACCACATCTTTTTTGAATCCCTGCTGTTCCAAGTGAGACAATACAATCCTGAGCAAATTGCTGGGGTTCTTGACCTCAGGAGAGCGTATAGTGGGGAAGCAAACCTACATAATTTCAAGTTTGGCTCTGTTAATAAGGGAGAAAGAGGGTAATAAAATATTCAGTGAAGGAGTGGAGGTGGGGCTGGTCTAAACTGGCTGATCAGCGGAGATTGTTGAGAAGATGATACCTGAACCAAACCTGACTAACAAGGAGCTTGCCATGGGAAGATCTGAGAGCAAAACCTTCAAAGCAGAGAAAACAAGTGCAAAGCCCTTATGAGAAATTTTTGGTGTGTTAGAGATCCATAAAAAACCTAAACAACAGTAAGAAGGAGAGTGATAGAAGACCAGTGTGATTTGGGTCAGGAAAGGATTTCTTGAAACACACACACACACACACACACACACACACACACACACACACACACACACACACACACACCTGAGGTAGGTAGCAGAAGAGTCAGGGCTGTGAGGCCATGGTGAAAAGTGTGTACGTTATTCCAAGTGTAAAGAGAAACAAAATTTCCAATGGGACAGAAGCTTTTTAAATTCATCTTTTGGTTTCTGTGTTGAAAAAAAACTGGAAGGGGTTCTGGTCAAGATGGCAGAAGAGGTGAGTGAACACTGTGCTCGCCTCCTCTCACAAGCACATCATAACTACAAGTCAACTACAGGATAACTATCGCTGGGAGTCGCCTGAAGTCTAGCTGAACAGAAGTCCTACGACTGGGGACACACAGAAGGGGCCACTCTGAGGCGGGTGTGTGGGGGTGGAGGCATAAAACGGGCTGGTCCCCACCTGCATGTGGCGGTTGAAAATCTGAAGAAATACCTCGGCTGCGGAGGCCCCCAGAAGAACGAGGGGGCCCGGTCTCACTCCGGCTCCCCTGCCCAGGGTTCCAGTGCCAGGAAGAAAAGTCCCCACAACTTGAGGCTGTGAAAACCCCAGCGGACATCGTGGCCGAGTGAGACGGAGAGCTGAGAGAGTCGCTGACTTTCCTTCTAAGGGGACCGCGTGTGAACTCACTTGTTGACACACTCGCTCGCTCTGTTCAGTACTGAGGTAGCAGCTTGAAAGGTGCCAGGGACACACTGGGGAAGAACCGGGGTGTCTGGCTTCAGGAGGAGGGCTGGAGGAGCAGCTTTCTCCCTAACAGAAGTGCGGACAGGGAACACAGTTCCTTCGTTGAGCCCTCCTCCCTCCTGGCGAGCAGACTCAGGCAGGTGCCCTGTTTGAGTCTTCACCAATATGCCTACCACTGGTGGCCCTGCCTGGCGATTCCCTGAGGTCCCACCCCTCCCAAAATGTGGGCCCACCCAAGGCACTTCCAGTGGATTTTTCATAGTCTGTCTTGGCCCATGCTGTCGACTTTCATAAAATCTCTCCAAGGTTCACAAAACCTCAACAAGCAGCTTCTGTCCTTGGTGTGCCCTGCACCTCTTGCTAAGAAGCTCCGAACTCAGCACAAGTGGCTGCCAGCCTCGGTTTGCAGGTTGGCCTCTTGAGGCACTTCCCAGGCCAGAGTAGGTGGCGGCCATCTGTGAATTGCTTGGTGGCTCATGCCAGGTGGCCCTAGGCAGGATACAAGCTGCAGCTGAACTTTGCCTGTGGCAGGGACCCTCCCAGGAGGCCCTGGTCTACATGCTCAGTGGCTGGCTTTCAGTACGAGCTGGAGCATGATCTGGGGCCACATCTCAGGTCAGCACACCCGAAGAGCAGACAAGGCAGACACCAGAGCCCTGCTAAAGGGAATTCTGCTCTGTGGGGTCAGCTAATTTCTCAAAGAAACTTTGCAGAACAGAAAGGATCAGCAGGAAATATTCAGTGGTGAAAAGGGCCTACACCAAGGTTACTCTACACAGCAAAGCTGTCATTTAAGATTAAAGGGCAGATAAAGAGTTTCTTGATAAGTAAAAGCTAATGGGGTTTATCATCACCAAGCCAGCATTACAGGAAATGTTGAAAGGACTTCTTTAAGAAGAAAAAAGTACATATCAAAAACATGAATAATAAAATGGCAATAACTACCTATCAACAAGTATTTCAAATGAATAAGATAGGGTGGCCGAATGGATAAGAAAACGAGACCCTTACTTATGCTGCCTATAAGACACTCATTTCAGATCAAAAGACACGCAGAGTGAGAGTGAAGGAATGGTAAAAGATGTTTCATAAAAATAGAAACAAAAAAATTTGGGGTAGCAATATTTATGCCAGAAAAAATAGACTTTAAAACAAAGGCTCTCACAAGAGACAAAGATAGACTCAGTTATCCCACTTCTGGAAATATACCTGAAGAAAGCCCAAACACTACTTTGAGGGGACAGGTGAATCTATGTTTATGTTCATTGAAGCATCATTTACAGTAGCCAAGAAATAAAAGCATCCTGGGTGTCTATCGATGAGTGAATAGATAAAAAAGAGGTGGTATGTATACGTACATACATATATACATACATACATATATTCATATTCAATGGGATATTACTCATCCATAAAAAAGAATGAACTTTTGCCATCTGCAAAAACATGGATGGACCTAGAGGGTACTGTGCCGAGTGGACCAAGTATGACCGAGAAAGACAAATGTCAATTGTGGAATCCAGAGAACAGGATAAACAAACAACAGACACAAGCTCACAGATACAGAGAGCATTTTAATGGTTGTCAGGTCAGGAGGTGTGGGGATGAATGAAGGGGCAGGAGATTAAGAGGTACAAATTGGTAGTTACGAAACAGTCACGGGTATGCAGAGTATAGCATGCGATATATAGTCAATAATATTGTAATAACTATGTATGGTGTCAGATGGGTACTGAATTTATGAGGGTGATCACTTTACAAGTTATATAAATGTCCCATCACTGCATTGTACACCTGGAACTAATATTGAATGTCAACTATAATTGAAAAAATATAATTGAAAATTTGTAATTAAAAAAATAAAATTGAAAAAAATAAAAATATAGAAATTTTAAAAAGAAAAAAACTTAAAGGGGCAGGACTGGAAGCAGGTAGAGCTATTAGGTAAAGGCAGCAGGCCATGTACAAGAAGGTAGCTTGGAACTGGATGGCAGTGGGACAAGTGAACAGATTTCATGGAAGGCTTTTTGGTAATAGAAATTGTGAGGCATAAAACTCATTATCAAAAACTGTTTAGAAAAGTTTGAGGAGACAGAGACCTTACTTCTTAAAGTGTTCTGGGCCAATGCTTTCCTGGGCACCCGAGTCCTCTGGGGATCTTGTTAAAACGTAGATTAGGAGTCAGCAGGCCTGGGGTGGGGCCTGAGATTCTGAACTCCTAACAAGTTTCCAGGTGATGCCAAAGCTCAGGTCTGAGGGCCATACCCAGTAGCAGGATTCTAGCACAATGTGACCTAAACTTATATCTTTAGTTGTATTTCCTACTAATTAGTATCTTACACATACCATGTGCTCCAGGCCAGTGCTATAGTGTAGCCACATGTTGCTATTTAAATTTAATTAAACTAGAAGATATCAGTTCCTTAGTGGCACTAACCATATTTCAAATGTTCAAGAGCCACATGTGGTGGTGGTTCCCACATTGGACAGCGGCTGTATATAGAACCACGCTGCAAGTCTTAATGGACAGCGCTACTCCAGAGGAAACTATTTCTAGCTCTTTAGGCTTGCTGGTACCATGTCTTTCTGCACTGCAGTCTTTTTATAGGGAAGACACATATTGTCTCTATTTGCTAAAATCAAATACACCTTTTGAGATCTCAAGTTTACCACTTCTATGAAGCCTTTCTTGAAGATGAAACTGGGTGAGCTGCTTTCTTTAAATCTGCACATTTGTTTTTCTGCAATATATTTTTACTGTATTTTGCCTGCCTATCACTAAAGTATTCTAGAATTTAACTGTTTTTTTTTTCTCATTGTAGAACCCCTTTTTCTGTTGGGGGAATGGATCCAGGGGAGGACCATTTCTCACTTATTTTGTCCCTGTGATTCATTTGAATTTAACTCTACCCATACCCACAGTCATTAACATACGATCCAGATGACATCCAGTGACATTAATTCCCAGATATTTGCTGAAAAATTAAAGGTGTTTTCATTGGGGTCACTAAGCCGGCTGGTAGCCAACTTGCCATCAAGTGTGAAGTCCTTGCCCAAGAACGTGAATTCAGAGGAAAGCAAAACCAAGAGATAAAGGCAGATCCTGGGTACCACCACCTCCTACTCAGCTATAGCTGAATTTGAAGTGTTCTCTATCTACCCTTGTTTGTTACTGGAGACAGTAAATTTCTTATTTTTGCTAAAGCCGGTGTTGGTGTATGCTGGGGGAGTCTGGCCCATTACAACCCCTCTTTAGGCATTGGTGCTCTGCTTTGATACATGGCAGCAGCATGGTCCTTGCTAGTTCTTCCCATTCCCCTTCGAACTACTCCTTCAACCATTAAGTCACAACCCTCCTTAGTTGGTCTCATATCACAAGTTTACAAGAGGCATGTGAACATACACCCACCTAATTAAAATTTTATCAGTTTCAATATTCAAATTATTTCAACATGTTGATAATCCAATATTACGGACCAAAAATAATTTTCATTATCTAATGGAATTTTTATTAATATTTTTGTTTTTAGTTCACCATATACAAAGTGAATAATCTCTTTACTGTATAAGTACCCAAAACAAGTCCACGCTTCCTAGTTAGTATGTATCATTTGCCATATATACCTATAGGATATTCATCCTTCACCCTTCCCCATCTCCCAGCTTTGAAGGAACTCCTCTATGGCCTGTGTGTGCCGGACTGGGCTAGCAGGCTGGCAGACTGCCTTCAGATCCCACCCTTCCAACTTGCCTTACCTTCCGGATGGACCTCTCAGCTTCCTGTTGGCTTACTCTACACATCTGTCCTAGAACATATGGCATCTGACCACAATCTACCCCTCCTCCTTGGCTCAGAGGCCCCATGGGCACCAAGTGCTGGGGGGTTTTCTAGACTCATCTCTAAGATGATCTTTCCCAAAGCCAGATGGGAAACTCACCACCATCCCACTGATGACTTGCTAAAACTACCTTTTCTAAGTAGAACTGGGCTAAAGAAGGAACAATTTATTTATAACAAAACAGGCCGTCACTATTCCACCTCGCAATGTTTTAATATATCTTGTGTACTAAATATGATTTAAGAAATACTCTAGAGGAACACGCACATGGTGAGATTTATCTTTTATTAGAGATCTTATATTACATATTCCCAAAAAGATATAAAATCTTCCAAGAGAAAATATCAAAACCTATTGATTCCAAGGTAAGCAACATAATCAACATGAAAGCAAAGATTTTGTTCCAGACAAAGGAATGTGAAAACATTTCGGCACAAGTACAACAAAGACATGGGAAGGTAATTACAATGTTTTACAACACATTTTACAGCATTTTATTTTAATCAGTATTTGTAGAAAACAAGGATGCTGAGTTCTCAAGCACTGCAGTATAACCCAAATTAAAACTCCATCCCCTTTCCCGCCAAAATTAGGAGAAAGTAATGAACTATTTGGTCAACTGAACATCTGAGATAATAAAATGTAGGCACACATATGCCACCGAGATCACAACTGTACTGTTTTTAGCGTGCCGGAGACAATAAATTATTTTATCACTTCTTGACCAAAGACAGCCCAAAGGAAGAACATTCTCTTGTAATTTCCCTGATAATTTATTCTAAAGATAGAAAGCAGAAACTTGCTGGTTCAAGAGAATTTCTGCTTTACCTGTGAATAGTTGGTGGCCACACACACTGAGTAAGACCCGAATAACATGGGGATAGATGGATCTTAAACAACCAGAAGTGGCAAAACTAATGTTATTGCATCAAGATTTTTTAACTGATCAGAATTTCCAGAATGATTAAGCATACCCACTCGATCGCAGAACACAGTGAACTCCCATAAGAAGGTTTTACATTTAAGATGTAATGAAAATACTGATCTATTCCTGGAATTTGCTTCTGGCAATCCTAACATCTACAGAAACCCATAAAAGAGAAGTATTTTTTTTCTCTTTTTAATTGTTTATTCCCCCAAAATGAGGAAGAAAACTTACAGTACATGTTTATTGCATGAAATTACTCCCTTCTAATATCTTTATCAATACTGGTATTGTTACCTTAATATTAAAGGCAAAAGAAGTTTATAAATTTAACATAATTTAACAATTATTTTTGGAGCTGCATCTTAATTAAAAATCCAGATGATAATCAGACTATATGATAAAACAGAAATTAGGTTTTAATTTCTCTATAAAGATGATGGAATGACAGGAGGTAAATGGAGTTTAAAGTCAGATAATACTAAATCCATTAGCTAACACAAAGAGAATTCTCCTAAGTGTACATACTCAAAGAATGCTTTCTATGCCGAAACTGAACACTCTAAATGTCGCTAATGTGACTTTTTTTTAACATCAAGTTAACAATGATCCCAAATAAATTTTATCAAAAGTACTGTAATAGCACATGTGCGTAGAACTCTACTTTGAGGTTAGTACACACATACAAAAGCTTGGAATTCACCGAACAGTCTCTAATAAGAAATCATGGTGAGCTACATGTAAGCAGGTTTCAAAACAGGGTCTATTTTAAAGCATTCTCTCTTCAATATGGTTAACTCCTCTGAAATGGAAACAGTGTGTGGATTTTCGTTACAAAATCCTTGCTTCAAGTTGCAGTCTCCTTGGCAGCAGCATATTTTAATTAACAATATTTTTCTTTCTTGTTTTGTTTTCTGAGATCTCAGTACATTCAAATAGTCAAAATGTTTATAATAACATCATCACGAATTTAATGAAACTGATCAGAATGTGGCCAGTATCGTCAGGCATAAATTTTACAATTTGTGTGTCATAGAAAGTAGTCACGCCCTCTCCCTGCCCCCAATACATCTCCCCCCCAACAGTAATATATATGGACACCAAAAGATTTAACAAGACTTATAAAAAAATAAGGCACATTTATTTTAATATGGTATTTTAAAAATAGAAAACCCCTTCTCAGAACATCTGTATTCAAAGGAGCTGTGTAAAAACACATCTTGTGGTACCTAAAAGAGGTAATGGTACCTATGGAATTGCTTCTATTTTAGTGACAATGGAACAAATTGCACCTATCCCACACTGTCAAGTAATGAAAATATGCCTCTTTTGTACTATTGAATTATTCAAAATCTGATCTTTCTGAACACACTTATAAGGAGTAGGAAGGGGTCAAATACATTAGAAAAAGGTGTGAAAACCAACTTTGTATATCATAAGGGTTGATGGATTGCACTTTTCCACATATTTCAACACTCAAAAATTTTCTAATGTGTATGAATGATCGCAACCATTTTGGCCATTAGCGATTACCCACCAGCTTCTCATTCCGTTTTGGTAAAAATGGGCATTTTTGTAAAATTAGCAGAGTCAGTAACATGAATACTCGTAACAATCTCTTCACAACCCCCAACACAGATATAATTAGCATTTAACCTGAGATATAATCTGTTGAGAGGTTGTCTTTAGACATTTCTTTGTTTATTGCATTAATCCATACTAATGGTGGTAGTCGTTGAAAGAAACTTAAAGAAAAAAAACTGGTTTATAGCATGGTTTTTCTTTTTTCTCACTACTTATTAAAAAAAAAAAAAATCACAGTAGCCAGAAGCTAAAATAATGTGCTTCTTTATTGCACGTCAAACCAAGAAGTGTATAAAAGCCAACGCTTCCCAATTCAAATTTGAAGGCCAGGTTCACTTCAGCTGAATTCGGAATGTGCTGATTTCCATGGGACTCAAGCTGATCTCGCTTATATTTCGGGCATTTGGAGGTGAATGCATCAAGGACAATGACGAAGGTATGAGACTTGCAACATTAAACTCATTAAAAAGTTCCCGTATCAATATCTAAAAAGTAAATGATAAAAAATCGGTATGTTTATATCAACATCAAAGAAAGATTAGAAATGCATTCCCACATTCGGTGAAAAATAGCATGAGAGAAGTGAAATGGTATGCTTGAAGTTCCTTGTAAGTAAAAATAATAGGGAGGGGAAGAGTGGGAGATTAAATATACTATACATGGTTGAATGTACAGACCATTGAGGGAGATGTAGGAAACTGGTAATGAGGAGGGTGACTTGGACCACATTCTTTTTCTGTATTGCTTGAGAACTTATGTGCACAGGCCACTTTTTCAGTAAAAGAAAAGATATCTATGGGCCAACAAGCTTTACAAACATCCTACTTCTTTCAGGCAACACAGCCTTAACAGAGCTGGTTCTCAACCACTGTTTCCCATTCCAACAGAGCTAAGAGATAGGACACAGGCCTGCCATAAGGAAGATTCCTTATGTCAGTAAGTCCCATTTGTAGGGTGGGGAAGTTGTCTGAATATGTCTCCTTGGATCATACGACCCCCTTAAGACTCAATGCTTTAATGTTCAAATACAAATGTTCAAAACCAAGTATATTCAGGTCATCAACAATAAGGTAGAAGTACAAATATAACAAAAAATAATGGATACCAGTGCTTTCTTAGCACTGACTCCATTCAGGGTGAGGTAAAAGAATGGAGAAGCTTATCTGAGCAGATTTACATTCCCTACTGTACCTTTCCTTCTTTTCAGGTCTTATGCAGATGCTAATTTGTAGCGTTGGAATTGAATCACTTGAGTCAGGTGTACTGCCTATCTGTGAGGTTCTGGAGAAGAGCTGGGTAAGCTGAGCTGCCTGGTGGAACAGAACTGCCCATATGCTAGAACCAGCCCAACTGTGTTCTCTGTTACAGCCTGCTCAGAGCCAGAGGTAGATTAGAGGTTTGTACTATTCCAAGGATAGGCTTGATGAAACTGTCAGCAAGATCAATTGAAATCAAAAATTGGCAGCCAGCAAGCAGTGGTCAGCCTAAGGATCTGTTTTGTCTACACAGTGTGGACTCATGCAAATCTGACTTCATCAGAAGACCCAGACTGCATGTTTGCCATGAGGAAACCACTGATTGGAGCTAAGTGCAGCTGCTTTAAGGGCAGTGGCTGAATTATCCCACTGGTTACAGTCTCTTTTCTCTACTGCTACCCGATCCACTTCAGTTAGTACAAAACTTGCCTTGGACCCTCTAGGACTTGGGTTTGCCATCATTGAACTTGATCACATATGAGTATATCCAAGAGAGGAGGAAATATGGGGGGTAAGCAGGGTAAAGAAGATTTGCAGGTTAAAATGGAAGGTCTAAGAATCAAAGAGAGCATTGTCTTCAAATGTGAACATGTTCTGGCGATGCATTTTGATGCTGACAATGAGAAGAGACTGATGACTGAGCAAGTGCTTTCTTCAAATGGGGAGACCTGAGCTAATTTGCAGCTGAGGGGAACAAGTCAGTGAAGAGGCAATGACACATTACCTTATTGTCAGTTATTGTGTGCAGAAAGTAAGGATATCAAAGCACATTAACTCAACAAGCAAAAACAAAAACCCCAGAAAACAAAACAAATACAACCTTTCAGCTCACCTTTCCCTGGGTAGTAGAACAAAGCAGCCCTGTGTCTCTGCTGGAGAAACGACAATCATATCCCCTCCTGTGGAGAATCAAGGCTGCCTCATCAGAATGCTCACCTTCCACCTGCAAATGAGCAGAGTGCCAACATGCCACAGTAACATTAAAACAAATACTGCCACAACTTCGTACTCTACTGTCTTGATGTCAGTGTCTCAAAGGCTCAATTTAGCAGAGAAGCCAGGCAAAAGCATCTCCCTTCGGGTTCCATGTCCACTGTGCACAACCACCAGCTACAGCCTGTATCACCCCACACCCCAAGGGGTCAGATGATACTGTATTCTAGTTTCCTTAAAGTCATTTCATGCTTTTGTTTCCCCATAGTCCTTGAGGACTTGGGTTTCCTTTTGTCCACATATTACATGTTATATATTGTTTTACTGAAGTTTCTTCAAATAAAGTATGTCATTTTTATTTATTTTTAACATACACATCAGTTGAATGAACTGTAACTGAATTTGGTCCTTATTTGGTCATCTTAAGACTGAAAGATGCTTCTTTATTAAATATTAAGTTTTCCTAATTGCATTAACATTTTTAATTTTTAATGTATTGCTGCATTATTTTTATATGAAACATTTGAATTAGCTATGCTTATCACTTGCTAGGCCGACCACATTTATTAGCTTGAAATATCACTTAAATTCATGATACAGAAGGTATTCCTCTTGTTTAGGCAAAAAGAAAAACATTAAGCATGACAAGTCAGCTGCGGGGCTCGGCATAAGCATAACTCATTTTATTGCGCTTCACTTTATTGGGCTTCACAGATACTGTTTTTTTACAAATTGAAGGTTTTTGGCAGCCCTACATCCAGCAAGTCTATTGGTGACATTTTTCCTATAGCATTTGCTCACTTTCTGTCTCTGTGTCACATTTTGATAATTCTCATGATATTTCAAATCTTTCATTATTATTTTATTTGTGGTGGTGATCTGTGATCAGTGATCTCTGATGTTACTGGGGCAAGATCCTCCACCAGCAAAAAGATTTTGACTTGCTGAAGGCTCAGATAGTTAGCATTTTTTAGCAATAAAGTATTTTTAATTAAGGTATGTACATTGTCTTTTGATTTTAGACATAATGCTATTGCACACTTAACAGACTACAGTATAGTGTAAAGTTAACTTTTACATGCACTGGGAAACCAAAAAATTCATGTGACTTGCTTTACTGAGATAGTCGCTTTATTTAAGTAATAATGCCATGAATAGTTAGTTCAGGGCTCTGATTATTTTAAATTACAATAATCTTAATACATTTTATGTTTCCTAAAGTAGGTGGATGTTTATGATAATAAGCAAAATGAATGAAAACTCTTTGGAAAAACTATGAAATCTAGAGTTATTCAAAGGAGAGTCATGTGTTGCCTGGCAGTGACACTGATGAAAATCACCTGCTTTTCTCAGATATGAATATGCCCAAGTTCCTGAACATCCTCACTAGGGGTTAAAATTTTTAGTGTGCTATAGAGACATCTTTTCTGACTAGCTGCTAGCATTCCCACCACTGATTTGATTTTAATGTGCCTTAACATTTTAAAGCTGTCCTCACCTCAGATTCGTGGTTGGAATAACCTGTTTTATGACATTTCACACTGGTATTTTGTAGTGGTATGGCTAAGATTTTGTTTGCAGGGAGAGAAAAAAAGTCATTTAAGGAATTCTGAGTCATTGAAGGACTACATAATATACACAGCAAGTTTAAATCATAGGATAAAGATTTCTAATGAAATTTCCATAGATTTCACACAATTTCAAAATAGCATGAAAATAGCACACAAGAAAATTCTGAAAATCCTTTATTATACACATAAGATTCAGAAGAATATAAAAGAGAACTCTGTCATGTGTCAGTTGCATCCATTTCCTCATCTGTAAAATGAAGCTAACACAAGTCTATCTTTTTCATGGAGTCACAGTGTTGGATGAACCTGCTGAATATACCACGTAGTCACATTGTATGCTCTAGGAGAACAACAGATTTTGAAAGACCTGTTTTTATATTCATTAATGTATAAGCAATAACTGGACCTCAGAAATGAAGAAAAGGTTGTGGAGGAGAAAATTGACAAATTTTGAAACTGTGCCAAGCACTATGCTAGGTGAGCTTCAAAGTAAGTGTCTTCATAAAATTGTTCAGATCACAACTGCAGCTTAATTTATAAAGGAAGGCTTGGATATTCCAGTCGCACAGGAAAACTCCATTATAGAACTTATTTCAGGGACTAAACCTACAACCAGCTCCCAGACTAAACAAGGCCAATGAGGCTTCTCTAGCCACTGGGTAGAGTATGGGGGAAGGTCATCTGCTTACCAAATAAAGCCATCAGGCTTAGAGAAAGCTGGATTGGAAGTAAAGTTTGGTTCCTCTGGGAACCAGTTATGTTACTCTGCATATGTCATTTAACCTCTGAAAATTCAGGAAACAACGTTAGACTCCTTAAGAGGCCCTGTGAGGGTCAAGAGCCAATCACAGTGACAACAACAGTAATTGCAGCTGACACTTAATTTTGCACTCGCTGTGTGCCAGGCCCTGTGCAGAATGCTTCTCATGGATTAACTCATTCCATCTTGCAACCTCTTAAGTAGGTGAGGTAGTATACAATTTTGTACTACTATATTTAAATGTACAGGAACACTTCAATCACAAAGCATTCTCTAACTCAAATAGCGATTATCTCTAATGACTCCATGTTAGGCCTTCATGGTCTTTCCCCATGGACAGTGGGTGTATCCTTCTATGGGTGTCCTATTACTACTGAGTAGACAAGAGAAAAACAGGCAGCGCACTCCCTAACATTTTCTGCACTTATCGTTTCCCTGTTGTTCCCATGCAAGAGGCAGTATAAGGTTTTGGGTAGGAAACCGAAGTCAGACACGCCAAGGTGTGCCTCCCAGCACCACCATTTACTGGCTGTATGACTTTGAAAAGTTATCTACCAACCGTAGGTCAGTTAGTTTCTATAAGACAAAATACAAATATTGCCTATCTTCACAGTGTTGTGAGAACTAAATAAGGCTCACGTAAAGCACTCAGTATGTTTGGCATAGAGACAATTTTAGGTATGTGGTTTTGAAAAATCTGAGGCATTATTAATAAAGTATATAAGGAATACAAGTCAAATTGTATTGAGATTTAGTTTGGCTATTAACTTCAATCTTGTCCAATTTATAAAAAACATGCCGACATTTTTACATTATTAGTAATAATCACAACTGCTTGTGATTGAACTGTCACAGCTGAGAACCTTTATTTGTCAAGCTCTCAGTGTTTGACTGATGCCAGATGCTGTTCTAAATCTTTAGAACATCTCTAAAGTGGTTACTATTACCACTGCCATGGTATAAATGAGAACACTGGGACTCAAAGAATTAAGTGACTTGCTCTATGTCACCCATACAGCAAGTAGACGGGATGCAATCAAATCCAGGCATTTCGACTCCAAAGTCTGTGCTTCTAACAGCTTCATTCTCTTGCCTTTACTCTAGCTATGAATTGCTGCTGCTCACAGATGTCAGTTAGGAGGGGAAAAGAGAGGACTATTTTGATGTAATATAATAAAAGCTATAAATTAAAAGAGAGCACCCTCTGATATGAGGCTGCAAAAAGAGAGTATTTTAATCAACAGACCGAGCAGAGGTAACACCATTATTTATCAAAACACGTATCAATTCAGAAAGTAAGTTTTAGAAATTATAATTTCTATCCATCTACAACCTGTCCATCCATCCACTCACCTATTTTAAATTTAAGGCCATTCTGAAAATTACACATGCACATGACAATCTCTCCTAAGAAAGGAAAAGGCAAATGCTCTACCAAAGTGGATGAGAACCTAAAATGTGATAGTATTATCCCTGTCTCACATCAAAAGAAACTTGATTTGCATAAGTAATGTGAGGTTCACAAATCAATTAACTCTTGGAAACTACAGTAAATGTTATGTGCACACATTTTTTTTATTTTCCCTGAGGAAGAGGCTATAAAATTGACCAGATTTTCCATGAGGAATGTGACACCATCCTCTTCACAAGGATGTGAAAGGTGTACATAGATTACGGCATGGCTAAACACCTGGTGGAAATATTTCTCCAACCCACTCAGATTCTTCGAAAATGTCTAGTAACCCTCATATTTCAGTGCATTCCGAAAGCTGGAAAGGTTAGAAAATTGTACACTTTGTCATAAGTCCTGAGACAGGAAATAACCAGTAGAAATTCATTTTCCAGGGAACTCATTAAAATGTCCAATAACAGTTATCCTGCTTTGAATGACAAGATAACATGACAGAAAGGGGAAGGTAAATGGTGGTTCTTAGATATTTACAACAAAGGGAATTTTCCCCACAATTTTCACCTTTCCAGAAGCTAAGGAGATCAATAAAGCACCAATCAATTCTTATAAGAAAGGCAAAATAAAGTAAAAACTTTAAACTGCCTCTTTTAAGAAAAGAAGGGGGAGGTTTAAACAAGTCAGGAGAGAAAATCATATTCAATAAGTGGTGCTGATGTTGACATGACTGGTTGACAAATAATTGCACGAAACAGTTAAGTACAAACCAAAAGAAATTCCACAGAGAATAAAGAGTTAAACACAGATACAGAGGTAGATGCAAAGATATACATATATAAGTAAATAATATATCTGAACATAAAAGAAATGAAAATAATCTGAAAAAAATAATAGTTGAATTACATGTCATTGTTCACAACTTCAAGGCAGACTGGTTCTGTGAAGCCTGGCCGAATAGCTTACTCGAGCCTTTACTTGTCCCTGAAATGTCAACATTCTAGGCTGGGCCTATAATTCTAGCCTATGATCCTTCTTCACACGAGATTCTCCCAGCATCCTCTCTACCAAGACTCCTTCTCTTGAGACCCTTTCCTGATGACATGGCTTTCCCATTTAGTGCACTTGAGTAGTGCTCCTGGTTCCCCAGTTTTCAAACTTTTACAGAAGCTTCTTTTTTAATATCTCAAGCTTTTGACAGTGAAAGAAAAGGGAGTGATTGAGAGAAGACAGGTGGAGCCTGGGCCTACAGGATGAGAAGACTAACAGTTAAATTCCTAGACAGAGGCTACAACATGCTGGACACACAGCATGCTGTGAGGCAAGGTTTCAGGAGATGTTTGTTCCCCTCTTCATCATGTACAAATACAGGACATATAATTGATTTTTCCAAAAATATATATAAAGTAGAAAACATTTTATATACGTTTATATAAAAACAAAACATCACATACCAAATAGAACAATTCTTGAAAAATGACTTTGAGGAAGAGATTTAGTTACTCTTAAAGAGTCAAATACTACTTTCTGAGGCCATGCAGGAAACTCAGAATCAGAAGACCTGGATGTGCACCCTGATTCTGGCATTTAATGCTGGGTAATTTCATTTTAATCACTTAATTTCTCCAGCCCTTACTTTCTCAATTTAGTAAATGTAGAGAACTCAGCAATTTTTAGAATCATGAGAGTTTTTAGAAATTACTAATTCCTAGCCTCTCCACTCCAGACCTACACAATCAGAATCTCAGAGATGGGGAAATCTGTAAAAGTCTTGTTTTCTAAAATCTCCCCAGTATGATCTGGACACAGTGACTCTGAAGCCTGGCAGCTGGAATGCTATACCAGTGGGTTATTACATCTCCAGCCCCCACCATGCCTCCCTCACTGCTGCTTGAGCCTGTCATTCTTTTCTATAGGAGGAGTAAAGAAAGGGGGACCAAGTGAGGTGTAGAACTGAAGAAATCTTCAAACAGTAGGTCGGGTGATGAGAAAGCAGCAGTGTCCTCATCATGCTGCTAATGGAGACAAGGCAGGAAGAGAAATGTGTCCTTATCAACACAAGGTGGTCCTCAGATTCATCATGGAAAAATTGTGAGGTGGTGGTTAGGAAACTGCTTACTTAGATACAGGTCATGCAGACCTCTAGTCTTGCTTGAAACCCAACCTCTATGATGACATTTCAATGGAAAAAATGCATCGCAATCTCCACTGAACAATTTGTTATTGTATGCTGGGAGCTGGCAGCACATAACAATAGGAGCATAATCCAAATGCATAGGTCTGACTTCTGGATTTCTGCATTTAGTCATTTTTGTCTTTCTTTTCGAATGAAATTACACTTGACACTTTTAAGTACCAAGCTTACTTAGAATCAATACTTATATCCGCTTCCTTCAATGATTATCTTCCTATTATCAAAGGTTAGGGGATAGAGAATAATTCTTTCAAGAAGTGATTTCTGAATGGACCAATCAATTCCCTTGAATTAATAGTGAGCTTTTAAACAAAGATTAGAAATACATGCTAAGAGTCAGAGGCTAACATAGGAACTGTTAAAAATTGATATTAATGTAAAACAACCCCCAATACTTAGTTCTAATCATGGTAGTTACCATTAGGCATTAATATTTTGGTCTTTATTCCTCTGGTAAAATATCTATGTTGTTAAATTGCTTTCTATTCCTTCTGCTAAAACCCTAGTTTGTACCTGAGTTGGCATATCCTGTTAAGTAAGTATCATCAGGATAAAGACGGTTATCCTTTGTTTACAAAGCACTTCTGTTTTCAAAGGGTTTTCACAGCATTATTTCATCTGTTTGTCCCAAAAGACCTTGAGCTGGCCTATCTGATATCAGCCTCATTTTATAAGGGGTAGCTGAGTCAGTCTTCACTCAGCCAGCAGGTAGTGACAGTGGCACACCTGTCCAAAGGCGAGAAGAGCAATGGGAAGCCAGGTGGCTATAGTGTGTAAAGCTAGTCTGTAGAAAGGATTGAACCAGTTTGGTAGACAATGGGATTTTTAATCTGAGAAGTGATTAGATTTGTATGGCAGGAAGATAGCCGACAGCAGGAAGAATGAAAGGAGCAGGTTATCACTAAAAAGGTGACTGGAAAATAAAAGCCAGCTTTAGATGGTACAGGGCAATCCACTGACTCTAGTCAGTTGGCGCTGCGTCCAGAAAATAACGACTTTCAAACAATTTTTGGAAGGAGTCATCATCTAAAAGGGAGGCTAAGGAATAGTGGCCTGCTGTACATCCCAGAAATCCTCAGATCCTTCAGATCACTAATGTCCTCTACTATGTATGCCTGGAGGTGGCAACCCCAAGTCTTTGGTGCCCTCCACTCTATCCTTTTGTTCTCTTTAGCTCATGCTTTTATACCTCAGGGAGGTTATCCCTCTCTAGTGTGTTCTTTCTATGAGTCAAAAAGTAGACCCACAAAGACTAAAGCAGAATCCTAGCAAGAACATACAAGATTTGCTCATTCAATAAATCATTATTGAGCCCCTACTACGTGCAGGCCCTGTTCAAGGCAAGGGGATATAGATACAGTAAGGAATCAAAGGAAAGCCCAGCTTACATAAAGCTTCTATCTGACTACATCTCCGGCCTTCAGGCAGGCCTTCGTGCTTCCTCTTAACTCTATTCCATCTGGACCATGCTGCCCCCAGAAATCTGTGTGAGTCTCTTACTCCCTGACCTCCTTCAGATTGTTTCCTATCATCACCTTTTCTGCAAGGCCCTCTCTAACCACCCTATTAAACCTGCATTGCCTTCCAGAATTGCCCTGCCCTTCTTTTTTTCCCTTCATAATACTTATCACCATCTAACATATTATATGTTTCTCTTATTTTTTCTTAATTATTTTTCTCCTCCCACTAGAATCTAAGCTCCAGAAAGGCAGGGACTTTTGTCTGTTTGTAACTGACTGTATCCCTAGTGCCTTCAGCATTAAACAGCACATAGCAGGCATAAAATAAATCCTGCAAATTCACTCACATCATCAAACTCTTTGACACACAGAGATGAGCATGGAGGACTCTAATACTCATTCATATTCATTATTATAATTTATATATATGTATATGTGTGTGTGTATGTGTGTGAGTGTGTGTGTGTATATATATATATATATATATAAAAATATATAAAAATATATGTACTTTTCTTACATAGTTAAGTGTACATTCCTACCTTGAACACATAGTTTTAAAAGCCCCAAATGTCCAAATTTGTAGGCATTTATTCTTACTTTATTTCATTATCTTTAGTGATTTGTTCTTAAACATTTCTCCTCTTATGTTGTCTTCAAACATGAACATTCTTTTCTTCTCATATTCAAGCTATTTATTATAAGATATTTCCTACAGAATCTATAACCACTTACTATTTTCAGCTAAGTGAATGTCAATTCCCAATATCAAAACAGCCCTACAAAACATAAAAATGATGTCAAATACCTAATCTATTTTTTTTGATTGCAATCTCTGACTTTAAAAGTATATGTAAAAGGCATATATGTAAAAGCAGTCTAACTGAATTAAAATTTTATACCTATAAAATCCGCCCTTGCTCATTCTTCAATGTATTTTTAAATTTCTCCAAATAGTTGGTTTTTCAATGCAAAGGTTTGAGTTGCAGTGATTTTTAGGTGGAAGTTATGAATGTACAAAGTATCTGATACAGAAACAAACACTTTGCTTCTTATTTCTCTAACTCCTGAGAAACACTGGCTAATAAGGAGAAATGAATGAAAATGCCAGTAGAGCTGATCTAAGGCCTGGTTCTCTCACCTACTAATTATGTGACCTTAGGCCAGCTTTAGTTTGCTTAGCCATAAGAAGAAAGATGAGATTCCCTGACCTGCTCAACACTGAAAACTTTTCTGAGAATAAAAAAAAAAAAAAAAATTAGTATTGGGATATGCTCTAAACTATTGAACAATAGTCAAATGAAAGGTATAATGATTTTTCCCAAAGGTGAAGCCCTCTTAATAATTTCTAAAAGCATAGTAAAACAAAGTATTTTCTTCTTCTTCCCACATACTTATAACAGGGTATGATATAAAAAGTAATTTTTACAGACATATTTTGTAATTTACCTTTGACTGTATTGTCCTTAGGTTGACCAGATGAATGTCACAAGGCAAAGATGACACTAATAGAGAGAATTTACCCAGCAACCGAAGGGTGGGCATCGGGGTTTTTTCTGTCATTGAAAATACAGGGTGATTCAGGAAAGAAGAAGTCATGTGACTAAGGAGGGAAGGATAACTGACCGACTTCTTTTCTTCTTCCTATCGAGAAAAAACAAAAACACTTAAGTTATGTATTTGTAGTTCTCGTAAAATTAATTAAATTACCTGATGGGATTTAAATAGAATATAAAAATATATAAATACTTTGATTTTATTATATTTTATAAATAAGTCGTGGATAATGCATAGATTACTAAGTTTGGTTCTAAACAATACGAGAAAATGAACAGTGTCAAATTAACTCATATGTTTAGAAATATCTCTTTTCTGTTGCTTTAATACTAAAAATCCTGACAACATTTTCCAGAAACATTTTTGAACAAGGTATAACTTTTTATAAAAACCCTTTCTCAATCTACCATAAAACTCTTAAAGTAGGTGGGATGAGATGTTCATATATTGTGCACATCATCAAATGTTCTCTTTTTGTCTTAGGATTTACCCGTTACATTCTCATGGTTTCATTTATATACTTAACTAGACCATAAAGTTATGTGGTGATCCAAAGCTATGGTTTATAAATGTTATTCAATGATGGAATTTTTTTAAACTCAAAATAAGGGTTTTAAATAACATAGGTGGCATATCCAGATTATGCATTTTCTTTAAATTTGGCATATCATGTCAGTTACTTCACTCTACTTTTCCCAAACAAGAACTGTTATATATGTCATACAACAATTATCACATATTTACATGATATGTAATTATTCAGTCTAATTTTACAACACTTTAATCTTTGCTATAGACAAGCATTTTAGCATGTTCTAACATAAATAAGTCTATCAGGGCTGGGGACATACATGTAGAGGATGACATGCCCAATTAATTAAACCAGTGACTAAGTAGAACCCTAATCAATATTGCCCAAGGAATAAAAGCAGACACAGAAAAGCACTAAGAGGAGAAAATAATTAATGTAGAAAGTTTGTCTGATCACCAGTGACATTTGAAGATTTAATTTTGCATCTTATTTTTTTTTAAATGACCATTTCACTGATATCTTCTGATGTTATATCCTTTTTGTAATATAAGGCTCAAATGAAAGAGTTGGCTACTTATCTGTGTGACAACAGGATTTATAGGAGATAAAGAACTTAAAATTCAGAATGTCAGAATAGCATTGAACAAAGGGTGTTAGTGAAGAGTGGCAAGCATCTTGCCAGGAGCAAACTCTAGATGTCATTACAATTTAGACCATGAAGAGAGAAAACAAAATTTTTTAAAGACAGCAGAGGGACACTGCAAATATTAACATACTAACGAAAAATATGAAGTCTGAAAGATTTGTAAAAAACATGTCTATTCCACATTCTTCTTTTAAGGAAAGATTAAAAAAAACATAAAGTAATATTCTCTAACAATACTGAAATTTAATGCAGCTTGTAGAATAACATGAATAGAGGGAAGATTTTCAACAAGATACTTTAAATACACTCCAAGATCAAAGAACTTTATATCTGGGTCAGGACTGCTGACAAAATAACTGTTGAGTAAGAAAGATAAAAGATCCTAACAGAAAGGAGAATACCTACCTGCCTTATCAGATTCAAGTGCATTAAGTCCATTCTTGGTCAAGAAACATTCAGGAAAAGCTCCCTGGCTTTGTTCTAAGCTCTTGGAGTGATTCTTGAACACTTCAACGAGAAGGTGGAGGTACTTTTTGATGGATTATTGGTATCTGAGAAGCAGTAATGTGCATATTTATCTTTCTTCCAAATCAAAATCAGTTCACCTAATCCTCAGTGCTTCCCCTTAACTGACCATATATCAAAATGTCACGGGGAGCTTTTAAAAAACATGTATCCCTAGGCAGGGGTAGGGTCCTGGGAAGGTGAAACTTAAATGTCCCTTTCTCTCAGGTGAATCGCATGTAGTCAGAGCCACTGCTCTGTGGACCTGTGCTGGGAACTGGCACTCCGGACATCTTTCCAACTTTCTAGAAGAAACAGAGCTCCCTTTGGAATCAAAAGTGTAAGCCTCACCCTTCAACTAGTTTTGGATGAAAAAAACAAGATTCAGACTCAAAAACATGTTAATGGAGTCTTGTCAAAGGAAACAATGCCATAAATAGAAGTACTCTGGGAATTCAAGAACTGTGCCATTTATTGTCCTAAGCAAGATGAAGAAGAGAAGTATATAGAAGAGCGGTGTGTCAGTGATATATAGCACCATGAACAAAGAACACTGCTGGAAGCTAGCTAGGCTGGGTGTGGGAATGTCTCACCGGAAGGCTCCATCATTCGCACACTTCCTTAACACATTTACAGCAACAAGGGGCCCAAGAAGATATTTAACTGTTGAATTATCACTATTTCGATTAATTTCCCAGGAAGGTAATCTTTTAAATGTAACCTTACGATAATCCCAAATTATATAAAACATGTCTGCTATAGGAAATTTTACTTGTTTATTTGAGCTATGAATGAATTTTCCAACCTTGTAGTAACTAATACTCTACTATAAACATTATTTGGTTTCTTGTTGGTTTGAAGGCTTCAGACTGTACAAGTTTAGCTTTCTCCTTGCAGCATGCATGAAATCAAAGTTTCCAGCACATTCTGATCCAAAACACACTAAGTTGACATCTTTTCCATTGGGTTCCAGCCCTTATTTCATAAGTCAAACT
The DNA here is from genome assembly GCA_030015415.1 of Cynopterus sphinx. Classification (NCBI taxonomy): domain Eukaryota; kingdom Metazoa; phylum Chordata; class Mammalia; order Chiroptera; family Pteropodidae; genus Cynopterus; species Cynopterus sphinx. Next base: position 65,276,627 of record CM057379.1, on the reverse strand, counting down.
TCTTAAGAGGCTCCTTGGTGCCTTTCATTAAGCCCACTTGATGATCCCAAAACATCAAAGGTTTCCATTTCATCTACATCAAAACTTGCTAAATTATGTAAGATAATAAGATATCATTTTGTTTATTCAGTATGACCTTTGTTTATTCAGTATGACATGACACATGGCAGAAATTTGATTATGTTTGTTGAATTTCACCTAATAATTTAAGAAGCAAATGCAATACAAATAAATGGAGAAAAATATTGTAGGGAGGGAAGGATGCAGTAAAAAGACAAATAGGAAAAAGAAGTGAAAATACATTGAATCTAAAGATTTAGAGATAATCTAAAGATTTAGAGATAATTATCACACAGCACAAGCTGAAGCTTGGTGGTTTGTGGGCCTAATTTATCTATAGGAATGTTCTCGTAGGTTTGTATGGTATTAAAAAGTTGTTTTTAATCTAATTCTCAAAAACATTAAAAAGTCCAGGAGAGTTCACATTAAATCATTAACAATAACAAAAACTCCTCCCACATGATTACCCTCCTCTTTTTTTTAATCCAAAATATTGGAAAATAAAGTCACAATGGGCCCTCACATCCCCACATGGAAACAATCAGTTGGAGCTAAGCTGCAGCTTCCAGATGGGATGTGTGTCATATTCATGACAAGTCCTCTGGTCACCTAGCTTAAGCATTTGCACTTTAAACCTCACCAACCCACCTCATGTCATCACTCTCCTGAGCCCTGTAAGGATTAGAGTTTTTCATCTGATCTCTCCTAACTTCCTTTTCTTATATGTAAAGAACTGGTATCCAGAGGTAAGAATGATACAACTGTAACACTTAGACACACTGGCATTTCTGAGTCCAGTTTAATGTAACCTCTACTGCACCATCCTTCTAATTTCTAACTCAAGGTCCCCTTTACTACACCAGTCGCCAGCAGAAAGACGATAGCAAGTAAGAGTCAAAGAAACAAATTGTAAAGGGTCAATGCCAAAGAGACTATTCCTATTTTCCACTTCTGCTGACCTCTGAGTACCATTACATGGGTGACAGTCATCCCCACATAGCCACAGGCCTCCTCTGGGCATCGATAGGTCTCATAGCAATTATCATTCCAGTCCTTATTCTTACTGCTTCTCTGCAGAATACTCAAGAATAGAACTCACTTCTATTTAGTCATCCAGGATTACTCCCATAATGTTCCACAGGCTCAAGGCTTTCCACGAAAGTGTCTGCCTGTCTCCAGGGACTCTCCTCACTTCACTTTCTAACATCAATATTTTAGACATTAGAGTCTGAGTTGAATATAAAAACACTTTGTAGAAAATTTAAGTTATATGATATGTAACGCTTCTTTATCAAATGTCTTCCTAATCATTTCACTAGAAATTAAAATGTATTTTCTCTTTTCTAGTTCCTTTTTTATTTAAAAGAAACTATTGATTTAAGCCCAAGAATCTATAGCTGAGCAAAAGAAAAATTTAACCAACATAGGATTAGAAAAACATTGGATCATATTTAAATCAATTAGTCTCCAAGGAGTTTTAAATGGGGATAAACAAATTATGTAGCTTCTAAATGAAAGTTTTATAAATCTGACATGAAAATTCTTACTGCCATAGTTAACAGACGTTTTTCAAATTAGCGTCTATATAGAGTAAAATCATAAAAGCCAGAAACATTTTTTGGAGGAGAAAAAGACAGTACCTGCCACCACTCCAACAGATTTTCCTATATAGTTTTAGTCCTAAAACTAAGCTATGTTGTCAGTAATTGATCTAAACCATGAGTTCCAAGAACTGGTATAAATCTTGACATCTAAAATAGATATGAAAATCTTTTTCCTGAAAGGTTCTAGATATCAGAAAAATTCTTTGCTTTAATTAACTACTGCCATTTTATTTTATCAACTAATATTTTACTTATAGAATGCTTATCACAGGCAAGGAGGCCCTGTAGGGCACAGGATAAAGAAGTAGACAAGTCCCATGCATATGATGACAGGTCAGTAAGCAGTAAGTGTGATAAATACATTGGCACAGTGTGCTGTCACAGCTCATTTATTTATGCATTTGGGTATCCATTCACATAGCATATTGGGTGCTTCCTCTACTAGCAACAGCTTAGGAACAGAGAAAGAAAGCCTCTACTCTCCGGGAGTTTATGGTACAAAGGAAAATGACAATGATCGAATAATGACACACATGGAAAGATGCACAGTTGCAAGGGAACCACAGAAGAAGGGATCTGACCACGTCAAGCAGAAGCAGGTGACGAAGTAAGCTCTGCTCTGAACTACAACTAAGTATCCTGGGAAAGAGGATGAAAAGGTATGTACAAAGGTGTTATGGGAGAGGTACATGAGAAGTGCCAGTGGGCCCAGGGCAGAAATAGTGTGAATCATGCTAAATGAGGATGGGGGACAGGTGGGTCCCCTATCATGAAGAGCTTTTAAGCTGTAGCAGATTTTAGCTTTTATACTGAAAACAATGAGAAGACATCAGTGAGGTTAAGCAGAGGGGCAATGAGGTTCAATTTGGTTTTGAAAAACAAAAATTCTGCTTCCTGGGTTAAGAACAAATATGGCAGAAAAAAGAGAGCAGAATGGATATATCCAGGAAACACATGATGTTAGTTTACATTAGGGCGGTCAAAGTAAACAAGTTTATAGTTTTGAAATATTTAGGCAATGAGGCAGCCAAGCACTGATGATTACTACTGTGAGCAAAGGGCCAGGGAAGGAAAAGTGCCCATGAGAGAGGATTCCTAGATGGCTTGGTGAGGAGATGGTACTCGTCACCAAGAGAGAGAATACTGGGAAAAGGCCAGTTTTTGGGACTAAGGAGATCATGAGAGTGGTTCTGAATATGCTGAGTCTGAGGTGTCCTTAGAAACAAAGAAAGAAATACCAGAAAACAACTAGATAAATAAGATATGTATTTGTGGGTTCCATCTACATACAGGTGATCACCAAAGTCAGGAGAGTAGGAAAGATTTCAGAACAAGAATGTATAAAAAGAGAAAAGAAGAAAGCTTGGGGCCAAGAGTTAGAGAGCGTTGATATTTAATGGCTGAATTAAGAACTATCAGCGAGATAGAAAAAAGAGGAAAAAAAAAAACTGCCCAAGAGGAAAGAAGAAAACCAAATGAACAAGGCACCATGGAAGCTCTGGCTAGAAGTGTTTTAAGAAGTGACAATGGTTAGTGTCAAATGCTGCTAAAAGGTGAAGTAAGAGGCAGATCAAACACATCCGCTGGATCTACTGACATTGGCAAAAATGTACAATGTAGGCCAAAGCCAGATAGAAATAAATTGAGCGTAAGAGGGAGTTGATAAAATAAACTCATCCTATAAACTCTGGCTCAACAGGGTAGTGGAGGTAGGATAGTAGTGTATGGGAAGTGAAATGAGTGTGAGTGAAGGCTGTTTTCTGTTCTAATATTTAATGAGAGAAAAATGAAGACTGTTTAAAAGTCAACAGAAAGAATTTCCTAGCGAGATGTTGGCTATGAGGGGGCCTGGAGAGGTAAGGAGAGAGAATAAGTAGTAGCAGGATCCTGAGGAAGATGACTGGGATAAGTTCCAAGGACAAGTGGAGGGACTGGCTTAAGATGAAAGGAAGGTAAACATCTCTATTGTAAAATGAGGGAGGAAGGTAAAGGTGGGGGTTGCTACTTGATATCTAGAACAGAGAGCCCTGTTGAATCGCTGCTCTCTCCATATAGTGAACAGTGAAGTCACTGGCTAAAAAGAGCAGAAAAGATATGAAATGTGCAGGAAAAGGGAGAGCAGAGTAAGAGAAAAAGGGACATATCAAGGGCCATCTGAGATGGTGAGCAGGTCACTTATGGAGGACTCTGAAGGTACTTTTTTGCTGCTTAATAAAGCATATTGTTAGGCCAGTTCATGTCCAATGGAACACTGGCGAGACTGTTAACACGGAATGCTGAAGCTTTGCTTCGAAGAATGAAAACTGAACAAGACAGACAAGTAAATCTATTTTCCCCTGATGAGTCTTTGAAATACACTGAGGATTCTTACTCATCAAACGTAATCTCTTAAATATATGACTAAGGTCTATTCTTTAACTCAACTCTTGCAAAATAATATCAACAAAATTCATCTAAACTGATTCCTTAACATTATTTTATATCTTCATAATAAAAAAATTAAAATGACCTAAATGCAACACAATATAAATTATAAGTTCTCTTTCTTGTGAATATAGGCCACATCTATTATAAACATGTAACCACATAGGAAATTGTAAAAAATAAAAAAGTGAAAAGTCATAATTACAAATTGGGGTGGAAAAGAACAATCAACATTAGAACATGCATGTTGTTTTTTTTCCTACCATATCCACGACAGTTCTTTTTTCTAGTAGTATTCGAAATAAATTAGCTGTAATCTTGTTATCATAGACGCCTTGCTCAAGGCCACGATTATCATCTTGCATGAGTCTTCGATCCATGATAACTTCAATCTGACCTATGAAACAAACAAAAAAACTGACCAGGGTTATTTATTACAAACATTCCTTGAAGATCACAAAAGTACATGCACAGATCTATGTAATCAACAGTCCCATGAACTTTTTTCTCAATAATGGCTCAAAGTAACTAGCATAAATTTCATAAAACATGATTATATTTCTGCTTTTCCTCATTAATATCTAGTAAAATCTGATAAGAAATTTAAAAACAGGACAGGACAGATCAAAATTAAAATTTAAAAAATTAATCTAAAATTAAAAAAAAATTAATATAAAGAGTAAATTAAGTCCTCTGAAATTTTTAGTGGCAACATTTGGAATATAAAAATGTTTACGGGGTTCTTCATGAAACATATATCACACATGGAGTAATAAGACAAATACAGAAGGTAGGATCTAAACAGGATTTGAAATAGTTTTGGTTACACAATATATGGTGATTCTCTGAAGAAGTCCCTAGAATTTGTTAACATCTGCCATTATACTTCCTGAAATTATGCTAGTGGCATCACCACTGTCCTGTCTCCTCTTGCTCAAAAATGTGGTTCCTTCATTGGCTATGCAATAATACCACATCTCCTCTAGCTTAGATTGTAAACTAATGGTTGGGTTCTGAGATTACAAACTAAAGAAAGTAAAAAAAAAAAAAATGAAAATGAAAACAAAAAAAGAACAACAAAAATCTGCACAGAGTCATATATATTATACTAAAAAAATTCTACTTTTACATGTACTTTAAAAATATATGTATATTCACCCGTCCACTCATTCATATTTGTTACTGTACTAAATGATGATTTGGCATAAAATAATAATAAATAAAAGATTTTAATAACTATTACTCTTACATTGTCAAAACAACTCTGTTTAGTTTCTTTCTTCTCAGTTTAGGTACCCAGTACACAATATGACCAGCAATGATTAGAATTTTCATTGTTACTACCTCTTGGTTTTAGAAGACAACTGTCTAGACTATTCCCATGCCTACCCAGAGTTTGTTCATTTCACATCCAAATTTGTACCTTCAGCAATTACTAACTCTTCTTCCTGCCTCCACATAAGTGACACTAGTAATCTCTTGGACTGTCTCAAATTGTTTTTGTTTGTAGCTATTCAAACACTGGGGTGTTTAGGCATCTACAGCAGGGCAGAGGACCTTTACTTCTCAGCTCACCTTTATCAGAGAAGCAAGGTGATACTGCTTGGTTCATGCTGCTGGAGTCCTAAGTACAGTCTCCCGTTTAGAGCCTGACTTTGAGAATTTAAGGCAGAGTTTAGATTTCTGTGGGTCAGGAGTCACATCTGGCACAAAGATGTTTTATGTTCTGATATTTAAAAAATAATGTCAACATTGACAGATTGGGCAACTTCATGTAAGATTCCAGATTCCTAGGCTCTTCAAAAGCAGAAACATCTGGCAACAATGGGCCCCTTTCCCCATGGAGACAAGGAAGTGGCACTAAGCAAGCAGTGGCTGCCTAAATGATATGGGGAATGTGCTCTCCAGTTTGCTCAGGTCCCGCCCCCTACTGAATTCCTAACGTGAGGGCCACTATTATTTTTATAACTGCATTCATGTCTTTTGGCATGACCTCATGACTTCGTCTAATGAAGACCTAAAGAAAAATGAGGAGTAATATGTTTTTCTGTGTGTGTAAGTACAGAATATATGTATATGCCTAATAAAAAAGTGGTTTGTGTCAAAGAATACACCAGGCATCCACACTCATTTATTGTCTACCTGGCTTCTTGAGATATTTGTCTTAGCAACTGTTGGTATAAAAGGAAGGAAAACAATTGACATCATGTAAATAATAACTAAAAATATGTATTATAAAGGACAAAAGCTTCCCAACAGAAAGTTTTACAAAAATGGATCAGTATACACAATTTTCTTTCTCCATCTCATTCTCTCTTTCGAGATCCTTAAAGTACTGTTGAGTCACCTCTTTATTTCTGTTATCTATATCCTCTCTACTCCCTTTCTTCTTTTGGGTGGTAGTGCTGTAAGAAGGATGTGATTCAGACAAGGACCTAAGTTTGAACTGTAACCTCCCACCTTTGTAAACTTAGGTAAGTTATCTAAACTTTCAGAATCTGAGCTTCCATGTCCATTCAATCATGACAATGACACAGACTTCTGGAAACAACGGGTTATCAAGAGAGGTAAATTATTTTGAAAAACAATTAGTTTCATAAAATTTTAGATTCCTATTCTTCACCTGAAGGTTGAGAACATTTATTATTTTATGTTGTTCTTACAAAACCCAAAATTAACTAATGGACTGATTCTCAAAAGAAAGCTGGTGACTAAAGATGATAATACATATCACCAACATAAAAATTATGCACATGGAACAAAAACTTATGAGAACAAAAAAGAATCTAAAAACTACATACCACTTTTCAAACTTGATACACCTGAAGACTGAGCAGAGAGCAGTGTCAAGCGATGCTCAGCATCCTGTATATATGCCATTGTGGTCATCGGATAAACATTTGCTTGAAGAGGTAATTTGCTCATTGTCATTCTAGGTTGAATCTATGAGACCAAACAAGTGTCTTTTTTAAAAAAATCAAGTGATATTTACATATGTACTTTTAAAATATTGGTATTGACTACAGATGACTTTTCTCCCCCAAAGAAGATACAGATTCATTTCATGTTCAAGGTTAGAATTTAAAAATTAAAACATTCTTTAAAACAACGTGAAGAAACATCACAAGAATCTTAGAAAACATTTTTTAAGAGAGAAAGTTAGAACTTGTCCAGAGTTTAAAATAGGCATTCCTATTTAAATTCAGAATAAATATCCTTAATAAAAGTCTTCTAGCTCTCCAATATTTGCATAAAACAAATTATAAAGGTATTAAGTATTCATTTCTCATCTAAATCTAACATAGTGCTTTTGTAATGAATGCTAAACATAATAGCTTTTTATCCCTTTTCAAGAAACATCTTATAATTCTTCTTCTAAAATCAGTTTTAATAAATACTATAGATCTCCCATCAAATCCTCTAACATATTACATTATAATAATCAAATGTATATTTATATTTAAAAACTATTCCATGCTTACTCTTCTTGTTCAGTTTTAATGCAGATAGTTCCAGTTTTCTTGGTCTAGTATCTGAATGCATGAAATACAACTCTAACATTAAGTTTTTGAGAGAGAATGATAATGTGCTAAACTAGTATGGGTCAAGGAGACTCAATGAAAGCTCAGGAGGAGACCTCAGAGACTGTTATCAGGAATCTCATTCATATCACACAAAAATGCCATCTCTTCTTTTGAACTCATGAAAGTTGGACATGAAACTCAAGCAGAGGAGTAGAGAGTTAACATGTACTGAGTACCCATTAACACCAGGCGCAGTACTGGACACTCCAAAAATAAGATCTTTCATCTTCACAACAACCTGGCAGTATTTTCTTCTACTTAATAGTTGTACTGAATAGTGTTTCCTCAAATTCATAGCCACCCAGAATCTGTGAATTTGATTTTATTTTGAAATAAGGTCTCTTGAGATATAATCAAGTTATACTGGATTAGAGTGGGCTCTAATCCAATGGTGTCCTTATAAGAGGAGAAATATTAGGACACAGAGACAAAAGGATAATATCATGTGACAGGAGAGGCACAGACTGAAGTGATGTGTCCACAGGGCAAGGAGTATCAAGAATTGCCTGAAACCACCAGAAGCTAGAATAGGCAAGGAAGCATCTGGAGGGAACGTGGCCCTGTTGATACCTTGATTTTAAACTTCTAGTATCCAGAACTGTGAGGGAATAAACTTCTATTGTTTTAAGCGGCAGAGTTTGTGGTAATTTTTATCATAGCCCTAGGAAATTAATAAACTGGTGAGGAAACAACTATAGAACGGTAAATTAAAAAAAAAAAAAAAAAGAAGAAAAAAGGAAAAAGAAAAGCTGGCTTGAAAGAATGCTCCATTTTTCCTTTCTGATCCTGATCTTCTTATTCCACTTAATTCATATACATACATACATACATACATACATACATACATACATACATACATACATAAAACATTTAAAGCTGCCACAACTATATGGCTATTACCCTCACTTCCCACCCATTGGTCAAGATTTTTAGTCTTGCCCAAGTACTGTTCTTTCTAAAGCTTAAATAATGGCCAACTTTAAAAGTAGAAATATTTGGGTTATAGACTTAAAAATAATATTTTCCTATTTATTCAAGTGTATAATCTTTGAAAAGAAAATTCACATTTTTACTAAGTTTTTTTTTTTTTCTTTCATTCATGTATATATCCACATGAACAAATAATTGCCTCTGGAAGATTTTCAGAGAAGACTTTCTTTTGTATACAAGGAAAATGAATCACCACAAAGTAGGGGCTTCATCTGAGAACCAAACAGCTGTAGCAAAATTAACATGTTAATTCAAAATGTATGCTGCAATTTTTATGCTTTGGAAAAAGGTTTAAATTTAACTTTCGCAGGAAATCAAAGAAGAGAAAATTATCACAATCCTGTCCACTCATCCCAGTTGAAAATCAGACAAAGTAAAAGCATTTATTGTGAAATTATTTCTATTTGTAGCCAGAAATTTCTAAAATGCTAATGCCTCAAAAACACACTCATGTTTTTAATGGTATTATTTCAAAGGTATGTTGTTACACACATTCTAAATCTCTATGTTTAAATCTCCAATAGAGCTCTATTAGAGAATTGATAATATGAAAAATTTCTATGAATCAATTTTCTCATTACTACTGCAAAATATGTCATGAAATTGATTAAATACATATCTATTCACATTTTAAAATTGATTTATGTTTGTATTCTGTGTCTATGTGTACACATACACACAGATATGGGCAATGTTTTCCTGAAAATTTAAAGAGCCCATTATCAAGTCAAAGAAAGAAGATACTACATGATTTCACTTATACGTGGGATCTAAAAAAAAAAAATACAAAATAAACAACAGCAACAAACTCAGATACAGAGAAGAGGCTGATGGTTGCCATACGAGAGGGAGGTGAGGAGAATGGGTGAAAAGGTGTAGGGATTAAGTACAAATTGGCAGTTACAAAATATAGTCACAGGATATAAAATACAGCATAGGGAAATATAGTTGATAATATTGTAATAACTACATATAGTGCCAGGTGGTTACTAATTGAGGTGAACACTATGTAAGTTATATAAATATTTAATCTCTATGCTGTACATCTGAAACTAATATAATATTGAATGTCAACTGTGATTGAAAAATAAAAAACATTAAAAGAGCCCATTATTAGATTATACATTTAAAGAATATATAAACTAATGCACAGGCCCATTCCTTGATAGGAAAAAAAAGATACTATCCATTAATCTCTAATTACATTTCTTTTCTAATAGACAAATTCGTATTTTTTTTTTATTTTTATAAGTTTACTTTATATATAAGGTCGCTACATTAACATAAATTTAAATAAAAATTTTAATGTACCTACATTCTTGATCAGGTTGCTTTCACTTCATATATACTTTTTAGCATCAAGGTATTTAACATGCATAATGGTCAACAAATCTTCCTTTGAAAAAATAAATCCTTACAAAGAGATGCTCTACAAAATAGTCTATATTTGTTCTAATTCTGGAAATCTGGTAAATACAGAACCTACAAGTGCCTGTTAAAATTCAGTTTTATTTTAGAAATAATTTGTGAACTTAAGCATGTTTTTCTAAAGATCCAAAATTAACTGGCCCATTACCATATATAAAAGTTACACACTAACTTATTCATTGCATAGACATTTTAAAAGAAAATCACCTGGTATCCATTTAGGTCTGTATAAAATCTGTTTTGGCTGTTTATGCTAGAAGAAATTCTCATTGCAATCTCATAGTTCTGTTCTTTTCGGATGTCCACGATATTTGAAACTTCCACAGACTGTCCTTCTATTCCTAAATTTAAAATAAAATACACATTAATAGAAATTAATTGCCCCACTTTTCTTAAATATACTACACAAAACTCCTTCCAAAGTTACATATATTTTCCTGTTTTCTACCTTCTATCTTTACCATCTCCCATTTGCTAAGTGATGTCACAATTCACCTCTTCTTTTTCCTTTTTTTAAATATCAGATGGTGGATAACATTTATTCAGGTGTATATACAACTTAACAGAAGGATGTAGAGGTTGTGATGAGATAAATGTAGATGAAATATTACATGCAAATGATCCTCCAGTGAGTTCTAGAGAGGAAAGATGATATTAAATGAGAAAAGTCAGCCCCACTACAGGCCAGTCCATCTCTTGTCTTAACTGCTATTCCTCAACAGAGCCATTTGAGCCTACTTCTTCACCATTCCCTCCTTAGCACGCTGGAGATGATGAATAGGGAAATTTATACTTTGTTGGTTCAAGAGACAGTGTATTATTGCCCATGATCTCCATCTAGGAAAAGAGATGGGAGATCCAATGAGAGGATTTATGGCTGAAACTGATATTATCATATTAGTATTTTGAAGTAAAATCTGGAGAGCTCCCCAGAAGTTAAATCAATTTTAATTAAGTTTAGTATCTCTTAGGACCCCCTGTTATGGAATATTTCATTGTGCACTTTGCTATATAAAGCAGAGGACAGCTTGAAAAGGTCCCAGATGTATTAGACATTTTTTTTTTGGATTAAGCCTAAAGTATTTACTAATTTCTATCTATCATGTTGCCCTAAATGCACTGTTAGGTCCTTGGTGAATCCTTGGGTCTATTTCAGAGATGGAGAGAAAAGTTATAAAGAAAACCAGCATTCTTCATACAGGTCAATTGTGTATAAAAGATATTACAAGATCTTCTAAGAAGAAAAAGCAATTAGAAAAGCAGTTGAAAGAAGAAAGGATGGCCTATCCTATTTCATACAGTGGAATTTTTTTGAGATTCTAAGACACTTACAAGACACTTACCTGCAGTTGTTACTCATTACCTACTTCTCTCTACTCACACACAATCTGTCACTCTGTGCTGATAACCAACACACTCTTTAGACCAGCAGTTCCCAACCTTTTGGGCACCAGGGACCGGTGCTCCTATGAGAATCTAATGCCTGATGGTCTAAGGTGGAGCTGAGGCAATGATGCTAGCTCTGGGGAGTGGCTGCAAATAAATGCAAACAGATGAAGCTTCACTCCCTTGTCTACTGCTCACCTCCTGCCATGTGACTCCATTCCTAATAGGCCATGGACCCATACTGGTCCATGGCTTGGGGATTGGGGACCCTTGTTTTACACGAAAAGGGCTGTGAAATGAAAAATGGGGAAAGGAAGGAAGAATGGAGTAAGAAAGAGTTTTTCTAGGAGCCAAGAAGAAATCCCCAAAGCTTATAGAAGGTAACAGCAAACAGTTAAAGGAAATTTGAATATGTAAGATTTGTGGAAAAGAATGTCAATGCACAGGTCTAGGTACTATAGGTTTATTTGAATAACAGGAGAAATTACAAAGCATAAATAATAATATGGTGACAATACTGAACAGGCTGAAACCTCCATCAACAGGATTTTTGGAATGCTCACAGGAGTTCTTTTCTGGTAGGTGTTACTCTTCCAAATAGGTCTCAATCAGAGCTTTACTATGTTTATAAAGCTTTTGAGTATGGTCTCCATGAGCAGGGGTACCTTGCTTTCTGCCCTGCTTTATGGCCACAGTCTGAGACACTAAGCTCTATCAGTTAAATATACACCTATATCTCCTCCTGAGAATTTCCAGAAGAACCTGCCAAGATAGCTGATCCAACTATCTCTACAATATTACAAAGTTAAAAAAAAAATCACATACACTGAACAATGGTATCTTCTTTGAACTAGGAAATCTATTACTTTAAATGCAAATTTTTGTTTCAGTATGCTTATATTAACCAGAATATTGTTCAAAAAACAAATGAACTGTATACTGAATTTAATAGACAAGCTTCTACAAATGAACCAAAAATACTCCAAACACAAAATGCAGAAATAGGGATGATACTATTCATGTAGCACTGGGGAAAACAGCAGGTAACAATCTAATCTACAAAAGCATTTGTAGGGTTCTTAGCACCGCTTGATGTTTTTTTCCTCTCTGGGTTTTCTGTCAGAGGTCAACAGAATACATGAAATAAAATAAACAGCCTTAATAAAGGAGGGCATTGTTAATTTTAAGTCATGGACCTCTGAAAAACAATTACAAAAAATCCACACTTCTGAAAAAATTAATAATTTCACCTTACCTCTAGAAATAATAAATTATTTCTATTGAGAAAATCATCTTTCTCCAAATCAGTATTATGCTCAAATCCTGTTGTAGCAATGAATGCTTAAAGCTCCTTTAAAAAGAGCCTCTATGTCCATTGACAGTTTGGCAAGACATCAATTAAAATTCTGTGTCAGAAGAGACTTATTTAACAAAAGATCGAACTTAATACACGTATATGAATAAACCAAATAAAACCTGTCATGGTAATAAATGCAAAGAAGTATCCCTGAGTTCTCAAAGAGACGTATTTTTTAAAGAAGAATATGTGGGAAGGAGAGAATTGCCAACTTTTCCTATTCTGCATCAAGAATTCTCTAAGTGAACCATGCTATTCCTAAAGAAGCTCATAGACTTGAGGGGAGAGGTCCTGGGGAAGCAGGAGTACAAACTCTGTGGTCCTAGTGGTCTGCTGGGTCTTTGCAGTATGGGCAGCAAAAAGTATTTTTACCAAAGTGGTTCTACCTGAGCATGGATAAACAGGGTTTTCTAAGACCCTCTGTTTTTCCTTCATTCCTGGGAAAGAAAATAACTCCTACTTTATAAGAGTAGTCCATGGAAGGTGATGCCATTATCAGGTTTCAACAAAGAGAAGTGTCTTCCTTTTGCTAATGCCTCACATATGCCTTGTTGAAGACAGAACGTAGACTGTGTATCCTTATTAGCACAGGCCACACGATGTAAGAACAGGAGCTGTTCACAGATGAAAAGCTGCAATAGAAGAATCTTTTGACTGCTTATTTTCTCCCCTCCCTGGGACCTGTTAGCTTCTCACAAAGTGTCTTACACACCATCTTTGCATTCTAGTTTTTAACAATTTAGGTATATAGTAGGTGCTAAATCACTATTAAACGGAATTAGTTATGATGTGAGGCTGTCCCTCATTATGCAGAAGTGAGCTGACATGGGAAGAAATGAAAGGAATAAGGTAGCTCTCTGTCAAGGTAAAAAACGACCTGATGACAAAAGCTAATGCAGCACTTATAGAGTATAATAAACTTTATGCTGAAAACAGATATAAACACAATAGTATACATTTCTGCAGGTGCAAGAGAGAGAGAGAAAGAGAGAGACAGAGAGAGAGAACATGCACAGGAGAGAACAGGTCAACTGAATCATCTCTCTTGAGCAGTAGATAGAGATCGGGCATAGATTCCAGAGAAATTTTATTTTAGATTTATAAAGTGTAAAATTTTTGTCAAGAGTATACATACACATTATTTGTATTTGTATACATAAATATTTTGAAATATTTTTAAAAGAAGAATATTTTCTAAGAAGGCAGGAAAAATCCGGAACTAGGCAGGTAAGGGATCAGGCTGGGAGGCTGGGCTGTGTCACAGGGAACAAGCTTCAGGAATGCAATGGTCTCAGGCTCACAGGGTCTTAAATACTCTCAAAATGGTGTTATCTTTAGAGCTGTCTCCTACTGGGTGGAGAATGAAACCTTGCTATCTAATTGTTGTCCTCATCCCTTTTCTTTGAATCTGTGTCTGAACCATCATTACCTTATAGCATAGGTAGGACAATAACAGCTGGCATAAAAAACAGAGATTTTAACTTAAATATTTCCCTCCAATTTTGGGAATATTTTGTTTTGTATTTAAGTCATCAAAAATATAAAAATACCTTTACTACTATGTATTTACTTTTGAGATGTTTTTGTGAACTTATGCAACTTAACTGGGAGTTGACACTCATGGTTATTAATGCTTTTAGTTCAGCATATATATTTGAATGGCGATTCTCACAATAATGGTAAATTTAGTAGGTCAATATGGAGATGTTTCTAAAAATCAAATATCATTATGACCATATTTAAAAAAAATCTGAAGATACTGAAAATAAAAATGGTAATATTCCCACAACTGGATGACCTTTTTCTCCATGTTGACTTACTCAACTTATTATCCATTATGAGATCTAACTTATTCTCTGAGGTACTTGCTCATTTCCAGGTCTGTAAATGTTCACATTGATTATTTCTCCACAAGTGAAAATTTCAACACTTGCTTTCATGAATACAAATGTTAGTAAATTTCATCCCAAGTTTCAAATTAAAAAAAATGATGATGAATCACTTTGTTTTACTTATAAAGCACTGGATAAACAACTACCACTACTTATCGATCAACTTATAAAGCTAGGCACAAGTCTACATATTTTGTGCTTTTCCTTTTAATAATTCTCACAATGACATAAGGTAAATGTATAATAGGAAAGCTATAACACTTTGATCATATGGACTGCAAATTTTGGTCAAAGATTATACCAATTAAGTGTGGCATACTTAACCAATGCCTAATAACTGAAAATTACACAACAAAGCTAGGAAGCTACCTTTTTTATTCTAATAAACATTGATTTTAAAAAACAAAGTTTTTGGAAGCTGTGTTTTAAGGGAAATAATATCTACATCAGTAATATTTTTTAACCCATTTCTCATTTAGAAAAAGAAAGTGCAGCTCACTGCCAGCATTAATTTCATTTTACAAAAACGTCCTCTTTGAGGCTGAAGCAAAACTGTTCTTTGAGTTATTTCTAAACAGAACTCGTTTCTAATCCTAACGTAACAAAATGTATACATAAATCAAATTCATCAAATGAATCTTCAGCTAACAACTCTTCGAGAATGATGTTATTAACATCATGTAGAGATGTAGAGATGCTACATTTTCTAAGATTTGACATTTTCAGCATTTGAGAATTAACTATATTTTGTAAATGGAAATGCCACTACTAAAAACAGAATCCTATAAATAGAATGATGTCATTTGTTTCCAAAGATTATCGATATACTAGAGCAATGTGAAAATAATAAAAGTGAGATATTTCATGGCAAACTTTGGGGGTCAGGTTAGGACTGTAATCCACAAGTTATCTCGGGGTAAACTCCGCAGGCGCAAGCACTGCCAGCGAGTGTTCTCAGGGTAAATGGGAAATGGGTTAAATCTCAAAGATACAGTGTAACTAAAGCCTTCCCTTAGGAGGTGAATAAAACAGCTCACAGCCCTAGAGCCTTCTGTTACCTTCCCCATAATGCAGACTTGAGGTGGCCTGGGACAAAGGAGGGAAGATTCCTGGAATAATCAGGATGGTCTGTCCTCACACCCTCCACACTGACAGTCATTCTGTACTCACCTACTTCCTGTTCTCCCAAGCACGGGCCTTCTGAAGGTGCCTTTAGTCAGGGACTCGGATTCCATGTACTCTCATTCCTTAAGCTGATCTGCCTGAAAGGGACCTGCCATGGAAGCATGTGGCTCTTCCTTTTCTTTTTACCACATTTTCACTATTCCTTTTCCCAACTTAAAAAAAAAAAAAGGTAGCAGCAGCATAACTCTCATCTACCCTAACTCTAGTGGGGGCTGAACAAAGACAATTTGAAATATCGACATATAAAGAAAAACCACAAGTCAACTTAAAAATATATAATGGCTGCAGAGTTCTTCCAATTCTTATAAGAACAAGGGAATCTCATCTAACCAACGTGGCTTTGTGATTTTTCCCCCCACCTTTCTGCTTGATCAAGTGACATTTCTCTAAGACTTCACATCTCAACAACTCAATTCCTTATCAAATCTTCCCCAAGTGTCCCAATCCACAATGATCACTCTCATAACACTATCTAACTCATCTGCACATTGTCTAACTAACTGTACATCCCCTTAAGGAGATACAATATTTCGTATGTGCCAGGCTTTATGTCTGTTAACTCAGTTAACTCTCTAACACTCCTATGAAGTAGACTCTGTTATTGTCACCATTTTCAGGATGATGGAACAAACTAAGGTCTGATAGTTAATAACAAGGACAAGATCAATCAGCTAGTAAGTAGCTAAGGTGGGATGGAAGCTGCGATGAAATGCTGGTGGACTGACTCCAGAGTCTGAGTTTTTTACCATCAGACTTCCCCTGGGTCTCCCACCCTGAACCCTTCACTGGAGTTAAGTACATATTTATGGGGGATGCTGTTTCCTTGCTAAGAAGCTATGCCTTCAATGCGGCAGCTGCTGTCAGCCCCCAAGATAACCTCTGAGTTCTGATTTTGTGTAACCAGAATGTGCTTACAGTCCCTAAAATAACCTTCTCTTTCATGCCTGTAGGGAATAATCAGATTCGACACTTAGCAACTTATTTCAATTTTTAAAAGTTCCATTTAACAGCAAAAAAATCCTTAGCAGTCAATTGCATATTATGATCTTCCAAAAATGTCTTAATTACCTAAGTCTGCCTACCCACAACTTACTTAATGCTTTTTACTCTTAAATCAAACTAAATATGGAACGTAGTCCTGGGAAAAAATGAGAGATTGATTGCAAACCCTTTTAATATCCTCATGGATCTTTTTATGGAAATAAAAACAACTTCAGTGAAGCTCTGAGACCTTGTTTACAAGTGGGAGGATTCCGGCGATGGGAAGCAACTTTAGAAGATGAATTGAGAAGCAGGGAGTCAAGCACCAGAGAGACTTTACATGATACTAAATTGTGTAAAGACTCCGTGCTGGATACACTTAATTGGTCATCTAGTCTTTCTATAGTTTAAGTAACTGAGTCCCTAAGAAAATAAAAAACAAAGTTAAGGTCACTCTAGTTTGCTGAGAGGTGAAACTGAATCTCTAGAATTTGGATCTCTTACTCTAATGTGATTCTCTTACACATTTAACTAAATGAAATTCATTTTGACTCTTTATAAGTCAAGGGTCATATTATAAATCCATTTAGGTATATTCAAAACAGATAAAAAAAAAACTAAGCAACCTCTCTTTGATTGCTAAATATGCCTATGCAAGGAAATTTTAAGTAACTTCAGCCAAAAGAAAGTCTTTTCTCCCATACTTTTTGATGGCAGTTCATTGCATTTTACCTCCAGGCTACTTGCTTTCTTTTAGCAAGATCCATTATATATAGACTCTTATAATATGTTGGTGGAAAATAGGCTAAAGGATTACATTTAAGGCATTTCTCCTAAGAGTTGAAACATGGTTTATATACACTCGCACACTAGCTCACAAACAGCTGCCTAGGAGAACATAGTCCTGGCAGGGTGGGGAAGAGTGAGAATAAACCTTGAAGGTATACTTTATAACAGATATGGAATCAGAACCTTATGCCAGTGAAAATGTATATGACACACTGGTAACCCATAGCAATCTAATTCTTCAAATTGGCTGCTGATGTCAGAAAACTAGGGCACCAAAGTCTAATAATTACAGCTCTGAAGACAAATGAAGCCACAGCAAGCAAATGTCACTTTCTGATCATTGTGTCACTGCAAGGTATGTACTTTGTGATGATACAGCATCAAATATAGCAAGCACAAGGGGACAGAGGGGCTTCTGCTGGTATCATATTCTATCTTCTAATTCATGATTAACGACAAAAGCTAAAGTAGTCTATCTGGTTAACATTTAAAGCTTCAATTTAATGAAAGATGATTACACCACAAGAAAAATTAATTCCCACCTCTCCCATCTTTTCTTCTAGAAAAATATTATTTTCTACAAATGAAATAATCTTTTGGAAATCATAAAATAGTTCTCAAAGGACATTCAATAAATACAGTCACTATGAAATGGATTTCTTATTTAAACTGATAGAAGGCAAAGCATTATGTTTCTTTAGAAATACCTGAAACTGCTCTGATCTTTTGGAGCTTTTAAAGCCAGTGAGCACAAGATTTCCTCTAATTTAATATTTCTAGAAATCTTTTGAATGTAATGTCTGAATGATAATGAAAAGAAAAATATAGTGCTTTTTAATAGCTGAAGTGATGTTAAGAGAGACTTTGAACAGCAACCCTTATTATTTTCATCATCTAGAGAAAACGCAAATAGAGAAACTGAAGTTAAATACCAAACCCAAAACAAAACCAGGAGGCAGGGTTGAACCCAGGCCTTCTTTTTGAAACAACTGATTGTTTTAAAATCAGTGACCCTTTGATGGCTATATCTAAGTGACCTCCTTGTCTTTCTACTTAAATACATAATTTGGAAAATGTTGTTTGATTTTGTTCTTGATTCTGTTTCCTTCCGAGGCATAATGTGAGCAAAAGTTACTTTGGGGAGAAAAGAGTCAAAGAGTAACTGAAAAAGAGACTGAGGAATTTAAGACTATTTCATCAGGTTTGCATTATTTTTGTTTTTTAAAAGAATGGCCCACATAAACTAAATTTAAAAGTTTAATATAGACACTCAAAAAAGACAATCCATAACATTAACTCATTTTCTGTTTCTTTACTCATGTTGCCGAGAGATAACAAAATCTTTTGTATAATTGACTGGTTTAGTAAACTAACACAATTATAATATGTAACCATACAATAGTAATAGTCTCTCTTTCCCAATCACCATTTCCTCTGGGTCATATATTTGGTACTAACAACCAATAAGCTCTAGTCACTAACACTCCTCCCAAGTAACTGTATCTGGTCAGTTTAAAAGGGACAAAATTAGCATATATCCAGAAAGTGTAATAAGTTAAATTCGAGAACAGACATTTGTTATTTTAAGAAATGTTAAACAAAAGTCAGTCTACAAAAGCATGGAAATTGGTTGAAGTTTTCTGTACCCAGGATGAAAAGCCACATTCTATTTATGCATTTTGATCAATCGCCCAGATGCCTGGTTTACATGAGGCCAAAGATTAAAACACTGAAGAATTTTCAAGTATTTCTTAGTATAGATGCTTTTGCACAGCATAACCAAAACCCTTTAGGGTAGCTCAAATGCCTAGAGAGTCAAACACTCAAAAGACTTCACAACTTTGCCATAGGTTTTGATTAGTGACTTAATTAAAACCCCAATGAACCAGGATCTAGACAACTGAGCCCTGCTTTATGAAAGACATGAATGGATGGAAGTGGGTCTCAAAGAAAAAGATCCACCTCCACAATTGGGTCAATTCTCTTCCAGGAGGGAGACTGGTTGAGACAGACTCATATACAAATTTGGAAGGGTATGCAGTTTGGAAGAAAGCCTTTCAGGTGATCTGGTATCTCCATTTCCCACCAACTATTTTCATGCTGTGAAAAAAATGCTCTGGGTTTGAGAAAGCAAAAAGAAAGATTGATACATTGCTTTAAATAGTTATATATGTTGGTTTCAGGTTCAGTCAAGGCAAGTACAGTAAAACTGATCTAGAGAAGCACTCTAAGTTAACTTCACATTATACCTAAGTTATTTATCTGTCATTTTCCACTAACTTCTGAAGCTTTCTGCTTTCAAGCCACAAAAATTAAATATTAAGAAAAAAAGTGCCTCAGCTCAAGTTTATGTCACCCAGAGACATCCAGAGGCAAACTGAAGTCCATGTACTTATTTATTAGTATTGTTATGCTAATACTCTCTCTAAGTGCCCTTTCAGAACAACCTCTATTTCTTAACTAACTAATCTGGGCGCCAGCACTACCAACCAGGAGTGAGTTAAATCTTCTTGGCCTCTAATCATGCTAACGAGCTATTAGTATTCTTAGCAGCATTAGTCACAGTGGCCAGGACATGGAAGCAACCAAAGTGTCCTAAGATAGATGATTGGCTAAAGAAGCTGTGGTACATATATACAATGGAATTTTACTCAGCCATAAGAAGAGATGAAATACTGCCATTTGCAACCACATGGATGGACCTCGAGTTAATCACGCTATGTGAAATAAGCCAGAAAAAGCTGAAAATATAAGACAGAAAAAGTTGAAAATATAAGAAAGAAAAAGTTGAAAACCGCATGATATCACTTAAATGTGGGATATAAATCTAAAAAGAAGAAACAAACATGATGAAAAACAGACTTATGAACATGGACAGTAGACTAGTGGTTACTGGGTCGGGGAGTGAGGAGGTAGATGGGGTGAAGGGGGTCGAATATGTGGTGACGGAAAACAATGTAACAATGGGTGTTGAACACGATGTAATATATATATGACTTACTGTTGAATTGTACACTTGAAACATTGAATTTTGTTAATCAATGTCACCATAAAAAAAAAAAGCTATTAGTCAGCTGCTGGGCATTTCCAACTGCCAAGGGGAGAGGAGAAAAGACAAGTATTTAGTTCTAAGGAGTACGTGATTGTTGGAATAAGTAAACAGGCAAGTTAGAGCTATTAATTTCCAAATTGACCACGGGGGTATGATGACAAGCTCAACTTACATCTACAGCAGCAGAAGACAGCTAAGTTACAGAAACCATCCCCTGATATAAGATCCATATCTCTTGGGTAACCCGAAAAACTAAAGGCTGCAGTGACAGTGACAGAAGCAAATAAAAGCAAAAGCAATTACTTGATTGAGAAGTTGACATTTTCGGATGTGCTGCTTCAGCATTTACTCTGATACATAGCCTATCCCTAAATATAACTGATGAAAAGCACTGGCAAAGCAAGCTTGATGACATAGGTCTGCACCAAAGTGTTATGTGCCATGCTGTACTCAAGGAAGAACTTATTCATTAAAAAAAAAAATAGTGTTCAGCAAATTTAAAAGTAGGTAAGTGCATCTCCTGTGTGATGATGTGATTTTCTGCCCAGAATTTTGTTAATCAATGTTGCCATAAAAAAATAATAATGATAATAAAATAAAAAAGCTATTAGTCAGCTGCTGGGCATTTCCAACTGCCAAGAAGGGCTCTCAGAGATGTAATACAAAGGCTTACATAAGACTACAAAAAGATGGGTGATCAAAAATATTGTTTCTGACTTACTAGAAGTATTGGGAAACTCAATAAAAGATTATTTCAGAACTACAGACTTTCTTGTAGGAAGCAGAATGATTGTAGGTAACTGTAGAAGTTACAGTTAAGACACAGAGTTACTGTCTAGTATGATTATCCCCATCTTCCAGAAGACCTTTTACTTCTACCTACAAATCATGAGTTATTCTGAAAACATATCACATTATAACTAAGAAGACACATGAGAAAGATTATCCATACCCGAAATTCTAATAAAAAGCAAACATTAATGCATTTGTAGTTTAAAAAAGTTAAATGAAAGTGAAATTAAATTTAGACACTTAAATTAGTAAACTAAACTTCAGTTAAAAAATTCCCTGAATATAGTATCCTTTGATTCCCCACAATACCTAAAATGTAAATAGTGCCTGCCCATATATCTTATCATTATTTTGTACAATGTTTTATTGTCTATCCAGTATGAAGACTCAGGAAATGATATTTTTCCTTTTCTAATTTTTACAGCTTATCTAACAGCAAAGAAATTTAAAGTGACATTTTCATGAGGTCCTTTTCTAAGAGAGTTGATACTACAGTAAATGGCCTCATTACTGGGATTAAATTTGTGGTTGGAAAAGTACTCCAGCCTAAAAACACTGAACTTTAAATCAACCAATGTAACTATACAATTCCAAGAATGTTTGAGAACCAGAGCTCCACCCAGGCCCTCTGGAGGAACCAGTGCTAAGGTTCACAGTTCAGTTCCTAAAGGGATAAAAGGCTATCTCCTATCGCTTGGTTAATGAAGATGCTGCTTAACACTGTCTTAAAGCAATACACAACTGCCCGATTTTATACTCTTAACAGTTGAAGAGCTGTAAACAAACAGAAGTAGTTTAGAACATTCTTTTAAAGCTAAATTTCAGTGATACCTGCTATTGCAATACATTCTATATTTAAGGCAGGTCACGTGTGTGTGTATGTGTGTGTGTGAGTGACTCACTAATTGAAAACCGTACTTGACATAATTTCCATTCTATAAAATAAAAAAAATTGTTTTTATATCTTTGAAATAAAGTTTCCAGTTTCCAGTTAATGAGCTCATGGCTAAGACCAATATTGCTGTAGGAAAGAGAAGACATACAGAAAAAAAAACATGTATATGTAGGAAGAGTTAACTGTTTTACCATTTTTGATTCTCAAAGGGCAAATATTTTAAATCATACAAGAAGTATGACAAAGTTTAGACAGATTATTATATCATCTCAAAAAATTAATTGCTAATTTATTAAAAACAACACAAAAAAAGCAAGAATTCAAGAACCAGTATACATGTTTCACATCTATGTTTCTCTGTTTTCTTACCCTGTATGTTGTACAGTCGGATTCTATGGGTAACATGTTCAAAAAAGCAAGTCACATCAGAATAAAACTTTCCACGTTGCACTCTGATAAGGGGCAGTGTTGTATAAACATAAGGCTGAGGAGGAAATGACATTTTTAAGAAAAATATTTTGGCTTTTAACTTTTCTAAGAAATGTTTATTATAGTTTCCAATATGGCAAATACATATCACCTGACATTTGCATATTTAAGTAAAAACCAAACCTTACACAGTATCAGAATACACACTGCTATAAAAGTTGAATATACGGGTTTTGCATTTTATAAAAATTGCCGAAAATAGAAAATAAAAACATGTACAATTTGATTGGCCTAGATCTACAAATATTCCTCCCAGCTATAAAAATTTTTCATTAAAATCCTTCCATATGGTCCCTATGTTATTTATTAGAAAGAGCAATCTTTATACATGTTTTTTCTAGGAAACATTTATTATAATCATGGCCCCCTAACGTTCAGGGATCAGGGCAAGTGGTAAGGAACATAACTGAATCACAGCTAGGTTTACTACTCTATCAACATATTGCCCTTTAACTTGAAAGAACTAGCTGAATATAAAGCACATTTATAAACTTGAAAAAAAACTATGGTAACCAATGATTTAGTTTTCATTATTTAGAATTCAAAAAAATACAGGACTAAAACACATAATTTATGTGATATAGGAACAAATTTAAAGCATTTATGAAGTTATGTTTTCTTAAGTGTTATATACTTTAGAAGTTTCAACAACAGCATAAAAAGCTAGGCTTGCGATGTGAACTACTTAAGTAGCATAAGATTTTCAGAACTGTAATTTTCTTCATATTTACCTCTTTGGCTAGAGAAAAGTATCTTGAAATTAATATAATGGCTTTATAGTTCACAAAATTCTTGCACCTAGTTACCACAGAGCTAGAAATTAATGGAGGAGGATGAAACCTGGGATGCTGATTTCTGGGCTCTTATCTTTTTCTGATACGTTGAGCTGCCTCTTTCCCTGATGATCTTTTATTTTCTCTTTGTAAACATGATAATTCTCTAATATTAAAAGTACTTAAAGGTAATTTACATAAATTAGTTACTATTATCCATGCATATATTTCACAGTACAGCTACTCTTTTTTTCAAAGTGTAAGAACAGTCAATCAAAACAAAATGCCTCATGACAAAAGCCATTAAGTGAGACAACACTGACACAGCTTCTAGTTAGGATCCACTGCCCATTCTGGAATGCCTACTCTGTGCTGTAGTTTACATTTAATTCCTCACTGAATGAAAAACAACAACGAATAACAACAACAACAAAAACTAGAATCCTTAAAATCTACATTTGATTTTGGTGAGCAGACTTTTCTAAATTGTAGAACAAAAGTAACTTTTTCAGGCAACAAAATATGGAGAATATATAACTTATCTTGAAGTGGAGAAAGCCTGAGGAAATCTAAATAAAAAAATACAGACTTGACTGAACAAAATTTAAAAACTACTGTTAACAGAAAAATAAAATAAAAAATTAACAAATTAAATCGCACATTGAGAAAATTTTGCAATATATGAAAAAAGGTTAATCTTACCATATGTAAAGAATACATACAGATCTATAAGTCATCCCAATGAAAAAATGATCAAAGAACTTAAAAGCTCACAAAAGAAATATAAAAGATAAATGTAAAAAACATTAAATAAGTTTTAATAAATTAAAAAAGTTTAATCTCACTAATCATCACAAAAATGTTAACAGCAAAATATTTTTCACCTATTGTTACAGTTAAAGCTTTTAATATGGCTAATTCTTGGAATGGCATATTAGAGAGCTACTCTCAAAAAATGCTGGTGGTAGTGAAGATACAGTCTTTCTAGATAAGAAGTACATATCAAAATCCTTAAAATGTCTCATCCACTGACATAAAATGACACTTCTAGAAAGTTATTCTCAGGAAATAATCAGCATTGTATAAAAAATGCTACAACAAAAGCTCATCACAATGTTACAGTAGTAAAGCAGTGGCAGAAAATGTACATATGCAATAGAAAATTCTCTTTCACACAATATAGCTATCAACTACAGTCACTACATTATACATTAGATCCCCAGTCCTTATTCATCTTACAGTTGAAAGTTTTTAAACACAACAGTGCATATTAAAATTTTGTCTTCGAAGAATATACCATCAGATTGTTAGTACTATCACAATGAAAAATATTTAATGCAATAAGACAAAACTTGAAAATGCGGGGGGAGGGAAGGAATATGTATAAAATAAGACTAAAAAAATACATCAAAATGCTGGCAGTGGTTTTCATGGGCTTATGGAATAGTTGGTTAAATTTTGTTTTCTTCACAGCTTTCTGCATTTTCAAAATGTGCCAAAATTGACATATACTTCTTTTCAGTCAAGGGGTGGGAGAATTTTTTTTTTTTTTAAGTACTATAAGTTAAGAAAAATGGCTCAGTGGGTAATCTTATTTTTCTAGAATAACTCAGTTTATTAGCTTACCTTGGCTTCCCCATCAGGTAAGAAGAGATAGGCACCACTTTTGTCCTTTTTACTTGTGGTCCCATACCATGAAAATTGTACTTTTACTTCATGACGTTTACCATCTTCTTTATTTATCATTTCCTAAAGATAAAAATTTTAAAGGCAACACACTATTAAGACATTAACAATGTTCCTTTTAGTTCCATATATATGTCAATTAAAAATATTATCATTAAAAAATGCTGTCTCTAATATTCATAATTTTTGAACAAATAACCAAAATTTTACACTTCACCTTAGAATTTAACACCTTCGCAATAGAGACAAAAAATCAGAACACACTTCATCAAGGAAGAGATACACAAGAAGACACCTAGACCAGTGCTTCTCAAACTTTATATAGTAAAGGAGTAGGCTTATTTTTTATTTCCCAATTGCATGAACCAATATTTTTGTAAGGCACAATAAAAATGAGATACCATAATATTAAATTTAAAGTTATTTACCAAATATACACTCAAATCTTTTATCATTAGATTCAGTAGGCAAAAATTTACTCTGTCAAATTGTTTTCAGTTTCTGTAAACATTTCTAAACAGTCACAGCCTCTATACTTATCTTGTGGACCAGTAACAAACAGTTCACAAAGCAGCACCAACCACGGACTATACTTCTGAGAAGCAGGTGGGTACTATGGACCACAAGAAGAAGGTTCATAAAGTTCATTCATTCTTTCTCCCAAAGTATTGGTGTAGAATATTTCTCTTCTGCATAAGTAATCCACACACATTAAAATAAAATGATAAACTTTATATGAATTTCAGAACATACCTCCATAAGCCCAGACTGACCAAACCGAAGCTTAATAAAGGAGTTCTCTATAGTTATATCCTCTTTAGCACCTTCCATATTCTTAATGTTGAAAATTCCTTTATATTCTATGTTATTGTTATACAGGGCATATTCAGCTAAATGTGGATTTGAACTTGTCGATTGTGAAATGGTAAATACTTGCAACCCCAATGGTGGCATCTGTGCTGGAAAAGAGATCTTTAAAAGATAGAAGGAATTTGTTAAAGAAAAATGTAATCTGAAAGGAAAACCACTTATATGTCTAATGAAAACAACAAACTACCATACTTTTAGAAAGAGAAAATACTATTATTCTATAAATGTTCTGATAACACAGGTAGAATATTTATATCTTAGTCATTCCAACTTCAAGTTGGCAGGACTATCAAAGGCATTAATGTTTTCACTCAATTAGTGAAATTATGTGACCATCCTCAATTGCCCGACAGAGCTCTTAATGAATGTTCAGACGGGAAAATTCTCTGTGATGGTAAGGGCTTACTGTGAACAATGCTTTTTCCTAATTATTAGAGATCATTTTACAATACTAAATTATAGTACATTAAAATTAAAAATGGTCAATGCGATAATATAAATATTAAGCACAATAGTTCAGTCAACACCAGCCATCAAATGCCTGGAGTCTAGCAGATACCAAACAAGGCAGAGGACACACCTACTATAAGATACTATACTATGCTGTAACAGAGGATATACACACTATAAGACAAGACCCTTGCTTTCCAAGAGCTACCATTCCATTTCTAGATGGGGTGTTTCCTGTAAAAACTGACCAATACTGCATTATACTTTTCATTTCTACCTAAAGGATCATAAATTTATTAGAACAGCCAATGGCTTTTAACAAGCAGAAGCAAATCTCTTTTAGAGTTCATAGCTTATGGCTGTGTCTTCAGAAGTACAGTTAAAATTATAATCTAAACTCTCAAAGTTCAACCTTTCTAATGATGTCAGGGTTAATACTGCTTGTTTTAAGAAATTTTTCCCCCAAATGACTATTACTTGAGCCCAGATTTTTCATAATTGTATTTTGAATAAGACTCTTATTTATTTTAGGAAGTCCTTCTTTCATGATGTATTATGTCTCTCCTTTGCCATAAAGAGTTAAAAGCATCCAAAGTTATTTAGAAGGATTATTTATCTCAAATTTAATATGTGTAACTGTCATTGAGTTAGACAAAAAATTTCCAAATTTTATGAGTAATGATTACTTCATTACTTCAAGAAAAAGTTACAATACACATAC
Source organism: Cynopterus sphinx (assembly GCA_030015415.1). Taxonomy (NCBI): domain Eukaryota; kingdom Metazoa; phylum Chordata; class Mammalia; order Chiroptera; family Pteropodidae; genus Cynopterus; species Cynopterus sphinx. The sequence goes on along the minus strand of CM057379.1, from coordinate 65,249,219 downwards.
TTACAAAGATCTATAATATACATACTAATTAATATATCCCCATAAAAACATACAATCTACATACTAACAAAGATATCAATATTTTAGGAAACACAGGATCTATTTTCCTTTGGTGTCATTTAATTGGCTAGTTAAATCCTCTGGTTCTTACAGCTTTAACTACTTCATATACACCAACTTGATAGCTCTATAGTAGGTGAGTGAGTGAGTGAATGAGTGAGTGAGTGTGTGTGTGTGTGTGTGTGTTATATATATAAACTATATACTGGCTATGTTTTTTTAATGGTGTCTCTTTAAATTCTATGGCAAAAACACACCTTGTAGGCTGTCTGTGAAACAGTACTTCCTTTATCCCAGACTGCACTTATTTGAATTTCCACAGGCCTTCCTGAAGCAGAGGACACTTGTACTGTGGGGGAACTCACATGTACCGACACCACCGAATTTCGTTCTTGTTCTGAAGGATTATAGACCACAAGATACCTGCAAAAACAGGTGCTTCACTAGTGGGAACTCAAAATATTTTTACTTCTTTAATGCTATTCGTAAGATCTCAGCTCACAGAGAGTCAACATGTGGAGAAGAATTATAAAGAACATTCTGGTAAAACTTTGGGGGGACAGGCAATTTCATCACAACAAATACTGCACAATACAAAAAAGTAATAAAATTATGACTCACTTTCTAAGAATAAAATATTATACAAATGGAAGAAGTTAATAGAATTTTAACAAAGTTATTTCTATGCCCCAGAAAATGACCTGTATACAGATGGTTTCTTTTTTGATCTAAAAGAATCAGCTCTATACAATATCCTGATCCCTGCCTAATCTTGCTGATTAAGAAAACACATGTCTGTTTGCAGTTTAGCCATAATTAATTTCAATTAAAGTTCTGATATTTATTTTAGAGCACTACAACACATCAAAAATGTATAGCTATACATGTAGAATCACAAAATTCATTTGTATATTTCATATACAGGATACCCTTTTCTTCAAGAGTTAGTTGGTACTGAAAAAAAAAGTCATTTGAAGTCCACTAAAAATAGAGGTTAAAATGTTATAATAAATAGTGGTAGAAAAGAAGATTTGATTGGGACTTAGCAAGAAAAAGGAAAACGAAAACTATTAAAATAAGTTTAGGTAGTATTTGCAACTATATATACAATTCTGAGAATGAACTAAAAATGATTGAACTAAGGTTTGTGGCAGAATTTTTCCAAAAATATTTTATACTAGGACATTATGACATCCTTCATTTAATATTTAATTTTTACAGGATGGTTCTAAACATAAATAGATTTGTAAAAATAAAAAACCAAGGACTTCATTTTTCTAAAAGTTCCCTCTCAATTCTTAGATATTCAAATAATTTTCAGATAAAAAACCTAACATCCTTGATTTTCTCAGTAGCATAACTCTGCCACCTCCTCACTGCTTCATGGCTTTGCCTGTGAACAGAAATGTTCAGCAGTTCCCAACCTTTTGGGTACCAGGGACCAGTGCATCTATGAGAATCTACTGCCAGATGATGTGAGGTGGAGCTGAGGTGGTGATGCTAGCGCTGGGGAGGGGCTGCAAGTACAGATGAAACTGCTCCCTCGCCTGCCAATCACCTCCTGCTGTGCAGCCTGATTCCTAATAGAACACAGACTAGTACCAGTCCTCAGCCCAGGGGTGGAGGACCCCTCTTCTTGACCATGACACAGACTTCAAGAAATCTGCAGCTTTTGAAAGATTTATGATTTTACTTTATAATCGATTTGCATCATATTATCTTTAATTTAACAAAGGATATTTCAGAGGATATTTGACCAATAATATAACTTACTGATTCATTAGTGAATATTTTCATGATCAGAAATATTGTTTTCCTAAATAATTTTAAAATTGTAAGAATACAGAACTGAATAGTCAGATAGCAACTGCTTGTTTTCCCGAGCCACAGTATCTGTATCAGAGAAGGTAGAAGCAAGCAGCATTTATTGAGTGCATATCTTACATACATGTCCTATAAATTTCAGCTGCATTAAAAACTGTTCATTAAAAAATAAATACCTACAGTGGCCAAAACTAAAGAAAGGAGAACAAGAAAGCACAGAGATAAAGAAAAGGGGATGGAACATAAAATCTATAAAATGTTTGGCTTATAAACTGCTTATCAGGAGAAGCAGTTATAATTAAAATAATATTCTGAAATAACTGAGATTCCTTATGTATATGAGAGAAGAGCAGCTGAAGCCTGTATTTACAGAGGCCACTGAAGTCTCCTAATACTAGATTAAAATTCATCCTTTTTTTATTTTAAGCAGTTCTCAAGGAGAGTGAGGGTAATGCCTGCTTGAGGGACCTATCAACCTGTTTGCACCCTCCCGCTGCCCTCTACCAGAGGTTACATTTCACCTGGCTGTTGTCCTATCACAAGCACATTGGAGAATCACAACTGCCAGAATTCACTGTTACTAACAGGACTTTACTATATTCCTAAGGTGCACTGGGGAAGAAAAGCAGCTCATCCTTGGCAACAAATATGTTCAAACTGGCGTCCTAAAAATGAGTGATTTACTACTGAACCCCAGAGGCTTAGAGCTATTATGTGAAGAGCTCTAGAAGACATGGTCTGAAGACTTTAGCCAGTCTCCTATTTCTGCAGAAGCCCAGAGGCACACCCTGGTACCGAGGCTAGAATTCCTACTGGCAAGTCCTTTGGATGCTCCACTATATAGACCTGGTCAGAAAGATTCTGATAATAAAATGCAACATGAGCCCAAGCAACAAATTAGGTACAAGCATACAGAACACTGATTCCTTCCCATGGGGAAAAAAAAAAGACTCACACTTAAAGCAAATAATAACTTTAACCATACATTTGGTTTTGTACAATATTAAATCACTTTTCATAATAAGCTGTAAACTAGGTTCTGTTTTGTTTCATTTTAGCAGCTAATTAGTATTTGACCACAATGATGTTTCTACTGTACTGAATGATTATGTAATTATCATGCCAGGAATCTATTCAAAAACAAAATGTGTAGAGTATATAATGAGTATAATGCTGCACTAAAAAAATAATTTTTTAACATAATTAGAGATTCACAGCATGTTCTTCAAGTGCATCACAGCACATATTTATCCAACATACACAAACTCTTATCTTTGTACATTTTTAGTAGAGTACAGAGAAAGCATGATTATATATGAATTACATTTCCTTTGAAAATAAGTACACCATCACAAAATACCTAAATTTTCATTGTCATTATCACGTTTGGTAGTCAAACATTTATTATACTGACAGTATCCTCAAACATGAACCCTTTTAAGCCCTTCAGTTGTGAATGGAACCAATGGGTTTCAACACCGTATTATGATCACTAAGCCCCCACAACTTGGGGTTATGGGCAATTATCTCAATTCTCTACACCTCATGAAGACAAAGCTTATTCATATGTTACCTGCCAATGAATTAGAGGCAGAAGATGATCTACTCTGGTAGAAAAAGGAATGGAGAAAAATGAAAGGCCATCTGTATATTCATGTCAAACTGGGAATAACTTTATAGAAGAACCAGTATTCCACTGTAAACATGATTCTGGCCTTGAAGATGAGTATTATTTACAATTCTCTCACCCCTTTTGTAGAAATGATTCATGTCATGTTAAGAAAGACACTGTGGCAACCTAAGTCCTCTCTTTGAGGCAAATCTAATCAGCGCCTGCTATGAACAACAGACTAGGGCCATATGAATTTCCATGCAGGATGGATGAAGGATAGAATGAAAGAAATGTGCCCCTTGGTCAGAGTGACCTTGGCATTACCATTCACAGAGTGCTTCCTGTATGCTGGGTCTAGTCCTCTGGCCTATAGGAGCAACTATGAGATACAGCCTTTCATCCTTCCCACTAGACATATGAGGAAACTGAAGTTCAGTGAGGTTAAGTATGTTGCCAAGACTCACCCAGCTAAAAGTGACACAACAGTCTTACCCCTATAGCCATCTTTTCAACCACTTTACTGAAAGGTCAAGGTTATAAGGACCTTTTGACAAATAAGATTTCCTCTGGAGATTCCCTTAGCTTCAATTTCATATGTGAAGAACTTTCTCCTCACCAATGCCAGAGATCCCCACAGAGTCTCTCTCCTTAGGAAGCTCCAGAAGAGCAAAAAACTATTTACAGTTTGTGTACATTATATTATTGAAAGAAAATGTATAAACTGGAACACTGGAACAGCAAAACACTTGCAATATATTAAGGAGTTCTCTATGACCTCACTGTATGAGGTAAGCAAAAACAATATTCAAGGACACATTTTAAAAAACTACATATTTTCATGACTGTGTAACGAAGATAAAAATGAAAAATACTTGCAAGTCCTCTGTAAGTGTAGTTTAAAGCCAAATAAGGAAACACCATGTTACATAAAAATTTTTAACTGCAAACCTAGAGCAGTCCCTGCAACAGAAAAACATTCAATAAATAGTTGATGAATAAGTAATGCACAAAAACCCACTAGAAGAATTTATCATTTATAAATAACACCTACTGGTGTGAGACTCTATAGTGTTATGAGATCATTTTCATTTTGATTATTCGAATTCCACAAAAAATGCTTGTAAGGTCAACAGTTATATATTTAATCCCTTTGCACAGATGGGGAAAATGACAGATCCAAGATCACAGAGAAAGGGAAAAACAAAGCAAAGAGTAGAGCTCAGTTTGTATGGTTCTTAAACCATGACAGCATATAAAAAATTTATTTCAAACAAGAATATATTCGTCTTCTGTAAGTAGCTTCATTAGTGGAACATCATTTAAAAAAGAGTAATAACCTTTATACAGTATTCTGAATATAGATATATTTAAATTTATGTGTTTACCAAAATTGCAATTTCTAGATCTGAAGTCTTTTTAATGTAGTCCACCTAATTTTCTAAGTTTAAGACATAATGCTTAGCATATTATCTTCCAGGAAAAAAAAAATCAAGATATGAAAACAAAGGAGTCTTTTTGAAATATATTAGGTCTTCAAAAATCACACTCAGATCTGTGATTTCTGGACTCTGGAGTCAGACACATTCAAGCTCAAAACCCCACCATAGCATTTAGAATTTTATTTTTCTAAGGCTAAAAATCTTCGATGAAATCAGGAGACAAGACTGTTGTTAAGGTTAAATGATAAAATGTTTGGAAAATCACATTGCTCAGACTTGGCACAAAGTAGAACCTCAATATCAATTAATTTCTCTCTTCTTCTTTACAAGACCTTCCTGGCATCCTGACCAAAGACCATGGTACATGAATCATACTAGATGGTAAAGTGAATGTTTTAATTAACCCAGGTCACTGAGTTGCTTTAGGTATTTTTTTCTTCTTTTTTTCTCTTTGGTGAGGAATACATAAATACAAATGAGAGATATTAACAAAACTATACATGTGATAACAGACACCTTGAAACAAGAGTTTGGTGTGGTGGGGAGATAGATGCCCAGGGCATAGAATATACATACAGACAAATCAAACACATAAAAAGCAATAAACAAAAGGACAGACAGAAGGATACCTCATGGTATGTATAATTATAAACTTGTGAATATGCATACATACTCCCTGTCATGGAAGTACCTATAGCTTAGGAAGGGGGAGAGACAGAAACTGTTAAGTTCATTATAATAGGGTAGATAATAAGACAAAAATATGTATGGAGTGTCTTATGATACACACAGAAAAGATAGCAGTTAGGATGATTAAAAACTACTCAAAAGAGCATTCAAAATAGAAAATTCATTTTACATGAAATGAGTAATATATATATATATGTAAAATATATATAAATGAGTAATATATATATAAAATGAGTATATATATATATATAAATGAGTATATATATGTATATATATATATATAGAGAGAGAGAGAGAGAAAGAGAGAATGATAAAACTTTACTGAGGGAGATAAAAATGAATAAATGGAGAGACATACTATTCTAGGTGGGCAAACAAAATACTGCAAAAAAGACAACTTTCCCTAGATTAATTCATAAATCCTATGCAATGCCAACCAAAATCCCATTGAAATCCTTTTGTTGGAAGAAAAGCGAGTAAAGGAAAGAAATCACTGTTGGATAAAAAAATCTATAATATGTCTGATAACAACTGGGCAAAACAAATAGTTAAACAAATACGTTAAAACAATATGCCAAGATTGATTCCAGACAAATTAAAAAGTTTAAAAACATAAAAAGTACAAAATTCGTAGTAAAATAAATAATTTGTGGTATAAAAGGTCTTTCTAATCGTCACAGAAAAATGCAGCAAATTAAAGGCTGACAGATTTCCTAATAAAAGCTTAAAACATTTTCTAACTTAAACAGTAAGATTAAAGAATAGCAAATAAGATATAATCAAATTCAGGAAATTTGTAAAGGACTCTTACAAATCGATAAAATATAAACACTGAAGTAAAAAAGAAAGCATTTTTCTTTTATCAAATTGAAGTCAGAAAATAAATGTTTCCACTTCTAGGAGAGGCAGAGTAGCTGAAGACAGACAAGAGCTCTCACTCCTACTGGCCAACTGAAAAAAAACTGGGTAAAACACAGTAATCATCTGCTTGAAAGCAACAGAGAACTGCTGAGGACTTCACAGAAGTGAGCTGCCTTCGTGGTCATTTTACCCTGGAGCACGCCAAGTCTCATCATAGGCTGAGTTCCACGCAAAGCCTAATAGAGTTTATAGAAGGACCACTCTGGAGACAAAGAGGCCAAAGGAGTATTTGGTGGGGGACGCAGGAAGCTTCAAGTATACATTTGATTTCCTCATCCGGATATGTGCCAAATTATGGGGGCTGCACAGAAAGGGAGGTTTAAACCCTAAATAGAAACTTCTGAAATGTAGGGCAGAGATATCTCATGAGATTTCAGAATCCCCCAGAGTAGGGCCTACAGAATATACCAGCCTATTAGACAAAAACTTGCTGAGCTAGATGAATAAGAAGTTGAGTGAATGAGCTTCAATATCATCCTTGATTGGAGTAAGAGTGAACTCTTTCTTGAAGAAGATACTTGCTGGACCCTACAAAAATTTTATACACAATGTCTAGCACTCCATATAAAATTGTGAGGCATCCCCAAAGAGAGCCACGTGACTAAACAGCAAGAAGAAAAAGACAAAAGAATGAGAACCAAACATGATTGAAATATTGAAATTAACTGATAAGACTTTAAAATAATGATTAGTATGCCCGAAGAAGAAAACATGAAGATAAAAAGATAAAGAATTTTACCACAGAAATTAAATACATTAAAAATTAACTGTATGAAATTCCAAAAGGATGAGTTTTTGAAATTAAGAACTCAGCAGGTATGTTTAACAACAGAGTAGATTCAGCAGAAGAGAAGTTAAACTATTAACAGGAATATTTCCTCTGGATTCTGGGATTATTAGTGAATGTTCTGCAACTGCTTTTTATACTTCTGAAAGTAAAACATACAAAAAGTATGTACATATTTTTAAAATAATGAGAAAAATACAACAAGAACAAAAATATGCAACTTTTTAAAAGTGGGGTGGGTAGTGAGGTAGCCAGGCAAGAAAAGTAGGGTAATGCACTCTAGGTAGAGTGATTATAAGAATAAAGGTATAAATATAAAAAAAAAAGGATGTTATTTTCAGAATATAAAGGCTATCCAATATCACTAGAATCTACATAGTGAAGTACACCTCTAAAACGCCAAAACAGGGAGCTAGAAAGGGAAATAAATCTCAAGTCACAACAAGATATAAGCTTACACCTATGTTATGGGAGTGACTGGAAGTTTTAACATGGTCATATTTTCATTTTTAATATATACACGTACCTGCCATATAGAGGACATATTTGAGGCATCAAGACTCAAAGCAGGAAGATCAAGTATATAGTTACAATAGCCCAGGTAGGTAAAGTGAAGACCTAAATTAGAGAGGTAATAGAAATACAAAAGGAACAATTTAAGAAACAAGTAGGATATCTTATCAGTAGGATTCTTCAGTTCCTTGGAGAAGACTGGATGGTCGACCAGAAAAAAAAAGTCTTCGATCAGTCTTGATTTCCAGTTAGGGTGAGATAGATATGGTGGTGTCATTAACCAAGATTGAACAGCTAAAGATGGGTAGTGGGAAGAAGTTCCAAAACAAAGGTGATAATCCAGGCTTACACTTCTTGAATTTGAGGCATCTGACAAACATCTGTACAGCTTTATTCTGATGCTTCTCAATTTACTATCTAAAACTCAGAATTCACTTACTCAAAAGAAATATAAAAATTAGGTTTCCAAGTATGATAGGCATAATAACTATTCCCCCAAAAGGTCCACATGCTAATCCCCAGAACCTATAAATTTGAAACCTTGCATGGAAAAAAAGACTATTCAGATATCATTTACTTAAATCTTGGGATGGGGAGGTTTCTTGGATTATCCAACTAACTGGGCCCAATATAATCACAGGTATCCATGTAAGAGAAATGCAGAAAGATCCAACAAAGATGATGGCTATGAGACAACAAAAGCAAGAGGTTAGAATATGTATAGAAAGGGAGACAGGCTAAGGAATACAGGTGGCCTTCAGAAGATAAAAAAGGCAAAAAAAAAAAACAGATTCTCTTGCCAAAGCCTCCAGAAAAAACCAGCCCTGCCAACACTCTGTTAGTCCAGTGAAACTAATTTTGGACTTATGACCTCCAGTACTGTAAGATATTAAATTTGTATTTTTTTTAAAGAGACTAAATTTGTGGTAATTTATTGCAACATAAACAGAAAATAATACACCAGGTTACATTATTCCTCTTAAAAACAAGGAATAAGCTTCGGTTTCATATTACAAAGGCTGGAGACTTTTTACCACCAAATAAAAAAAAGAAAATTGAGTCCTGGAAAAGAAAGGAGGGGTATGTGTGTGTGGGATGAGGGTGGGGGTGGCGGGAAAGAGCCATAAGAAGAGCTTGGGGCCTTGAAATTGAGTCCAAGCAAAGACTGAAGTGAAATGTTATCTAGCCCTCTGGCACTCTCCCCCATGGAATACTCCTTCCCACTTCCTCATTCTCTAGCTACCAGGCTTGATGTGCCCAAACTCCTATTGTCCAGTTCAAGTACTTGCAGCGAACAATAAGGAGAAAGAAAGCAAATGAGAAAAAAAAGCGTAATCCCTTACACCAAGGTGGTTATTCTTAACCTTCAAAAATTCTATTTATAATATTTGAATACCTTATGCTGATCGCATTCATTGTAGAAATGCACATATGCACAAGATTTTCATACAGGTTCCAAGACCTCCCAGGTTATGAACTTTCTATTTCTATAAAATAAGCCTTTTCAGGCAAATATATAACACTTTCTCATGAAAATCTCTCTAGGAACGAAACAATAAGAATCTCTCTTATCTTTAATTAGATTTTGGAATTTATATTTGCAAGGGAGAAAACAAAAAGGGTATTTTCTGGCCTCCAGTTGATTAAGTAACAAATGTGGCCTTATCTAAGAAGAAACAAAAAATCCAACACTAAAGAACAAAATACTCCTCTCAGCAATAAAAATTAGGATTATACTTTAATATAGTAGTGGATAAATGTTACTTGACCTTCCTAACACAAGAAAGTTTATTTTACCATTATTTCCTATATGTAGGAGAAATAACTTTCTTAAAATTCATGGACAAAAGTATTAAGAATCTATCGTCCCATGGAGTCATTTGTCCAAAGACAAAATTCAAAAAGAAAATGAAGGAGTACACTGCATGTGATCAAATCCAAATGCAAAGCTGCTTTTCCTGAAACAACAGGACAGCAGCACCCAACGCTGCTGTTGTTAGCTGTTTAATTTCTGATAATACATTACTACTCTCAAATTCAAAAATTCCACACAATAAAATTTCTTAGTTTAGACAAAAAGTACAGATTGTTAAGTAAAATTGGAGAGTTTTCCTGATGTAACAGTAATAATAACAATATCAAAAGCTAGCACTAAGTGAACTTGTAGAATAGTGCCCAGCATACAGTAAGTGTTTTACTTGAATTTACTCCTTTCAGCTTCACAACCAACTTCTAAGTCCTAAAAATTATGTCCACGTTACAGATGTGTAGAGTTCAGTATTGCTCATGGTTATATAGCCATTTATATAAGTGGGAGAGCCAGGGTTCAAACTCAATCAGTTAGGCTCAAGGCATCTTAAAATTAAAGGTAGGAAATGTGGCTCTGCTCTTCTCTATAGGTATGACACACAATGTTTATGTGCTAGATGCACAGATGTGCCATCTACAGTACTCAGAGTCCCATCTCCCCAAAGCTCGCTGAACTCTGCCTCATCAGAGCTCTATATCCAATCCAGCAAAGGGCTGTCGTTCGCAAAGACTCTAACAACCTGACAGCAGGACTGGGGTAAAAAAGGGGGTGTTCTTTGCGATAATGAAGTTGAGGCTACTTCCACTAGCTGCTATAATGACAAGAGAAGCTGTTCTTTTAGTAAGTTCTTACTTTTTGTAAAAGGTGGTGTAAGGGGAATTGCTCAGTACAATAGGTCTTCATTTTGTAACATTAGTGATATTTTGGAAAACAGCTTCCTATGTCCCAGTTATAGGACAAATTTGGTTATTTTCCAGAGTTGAGTTTTCTACCTGAAAAGTTCCTTTCCTGGTGTTTATTCAAATGAATGCTTTATAAATGATTTATATTTTAACAAACAAGAAGATCAAATGTCAGTTGTATATGGTTTGGGGGATCAGCTATTTCAGCCACCTCTTTCCCAATACATACGGCAAATGGAACTAAAGTTAAAAAAAAAAAAAAAGCTGGTTAGTGACAGAGGTAGGACCAGAATGAGCCCCCTGACTCTGTCCAGACACCCTTAAAAATACCCCATGTTTCCAGGCATCTGACAGTGGGATCTGCTCAAAGCTCAATGGTATGGAAACAGAAAAGTTAGTATCGTCGGTGTTATCAGAATTTATAGCCGCAAATGCAACTCAATACAATAAATTAAAGTCTTAAGCCTCAAATGAACAACTACATATTTCTGGACTTTCTCCCTTGGGAAAAGCATTTCTAAAGGTATATATATAGCCAAAGTAGAATCAACATGTAATTTTATAACATTTATAAACAAAATAAGACTGAAAACTCATGACTATTTCCAGCACATAAAAGAAAATAGCAAGTCAATAAAAAAGATAAATATTCCTTTCCAACTCTTCTAAAACTTTTGATACTAAAGCAATAAAAAGACACAGAAATAAAAATTGTACATAATTTGGCTGACCCCAAGAGTCTTGTCACCAATTAAGTTGCTTTCACTGACAGAGTTTTGCCTAAAACAAAAATACCATCTGTTTTACCTAAAACATTAAGATGTTCTATTTTCTTGTCAACTCAGAAATCACATCTGTACTCATTTTCTGAAAAGACAGCAAAAGACATTATATTTGTGGGTGACTGCATAAGGAATGATGTTCAATCAAAATGTAATTTTCATCTACTGGAAGAAAATTTCATTTCTCCAATGACTACAACACTGTAACTTTGGAGGAGCACACAGTGCATAAACAGGCTGATTTTCACAAATAAAAAGACCTTAAAAGTTAATATAGTAAAATAAGGTTGTTTTGTTGGTAAAGACAGAACTAGCAAATATTCACTTTTGTATACCTTTGTTGATGATTGAAATCTATCTTGTGTGAGACTTTCAGATGAAAAGATCAGGAAACAACTTTTTATTGGTGCTACATCTCATGCTAGTGAGGCATCATATAAGAAATAAAAATATGAAAACAACAAAACAAAATCACTTTCTATTTTCAAAACACTTTTAAGAAACAACATTGGTCCTGGGAAAGACACTCTACAATCCAACGAACCAAATGAAAATACAAAACACCTACAGAAAACATATTCAGAGTGAACGCAAACACATCACAAGGGATAAAGAACACATTTCGAAGAAAAACACACAAGCTATCCAGCTATCTAAAATACCTTGAATATATATTAAGTACCTACAAAAAAATCTGACACCCAGCTATGTTTTAGTTTAAAAAATAGCCCAATTTCACACGTAATTTTTTGTCTAAAAATTAAAATGCTACTCTCCAAAGAAGGATGAAATAAATAAGTCCAAAGGCTCTATTTAAAATTTGTCTTTTACCACAAAGTTGTGAAGTGTTCTGAAGTCCAAGATGGGCTTCAAGCCCTCCCTGACTTTTTCAGGATCAGGAAACCTTCACTAAAATCCTTTTCCTTGTTCCGCTTTTGGTGCACGCTTTATTAATCTGCATTTAGAAGGAAAAAAAATCTGGTTCAGAAGAATGGAAGACTTTGAAATATGTCACATCACTTTAGTCTGTGGTCTGAACTGCTGTGAATTCATTAGCTTTATGTTAGCAATTTCAGAAGACATGATGGACACTAGGAGGAAAAGTGAGAGGACAGAGGACTAAGTGTGCAAGACCAGAAGAAATAAACAACTAAGGAATATCTCTCATATAACTGTCAATTCCTCCCTTCGCATTACAAATCACTTAAAAAGCACTCATATTCCAGATATTTTACTTACTTTAACATGGTCATAGTGCATTATATAACTTCAACTAATGGGGGAAGAAACTTTGACACTACAGGAATGACACAACAGACTCATTCAAAATCTGTGTTATCTGGCAGACACACCAAAACTAATGCCAGTTCTTTTTTGACAATATTTACTTCCTTTCCAAAGTTTTCCTTAGGTCTACAAAGTTACATATTTCCAGCTATTTTAATTGGAAAATATAATAATCTTTCCTATAGGTGGTAGTCCCCATACTAACTCTGTCTTGATATTGCAAGGTATCAAAATATCTATCTCATCATACATCTATGGGTACATATTATTCTTCCCCATCTTCTGCACTTTCCAGATTATGGTCCTTAATGCGGGTAATTGCAAGATGTTGAAAGCAACAAATGAAATTGCTTTGCTATCATTAGACAAACCACACAACTAAAACACCCTGTGTAAACTCAGTTCCCTATATCTGACATAAGCTGACAACAATAAACTAGAACCACACAGCTAGTTAAGAAAGTTTGATTTAAAATATGAACAATAAAATGGCAATTGAAACACAGACTAGCCAGGCAATTTAGCAGGTATTCACTGAACACATAAACTACTTTGCCATTGCTTTTAAAGAAATAAAACTTAAAACCATCATTTAAAATGCAGTCTCTTCAACCACTTCCACAAATTAAACCTAAATAATAAAATCTAAAATAATTTTGTAACTAGGAACAAAGTCATAGCAGACTAACTACAAGGGGCCTAGGAAGGAAGATTCTTTTAAAGTTCACATAAAATTAATGGAAAAAATGACTTAAGATACCATGCTACGAAAGTGCTAAGGAGACAACTCCACATTGTAAATCACTTAAAAATCAATGTATAATATTTAGTAGCCTACTGACATTCTCTTGATATTTCTAAATGGCAGTAAAAATTGTATATATAACTAATATACAATTATATTATTTAAAGAAGCTAATCATAAACCTTAAACTGCCTGATGCAAGAATTATAAAAAGTGTTTCAGGAGGCAGAAGAAAAAAGGTATCTCTAAAAAAAGACAAATTCTGATAACAAGAACTCTTGAAGTATCATCGGAAAGCTATGACACTCTAGTAAAGGAAAGAATCCCAGCGAAGAAAGAAGTCAACAACACTTAAATATCTCGGTGCTTAAGGAATGTGGTACAGAAGGGTGAAGAGTCGGCACTGCTTCACTAGCAAAGGATTCTGAGAGGTAAGACATTTTCCAACAGACCACTGAAAGGGATGGGGGTCAAGACAGAGAGAACAAGTTGAGGCACTCAGCATGGATACTAACAACAGACACCAGTTAGAAGAGTCAAGGTGGTTTCTGCTATATTCTGTTTTTATTAGAAAACTGGGTAATTATTTTAAACAATTTCATAATTCTTCCAAATCATTACTCTATAGGTCTATAGTCTCTATCTGCAAAGTTTAGAAAGTTCTAAAAATCAAGATTTCTCAAAAACGTTTCATGGCAAAATCTCAACTGAACTGATATGAAGGTACATATAATTATTTATCAAACTTGACCTGAATATTTAGAAATTTTAAAGTATTTGATGACTCCTGACTCAAAAATCTGAAGTATTATATAACATGTCATATATGCATATTTTTAAATTTTCCTAAAATTAAAAAAAAAATTTGAATTCACAAATTTATCTAGCCCTGAAGATTTTAGGTAAAAGATTGAGATTTATATTTGTGTGCAGGGGCAGATATAGTAGACTCTAAGTTATAGACTACTTATAGAAGATATCCTGCCTGTATAGGTTCTGAGCAAGTAAGATCCAAGAAATAAAAAGGAAAAGAAAAAATTAACACACACCAGCAGAATGCTATAGAAGTCAGGAAGACTAATAAATCTGTCATTGAATGGCTGGCTGACCAAACCAAAGAATAAGTATATTTTAACATAGTCTTAGATAAGGCATTAAGAAATTATAAATGTTTAAAAATACTGTATTTTCTTAAATGTGAACATCCCAAATCCCAAGAGGGCAAATATACTCTTATTTTATGAGCTTTTACTTGATCTCTCCCGATTCTTAATTTTGCAATACCCTATTATGTTTTGGTTTTGGAATAAACAGGAAGTCTCTGAGAGTTTTTAATAAGTGTTTCATATGATTTTTCTACCTGATTGATAGGAAGTCTCAAGAATAAGCTTTTAAGAAGATTCTAGCACCCAGCACTGATTTATTCAGCACAGAGTGCACAGAATACAACTCGTTGTGCTGAAGGGGGCAGGAAGAAGCCAATGATGAGGAAATATGGTAGATGTCCTGGCATCTACTTAATGAGCCTAATGAGTAGATGCTGCTAGTTGCCTGCCCAATAGCCATTCTCACATTCTCCTTTACTGACAGAAACTTAATTTTACTTAGGATGACAACAATCTAGCTTAAAAAAAAAAAAGAAGGTTAAAACAAAAAACCTTAAATCTGCATGCTGGGGGTAGCCATGTGACATCGTTTCAGCCAATGAAATGTAATTAGAATTCACTAAGTGGAGTTTCCCAGAAAGTTATTAAATCCCTAATTTAATAAAAGTCAGCAGACTCAACTGGCATAACTTTCATCCTTGTTCCTCTTCCTTCCTGGCTGGAACACTGGAGAAGCAGGTACAACCTTGAGATCATGAGAATAGTCAGAGGCTAAGATGGCAGAGCTGAAAGGTAAAAGGGGCCTGGTCCTTTGATGACTCTGTGGAACACATCACTAGGCCCAGACCACCTACCTTGAAACCTGTTCATAAGAAAAATGAAATACTTTCTTGTGAAGCCAATGTTATAAGGTTTCTGTTAAAAGCACTATGCAGCTGAACGCAATCCTAGTGAAATACTATGCACGCGAGAAGTAATATTGGGTAACACAGGGAGGTTGGTTAATAAGTACCAAAACCTCAATATTAATATTAAAAGAAGATAACATTGAATGCAAAATGATTCTGCTAAAGTGAAAATTTTCCCATAATAATTCATCACTGTAAACAAACTTTTCCTTAAAGGGTTGTTTATTTTTAAATATGTCCTTTACTTAACTGCCTATCAAATATTACACAAAACTACTTTCTCATAGTTTTCATCCTCTCCATTTCAATTAGTTATCAATTCAGCAAAATCCTCCCATGTGCCAAACACTTTTCTTATTTTATTAAACTATTCAGAACTTCTTTAAACAAGTCCTCTGCATTTTCTCCATGAAACCTGAGAGATTTCATAAAAAATGTAAGCTATAAATCTCAGAAGTTACCAATCCCATGCTGTCTTTATTACAAAAATAAATGCTAAGCTGGAATCTTTTAAAATTTTTATATAAAAGTTTGTGAACACAGAACATTTGATTAATTAATAGTTTTGGTTGATGAAAATTTAAGTATTTTAAAATATTTGTTCACATGATAAATAAAGCTAAGAGACATACCTGCCAGTACAATGCCCAAACATCCCTGGTACATATTACTAGATCACTTTCCGGAAAGACTACTAGGTGTAATGGTAGTATGATTAACAATACTTGGCCCAGGACTTCACAGGATGTATAAGGAGTCTTTTAGAACATTACAAATGAAGTAAGTGGGATAATAGAGAGTAAACACATAGTCCAATGACAGCATACAAGACACCTGGTCTTGACTCAAGGATATCAGGGAAAGGTTCCAGAGAATGTAATACCTGAGTCCTAAAAAATAACTAGGAACCAATCAGGCAAATGTAGCAGGTAGGAGGTAAGGATTTGGTGGTAGTGGTGGTGGTGGTGGGGGTATACATACTTTTTTCCAAGAAGCAAAGGTCTAGAAATAAGAAAGAACATGGTGTGTCAGAGAATTGATAGTTCAAAGGCTGAAGCACACAGTGCAGGCTTGGGTGATATGAAAGATGATGCTCGAGAAACCAAAATGTGAACACATAAACCAAGTTAAAGAGTCTGAGAGTTTAACCTTAGGGCAATGGAGGAAAAATAGGATTTTAGTAGAAGAGTTACAACATCATTGCTAATTATTTTTGAGTGCCTACTAAATGCTAAATTCTATACTATGAAGTTTATATACATAACCTTATTTAATTCCTCCAACAAATGCACGAGGCAGGGACATCTGTCACAGGGTTGTCACCATCACCTAGGGGAGAGATAGCAGCAGCCTGAAGTAGAATAGTGGCATTGAAGATAAAGAGAATGGACAAAACTGACATACCTTTAAGAAGCAAAATAAAGACCTGATGTTTGTTTGGATGTAAGTGGAAAGAGAGACAAAGGTGATCAGGGTATATCCTATAATTTATTGTCCAAATGAATATATTTTTCAAAGTGAGAAGGAGACACTAATGAAAAACTGGAATATACAATCACTCTAAAATTGAGACCCACGTTTCTGGCCTGGTAAGCTGGCTGACAGTGCTAAAGTTTCATTAAAGGGCTTAGAGCCACAGAGCAGGTTTCACTGAAGAGGAGGAATTCAGTTTTAAACACACTGAGAAGGAGGTGTGAGTAGGCCATCCCAATAGAGCTATCCGTCTGGCCTGTGGGCGTATGGGTCTGGAACTCCAGAGACTTTTCTCAGCAGATTATGTATATATAAATGTGTGTATGTGTACGTATACACGTATACATACATATATACATACATGTATATACACACATACATACATATATATCTGTATGTATGTGTATGTGTGTGTGTGTATATATATCTCACTAATGAAGATGTAGTTATTGCCTACTCCCACTACAATCTTTCCTTACTTCACTCCTCCCCTTTTCCATATCATCTTTTTTCCTTTTAGCTTTTTGCTTTCTGTTTCATATTTCTTAGAGATCCGACTCTCAAGCTTTTTGTAAATTCAAGAGGTTTTTTTTCCTGGTCTCTGTAATAAATCATTTTTTAACAAGCTGTTTTTCTGAGTCTTCATGTGCTCCTATTTTTTGTTATTCTGTAGTTTTTTCATAGGTTTCCTATGATAACTTTCCATTTACTTACCCTCAGAGAAGTAACATCTATCCAGACTCTGTGAATGCTAAAGGTACCCTTGGTCTTTATTTTGGTATTGGCTGAAATCTCTTTTGTCTAGATTTAGTTTATTCGACATATATTTGCTGTGCCAGGTATTTGCTAGGGGATTCAAAAGCAAATAACTTCCCTGACCTCCATGGGTCTAATATTTTAGCAGGGGAGTTAGACAACAATAAATAAATAAAATAATGTTAATAATGCCTGAAGGATGTAAAGAAGATACAGTAAAGGAGAAAAAAAGTGAGTGAATAAAAACTTCACATGCATAGATGCAGCTTGACTACACGTTCCCAAAATGCTACCATCCACAGTGGCTGTGCCTGTAGCATTCAGTCTTCTGTATCAGCTATGGTGCTCTGAATTATGAAAGGCTTCTTTCTTCAACAAAAAAATACTATGGTATTCTTCTGGAGCATGGTACCAACAAGAGTAATTTCCTTGAGTGGACACTTGCCAAGATCAATGGTCTACTGTCAGTTCCCCAATTGTTCCCGCCTATTTTTATTTCTTACAGATTTAGTTTCCAAATGGTTGCAAAATACAGACACAGTGGAAGCCCTCTTACCAATATGATTAAGGCTAGCAATGGATCTGTTAACTGAAAGAGTTAAAGTTGACATAAAAGTAAAAGTAGGACAGAATATATGTGTGTATGTGTATATATTTAGATACATATGTAAATACTTTACCATGAAACATACAGATGTGTATTATTTCCTAATCTACTGATGTAAGATCAAAGCTTCTGTTTTGACTATGGGACTACTAATTGGAGTCTTGTGTCCCATTTTCTGCATAACCATACAAGTGTATAAATCATCTGTGATATCTAGCTTAAGTTTTTCTAAAGTTGACCAAGAACTTAAACGTTAAAAAAAATATTAAGCTATTTGAGTTACAGACTGCTTCTACACCTTTGTGATTTCTTTCCAAATCTTTTGTAGGTATCTTGCCAATATTTGTCAGTGATTCACCTTTGCTAAAAATTTCCAGAGCATTCAAGTTTATATAAAATTTTTTTTTTTTGCATAATTCAACAATTTAATGAAAATGAAACTGCACGAGGAAAACAGCAATAACTAATTTGGGAATAACTGATTCATAATGATCAAAGAAATCAGCTGAAATATTGCAGGGAAAGAAGTGTGACAGCTGTAGCCTGTTAGCAACAAGGTCAGGGGGCCATGGGCATGGATAATGAACGGAGAGTATCAGTTGATCTAGTTGGTCAATTAAGTGGAGATTGGTTAATAGAGAACATAAACAGAGAATCTGCCTAAAAAAAGAAAAGAATCTGCTAAACAGCCTTAAAACACAGCATCTACCTTGTATAAAAGTATTTGTCTATTTTCCTAGTTGGTAAAGTACCAGAATTTCAAAGCTATGGGGGAGACTTTTTAAAAAGGAAAAGGAATCAATCTCCATACCTGATTTTAAAGACCTGCATGTTGCTTTTATTTCTGTTTATCATTGGTCAGTAATTGTATTTTTTAGTCCAGTTTGATCACCTTTGTAGTTTGTGGTTATCTTATATTGTTGCAACAGGCTGACAGTCGAATCAAGGTTTTGGTGTTCTTCTGATTGTTTATCATCTCCTATGTTTTCATGAGTTTCAATAGGAAATTGAGAAAGTCAGTCTCAGGGCCCCTAGTCAGTCATCATATAAAATGAAAAATGTCAACTGTTTTTTTATATGTAATAGGTGTTACCTAATCTAAGTCAATGTGAGGTTGAAACAGTATTTCAGAAGTTAATACTCATCATTCCTGATATAAAATAATAAATAGAAATGTTAAGGGTGAAGAGAACACTGTGGGGAGGGTGGAACCACTAATTGGACCCCCAAAGACCTTTATTTTTCCCAGGCAGGCAAAATGCCAGCCTGTGAATGAATGACTAAGAATGGCAAACACCGAATGTAATTATTTTATGTTGCTATCCAAAAATGATTGTTCCCAAACTAGTTCCAACTAGGCAAAGATGTTGTGACATAAAATTAACTAATATACTATGTTGAAGTTATCTCCAACTCCCTTAGAAACTTTTGGTTATTTAAATAAGTTACTATATTCTACTCAGTCTTTTGGGTAAAACATCCTTTCTAAATATATCCCAGGTGATAGACAGGCTGAAACTTGTTTCTGGATAACCAAAGAACAGGTTAATCTATATCCGGAAAAAGTCAAAGTTAACGAAATACAACTCAGGTTTTGGAATGTAGATGAAAATACATGCTTTTTAAGAGCAATTAATACTTAAACAGAAAATTATCTCACATGAGAGTTTAGGAACTCACCTTTCAAGTTCAATAATGAGCATTAAATTCATAAATGGACTATGCTATTAATATTCAGACCTAATCTAGAATTGTTGTTTTTCTTTAAGAGTTTCAGTACTGTCAGTTAACAATTCTCCCATTAAAAGTTCTAAATTAGCTTTAAAAGTAAAGGACATGTGAGCTACTCTCTGAATACTAGAAACTGTGGAGAGTCTGATACTAAAATTTGTCAAATCTTAGTCAAATAATGTATTCTATTATCACCTTGAATTACCTTGAGATAATTTTAAAGTGTAGGCCACCATTTTTAAGAGAGGAAACCCTCAATTCTCCTGACTTTATACATTTATTTTTCTGCTAACTAACATGAAGACATTTCTACACTTGATTTCTAGTATATGACTAGATTTGAGCTGAAACCATTACAGTCAATGAGCAACACTAGACACCACCACTAACATTTTTCCATCTCCTCCAAAGAAAAACAGTCAAGCACAAGGCAAGCCCCATCTTTACATTCAAAGCTCTCTCATCTGACTCCAGTTTCTCAGACTAAACATACCTGGGCTCAAGTCATGGCATCTCAGTTCAATCATTGAGCTACAGCTGCTTCTACCATGTCTGTATTATAGTAAATAATACTGCCAGAATCTGACTGGCTAGAATTCTGTTCTTCAAGAAATTCTATTTCCAAAGAATAAAAATGAGGCTGAGAGTTTGGTTTCTTCACTTAAAACTTACATTTAAACAACTGGTAGAGATATTAAATGCTTTCTTAGACACATTCTGACTTGGTATAAAAATATGTTGATGGCATGGTAACCAATAAAAAAATGATCTAAAGCCTTGAATCCCATTACACTAATAGGTAACTACTGCTAGAAGAACTGCTGTGATAACAGTATTAAAAACAGAAAATGGAGAATCAGGCAAAAAGTCTATGTTGGCAACAATAAAGAAGTCTTAAGTATAGGATAAGCTCAACTCAGTAGGATAATTGGGAGTATCTTTCAAATCTATTTTTTTTTTTTTTTAAGGCGAGGCAACCCTTGGTTAACCTCACAGATTGCAAAGACCTTGTCAGCTTACAAGCCCTTATTATTTTATTTTTTAATTTTTACACCTATACCACCTGGTCCTCCTAGGTGGTTTCCTAAGTACTAACCAGGCCCGACCCTACTTAGCTTCTGAGATCAAATCATTCTCAAGAGGCCCCCAAAATGCAATCTCAACAAATTCTATAAGAATGCTATAATCCTGAGATGCAACCTAAGATTTTTCAGGTCTCATGATATGAAACTCTAAAAGGAGCAGCTGTCCAAATGCTGCTAAGCAAATTGAAAG
Organism: Cynopterus sphinx; assembly: GCA_030015415.1. Taxonomy (NCBI): domain Eukaryota; kingdom Metazoa; phylum Chordata; class Mammalia; order Chiroptera; family Pteropodidae; genus Cynopterus; species Cynopterus sphinx. The sequence goes on along the minus strand of CM057379.1, from coordinate 65,227,991 downwards.
CTCCACTGAATTACTGCTTAATTGATTTTTACTTGTAGTAGTATTTTGTATATTAGAAAGCCTTCTGGCATGCAGCCTCCAAATATAAGATGGAAGATAATTTATATCACAATACGAAATTTTTGGGGAGAACATATATCATGATACTGCATTTTCACATAGAATGTTAACCATGTTCTATGTATATCTGGTGTCTGAAGTTTATAGTCCCTTTAATCAATAACTAAATGCACTTCAACAAATCTTTATCAAATTGCTACTATTTTGAATATCGTACCATAGCCATGGTGGTAGGAATAAATAAAAGATATAGCTCCTACCCTCAAGAAGTTTACAATCTAGAGGGATTAACTCCACATAATTATATTGCCTAAAATAAACCAACATTAATTCCCAGCCATATAAGTAAGCCATTTTGAACCTGATAGATGTAAATTCTGAACAAGTATCATAATAGGATAAGACTTTGGGCATTTTGGGAGAAGTGTGGGTTTATTCTGTGCATGAAGGTATATGAATTACAGTAAACAGTGGGTGAACTGTGGTAGTCTCCAAAGATGAATGGACATTACTCCCTTTGCTTCATGTATATGCTAGTCACATCAAATAATAGAGAATAATTCCATTCTCCTCAGAGGTGAATAAGTCCAAAAGACTCCCCAGTTGATGAAACTTAAGGAGTAAGAAAAGGTGGACATCAAAGTGGGTTCTACTAGGGTTTCAGATCCTAGACAATTAAAAACGAATGATGCTGTTAATCAAGACTTAATTCAAAAGGAAAGCACAAATGGACGACAACAAACAAACAAACAAACAGACAAACAAACAAAAACAGAGGCAATAAAATTAGAGGTGCTGGAAGGCCATCCAGGGAGAACCATTCAATAAATAAAGAGCAGTGGGGGTACCAGTGTCTTATATATATGGTTGATGCTTTGAAGTCACTCAAGCCCAGAAAACACTAATACCCTTTGTGTCTCTACATAGTTAATGAGTTCTTTTCAACTTAATCTCCTCTTTTTCTGGCCAAAAGAAAGAGATGTAGTATTCTTTACAAATAAATACCTTGCTAAAAATTAAAAGCACTTGAAGATAAATTTTTAATAGTGGTTTGAATAAACTACTCTCAAACTCAAAATGTTTCCACTCGAAAAATTAAAATTTACAATTTATAGATGTCATCTCAATATAATTTTATTTTATACCTGGTGGCATTTCGAATTGTACCTTTTTAAGGTATGTTTTAAAACTATCTGTTACTTTGTCAAATCACATGGCTCCCCTGCCTGTGCTATGGCAACATTTATTCCTGTTCTGCCTGAACAGATAAAATACTGAAGACTGAAATCTCTTCACTTGTCACAGGCTTTTCCTTTGCATCCTCAGTGCCCTCCAAGTCCCTAATCCTTTAAGTCTTTATATCACATTTCTTTATAATTGGATTCCTTAGGCAAGTATGATGAAGAGAGAAATAGAAACATCTTTGTACATTTAAGGATTATTTAAGGCTAGACAATTCATGACTTGTTTAGGGTTCCCTAACTTTCAACTCTTAATTGTATCTACTTCATAGACAAAGACTACAGATGCATACACTATATATCTTACATGACTTCATGAATTAAATTAGGCATAGCGACATGTACCACATCATTATCAGTAGATTATGAACTATGTTTTTAAAATACTCACAAACTAAATAAAATTAGGTTATGGATATAACTAACTTTGCCAAAAGCATGATCAAATTCATTTACATGTATTATTTAAATAGTACGGGTTTAGATCAGTGTTTCTCAAACTTTTTACATTATAACCTCCTTAAAGACTCTTTTTAGACATTTTCCCTAATTATCCCCCATACAATTTTAACATTACACATAAAATGTATGTCTGTTAAGTACTATTATATACTATATTTGTGTCTTATATATTAAAAAGAATAATTTTTTTCCAAACCTCTGAGAACCAAGTTTTAGTCTCCTGGGGAAGGTATCTTCCCCAATGAGAATACATGTTTTATTTAGATTAATAAGTTGCTCAAATAAGAATTATGCTTAATATCAAAATAATGCTAAGCCATAGAGAATCAAAGAAGACTTATGAAGAGTGAGAGAAAAACTCATGCCAACACTTCCGAAATTTCCCCATTTTAAAGACTGAGACGTGCAGATAATTACTTAACTTTCAGTACCTCCTAAATAAAACTCAAATTCTTCCATTTTAAAGGCCAACGTCATTCCTCCATTCTTCACTGATTTTACTGAGAGATCAGTAACTCAGATAAATTGTGGCTACCAAGTAAAACAAATTTGAAAACCCAAAATGTAAACAGTTCTATTCATGAGGCTCTAACATACAAAATAAATAATAAAGATAAAATAAGAATCTGACAATCCTAAGTATTCCCAATTCACCTTACTTTGGAAATAGTAACATTAACATTTGGTAGAAAATAACTGTGAAGAAAAAATATTGAGACGAAGAACACTGTTTACATATAAACTTTAAAACAAAATATCAAAAAGCGATCATTTTACTAAGGGCTTCAAAAATTCTATATATGTTTATCTATAATCAATACTTCTCCATATTAAAACTTTTAATTAATATACCCATCTCCTAACTTTCTTTTTCCAGCACAGGTAAGTCTAAATTCTCACTTACTGCTGGCAAAGGCAAGGACAGCACAGAAAGGGAAACCACAGGGTACATCTCTTTATCTGACTCTTTTTGGTCTCATCCCCACTGTATCTCATCCACCCTAACATGCCCCCCCAGTAAGACTAATGGGGGAGGGATGAAGCATAAGTTGCTCATAGTCAGCATATGTCATCCTTACAGTGTGCAAAAACAAAGATGTTCCCTGACCAAAAGAGAAAAGGGAAAAAAAGTTAATAGATAAGAGGATTATGTATAAAACCAAAGAGATTTACTGGCATCACAGTTTATTAGGGACACAATATTTTAAAAAGAGCCATATAACCCAGAATGCATCAAAATGTTACTTATTTTAAGACTAATTATATTAGTTACAATTTTATAACATATATATTTTAAATATCTACTTACTGAAGAAATTCAGCTATGGCTTCAGTCTATATTTAATGAAACTTTGAACTTTACTAGCAACTAAAATTTTCCATGATACTTAAATTCCATTTACTTTTAAATAACTTTAGTAAAGCATACCTAGTTAAAATCATGAATTGCTCTTTATAATTATTCTTTTATTCTATAATTTTGTAAGAGTTGATATTAAATTTCTCAATTGAGATAGTAAAGAGTTACATTACAAAAATACAGTGTGAATCTGGGTATATCACTGATTGAGTGATATGTGGTCATTATAATCAGATGACCTGGTTAAATAACTGACAACAAAACCAAAATATTTCTTTGTAAATCAGAGGAAGCCACCAATTAAATGCCTCAATTTTAAGTCAACAAAACACCTTTCTCATTAAACATATTATAAATCAATAGTGCTAAATTTAGGCAGTTTGATTAGTACGATGGCAGTTATCTAGCAAACATTTTATATTAAGAACATTTATCTTATAATAATAATTTTCTTTATTCATTTAGAAACGAAGATTAAGGAACAATGAAAGTAAGTAAACATAAAGTTAATCAAGAAAAAACAATCTAAATAATTAATTATACAAAGACAAGGTAATTTTTATCATAAAGCAGGGATTGAGGAGTGTATTTTTGATATGGGATATTTATCATCCCATATCAAATACCTGTAAGAAATATTGTAATAATAGTTTCTTCAACAGTCAAAGCATCAAGCACTGTGTTAGCTATCAGAATTCAACCTGACACAATCATGAGAGAAAATCCATTTCTTAAAAAAATTTTTTTAAATCAACAAATTGATTAAATGAAATACTACCTCAAAATATATAATAGCTAGAGAACAGAATCATGAAAATCAAAAAAGTCAAGTCAGAAAAGTAGTAAAAGTTTATGATAAACATATTTACCTTGGCTCCTCACTCAGCTTTATTATTTTTTTGTATTGTAGAGAAGCTTGTGATTTTTGCTGCAAATCCTATAAAAATGAAAAGTTTTTAAGTTAAAGAAAATTTCTAAGTTATCTATATAATATTACTTTGCAAAAACCTTGAAAAGGGCATAATTGGGAAAAAATTCACTTTTCAGATATGTAATGTCTGAAGTTCAAAATAAATAATTCTTGTGTATATGTGTACAGATGTGTGTATTTAGATATCAAGTACAGTGAATGTTACAAGGACTAGAATCCATAATGGGTAGTTCCAATTAGGAACCAAATAAATCCAGTTCCAGAGACAAGTGTGAGAAAAATCTTACCACTTTACTTTTGTATCATGTTTCATATACTTAAAAATATGTCCATTTATTCCTTTATTTACCATAATATGACAAAGTATAATTAATCATGATTTCATTATAAGCATCAGCACATGAAAATATCTCTAATTCCACATGTGTAAATTCAAATGACATGTAAAATGTCCAAGTTTATCATTCACAATAGATTCTAGTGACAAATAAAATAGAATTTTAAAATATCTGTGTGCCCAAGTGAAAGTGTAAAGAAGGTTGCAATCAACCATTTTTTCGACTGTTTTTCCTTACTGCAGAATAGCATGTTCTTCCTTTCAAAATAGGTTCTGTTTTATTAGCTCATCTGATCCTAATTACAATACAGGCCTAGGCTGATGTATCATCCCATTTTACAGATGAATGAGGGATCACAGATGCTAAGTAACTTCCAAGGCCCATGCAATAAGGTACAGAGGTTGAGGCTCACAGTCTCCTAAATCCTCAATCACTGCTGTACTGTTAACATGCATCTTAGCACTGCCCATAAACTCCATGAATGCTTAGGATCATTCAAATTGAAGTTTAGCAAGAACAGATTAAGGATTTACAGAAGTTTAAATATCAATGGGCTTTCGATTAAAGCCAAGCAAAATAACTAATTATGTCTAGTTACCTTACAATATTATCATAGTGTTCTAAAAGCCTGTATGTTTCACATATCTTGAAGTAAGTTCTTTATTTTTTTCATGCTTTGATTTGGTTGAACAAAATACACACCAGAAATCAAATACAGACACGCTTATAGGAAAGAAGAACACACAGGTAATTTATATAAAGTGATACAAATTTCAAGTAATATACAAAGAAATAATTAGTTTTCAATGTCTCTTTTCACTAAGCTTCTCTCGCTTTTACAATCCAAAAACAAAAGAATCACACATTTTTATAAGAAATACAAGAGATAGCAACTAACCATTTCTAGGAGGGTATCAAAAGACGGAGAGTCATATGCATGTTTGTCCTTCAAAATAAGAAGTAGTGCAGAACGTCCGATTATCTTCTTCAAATTCATTAATGAATGAAAGAGTCTGTGAACCAAAAATTTTACCAGTCTAAGTAATCAAAAAATCTGTATACAATATTTTCAATTTCTTTAATAATGGTCAAACCACCATTACCTTCATCCTATGTTCACAAAGTGAAACCTAGAATGAACCTATAATAAACTGGCTCTTTTTTGACCAGAACTAACAACTTAGAAAAAAATGGTGAATCAAAAGATATAATTGATAAGAACTCATTTAAAACAGAAAACTTTCTGAACATACCAGAAACATATAAACTTATTCCAACTACTTATATTTTCTAGGAATATCATACCAAATAAGAATATCCAGCATGATTACCCCAAAAGGTTTTTGAAGCACTGATTTAATATTTTACCTTAGATAAATCTTTAAGAAGAATTGACACAACAAAAGAAGACATGATTTAACTCACATTCAAAGTAAAATTCAATTGGTATACACACTTTAAAGAATTCAAATTCCTTAAAAATTCAAGTAGATATTATGTTGGATTTAGTTTCATGTTTTTGTTCAAAATTAGGAAAAAGAACATTTTTCACAGATTTGAATAATGAAATTGTCCTTGTTACCTGGCTTCATAATTAAAATTGTTAAGTACTCAAATTATATTTTTATATCTCAGGAACCAAAGGATGCTTATGAATAAATTGATTCAAAATCAATACTGAAATATAATCTTGGTACATCACCAGCAATTGTTGAAGCACTACACATGGAAAAAAACTTGCTTGAAGTTTTTTTCAAGTTCAGTTTTATTGCTTTAAAGCTTTATAGAGCAGACATCCCTAAGTAAACTCACACTGGAGAAATCTGTAGAGAAACTTTGCTAATCATGTTTTCAACCAACCATCAGAATCAATCTATTGTGTTTATAGAGTGATTATATTATCTTCCAACACAGGAAGCAATTTTTGATCTATGCATTAAAAATATTTTTATTGACATTCAACAAAAATATGTAAAAAATTAGAAATAATTTTTTTGCAGAGCATTAAGATCACATTCAAAGATGAAAGTGATCATGATTGACAAGTTATTAATTAAATATATTTACATAATAAATCTATAACTATAGTATTAAAATCTTATGGATTTCACTTCAGGCCATCATCCAGATAAATTTCTCATTCTATCTGAATGTTTTCCTAGATGGTAACGAGCATTCTCACCAGACTAAAAAATGCCGTGAATGCATACAATTCAATTACAGGAACAAGTCTTTCAATTTAGGTTTATTTTTATTATCTACATGTCTATCTTTATTAGGCCATCTGTACCTACAGAATAAAAGTCATGTTCTCCATCGGCTAAAACCTTATATGTATTACACTATATTAAACAGTACTAGTTAAACTGAGTGAACGCCAGGAATCAGTGTTCGTATCCTAAAGGCACATAGGTGTGCCTTTCTTCAAATGAGATGAGAATTAATGACTAGCACGCAATCCCCAAATGCTTTCTCAGGATATATAAAGCTTTGGTTAAAATAAAACTAAACTAAACACAGTAAATGAGTTTGGGAAACACTGGATAAAACAAAATTTTAAATGTTTCAACATTTCATCAATGTGGGATTTCTCAGAGCCTTCAATTTTCTAACACACCCTTACCCTATTATTACAGTTCACAGAATATCAGGAATCAGTTTTCTAGCTTGTTATCACTGTTGCTGTTTCAAGAAAATGTTGTCATTCAAAGTTTTATTTATATGTTAGGACCCTCACACATACCCTTTGTTCATTTTTCTCTCTTACCTACCTTAATCAGAACTTAGGAATTGACAAATTCTAAATATTTTTGTAACTTATCTTATTACCATTTATTTCTTTTCTTCCACATAGCCCTTTAACCCACTTTTAAGATGAACATCCAGTACAAATACTGTCCCAGTCTAATTCATTTTTTATGTCATAATTAGAATTTCCAAATATGCCATGATGTATTCTTGCTCTCCAGCTTATAATTACATAAACATTCAACCTATCATTGAAAGTATGACTCTGAAAGTCATCCTTAGATAGCAGAAGAGAAAGCTAGAAGGTTCTGGAGCCCTGATGGCACTTTGGAGCTGCCATACCTGAACCCAGTGACTTGCAGACTTCTTCAATGTGGCATAAAAATAAGCAAGATAGAATTTATTCTGTTTCAAGTTGCTATTACTAGCAACCAAATGCCATCCCTAACTCATAGTTTCTTCATAGGGACATATCTGACAACATCTGAATAAACAGTAGTCAATAGTCCAAGAACAAGAGAACACCCTATGCTAGCTGCCTCTTTGTTGACAATTCTCTCACTTGTGTTTTGAAATTTCCCACTTAAAGTGTCTGTGATAATCATTTGATAATTGTTTATGACTTTTCAATGAAGTGTGAAGTGCTTACAAAGCAAATTTAACAACATCAAGAACAATTTGAGAATTATTGTTTCTTTATTTTGTAAGATGCAATTTTGTGCAGGGATGTTTTATAAGCTAAAAGTAATACCAAACACATCGAGGAATTAATGACACCTTCTGGAAAGATGATGAGACAGAAAACTCAATGACCTGTACCCAAATCTCTTTCAAATATGGCAACCAGAGAGAAAGTAGGCAGTGCAGGAGAATGACTTCTCTTTTTCCTCATAGGAGCTCTAGTTTGATTCTAAACAGCCTCCCATTTAAACTCTCAATAAGGCATGAAGATAGGAAAAGGTGAAAAAGAAAAATGGAAGATCTGCCCTTACTTTCAGAAATGCTTGAAGTCAAAAAAAAAAAAATTGATTCCTGTGGGAGAAATATCAACATCATTATCATCTAGTGACTGTTTTCTACTTTAAGCTCAGCTTAAACCTCAGTAGATGGATGCCAAATACATTTGCCACAGAAAATTGAGAGATGGTCAAGATACTACCTTGAATATATTTTTAAAGACTTAATTCAACTAATAAAACCTTAAGAATATTTTTCCCCAAACTTCTTATAAGGCAGTCAAAAAATTTTAACAACATTTAATTAACACATAATTATCAGCTGTGGATCTTTTTTTTAAATGTTGACTTTATGTGCTGTTATCACTTTTCACATATGGGAATATTTATGTAAAATAGATTTACTTTATAAATCTATAAGAAAATCAGAGCATATTTTTAATGATTTAAAAATATCATCAAAGCATACCACTGCTGATAGCAAAAAAAAAAAAAAATCTGTAAGAAATAATAATGTAAACAGTAATGAACAACTGTCAAAACTTCTTCCCCAGTGTAGGAATCTCCTCTGCATTGACCCTAATGAATGGTAACCCGAACTCTAGCATGATTCTAAGACTACGAAATCTCACTATCATAAAAAATAAGCTGTTCCTTTATTGGGAGGCACTGTTTACAAAATCCTCTGCTATTGTGAACCAAAGCCTATACTCCCTGTTTTTAATTAAGCATTATGAAAATAACTGAGTGTCAAACACCTCATTCAACTGACAGAACTTCAAAGAGCTGAAGATGGCTTTGCCATTAATACCTAGACTATCTCCTTTCATCCCAATCTCTTTTATCACCCATATCTGACAAGGTGTCTAGGTTCTTGTACTTCTTGGCTATGCTGCTTAGGCTTATTCTTTTGTGTCAATGTCCCTTTAAAAAATAAAAAAGATGTATCCAAGAACGAATGGACATGAAGTAGGATGAAATTAAATTTTCATACAATGAAGTATAGCTCTTTGATCTCTCTGAATTTTAACTATCATTTTGATACCAAATCCTTAGTCAAGAAGGCACCCTAATTACCACATCATTTTTCAAGAAAACAGAATCACTTTACAATGTTTTACCACTCTATTTGCAGAAGTACACTGCAATTAAAAAGTTAGGCATCTAGTACTCTGTCAACAGATTTCTTTAAGAATGCTTTGAACATTGGTGTTTTTTTATAGTAATAGTTATAAGGAATATCACTATTAATGTAGTCTGACATAATAATTTTGTCAAATTATATAAGCTTATAATCCAAAATTTTAAAAGATTTTATTATAAGTTCACTTTTCAATAATTATATTACCTGGTACCATAATCCACAACCACCAAATCTTTTGCAGTTCCTGTGATAGCATCATGATGTTGAAATAGTCCTAAATTCCTTCTGGCTTCTGTCAGTGTTGTGAAATCGGATGATGAAAGAAATGCATTTATCTTGTATTTCTGAGCTTGTTTCAGGGCGAAATAGTAAAGAATTTCAGCAGACCTAATTGAATAAAATAGTCATTATTTTACCTAAAAACAATCAGTTCAGTTTACTATTTAACACGTGTCACTATTACATTTTCAATTTTCTTTTTTAAAGAAAGTTTTAGTACAAAGGAGTCATAAGAAAGATATTGATAATAAACATTCCTATAAAACCAAGGTATCAAACTTATATAACGCAACAATAAAATAACAAACAGTCCAATTAAAAAATGGGCAGAAGACCTGAACAGATACTTCTCCAAAGAGGAAATACAGATGGCTAATAGACATATGAAAAGATGCTCAACGTTGCTAATCATCAGAGATATGCAAATTCAAACCACAATGAAATATCACCTCACATCCGTCAGAATGGCTATCATCAATAAATCAAGAGGTGTCAGCGATGATGAGGAAAAAAGGGAACCTTCATGCATTGTTGGTGGGATTGCAAATTGGTATAGCTGCTATGAAAACAGTATGGAGGTTCATCAAAAAATTAAAAATGGATATACCTTTTGACCCAGCAATTGCACTTCTGGGTATTTACTCAAAGAAAACCAAAACAATAATTCATAAAGATCTATGCACTTCAATATTCATGGCAGCACAATTTACAATAGCCAAGATATGCAAGCAGCCTAAGTGCCCATCAACAGAGGATTGGATAAAGAATTTATGGTTTATATATACAATGAAATATTACTAAGCCATTAAAAAAAGATGAAATCCTAACATTTGCAATGACATGGATGAACCTAGAGGTCATTATGCAGAGTGAAATAATTCAGACAGAGAAAGAGAGATACCATATGATTTCACTTATATGCAGTATCTAAAAATCAAAAAGAACAAACTAATCAAAAACAGACTCACAAATATAGTGGACAATTTGGTGATGGACAGAGGGGAGAGGAGTTGGGAGGCTGGGAGAACAGGATGAAAGGTTAAAGAAGTACAAATTAGTAGTTGACATTTGGGCATGGGGAGCATGGAAGAAGGAATGCAGTTAGCATTTAAATGGTGGCTAAGTGGAGGGCCAGGGAAGAGAGTGAGCAATTGGGGGGATTGTTTTATGAACATTATAGATGTCTAAACAATGTACTGTATACTTGAAACTAATTTAAATAAATTTATTTTTTTTAAAAAAGGTATCTAATAAATCTAAATTCTCAGTCATCAGAGAATACCATATCTATCTTGACACAAAGGGCCCTTGTTCTAGATGATCCTGGAAAGCCTATACCCATTGGCAGCAAGATAGGTTTATTTATGTATAACATAGTGAAAAAAATATCTCAACAGAGCAGAAAGAACTGAAGAAATGTTTGTCCTTTCTTCTTTCCAAGAGGAGTGTAGGCATTACCATAAATTTCATCACCAGAAAGCCATTTACTCTCACATATGTACATTAAGAGGAGAGATGGTGGGGAAATAGATGGTCACATGAGTGGGAAAGTAACAGAAATGGAAAACCAGAAAATGATGAAATAGCTCAGTGACAAGAGCTAGTCTAAGTGTTGAATAATAACATATCACAACTATAGAGAATTTAACAATATAAAGTGAAAGATAACACATAGACTGTCTTTAATAATTTATTTTAAAGAATAGAACATGTTACCTTAAGAGTAGCTTTTAATCAAAAATATGAGGGTTTGTTATTTTTACCTTTTAGCTTTTTCATCAGTATGGTTCAAGATAGGTTTCTAAAAAGTTTTTTAAAAATGGCCATGACTTGATGAAGTAAAAAATATAAGGTTTTTTTGTGTAAAACATGTTAAACATGATGGAGGGAAAATCAAAGTAGCTTGCAAATGTATTAAAATAGGAAAAAGGAGAGATTTATAGTGCTTTTAAAAAAATGAGCCCCTTTGAATTGCTGAAATAGTGAAAAGATACTAAATAATCTCTACTTTTAAATCTAACCCTTCTAAAATTCATAGATGAAAATCACTAAATTTAAATTAAGGAAACCACGTATATATGTTCATATGTATGTGTGTGTGTGTATGTATTCTTGGTTTTGAAGACTAAGCATACATATAGATAACTCAAAATGTAAAGAAGTGACCTTTAAGAGTATTTCATCTTTATACTTTTCAGTTATCAAAGTTTTTTTAAAATGAGGATTAGGATGAATATCACTATATCAGACAATAAATTTATTTTCAAATAAGTTAATTATAGTATACAATTCACAATTATATTTTTTGTTTGTTTTAAAGCAGCAAAACATTTAAACTATATCACCAGTAGTAACTGAATATGTTTGATAAATTAAAGAACCATAAATCTTGACACTTAAAAATCATTCAGTGGTCCAAAATAACTACTTTAATTAGCTCTGTTTTTATTACAGATAGTTCAGAATAACATAACTAATTAATATTCTATTGGGTAAAAACACATAAATCTCTATATGAATACTATTTTATTAAAAATATAACATGTATGCAATTGGCACATGTATGAATATCTAAAAACACAGTCAAATGTTTAAGCTTTTGAAATAATAACAGTAGCACAACAATAAAATAATAAAAAACGCACATTATTTTACCAAACTACCACTCTTGAAGAAATTCATGTTTTTTATAAAAAGGCTTTCCAAAATATACTCAGTTTTCACTAGGACACAGAAGTGGGTGAGTATAACTTTCTACTTTTAATACTGAGATTCGTCATGAAAATTAATCATATGAATTCATGATTTGAGCTGAATTGAAAATGAATTCATCATGAAATTTAATTATTCCCTGGGCTACACATGCATGTGAAAAACCTCAGGAATAGCTAGGGTAATTTATCTTTTATCAAAAATGAGACTCAGTTACTTGGAACTGTATTCTCCACTATGGTAGCCACTAGATACATGTGGCTATTTACATTTGAAATAATTAAAATTAAATGAAATTAAGAGTTCATCCCTCAGTCACACTGGCCACAGTTCAAGTGCTCAATAGTTACATGTAGCTACCACACTAAATGGTGCAGAAATAAAATATTTCTATTACTGCAGGACGATCTCTTGGACAGTGATTAAAAGTTCTACTGGATTATATTGGTACTGAGTGTTTTTATGTTTTCTATTGACTTCTCTATCTTCTCTATGTCAGTTTGGTTTTCTTTCATCCTGCCTCCACCAGTTCTCATCTTTTTCAAGTTTTGTTCTTCTAAGCACAAAATCACACCTATAGAATGTGTTTCAAATAAATAAATAAGGACTGAGGTGGAACTGCTAAAGTTCTCCCATGTATAAAACAGAGTCATCTTAGAGTATGTATTTTCAGGCCCACATTTTGGCTACAAAGGGATCTTATTTGCCCCTTTTGACCTCTGCTCATTTCAATAAGTTAGCCTGCCAGATTACTGACCTGTAGACACAGATAACAATATCACTGAATATAATCATGATGTGCCAATAATACAGGTAGTTAATTAGAAAATACAAAACACAGAATACAACTGCCAGAAAATCTAATTTATAAACTGCTCTTCCTTCCAGCACAAAAACCTATGTAATAACTTGATTAAGCTTTGGAGACATATCTCTGATTGCATTAACATTTCAGAAAACACAACCTACCACTCCATAAATGTTGTATATTATGCAAAATCTACAAAAAGACTATAATAACATAAAAGAAATAAGTAAATATGGCTATCCAAAGGTATATGTACCTTAAATGGGATTCCAATATCCTATCCATTCGTTTGTAAAAGGGTCTAGATGTAAAGTAACCACTCCAGTAATGATCATCTCGGTCAGCATAAGTGAAAAAATCTCCACTTAGAATGGGAAACATTGATGGGCTATTCTTTCTGTTGGTTGTATCTTCTTTATCCAGGGCATCAAAATAATCTGATAAAGTCCCAAACTGTATCTAAAAAAAAAAAAAAAACAACAAAGTTATACTTTAATTATTCATATCCATCTTAAAATTACTTTTGCACTGAAAGAAAAAGTTACTAATAAATAAGATAAACTTCAAGTAAAGATGAATCTACAGCTCAGATTTTATAAAACTCAAAAGCAGAGGGAAAATGCTCAGTAATTCTTCTACTTGCATCAAGTCTCAGATTAAACTAAGAGAAAACTGTACACCTAAGCAATTCAAAGAAGAGCTATTTAGATCTATAAATCTGTGGATCTGGAAATGCTTTACATATAATTTTTAAATGTGCAAAAATCAGGACATGGTGTAATCCAGAGATGAAAGAAGAGGAATACAGCAAAAATAAAAGACATATTTGGAGCAAATGTCCCAGAAGTCTGAAATAACAGTGTTCTTGGCCATTTTTTCATATATGCACATACCCTTCCCTGGTCTCCCCTTCCCCCCAGTTTGAGTTCCTTCAAGAATAGCAGATTATTTAAAAAAAAATGAACTTTCCCTATCAGCAGGTAACACTGAATAGAGAAGTAAAACACAAAGAGTGACAATTGCAAGGTTGACTGCTCAACTGAATAGGTCTTGACTAATCATTTAAATTTCCAGTACATAAATCCATTTTTATAAGACCAAACTATTCTATAAATCAAAAGAAAAAAGAAATATTACAGCAGACTTTGTTAACGAATATTAAAACACAATGTTTTAGAAATAAACTAAGAATTCAACAGGGAATATGTTCCTTTTAATAGAAAGACACGAATTTTGTTGTTTCCTACCTTACAGATACACACAATGAAAGCTGTTTTGATTCAGTGTGGCAAAAAAAAAAAAAAACAAAACAAAACCAAACAATTAAAAAGTAGTTGTAAACAGTGCGTAGCACTCTAGCAGAGTGGTTAAGAGCATTATAGAACCTGGATCCATATGGCATGGGTTTGAATTCTATCTCTATCACTTATCTAATATGTAGTTTTCAGCATATTACATATTGTCAATGTGTCTTTCTGTGCAACAGCTAATAGGGTTCTAAATAAAATACTTAGAAACACAAATGGCATAAAATTGTGTAAATTTTAGCTGTTCTTTCTCCACTGGAAACACAAAATTTCAACTGGAAAGATGATGATGAAATTTTTAAGACAGAAATAAGTCATAATCTAATTGCAATACAATAAATTTTGCAACAGCAAAAAAGATTATTTCTAAATCCTGTGTATAGTAAAGAAAAGCTAATTTCAACTATATTAGCTACTTTTATCTAGGTTTCCTCAAATGCAATGTGTTTTGGGCAAGTTAATCATTTGTGTCTCAGTTTCCTCATCTATAAAGGAGATAATTAAAGTATTTACCAGAAAATGATGAGAGAATTAAGACAACATGAAGCACTTTAAACAGTCAATAGTAAATAATAAGCACTCAATTAGCTAATATTGTAAGTATTATTACTCAATTGCATTACAAGGAAGGTGAATCTAAGTACTGGTATGTGTAACCATACAAGAAATGAAGGTCTCAAATATAAGAAAATACAACATTAATTTCAGAATCAACAGGTACAGATAAGCTCAGGAAAGTATACATAATAATAGGGGCAGAATATTTAATATCTAAATATTTTAAAGTTATACTTTGTTCACCTATATAAGAAGGGATTTCTATTAGATAACAAAAATCCCTTTCAGTTTCAAATTTTAGGAAACAGAATGCTATAGTTAATATTAACAATGGATTATACCTTTTAAAAATATTTCATTTAATTTGTTATTAGCCAAGATGAAAATATACCCTACTTTGCAATTTCCCAGAGCAAAATTTATGCAAGTTGTCTAGTGGGCTTTCTCACAATCTTAATTCAATTTTAAAGTGTTGAAATACAATCCTCTAACCATTCAAAAGAAATTATTTAAATTTTTCTATAGAGTCCCTTGGTACCTCAAATGAAGTAGATATTTGGTACACCTAAAATACAACCAAATAGAAATTTAGATGATTTTTAAATTAAAAAGCAACAAATTAAATCATAAGCATAACCTTAATCTTAAACTCATTTATCAGGACATCGCATAGAAACAATTACATAAACAGCTAAAAAAGTGATGATCAGTGGCAAACTGGCTTGGTTGGCTAATATATGATGCCAATTTTTTAGCCATTTAAATTCAATTACTTCTCTTTTTCCTTTCATTAAAATAAAATAATAAACTCAAGGCTTTCAGATCAGACAGAGTATCTTTAAATATCTCGATTCCACTGAAAACAGACATAGCTAAACTACACAAAGAATAAATATTTTGTTTGACGATATCTAAGGGCAATCAAGGCAGCCAGGACTTGAGGGAAAAAAAAATCTAAAAAGAAAATGCATCAAGGTTACTGGATACACAGTTAAAATACAAAAGTCAATTGTATTTTTATACATAAACTATACCATGATCATGGAGTAAATGGCCTAATATTTGTAAAGAAGTTAATTGTACTCAAATTGATCCACAGATTCAATGCAATCCCAAAGTCTCAACTTTTTTTAATTGACATTAAATAGTTAATCCTAAGACTGCATAGAATGTAATTAGCATTAATGTAATGGCTAGGTGGAGAGCCAGAGGAGACAAAGAGAAATTAGGGGGATCGTTTTATAAACTATATAAATGTCTAACCAATGTACTGTATACTTGAAACTAATAAAATTAAATTTTAAAAAATGCAACTTATCAACAACAAAAAGAATTATAAAGAACTATGAATAACCAATGCAGTCTTGAGAACGAAATCAGAAGATTTATACTACCAGATATTAAGATTTGCTATTAAGCTGGACTAATTAAGACAGTATTAAGATTAGCCAAGTAGACAAAACTGAATAGAGTCTAGATACAGATCTATACAAATGCAGTTTCATTCATGTAATGAGACAAAGATGACGTTGCAGTGCAGTGGGCAAATTGTGATCTTTTCAACAAATGATGCTGGATATCCATATGGGCAAACATGTATCTTGATCTCTACCATTACACATTCATAACAATCAATTCCAAATAGACTGCAGATATAAATATGGACGGTAAAAGAATAAAGTTTCTAGAGGATACTTTCATAAGAACATAACAACTATTAGCCATAAAGGAAAATATTGTTTATTAGATTTAATTAAAGTTAAGAATGTCTGTTCATCAAAAGATAGCATTAATTAAACATAGGCTACATAGTGGGAGATGAAATCTGCCTAACTTTTATCTGAAAAAAAGACCCAATCTAAAATATATAAAGGAACTATAGAAGTTAAGAAAAATATAGGCAATCTAATTTAATCTAAAAAAAAGAAAAAAAAACCATCCGAAGACTTACATAGATAGACGCTTCACAAAAGAGGGTATCCAAATGGCAGTAACTTATGAAAAGAAGCTCAACTTCATTAAGTACCAGAGAAATACAAAAAAATTAAAACGAGGCAATCACAGTAATAAGAAGTGAAAATATCGTCACTTTTGCAGGAGTTGGTAATGACTTGGAGGACACTGAAAGAACTCTTCCAGGGTGCTGCACATGTTCTACCTCTTGATCTGAATGGCGGTTGTTACGTGGCTTTTTTTTTTTTTTAGGTGATGCATCTCTTGGTTGACCTCACAGATTGTAAGGACCTTGTCAGCTTACAATCCCCTATTATTTATTTATTTATTTATTCATTCATTCATTCATTCGTAATTTTTTATGTCTACAGTACCTGGTCTTCCTAGGTGGTCTCCGATCCAAATCCTAACCAGGCCCAACCCTACTTAACTTCTGAGATCAGATGGGACCAGGCTTATTCAGGGTGGTGTGGCTGTAGACCATGAGCATTTTTAAACTTGAAAAAATTCTCACACACTTATGGTTTGTGTACTCCTCTTATATGTATGATACTTCAACTTTAAAAATTACTTTAAAAAATTGTTCTAGTGTGCAAATTGGGGAGAAAATAGGTAAAATACTAAAATTTAATTCTTTAATTTAATATTTCGATTCAATTCTTTAGATCCTTTTACAGACCTCAAAACTATTTTCCAGGAAGGTGTATTTAGAGATAAGATACCCACATAAATATGCCCTCCTCTTATCAAACATTCATGCATGAGCTTCATCTCTTAAGGAAATAACAGGGATAATTTAAACAAAGGCCTAATGCTCAGAGTTCATAATCTGGTAGAAACTCAGTTGTAAGTATCTTGAATAAACTTAATATTTTATTTATGTTTATTTACCTATTTGATACTATTTAAGTTTACTTAATAAGCTTGAATTCTTACTACATAAAATGTGGTCCATTATCAGCTTTCTAATTTCCTTTCCACAGCATTTTCACAGATTTTCTACTGTCTGATTGGTTAACATGTGAATATAATAAACATATTGTATAATTAATTTTCTCATATAGGTCTAACATATGACTCTTGTTTTAATCTTGACTCACACAAAGAATGTTAAAAAATTGCTTTTATTTAGAAATTTGAGTCTTTCTGAGTATATATTATTGAATTATTGTTAATATTTTAGATGTAATAATGGTATTCTAATGATATTTTTTTAGCAGTCCTTATCATTTAGAATTACATAATGAAATGGTTACAGATGAAACTAGATCACATCTGAAATTAGCTCCAAAATAATCTCAGTGAGAGGGATGAATTCCCAGTGGGACACAGGTGAAATAAGAGTGATCTTGAGTTGATTAATGTTATAGCTGAGCCATGGATTGTATATTTGCATTATTCTCAAAACTTTAGGGTACATTTCATATTTTTTACAAGAACAACAACAAAAAAAGTAAGAACTATAGGTAAATGGTTAATTTTAGAAGTCTCATCTAAGAAAAATGCTAGTGTGTTCTCTGGACACAAGTCATTTATCTACAAAATTCATGACATGTTCATCTGCATCTGCCAATCACACTACCAAATCACAAGGATGCAACTGTCACGTAGAAACAATAAACTGTCAATGCTGGTAGAAAAACAGGACATCATTGAAAAACAAACATCATAACTTAGTAGGTATGTGTTTTCAACCACATAAAATTAATGGCTCGCTCATCTTCATGGAGTGGTAGGAAATGAAAACCTTTGGAAATGGCATAAGGTAATATTCCTCTAAATGAATTACATTTTTTTTCATAAGAACTATATATTCTAAGGAATACTGGGATGCAAGACAAAGAAACTAAGGCTATTGTGTTTTAGCCTCATTTAATAGTGTACACTCAACTTCAAATACACCATCACAATTAAATATTTGCTCATTACCTTAACATTATATTGAGGTTGAGAATTCATATAATCAAAAAGCAGCTGATAATTCCTGAACTGAAGATCCCATTCTGTGCTTTCAGAGTAGCGAAAATCATCTCCGAGTGGAGCCAGGAGAACTGTAGTACGGAAAAGCTTTGACTTCTTTCGGTATTGATCTAGAAGCATCTTAGCCCTTGAAAGAAAAAAGGGAACATCGAATAGTATTAAGAAAAGAACAATGGGGAAACTCATTAAAAAGTGCAGTATATTAAAAGAAATTACTGCCTATATTCTAGGTTAATATGATTTATGAGGCAATTTTTTAAACTACCATACTAATTTCCATTATCCGTTTAAAGTGTTCAAAAATTTTTATCAAAGAGGAAAAACCTATAGTTTTCCAAGGGATTACCCTTAGAGATATAAAGTCACATACCAACTTTGGCATATAATTACATGAGGCATCAATGCCCTCCTAAAGGCTGGCCACAAAGATCAGATCCTAGATAGTCTGTGTTTGAAAATAATTTAGTCCAAGAAGATAAGAATTTCTCTTCTATATGAGCACTGAAGTTTGCCATGACTTAATATCCCTTTTCCTAATTTAATCTAAAACAGTCTGATTAAACATTAAAAAGTATAATATTTTGAATAAAACCAATTATAGAATCATATTTCCTTTTCTAAAGGAAGAAAATCAACTCACTTAACACCTGCCATCAATAATCTGAGTATCTGTCATGCTGTCCCCTTCTCAATACTGATCAATAGATAAAGTTTAGAAGTTAACTGACCTATTTTAGTTTCTACCTCCCTGGCCTCTAACCCATGACTCAGAGGTCAGCTAAGTACAATATGCTAATATGTTTTATAGTTTACATTCTAGTATTCTGCAGAAAACTCTTTGGGAAATACTAAATTGGGCATCATTTGAAGAAGTCTGAGAATACAAACTAAGAGAGAGGGCTTGTGAAAATGAAATTAAACAAACATGAACAAGAGTAGTTCTCCAGTTCTCCATTGTTAAAACACCAAAGCTTAAGAAATTAATGACAAATTACAAAAATGTTTTTTATTCAGTATTCAAATTTTTACTTCAAGAATTATTTAGAAATAAATTCCAATTCATGATACAAAAACTTATGAGAGAAACACAAAGAACATCAATGATGGAGTCATTTTATAGAAATTGTGAAAAAACACATAACTAACTTGAGACTGGTGTATAATATTTTTATATGATAATCTCTGAAACTGTTTCCAACTAGATTTCTTAGGCAACCAGCATGAAAATAAATATGTGATCATTTAGGTGCATCTCAGTGTTTACTACCAGATAGTACCGTAGTTTGTATGTACATGTATAAAACACAGAAAAGGAAAGAAATCACAAACATTAATAACAGGCCTTTTCATTCATCATCTATCCTAAACCACAAGTTCCTGCTCAGAAAGTGTCAACACTTGGAAAGCCAAGGAACAAACCTACACTACCTAGCAGGCAGTGGATGGATACTCACTAAGTGTATGGTAAACTAATGATGAACAAATTGACCAACATCACATTTGAAGATGCGCAGTTACAATTTATTCTTCACTTATTCTACCAGGTAAGAAATGTCAACTTAACTAGAACCAAGAAGAAAAAAATTCCCTGAAACATCAAATCATCTGACATGTAAATTATCACATGTAAAATACATGGTACTAGACCAAAACCTGAACTTGAAGAAGAATTACTTGCAAAGCAGAAAAACCTGCTGAATTGACTGTCTCAAATATGTCACCTGCATACTATAGTTAAATCTCATTTTCTTTAGGGTATTAAAACATCAAATGCTGCTAAGTTGGAATGCCTATGTTGGATTTCCATTCATCACCAAGTCAAGAGAAAGGTGACATTTAGATTCAAAGTAACCAGCAGGGTTAAAATTTCAAGACTTATCAGGAGTTTTTTAAAAATGTACATAAGTGTTATATAGATTCATCCATCCATATGCCCCCACGTGCCTAGAATCCACTCTAAAAATCACTGGGGCTGAGTAAGCACAAGGCGTGTTTTTGGAGGGCAATCTTAGAAGGGTTAGATGACTCAGTAAAAGGATTACACAAAATAGCTCTCAGGTACTCTCCACAGGACCCAAAAAGTAAAAGAGGGGTCTCGCAATACCTGTGGGTGCACTGAGACTCCCCAACTGAAGTATGTGGCAGTGTTTTAAGAAATTCCCAATCCTTGACCACCTGAGCTGAGTGTAGCATAAATACCTGATTCAGTGACAAGTAGCTATTTCCCCAAGTAGACAGGCAAGCCCCCTACTTTTCTTTTCACGCCTTCTGGTATATAACATACCGGATTATTCTCTTCTGCCTACCTAACCAAACTCATGAAAGAGGGCTGTTCAGTGTTCCTTATTGATTCTCACTGCTGTAGGAACCAAGAAAATGAAACCAGGTTGAACTCTAATCTTGGACAGTTTTTCAAAACAACTATGAAAGTCAGATTTTGACAGAAAGGATCCATGGTTTCAAGAAGGCTGCCATGCTAAAATACTTCTGTGGCCGTCACAGTGAGAGGTTCACGCTGGACTATTTTCTTTATGACCACAAGGACTCACTCAAAGCAAAAAAACACAATCTCATTCATCTTCCTCCTCACACATGTTTTTTTAAAAGCAACTTTAAGCACAGTGAAAAGATCTTACTTTGTTTAAAAGGATGTATTATTTTCCTAGCAGAGTTGAGTGGTTTATATTATAACACAATGTTTTTATTTTAATGCATTATAGATCACTAATTTTTAAGTAAAGAAATTAAAATTTAAAAGCATCAATATTAGAACTAAAAGTAACTTGGTTTAATAATTCCATCATTAGCACAGTTTTCTTTAAAATGATTCATTCTTTTGATTTTTATTTAAATATCTTTAAGTATACATATATTCAATTAAAGTTTCCTGTAAGTCAAAACCATTGAATGTGTACATGCAAAGATGTATACATTCATCAGGATTAGGCAGCATTCACGACCACCGAAACTGTTATTAAGGGAATTATGTTCTTTATGCCTTCCATTTCAATAATGTGTTTTTGCAGTTGGGTTGCTTTTCTTACCAATTTATATAATAGTGACCAGAAGTTTTATTATCAACAAAAGTATATGAAATCAATCAAATACAGTAGAACACTTTAAAATAAAGGCAAAAAATGGTAATAATAGTACATCTTAGGTTATCCATTGTATATTGTTCTATTGTTCACTTTCCATTAAGTTCTGACACATAAGAGGCATCATCAAAGCTCTGGAATTTTTAAGCTGTTTTAGATTTGGTTTGAACGAATACCTGAATGATAATGTTGGCTACTGAAACTCATTTATTCAACTCTTTAGCAATAAGCAACCAATGCTTGCTTTTTCAGGATATTCTTATGAAATACATATTTTCATACCTGCTTTCGACATTTCTAACATTTATTTTTTCTGGAGGGACTCCCCAGGGACAACCAAATCTGCCTCCAGAAAGCCGTTTAAAATCAAACTGGCAGCATATTTTTGGATCAGGTCCACAAGTGTGAGGGACGTCATAGCTGTAGAAGGGCATCATGTGGCAGAAAATATCTGTGACAGATCCCAGATCTAAAATGAAGAACCAACAGACAAATTTGCATTTATATATTTTGTTTTCTGAAAACTGATCAAAATGCCAGTACTTTATACACATAGAATGCAAGCTCTGCCCTAAGTAAACAACCCTTTTAACTACTAGGACATATATCCCAGCAGCATTCAATGACTACCAGCCTGAAGGTAGATACATCTGTCTCTATCTACCTCTTATATCTAAACTTAGTAGAGACGGAAAAGCCCCTTTATGAACCCGCATCTGCTGACCTGGAAGGATACAAACTGAGCAGAAGCAAAATTTATAACCAGCTCATCCAAAATTATGGCTGTGTCCATCTCTGGCTGCCAGCTCCTGCCATGCTGTTCTCACCTCAGGTAACAGAATACACTGAGAGAGACCATTAGCTGCAGAGGCTGGGTGAGAAGAGAGGGAGGAAATAAATGGAGTAAATGAAAGAACAAAGGAATAAACGGGGGCTTGTAAAAATACAGGGCAACTTCCTTTCCACTTCTTGCAGTGAGAAGAAGGAAGTAAAACCAGGAGAATTCATGGAATCTCCCCAAATGCTGACCATTAGATTTTTTACCATGAAGAAAGCACAGGAAAAGTAAAAGTAATTTTCATAAACAAAAACAAGAATAAAAACAAGCAAATAAACAAGATATGGAAAACAAACACAGATTCCTGATGCAGAATAGTTTTGAATTAAAATGTCAATGCCAGTATGTACTGATATACCTGCCCTTGAGTTCAGAAGCCAACCACCACGTGAGAAAGAGGGCTTAACTAGGACTTCAAAGTGGTTATCTTTGAATGATCCTGACCTGTAAATAGCTCTCTCATTTTATTTATGTATGGATTTTCAATTTTAGGAATGAGTATGCATTGCTTTTGTAATAAAGACAAAATAAAAAACAAAAAAGCAATAATTTACATTTTAAAAAATGAAAATAATTGCTCTATTAATGAGAACACACAAAGCAGCTCAACTTAATTCCAAAACATAATTTTAAA
This sequence comes from Cynopterus sphinx, assembly GCA_030015415.1. Taxonomy (NCBI): domain Eukaryota; kingdom Metazoa; phylum Chordata; class Mammalia; order Chiroptera; family Pteropodidae; genus Cynopterus; species Cynopterus sphinx. The sequence goes on along the minus strand of CM057379.1, from coordinate 65,204,584 downwards.
GCAACATATTCAAATCTATCGGATAAGTCCTAAAATACTTGTTTTGCCTCAAATTCTATTTAAGTAATTACTAGTTCTTTTTCAAAATTTAAAGCTGTTGTAATATGTATTATTTCTGTTTTGTCAGTTGTTTCACAGAATCACATTCATGAGTGTGACACCATGGATGCTGGTCATTAATGCTTGCTATCTGCACAAAGCTTATTACAAGTCCCAGAACTGATAGAAATCTTCTTCCTCCTTTCTCCTAGAATCAAGGACATTCATTCTTAACGCCCCATTATTTCTCCTGACACCACACTACTTAGCAGCTCATTTATACATTTCAGTTTATCTGTTGCATTTGGTGTTGTCTTTTATTAAATTAGACTAATTTCCTTATAGCCATGGATGTTTTCTATATTTCTTCCTAGCACAGCATTATCTATATAAAAATACTTGGTAATTTCTTGGTAATATTTATGGCAATTTGAATGTAGGCAATAGCTTAAGAACAGCATCTTTGATCACATTGTACAGGATGCAACCTCCTACAAGTTCTTGTTTTCCCATAGGTTTAATTTTCCAAAATAAAAAAATTATATAGCTAATTTCTCTCCTTATTGAAAAAACAGCAGTACATATAAGAAAGTTACCATCTAGATTAAAAAATAATTTTTCTGAAACACTTCAGAAGGGGTTTAGATTACAAAGGAAAGCAAGGGTAACATAATGCAGTAAATTCTGCACACTATTTTAGCAATTAAATACTTTTTCCAGATGAAATCTGAGAACTCAATACTGTGAAGGCAGCATTTATTGAGGGTTAGGAGCCCAGGCTTTGGAGCCACAAAGAACTAGATTCAAATCTCAGTTCTGTATCTACCACCTGTATGATTTTTGGCAAATGGTTTTACATTTCTAAGTCTCCATTTCTTTTCTATGTAAAGGGATAATAATAGATCTTTATTTAAATGGTTAAAGATCCAATAAGAGATTGAATATCTGGCAGATAACACAATGTGTGGTCCCTAATGAGGGCTCAGTAAGTAAAAATGAATTAAAAAATAAGGTGTTCTGAATTTTAAAAGGGGGTGGAAAAGGCAAAGGTCTCCCCAAGAGGCCTAAATCTTGTCTCCTCTCTCCCAACAAAGAGCTGCAGAAGTTATGTCCTTGGAAAGCCAGGGTGTCCACAAAACAGAAGTACAGAAACAAGCAATATAGTAATATGAGAGCTGTTCTGGGAATATGGGATTAAGGTTTTAAAAAGCAATTCTTACTAGATGCAGATACGGGAGAGACAGAAGAAATACTGGCTGAATACGAGATAAATGACTTGATATTAGTTCTGATGCATGTTAAATTTTGTTATAAAACAGGTGCTTTTAAAAGTGGAAGTGAAAGCATTATTTGCAAAGACTAATTCCTTATATTTATTTCCTTTAGGCATAAAAAAAAGAACCTACAATTTTCTATAGATAAATATCTTCTTCTCTACTGCTTAAAAAAATTTTGACACAAATGCACTGGAAAAATAATTCTAAATATTTGTATCTTTAGGCAATCTAATTTTCAAGACTAACACTCTAAATAAAACCCTTAATGGTATGAGCTCATAACCCCTGCAAAATAACATCTAAGTCAAGTGTGATCTTCAACTTTTATCAAACCTTACATACCCCAGTTCTGTCTCCAAAAGAACTCCAGTGTTTTTTGCAATGCAAAATGTTTCTTAACTGCATAATGAACCCTCTGGATAAGCATGTGAGAAAATCCAGCACATTTCAGAAGATAAGCCATTGTTGGTGAATGTCCAAAAGGATCAATAGACCAACCAGATCGAGGTTTCACTCCTGTTGATAAAGAAAATAAGTGTTATTTTTTTTAAATGACAAAAGAAATAAAAAGAAGTCACAACACATTCAGACCCATCAGAATTTTAGGTCCTCTTGGGTTTTAAGACAAAGGAGGTTCCCCAGCATTACCGTTAGGAGCACTCAGAACAGGACTCCCTGAAGGGAGACTTCTGCCACTACCTTCTCAGGCAAGGTAATAACACTGAAGTTTCTCAGTTGGAGCTGACATAAACACTCTGCCATCTTATAGATACTAGAAAGCTACTGCCATTCAATGGAGGTAGGGCAGTCCTGTCTTGTGGAGCTGGATAACCCAGTAATTTGCTATTATGTAATTAAGACAAGTAAGCTAACTGATTTCCACTTGTAGCCCCCCCGCCCCAAACCCAACATTAAGGAATTTTCAAGCTGTCTTTTATGCCTTACACTGCTCCAAATCATCTTCTTATACAGTGGCAGAATTGGCAAAAAATAACTTTACCGTATTTCATTAAATCTTAAGATATTTTGACGCTGGTGTTTTCTCTCTACCTAGACATCAATGGAATTTTTCACACCTGACTCTGACCAATATTGAGAGACATCAAGAAAGATATATATATATCTCAATTTCACAGAGGATAAAATGTAAAACAATAAAAATAAATACACACATTAGAAATGATGAAATAAGATTATTCTTCTGGCATTATACAAATCCAACCTCTTATTTATTCAAGATTCTCAAAGAAAGCTTCTACATACAACTTATAAATCAACATCAGCAATATGATTGCGTTTTTTTTTTTCCAAATGCCTGTTTAGCACTTTCCATGTATACCTAAAACTATGAGAGGCTCTAGTATTACAAAAATGAGCTAATCTTGGTTCTGACTCTAGTTGCAGACACTATCATGCAAATAGGTGTAATACAGACTAATAGAAAAGGCAGCGGCAGGAAGACCTGCATAGAACAATACTGAGGATGAACACCAGATGGGAAACCAGCAAAGGAGACTGAGAAGGAAAAGTCAGAACTCTCAGAGGACCAAGAATATGAGTCAGAACTCAAAAAACTGACCACATAAGATTTGTGCATTTCACATGTTAATTTACCTCTAAAAACTATAAAGAAATCTTGAACCTCAGTAATTTTTTTGTGGTATGAATTTAAGATCTAAGATCTGGACCTCTAAATACCAACCGCTATTAAAAATAACCTTAAAAAATGGCTTATTCCAGAGCCAAGGCCAGGAAAGTACAAGGTAAACCTAGAACATATTCCTGGGTCACAGAGAATAAATAAATGGTCAAAGAATCATGGGCCCATACTAAAATAACTCAAGAGACAGCCTAAAGAGGTTTCCATTGGCCAAATTTGTGACAAATGGAGTGTCAAAATAAATAATGGTCATACTGAATTACAACCATTAAATAAAATAAGAATCCATGAGCCTATAAATAAATAGCAAATAAAAAGGAAGCTCTTCCTGTTAGTAGAATGCCAACTAATAATTATAGGAGAAATGATGGTGTTAGGAAATCACTAACAGATCCTAAAATTAAAACATGAAAGCTTAATGAGACACAGGATATTTACCTATTCTAAATGTAGCTCATACAAATTAGAAAAGAGAAATTAACAGTACAACAAAAGAACTTAACAGACACGACTTAAGCAACTAATCAAGGCTAACATCAATACTGGAATAGGGAGACATCGTAAGCCTCCTGCACTGACAATTGAATATCATCGCAGTGATAGTCTAGCAAAATAAATACATTAGGATAGATTACAAAGATAGAAAGACAGGTAGGTAGGTAGGTAGGTAGGTAGGTAGGTAGGTAGGTAGGTAGATAGATGATAGATAGACAGATAGACAGACAGAAATCTTAAGAAGGCTGAGGAACTGTTCCAAATTAAATAAAACGAAACAGATATGACAACTAAATGCAATAGATGACCCTGGACTGGATACTGGGCTGGGAGGGGAAAAAAGCAGCTTTTGTAAAAAACATTGAGACAATTTAAAAATTTTGAATATAGCCTATAAACTAGACTGTATCACTGCTAACATTCCTGATTTGATAACTGTCTTCTGGTTAGATAAGAGAATGTCCTTATTTCTTAGGAAATGAAATACATTGTGAAGTATTGAGAGAGAAAGGGACAAGATGTCTCCAACTTACTCTCAAATGGTTCAGAAAAATATGCATATGAATCTAGTACAAGATATATGGGAACCCTTCCCAAGTACTATCATGCAACTTTTCATAAGTTTGAAATAATATCAAAATTAAGTTATAAAATAAAAAATGTGTTGTCCCAACTAACAAGGGCAGAATAACCTTATAAATAAGAGTAAAAATCAACATCGAATGCTACAGTGATGTCTAAAATTTTAGCATCATTGTGTTCTTTTCCATGTCAAAATCATTTGATCCACAGTAGTAGCAACCTAGCTGCAATAGAGTAAAGATTTGCTAAAAGAAAATAATGTAGAAAAGAGAGAATGTAAACAACTTTTTTAAACTTTCATACAAAAGGAGGTGAGAGCTAGAGAGACATCTGCAAAGGGACCCAGTACCCCACTAGGTTTTTCCTTAGCGTAGGCAATTTTTTAAAAAGCGGGGTAAGGAGCAAATTTAGAAAAAGGTACACTATAAGAAAAATCTAAAATTTTATAAAAAGGGTACATTTGTCAATAAAATCAGGAGATTTTACAGAATCATTTTTTGCCATTGTGTAAGATTAAATTTTGGAACATGCAGAAGTAAAAACTAATAGGAAAAATTACGAGAATAATCATTTAAAAGAGAATAAACACACCACTCAATTTTTGGCAAACTTTAACAGACTTAAAAATTCGAACATGAGCAATATTAATAATATAATAAACCTAGATTGTTTCAAGTACATTTAATGTTAAAGTTTAAAAGTGGTCAGAGAATAGTTATAAAAATGGATATCTTGAGCAAAAGACAACCTTAAAAACTCAAACTTACAAAAGTTTACAATGGACTAATTTGTGTAATAAAGTTCATAAAAGCAGAAATTAACAACTAAATATTAAACAATTTAAAAAGCATCCTATAACCAAATGTAAAAATAAATTCTTCTAAACAACAGGTTTTAAACCATTTAGAAAATGAAACTGGGAACACTAATTTACAAGATGCATCCAAAGCCACAATAAGAAGAAATTCCATATTCTCAAATGTGTTCATTAATTAAATGTAAGAGCTAAACCCATAAAACTCAGAAAAAATACACAAGAGTTACTCTTCATTACCTGGTGCTAGAAAATGGTTTCTTAAGTATGACATCAACAACACAAGTGACAAAAGAAAAAACAGATAAATTAGATTTCATCAAAATTAAAACTTTTGTGCATCAAAAGATACCTTTAAGAAACTGAAGACAACCCACAGGATAGAAAAATGTGCAAATCATTATCCAACAAGGAACTTGATGAAGAATATATAAAGAACTCTTCCAAGTCAACAATGAAAAGAAAAAGAACCAAATTTTAAAGTAGGCAAATAATTTAAACCGAAATTTCTCCAAAGAAGATATAAAAATTGCTAATATACATATAAAAAGATGCTTAACATCATTAGTCTTTAGGGAAATACAACTCAAAGCCACAATGAAATACCATTTCATACACAGTAGTATGGCTAAAATAAAAAAGAAAATAACAGATATTACTGAAGATGTAGAGAAATTAGGACCCTCATACATTGCTGGTCAGAATATAAAATGGTTCAGCCACTTTAGAAAACAATTAAGCAGCTCCTCAAAATGCTAAAATATAGTTATCATATGACCTAGTGATTCCACCCCCAAGTATATGCTCCCCTCAAAACGAAAACATATGTTCTCACAAAAACTTACACAAATATATATAGTAGCATTATTCATAATTGTCAAAAAGGGAAGAATCTAAATGTCAATCAACAGAACAATGGATAAACGAATGTGATATATACAAAGAACAGAGTATTATTCAGCTATCAAAAGGAATGAAGCACTTGATACATGCTATAGCATGAATGAACCTTGCCAAGTGAAAGAAACCAGTCATAAAGATTATATTGTATGATTCCATTATGTGAAATGTCCATAGTAGTCAAATCCATATATACAAAAAGCAGATTAGAGGTTGCCCTGGCCTAGGGCAGGGAAAGAAGTTAGAAAGGGGTATGATTATTAATGAGTAAGAGGTTTCTTTTGAAATGTTGAAAAACTCCTTAAAGTAGATGGTGGTGATGTGATGATGGTTGCATAACTCAGTGAATATACTAAAAACTACTGAACTGTACACTTTAGATGGGTGAATGTTATGATATGTGAAACAATACAGTTATACGGAAAAAATTTAATCTGAGCAAAAGAAGCCAGTCTCCAAAGTTAGTACATATATATGCAGTTCTTAAATAGGCAAACAAACAAACAAACAAAATAACTACAGTAATAGAAATCAGAGAGCAGTTGGCTGCAGGAAGAGAGTTGAAGAGAATAAAGAACTTTCTGGAGTGATGAAATGTGGGTTAAATGGGTAAACACACTTGTCAAAACTAAAACTACAGTTAAGATTTATATGTTGCACTACAGGTAAATTGTCTTTAGGCACTAAATATAAACGAAAAAAATCCATAAAAACTGAGGTTTATAAAGAGAATCTTCCTAGCTTAGAATATATTTGGCTTAGAAAAGTGGCACTGTGTAGAGGGGTCTCCATGTCCACTCTCCCACTTACTGATTTAAGAAAATTTACAGGACTCAGCATATAGTCATACAGCTATGATTTACTACTGTGAAAGGATACAAAGCAAAATCAGCAAAGGGAAAAGGCATACAGGGCAAAATCCATATGAAACCAGGCACAAGCTTCTAAGTCCTCTCCCTGTGGAGTCACAGAGGACAGGTGTAATTCCTCCAGCAGCTTGGCTGATACATAAAATGCTTTTCTGTCAACCAAGGAAGCTCTTGAGAGACTCAATGTCCGAGGTTTTCATTGGGGGCTGGTCATGTAGACATCCCCTGCCTAATACATATTGAGATTCTAGAATCCCAGAAGAAAAGCAAGTATTTAGCATAAACTACATCATTTTTACAATTTAAACACAGCAAGACACTCTTAGCATTTATGGAAATCTAACTACCCAGACACCAGCCAAGGGTCAACATTGCAGGCAAGACCTTTCTAAGGATAGCAGTTTAGACCTGTTACCTCTTTTCCACATAAGCACATCTGCAACTTACTCTAATAATACAACAATCACAACACAATATGGAAAAAGAAAATAAAGCAAATGTATAGAAATGTTAATAACTGGTCAATCTGGTTGAGGGGTTTATTGGAGTTCTTTATAGTATTTCTTACAACTTTTCTTAAGTTTGAAATTATTTCAAAATAAAAAGTAAAGAAAAAATTAAGGGGGATGGCAGAAATTTTATCTCTAAAATACAAAGAAATTTAATACTAAAATATCTAGCAATAACTTCAATAAAAAAAACATGTTTACTTACCATAGAGAAATTATAAAACTGTACTAAAATATAGAATATTTAAAAAGAATTACATACCATGTTGCATAATACAAATATTAGATTTCAATTAGTCCCACGTTCTTATGAATTACAGTGATCTGATTTTATCAGTGCAGCATCCCCTTCCCCACTTCTTGTAATAACAGGATCGTTCCTTCCCAGTGAAGGACCCATCCATTCACATGGTTCAGCTGAAGCTAACTCTGTCCTCCACAGACTCCTCTTCCCTCATGACTGTTCCAACACACTGAGTAGGCCCCAATGATTTCAGCTCCTATACCTCTGACCACAGTAACTGGCTCAGAAATAAGCACCTGACCCAAAGTGGGCCAATTAGGTAAGGTATTAAGGAAAACTCCTCCTCCTCGTTGTTAGACTGGGAAGTTGCCTTATGGCCCTATGTGGAGAGAGTGAGGAGAGGACTAAAGTTATACAAAAATGAGCAGAGCCAAAAGAGACTATGCCCACACAACATACTTTGAGTCTCCTGGATCCAACCTTACCTGAAGCTACCATATAGCTTGAATCTTGAATTCTCAATGACAAAACTAATATCTTTCTTTCTTTCCTTCTTTCTTTTTTTTTTCAAGCTGGTAAATTAGGTTTTTGTTTCTTATGATTAAGAATTTTAAGTAATATATCATTTAAATCCAACTGGAATATTTTGGGGGAAAATTCTAATTAATAAAAATAGTTACAATTATTAGATATAATAATAGATGACACAAGGTAGATGACCCTAAAAAATACCATATTATATTTACATAACTCAGTTAATAATCAAAGAAGCATAATCATAAATTAAGGAAGGATAAATTATCTACGAATAGTCAATATTGGGAAAACTAGTTATTTAAAAAAAACAGAGCCTCAACTCACATTCCCCAAAATTAATTGCCCAAAGTAGTCCAAATGAAGGGGAAAGACATCAATACATACCTAGATTTTTTTCCAGCCACTGATGTCCTTCAATTAGTTGGTCAATTAAGGCAAAATAATGTGCAGCAGCTTCATCAGGCATAACCCAGCCACCTGTCACAATTTCAAGTTGGCCATTTTCTATTAAACTAAGGAGAAAATAATGTAAGAGTTTACATTAATATTTTTTAAAAGTTCAAATAAAAAATTTTAAAAAGCATACACATTAGGAACAGCCTTTAAATATAACCAGTATTTATTACACTAGTTGCTAAAACATTTTTTTAAATCAGTGAATAAATGTCAACTTTAGGACTCTGGAGATAAAACATCCTTAGTAAAGCATATAAGGTGACCCCTACTTCCCAGGCAAAGCCATTCAGGTCACTTTGGATGTTTCTTTCCATAAGAATATAATCTCCCACACAACCTCAAAGATTCCTGATGGTAGGAGACACAGATGATTTATTTGTAAATCTTGCAAAGCACCCAGCAAAGTGCTTTACTCAGAGTACATGTTTGATGAGCGTTTTTTGGGGACTGTCATTTTAAGTATGGCATTTGTTTCAATACTCCTACACTGAAAAATCAATATTTACTTTAGTCCTTCTGACACTGGTAAGTTAATCATGCAAACTACACAAAAGTAACCACAATAAAGGTATAGCTAGTAACTATCACATACCTCTGGGAATATAGACATTATAAAGCACTTTGCTCTAAATTCAGTTAAAACGTATATATATAGTTTATTTTTTGTTATTGAGTGAAAAGCTCTAACATAATCATTATCTGTCTATTAGGTACTCCTTTGACTTAACATTATAAAAGGTAACCAGACCTCTAGTCCTAGAAAACCTGAATTGTTACACGATATCATCCCCTAAGAAGGAAAAAAAAATATATCAAACTTAAAAATCTGAACAAGCACCTGAGGAAGTATAAAAGTCAAGAATTTAAGCAAACATCTTAAGCGCCACAAACCTATCAGTTTGCAACAAGAGGGTTTGGAAAATGGTGTAAAATTTTAAAAGAAAAGCAGCTTTAATAAAGATACACATCACTGGATATCTACTGGTAATAGCCAAGTAAAAGGCCAAATTTAGTTGAAGCAGTCCAGAGGCATAATAGATAAATATTTTCCTACAAAGCCTATAACAGAAGCCACAGCATTAACATAACATCTGATTTATTCAAACATATGCATGATTATATAACCAGTTAGAATGGATAATAGACACAATTTCTAAAAATGAATGAATAATTCCATGTATAATATTTTAAAATGTTAAATATGTATCACCATGGGAATCACTAACTAATATAATTTCACATGGAGAATATGATGGCTTATTATACTGTCTAAAGAAACCCAACTGTCCAGTCAAACCTCAGATTCACAGGCCCAGATCAAGAATTTAGAATAAAGCAGCTGGAAATGTCTAAACCTTTCATTTCTTTAATAACACAACTAAATCCAAGACTATTTTGTCCTGCTCTTACTGCCAATGGGACTTTGCTTCTAGTTAGTTCTTCTTATCTTTCTGGTGATCGCCTGATTTAATTACACTCTGGAGTCCCTGGTCCAGACTCACATTTCATGCCTTATGGTCAGTGTTTGGAAGCCTGAGCTGTCAGGACAGATTTTGGATTTAATCTCTAGCCATCAAGTATAGAAACTTGACTTCCTTATCTCAGTATCCCCAAAAATGAATCTCAGCAAAAAATTGGTCAAAACAAATTCTTTGCTGCTCTTGAACAGAAAACAAACTACAATTAAGAAATCTGAAAATTAAAGAAGTTACTCCAATGTTGGAATTTTTCATATCTATCAATTTTATTTTGCTATATATCCCAGTCCCAAAGGCATGAATGGGCTCCAAAACACAGCCAACCAAGCAAAAAATCACACATATTATGTATAGCAACTAATTTCCCTAGATCCATTTGTGAAACTCGTTCTAGCCCTTCCCTTCCATGTGATGCCTGAGGTGTTACTGTGATCCAGTAGTGAGTTCTTATCTGCACATAATGGTTATTTTAAGGACTTATCCTGTCTACTGTTTTGGAGGAGGGATAAAAAGCCTCCCACACATTAAAGTATTTTTCCAGAATTTTCAACTCTTTTTTTTTCCTCTCATCTTTTCCATCCTGGGTGGTCCAGCTGACTTCACATCTCAGCCCAAATAAAATCTATATTCAGAAGTCTCCCTGAACACCCAACTTTAATCAACACTGCCACTGTACCCCCACATTCTATCACAAAATAGCACCACAAACCAAAATTACTTTGTTAATTTACATGTCTCCTCTCTCTTCCTCTTCACCGCACCCACCATAAGAACATAAGCTCCAAGAAAGCAGGGACTACGGCATGCTATTTTGTTCACTTTTCCATGCCTGGCACAGAGAAGCTTACATATAATGAGCACTCTGATAGCTGGTAGATGAATAAGGAAGGAATGAGACTCTCAGTTTAAAATTAGTGTCTAACAGTTTTTATATTAGATGAAATGCAGACATATACAGAATAAATTGCATAGGGAGGGTAAGTACAACAGGAGTTAAATAATCTAGATATGAAATGACATGAACTAGAATATGGTAGTGGTAGGAAATATGGAAGAAGAGGAAGAAAAGAGCTTTCTCATGAACAAGTATCAATTGGAATTAGGAACTGACTGGAAACATAAGACAGGATTAAAGCACATGACTTGGGTTTTAATTCTAGGAGTCTATTGGGGTAGTGGTATTAATGCACAGACAGTGGGGTTCAGCTGAGAAGGGAAGTTGGAAAATAAATTTTTAAAATATTTATATTATAAAAATGGCCATAAAATTAGTGAGAAAGAATGAATTATCGTTTTTTTTTTTTTTTTAATTAGAATGATTTAAAACAAGTTCATAAGAAATCCACAATGCGGTACTTTCTTTGTAGGCTAACTTAGCTTTATTATTGCTTCTAAATATTTTTCCAAGTATTTCCTGAGGTGTTGTTTCTGTAAGACTGCCAGTCCTATCTTTTGTATTGGTCATGAAATGATGACATCATGGAAACCAGGGGACTGATATTTTGAAAAAGCATGCTCACATAGGTTTTTAAGAAAAATTGCATGAGTAAGTCACAACAGGCATAAAATGATGGCATCATAGCAGGCCAGAAAGAACATAAGTTTTAGTTTCTCTTTGCATGGTTAATCAGGCAAAACAGAAACCTAACTGAAGAAAATAAACGTGATTTAAAATATAAAGATATGTGACAATGACTGGACACCTGGCTGAGTTGATCAGGTTAGGAAGTAGCCTGATTTCATTGAACTGTTTTTCTTAGTTTATCACTCTTTGAACTGTAAATAAGAATGGCAAAAACCAGCTGATAAACCAAAAGGTTTTTCCAGGCAGGAAAACCAGAAGTTACAGAGGTGCACAAATTTGCCATGAATATCCCAGTATTTCAGAACATATACAATCGGAATCTAGGAAGCATCCGATGAATGAGAAAAAAACCAAAAAGGTCCAAAGAAACATGAAGAAAAGAGTTAACCAAATGACTGAAAACACAGCAATGATTGTCATCATTTAGTGATGCATACAAAAAGTAGGACTGACAATCTTACAGAAATGATACCTCAGGAAATACTTGAAAAAATATTTAGAAGCAACAACAGAAATGCTATGTTAGCCTACAAAAAAAGTATATTAAAATCATTACTGCCAGTAATATGATGAAAATAAAATTAATATTTCAACTGTTCATCTGAGATTTTAATAATTGTTTTAAAATCAAGTAATAAGAAATACCTATAGATATAGAAAAAGTTACACAAAACAAACACAGTTGCTTCCAAGTATTTCCTTTCACTTAAGTGTTCAACAAGCATCAAGTGAGCCATTTCTCTGTGACTGTCAGGAGAATATAAAATCAAAAAAGATGTGTCCTCCTTATATGATCTATTGCTTAGATTCCACCAAGAGACTCTCTGGTTTCTGTCAAACTTTCTTGCATGTACATTTTTCCTAATATTTTCTAGTAAACATGAGATTTAGAAGCAAAAGTAAAAAGACAGAGAGAAAGCAAGAGAAAGGAGTATGAATATAATGTAGCAAATCCAGAAAATACAAAATTAGGCACTAATTTTCAAAATTAACAACACTCCTGTTTCACTTTTTAAAATGACTGAGTTGTCACCACTGGTGAAGACATTAAGTACTTCATGGTTCTACTATTTCATTGCTGGGAAATTTGTTATAAAAAGCTTAAGAAAATAACTGATCAAAATTAAGCTGAGCTTATGTGTTACAGCTCACTCTGCCTAAGATACAGAATTGAGACTTAATAATTTACTGCAAAGCACATGAAGTTGCAAATCATTTTGAGTGTCACTTTCCCTCCATGCAAATTCATCATATATTTGGAATTAGATCACACACAAAAAGACTCAAAGAGGTTTTTCCCCTAATGCGGAAATTGTTTCAGATAACTTAGTAGCAAACAATGCATCATTTAGTGAGCTTCAAAGAATCACAAATTAATTTCAAATGAGTAAACAAGCTGAATTTGTAATCACACGTCTGGGGAAATATGAAATAATACAAAATGATGCATAAGGACTCATTCTTAAATAAAAAATTTGTTAAATGGAAAATTTAAAAAGATGGAGGATTCCAATGAATCAATTAATAGCCTAAAGACACATGCATATTAGATAACCTGATTCATATGCCTTTCATGGGGAGTATCTGACCAGAGGGTAAAAATAAGATTTGTTTTAAATCCCCTCACATAATAATTAGGAAAACTCACTGAATATTGTTGTTGCCTGTCTTTAAAGATTTAGTATGAGAGACAAATGGTAAATTAGTCACCTCTCACCATTCTTCCTCACATTATTCCAGCCACACCTGCTTCTTCCAGGTTGCTGTCTATGCTTTCTGCCTGGAATGTTTTCTCTCCCAATATTTGCCTTGATGGCTTTAGGGATCTATCAGGAGCCTTCTCTGGCTGCCACACCACACACATGTTCCACCAAAATGGTTATCTTTCATAAAATCCAAAACTTTTCTTTCATAGCATTTATCACAAAATTGAAATACACACTTGTATGTTTAGTGTCTTTTCCCTCAGTAGACTGTACGCTCCATGAGAGTGGGAACCATATCTGTTTTCTTATCATTTAAATCCGTGTTCCTATTGGTACAAAAACTCTAGGAAAAGAGTACTAATAACCCAAAAGAAAACAAAGAACATGAAGCAGATTATTTCAGAAATAATTGGCTTCTAGAAATAAAAAGAAATTTAACCTCACATAAGAAAATGCAAATTGAAACTTCAATGATACACTGCTTTTTCCCTACTAGATTTGCAAGATCAAATGGTTGTACAACAAATTGTGATGTATGGAAACAGGTATTTTCACATATTGTTGCCAATAACTACTGATTTTTATAATACATTATACTTTTATCCATGCTCACTCATGAAGTCAGAAAATACATAAAAGTGTAAAAATAAATAAAAGCGTTGTATAGACTAAAGACAGAGATATACTCTGTGTATTTGTAAAAGACCAGAAATTAGACTACGTGCTCACCAACTGGGAGTAGTTATATAAATTTAGGCCCACTCGCAAAATAAACTTTTATAAAGTCTTTAAAAAGAAAAGAGCACCTCTTTCCTGAAATGTCCTCCAAGATATAAGTTTAAAGTTCATGGCACAACATTTATTAGCATGACTATTATATATTTATAAAATATATATATGTATAATATATATGGCTATTACATATATCATATTATATATTATATATATTATATACACATATATATAGTACACATATATATAAAGGTGTTGATGAGGATGCAGAAAAACTGGAAATCTGTGCACTGTTGATGGGAATATAAAATGGTACAGCCACTATGGAAAAGAGCATGTGGGGTTCTCTAAAAATTAAACACAATTAACATGTGATCCAGCAATTCCACTTCTGGGTATATACACAAAAGAATAGAAAGCAGGGACTAGAACAGGCACTTATACACCTCATGTTCATAGTAACGTTATTCACAATAGCCAAAAAATAGAAACAACTCAAATGTCCACTGACCTTTAAAAGAAAGGGAATTCTGACATGCTACAACAGTGATGAACACCGAAGACATTATACCATGAGAAATAAGGTCAACACAAAAAGACAAATATTGTATGATTCCTCTTACATGAAGTACCTAGAGGAGTCAAACTTATAAAGACAGAAAGTAGATTGGCAGCTACCAGGGGCAGAGGAGAAGGGGAACAGGAAGTTGTTGTTGAATGGGTACAAAGCTTCATAAAAATGACTTATAAATATGCATAAAATCATTCGTTGAAATGGTAAATTTTATGTTGTGAATTTTTTCCAGAACAAAAATGTCATCCTCCCCACCACATACACAAGCACACATACACACATATACACATACAAAATCCAAAAACAGAACAATGTGCATGGCATGTTATCACTTTTATAACATATATGTTTATGTCTTCATACACATGTATATGTGTATATCTTTTCTTGTGTATGTGTGTGTATGTATGTGTATGTGTGTGTGTGTGTGTGTGTGTGTGTGTGTGTATAAAATAAACAAGAGTCTGGTCCATAGTAGTTGTCTCCTGTGAGAAAGTAGATGATAAGGAGACATAGTGGTTAGTATCTTACCTTTCATTATGTACCCTTTATATATTTAAGCTTATTATTAAAAAATAATTATGTAAAAACCTTTTTTCTAAAATATAAATGCTATGCCCTGATTTCTCCTAAGCACTAAAAAATTAACAAAACTATAGCTTAAAAGTCATGAAATTTTATTTACAAATATTTCTCAGATGGTTTAATAGTTTCAGTAAAGTTTTAATAAGCAGAGGATACACTTTAAATATTTCAGTGTATAGTAAATATTTCTTCATCCTGTTATTTTTCCAAAATAAAATGCTCAAAATAAATCAGAAAATATCTGAGGTTAAAGAATAACATAAAATTTAATACATTCTTAATATCTTGCTATAAATGCATGAGTGGCTATGGTAGGCAGAGTTTTTAACCAACTTATTTTACTTAATAACGTACCATATTAATAAATAGACATATATTTTTATGTTTATGTATTTTATTTTCTAAAGTATTTCTAATTGAAATATAACATAATATACACATGTTCAGTTAAATGAATTTTGATAACTGTTTATACCCCTGAAATCATTGTCCAAAACAAGATATAGAATATTTCCATCCACTCAGAGAGTTTCCTTCTGCCCCTTTCCAATCAATTCCTACCTCATTCCACATGAAAAAAGAAGACATTCTGACATCATGATTTCTATCACAATAGATCAGTTTAGCTACCTTTACGACTTTTTACAATGGAATCATACAGTATTTACATGCATCAGGCTTCTTTTAACATGTTTGTTAGATTTATCCATATCATTGTATATTTCAGTAATTCATTATTTTTCATGCTGAGTAGTATTCCATTGCATGAATATGCTGTATTTTTTTTTCACCTGTCGACTTGTTGATGGATAGATGAATTTTCAGTTGAAGTTCTGATGAAAAACTCTGAAAATGTCTATACAAGTCTTTTGTGAGCATGTTTTTATTTCTCTAGCAGAAAGCTGGTGGCTTTTCAGAAAGTGTTTGTCCCATTTTACATTCCCACTATTAATCTATAAGATTGCTGCACATTCTTGCCAATAGTTGGTGGTATTAGTCTTTTTGATTTTAGCCATTCTAAAAGATTTGGGACAGTTTCTTATAGTAGTCTTAATTTGCATCTCAACCCCTGCACACACATTGTCTCCCTCACTGCTGTAGCCTAATACTCTTTTTTCAGGTGTTTGAATTTGCCATGCTCTTGCTAATTCCTGGTCCATAATCACATTTGCCTCTCACAACCTGAAATTCTTTCCCCAACCTCTGCCACTCATTTCTTAACTGACTAGTTCTAATGATCTTTCAGGTTTCAGCTTAAACTCCATCTGCTTCAGGAAGCCTTCAAGACCCCCTTCTTGCTTCCATAGAAGAAAACACTTTATTGTGATATACTGTTTAATTACATGTCTTCCCTGCTCTGCCTGAGGGCTGGGACCAGGTCAGTCACGCATCATCTGTATCCCAGGAGTCTAACCTAGTAAATATTTAGAATGAATGATAAAGTAAATAAGAGAAGGCTTCAGAGATACAGTAACATTTCATCTGAGTCTTAAAAATAAGTAGGATTGAAATTATCCAGTACACAAAAGAAAAAAAAAATCTAAGCTGAACTCATGGGAAAATTCCTAAAAAGCAGGAAAAAGCATGTGTCTGAGGACACTTACATGGCTCAGCATGGCTAAGAGTAGGGTGTGAGCAGGAAGTGATCAGAGGTAAGGGTGGACAAGTCAGAGAGCAAAAGCCAGTATATGCCACACAAAGGAGATTCGTCCTTTTGATACTGAAGTGTCACAGAACATTTTAAAGCCAACAAGTGACATTGGCAGACTCACATATTAGAAACCTAACTCTGCTGGTGAAATGGATGACACATGGAAGTGGCACAGCTTAAAACAGGAAGACCAGGTGGAGGAAACAAGACTAATGGGGAGAGAGCTGGGAATCAGAGAGCAGAGATACTTAAGAGGCAGAATTAGCAAGGCTTAGGGAGCTGACTGAATATGGCTCCAATGGCAGAGCACACAGTGGTTAAGAGTACTGGTTCCAGGGCAAGGTTGTCTGGCTCTGGTCTTCATGCCACATTTACCAGGTAGGGGACCTTACATGCCATGCCTTCCCTAACACCTCTGCTTCAATATCTTCAACAGTGGAATGTGGATAACAAAGAACCTTAACTCACAGGAACACTAAAAGACTGACTGAATAAACACATAGGTGCTTAGAACATGCCTGTAATTAGCAAGCATTCCATAAGCATTAGCTATCACTTTTACCAGGGGAGAAAGAAAAGTTGAGGTTGGGGCTTTGGATATGGAAGCAGTCCAAACACCTGGTAATTAAAACTGTGGATGAGCACACATAGTGGTGAGGGGAACCAAAGGGTGTTACCCTACAGGTGAGCATGTGGACATTTAGGCAAGGGAGTGAGGAGAGAAGGAAATCAGAGGTGATGAGAAAGGAATGCTCAGCAATGTAAGAAGAGAACCAGGAAACAAAGAGCTCTGGGTCAAAGGAGAAAAAATCAAAGAGAAAAAGAAAGAAAAAGAAAAAGAAAAAAAAAGAAAAAGAAAAAGAGAAAAAAAAAGAAGAAAAGAAAAGGAAAGGAAAGGAAAGGAAAGGAAAGGAAAGGAAAGGAAAGGAAAGGAAAGAAAAGAAAAGAAAAGAAAAGAAAAGAAAAGAAAAGAAAAGAAAAGAAAAGAAAAGAAAAAAGAAAAGAAAAGAAAAGAAAAGAAAAAAGAATTTCAAGGAGAATGGAGTGGTCAGTGTCAATGCTGCAGAGCAATCCTCCCAGAGGACTGAGAAAACATCCAATGGAAGGAGGCAGCTGAGAAGACATTCACAGCTTTTATCGGTATCTGTTATGCAAAGAGAAGCTAGCAGATGAAGTGAATGGGAGTAGAGCTGAACTGGGACTAGAGAGGGTGGAGATGAAACACATGCATTCTAAAATAAATGTATACTGTTGCTTCAACTATTAGAACTAAAGTTATTTTAGACGCTGGTGCATTGCTTTGATTCCTTTGATGAAATGCTATGTATCTTCAGGCTCTAAACTCAATTCGAATCTGCAATTTACCTTGAATATCAGAAGACACACTGTGACTTCTCTCATTACTTTGCAAATTTTATAGGAGTCTGGTCAAATACCATAAAATCTGACCTGTATAAAATGTATGATAAATTAGCCTGTATAAAAACTTTAAACTGTATAAAAACTTTAAAAATTTTTTCTGGTAAAACTTTAAATGTACATCAGTAAGTTTGGATTTATATTATTTAAGAAACTAACCTCAAACATTTCTTTGATTTCAACAAACAAACAGAAAGAGTTAAGAGGATAGGGTAGAAGTTTCACATAAATATCAACTTAGGAAAAAAAACGTAAGAGGATGGTAGATTAGATAAAGACTGACTTCTACTCAAAGCAATAAAACCCAACAATGTGGTGAAAATATAATATCTAAATTAACTGATGTCATCTTTCCTCCCAGCATGTATTTGGAACCTTATTTCATACCAAAAGGTTCACCCACAGAAGCTAGTTGACTTTGACAAACATATTAACTGTTCTAAGTTCTAACAACCCGAGGGGCTTCTCCACTGAATACTGGTCTCAATAGCAAGAACAGATGCAATGTAAAAACTGTTTCAATGCTCCAGAGCCCAGAGAGGAAATATGAATATGGAATATGCCGGGTGCCAGTCAACGGAAATGCTAAGGCTAATGTTTCAGCTGCTTGACTCTGAATAAGGGTTCACATTTAGATGTATTATAAACACTGTGCAGTATTTAACTGCATGTAGCCAAAAAATATTCAAATAAGAAGCCGAAAAAGTAAAAAAAAAAAAAATGTTAACGTATCAGTCATTTTCAAAATAGAAGAAGCACAGACAGAAAATGTGCTGATTATTTAACAAGATGCAGTTTCTTTTAGATCCACTGGATATGTGTTACAAGTAGGCACCATGACTACAAATTGATTAAATTAGTTTGAATCACAAAAAAATAAGCTAGATGTTTACATGGATCTTCTTTTTAGTTAACTAGATTTTCATTTTTAAAAGCTTATAGAGCTAACTACTGCTGCCACAGGGGTAAGAATCAAACAAATCACTGCTAGAATAAATTATGGGGATCATTTGAGTTATGTTTCTGATACGTTCCCACAATCAATTGGTATTCTTCAGGGATAATAAAAGCTCACATGGAACTCTGCTGGAATTAACAGGTTCTGTTCTGTAACAGCTAGCTCACAAATTTAGGTACAGACATTTAATCCATAGATTCATCTTCAAAAGGAAAAACGAGCCATTGCATAAGCATTACACTACTAGTCAAAAAATTCTATTAGTAATGACACTTAGTACAAGCTCAGAATTTTAAATAATAGGAGCAAACATATATCACTATTTATAGCTATTAAGTTTTTCCTGAAAATATACATTTAGGCAAGAATATTTAAGTAAGTAGGGGAAAAATGCTATTACCCTAGTTCCACAGATAAATGTAATAAATGAATAAAAGTGAATGGTTATAGCTAGAAGGGAAGGAACTTCAGTAAAACTTGATTAGAAACAAGTCACATTTGTCCTAACACAGCTATAAAGCAATTTTTCCCTCAAGCAAAATTATATCATTAAGGATCAGGTCTACATTCAGAATATTTCCCACTGCTGAAACAGAAGCTCTCAAAAGAGGTAAAACAATGGATTAAGCACTAGATTCTAATTTGCATTCCCACCCGTAACGTCTTACTCCTCTATCCTTAATATTGAGTTGAAATTCACAAAATTGCCATTTTTGTATCTCGAAAGTGGTCAAATATCAGCAATTTCATATGGTCCAACCTAAGTAAAATGCCTAACTAATACAGAAAGAAAGGGGATGGGGGAGAGAGGGGGAGAAACTTGCATTCAGGTGTAATCAGAAGGGGCCACCCTCGCTATCAAATCGGAAACAGACACACAGGTAAAACTCAAAGAATTCAACAAGTACTGGCCTGCAACTGCCCTGCATGAAAAATCAGCCTGGAACCCCATGTCATAAAAAGAGAAGAGTCTGAGAGAGTCTGGCAACAAACCCTAATCTGGAGAGCAAAGGTCTAAAGCAAAGCTGAATCTTGGGACAATCAAAGTCCTCATTCTTCCCGCTCAGGTGTTTCATGAGCCTGTCCTGCAGGAGCCTCTCCACTCCTAGGCCTGGACTGCTGCAGAGAGCAGCTCCCTAATTAGGATGCACTGGGACAGAGCCAAACATGGCCTCACCTTACCAAAGGCAGCAGGCAGCATGCCCAGTTTTTTCTGAGGTGGCTGGACTCTTTCCTACAGCCTGTGAGTCTTGTGAAGCAGCACCTTCAGATAGCCATGACTCCTAACGGCTTACAGGCCACACACACAAAAGGAAGCTAGATGCAGAAAGCCAGCCACATGTACCTCATCTGACAAACACAGACACTTTACAGATCTCCCAGTCTTCCCATTGCCCCAAGCTCCTCTCTTCCCCTCAGCCAGTCCTGTTCATAACCTGGGCATCTTCCCCAGCTGGTGGGACCTTGTTGATTATGCAGTCATGTTGATCATGAACCAAGGTGTTCAACAAAGGAATCTATCAGCTATCTTTCCTGTTTGCAGGCAATACTATCTGACACTGGAGGGGAAATGTACTGGGAGATTGTCCTGGACACAGAGTACTAATGACAGGCAAAAGTCCAGGCTTAACAAAAGGCTGGAAGAAAACAAGAGGCCATGCTATGGGGACCACAGGGACCATGTCACAGGACAGGAAGAGTCTTGCAAATGCACCAGTGCTGTGAGAGATGACCTGCAACCTTCTCTCCATGTCTGCTTCCCTTCCTTACACATCTGACTACCCTCACTTCACTATCTAAAAATTCAAAGTCCTGGAAAATAACACATAGACTAGCTAAGCTCAGGTCATAGCTGGCCTGTCTGACCTGGGGCAGGAAGGTGGAGGATCTGACTTCTGTGCATGAGAGACTAATTTCCAAAAGGAGACCTGGTGGAGCGGATATCGGCCAGCCAATACTAATACCCACAGCAAGGAGGCAAAGTGTCTGGTTAGAAATGGAGTGATTCGAGGAGAGTTACACTTTTTCAAGACAAATTCCAAATGTGGATACATCTGTTATTGCCCAAGGATAAATAAAAAGGGGGAATATACCATAACTCACAGACAACAATATAAAGAGCACAAAAAATTTAGTAAAAAACAGTTAAAACCAAGCATTTAAAGCCAAAAACGAACAGGCTCCATGCCATGAATAACTGAACCTGAGCTGAGGGGTAGGATGAGAGAGGATCTTGAGAAAAATCTCCCAAAACACAGTAAATAAAACAAATAAAATAAAAATACAAATGCAAAAAGGAAACTAAAGACTCAATAACTAGATAACTGAATTCTGAAACACATAAAATAAAAATAGTAATTAATTAGTAAAAGCAGAAAACATAGGCTGGAGAAATGTTTGAATTGGTAGGTGGAAAATTTAATAAGTTATCCATACTTATCTACTTGTTGAAAATTTAGAATGTTATGAATAAAATTTTTTTAAATCCTAAAAACAGCACACAGTAGATGGGAGTTTACCAGGATTTGAGCCCATGCAACCTGCTCCAGTGCCCAGCCATCAGAACTTTCACAGTAAATGGACTGCCTTAAAGTAAAAAGGGCAGCAAAGATCAGGCAAATCCAAACAGAAAGAATAAAAATTGTATAGTCCATATTCTCTGACCATAAAATATGAAAATGAGATTTTAACAGCTAAAGTATAACTGGGAAAAAATTACACTTGGAAATTGAAAACTATTTTTCTTAACATACCCTAGTCAAGGAAAACATTAAATAGTTACAGAAAATTTAAGAAAAAATATAATAATGAAAAAAAAACACAAAAATATGAAAGGTAGTTAGAGCAGTACTAAAAGGCAAACACAGAGACATGTTCCTTATTAAAATAAATGAAGCTTCCTTATTAAAATAGCTCACTTAGCAACAGTAAAAGCAGGTAGAAGGAATCAGTAAAGATAAAAGAAGAAAGGTCAAGAGTAAAATCCAATAAAATATAAATAGCTCTTTGAGGGTGGGAGGGGGTACAAAAATCGACCAAAAAAAGTAAAAGCTTTAGCAAGTCTAATCAAGATGAAGAAAAAAAATCAGATGTGATAAAACCTTACAATCTGAACAATCTAAGTAAAATCTCTCTAAAATTCTAATTTGAGAAAATATGTAGTATTTGTACTCAAGGAATAATGTAAGACATAAACAGCCAAACAAATTTTTTAACCTGAAAATTTAGTCAAAGAATTAGCTATAAAATAAACACCAGTTCCACAGGGTTTTATACAACAGTTCTTTAATACAAAAGGCTACAAACCAGTAGGTAGATAGATCTATTTATACTAAGGATTATGGTGTGTGTATGTGTGTGTTACCTAAATTAGCTGCTACCATTTCAATTTAAAAAGTCAACATATTTTACATAACATTTTGGAATTCCAGCTTCTCTTGAATAACTGGAGAAATATCCTGAAATTTTGGTTTCCATGGCCCCACATAGCTGGAGTGGCAAAGTGGCTAGTCCCTTTAGGTGGAGTAGTTATCCTTGGTTCACCTTAGGACCCACAAAACCTACAGCCTTCAGTTATGGCACCTTTCTGGCCAGTCTTATACACATTTTACATGTGTGTGTGTGTGGGGGGGGAAGGCTCCAATGGCTAATGATGGAAAATCAATTCTTTCTAAATTTTAATTGTTGTCCATTTCTATATATATATAAAAATGTTTTTAATAGAGTAGGAAAAATTTAACAAATTAATTCTACAGCTCTTTGGGAAAATTAAGTGGCCACTCATTAAAAGAATTTTTCAGTAAAGACAAGAGGAAATTTAAGCTGTCAGCTAATAAAACATATCAAAAAGCTGTAACAATTAAAGTAAAATAGAAAAATCCATGAAAGAGGTCAGAAATTCCAGAAATCAATTCATGTTTAAATACAATAAAGACAATACCCCATATCAGTAGAAAGGATGGACTATTTCAATCTTAGGAAAGCAGCATAGCATGAAAGAGAATAAATAGCCTGTAGGGCTGGAAGGCTGGACTGGATAGGTTACTAATGCGGCACGTCCCAGCTGGGTAACCCTGAATGACCAGTGTCCTTATTTACAAAATGTGAATACTCACTGTACCTACTTCACAGAACTGTTATGAAGATTATCAGTTACCATTTGTAACACACCTAGAACAGGGACTAACACAGTAAGTGTTATATATGTGATATTAAAAAATAAAAGAAAAAAAATAATGCTTAGATACTCTTTAAATTCCAGGGAGAAGAGGGGAAGAAATGGTGAACAGAAGCTCCAACCATACCACATCAAAAAAATAAATTTCAGGATTTTAAAAAGTGAGCTGTAAAAAAAAACTAGAGAAAAAAATGACTACATGATGATCTCTAGATTAGGAAAGACCTTTTAAATATGACAGGCAAAGTCAATATTAAAACAGATTTATCAATTTGACTATACAAAAATGTCAAAAGTCTGTATATCAAGCACTAAGTATTAAGAAGAAAATAAAACATCTGAGGAAAAATAAGGGTTGAATGTATGTGTATAAACACAACTGTAAAACAGTAAGAAAAATCACATGACCAAGCAATTCATAAAGCTTTGCCTGTTTATGAGAAAATATGTAATACTGTCATTCATCAAGAATAAAAATTAAAATTATAGTTTTCAACCATTAAATTGATCATGATTAAAAAAAATACATACATACACACATTTATATATATATATATATACTGGCCAAAAGTCAGAAAAATTGGTATATTTTTCTATGGAAGATTTTAGAATACACTAAAGCAACCTTTCTGGGGATCACTTTGATTATATACTTCAAAAAACCTTAAAATATTAAGCCCCTTTGACGTAGTAATCCCATTTCGAGGACAAAGCTAGAGCATAAGGATTTCAATGAAAAAGGTTCAGTTCACTTTTTCAGAGATGAACCAGAATAAAAAAAAAAAATGTGAAGTAGTTTAAGTTTCAGATACAAAGCTAAGAATTTGCACCTTCTAAAAATTCAGCACTTGTTTCACTATATAATATTTCACTATGTTTATTATTACCAAACTTCAAAGAAACAGTTTTAAAACAAACCTTTTAACAGCATCCTTCTTCTGAATATCTATAGTATCCCACCACTTTGAAAGGTAAGAGATCTCAGACCATATAAATTTCCTCCGCGAGTCTTCTTTCAGCTTGATGACCATGTTATTAAAAATATACTGAGTCCTCTCTCTAAAGTATTCATCGAAAGTCTCCAACCAACCTAAATCAAGACACAAATATACCACAAAGTTCTGATTCACATGTCTGATTTCAACTCAGTCATAGTCCATTGCATTACCTTTGGATACTTCAGATGTTCCAGTAATATAAAGATGTATATAATAATTTAACAAATGTTTTTAATTAATGACACTATATTTGAATAAACACAAGACTCAAAAAGTCACTAAAAATGAAATGATAAAAATACTCTGAGAATTGCACAAATTCAGATGGAAATGAGAAAAATAACCTAAGGGTAAAGCATTGGTTTATACTTAACAATCATAATATCTAATTAATTACTTATAATTTAACTCTAGTTTTAAGGAATTTTCTTATTTTAAATCTGAACAGTGTGTTAGCAAGTTGGCATTACTATTCTCATAATATAGGATGAAATATTTATCTTCTCATGCCACATCTAAAATCCTCCACTAATTAAATATGTTAAACTATAGAAAATGAAAATCACAAGCAGAAACTATATTTAAAAGCCATCAGTAGGGAAATAAGGTAATTGCAACATTATTATGAATTCTGAGAAGTAGAATTCTGCCAAAAATAGGCATTAGTTCCCAAAGACTGCTCATTATTTCATTTTTTTGATAGAACAAATTGACACTAATCAAACAACAAATATGTACACAACTAAGTAAAAAGTTTTCTCAAAAGAGAATTGTAGTTGTTGATAACATAGTTCTCTGACTTTTGCTACTACTTCTCAAATATCCTGGAAATTTTATCTAAAGACATTCGAAATTTCAGTACAAAGAAACATTTAAAATAAGATTCATAGGTCCCTAACATAGCCCCATCCAACAGAGTAATAAAGCAACAAAAATGAGTGACCAAGGCAAAACCTACATTGCCACCAATTCCATCTACTGGCAAAGTGGATCCACTAAAGAATAACCTCTTATCTATGAAATCTTACAGGGAAAAATGTGTCTATAAATCCAGGCTGAACTACTACTCTATTGTTTCCAAGCCTCAAACATGTAGGAAAGTAAAATATAAGGGCTCCAGCTGGCTATTCTTTTGCCTATGATTAAGTTAATATTCAATGTATACTATATTTGCTGGCAAAAACAACAAGAACAACAAAAAACTCTGCTAGGCTGGGGCACAAGAGACAATACTATTTCAACAATGCAAATATGAGCTTCTGAAAAAGGTACTGTCACTGTGATTATATTTCTCCCTTTTGTTTTAACTGAGATGCATTCATTCATTCCACATTTATTTACTGAGCACCTATAAAATGACAGGTATGAAGGTAGGAGCCATATAAGAATACAGTGTAAAATAGTCTTTATAGAACTTTTTTGATCTAGGGCATTTTTTAGCTGTTTTTTCACCAAATAATGCTACTTGGATAATTCAATTTTTCTATGTTTAGATTAAAAGCCTGTACCTGTAAACAAAGAAACAAATGAAGTCAGATGTCTCAGAGTGTTCAGACCTGAGCCTGAGATATAATATAGCACTTATAAATATTAGCTGCTATTATTATTGCAATTATCATCATAAGTCTTTAACTGCTCCTCATCTATCTCTACAATCAAAGCAGGTAAATGAAGAAATAAAAGATATTCCTGGTGTGGGCAGGATGACGCATACTTATGGGTGCTACATGGGGATAATGGGGGCTGTCCCTCCAGCCTTCAATGTGAGGTTATGCAGCTCAGCCTTTCCCTGTGTCTCTGGCACCTCCCGAGCAGCTGTCCCTTTGACAGAAGTCAGAGTAATTGCCTGTGAGTGAGCTAGATGATATAAATGTCCAGCGTGACTGTGGAAATCATATGTTGAAGGTTGCAAAGAGTGCATTTTCACCCTGGAACCCTCAATGACTTCACAGAGTAGACTAGACAGTCTCTCTCCTCTACTCCCCTCTACTTAGGCTTACTATGATTAAGAAATAAATACCTATTATGCTATATATATATAAAAAAAGATGTTTCTAATATCTAATTTTTAAAAGTATAGAATTTATTTAAAACATTTAAATAAACTGCATCACATCTTAAACACTCTGGTTACCCAAAATTATGGTCTGCACAGAATTCAGTCTATGCCCTTATTATGGGCTATGTCCCTTAAAAATTCATATGTTGAAATGCTAACCCCTAGTACCTCAGAATGTGACTATTTGGATATAGAGCCTTTAAAGAGGTAATTAAAGTAAAAATGAGGTGATGTGAGTGGACCCCAATCCAGTATGTCCTTCTAAGAAGAAATGAATGAAATACAGACACACACAGAGGGAAGACCATATAAAGACACTGGGTAAAGAAGGCCACCTCCAAGCCAAGAGGGCCTCTGAAGAAACCAACACTGTCAACACCTTGATTTTGGACTTCTAGCCTCCAGAACTATAAGGAAATAAATTTTTTTCTGTTTAAACCACCCAATCTGTAGTACTTTGTTAATGGAAGCCCTAGCAAACAAATACAGTACTAAAACAAAAATTAATGTTATTATTATCCAAAAAATAAAGATCGCAATGTGGGGAGAATTTTTTACCAAATGCTATTGTAATATTTAATGTGTGATATACATCAGCCTCTGTATTGCAAGACTGAGCCCAAATCAAATGCATGTAACATTGATTTTTATACATGCTATTACTACATATGCGCAGTAGAGAAATGTAAATTATTTAGCTAATTATATTAGAATTTTTTTATTTTAATTTCACATATACCTTTTTATTTGAATTTCAACAAAGGTCAAAAATAATCCCTAATTATTTGGTTATAAATTCAATTAAAGAAAAGAACTATGAATAGTGGACTGCCTCTAAAATTAATTCAGCAACAAAAGTCTAGTAATCTAGCATAAAGGGCAAATTTAGGAGATAGTCTTTATGAAGATTAATAAAATGTTTTTTAAAGCACAATTACTTTCATCAGATATACTTTGTTATGAATTAAGACCATTTCAAAGAATAGTTTATCATGGGGGTTTTCACAAAGGAATCATAGAGACTGATTAATCCATTTTGCCTTCAACACTTCATTCGTCCTTCAACACTCATGAAGAAAATATGTCAAAGATATTTAAGTAAGCCAAAATACAAGCTCAGGGATGTCAACTTAAAAGCCTCCCATAAAACTCATCTATAATAGAGACTACTATCACCACAATATAGCATGATTAATAAAGAATGAACTGAAAGATAGCCTCTTGTAGCCTTCAATATTGAGTAGTATAACAGTAAATTAGCTTTTATTGCTTTTATACAATAGAGTAATCAAGTATTCCCTTTTACACTGAATTGGCTCTTTTTCTAAATTACTGTAAAACTACAATTGTATATTAACATGAGACCAATGAGAAAGACAGCATTTTATAAAAAGTTGTAGAAGATAAATTTTTGTGGCATAAAATTATATTCCTACCTCTAAATTTAATGATCTTAGGACATTGAGTTGCAAACTGATTTACTTAAGTGGTCAATTCACAGCCTCTTTCTTCCCTTGAATACACTCAGAAATTGAACCAGGGCTAGAAGAGCACTAAGAATACCTTTACGTTTATTCTTTTTTACTCTAACAATGCTCTAACATCACCCATAAAACAGCTAATCGCTATTTTTAATAAGTAAGGGAATATTTAAAACAATGAGTGCATAAAGTAGAAGTTCTATAAAGCAGGCATAATTCCAAAATTGATATTATTTTATCATAAAAAATTTAAATTCTAAAATATAAAACTAATAAAGTTGAAAACTCCATTGCTTAATTTGAATGTGCATAAACAATTAAGCACCTAGTAACAACTATTCCCTGAAAAAAAAATTCCACTATTTTTTAAATTTTGGACTCTCACTTTACCTTTGAAGACTAGAGATTTTGTGGAGATATGATCGATTCTCTTAAGGAATGCTTAGTTTTATATGGTTCATGAGCACACACAGTATCACCCTTAGGACCTAGGCAACAGTGCCCACCCTGAGACCTGGACTCTAGAAGGGTCTCTCCATTCTTCCGCTGACCACATCCCTTTCCACATGATAAATCCAGATGACAAAGAACTTGCCCACCCAGAGCCTGCCCTGCCCTTCTGAGCACCAGGGCACAGAATTTGTGTCCACACAGACCCAAGCCAGCTTCTAGTTACTCCTGGGGCCTTCTGTAAGACCTTCTCTGTCAGGACAATAGACCTTGCAGGTGGTAACCTCTCTAGCCTGGGTAGTGGCCGAGGGGCTGCCTGCCATTTTTAGAGATATGGAAAGAGTCCTGGGGTGTCTGCAAGAACACCTCTCCTGATTTAGGAAGACCAGATCTGGGAGGAAAAGGGTTGGGCTGCCCTACAAGCTGAGTCTCCCCATACACAACCACATTCCAGTGGGAAATTAGAGACCCAGCATTCTAAATTCACACTTGGCCTTCTAGATCACTGAGCTATTTCTCAAAGCAGGTAGAAAGGACCTATTTTCTTACCAATGTATGAATTTGATTTATAACTTTTAGACATTTCAACATAGGGTCTTAGAGCCTCCAGGTACTTTTGCCCCAAGTCCTACAAATTTTAAAAGCAGGCCTGGATACACGCCAGAATGCAAACTTCAAACCACTCAATTCTCATAAACATAGCTCCTGGTACAAAGTCTACAACAGCAAGAGTTCAGTAAGCACTTGACAGATGAATGATGATATATGGCCAAAAGGACTGGAAAAAAAAAGTATGTGGAATAGAAATGCAAATTTATTACTTCAAATAGAAATGAAACCAAGGGTAGAAGATATCACACATTACTAGCTCTAATATATTTAGTCTGTTCTGATGCTAACCTAATAATCTTTGACTGATATCTTCAAGTTTCTGTTAAAAGCTTCTGTCAGTCCTAAAATGATTTACAAGAGACATCTCAAAAAAGGCATGTCCCTCAAATCATGATTACGCTGTTATGGTTTTAACTGCTACATAATGAGTTTTGAATGAGTACATTAATTCTACTCAAAAGTTAAATGGGTACGAACTGTTAAGAAAATATAAAAACATTTTGAGTCAAAAATAATTATATCCAGATAATAAACATTTAAAAAATGCACCTCAAGCTTCAAGTTGTTTCCATTTTAACATAATATTCTCAAATTTAAAAATAACTACAAATAGGGCTCATATGAAAAGAAAGCTCCCTTAGTAACGAAGTTATTCTCTATCAACAGGTGACTTCCATCACTTGTCAAATACTTCAATATTTAACTGGAACATCCAACCTTACACTTAAGAAGGCAGATACAATTTTAATTGGTATTACCATAACTCACATTTGCTGCTAACTAATTTTAGTTCCGACATTTCTATTATAAATTAAGCTTGCTTCCCCCCACTAATAAACTGTGAAACAGTTTTAATTAACGTTCTGTTCTGGTTTATTCATTCAAACACAAACCAAGCATCTAATAAGGGCAAAGCAATAAAGCTAAGCTAAATGAAAACAGATTATGCAGTAAAAACATGAAAACACTGTGGGAATAAAGCAACGGTAAATTTCTAGCACAATAAAAGAGATTCTTAGATTAGTCATCTGAATAGAGAGAAAGTGTGGTAGTCCCAAACCGAGGTGAGAGCTTATGGAAAAGACTAAGCCATGAAGGTGTAAGACAATTTCAGGGAGCAGAAGGCAGCTAGGTATGGCTGCACTGCAGCTTATGTGGTGGGGGTTTATGTGGTTGAGAAATATACAGCTTTTGTGGTTGAGAAATAAAACAGAAGCAGGGGTCAGATCACTGAAAACCTTTAAAAAATTTTTGTGTCTGACTGAAAACTTAGGAGGTAGAAAGCTAACGTTTTCTGATCTGTGCTTTCAAAAATAACTGTCCTGTGAGTTCAAAGTACAGAATAAAAAAGTAAAAAAGAGAAGCAGGAAATGAGGCTACAATCAGTTTGCTATAAAATGGTTAACAGGGACTACAGTGGAAACAGATGGAAAGAAATAGCAGGTCAAGGAGGCAAAATGAAGAGAATTTAGTAACTGACTAATGTTTCCAAGAGAGAGTAGTGGGAGTGTCAGGGATGAAGTCCAGGTTTTCCAAAGAGCCATAAGTCTTTACAAATCTATAAACCTGTAATTCTTCCAAATGCTTTAAACTCAGGCTTCCAAAATAATCGAACCTTTCCCTCAGGTCATTCAGTGTCATCTACCAGTTTTCAAAGCATATCAGCTTCGCTTCCATTAAGTTGCTGGAGATACAGCACTTTTTGAACCCAGGTAAGACGCTGTCCCTGGAAATTCTATACTACACCACAAGAATCCATTTACATTATTGTTAGGACAGCTAGGGTTTTGTTCATCTCTCAGCTATATATGTATAATGTCCAGCTATAACTCCCTATTTTGCTTTTCTAAATGCCCTTTAAAAGAGCTGCTTACCTTGACAACTGATATCAGCAATTGAGAGATCAACCTGTGCTAAAGTTACTTTCCTCTCTTGTTAAAGATTCCATCCGGAGCATTTATTCATACCAAATGAGGATACTTCAGGCCTAATAAATCTTCTCCAAACAGCTTGGTTGTTTGAAGTTATGAAAAGTGTCTATAACATGAGAGACATCATTAGAAGTGAAAGAGAAACTAACTCCCTTGAGGAGCTACTCTTAGGATATGAGGAGGCTACAAATGCTGGGCAAATTATCAGCATTTTAAAAGCTGGAAAGTCCTGCTTCTAAATCACTTCCTAATTGTAAAATATGTAGCAATGAGGAAAACCACTCACCATCTCATGAACTAATGTAGTAATTTAAGGACAGAAACATCCATTTCAATAGGAATAGACTAGAAAAAAAAATTGATAGGAAACACTGCAGTGAGCCGTCTACTTTTGCAAGAAGATTAATAAAATGTTTTATATGATTAACAATGTACCATATATGACATGTGGCTTAGAAATATTTAAAAGACTTTCCTCCTAAAAGCTCTGCCTCAAAAAGAAGCAACTTTAAATAAAGGTTACAAATCCAGATTCCAGAGCCAAAAGGCAAGTGGTTCAAACTCAGCCCTTCCACAGACACATTACTTATCCTCTCTTCTGCCACAGTTTTCTCATCTATGAAATGAGGGTAATAAAAGTACTTTTGTCATAAAGTTGCTGAGATCAGTAGTGGATTTAATAAATATATAAAGTACCTAGAATAATAAATATATAAAGTACCTAGAATAATAAATATGTAAAGTACATAGTAAATTCCCTTAAGTACTAGTAATCATTTGTATAATCTGGGCCCTAGTCAGCTCTGAAGCACCCAGGCTTGAAAAAGAGACAAAAGTAACTAAAATAGGGGAATTGAGAGATTTTTAAGGAACACCAACATCTCTTAGATGCTACTTTACACACATGCTCCTAAGGAATGTAGCCCAGTCAAAATCCAAAAAGATTTTTTTCCCCTCTAAAGAAAGAACTTCATCATACCAAGTCTAAAGATTTCTTAAAAAGACAATTCTAAAAAGCCATGTAAATATTTATCTTAAATGCCATCATTTTCTTAACAATTAAAATTGCCAGATAAAATACAGAATGTCAGTTGAATTTGAATTTCAGATAGTAAAATATGTTGAATATAAGTAGGTTCCTATGATATTTGGTAAACATATACACTAAAAAAATTTCATTATCTGAAATTCAAGTTTAACTAAGCAGCCTGTTTTTTCTTTTTTCAGGTAAATCTGGCAACCCTACTAACAATCCCAAGTTCAGATAAATGTGCTAAATGAGCCAATGTTCATAAAACAAGAAGAAACAGAATAATTTAAAAGAAATAAAGTATATTAAGAGGCAGTATGGTCAATGGAAAGCACATGGATCTTAGCATCAGGCAAGTCTGAGCTGCAATTCACCATCCTCTGCCAATGTATAACTGACTGACTTTGAACAAAATATTATACCAGCCTTAGCCTCACTGCCCTTATCTGGTCAATGGCGTTTAAGTACCACTTTTCAAGGTTGCAATATGGATGACATGAAGTCACACACACTGGACATTTCTCTGATGCAAAACTGGCAATGAATGCCATCTCTTAGTTCTTTCTCATACTATCTTAGCTCCAGAAACTCAAATTTCTATCACAGCAGCCAAAACCAAAAAACTCACTTATTCCACAATAACTAAACAGGACAAAGTACTCCCCAAACTGTGGCCAAATTCAAACCTCTCCCTCTCCCAACCATCTCATTTCATTCAGCAGGTACCCTTGGCAGCCAGAGTTCTGTCCCCACTGCCTCTCATACACAGGCCCTGCCCAACAGTGTTCTGACTATGCTTAACAATATTTGAACAGAAAAGCCTTAAATAACATTATACTGCGATTTCCTCACTTTTTCCCTCACAAACTTTTAAAAAATAAGGATAAACTCATTTCAAATTAGAATATATACTAAATGCAAAAATGTTTTCTTAATTTAAAAAAGCTAAAAAATCCTAATCATGCATTTGAGTCAATAAAATTCTGCAAATGCACAAAGAAAAATTATTTGCAGTGTGGCTCCTGGGTCTAAGTCTTCCTTCCATTTTGTACTCATACCACATGGGGGATTTTTTTTCTGAAGTTCATTTTACAAATTGTTTAACTAACAATACGCTGTCCAACTTTCCATTTAGTATACCTTATCTTCTCTCTACACACTGTGATTTCTTTGAAGGAAAATTACCTAAATATTTCAGCAGTTAAACTATTGGGAAGAATTAAGATTATAGATACAAAGGTGCTGTAATTGTGTTTTAATCAGCTTATTAAATACAACATGAACAAGTATCAATCAACTAACATTTAATTTCATGGTCTATGATTCAAAACTTTTCAAAAGCACAACAGTACAAAGTTATCAGCATTAACCTGACAATTCATTTCCAATTTTGTTTTAACTCATGTACACCACAGAAAATATTGTATGATAAGTGTTACATGTCCTTATGGACTGGAAGGAGACATAATTAGAAATTTTATTAAAATACAAACATAGGTTGATGTTTATCTTTCTTGAGAGATATTACCAAGTTGGACCAAAAAGAAAAATATTTACATATATAAAAACACAGTAACATAATTCTTTAAGTTAGAGGACTAAATATAGAAATCCTTAAAAAAATCTATTTCAAATGTTTCTAGCCCCAAAGACAAAACGCCAATGATGAAACAAACAACTGAGCTAAAGTTTGTTTTAAATTGTTGCTGGAGAAAGTGCAAACAAATCTCTATAAATCTCATTTAGAAAGTAAATTGCCTAATTGCACATTCATTTCAGAGTATTATACAAAGACTTTCCATTATGGAGTCACATGTGACTTGTATGTGCATTTATTTATCTTTTCCTCCACTGAAAAAGTGGTTTTTCATGATCTGAATGATTCAATTTTTCACAGAATAATTTAGTTTATCAAAATTCTACTTTTGTTAAGCAGTGGTGAAAATTATTAGAAAAATTATTAGAAAGGAATCAGTAGGTTCCTTTCTCTAGAAATTTGCTTGAGAGTAAAAATCTCTCTAGTTTTAACAGGTCTGTTTCTGACCATTATTTTTCCTTAAGTGGAGAAGGCCCTGAGGGTAAGGGTCATTAACATCTTTCACTAAGACAAAAAGATTCAACTGTGGTTGCTAGGATACCAACAGACAGATTCATTTATTGCAGTTAGGAACAGTTATTAGGGGTGTCTTCTCACAGAACAACATACTTACTTACACTGGGAACCAAACAAACAAAATCTAAAAGGTAGCGGCAATCCCTACCCTTGAAAAGCTTACTATCATTCGTTTTTGTTATTTATATTATAAAGTACATTCGAAATAAGATACTTTTAGAATTAAAGAAACAGAAATAGTAGACAATGAAAAGGAGAGGAGTTATAGAAAAATGTGGGCCGAAGTCAAATATTTCATTTGAGTCTGCAGAGTCAGCTTCTTTTATTCATTACCTTATTTAACTGAATGAGTCTGTGCTATGTGCTGGTTACTGTTCTAGGCATTAGCAACCCAGCAGTTAATGTCAAATGAGTCCTCATTGAGCTTAGATTCTAGTGAGGAGACCAAGATAAAGCAATATAAATACTTATAACTGTGCCTAGGCAGAAGTTTGAGTGTGTACAGCACTAGAAAGCTGTGGTGGGGCATGGAGGCACACCAGAGAAGGCCTTACATATATTTAGTGATTACTCTATGCCAAGTGTAGAGCTAGGCAATGAGAATCGAGTGTAACAAGAGACACATGTTCTCTGCCATTCCAGTTTATTCAGGTGGGAGAGCCAGGTAAATTTACAGAAAAGTATTTTCATGTCACTACCTTTGTAAACTTGGCAAGTGGCTAACACCCTCATCATGGATAGCAGCACTAACCTCCAGGGATTACTGGGAACTGTAGATATTTATAAAACATTTTGGCACAGTGCCTAGAGAACTATAAATTTTATTATTACAGTTAAGTGTCCATGCTATAGAATAACAAGAAATGACATTGATGGAAATTGAGGATGGCAGAAAAGGGGAAAAGATAATAAAAGTCTTCAAAAAATCAAAAAGGGAGAAAAGGCAGTTCCACAGGAGGACTTGCAAGACACACTGCAAAGTGTATTTATAAACCTACAAGAAATAGTATACAATGGAATCACATCTCATACCCAATTAAGTGACAAGACTTGAACTACATGACTGGCAGAAAAAGAAGGAAAGAATAATTTAAATACTACAAGTACCTCTGCCACTCTTTCACTCAACAAGAGAATATTTCAGAGTGAATGAGGTTTATAGAAAAAAATATCTATAGCACTACAGGTAGTCTCAGATACCACATGTGAAGTTTAAGCACCTTACCTCACTGAGTATGAGTCTAGATAAAAACAAAGATATGTTTTTCATATACATCCCCTAAATGCAAATGTATTTAATCTGGTGTTATTTTAATCAGATGCGATTTTCATCATCTTTTATACTTACTTGATAACTACCTCCTGCTTAAGATGCTACTCCACCTATATGATCTCCATTTTACTGATATACAAATAAACATGTCTGAGGACACAGGACCAGTACACAGCAGAACCAGGATGCCTGTCTCATTCTGCCTGGCTCCAAAGTCCCATAGTCTTTCCACAACGCCCAGCCAACCCTGACTTAGGATTTGAAGGGACAAGCTAAGATTAAGGGGGAAGATGATCCAAAACATGTAAGAGAAAAAGTTAATAAAACTGATGGGTATTTGCAGAAAAAGATAAATGCATTAAAACCAAAGACAGAGAAACCATCAGAAGCTGACATATGGTAACTGCTCGTCACAGATTTCCAAAATAGTATTGATTTCATGTACTTTATACCTCTGTGCTCACTAAACATGAAGTAATCTGGAAATGCAAACATGTGAACAACCAAGTTCTATCTCCTTCACTACCTCTCACACCCAAAAGAGGCATGCAGCACACACACAAACACACAACTTCACCAAATCATGTGTCCAGACACTAACTTGTTAGGTCTATTATCTTAGAGAAAGAAATGCATGATAATAAACTAATGGGAAAGAATGTAAGTAGAAGATAAACATCGGGAGAAAAGAAAAAAAACATCCAAAGTACTAAGTGAACAGCAGTATTTGGCAGTAATAATAAAATTGAGAAATTGAGAAAAATAACAAGTATCAATAATTCCTTTGAAAGAGTCTTTGGAAGTACATTCCCATCTACCCTCCACCCCACCCCTCCAAAAAATATCCTGCGACTAAATTCATTGGGCTTTTACTCTGTGCCTGTGTATTCACACTAAAAAGTATACACATTGAATCATATTCCTCATTATAATTTGAGCAATTTCTACTTACCTTGGGTAAAAATGTCTGGCCCCAATAAAAAATAAAAGTCATAATTTGAGATAACAATCATGAGAATGATTAACAACAGCAGTTACTTTGGGGCCATTCACTATGCCTTTACATCTCACCCTATGAAGTACTTTATCCTGATTCTACCTGGGAAAACACTTCCTCTCAGATTAAGTAACTTCCCTAAAGTTGTCTAATATTTTAGACATGATGGGGTCGGGATTCACCTGTGTCTGCCTGACCACTTTATGCTGTTTCTTCATTTTAAAGATGCAAACTTTCCCATGATCACTCTGCCTTTTTTAACGTAGAGTTTATGGACACGAAATATTTCTCCCACATAGTATCTTAACTAAGTAATTAAAACAAATGATCAGTACCTTAAATGCATGCAACTTTTTATGCCCCCAAAGCTAAGATTTTTTTGTGTTTGTTACTATTTAATACTGCATAAGTACTATCCTTAAATGGCAAATAAATTGATAAAATGAGAACTTAAAAATACAATGACATATAAAAGGAATATGATAGTGTTGAAAGTCAGACACTATGTCTCAAAAATTTAAGATGTAGGCTCTACCAGATTCTCAATAAAATTTCTGTGCTTACTGGGGCTTAATAACTTCTAGTTTTCTGAAGTGCAAATTTTACCTGGGTCATTATGGGAATGAGGTACCACAAAGACTTGAAGGGGCTTAGTGTCCCATTCATTAGATAGATAGGTAATATCAAATCCTTGTTTCCAAACTCCACCATCTGGATTGTCAAAAGGAATTAGATTGTAAACATCCAACATCTAAAAATATAAAGTAACAAACAAAAAAAAAGTAAATTTAACCATGTATAAGCATTATTGATTTAAACTTCATGTTGAAAAATACTTGCTTTAAACTAATTGTTGTACTCTGAGTACATATTTTATAAGATAAAACTATTTCTGTAGGTATTAACTGAAGAGACTAAGGAGGAAAACATTTAATCATCACTGAAAGACATAAAATGTTACCTATATTACATAACTATCTTGAAAACAATATCCTCTCACATCTGCTTCTAATAAAAAATTTCATTCAATTCCTCTTCCCCTGCTTTACTTACCAATACAATTTAATAAAAATTGATAAGAACTAAACAGCAAACAAAACCCTACAAACTTTTATTCATCATACTCTCTATAATACTAAATGTGACAAAGAACACAATTACCCTTCGGTAAAATTTAAATTATGTAAAAATTACATCTTATTTAATATGTAAATGGGTTACGAAAGTTTTTTAAAGATATCAAGCAAATTACATAAAAATGAATACAAAGTATTTTGGTATTTTGTATAAAATATCGTTCACTTCGGAATTCATGACTTTAATAAATAAAACATTCCAAGGATAAATCAGTAAATCTTTGGGAATCAGCTGGACAGGAAGATGTGTTAGTAGTCTCTACTATTCCTTTCAGTTCTTTCTTTGGTCCTGCAGATCTCCCAGTCCCTGCTGCCTTCCTCTGCCTGCCTTTCATAGTTGCTCTGCATCTCCTTTCTGTCCATTCCAGATTTAAACACCCCCGTCCCTGCCAAAGTTTAGTTTCCCTTTTAGAGGTACTTAATTAAAACATGAATAAAGCCAAGCCAGGCAGAAATAAATATCCCTTCGAAGTACAGGATCCTGATCCTATCAGAACCTGGCCACACACTAGATGATGAGGTTACAGGCTAAGGCCTGGCCAGCTCCATTGTCCCAGCTTCCTGTTTGGCCTGTGAGCCATGGTCTCGCAATAATATTATGTTCTCTGTCCCAGGAATTAGTGAAAACTTCTACTCTAAAGCAAGACCAGAATCAACTCACTTTGTACAACTTTAAGATATTCACCACTCAGGGTCTTATCGCCAAATTCCAGTTTCTGGTCTAAGGTATAAGGTTAAGCATAGCTCTCTGCTAATTTGTAGAACAGAAAAATAGGAATGACACACTCTAAGTTTAAGAAGGGCAGAAGTCCTTTCTTACCCTAGTCTTCAACTCTACGACCCTCTAGAATAACGTGATCCAAGAGAAATATTTTGCAAGCCATATATGTGATTTTAAATTTTGCAGTGAAACAAAATATGCAAAGTTACTTTTAATACTCTATGTGATTTAGCCCAATATATTCAAAATATTATTATATCTATGTATAACCAATATAAAAATAAACAAGGTTTTTTACATTCTTTTTTTCATACTAAATTTGCAACCTGTGAATATTGGAGTACATTTCAAAGTAAACTAGCCACATTCCAGGTACTTAGTAGCCATACGTGGACAGTAGCTTCCATACTGGAAAGCAGAGGTCTTGAATATGTCCTTTCCCTTTCATGAAGAGATAATGGGCAAAAAGAATCTAATTCTACACTGTGTGAAACCTATCATGTATAACAGTGATATAGTAAGAGCGTTTTTCTTGTACTCTCTAAAGGAAGGTAAGAAAATTTCTTCAGCTAAATTTAAACCTTGGAAGGTCATCTACTATTACAGAAATTACAACCTAAAAAACATACAGAAAGGCCACATTCACAAAATATAAAATAGGAAAAATTAGGAGAAACAGAATTATGAAATTTTATCATTAAACAAGAACATTAAAGATCTTGTGACTAATCAAATCACTTCATAAGATGAGGTACCAAATCAAATCTAAAGAAACAAAAACAAAGCCCAGTGATTATTAAATAATGTATACATTACCTGCACATCTGAATTCTGACTTCCTCTTTGTGAAGAAAAAAGACAGTCTGCAGAATTGTCTGTGAGGGACAACTGTTTTGATGACAGAAGAGGTGAGCCAGCACCCTGGCTGAAATTGCCTTGTGAACTTTTCAGCCCATCCTCCACAGACTCACTCAAATTGATGACCGAATCTCTAATATTTGAGATGATTTCATTATTCTCAGCTAGCAAATGCTCCAAATGGTCTATTTTTTCTTGTAACATTGAGAGCTGGCCCTACAATAAAAAAGAAAAAGGCAGCTATATGAAACTCTAATATAGCAATGCTGAGGCACACATTTTTTTTTTTTTAATTATGTGCCTGCCCAAGAGTGCAGCCACTCACCCTTCACTTTCCACTTTTATAAGTGGGATCACAGAAAACATGAACAGCTGGCAGAGTTGAAACACCAATTTACAGCAGAAAATCTTCTTCATGGCTGCAATCTTTGTTTAATCATACTTTAAAAGGTGCTACAGAAAGAGCAAAAATATTTGGGGATATATTTCTTATTACCTCCAACCCAGACCTAAAAGACCTTTGGGTCTCTAAAATTACTAAATACAACAGCATATTACATTCTGATATGAAATCTTATATTTAAGTATAATTGATTCCAGTTATACATAAGGGTCAAAAAGTTTGAACCTGAAAACAATCATTTCATCTCAATCTGTAATATTAGTGGACAATCCTAAGAACTGCCATCAGAAATCAGAGAAGTCAATCAGTCAACTGTTAATTAGCCAAATACATAAAAAAGACTGGCATGAACATCTTCCAAATAACCACACTGCTAAGTTATTTTTGACTGCTTCTACTATATTGTGTGACTTTTAGGTTTTTTAATTGATCTTCACATTAAGAGGGCTGCCATCTCTGTGATATAAATCTTGCTATATAGAATAACACCTCAGCTTATAAGGGCAAGGACCATCTCCGTCTTGTCCATTCTTATACAAAGGGGTCCAAATACAAAGTAGATAGTTATAAATTTATCAAATGGCCTTTATATTTCTGGAACTCAACTATAATTCCTTAGTGAACACCCACTATGCTAGGTAAAATGCTATATGCTGGGAAGATAGATATGCATAAGATATGAGTCCCTGTCTGAACGCACAAGGTGACATTGTAACTACAAATAGCTAAATGTCCAAAAGTAAAAGACTGCTCAAATGGTATATGAAACATTACTAAACAGTTTTCAGTCACTGAAAATTAAAAAATATGCTTTTTTAAATAAAAATATATGGAAAAGTATTTCAAGGAAATACA
Organism: Cynopterus sphinx; assembly: GCA_030015415.1. Classification (NCBI taxonomy): domain Eukaryota; kingdom Metazoa; phylum Chordata; class Mammalia; order Chiroptera; family Pteropodidae; genus Cynopterus; species Cynopterus sphinx. Next base: position 65,164,420 of record CM057379.1, on the reverse strand, counting down.
TTTGAGAAAAAGCAGTTTTAACATAATATGTATGGATAAAAATAGTATGTATGACATGATCACCTTCTGAAAAATAATACATATGGAAGCCCATAATCAAGATGGTAAATGAGCATTTACATTCTTCTTTAGTCTGTTACGAACAATTGTTGATTTTATAATAGGGAAGCTGAGAGAAACAACGATTTTATTCCCGGGTTATTGGCCAGTTCAATGAGAGAAGAGGAGGAAGCAACAGACTGCTATCTACCAAGGGAAAGCCATTTCAACACACTGACAGAAGTCTGAAGGGACTAGGGAAGATATTTTGGAATATATAAAAACACAGCCAAAATTAAAGCAAATCAGCAGCAAATTATCTTGGGAGGTGGTGGGACAGATGAACAGGATGAATAGCCAAAGCTCTGACATTCCAGAGACAAGGAGCACAGGATGGCCATGTACCTCCTCAGATCTCAAAAATGCTTTCACAGGCCTCTCTACTCATTAGAAACAGAAATAGCCTCCTACATGTCAAAACGGCAGTCTTTTATTAAGGTAACTGTCACCTCTAGGTGGGGTGGCAAGTCCCCACAAGGTAGAACTCTGAAGCCTGTGCATCAGCGTATACAGAAGTAGGAAGTGCAAGGTTTTAGCACCGAACTCTTCCTGGAAGACAAGCCTCGTTTCCCCTTGCGAAGAGCAGAAGAGAGAATATGGATCCAGTTCACGACGGGAAATGGCAAAGCAAAGGAACTTGATGGATCAGTACAACACTAGGTTTAGGGTCCGAAAAGAAGCTAGTCAAACTATGCCATTTCCAGTTCAGCAAAGCTGCTGAGCAGTATTGTACTACAAACCTTTTTTTTTTTAATAAACACACATCGATGTTAGTTGAGTGGTTCTGAGTGAAAAGACCAAGGGGACCCCTGACGTAACTCAAAGTTCATTTAAAGAAGCTAAAAATATTTGAGAGCCAGGTACACAGTTGATTGATCTGTATATATTTTCCTAAACAGACATGCTATCAAAGGCTGTCTGAAATAAAGGGAAAACTTTTCTTCAGTCATTTATCACAATACCGTAGACTGCAGGTTTTTGAAATCATTTCTGATGAATTCTGTTGAATGTTTCCAATACTGAAGATACATGTCGGCTTCAGTGATGCTTGCAATTTCTACCACAGCAGGTAATGACAGTAAATCAAGGTCCTCTGATTCTGAGCAGAATTAGAACATGTTGACTCATCTTGCCTGTAGTAAAGCTACCCACCTTCAAAAAATAAAACCTTAGCTTATTCTAAAATACCACCCAATAATTATAATAACTCTGTATAATAACAAATGTTTTTTAGTCTTACTGTGGTGATCAATTCATAAGTTATATAAATGCTGAATCACTACATTGTACATCTGAAACTAAAAAAAAATATTATTTGTCAATTATAGTTAAAATTATTTTTTTTTAAGTTAAGGGGAAAGACATTAATTCCAATGAAAATAAAAAGATGTGCTGGAAAAGCTAAAAAAAAAAATTAATAAGTACCAACATCCTCGAGCTTTTAATGATATCACATAGTGTATAAATTAATACATGGGTGCTGAATTTCTCCATATCTTCATTTACTTTCAGGAAAAGATAATTTTGGAGCCATGCACAGAGAAAAGCTGCCTATAGCTCAATAAACACACACTGAGAAAGAAGAAATCTCCCTCTGGAATAGTCTTAACTATGTCCCATAACCCATGAGGAGAGTATTATTCAAAATAAACATTATAAGAGATGGATATTTCATGAAAAAGAATCCTGCAGGCGCTAAAGATGATTTCCATCTCATTGTTGCTTTAAAGATACAATTAATGATCAGTACCTAGAATTCTACACTGAATTAAGTCCAATGAGAAAATTGTGGCCTAGAGATGTGTTAGCATAATGGTCTAATAAAAATTATTTTTGAAGCTATATTATATAGTGGAATAAAGTCTCCCTCCAAACAGCAGAATATTTTTTGAAATACACATACCTCATAAGCAAATTCTGTACACATGACAGAGAAGAGTGGTATGACCTTAAAAGGATGCACTCGTAGTCTACATAAAAGTAACAGAAATCACAGATAATGTTTCAATTAAGCTGACAAGTCAAAGAATACTGATGGCAATATTTAAAAAGACAATTTTCTGTATGCAAGAATATCACATGAGAAAACCACTTTATTCTTTGATTTGTTCATCAGTTCTACAAGGAGTCCTTGGTGTTGTAGTGCTGAGGAGTGGAGAAGGAGGTCATGATATTTGATATACTCTGCTTTTGGTGAAAGAAGAAAACAGTGAAAAATCACTGATATCAAAGATTTTTAATAGAGAAAATTCAGAGCCTGCTTGCCACAAGGTAAAATGCGATCAGTACCCACTCAGCCTTATGAACAAAATCAATGTGCATCTACAGCTAAATCTGAAAACTTATTATGTAATTATTTGCTACAGGTAAGACACTAGTCGCCGAGACTAGCATCACCGTGATCGCTGAAGCATGCTGAATCTGCACACCTTCTTCCTTCCTGTTACAATTGAAAAAAAAAAAGTGTGATTTCCCCTTCCATCACTTCAAAGGCCAACACAGCTGGTGAGCTCGAACCCCATCTCTCTCAACTGCTCAAAGGCTATATTCTTGTGGTTAAACTCTCTCAACACTGCTTCATCAAACTCCCCTTTTAAAGGGAACGCATTCTCAGTAAAATAACATAACATGTTCAATTAGGTCAAACTATATTAAATTGCCATTCTTGTAATCAAAAAGTAGTCAAATGGTCACCAGTTTCTTATGTTTCAACTTAACATCTAATCCTATCTTTAAAAAAATAAATCAAACTCTGGTGGTTTCCTTAGCTCCACATTCCTTTCCAGGGCGGCACCCCCTTCATGGACATACAAGGACTATCAACAGTCTACACTCATTATTCTCCTTCCTTACCAATTCCTTACCAACTCCCATTGGCTCATTTGCCTACCACTCCACCAAAACTCGCCTTAGAAAATGCCCAAAAGCTTCCATGCTGCCAGACCTGATGAGCAAACTGTCCTCAACTTATTTATTCATCACTTCAAGAAGTATTTGGCACTCCTTCTCTAAAAATGTTTTCTTAATCACTCCTAGCACATGTTCTTGGTTTTTGATCTGCCAACTACTTATCAATCTCCTTCTCCCCCCAATATCTAAATGATGGAGGCCCTCAAAGTTAGCTTTTCTCGTCCACTCCATGGTTTAAATTTCATTTTTTTTGTACTGATGCCCCCCATATTAATATCTCCATCTCAAGCCTCTTCTCTGAATAAAAGACCCATATAGCCAATTGACTACCTGACTTCTCGCCTTGAGTTTCAAACTTAAGCCCAAAAGATACCTACCCCCAAAAGCCTTCTACAGTCCTCAAGTCTTCAGTAAGCAGCTTTAATCTCCAACTTGTTGGTCACTCCCAAAATCATGATGGCATAAATGACTCTTCCTCCTTCCTCACACTGCTCACAGGGCCGGCCAACTTTTCAATAAGCTCTTTTCATTCTACCTTCAAAATACTTATGGAATCAGTCTACTGCTCTCCTTTCAACTGCTACCACACTGGTCCAAGCCACCGACCATCTCTCCCAGCCTAGTACAGCAGCCTCTTAACTGACTGCCATATCCACATCCCTTAACCATGCCTTACTCAAATGTAATACCTTTTTATAGTCCATTGCCAGTTTCTCACTGCACTTAAAATACCTTACACTATAATCAATAAAGATCTGCATATCTAGATCTTTGCTCTTCTCTCCCTCCCCCTATCTTAGCTTCACCCTGATCTTATCTCAGTTCTAAGCTAGCTCCTCCCATCCTATCTCAAGATCTTGATATATGTTCTCTATACAATGTTTAGATTCTCACCTTAAATATACTCATTGCATAGCCTTCCCCAGCCATCCTATCTAAAATAGGCCTCTCATGTTATTCTACACGTTAACTTATTTTTTCTTTCACAGCATTTTTATCTATTTTATTCATGTACTGCTTTCCCACATTCATCACTAAATGAATCCCATCAGTTGGAAACTCCAGATCTTTACCACTTTTCATCTGTACCTTTTTTACCCTCTTCAAGTCTAATTTTGTTAGATTCACCACATCACTCCATCACATGAAGGCTTTTCTGGACTTAGATTCTATCACTGAATGTGCTGGCACACCACATAGCAAGTGTGGTTGGGAGAACAGGCTATAACAGTAACCATCAGAATCATCCGAAAGGCTGCTCAAAACTATAAACCCCAGGGATGAACCCTGAAATCTCAGGAGGGGTCCCACCCAAGAGAGAGACATCACAAAAATGGCAGCATAGGAGACCCCAGCCTCTGTCCTCTCACAAAAATAAACAATTAGCTATCTATGAACAAAACAGCTCTGGGAGATCTCTGGAGTCCAGTTTAAAAACTTCAGCAACACAGTTAAACAAAAAATCTGACAGTAACCAGACACAAAAAAGAGGACAGCTTCATATTGCCTGCATCATCCCATCCCCTAAGTCAACACTACTTAACACTAAAAGGGACCTCCCCAGCTAAAAAGAGTTTCTCTTGCTGGGAAAGAACAATGGGGTAAAACAACCAGCTTCCCCAGCCTTTGCTACACAAAGAGCCATATAGAGACATCTCAGAAAAGGAAGAAAAGCAGGGGCTACCAATACTGGCCATGCAAACAACAAGAGAGGTTCACAGGTCCACTCTACAGATAAACCCTGCTTTCACCACTGAAGAAGGAACCAAACCAATGGTCAGCACAGCTGCCACGGAACCCCAGCAGATCTCACGAATTTTCACCCAACAGGTACTGGCATTCGTTGATTCCAGCCACCTGTGTCCCAACATGCTGCCTCCCCATCCAGCCTCTCTGAAGACTGGGAACCACACCAGCAGCCAGCCCAGGCCTCTGGGGCTGCCAGAGTACAAGACTCAAGCCTAAATCCACATGGCTTGAACCTCCAATGCCATGAGGCTAGCCCCTCCAGCTGTGTACTTGCATATAGCTGACCTGACACCTGTCACCAGCGTCTACTCAGGAAGACTGTGCTGTCATGGGAGAGCATGCCTATAGCCAGAGATGCAAAAAAATAAGAACAGAATTGTTGAAGCTAAAGAGTGCAATGCCTAAACTGAAGATATAAACAGAGAGCTTTAAAGAGAGACTTGGTCAAGCAGAAGAAATAGTAAGTAAACCTGAAGACAGTTCAATTAAAATTGTCCCATCAGAGGAGAAAAAAGAAAAAGGAATGAGAAAGAGTGGAAAGGCCTATATAATGTATGGAATACCAACAAAAGAACAGGTTTGACACTTTAAGAGTTCTAGAAGAAACAGAAGAAAAGTGGGCAGAAGCTTGTTTAAACAAATAACGACAGAAATTCCCCAATGTGAGGAGGGAATTGGATACCCAAGTTCATGAAACTCATAGATCACCAAACCAAATCAAATCAACTTAAAGAGATCCTCTCCAGGACAGATAATTGTCAAAAATCAAAGACAACAAAAGAACCTTAAAAAGCTGGAAGAGAGAGAGGGGGCGGGGAAGCTCATAATATATATAGGAAACCCAATTAAGCTACTGGTAGATTTCTCAGCAGAAACCTTAAAGGGAGGGTAAGAGTGGGATAGTGTATCAAAAGTGCTGAAAGAAGAAAACTATTATCCAAGAATATTTAACCTGGCAAAGCTGTCCTTCAAAAAAGGGAAAGACTTCCTCACACACGCAAAAAGCCCAGGGAATTCACCAGAAGACCTGCCTTACAGGAGGTGCTGAAAGACATTCTTAAAGCCAAAATGAAAACATGCTAATTAGTAACACATGAAAACATATAACACACTCATAAAGGTTAAGTGTATAACCAAATACAGAATACTCTTAACACAAAATATGGTGAAATACTGACTACTTAATCTAGTAAAAGGTTAAAGAACAAAAGTATTAAAAGTAACAATAGCTACAATAATTTGTTAGTAGATACACAATTTAAAAAAGGTAAGTTGTGACATCAAAAATGTAAAGAGAGGAAAAGTAAAGGGTAGTTTTGTGTACAAATGAAGTTAAGTTTATTGTGAAATAGACTGTATAGCTATAAAATGTTTTATATAAGCTTCACGTAATCCTAAAGCAAAAGCTACAGCAGATTCACAAAAGACATGAAGAGAACCAAAGCATACAACTGCGGAAAATCATCAAGTCACAAAGGAAGGCAGCAAGAGATGAAGAAAGGAAGAAGGAAACTACAAAACAGAAATCAGTAAGATGACATGAGTACATTCTTTCCTATCAATAGTTACTCTAAATGTAAATGGATTAAATGCTCCAATTAGAAGACAGAGAGGGGCTAAATGGAAAACAACAAACAAAAGAGACCTAATTATATTATATAGTGCTTACAAGAGACTCACTTCAGCTTTAAGGACATACATGGACACAAAGTGAAAGGAGAGAAATATAAAAAGCCAACCTACAGAATGAGAAAAAATTTCTGCAAATCATTATCTCATAAGGGGTTAATATCTAAAATATATAAAGAACTCAACTTAACAGCAAAAAACAATCTAATTAAAATGAGCAAAGGAAATGAACAGACACTTTTCCAAAGAGATATGATGGTCAACAGGTACATGAAAAGGTGATAGACATCACTAATCATCAAGGAAATGCAAATCAAAACCACAATGAGATATCATATCTGCTGGAACGGCTGTAATCAAAAAGGCAAGAAATAACAAGTGTTGGTGAGGATGTGGAGAAAAAGGAACCCTTGTGCACTGCTGGTGGGATTGTAAATTGGTGTAGTCTGAATGGAAAACAGTATGGAGTTTCCTCAGAAACTTAAAAATAATACTACCATATGATACAGCAATCCCACTTCTTATTATATATCCAAAGGAAATGAAAACAGCATCTCAAAGAGGAATCTGCACTCCCATATTTATTGCATTATTCCAAATTGCCATTAAAGCAACCTGTGAGATATATATGTACACATGTATATATGTATAAGTATACATACAATAGGATACTATTCAACCATTAATTTAAAAAATTAATAAATAAGGAAATCACCATTTGTAACAACACAGATGGGCACTGAGGGCATTAAATGCGATAAGTGAGACAGAAAAAGACAGCTGATGTATGATAACACTTATATGGGGAACCCTAAAAAGCTGACCTTATAGAAACAATAAAATGGTAGTTACCAGAGGCTGAGAGGAGGGAGAAATGGGGAAATATTCATCAAAGAGTACAAACTTCCAGTTACAAGGTAAGTTGTGGGGGGTCTAATGTATAGTATGATGGTTACAGTTAATATTTTTTTCTCGAAATTTGCTAAAAGAGTAAATCTTAAATGTTCTCATCATACACACACACAAAAAGAAATGGTAAATATGTGACATGATGGAAGTGCCAGCTAACACTGTGATGGCAATCATTCCATAATATGTAAATATATCAAATCGGCAAATTGTATACCCTAAAAATGCTATATGTTAATTATATCACAATAATTAATCATTCTGTAATGTGTAAGTGTATCAAATCAACACAGTGTATACCTTCAATGTATGTAATGTTATATGTCAAGTATATCTCAATAAAGCTGGAAAATAAAATAAGAAACAAACGCAAGCCGAACGTGAATTATGACTCTACTACTAATGGCAAGTTACATAACTTCTCTGTGCCCCGAGTTCCCTCATCTGTAAAATGCAGATAACACCTAACCCTTATAGGTTGGCTAAATGTGTTAAATGAGTACAGTTGACCTTTGAACAATGTGGGGATTAGGGGTGCCCACACCTGTGCAGTCAAAAAGCCTTGTATAACTTAAATTGATGCTCCGCACTAGTAGATTCTCAAATGTGGATCAACAATATTGTTTCCAATCTGCCACTCGGTAAATCCACAGATGCAAAGCCCAGTAATATGAAGGGTCTACTGTAGTAGGCAGAATCATGTCCCCCACAATGATGCCAGTGCCCTAATCCCTGATACCTAGGGTGAAATATCTTATCTTACAAAGCAAAAGGCACTTTGCTGATGTGATTAACTTTAGGACTTTGAGATGAGACAACTGTCCTAGAATATTCAGGTATATCCAATATAATTACATGGGACCTTATAAGGGAAAAGAATGATAGGCAGAGGAGAGAAGAAGACAAAAGAGGAGGTCTGAGTAATGCCATGCTGGAAGGCGGCCTTGAACCAAAGCAGACAGCTTCAAGATGGAAAAGGCAAGAAAATGGATTCTTCCCTAAAGCCTCCAAAGGAAGGCAGCCCTGCCAACATTTTGATTTTACTCCAGGAAGACCCATTTCAGACTTCTGACTTCCACAACTGCATTTTTCGTATGTTAAGCCACTAAATTTGTTGCAATTATAGCAGCAATAGGAAATTAATACACCTGGCAAAGAGTTGACTCAATATAAGTAAAGCTTTGAAAGTATCCTATACTTGCAGTCCCTGGTAAAGGAAGCCGCCCATGTCCCCATCAGAAGTGGAAAGCTGAACGAACACCTGAGTAGCTCACAGCCCATGCAATGGAGTGGAGGATGGGACCAAATGACTTTATAAGCTGTTTCCCTGGGGCATCTTTTGGTCACAGATGCCCCTTTGGTCTGACAAGTCTATACATCTACCTTAGAATAAAGGAAGCAGAAAAAGCCTTTATGGTTAAAAATATTTTTTCAGGGAAACATCAACATCTTCATTTTGGACAGTCTGGGGGCTAATGAATAAAGTCTTTTAAAGCTATCCTGGAGCTACAGTTGGGCAAGTAAAATAGGAGGCTACTGCAACTGGCTAAGTAAATGCCATGGTGGCTTCGGCCAGGGCAGTGTAGGTGGAAGAAGATGAAAGCATCTGATGAACTAGGAAAGGAAGGGGCAGGAAAAAAAAGAAAAACAGTTCTTTTTCTGCTGAGGCAACTGGGAAGATGACAGGCAGTATTTTAGGGAAATAGGGAATGGTGGAAAAGAAGCAGAGTGAGGGGCAAAGGTTCTATTCTAGAACTAAGCCCAGTAGCAGAATCCGGTAGACATGCAAGTCAGAAAGTCAGGAGAATATATAAATTTGAATGGCCAATATAAATATGAATTTAAAGCAGTGAGAACGAATGGGATTACCGAGAGGGAGAGTGCAGAGAGCTGCTTTTCATAATTGTAAAAGGCTCACCAGGCAATTCTACATCTGCAGTTAAGGACTGCTGCATTAAAGCTAAATATAGGAACTATGACTTGGTAAAAGAAAGTCTGTATTTCCAGCAGGAGTGTCACCATTGTTGCAGTAGTTCCTAGTCAGTCAGACACCATTCAACAATATACAGAAAAATCCTGCTATTCGGTCAGATCTTCGGCACTTAACAGGAAAGCATTTTGGTTTCACAGAATGACAAGCAACCCCACAAGTGACTGCTCAACCCCCTAAGAAGTATCGTGTTGGTGCCAAAATGAGTGTGAACTGGGGCTGTGGTCATAGTTACATAAGTAACTCTAACTACTTCTCCATCTACACGCCACAAACCAGTTACAAATGACCTTTTAATAGTATTTTCCAGAGCTTATCATGCCTGAATCTCTTCCAAGGTACTGTCTTTGTGCTGCCAGTTGTTCATTCAAAGAAAGAAAAGCCCTCACCATGTAAGCACAAAGCATACTTAATTACATGATACCTTGCCAAAACACAAGAGCAATGTACTCTTTGCCCTGGCCTATCGTTACTCACAATCTTACACCTGCCTAGGTATGATGGTAACAGAGGCTACTCAGATGCTACTCTATGACAAGAGTGGCAAGTGACTGTGAAGAGAAGAGCTGGGACTCCAAGTTCACTGTCCTTTACTCTGGTAGGGTACCCAAAGGACTTTTGACTACATTTGGGTAAATACCACCATGTAGCTGCCAGGAATCACACTGTAGAGGATCCCAGCCCTAACCTAGAATAACAACAGGCCACACTGGTTTTTCTTACCTTTGTAGTGCCCACCCTCTTACCACCTCCAAAAAATATGATTACAACTCCAGTTGCTGGAGCCTTCTCCAGGCTCTCCAGGACACAGCTCCATTTCCACCCTGTGAGTTTCCAGATGTACATTTAGATTGGAACCATATGGCCCACACACACACCAGCCCAATGCAGCTGCACAGAAACCACCTCCTGCTGAGGCAATATTTTAGGCACCGAGTTGCTATATAAAATGAGATTCTGCAAAACAGGTATATTTTCAAAAACAATATTAGAAGAAGGGTTTGTATACAGGGCAAAATGTTTGCAGTTTCATACTTTTGAATACATTTAATAACTGCATTAAGTGGTGCTAAGTGAATTGTTGACTCTTAAAATATTTTTCTTTAATTCAGCCCTTCCAAAATTGTTCTGTGAAACATTTCTTTATATTTTTCGAAAAAAAAAAATTTTTAAAACCCACACTATTTTTTTCTTCTAAAATGTAGTTTTACTATCTTTTTATTCTTATACACAGCACACTAAGATAATATGTCAACAGTGTATCAACACCCAAGAACACATATGGAAGTTCACGGGATGCACTTTTAGGCTGCAACAATTCCCAGGGAACCATAGTCATACTGTCCTATGTCATTTGGCCAATAATTGCTAGTCTTCGTTGAAGTTCTGTCTTATACTTTTTGAGATGTGCCTGTCTTTGTGTGTAAGGGTTATTAGGCACTATCCACTTATACCACCTAAACTCATTCCCCATGCATGGGTGGCATATATTGTATTTTAGGACCTACTGTTAAATGGAATTGACATGTATAAGGTGGTTTGTCATATAGAAATAGTTTTGGGGAAACTTTAAAAACAGGGTTGTTTTAAGTAGATAATCAGCCAGACTTCAGCCTTATTTATGTTAATCATTTCCTCAATAAGCCCCTTCTATTCTTTACTGACAGGAGACTATTATTTAGGGAAGCCTCATTGAATGATTTTAAATTCTGAATTTCCTAACTATTCTTTACAAACACCAAAGATTCTATAGTTTTACAAATCCTTTCCTACTGACTTTCTTTATAAAAATCCATTTGAAGCGATTGATCTTCAAGGGCAAGGTACGATTTACTTAGTAAATACCACAGAAGCAACAAATGCAAAAGGCAGTGTAAAATATAATAAAAGCAAACTTCTAAATATACCATCCCCATCAAAGATGAGTTAAGGATACAAATTTCTTGAGTTCTTCTCAAATCTTTTTTCTCTCTTTTTAAAACAATTATTGGTTAGATTTCCCTAAAAGTCACAAGAAATATCTTGCATCTCAAATGTTGTCCTTGCTTGGCCCTACAAATTTTCAAGAGGTGGCTCTGGGACAAAAACAGTTCTTACTTCTTCAGTGTGTGGGTAGGTCACCAATCATTCAAAGCTGAGTGGCTTTTTATCAAAAACAAGAGGCAGCCGGTGGGTCTTCTCTGAAATCTGTCTGACCTTCAAAACAACCTTGAACTCTGAGGACTCTATTTGGGGTGTTGCCTTTTGATATTTAATAAATATCTATTCTTCTCCAACACACACACACATACAGACATACAGACACACACACACACACACACACTCTCTCTCTCTCTCTCTCTCTCTCTCTCTAAGACATAAAGACACACATACACACACATACACACACACACAGAATAACTTATTTTCTGTTCTTACAGCCTAGAAAAAAATAATTTAGCCCCATAGAGTAGGCCAAAGATGAGAAAGACTTTTTAGTGTCCTATTGAAATGTTTCTTTAAAATTCTTTCTTATGATAATCTTATCTTAGGTATGCTGATCAATGAGCTGGTTTCTGACAATTTGAATACAAGCTGCTTCATTTTATTAACATCTGCTACACAATAATCTTAATATAAGAAGCATAGCTTTTGGCTATAAGAAATGTACTTGGCTCTCCATTCTCTTCTCACAAAACATAGTCCCAAGTGAGCTCACTCATTCTCGACTATACTGATGACTACTGCAACCCATCTCCCTTTCCTGATCTCTCAGTCTGGCACTCCAGCCCACTTGGCTATTTCCATTAATGTCCACATCATCATAAATGAAACTTAACTTGGCTTCTAAACCAGCTTATCTTTCAAACTATCCCCGTCTGCCAACAGTACAAGCAGTCTCTAAACACCTCAAAGGAAAAAGGTGGGAGAAATGTTTTTTATTCAAACCAACCATCGTTACCCTTTATCAAATCTGTTAAAAAAAAAAAAAAAAAAAAAGCCCTGATGCTTCTTTTTACAAAATGGCTCCACATATTTCCTCTTCCTCTTGATTCTAGCCAATTCAGTACTGATATAGGGATTTATTGCCTTATGTCTATATTACCTTAAACAGATTCTCTGCTCCTATCTGCTTTCTGAGTCTTCCTACACACTGCTACCAGAATAATCTAGATTGAATATTCCCTTAGCTCTCTTCCAGGTCTAAAATTTCCTATGAAATTAATTATCCAATACTGCTTTCCTCAAGCAGCTTTCTGGTATAATCAGTAATTTCAAATAGTTTACTACTATCTAATGCATAACTCCTTGGACTGGTTCTCAGGGCAGTTCACAGCCTGATCTCAAACTACCTACTCTGTTTTCTCAACTATTCATTACAAACACCAAAGATTCTAAATTGATCCCCTCACCTCTTCTCATGATATCAGGCTTCTTCATGACCCCAAGCCTTCGGAAGCACAGTACTTTACACTAAGAATATTCTTTCTTCCTTCAAAGTCCTACTCAATCAGAAAAGCCTAGCTTCTTGCCCATGTCCTAAGGTCAGCTTGACCTAGGCCATTACTAGAACTTAGTTTTGTTTCTCAATTCTCTTTAAGGCCTTTGCCCTTATACCAAGAATATTAATTAAGATCAAGGACCCTTGTTTTATTTTTAGCTCCTGCATCACCAGAACCTATAACAGTGCCTGGTACAGGTAAACACCTGTCCATTAATATCTGTATACTGGTAGTAATTAGCATTTATTGAGCATTTACTATATGCCAGGCACTAGTCTAACTTCTTTAACTTTTTTAGTGAATCATTAAATGACACTATTTCTAATTATTTCACAAATGGCAATTGTGTCTCCTCAAATAACCAAGAAGTCTTTTCATAGCAAGTGACATTTCTAATATATCAATCATAATCTACATAGTGCCTTACACATAGTAAGTTCTCATATATATGCTAGGTATAGAACAAAAGAAGGGCCACTGAATTATAGGCCAGGATGTATCCCAGATATGCTGTGACTGGTTATGAGATCTGGGACAAATTTCTGAAGTCCAGTTTATGTGTCTCAGTGCCTTTATCTGAAAAACCCCAATGACTAAATTATCTGACCAGGAAGAACTCTCCCTACTCTAAAATTCTATGTCTGATTTTTTTTCATAATATTCCTTTTCTGGGGTGCTATTAACTACTAAGAGAATGACTACCTCACTTGATTCTAAAAATCAAATGCAGGGCTTTCCTGTGTAGAAAATAATTCTGAAAATGATTCATACTCTTAGGCTTCCATCCTCTAATGCTCCACAAGATGAAAAAAAAGCCCAAAGGATAAAAGCCATAAATTCCACATTCCTCTATATCTCTATATCTGTACTACATCTCTATAGTAGGAAGGAATGTAGAAGAACTGCTGCAAAGGACACATTCAGCCCAAGGTATAGCCTCAACCCAAAGAGGAAGTTTCCCATCACAAAACTAAACACTAGCAATCCTGGAGAAATGTGTTTAAAAGAAAAAACTACTGGCAAATTCCCTGGCTTTCTAAAGTCCTGATTCAGAACAGTGAGGTTCACTAATAGAATCAAAACAGATTTGGAACCCGCTCTGCCATTGGAAAAATCCTTTCATTTCTCTGGATTTCCAAAGGCATCTATCTTCACAGGAAGCTAGTGTGAGAAATCCATTTACATGTAAAAAATGCACAAATGCATACATTTAAAAATGGGAAAAAAATACTTAAAAATTTTGACACCGCTCAATGAGATGAATTACACCCACCTTTTTCAGACTAACTCTATGGCAATTTAATGATGGCAGTAAAATCTCAAGACACAAAAGGGATGGTGGCCTGTGCCACAAGGAAGAAAGTAACACATAATCTTTAAGAAGCATGAAGAAGGATCAAAGTTAGCAGGAATTAATTACTCTTTGATAATTAGGATAGCAGTCCAGTGCCCCTGCCTCCAAGCTGAGCAGCCCTCAGGTTCCAGAGAGGACTGCCAAGTTCTGGTCTGTGGTTTATAAAGATGATACCTAGACCTGGCTCTCCCTCTACACCTTACTAACTAATCCAAGCAGTGAGATCAGGCTCAGAATTAAGCCTGTCTGTGGATTATAGCAAATGCAAATATTATAAGATCATGGTTTTTGATCATGAGTCTATGGATCAATCTTGCATAGTTCATGCCCTAGTACCCTGTGTCCCACAGTAGTTCTGTAGTGAGAAATCTTCACGTAATAGAGAGGAAACAAATTAAACATGTCAAACATGTCTATGCTCCAGCATGAAAGTTCCTCAAAGATACCTGGAAATCTCAGAAATATGAAGATAAAACTAGTTTTAAACCACAGTCTCAAAATACAAACCAAATTTGACTAATGATATTATAATAATGAATTTATGAGAATTTTGTTTGTTTTCAATTAACCTACTTTTCTTCAACAGATCTAACCACATTATATGCCTCCAATGTTAAAAGAGACATAGTTTAAACCAGGAATTGGAAAATTTTTTCTGTAAAGGCCAGATAGTAAATATTTTAGTTTTTTGTTTTTTTTTTTGTGGGCCAGATAGTTTCTGTCACAACTATATATTTCTGCCCTTACAGCACAATTCATAGAGGAATGAGTGTGGTTATGCCACGAAATATTTAACTAATTAAAAACATAAAAACCATCCTATCTGTAGTCCTACAAAAACAGGTGGCACGTTGTATTTGGCAGAGTTAGCTGACTTGTGCAGAGTTCAAGACCAGAGGCCTTGAAAACAAAAGGGAAGGAAGGATATTTGATAAGAATGCCATTCTTTTCCTACCCCTGCCTCCACCCTCCGTTCTTAAAAAAGGTTACTTAGAGCAAAATGAAATGAATAGGAGAAAAGTCTCCATGCAGTTTATTTCCCAGTTTCTATCCCTCATTTTTCTTATCTCAAGAAGGGATACAAAATGCAGTAACGAGAATTAACAGAAATAAAACAAAGTGATACACTGAAGAAAGGAAATAGCTTGCCTGGAAAATTCCAGACTTCTCAAATTATTTCTGCATACGACTTTCATACTACCTTGTTACTAATCAATATATCTTATCTTCCTGTGCTAAAAGGCAAAAGGAATAAAACTGGACTACTGCCAACGTCTAATTCAGTTTGCAGAAAGTAAAAGATGATCTACTTACTATCACCTGCCCATAATGCTTTTCTCAGAATAAATATATTCGATCTTAAAGAATTTTCATTATGATAATCTTCCATTTTTTAAAAACTTGCATATGAACATAATCTACCCTTCTATTTACTGTAACATACTGCAATTTAGAATCCTAAAAATGTAAGTGAATTTAAGGCATCCACAGAAAGAATATATTTCAATCATCAAAAAATGTTAGTTATCCTTTTGAGTGTTAGAATTAAGCCCTTTGATCACTCCTTGCTAAAATGCAAAATGCTAACAAAGCACAGTGGGGGTGAAGAATAGGCCTTTCCTGTCACTGCACCCAAACTGGTTTCCAAGAGGGTTGATTTTTTTTTCCTCCTGAGGACATTTAGCAAGGTGGAGATACTTTTGGTTGCTACAATTGGGAGAAGGAAGGGAAAAAGGTGTTTCTGACATATTCTGAGTAGACATCAGGGATGCTGGTAAACATCCTACAATGCACAGGATAGCCCCTAACTCAAAGGAATTATCCAGCCCAAACTGTCATAGCAACGAGGTGTTAAGCAGCCAAAGCTAGAGTATGTACAGTTTTAAACTAAAATGCTTCAGGTTTATCCTTTCTTTAGAAAAGTATGTTAGATTTTCAAATATAACATAAAATATTTACTGGATACCCACTACGTGCTTATCTGCATAAAAGTACAAAGAACATTACCTTAACCGTACAATCTCACAGAAAAAAAGCTAGTTATGACCTCAAGAGACAGAGTTTATTCAAATCAAATGATTTACTTCCTCCCTATCACAAGGCAAATTTAGCAATACCCAAGCACTAGGTCTTAACTCCATTTCAGTACAATCAACCCCCACACCTGTTTGTACCTAAGCATGGTTTCAACCTTAAATTAGAAGTTTAGCTTGAAACCTGTAACTGAAAAGCAAACGCGGTTTAGTTAAAATAGTCTATTTCCTCTCCTGATCAACCCACTAATCGTAACTATGAAAAGAAGCAAAATTTACTCCTTTAGAGTTTCTCCTCTTCTCCTTAGTTCTACGTATACTGTAAAAGCTGATGCTGCCAAGAACTTGACCGTCAAGACAGAAGGGGCCAAATCACAATGACTTTACAATCCAGCAATCAGAAATCATATCACAGCTGTTGAATATCCTCCCATTTTTTTAAAGATCTGTATGGAATTGAGGGAACAACACAGGAAAATTCAGACTGTTGGACTCAAAGAAGCTAATAATTAAGCACTGGATCAGCAGCAGCTACTGAACTACTCCTAGGAAAATCTCAACGCATAGACAGTCAAAAGTTTTAACAGCTATCACAAAGTAAAAATAATAAAAAAATAAAAAATAATAATAATAAAAGTGGTAATTTTAGGCAATGTTTTGCCTACCCACAGCCTAGATATCCCTTATTGCTAATTAACAGGTAACAGAGAAAATCTCCCGTAAATAAATGGGATTGCAACATCTCCCAAACAAAGGTATTTGTTTAGGCCCTGAGAGCAGTGCTGATCTGGGAACAACACGTTCAAGTCCATTGAAAAAAATAATAAACTTGAGCCTTTAGATCAGATGCAGTCACAGGTGTCTGTCCCAGTTGGTGTACATGCAGTAAGCTTGAGTTTTATGAAGTACGCTGGACTCAGGAGTGGGTGGAGGAGCGCAGCCTTTCCAGAGGCTTTGCAGTTTTCCTGAATGCTTAGTTAGTTGCCACTACTGTCAAAGTTCTATTACTTCCCAAAAGTCACAGATCTCAAACATTATACCAAAAGAAATGAAACAAACTCCCTAATATACACTTGCACAAATCCCAGTAACAAGTGCTGTAGTTTATAAACAGAGTGCAGTGGAGTATGGAGAAGCAAAGAAGATCATATTTTTCAATATATCATTAAGGTTCACAGATATCTGAAAGCAAGATAAAACAACTGGGGGATTGAGGACAACTTTCATTAAATATCAATTATGTTAGACCTTTAAATAGGTACTAGAGATGTAATATGTTTAGGTATATTTTTATATGTGTGTTATATTTTCACAGTAAAAGTTTAAAAAAACAAAAAGACATGAAAGTCCCCACCATCCAATGTCTTTCAAATACTTATGTAATTACATTCTTACTTTCTGACTTGATAAATGTTATCTGGGCACAAAGATAAAATCTGAAATTCACTTTCACATTTTCTATCAGTCCCAAGAGTTAATATTAATCCCTATGGTCGTATGCTACACTAGTTATTTAAAGATTGAGCATTTGTTATATAAAACCTAGCTCACTAACTTAATTCTCCAGATCCAAACATAAGACATCGTATTATACACACTGCTGATAGTAAACAACTTGTGAAATCTGCTTGCAAGAAGTGATAAAAGAATTTCAGGAAGACTATAACAGTGTTTCTCTTTTCCAACCATGAAAATTCTTACATTACCTCTAAGCATCTTCAGGGCAATAGGCCCTGGCCAGACTCTCTCAGAATGTATTTTTAAGGAAAATTAATAAAAAAATTTTATTAATTTTTCTAGCTGAGATCTATTAACCCTAAAATATGCAACTTAAGCTAAAACAGTAAAGGCCAACTGTTGACTCTAGGTCTTATAGGAATTCCTCCCTGAAGTATAGGGAAAGCCTTCCAAAAACTATCTTAGCTGTAGGCAGCTGCTCCAGGGTGGGAGAAACTGAAACACCTTGAATTATGCCCACTTCTGCCCCTGAGTCTGGCCAAGTGGTAGAAAACACAGGGTTGTGGGAGGAAGGAAATGGTGAAAGCCAGAAAAACAGCAAATTGGTTGCTCTCAGTCTAGGATGGTTTTAAAACATATCTTGTTTACCAGATAGACTATAGACCTTTCTGAAGGTTCCTATTAACTGAAAAAAACTAAAATGGATATGTCAGAGGAAACTAATTTCTTTCTAGATAAATCATTCTATTAGACATCAAAAATGATATCTAGTGACTGACTAGCTTGGCTCTAATAAGACTACGGAATTCAGTACTCAAACTCAACACAGAAATATAATATATTGTAACTTAGTTTTACTACCTTTGATGTTCTCATCAAATTAAGGTTTACATAAGAGTAGTAGTTAAAAAAAATAATCAACTCAAATGCTGAATGCTGTGCTACATAATGGTTTTCATTATAATGTTTAGCTCTGAAGTGAGCTAGAAGACATTCTGGGAGAGATATAAATCTCAAGCATTAAATGTTTCAGAAAAAAGGAGCATATTCATTAGGGCTTCATATAAAATGTTCCTTTCAAAAAGAAGTCATAAGCTAAGTAGCCACAGAGTAACATGCTCTAGCTTCTCCATCAGATCTTTCCATAACCAGGCTGGGGTCTAACAGTGGGCAAAGAATTACTAAGGTAGGACAGCTAGCAGCTGAGAGCCTAGACTCCAAAGATCACCTATTTAGCTTTTAGCTGTGTGACTTTGGGCTAGTTCACCTCTCCGTGGCTCAGTTTCCTTACCTACTGGATAATGGCTGTGGGAATCATATTTATCATGGAAGATACATAGGCTGATATCAGACACATGAGTTGAGCTTAAAGCACACTTATTCTATCCACCTGCTTGGGGATTCACTGGATCTTCAAAACTCAATCAGCAAATGGTGCCTTCTTGCACTGAAAATGCAGGACTGAAAAATCTGAGAAAGACATCCCTAAGTATAAAAAGCTCCACCTACCAAACCCTCTCTTCCTCTTGCACACAAAAAAGAAAACACACAGGGCCTTCTCTTCCAGGATCCACTGTCACTCTCCATCAAATGTATTAAGCTCTAAGTAGATCTTCAGGCCCTTGACAAAACTAGGGCTGGATATTAAAATACTAGAATTAACTTTGTCTAAGACTTCTTAGTAACTGAATGAGTCACTCAGTTCTTTAGAGACAGTAAAATGTCAAGGTTGCGAGAGAACTCCTGCCCCAGATGTTTTCATAAGTCATTTCTAAGTGATCAACTAAAGCCAAAGGACATTATTAAAGATAACACTCGAAGTAAAATATATCGTTGTTTTGCTTTTCCCTATAATGAATAAATTCTGAAAATAGGGTATTGTGGAGTGGGAGAGCACAGTCAGTTTAGCCCTAAAATTAATCATTAAAGAGCATATTAAACAAGGATTAGAACTCCTTTTGCTCTTGCTTCACAAAGTTTACCCTTTTTAAAACTTTTATCCAATTTTATCAAAAAGCAATGGACAAACCTTAAAGTCAAGATTCAAAGATATCCGGTCGTGCTTATCTCAGTATATTTACCCTATCACACCACTTAGGAGAAGCAGAGCTTTTTAAAACTTTTGATATATCTGTTTACAACAAGATTTTCAATACCTCTCTCCTGTAAAATATTTTGAGTGTCTTGTATTGACAATAGCATTCACAAAGGGATCTTTAGCACTTTCAAAACAATTCAGGTAAAGTCAGTAGCTTAATTTTCAAAAATTCAAGCCTTTTGCCCTAGCATATCAGGAGAACAAACGGCTAGGATACTTTGGTCATTTAAAATATCAGACACACAAAAAAATTAAAACGTCAATTTGTTCATCTCTTATGTTTCTCTATCCCTGAGTCAAGCAGCTGTAAGATCAGCTTGTCAGGCTCTTGAGTTCTTCAGGTTCATTCATTACAGAGGGACACTACACAAGTTCCAGTTTCATTAAAATCTCTTAAGTATACTGGTCACCGGCAAAAAAGAAAAAAAAATCTAGAAACTGAAATACACGCGGCGCGGTCATCCTTCCAAATAGCATCGGTTGTCTCCGTTCGCTTGTTTGTAGTAACTTCAGATAAAACACTGAAGATGGGTCGTTCTTCTGACTCGCCTGACAACTGCAGCACAGGGCCCAGGGCTGAGCGCCCCACAGCTTCCGGCTGGGGAACGACACGCGCCTCCCCACTGGGCTACGACGTCTGCTCCAAACACACCCGATGGAGCCGCCGAAAATGACGACACTGAAACCGAAGGTCTGCAACACGGAATCAACTTTTGTTGATTTCCTGAGAGACGGGAGGGTAAAAACGCCGCCCCGAGGGCGTCTGTGCGATGCATTTCCACGACGGGGTGCGCGCCGGGGCTCCGTGCAGCTCGCCCCCGAGTGGGGCGAGGGGTTCCCCGAGAGCGGTGGCCGGCCGCGGACCAGGCCCGTTCGCCGGCCAGCAGGTGCCCGAGGCCCCCCCGGCAGGCCCGGGTGCGACCGCGGGGACACACGCCACTTCGCGCGAACGCCATCCCGCCACCGCACGCCGCCCGGCACGTCGTCAGCTGGGGCGCCCGGAAGGCGGCGGCTCCCGGGCCGCGGTCACGGCCGTCCCAACGCTGCAAAGCCGGGCGCGAAGGGGCTCGGAGCCTCCCCCAGGGGGGCTCTCCCCGCCCGGGCGCGGAGTCTCGGAGGGAGAGAGGGGTCGGGGAAGAGCGGGTCCCGGGGCCCCCACGCCTGCCCCTCGGGGCGCCGCGCCCCTGGGTGCTTCCTCACCTGGGGAAAGGAGCCCTCGCGGCGCGGGCTCCTAGGGTAGTCCAGGTGGCCCCGGTCCAGCATCAGGTAGAGCGAGAAGATCACCACGCAGAAGATCGCGCTGCCGAACACGGTGAACTGGCGGCTCAACTTCATTTTCCTCGATAGAGTCGGGGCCAGGACGGCGACGGCCGGGGGGGCAGACCCCGGGCTCCCAGCGGCGGCGGCGGCGGCGGCGGCTCGCGCCCCTGCGCGTCCGGCTGCGGGCGAGGGTCCCGGCCGCTCCCCGCGCCGAGTCTCCCGGCGGCGCCGCGCGCCCGCGGCCTCGGCCCCGGCCCGGCCCGGCGCTCTCCCCGGGGCGGCGCTCCTCGCCCGGAAGGGGCTCCCGAAAACTCGGTCCCGAGCGCAGCGCCGGTGCCCCGGGCCGGCCGGCCGGGCGGCCGCCGAGGTCGCTGCCCCGACTTCCCGCCCCCGCCGCCCCGACCGCGGGAAAAGTTTTCCCGACGCGGACGCGCGGCTCCTCCGCACCCACGGGCGGCGCGTTCGGAGGCTCGGGGTCGGCGGCGCCGCGCCGGGTGCCGGCAGCCGACAGGAAAGGACCGGGCGGGAGGAGCCGGGCCCCGCGAGTTCGCGCCGGGACCGCCGGCCCCGCCCCCGCCGCGCGGCCCCCGCCCCCGGCCCGCGCCCCTTCCTGCCGCCCGGGCAGGGCCGGGAGGCGCCCTGCCGCGGGGACGCGCGGAGCGGCCGGAGTTGCCTCCGAAGTCGGGGGCGCCCGCCGGCCGCCGGCGCCCCGCGCCGCGCCTTCCTCTGCCCTCCCCGCCCCGCGCCGCGCCGCGCAGGGGGGGCGAGCGGAGGCGGCAAAGGAGAGCGAGGAGGGACGGTCCGCGGGGAGAAGCCCGCTCCAGCGGCAGCCGCCGGTCCCCTCCCGCCCGCCCGCTTTCCCGCCCCGCGAAGGCGGAGATGGCGGCGGCGGCGGCGGCGGAGGCAGCGCCGGTTCTGCAGCGCCACTCGGCGTCCCTCACCGCCCGCCACCAGCGGGAGGAGACAGCGCGGCGCGGCGGCCGCGGCCCCGCCCCTTCCCGACTCGCGGGGCGACGGGGCGGGCCCCCCCCACCTGCGCACCTGCCCCCCACCCCGCGCCCAGTCCCCGCGCCCCGGCCGCGGGCAGACCTGGGGCGGCCGTGCTGACCCGGGGGACGGCCGCAGCCCATGCTCCGCGGAGGCTGCGCGTCCTCCCCGCCTCCATCCCGCTGCCCCCGGCCTCCTGTCCCGGAGGACGTGGGCCTCGCGTGCCTTAGACGGGCACCTCCGGGAGGAGCCGTAGGAAGAGGAGAAGGAGGGAGGCCAATTCTGTTCAGACTCAGCTTGTCCTCCGTGGCTCATTTTGGTGACCTCTTGGTGAAACCTGAGGAAGGGAATCTGCCCAAATACTCCCCAGGCAGGTGCAGACGTCTACACCTGGCTACCGAATCTATGAGGGAAACCGGAGAAGTGATTCTTGGGCCGGTGATTGACTTATTACCTCGCACCTGAGAAGTCACCCTTTTTGACTGCGCTGTGAAAATGGATCTGGGCCTTTTAAAGTAAGTTTTCCTGTGCCAGTAGGGGCTGAAGCTTTGTCAGTAGATGGAGCCGAAGGGACATGCCCGGGTGTGTGTGTGTGGGGGGGGCGGGGGGTGAAGGGGGTTTTCTTCCTGGTTTTGTTTTACATATTGGTAGGCCAGCTCTTGTAGCATGCCTCGGTGTCTCCAGTGCCAAGCTCCTGTAGTGCTTGGGGCTGAGCAGTTTTTTTCTCATGTCCCCAATTCTAGGTTTTGTAGTGGAAGGTGTAAAGTGGGACAATACCCTTGAAATGGCTTTCCAGGCACATAGAGACCAATTTTGAAGCAAGTTCCAGAGGCATATTTACAAGGAGTTATGAAGGTGTGACATCACAATGACTTCTCTGCCATTCAGTGAGCCAGGCTGTTGCCTCTTTAATAAGGACTGAATCTTAGCCCTGGAAGGGGCTGGGGGAACCTCTTCTTTGAGAACTCTATTTCCCAGCCCAAGGGTTAAAATTAGCCCCTTATAGCTGCTACTTCTGTATTCTCTAGGATTCTCTTCTCACTAGTGAATCTCTCATTACTTTAACCCCCTATTGTAGTTAATAATAATTTTTATTAAGCATTTCATTTTTATTAAGTTTTACCTGTGGTCTCTAGCTTATTTGATTGGACTTAGTGGTGACCTACAATCTGTGAGGTTAAAATGCCAGAGCTTCCCTGATATGATGTGGAACAGGGAATCCAAAGGTTTTGGACTTATTATATGGAACCTCAAACCCATCTCCCAACTATATTCCATGGAAAGGTGCAGAAGACACTCCCTTCACCGAAGAATTGAGAAATACGTTAGTGAGATGTTCCACTCTGTAGGCCATGTATGACTGTAGAGGATACCATTATTGAGATAGGCTCCTTGATTTCAGTGGGGATGACAGGATCCTGAATAGCAGAGTCCAAGCAGTATTTAATTATCAGAAATAATGTGGGTACATCTGCCATTAAGGGCAGCAGGTGTGTACAGATAATCAGACTGCCTTGGTCCACACAGATGGCCTAGGAATAAAATAGATAGGTAGCATAATACTAATAGAGTACTGCTTGATATTTATAACAGGAAAAGGTCTTAATCAAGTGACTAAAACCTGACGTAAGTCACCACAGTGGATAATTACAGCCTCTTGCTCAGTTTTCAGACCTAAATCAATTCACAGACTCTGAACCCCTTGATTGAAGGAGAGTCTGGGTCCCCTTTAGGAAGGACCTTACACTGCTGCCACCAGTACACATTGTAAATATTCCCCCAAATCTTCCCCCAAAAGATAATGTGGCCATTTACTGGCGTGACGGTGCATGGGAGACAAAGAAATATGCAAATCTTTTGAAGTTTACTGGACACTGGCTCTGAACTGATGCTAATTCCTAGGGACACAAAACGCCATTGTGACCCTCCAACAAAGTCGGAGTTTATCATGGTCAGTAGACAGAGGAAGTCTTTGCTCATGTCCAATTCACAGATGGTTCTCTTTGTTCAGTTGAACCGCATACCCAATGTGTGGTTATTTTCTCAGTTCTAGAACTGACACTAACTACACATTGGCTTTTTATCCACGGTTCGAGGCCCATTATAGTACAAAGATCTAAGTGGGAAGTTCCTGGAACTTTCACTCCCTTACAAAATAGTAAACCAAAAGTAACTAATGCTACCATAAAAGACTCAAAAGAAGCAGTTAAGTCATATTCCCACTTAACTCTGGATTGGCCAGTGCAGAAGTCATATGAATCTTGGAGAATGACTGTGGACTGTTATAAACTTAATCATAGGAGGTAACAGTATACCTTCACATTATATCCTCAATGGTATGTCGATTCTTCTTAATATAGTATACAGAGATGTTGATCATATTGATATTCCACAAAACACTACACTGGTTCATTTTGGTTGCTCATAATGAAAACATTATGCTGATTGAATCTGATGATCAGGTAGTAGCAAGTATCTTAGATGCCTTAGTAAGATATATTTGAACTAGAGGCCAACTATGAGGTGACAACTCTAAAGTGGTCCTGGCAAGGCCTATACCTCAAGGGTGGGGTAAGTTCAAGGATAGTACAGACTATGGAAGGAAAAAGCCGCTGAGAGATAATTCAAGCAAATGGTGTGGGTTAGGTATAAGGATGGGAAAAAGAGTGAAGTGATTGCTGCAGAGACTGGTCATATCAATCATGTGGCTATAAAAGGACAGCAACAATCCAGATGGTAGGAAAAGAACACCCTAAACCCTGAGAAGTCAAGATTTGGGGAAAGAATCACTAACTTCCCTTGACTCTTACCTCAAGGACAATTGGCCTGGCCTGTTAACTACTACCCATTCTTAACTTAGATCCTAGATCCTTAGATTGCAGGACTTAGATCCTCAGTCCTTAGATCTTAAATTAAGGGCTGTTGACTTTTCAGAAGGTAGATGACCTCCACCCAAGATGACAGACATTGATATGGTTCCCCCTAGCCTAATATTATTGTCAGTCTCTCTACCATCTAATAAAAAAAAAACCCAAAATTTTCTTATATGCTTTCTCTAGACTGTAAGTACTGCTCTGAATTTAACTAATTGTTGCATTTTTCACTCCCTCCTGACTCTACTGACAAAAACTTAAGCTGTTCCTTTGAACACTGAAGACTCAAATCCTGACCCCCATGTCAGAAAAATGCTGTTGCTGAAGTCACTACAAATCTATTAGCAGAATGTAGTTCACCTGCGGCAGTCTGTACTGTAAGGGCTAGGCTGGTTGGCTCCGATGGACAGATTGTTTCCTCCAAAGCACTTCGGCCTACTTTGCAGGAATATTTTAGCTCCAATCAAGGAGTTTGTACATCACAAAGTGCACAAAATTGGCTGATCCTTGTTGTATAATAAATGATATTTATACTTCTAATACAGTTTATGCCCCAAATAGTGTACTACTTCTTATATGGACATTAGGCCTAACAAACATAAACTTGTCTAAACTCTATAATGCAAGTGATTCTAGACAATCACATTGCCCCTGGCTTCTTGCTGGCCAGTCAAGATAGAATATATTTAAATACCAAGACCTGTTGCTGCATTTGGACTAATGAATCAGTGAAAATGGAGCAATCCATTCCTTACCTTAAAGAGAAAGTAGTATGTCTTGCTAAGGTCAGTCTCAGCAGTACCTGAGACACTGCATAGCTCTGGATGGGGGCCTTTTTTTCAATTTATCCTTCAAATTGGTCTGATCATCCTGCTAGGAGTCATATAGTCATGGTTACTCTCATTTTATGTGCCCTAAAAAAATAGAAAAGATTTGGCCCAAGCCCCTGCAATTAATCAGTACAGTTAATTAGGTAATCTAATGGGTGAGCTGAACTCCTGAAAATAATTCTTACTTGACTATATGAAAAGTCAGGCGGTAGTTATTGGGAGATGGCTCTGCCACCACATGACCATACAAATCTTCACATAGGCCAGACAAGTCTAACCAGAGTCTTGTTGGAATGCCCTGAAATTCCTCCTTAACCAAGGAGAGATGTTTCTTGTGAGAAACTGCCAAGAGGAGTCTTGCAGAAGGCTGCCATAAAACAATTTCTCGCCTATCTCCCTAATTTCAGTTGAGCACAGGACTTTCCACCTTACTGCAACTTTCTTCAAATACAGCCATGAGCTTTTGTGTAAGTCTAGAACTGCCTGACTATGGTTTAGATGGCCTCTCTAGCAGATCAACCCATTACTTCTGTCTCTGTCATCAGGTTCCTCCAGTTAGTGTTATTCTACAGGACTAAAAATGGGAGGTAACACCATGCTGTTAGTGTTGTTGCTGTATAAGTAATAAATGGTCTGAATTGAGTTGACCCTGTGGTCATCTTTCTGGCTGAATCTCTAGAAGTGTGGCAAACTAACCTAACAGCTCAGTAGTGATCCTTGTGGCTGTGTTAGCCACCATGCTGCTGCTTAGGGGCTGCTCAACCACTTGTTACTTAGGACTTTCCTCATCTGAAGGGTGAGCAAAGTCATTCTAACTCATAGGGAAATACTTGTGTGAAAAAATAGGGTGAACAGAGGCAAGACTTTGACATATTGGGGCAATGAAAGGCTGCAGGGATAGAGCAAGTGGACAGAGAGATGGAAGACATGGGAACAAGAAGTTAAATGAAAGATCAGGGTGGTAGAGAAGAAGTTACAGTGAAGGGTCTGGTGGAGAGAATCAGTCTAGAAAGGAAGAATGCCTCCTCCCCTCTGAGATCAAAGGAGTCAGCCTCCTCCGTATCATTTCCAACTCCCAATATCATCTGGTCTTTCCCCTGACTGATTCTGCCCTACTGTCACCACTTTCCCAATACTCCATATTTTAAACGTCAATCACACTTTCTTGCTTAAAATCCATCAGCAGTTTCCAACCACCTTCAGGTTTGATTCTATTCACATTAGTATGAACCCTAAGTTCTTTCAAGTTCTGACCTCTGCCTTTTTATTCAGCATTGTCTCCTACTTCTCTTTCAGATATAATCTTCACTCTAGTCATGCTGAACAACTTGCTTTCTCCTTAATGAGCCAAGCAAACAGGGCCACTATGTATGGTTGTACAGAATGCACCTTGAACATCTCTAAGAGATGCTATCTATATTGCTGACATTGTCAATTTGTACAGTTATTAGAACTATTTTCTAGAATATGGCAGTAAAGTGTTTTATTCTAATAAAATTAATATAATATGACAATTTTGTGACATATGGAAGTAAGGTACCTCAAAGAAAGGGAAAATTTTATAAAAACTTGAACAGATCCTTAGTATAATTATTTAGATTTGGACTCTTCTCCAGCTGCCTTGTCTACCAGCAAACTCCGACCCTTTCTACACAGTGAAGCTCAAACATTTTATCTCTTTAAATATTCAAACTGTTTATCTCATGGTCTAGAAATATTTGTTATCACTCCTCTCAAATGTTTAGTGTTGAATTTTTAATATTCACCTTTATGTCATTTTATCCTGAATGAACACATGAGGCGTTCTGGATCAGAGGCAGATTTCTTATTGCCTCACAACAAATAAGAACTTCATGCTCCCCTCTCCCTCTGCCTTTCAGAGTAATTCTCTCCACCAGAGCTATTAATCCCCATCACTGTATCACCTCAGGCCTTACCCCTAGGCAATGTGAAATTTCCTGTATGAGTGGCCAGATAACTCCATAGACACAAGACAAAGAAAAATGATTTTTCTCTCTTTATAATGGTGAAGGAGGCAGTTGGCCCCCTTCCTCTCCTAAAAGGGTCTCCTCCTTATTCCAGATGTTCTTCAGTTCCAGGGCCTCATTTCTAGCTCAAACTTAAATATCTAGAAAGATAGCACTCCAGTTTCCCCAGCACCTTCAGAACTAACCTAGGTGCCGATCCCAGGGTATACCTTTTGCTTTAAGGAAGATAAGTAATTAGCTCTGTCATCAGGGAAACAAACAAATTCAGTTCTAATCCTATGGTATGAGAAAATGTATATAGGAAAAGTGGAAGCTAACATTCTCTATTGTGCATAAGTTTCTGTGGCCTAGGAGGCTAGAGCTTCCTATATTCCTGAAAAATATAGAGAAGTTTTATTTTCCAATACCTAGAAGCTTCTTGAGGGTAGAGTCCATATAAGGTTTCAATCTGATTCCTTCAGGACACACAACTTTTGTGACTTTGGGAAAGTTATACTCCATTTTCCAATATGCCACATTGGGATAGTAATGGCTATTTTTCAGCATTGCTGAAGACTTACAAAAGGCAACAGATGACATGTTAGGAAAGCATTTCCCAGATACTTTTCATTTTCCCTGCAAAATGGGAAGATGGTCTTCATGAAGGAGTGACTAGGGTAGAGAACATTTGAAATAGCCATTATGGGAAATGGATAATGGATTCCACATGGATAATTGGATACCATTGATTTGTCATGCAACAAGTCTATAGTTTTCTCTTCCTGGCATTGATCTATGGCTAGAGAGCCCAAGGAAAGTAAATGCAAGGAGATCCAAGAAGAGCCCTTTCTAAAGAATGCAAGAACTTGGCCATATACAGAGTGCTCAGGGTTGTGAGCATATTTTATTCTACCCTTTTCTCTACCCACATAAATACATTTTTGCAGTTTGTTAAAATAAGAGCCAGGAGTGAGGTTCCTGGAAGGCATGAGGTCTTGCTCCATGCCTCTAGTGATGAGAGTATCTGTATCTATATAAGAGCCTCAGGTTATGTTTGATAACTGTAACATCTATCGCTTCCCCTTTCAGCTGCTGCTCTAAGTCTGTCTGTGCTTCTTAAATGCTGAAATTTGTCACACATAAGTGAAAAGGTGGAAGGGATAGGGACAAAATTCTAAGAACTTTATAAAATTACATAATTATGATTAGATAAAACTACAAAGGATAGAGAGTTCAATCATTTTCTCCCCTTTACCTATTGGGAAAAGCAGTCTAGCATGGGCTCTGAAAATCTCTATACATCGTTTCTGAGTATGCCAAGAATGCAAAGCCCTGACTATTCACTACTCAGGTTATTTCTCAGGGTTGCATTTGCAGTGAGGAACCTTGAGCAACCAAGTATTATCTCCTCCCAAACACAGAGTGGTCTTACTTAACAAACACTATAAAAGCAATAAATCCTCCAAGTTTAATATTCCTTGGCTGTGACAGAAATATACTGTGTATAGCTGGACCTTTCCCCTTATGTCCCGTGTGATTTGGAGGATGTGGGAAACTAGTGACAACATCATGCCCATGCCCCTTTGACATGTTTATTTGTCTCTAATCCAGGCATCTCATGTTTTCTGCTGACATCCATGAAATAGTAACAGGCCCCAGACCTTTCACCAATTCTGAAACTACTCACCTACCTAAGAGAATCATGACATTGTTGGCATAATCTTCACCTCCTGTGCGTTCCCTCCCACGAAAGAAAGCTGAGAGAGAATGAGTCAAGTAACAAAATAAACTGCTGAGAAGGTAAGAGGAAGTGAGCTGAAGTAAGAGTGTCTTTTCTTTACAGTCTTTCTATTCGAAATTACTGACTTCTATGTCTGTCTCTCCCAATATAATGCAAGCTCCTAGAAGTCAGGACCTTTTGATTCACTGCTGAGTCTTAGTAAAGTAGTGTCTAGCAATGTTGAAGCTTAATAAATATTTGTTGAATGAATTAATAATTATTTGGGCCCTGAGCTACGAGGTGGGGTGAATTGGTAGTACTCATAATGGGTCACTCTGGCTCATAATAAAGCTGTTTGCTCTTGAGCTTCATTTAAGCTCTTCCTGTTGTCTTTGTGAATCAGCGTTAAATCTTTTTATTTCTGTGTAGTTTTTTAAAATGAAAGTCCTTTAAAGAGAATTTCCCCCCAAATTTTTTAATAATCATCTTTTTCACTAAAGGAAGTAGAATATGGGGACAGAAAGAAATGAGGACCATATAGTGAGTGACCAGTCTATGCTAGGTGCTCTACTTGTGTTGCCTCATTTAAGTCTCACAACTCTGTAAGATTAGTATATTAACATCTCTTTTATATATATGGAAACAGGTACAGAGGTTACATAACTTAAGGATACATAGCTATTAAATGAGATGGTTTGCATTTTCTGGCTTTAAAATCCTCTTTTTGATACAGTATTCTATAGAGTTATGATATATTATTAATCCTCGGGTTATAGTGAATAGATTTTCCAAAATTTAGGGTGTAATAGTCAGGGTTCAGTATAAAGAAACAGAAACAATTCTAGGTATTTTAAGCAGGAAGGTATTTAATAGAGGGTGTCTACAAAAATCCATGTCAGGATTGAAGAAGTGAGTTACAAACTGAGCCCCCAAGAATGAATGATTCCAGTACAATATAGAGTTGATGTATCAGTGGAGTTATTACTGCTGAGGACTACTGGAACACAGGTTTCAGGAACATCACCTTGATGTAGAAGGTGGAGTCCAAATGCTACTACTGCTGCCACAACTGCTAACCTGCTTATTGTCTTCCAGGGGGTTAATTAATGGACCATAGAGCACCATGCAGAAACCTATTTCTTTGACCTCAATTATAGGAGAAATACAGCCAAAAGAGGTCAGAAGGATCTTCCAACTTCTTTTCTGTTTTCTAAATTTCACATGAGTTTAACCGACAGACCTAATTTATATCCATAGCTCTGGATGCAAAGACATCTAGGAAATGTTTTAAGTGTCTAGCATCTACATTATGAACACCACCATAAGAGAAGAGTAGAATGGACATTGAGTGAGCCAATTTGCAATCCTTACCACAGCATTGGGAAAAATACTTTTTTAGAATAGTATAAATATATACAGAACATTATAAAATGTTTGAAACTTACCCTGTTCAGGAAAACATACTATGTGAGTACTTATTTAAACTCTGAACTTTTGACATTAAACCTTTATAGCTATAATTTATCCAAGGAAAAATGTCCTCTATGCACAAAATAATTAAGGCCAATAAGATGTCTAAATGTGCACATATCAGAGATGGGAAAATTAGTTGTGATGTAGGATCCTTACTTTCATTTTTCTATAGCCTTTTGTTTGCTGACATAATTATTGGCATGATTTTGGGGAAGAGGAGTTTTATTTCCTCCAGGCCCCAGACCTTTCTCTAGATTCTCTTTGGCTCTGATTTTTTATACAGTAACGAAATACTCAAATAGGAAGGGCTTAACAGTTTAGTACTCTAAACTTCAAAGTCACTTGGCACATCCAGACATTTTACATGGAGGCCACAAGTGGCAAAAAGATTTGCCCAAGATCTATGGAGACCACACTAGAAGCCAGGTTTTCTGAATCCTCGTCCAAAGCTTTCTCATCACAACAAAACCAAGCCTTAGATTGTATGCTTCTTAATACAGCGTGATATCATGTGCATGCATGTGCACACATGTGGCTCCACTTGTATTAAATTCAATACCAGGTAAAACCAAGCTAAATTTTTAAGGAACCATACTTACATATTGAAATATAAAGCAAAGCAAAGAAGTGTTAATCATCAAAGTCTGGTTATTTTTGGAGGCCAGGAGTTGTTACTGGCAAAAGCCACATGGGAACTTTTGGGGTGAGAGCAATGGCTCAAGAAACCCACAATTTTGTAGGACTCGAGGTTTCTCTGAAAAAAAAAAACAACAACAATGTAATGTATTTGACTTTTTTGTCTTTAATAACACTTAGTTTTAGTATGATAAAGCCAAGCTAAGTGCTTTTCACAGATCATTTCCTTCAACTCTCACAAGAACACTCTAATAGAAAAACTGATATTACCCCTATTTTATAGAGGAGAAAATTGAGGCACATCCTTTACTAACCTGCGCAAATCTGCAGTTAGGTAGCAGAGCTGGTATTTGATCCATCTTGTTCCAATGTCAGGTACTTAACCACTCTGCTCTGCTAGCCACCATAAACTTAGTGGATGAGTAAATTTGGACCCCTTTTTCTTTTTATTATTATTTTATAGTCATAAAGATTATAGTTATGAAAAGCATATTAATAAGAGAAAAGATAAGTTGCAAAATTATATACACATAGACATAATTATAATTACACCTATGTCAAAAATACATATACGTAGATATAAAAGACCAAAACATAAAACTCTGGTTAGAAGATGAAAATATGGGTTCTTATTTCCTGCTTCTCTGTTTTCCAAATTCGTTTTAAAGTGGTCGTATTAAACTTACAATGAGAAAATGTGCTCTAAAATAAACTTTCCACTTACCTGAAACATAAAATTTCATTTTCACAACTCTTCTTTCTTACCGCTTTGTATAATCTTTTGAAACCTCTTCTGCTCAATGAGGGACTTCATTACTAAATTGATAGCACTGGATCATTCTAGCTATGCAAATCACAAACCTACAGCCAGCTGAGGGAAAGGCAGATAAAAGATTACATTAAAAATTAAAGCAACATGTGGAGATGTGGAGATAATGTGCTTACAGTTATTTCTACATATTTAATATTTATGCAATTACAAAGGCCTGTCATGATAAATCTTAAACCTTGAGTCATATTCATTTTGCCCTCTGATATGTTTGACCTTGAACTGAGATTGTGAAATAATATGTAAAAAATGGCTGTGTGAGAAGCATTTCCTTTGATCTATAAATGATAAATGATTTTTTCTTAGAAAGTGATCTCATTTCTTCCTAGCCTTTGTTTATTTTCAATGCCTTGTATTTTTTCACTCTGTTATGTTCTGATCACCCTTGAAAGCACTGAGCTTTCAGTCTTCCACAGTTTGGTTGTGTTGTTTTCTCGTGCTGCTGCTGTGATGTGTTTTCTGTCAGGGGAAATTTACAGGCACATTAGCCTACTTGACAAGCACAATGAGCCACAAGGCTCTCCTAAGGAGAAAGTTCCATGTGCTGTGGTGAGGTTTTCTTTGTCTCTCCATCTCACCCTCCCTCTTACATCTTAGTATACCGCCATGATTCAGATACACATCCCAACGACTTTTGCTTATAGATATTGCTTTGAATCCTGGATTTAATTCTCTGGTTCCTGGTAATAGCATTGCATTGGTTCTGCAGTAATTAATTCATATTTCTGCAACAATCTGACTGCAGCAGTTTGTGCATTAAACTAATGTCTTCACTTACAGTCATAGAGATACCAACTTAATAAGGAATGGGTGGGAAGCTTTTTTTTCCCTATGGTGGTTATTGACACAAAGGAGATAAAATAGCATCCAAGATCTGAACAAATGAAAAGCAACATACTTAAATTTTATGGAAAGCATTTAGAGAAAAAATTCTAAGACACTTAACTTACTTTCTCAGTGTCTCATAGAAAAATGGTCAACAAGAATCAATAAAACATTCAAAATTCAAAAACATAAAATGAGACTTAACCAAAAGGATAAGCTGTCTTTTTCCCCCCACAGATTCCCAATAAATTAGACTATTTCCCTACAGTTGTTGGGGAACCAAAAGTCGTGCATTTTCAGTTTCATGTATATTTTGCTGTCCCTCAGGGAGTAAATTTGCTAAGACATGGTAATTCTGGTACATTCAGACTCTGACTTAATGCTAACCTATCTCTTCTATTTAAAAATTTTCAAGGCTTTTAAATAATTTTTTGAAGGGTGGTTTTGTTTTGCGAATGTCCCCTTTGCCCTTGGTATGTTTGAACCATAAACATAACTGTTTAAGCTACAGAAATTATTTACAACAGTCAAAAATCACATTTCTTGCTTGATTCTCTACTGTGAAGCAGACGTATTTACCAAGCAAATACATAATATTGGTCTGAGCTGCTCTCTTTATTGAATGAATAAATAAATGAATGAACCTTGCATTTTCTAGCAAGTAGGACTAGGTAGTTTCCTCGTGGACTTACTCCTTAGAGAATGAACTAGGAGCATTCTTAGTTTGGCTCTGTCTTAGTTCAGGTTGCTATAACAATATACCACAGAATGGGCAGATTGTAAACAGAAATTACTACTTACAGATCTGGAGGCTGAAAATATAAGATCAGAGTGCCAGCATGGCTGGGTGAGGGTCCTCTTCCCGGTTGCAGACTTCTGAGTCCTCAAATGGTGGAAGAGGATAGGGAGCTCTGCGGGGACTCTTTTAGAGCACTAACTCATTCCTCAGTACCTCCCTAAGGTCTCACATCCTAACAGCATCACTTTTGGGGGTTAGGATTTCAACATAGGAATTTTGTTGAAAATGAAACATCTATTTTCACTTTCTTGGGACCATGCCCTCCAAACACTTCAGAATAGCCAACTGCAGCTGTGTTCTCACCTATGCCCTCTGTCGCTCCCCATCCTTAAAAACACAGGTAAGAGCTTTTCAGTTGTGCCAGCCTGGTGGTTTTTAGAGAGACTGACTCATTCCTCAGGCTCCCTACAAGTGAGAGCAGACCACAGATTCCTGTCTTTGGAGTGGTTCTTCCTTAATCTGGTGTTCTGCAATGACAGGGATTCTCCAGCCTATTTTTTGTTCCTTTGTAATGACTTCAAGAATGAGGAGAGGAACCAAGTTTTCCAGGCTGTCAGGATGACTGGAGGTCCCTCCAGCTGGTCAGGTGCAATGATAACATGGGCCATTAATCTTGCCCATTATCTGGGAAGTACAGAAAGTCTGAAAAACAAGAATTATTTACTTTCACACAAAGAAAACCAAGGCACCATGTCACTGGACTTTATATATAGCCATTCTCCATCTAAAGGTCTTTAGAAATAGAATTTATTAATCTAGGGTGATTTGAGTAAGATTCTCTTTGAAACAGGAAGGCAATTTAAACAACACTTCACATTGTCTCTAAACTAATTTTTGTTTTTTGTTTTTTTAATTTAAAGAGTCATAAAAAATGGATACATTTTCACAAACAATATAAAGTTTCTGTTCACATCTAAACTATTGGTAGATATTCTGTAATTTTAATATTGAATTATTTTAATAAATAATCACCAAATGCCTACTATGTGTTAGGCAGGTAGATACTGGAAATACAGCATAATGCATATATTAAACCTTCAACATGCAGACTGTATAGAGGGGCTAAGAATTCTTTAGGCCCTTTGATGAATTTGTTCACATTTTCTGCACCCAGTCATAGTTTAAACTCTTAAACTTAGGTGAATGTTCCAAACTGTGGGTTTCTCTTGCCTCCTTGGTCCCCTAGGACTCAACCAAAGACATTGAATTCCTGAATCCCAGCCTAGTAGATGCATTTTCATTGGGATAAGCATATTCAGGAGTAGAATTTTATAACTGCCCCAAAGTCCTGAGGATTTTTTTCTTTCAGTATCAAGAACTCTTTACGGAAAGTCAGTTCCCAGGTAGATGAACTGCCAAAAAGGAGGTTAATACAGGAAAGCATTTGCCAGTGTGGATGTCTGCACTCGCAGCTATCTGGGGAGCTGCTATAAGATGGATGGAGAGGGAATATTACTCATTTGGAAGCCTGGCTGTCAAAGAAAATCCAAACCCAGGAGCTTTTCTCCTAAAAACCCCTATGACATTTTATTCTTTAAATAAATCTTTTCATCCTCTCCTTGGGTGAGAGATTGACATTTTAAGATCAATCATGCCTCTGCTTTGCAGGGTTGGTACACTTAGAACAGGATAAATGGAAATTAAGCAAAATTTCCATTTTTTTGAATAAAATGTTCCAAATAGGTATATTCTAACTCAATATAAAAGAAGAATGCTCTTCTCCCCAGTGGTCATTCTCATTACTATGGTTATCTCAAGACCTTTCACTGTCAAAATTTCATCCTGTTTTCTCTAAAAGGCCCATTCTGAACATACACCTGCTGTTTGAATAGCAGCAGAAAGCAAAGGAATCTCAAGCTATGTTTTTCTCCATCAGAACTAAGGACGTTTTAGTGCTGCTGATATAGTACTCACGGGTTACCAGCTTTTCCAGTTCCTCACTATCGTGAGATAAGTCTCAGCTTATTACTACAGGCTATACTTGAATTCTTTCCTCCTGTTTATGCTATTCAGGAGACCCCCTTCTTGTCATAATGGTTTTGTTAGCAATTGGCTAGCCTTTCCAAACATCAGATTTATTAGGTGCTTTTAACTAATTTAAATGATTTTTAAAAAATATATTAAGGCTCTCAGGCCTTTCCTTTAGTCAGTACACATTTATTGTGAGCCTACTATGTGCCAGATGTTGGAGTAGGTGATGGTACCATAGACTACCAGGGAGCATGCTGTGGTCAAAGGAGCACTAGGTGAGGGTCAGGACTTGCCGTTCTAGCACCAGTCTTACCTTTGACCAGGGTGTGGCCTGGGCAAAGCCATCAACCTCTAGATTCCAGTTTTCTCTTATGCAAAATAAGGGGTAGAAAGAGCTGCTCTTCCATCAGACTCTATTATTCTGTAATTGCTGCTGGTTAGGTTAACTCACTGCAGTGGAAACTCAGTGGCCTCACAAAGGTGAATGCTTTTTATAAGCACCCCAAAGGGTCTTGATAGTAATTCAAGGAGCAGGTTTAGTCCTGAGACAAATACTTTTCCAAGGCCCAAAAAGAAATTTAAAGAAAGGATACACACATGGTTTTTACTTTGCTGTATATTTGAGCATATTCTCCTCCCAAATGCTCGCCTACTTTCCAGTCGCTAGGTAATATGAGGGAGTAATCTCAAAGTGTGGCGGGGCAATTAGAATTCCAAGCACCATGGCCTATTCTCCCCAAGATAATAATAAAAAAAAGTTACAAAAACAAGCAATAAGTCCAGTTAATTCTGGACTTACAGTAGTGACAGTTCATCAGGGCATGTAAAAACTCCCTAACTCTGTGGCATTTCAGTTGTTCCAATAGTTTTCAAAGCATCTGAGACTCCCTATTATTGCTATTTATCTATTTGTGAGTAATGACAATAAAATGAATGGTTGCTGTTTGTAAAGTATCATATTGTTCCTTCTTTGCAAGCCACTAGATAGTCTTCTAATATCATGTGAGAATTACTTTTTTCTGTGTTCTTACTGTGCAAAATATATTTTATAAAATGATTTTTTACAATGCATCTCAATTTGAAAAATATGCAACAGTTTTGTATTGGAACCAGGAAGATTATTTGAAATTCAGAATAATTCCCCAATTTCTGACCTAAAAAAAGCAAGAAAAAAAGGAACATATTGCTTTTTTACATCTCATCTTCCTGCATTTGTGGTTAGTCCATTTCAATTTCTTATATCAAAGGAATATAGTAACTTACCATATACCATTGATAAGAGGGAGAACAGTTTCTTGTTTCCATTTCCTACATATAAAAAAAAAGACCTCACATATACATCATACTTAAAAACTTTTTTTTTTTTTAATGAAGAACAGGTAGTAAGGTATGAGTTATATTGAGTAGCTCTATTTCTCTGACTTCCAAACAACATTTCATGGCTTTTTCTTCTTTCTTTCCTCCCTCTCACAATAAGTATCAGAGCTGGTGACTGACTTTTACTGCTGCCTTTCATGCAAACTCCTCAGGCTTGCAAATCAGCTACTGATTCTTGGAACCATCTCCCTTTCTCCCTCACTCACACAGTTTTCTAATGGGGCTAAAGGGCCACAAAGAATATACAAACATTGTATAGCACATTGATTTGAATAGTGAAAATAAAAGGTTGGATTTTGTACTCATTGCATCAACTTATTTCAGTCCCCTTGGAGCATGGTACAAGGCAGCTGCCCACTGAACACTGCCTATTGAGAAGTTGGCGAAAGGGCAGCCCAAACAGGTGACACAAATGAAGAATAGAAATGCTTGCAGCAAAGTCTTCCTACAAGCACGAAATCTACTCCCTACTTCAAACATTGTTGCTCTTTAAATACAACACTTCAAGATACTTTACCTTTCTGAAATGAGTAAAGTTCCCTAATAAAGTTCCAGTTTAACATTCCATTATACCCATCCTCAACCTCGTCATAGCACTTTACACTTTCATTCTTATTCTCCTGATCAAAACATATGGAGCAAATTTAGTGGGTATGTGAAGGGGGGGATGTGTGTGTGTGTGTGTGTGTGTACACATG
Source organism: Cynopterus sphinx (assembly GCA_030015415.1). NCBI lineage: Eukaryota > Metazoa > Chordata > Mammalia > Chiroptera > Pteropodidae > Cynopterus > Cynopterus sphinx. The sequence continues at coordinate 65,126,464 of CM057379.1, read as the reverse complement.
TATGTAGATTTAGAAATATGGAAGAATTAAATAATTAACCATGATGATTAGCATTTTTGAGAACATATTTTGTGCCCTGCACTGAACTAATGTGCTCACTCTCTTCTCTGTCCCTTTTTCTCTATAGCCCTCCCACAGACACACACATACCCACACACTATTTCAGCTTCATTTTATAACTAAGAAAACTGAGACATAAGATATTAAGTAATTGCTGGGTTCACTTTGAGAAGGTATCAGAGCAGGCATGCTAATGCAGGCACTGTACTCCTTTGCTTAATATTGGACATTCTGTATCACCCAACAAATGACGCAATATATGTGTTATTTGGGAACTTGGTTCTAAGCATTAATTAAACTTGGGTGTTACTGCCAAACTTCTGAATTTCGTAATAATCATATCCCTCCAAGAAGTGAAAGTTTCTAGGGTTAAGCTCCTGGATAAGAAAATTTTAAACCTCAGGCTCTTGGACTGTGCTGGCAGATATGATACCACGTATAGGTCTTTAAATTTAAACTTAATTAAAATTAAATTAATGTAAGCTCCCAGTTGCACTAGCCACATAAATCCTTAGCAGCATGTGGCTAGTGGCTACTCGACTAGCCAGCACGGCTATGGTACATTTTACCACAATAGCAGTGCTGCACCGAGAGACAGATAACTGAGGCGATGCAAAAGAGTAATGATCCTTGATCTTTAAAAAAAAAAAGTGACGTGTTTTCAAATAAGGGCAGTTACAGAAGATGTAGTTGGCCAGGCACTGTGCTAGATGCTGAGGGTACAATGATAGATAAAGATCAATGAAGCAGACATGATCGCTGCCTTTCCTAGAACTCAGAACCCAGAACCAGTCACCAGAGTGAGCACGAAAGTGATGAGAAAGATCTAACATGCAGGGGGCATAGAAAACCTAGAAGATGCAACATCTAACTGCAGCTTCATGGCAAGGTTCAGGCAAAGCTTTCTAGAAAGAATGGAATATAAACTAAGACCTTGATTGTGAGAAGGCTCATGAAACATATGAGATGAAAAATGTTCCTGGTTGAAAGAACAGCTTGTGTGAAGACTCAGAAGGAGGAGGTAGCATGCCATGCTTTAAAGGAGTTTAAAGTCAGGAGAATTACTTTCTCTGTTCTTTTTCTTAGGATCAGAGCTTAGATCTTTTTTTTTTTTTTATTTCTTCTGAGTTACTCACTACAGAGGGAAGACAGTAGAGAAAGAAAAAGCAAAGGCTATTTTAAGAGTGGGTATATAGGAGCCAGAAGTGCCCAGTAGCTACCCCTCACCATCCCAAGTGCTCCAACATGAAGAATGTACATGGAGACCAGCCTTGGGATGAAAACAGTACGGCAGCCACTTGAGATAAAGGGCATGTGCCATATTTTGTGCTGAGTAGTTCATTAACATTATTTTTCTTGGTCACCATCCTAAGCCTAGCTATTTCCTGACATTTAATTTGTACATACTTAGAAATTGGCAGAACAACCCATGAGATAAAACAATCCAAACTCATGAGCTGTTTCTCTGATGAAATCTCAGGTTATACAGGCTCCCCAGTTACTGCTTCCTATCCCAGGCTAGTTCTACCTAAGATGAGTAGGTAGAGGCATGGTTTAACTGACATGAACATATGGAAGGAAAGCCAAAGAGCGGAGCTAAGAAAACTTATGCTGCAGAGAAGTTAGTTTGTACCAAAGTAAAAGTAAAGTGTAACCCAAAAAAGAAACAAATGAGTAAGGGAAATACCCTCTCTCTTTCAGGGCCAACCTCTATCATGGTTAACCGATATGATTAACCCCAATATAAGTTTCATTTTTTAGAATTTTTCAGAAAAGTACTAAGCTAAGAACACATATTTGTTATCTTATCCAGCAATGATCAGACTGATTCAAAACAATTATGACATAGTGAAGTAGTTCAAGCCAACTTTCTTCACAAACTTCCCTCTAGGATTGCCTCGATCTGTTGAAGACTGTTTTATGACTCAACTCAGCTAAGATTTCAGTGGTGCATATCTTCAGATAAAATGCTTCATTCACATCAAGCGGTAATTAAATGTGCAGGGCATGAAATAAGCAGCAAGCTTGGCTTCAGAGACATCTTGCGATTTGTAAGTGATCCAAGATAGACCATATGCCTTTAAATCTAGATGACTGAATATGTATCTAGGAGAAAGCTAACTGCCATTTCTGTACAAGAGTCATCAAAAAATGAAAAAAAAAGATATTTATGTAGTTTGTCTGATAAATGTATGTTAATATATGTTCATTGAGACTTGGTAAACTGCCCTTAACTTTTCCTTTTGGGTTCTTGATTTCATTTTGCTATAGAAAGCATTCAAACTGACAACTCAAATTGACATTCTTAAGTGGTCATTACAATGGACTGGGGTAGCCATTTGGATAGTTTTTGTCTGTCTAGCAAGGGTTACCACTCCTCTTCTTTTGATTCTTTAAAGAAATATCTCCAAACTCAACATGGGGGCTATTCACCACTGTGCCATCTTGACTCCTGAATAGGCTCATCATGCCATAGAGGTGGGGATTGGGGTTGGTTTAATTATGAACATGTGATGTAGCAATGCCAATCTGAATCTTCACTGGGATTGCTATAAAGATGTGAGAGGGAGAAGTCTTCCATCTGTGGGCTTGCTAAGCTAGGAGGATGTGAGAGTGAGGCTGCTGGTGGTCATCTTATAAAGAAAGCCGGTGTGAGAATATTCAAGCAGGGAAAAGTAGACCTGGGAGATGGAAACAATTGGTAACCTGGCACATTGTTTGGGCCCCTGGGATTCTGTCATGTTTGATGTCACTTCATGATCACTGAATGTGTTAAGCAGTATCTGGTAACACAGGAGGTGCTTAATAAACATTACTTCCCATCTCTCTCCCTCCCTCTTTGACTGGTGAGGATTCAAACCATCTTTGGCAGCCAGCACTTCTGTTTCTAGCATTTAATGGAAAGCCAGTAAGACAGAATGGAAAATGATGAGCATAAAGTCAGCACCCCAGAACAATGCAGGCTCCCTCTCTCTCACAGATGTAGCTCTTGGGAAGTAGCCACTTTTTGCTCATTGCACTCTAATAGCTCGGACAGCAGTCAGCCATGATCAAGGCGGTACCAAAAAGATGACTCTTTCCTAGGGGAGGAAGGTGATGACTTGGTCCAACTCTAAAGCAGAACCTACTACAAGAAGCAGGCTACATAAACACCTCAAGAGGCATGCAGTTTTCCACTGGCCAGTTGTATGAAGGTGCCAATCTGCGCTTGTTGGCTGTTTGCCAGCAGCACCATTCAGTAGAAAACAAGCAATCCAGAGTGTGAAAAATATAGAATTCGTTTATTTGACACAATGTTTAACCTCATGAAAACCAGACAGTGCGGTAGTAATTGTACTAAATGTTATGATGATTTAAAAGTAAAAGACAGTTGTGATAGGGCAAGTAAAACCATTGCTACCAAATGGCGTTTGCCAAATACAATCCTCTCACCCCTGCACAATTGTGCTGATAAACCATTTGCTTGCACAGTAAATGCTGAGAGTTGATCAGATTGGGTTGTTTATGTGATACAATCTGTGTGGTATGAAAATCTTAGAGGTAATTTCTGAGAACTTATGTTTGATATATTTTCAAACTCAATAAGCAATATAAAAAAATAGTATTTAGAACTGAAATAGATCTTAAAAGATGAAAGAAAACGAGTCTCAGGTTTAATGAGTTATTTGATGGCAAGGTGAGAACCTCAAGAACATGACTTCTGGTTTTCAATTGGACATCTCTCTGTCAAACCTGTTCTCTTATAGACGATGATAGCACAGGACATTAGAACTGGGAAGGACGACTTAAGTCATCTAGTCCAACCTGCTCATTTACACGTATGCAAATGGGCCCAGAGAGATGAGATTTTGCCAAAGGCCAAAAATGAATTAGGCTAAAATGTATTGACTACTGGACCAGTGCTCACTTCTTCTTGCCAAAGATAAACATACTTTATCAAACTTAGTTGTAACCACAAGTCATTTCATTTCTGTCAAAGGGCAAACAAACTAACAAGCAACCAGTCATCACCAGAGAGATCTGGCAACGTGTGAGGTCTGGTAATAAAAATTTTTGAGAGAACTGAGGTCTCCTAGTCAAGTAAGTGCATGGCGAAATATAAATAAACTACAAGCTGGAAGACTATAATCTGCCAGGTGTGTTGTGATATTTTATTTTTCCCACAGTCACTGAGATCTAGAGGCTACCGCTATTTCTGATACTGAAACCTCTCTGGCTTCAGTGAGAAGGCCATTAAACAGCCTAAAGCATCATGTCTCTTCTTGGTTCTTAATTTATTTTGATAGCAGTAGTCAGGGTTAAGCATAGAGCACTTTTGTTGTAGTTTAAAGTTCACTGCTTTCGAAATTCCTGTAGGACATGTGTATACCAGGTAGTGTCTACATAACTAAATAAGTCTCAGTCTCTTTCTTCCCTTTTTCTCTCTCTGAAAATGAGAGGAGTTAAGTTATTCCATCTAAGGAAGAGGGGGAAGGTGAGAAGCCAGCCTCGAGTGCCTGTCCGCCTACTGAAGAACATTAACATTGTTAATCAGCCTTACAAGCTTGGCTTGGCTTCCCAGGGAAATGGTTGGTAGAGATACAAAATGCTTTAATCTTTTCCAAGCAATGTTGTCCTGAGTGATAGCCGGGAAGGAGGGATTTTTTTTTCTTTTGTTTATACCTTTGAGCAACCTTGTAGTTTTGAATTACTAGCAATAAGAACCAAACTAATGTCAAATCAGGTTAATGAGGAATTATCAACTGCTTGTTCTATGTCTAACATTGTGCTAAGCCCTACCAGAGAGACAAAAAAAATTATCCTTACATTTGAAAAGTTCACCATCTTCTTAGAACAATAATACTTAACCACAAAAACAATAAAATGTTGTTGTTCCTTGGGTATAGTGAATTCTGGCAGGGATGACCCTCGTCCTGTGGGATGTGACCCAGGGAAGCAGCCAGGACTCCAGCGAGGAAAAGGTGGTTATTAAGAGCACTGAGAGCAGCCCAAAGGTGAATACTAGAGTTGTCTCACGATATCTCATAAATGGAATAATCTCCATATATCTTTTCTTACTTGCTTTGGCTTCCTGCAACAAAGACCCTCAAGTCTGAAGTGTAAAGGTTCTTTCACCTCACACTCTACCCCTTGGTCCATATGTGGTCTGTTATATGGCTCAGAGAGTGGTTGTTTCTGAAGTCGCAGAGAGAAAGCTGTGAAAGAACTCCTTAGTTCTTGCTCATAACACCATCAGACCCAGGGGCTGTTATGAATCTGAACAGATGCTTTCCCCTCATCTTGAGTGACTAGACTTAGATCAAAACTGCAGTCTCAAGTCTGGACTCTGTTATTACTGAGAGTAAGAATGTGGGGTTTTTTTTGTTTTTGTTTTTGTTTTTGTTTTTGGTTATTGTTGTTGTTTTCCTGATTATTTTATTTCCCAGGCCTTGTATTTGTCTCTTATGCAAATAATTCCCTTAATGAGTACACCCAATTTGTTCTTTAGTTATAATCTGATTTATTGGATTCTTAGGTAAGCAAAGCTGAGGCAGCAGTTATAACCCTTGAACAAAAGAATAATAGTCAATCACCCTTTAATCTTGTTGGAGCAAAGTAGATGTGTCTGCCAACTCTCCATTCTAAACTGCTTATCTCAGGCTCCATTATGGTTACTAGCAAGGACGCAAGGACTTTTTAGAGACAGACCCAAGATACTGGGGGTTCCCAAATAAGTTCTTTAAATACTAGGAATCTCTGCTTCCTTATCTCTAAAATAGAGACAAGAATAATTCTACCTCCTAACAATGTCTGGAGGATTAAATGAAGTGCTGCAAGCAAGGTGCTAAATATTGTATTTCACCCATGGGTGAATAAGCAATGTTGGTTTTTTATTATTATTCTTATCATTTATCTGGATGCTCTCTTAAATTCAATCTTACTATAAACAAAAAATGTTGGGGGTGATTCAGAGAAAGGCCACATTATGCTCTTCTTTTAGTGAAAGGAGAGGGAATACTGATTTTAAGACACAGATCTATAACAAATTAACTCTAACAGAATTTTTCATTGTTCAATCAGTAGTATAATAATGACAAAGAATAAAAATAGCAACAAAGCACCAACTACTATCCCATCCTGACAAATCAATTATAATTTTTCTGTATTTTTAAATTTTGTCTATCATCAAACATAATTTTATAATTACACTTATTCTAGTTTGGATCTATTTAACAAGCAAATAAATCTCCTGATGAGAGATTATCGACAGCCTACTACTAAGTACCGGGCACTATTCTAAGGTACTGGAAACACAAAGAAGAAAACACCTTAAAAATTTACAGTTAATCTAAATAAAATATTTCTTTGTTTTGGTAGTATATGTACATAATTTTCACAACATAAGGATTTTCACATATTGCTGCAGAGGAATAAAGGAATAGTCAGGAAACAGAAGATAATGCATATTTCAGAGATGATAGTAAAAATGAAGTGACTGGAGAATGCCTGACCAATCCATGTATAATACCGGGACTCATTTTAAGAGACATATGAATATCCTGGATTAGGAATCACTTTTATTACAGAAAAGGTAAAGATAAGAATAATGAAAAGAAGAAAGGAGTTCATATAACACATGCATCATGGGATATCTGCAATTGTGATGACTTATAAATAAATAGAAATAAGACACTATAAAATATGAAAACAGATTATTTATGAAATTGAGGTTCTTACCAAAATAAAAAAAATAAAAAAGAAGACTCAGAAACTTAAAGGTGATCATTTGTATTTATTGTTAGATTAATGTTTGTAGGTACCACAGAAAGGGGGAATTCAATCAAAAAAATATCTGTCCATTAATAGAAAAGTAAATCAATTGCAATTAAAAATCATTGTTGAATACTCAAAAACAACAACAAAAAATTACAAAAATAAATGAGATATGTGGGAAGGACTTGGTGTATTTTATAGGAGAATTTTTTAATCATTTTTTTTTTACTTTGAATTCTCTTACTACTGTTATTGCATTTCTTCTGAGAATCACATGAAAAATTAGGCAACATACATAGGCTCAGTTGAGATCTTACCGATCCATAGCTTTTCTGGTAAGCGTTCATTGTCATCAAAAAGAAAATTATATAATTTACCATCAAAATAACCAATTCCTTGAATCACAACAAACTCTCACTTCAAAATGAAAGTATAGGTATATTTTAGTGACAAAAGTAATCCTTATATGAAGATTATTGCTTAGTTAACTGGTTTCCATACTACTGCAGGAGAAGCAGAATATGAATCATTACTGGGCCGGCATGGGTAGGATTTTGGTGAATTTCAAATCTTCCCTCTGGTTAGTCGATATTCATTATCAATGTCAATCATTTTATTAAAAATCTAGCAAAACAAAACCCTCAAAATATCTTAAGCGTTCATAAATTGAAGATTAGAAATTTTAATACATCCAATGCAATGGAATACTAATCAGCTGATTAATACATACACACACAAATGCATTTAAATATTTACAGAAATCACACAACCAATTAGGAGCTACATGTATCTTATATATATTGTATATAAAGATATAAGATAATGTGTTACTTTATACATATATTTATGTATATAAAGACATTCAAGATATGGAAAGATACTCAAAATAGTTATGAAGTCAAAAAATTCTAATTTTATGATGGCATCATATTCCCTTTTTTTAAGGGAAATTATATAGATATGTAGTTATTTCTGGAGTGATACACAAGAGATTGTGAATAGTAACTATGCTGAGGAGTGACACTGTGGTGAGGGGTGTATTTATGCTTTTCAATTTTAGTCATGAACATCAATTACCATAATAGTGAACTAGTTTAAAGCTGAAAAATATTTAATAAAAAACTGTAAAGATAGTTAATAGCAAATAACTATATCAAAGAAAAAATTGAAAGCTTAGTAAAGGGGAATCATTATTTGGTCAAAAAAAGTGAAATAAATGATTTTCATTAAAAATAAATTTACCTTGTGATTTTAAAATAAATCAACCAGAAAATAAATGCTTAACATACATTCAACATATTAGTTGCCATGTGTTAACAACATTAAATTACTAAGAAAACTGTGAAGCTAATGGTTTCCTTTTAGTTAATTGTTTTAATTGTCAGAAATCAATTATATAAACAAAACTTTTCTCAAAGAATTTTATGAGTTTCTCCATGAATATGCATGTAAAAGACAGAAGGCCTCTTCCCTTCTTCCTAACCACACTCACACATACACTTAGTTCTGCCATGCACTGTCAACATATGCTCACTACTGAAGGGAAATTTAATTTCGTGACCCACCTAAAATATCGACATCTAAATGTAGACATTCTTTTCATTGGAATAGCTGCTGCAATCATACCCTTACACGGTAAAGAAAAATTCAAAGGGATACATACATTTTTGGAGCATGTGTAATGATAATTTAACATATGGCACTTGCAAAGGATAAGCTTTGGGTTAAGAGGAGCTATTTCCTTGCTTTACCCATTTTGGTCTAAATCGTTTTTGTTATCATCAGATGTGTCTACTGCTTCACTCCTCTCAGTATTCATGTTATTATCACAGGGATTCATGTAATGTCAAACTTTGTAATAGCAATAGAAAGGGAAAAATAAGAATGAATGCCTGAAACCACATTGGAGAATGAATATACAGGATCATAAATAGGTAATTAGATATAAAAACACTATGTGGTCTCATGACCCCAAATTCTTAGTAAAGGATTGGTGAAAACTTGATTGAGCCTTGTCCCTTTTGGTAACACACCTTCTTCCACATCTTCCACTGATCCCCTTCCATGTCCTGTAATGATTATCAGTAATTGTTATTATTAATGATAATTTCTTGTCACCATTTATGGAGAACCTAGTGTATGTCAAGCACTGTACCATCCACATTGCATATCTGTCTCAAATTCTAATGTTTCTACAGGGAAGGTAGGGCTCAAAGAGAGTATACCATTAATTAATAATTATAATTAACAATAGCAAGGCTAAGATGGGAATCCTGGTACCAGGGTTCAGGGTTGCAAATGATAGATTCTGATTCTGGTTATCATAAGCAAAACAGTTTATTGGAAAGATACCAGAGACCTCACAGCCTTTATGTGTATTCTTCCAGAAGGAAATATGTATATTTTCCCCTTTAAAAAGGTATCATAACCTGTTGGAGAAGTAGTCTCAAAACTGAGCAGCAGAACAAAAGGGAAGCTGGGTAGTCAGAAACCCAGCCTTAGTCACACCATTTGTTCATAATAGAAAAAAATGGAGACAATGAATGACCATCAAAGAAAATGGCTGAATAAATTCTGATGGAATGAATGGAATATAATGCAGCCATTAATAAAGACAACTAGAGCACTTTTTGGTACCAATTTTTAAATACCACAAGGAGTTGCCAAGTAGGAAAAGCAAGATGCGAATAGGAAAAGCAAGATGCAGAAAAGTATCTGTAATATCCCATTTTTATAAAACATGATAAATCTTACATACTTATGTATGTGTATATGGATATGTATGTTCATATATGAATACATGATGTGGAGAAAACATGGGAGGATATATTCTAGGTTGTCACCAGAAGTGAAATGGGGGAGAGGAGGAGGGTTGATGGAATCAAGCAAAAAAGGAAAAGAAAAAAAAAAGAACTAAAAAAGACACACTGTGTGCATATGATTATATTTCTACATTTATGTAAGGTTGTAATATAAAACAATTTTAAATGCCAGAAGAAGGGACTGCTTAGTATTCTGTCACTACTGCTGCTGCCACTGTCAACATGAGCTCTCTGCATCTGTGTTTTTTCTTCATCTTTTGCTCCGGAAGCAGAGCTTCTAAAGTGGAGAGTATCTGCCTGGCTCTGGGCCTGTGTATTAGTCCAGGCACCGAACAAAATACCACAAGCTGGATAGCTTAAACAACAGAAATCAACTTCTCACAGTTCTGGAGACTGGAAGTTCAAGATTAAGGTTCAACTGATTCAGTTTCTGATGAGACTTCTCTTCCTAGGCTTACAGGTGGCCACCAACTCACTGTATCCTCACATGACCTCTTCTTTGTGCCCTATCTTTTTCTCTCTCTCTCCATCCTGCCCCCCATCCCATTCTTATAAGGCCACTAGTTCTGTTAGGTTAGAGCCTTACTCTTATGATCTCATTTAACCTTAATTACCTTCTAACAAGCCTATTTCCAGATATAATTACACTGGGGGTTAGAGTTTCAAAACGTGAATTTTGGGGAGATGCAATTCAGTCAATAGCAGTGAATCAGCATCCTTATTTTTTCTTCGATTATGGGAATCTAGGCTCTAACTTCTACTAGAGTCACGTATACAGTGGCAGATTCTCCAAACACCAAAATGCAGTTTGGCTGGATGACCAAAGATACTTGACAAATATGCAGATGTCTGACTCTAAAGCCCATGTCTCCTTTTTATTATTTCGGATTGTTTTATTCTGCAGAGAAACTGAATCACTCTGTTTCAATGATTTATGTTCAGGCTTCAGGTATAGGATCTTTAACATGTATATTTCTATTGTATTAACTACCACTGTTCCTAATTTGTGATTGCACAGATCCAAATTCAGTCTTCAGTATAATTGCTTTTAGTTTATCTTTGGGGGGTGGGTTCAGGGGGCTAAGGGTGGATTGAGGAATATCTTTCATATTTATGAGCTTTCTCTCTGCTGTTGTATGATAGTGAGAAGGATTGTACCAACCATGGATTTTAGAGAGAAAATATTAACTCACACATGAAAAATATGAGCAAGAATTCATTCTGAACAAGAATTACTAATTATAATGCTTCTATTTTGTCACACATTAAATGCCCCCTTACTACAGTCACTTGTAATTTTGCTATTTAATTATTTCATATTCACCTTAATGGATTGAGCAACTGTGCCCCTTGGTAGGCCAAAAATCCAAAATGACTCCTTAATACCTAGTCTAAACACAATTTATATGAGGTTAAGATTTATGTACTCATTACAATTGCACAAAAATTCTTGAATATTGGAAATCTATTGAACATATGCAACAGATATTGCATAATGAATTCTAAAATTCAAAACTGTGCTTACAAAAGTGCCTCTGAAAAAAAGTGAGCCAGCAAAGTGCAAAGGAATGTAAATACCACTCTATTTGTGTAAGAAAAAGGGAAGAAAACATTCATATATCTACTTATCTTTACAAAAAGAAACATTGGAAGGAGTTATCGCCAAAACCGTGTCCCTCCAAAATTCATATGTTGAATTTCTAACCCCTTGTACCTAAGAGTGTGATTTTATTTGAATGTATTTGTTTTGCAGTTTTATGGGCAAAGCAATTTTGAAACAATTTAAGATGCATTATAAAGTCAAGCAGGTAAATAAATGTATTGATGTTGGTGAGAGCCAAAGTTCTTACTATGAAAGAAGAGACACAAATATAGAATTGAAAAACAAGAATCCATGGTGATGAATTAGAATTGGAGACACCATTGTGAACCCCCCACTTCTAAAATATGTGTATGTGTGTGCATTGGCATATCTAAGTGCATGTGTCCATGCATACCTATGTGTATGTAATTATTTCTACATACATGAATATATTTCCTAGCCCTGGCAACTAAAAGCACGTAGAAATAAAGAGACCACAGTGGCAATGAGCACACTTTGCGTGAATACTTTGGTGTCTAATTTCTTTATGAAAAGGAACTAGGGCTTCTTAGAAAAATGGCAAATAACAAAACTAAAGCAGAATAGGTACAAGAGGGGCCTACAACATTTTGTTGTGTGAGAAATAAAGGAAATGATTAAAAAAATAGATAGATTCCAGTTTGAAGGGGCTAACACTGGCCAAATCTAGGGCAATTTTAGTGCCAAAATAACTATGTACAGTAATGAATTATAAAACACCTGTAAGATAAGAAACCGTGTGTGCATACTGATAGTAAGTAGATAAATTGCTAGGGGAGGGCTCTTGCTTACAGTAGTATGCTGAGTGTCAAGTGGCAAATGTGGACGGAGGACTGGAGTTGGATAAATATCAAGTTGCAAAGATTGGTCCAGGCAAGAGTCACCAAGGGATACTAAATATAGGGGTAATTTTGTGGGAAAGAAAGGATATTTACATGGTCGTTAAGAAATTCCCATAAATTGCTTATTAGTTACAGGGGAGAAAATAATAACTGTGTAGTAAACAATAGTACCACACCTTCACTGTGTAATTAAAATTAACATCGCCAGTGAAGGGTGAATAGATATCATGTGCTTCCAGATGTGATGCCTTGAAAAGAACACAACATTGCTTATGTGATATTCTGGTCAGTAATATATAATCTGAATTAAATCAGGAGAAAATATCAGGCAACTCCAAATGAAGGGTATTGTTGTATATTTTTGCATACTTTAAAAACTAATAACACAAAAGATGGAGAACCTTTGGGAAAAGTCCAATGAAAGCCTTATAACTAAATGCAATATTTGATTCTAGACCGGATCCCATACCAGAAGGAAAGAAATACTATAAAAGTGTTATTGTGTTAATGAACAAAATGAACAACATATGGATGGTGGATTAAGTAAAAGTATTGTTTCATTGTATTATTACTGAAGTTGAAAAATATATTGTGGTTATTTATGTAAAAGAATATCCCTAATATTATGAAACATACACTGAAGTATTTAAAAGAGCATGATATATACATGTGTGTAAGATGGTTCATGGAAAGAATATTGCATGCACACTCACACACACACACACACACACATACACTAGAGAGGAGATAGGCAGATAGAATATGCAAATAAAGCAATTGGAGTAAAATATTAGCAAAATGAATATTGGTATTTTCTGTAATCTTATTTTTGTATCTTTGTATAGATTTGAAATTATTTCCAAATAAAAAAGGGTTTTTTGTTGTTTCTTTGTTTGCTAGGACTTGCTTATGTTGTCTGGGAAGGATTCTCTAAGAAAAGGGCTTTTTCATCTGAAAAAGTTACTCTTTGGGAATCAGTGTTCTCTAAGTGAACTATTTTCCTGTCTTTTAGAGGACTCTGATCTGTGGAGAAGATGGCAGTAATCAAGGAAGCAGCTAAAGAACCTGGTTATGAGTTGAAACCTATATTGTGGTTATTTCGATCTGGGAAAAATATTTTTTCTTATATCAAGGAGTTGTTAGCTCAAGAATGATCAAAATTTTAACAGGAAGAATATAAGATTGTGAGTTATAGCACAATTATTTATAGCTTTAACATTTTAACATTAAGTAAATGATAGTAAGAGAAAACAAACTAGTTCACTTTTCATAGAACAAGTATAATTGTCTTGAGAAGAAAAAAAGGCAAAAACTACAATACTCCTTTAGAAACAATCATAGTCCTCTAGTACTTTCTCCTTTTGAGTTGTCTAAGGTATTGATCAATTCTGTCCTCTGTTTTGGTTGTTCACAATCTGCTTTGCTTTGTTTTCCTTCCCCTCATTGTGGATTAGCAATAATGCAGATTCTCTGAATGCCAGGAACATGTACCTAGATTTTTTTTTATTATTTCAGTAATAAGGCCATTTGATTGTAATTATTTTAAGTCATTAATTTGTAATTTAAGTAGTCTCAAATGAAGAGCTAATCTCAAATAGTAAAAATTTTATAAATAGTCATATTCAGGTACATAAAATTTATTGGAATGCTACACACTCTCAAAAGACTACAGTATCCAAAGGCATTTTAGAAAACATATAAGTCTCACTGTATATTTTAGAACTTATTTTACTTTTAAAACTTTTTTATTATGGAAGTGCTCAAATAAATATATAACAGTAGAGCACATTATATAATGATCTCCATGCACCTCTCACATAGTTTCAACAGTTATCAATATTTGGGCACTCTGGTTTCATCTATAACCCCACTTTTTCCTATCCCATTCCCACTAGATTATTTTTGAAATGAATCTCAGATGTTATTTTATATATAAATACTTATACATGTATCTCTTTGGAAAAAATATTAGTACACTGAATAATTTAATTACAATTTAAAAGCAATTCTAAATTAAAAATTTATTTTCAAATATTGATATTTTCTGTCTCTTTATGGCATTTCTTCTTGGTCTTTCTGATTTCTAACCTTCTCAATATTAAGACATACAAAGGAAGAGGCATTGCTGAAAGTCCAAGAAACCTCCTCAAGATAATATTAGAGTCTACAGTTGTAATATAAAGCTGCATAGTCTTAACATTTTTTAAAACTCTTTATTATAAAATAACACACAGATATAGAAAGCTAGATAAATGTATAGCTTAATGAATTGTTTTAAGACTAATACCTTTATAAGCACCTCCTTGGTCACCCAGAAAGCCTCTCTATGTGAACTGTCTGAACATCAACCATTCTGCCCCCCAGAAGCAACCACCAACCTCTCTCATCTTTTTAATTATCCCCTGCCTGCTTTGCATGATAGTTTTATTACCCAAGAGTGCAAACATAGACCCTACAGTTTAGCCTTGCTCATTTCTTTTGATTTGGTATAAGAAGCTACATGTCCTTTAAGACAGGCTGCCTGCTTATCCCACTGAATTTTCACTACTTTCCTCATCTGTGAAAAGTCATTCATTTAATTGCTTTAAACATTCCTTCTTTCAATATACCTTTACTATAACTAAAATATATTCTACTAAACTCACACAAAAATTAAAGACAAACACTTTTCTCCTGATGTAAGCAGACAAATTAGTCCAAAATACTCTGATCTAGATTGAGGTGGGAAGCACAAAGCACATTTTTATAATCTCAGCCAACACTAAAAGCCCAACAAGTAGTATTTCATTGTATTTTGAGTCGCTTCTGGTGACAAAATTTCCTCTTAGTTGTCATGACAATATTCACATTCTTTACAATGTGGGAGCAATTGAAGAATACCTGGGAGATTAAAAGGAGAAAAAAAAATAAAACTTCTAGAAAAAGGTGTTGATTTAGAATAATTAGGGTGAAACAAAAACTAATACATTTTGATTAGCTGTGGGTAGAATATTTTTTGATAATCCTTCTCCTTCACTTTTATTAATTAGGGAAACAATATGGCCTCAAAAATTAGTTATGGGATTGAAGAAAAACCTGAAAAAGGGCATACAGTAAAATATGAATTTCCATTTTGTAGGGGTTTTCTTTGCTGTCTGTCATGCTTTCATGTCATAAGGTAAAAGTTTAGAAGCTTAACTACGTTGCAAAAAGAGTATCCATTCCTGAAAAGGTGTCAGCACAAGCTTTCTTCCAATAAAATAGTAAATCATTGTAGGATACTTTTCTTCGTTTACATTTCAAAGTCAGACTTAGATTAGAAAAAAATCTCTGGCATTAATATATTTGGTAATGAGGATAATAATAACATTATTGTTTATAATGATTTTCATTAAATATTTTCTACCTAGGTGAGAGTGATAGATCCAAGAATTTCTTTTTTTTCCCTTCAATTTTCCTTCCTGCTTTAAATCTACCCTATTAGAAAAATAATCATGTCATTGATTATTCACTAGTTATAATATCAATCATTAATGTAAAAAATGAGTTTCTTTTAAGGTGGTTTTATGAGACCTGAAAGAATAATCCAGATTTTAAAAGTCCTGTAGGTTTTAATAAGATGCCTAGTGCAGCATTCCCTAATTCTGGCAATATTTATTACCCAAAAGAGTATTAGGGAAATAGCTATGCTACTATTACCATGCTTACAATTATATAAAGGAGTTTTTTGTTAACATATATGTTTTACATCAGTATTAGGTACAGCAGTGAAGGTCCATCTGTCCTTATAAAATTGTGAGGCATTTGTTAAACTATACTCTAAATTTAATTCTCACTGAATTTCATGTCACTTATTTTTCATCTATTTTTCCTTAAAAACTTAATGATTAGAAATCATTGTTTATCTGTGGGATATTGATATTACCTTAAGCTCTTGAAGAGCCTAGCAAAGACATGACCTATGTCCTAAGTTTTATATTTCAAATTCCTTTAAGAGCCAAAAAAATGACTTCAGGATCTGGTCACCATTTCTCAGCTGTCAAGAATGTCTTTTCTTTCTGGTAGTTAAGAAATATCACATTCCACTGCTTTGTTTCAAGGTCATCTGTCAAGAGTCTCAATTTACCTGCAAGTCTTGATAGATCTTAAACATCAATAAGTTGCTCATTCTTACCTTGCAATATAAAACTGAGACTGTTCTTATGTCATCTAATAAGACTGTGAGTGCTTTTTTAGCAGTGTTAGGAGTAAACACTCAAAAGCATCACATCTAGTTCCCTTTTCTTTTGCTCTTGAGAGAGGACAAAGATATCTCCTCCTAAGGAATAGAAACTCTCTGGCATCATCTCTTTGTCAAACAGTTCACCTCAGAATGAGGCAGTAACCTTTCAATATACAGAACCTTTTTATTAATTTTTTTTCCCTATTGTGAAAGAGACAGTTTCTGCCTGGACTGACTATAAAGCATCCCTTTTGTGTGCTTCCTCCATATTTTCATAGAATTTAAAGCATTTTTTTACACTGATATGCCAAACAGCTATCTGGATTACACAGTAGTGAGCAGTTTATTAAAGGGAAGTTTTAAATAGGAAACTACTAGAGCCTATTTTATTCTTCACATTGCAAGTGTAGGGACGTCAAATGTCAATGAATTTATTTTTGTGTGATCCTGGATACCTCTTTGCTGTTGTATGGAACATAAGCTCGACAGTTCTTTATGATGTTAAAATCCTCATGTCCATGCTCATGAAGCCTAAATAGGCTATGATATGACTGGGCAAGTTATTTAATGCATTTTTCATAATTATGCTAATCATTGTAACATTTTGTCAGGGCATGCTATTTTAAGTAGGCTGGCTCTTTCCTTCACATTTCCCTCTATGCCATTATCATTTATCCAATAGAGGGTCAGAAAATTTATTCATTTATTTATTCAGCCATCAAAAATATTTATAGAGGACTTTCTACATGCCAGACATTCTTCTTAGTGTTAGAGAATATTGAAATAAGTTTAAGAAAAGGCCTTTGCTTTCAAAGACCTTATGCTATTAAGATGGTAAGAGATGTTCTCAAAAACCCACAATAAAGAGCGATGCTATTTGAATGGTAAAGGGAAGGGAAATATATATTGATCATCTAAGTGTATTCATGTATGAGCTCATATAACTCTTACAGCCATCCTCTCCCAGGAATATTATTATCATTCCTCCTTTTTTTTTCACATAAAGAATGAAGAAAATTTCTGAATGTTATGGGATTTGAAAGTAGATGTTTGAAACCAAAACCCATTCTAGTAGGAACACAGTCTTACACTTTCAGGAAAGGAAAAGATCACTTCAAAATTTGGTTGAATGGGAGAATATTCCAGAGATGAGGCCCAGGGAAGGAAGTAGGGAGAAAAGGGAGAATTCACTTGGGGAATAGATGTAAGTAGTAGAAAATGAGGCTAGAACTAGCAGCTGTAAGTCTGAGGAGTCAGGCCCTTTAGTGGCAAATGTTGGAAGCTGTACTTTATCCTATAACCAACAGGACCACTGGAAAATTCTGATCAAGGACATAGGATGATCAATGTCATTTTTTAGAAAAACATTCTATCAGTAAAGAGGGAAGAGATATAAGCTATTTTGTCATTTCCAGTGCAAGCCACATTTCTAGTTTCTGGATTGGCCCAGGAAGCTTCCAGTCGTGCTTTCTGTGCTCTGTGGTAAATATGTTCATTATTCCTTCCTGTGTGAGATTCACAGTTCTTTCTCAGTTCTAAGTCTGTCGTGGAGAAGTACTTCTGTGGCAGACAAGAGGGGGGAGAAGGGCAAGAAAAAGGGGATATTCAAACTCATTATACTGCAATTAAAATAACAATTTTACTCTCTGATTAAAACAACAGAGTAAGCTTTTGGTGCATTTTTATATCTCACAATAAATCAAATGTTTATTCTAGGGGGATGACACGTGCGAGAAGAGATTCTGGAATCATTGCTACTTCATAAATACCCTTCACAAACTCATATATTAATAAAAATTCTAGAAGGTCTAAGTAGTAAAGGATGGAAGTGTCACAACCAGCTTTAAATAGGATAGCATTATTGAAGCTACTATAGCATACTGTTACAGGTTGAGGGTAGGAATACAGTGCTAGGAGACACAGACATGCCCAGATATTGCAGGAGTGCCCAAACTCTGCACCCAAACTACCCTTGATTTTCCTATATTAGAGGGTAATATCCTCTCCCCGACCTTGTTGCACATTAGAATCACCTGGAAAGATTTGAAAAATATACCAGGCCCCACAACCAAGAGGTTCTGAATTAATTGGGATTTTTTTTTTTACCTTATTTTAAAAATTAGGTTTAATATGCATAGGATAACACAGATTTTTAGTCAGCAGTTTGATGAGTGGAACCAATTTTTTATATGCCATAAAATTCAAAGATGCACAACCTTTGATCTTCAACCCCAAGTTTAGCTTATACAGGGCTAGAAGAAATTTAGAGACTTAGCAGAAATGGGAATGATTATTAAAATTACCTTAAAATGTATTTTGGGCTACATTAACTCAGCGGGTACAGTTTGGCAAGTCACACTATATAATTTTTTAAATATTTTTCTTTTTTGGATATGTATGCTACATCAAACTAACACTACGATACGCATCAGTTAACTCTGAGAAGACCATGCATCGTGAGGCCAGAAGATATTTTTACCTTTATGATTTATCCTGCTGATATGACCTGAAGGCCTATTATGGAGGAATAGGATTATGTGAAAAGAGTGAATGCAAAGGGCTGCTCTTGGTGGTGTGATCTAGGCCACTTAGCTTTAATAGAGATCCTGAATTGGTTCTGTTCTTATTTACAAGGATATGGGACAGGGAGCAGCATAGGATATTCTGCCAGGACCATCCTGTCTTAAGGACTTGCCTTGGGTCATGCTTCAAAGAATAAGAGCCTCTGCATGGAAAAATACCAGAGAATTATTAGAAGGTCAAACCCAGAAGAGCACAAAGGCAGGGAAAATAAAACCAGGAATTTAAGGCATTATTCAGTTTTCCTTATCACAATTAAAACTACTTCTCAAACACTGATAAGGAAGATTGGGAATCATATCAATATAAAAAATAATTTTGGTAAAAATATAAGCAATTAAACATGGAACACATAACTTTATTCTTTGATATCTCTGGGAGAGCTGACGAAACACTAAAACCTAATTTCTGGAACCAGTTTTTGGAAACTTGAGATTTTAAATTCTTATTGGTTATTGATAATAAGCAAACAAGCACTTAAGGCAGAGAAACCACATAAAATCTCTATTTTGGCTATCTAGCATTAGGCCTAGAAAAAAGGTTTTTTTTTTTTTTTTCAAATTAAACACATCTTTATTTTTTTTCTTGTATGATTATTTGGTAGATCAAAAGTTTATTTTCCTAGTGGTGTGTCTACATTATTTTCTTCATAGTCTTTTCACTAATGAAATTATATATATTTGACTCTTGAAATAGCACAAGGCACTGACCTCCCACAGGGTCAAAATTCCACATACAACTACAATAGGCCCCCCACATGTGAAGATTCTCAACTCAAGAGTTATTCATTAAGAACATGGGTTTGAACTGTGCCAGCCAACTGAAACAAAATCCTCATATAAGTGGATTTAAAATATGTATAATTTTAAAATTTGCTTCTTTATTATTTGCTTCTTTAGGATGAAGCTACATAAATAAGACAACTTATTCTACCTTGTCACTGGTTGCTCAACATCTAGTAAGGTGCATAGTACACAGTTGGTGCTTAATATTTGCTGAAGAAAGGAATCATACTTTATGCATAATTAGACATTAATAACAAATATGGCATATATGGAAAGTAATCACTTAAAGGAAATTATAATTTTAAGTATTAAACTTAAAATTTACAGTTATATATGTAAATATATATGTGATAAATGAAATAAATTGACACTTATTTTTATTTTTAGATAATTTAAAAATACTGATCTGTGATATGACTGAATAATTTAAGCAAGAAATTTAGAATTTTAAATTCTCAGAATAAATGTAGTTCATTTAAATACATACACGGAGGTACTCGTGAACATGCATACACACAGGCTAAGTACATAACCACATTAAGTTGGACAGAACAAAAATATTAATTTTATATAAAGCATCATTGACTGACTGAAATGACACTGTTAAAGTAGCAAGAATCCAAGGCTCTGAGTTCAGGTTGTGAAAAACTGAACCAAACCAGTCTTTAATAATTATTGAGTTGGTAGTAATTAAAGGGACATAGTTTGTTTGAATAATTAGTGAAAATATATACTGTTGATTTAGAGCAATTGCTACAGTCCTTTTTCTAATGATTCTATGTTGAAGTCAATTTGAAAATTAAGCATTTAATGGATCATTTGAAAGAATAGGTTAGCAGCTTTTTAAATTAAAATGATTGGGGTGACCTTGATTAATAAAATCAAATAAGTTTCAAGTATATAATTCAACAATATGTCACATATATATATTGCATTGTGTTTTCAGCACCTAAAGTTAGATTTCCTTTTATCACTAAATATTTGACCCCTTTTACCCCTAACTACCTCTCCACTGCCCTCTTCTCTCTGGTACTAAGGCTACTAAATCATAATTTTAACATTTTAATTTCAGAGAAATGTTAAAAATGAGTGACTAAATTATATATAAGTTTAGTTAGCTGAAAGAGGAATTTAGTACTTGGAAATATAAGCATAGCAATGAAACAACATGAAGTCACCATTTCCCCTCAGTACCCCCATATATAAATGGGCACTGTAGGGAGCAACTATTGAGAGATTGCCATGTGCCAGGCCAGGCTCTGAGTAAAGTTCATGACATGGATTATCTCATTTAATTCTCACAACACTTTACAGCATTGGTTCTATTATTATTATTCTTTTTTACAGAGGAAAGTTATTTAACTGAGAAGTGAAATAACTAACTTATCTAAAGTCACCATCTAGCAAGGAGAGAGGCAGGACTAAAAGCAAGACATTCTGATTTCAAACCCAGGGAGAAGCAAAGAATTAATACATCAAGTCCCCACAATAATGTTCTATGTACCGCATCAAAAATACAACTCATGGCCACCATCAGAGTGTGTTCAGAGGCAGGATAGGGAGGGCAGGGAACTGAAACTCAACCTCAGCTTCACCTCTACTTACCCTTCAGACCTTGGTCATCAAAGAATCAGGTAGTTTTGTTTTCTTCTCTGACCCCTCTCCTCCCTTCAGGTAGCAGGTTCAAAGTGACCAGAAGGATAGTCACATTAGCAGACAGGAACAATAGTTGAGATAGCTCTTCTCTGCCTATCCATCTCCTTGTGAAGCTGAGGTTGTTTCAGAACATTGTCAGAAGTAGGCCCTGGGTAGGTAGTAGTTAGGTTTAGATAAGTGGTTCTGAGATGGCTTCTCTATCTACAAATGTTACTGTGCCCTTAAATCTCACTATTCAACTGTTGAACCAAAGGAATGTATCTGGAGAAATAATAGTGATAACTGAGTTCTACATAACACTAACAGCCAGTGGCTGTTCTAAGCATTTCCCTTCTTCTTCATTCCAATTCTGTGAGGTAGGTATAGGGTGACCAGCTTTGTCCCCATTTCCTTGGAAGTGTCTTGGTCTGAGCAAAGTCCTATGTCCCAGGAACCTCCTTAGTCCCAGGGAGACTGGAATGGGTGGTCACTCTAGGTAGCTACTATTATAGATTTAAAAACAAAAACAAAAAAGGAAGGGCTGGAGAAGTGACTTGCTCATTTTGTTTCCTTAAAATTTATATGTTGAAACCTAATCTCAAATGTGATGTCATTAGGAAATGACTAGGTCATGAGGATGGAGCCCTCATAAATAGGATTAGTGCCCTTATAAAAGAGATCCTAGAGAGTTCCCTTCCTCCGTCTGCCATGAGAGGACACAGTGAGAAGATGGCCATTTAGGAACAAGGAAGCAGGACATTGAATCTGTTGATGCCTTGGTCTTGGACTTCCCAGCCTCTAGAACCATGAGAAATAAATTTCTCTTGTTTATAAACCGCTCAAGTTGATGGTAATTTGTTATAGCAGCCTGAATGGATTAAGACATTAATGTTCTTTTATTCTATCTTCCTAACTTTTAAAGAGTATATTTAGCAGGATATCCATGAGCCTATGTGTTAGAAAGAAATGAATGAGGTAATGAGTATGAGGTAGGGAGTAGAACAAATTGTAAGCTCCTGTTCAAGGATTAACCGTGACAGGATGAGTAGGTTAGGAAGCGATTACCATAAGAACTTATAAATGTGTAGTCAAAGAGGGGCCAGGAGGTACTAAGCCTAGACTTTTTTTTTTTTTTTTTTTTTGACATTTCAGCAAAGGCCACAAGTAATCATACGTACTGTGTAGAAAATGTCTTCTGTCTTCAATTCATTCATTCATTCATTTAACAAATACTTAGTGAATATCTGATATGTACTGATCAAGAGGGATATAAGAGTGAACAGTATAGATACAAGGCAGCTAGACATGTGGAGTTTATGGTGTGGTGGGGAAATACCACCACTTCTTATTACTCATGCCAGTCCTGGCTCTTCCCACAGCTGCTGGGGGTGGAAGAAAGCTAATTTTTGTAACTTTTGCCAATTTGTTATGTAAATAGTTCTACTTGCAGCTTACTGTAAGCTGCCAAGGTAATGATAGTTGGCTTACAAACTACCTGCAAATTTAACAATCACGTCTTCGGGCTCAGCATACCACTGAAACTATTCCCCACCTCACCCACCCTACCCTCACATAGTTAACAACAGGAATTATTATCCCTTATAAATTCTAAAGAGTCTCAGAACCATGAGTGTTTCCAGCTCTAGGAGGGTAGCATCAAAGCTGAGACCTATAGGGTAGCTTGGGGTTCACCCCGAGTGACAGAAATGAAGGCTGGGTGATTCAGTAATACTCCAAAGCATATCAGTGGAGTCCTAAGGGAAGAAAAGCTGAAGCAAATTCAAAGCCTGCTAATGATCTGGAAATGTACCCCCACTCCAGGAGTTGGACAACTTCAGGAAGTCTGATTTCCCCATAGCTTAACTTCAATCTTTCAGGCCCATTTTATCATGTAAAATCCTTACCTGAGAAATATAACATGATGATCCGTGAGTGAAGATCAGTGGATCACACTTGTCTGCATTTTCCTGAGAATATAGCCTTAAAATTGTTATCAAGTGGTTTGGACAGAGAGTAGAGGCTGGGTTCAGGAGGGGAGAAACTTTCTGGGAAAGTATGTAGGTGAGAACCTAGAAAGCAGAGTGGAAAAAACACCAAAATTTAATGAATCCTGCTTCATAATGTTGCCTGGGGCTGGTAAAACAGGTACATTTTGAACTATCAAGAGAGATAAAGTGGAAATGATAATAAAAGCAGATCAAAAAATAAAAGTAACTTGGAAGGTTTTTTTTTTCATTTCCTATCTTTTCTAATAACCCTGAAAAAGACATTTGACAGCAAATAAGAGTTTACAGCTATTATGACTCCCATTGAGATTAAAGGCTAGTCTTGGCAACACTGCAGAATTTAGCAGCATGTGTGAAATTACTCATGGCAACGCTTCTCATTTTGTGCATTTTATTTATTTTTTATTTTTTTAACCACGATATGAGACTGAATTCTTTCTAGATGCAGGAAACTCAACCATCAGATTGCTTTTCAGTGGTAGTATAAAACTTTATGCCCACCTAAGGAAGAAAAAACATTACAAGTGATGTGTGGTACTGCATCAAAGTTCCTGAGCCCTGCTCAATTGGAAATTATTTACATAATGCTTGAAGGCATTTGATAATCAGAAAATGTTTATAATGAGAAATTAGTTAAATGAGTTGATGGTGACAATATATTTCATTAATACAGAATATGTAAACAAAACTCAGTACTTTAAGACTTTTACTTGATAAATAATGACCAAAGCAAACAAACAAACAAACAAACAAACAATCAAAACCAACTGGATTTTACCTGGTCAGCTCAAGGATGATCTCTTACCTAACAGAAGCTGCCAGTCATACAGGGGGAATGATGGTGGTGAAGGAGAGAAATTGCAGTTTCACTGTGATGTTGATACTATTAATATTTCAGTACAATAGTTTATCACCATCTGTTTGCCAATAATGTTCCCATAATGTTCAGCTGGTAAAATAAACCAACATGTGTGTACAGGCTCTTCTGAAACAATACTTTGTAGGAAATTCTGGGCAGATTATAATGTTTTCTAAAAGAGTCCCAAATTCATTTGAACAAAAGAATAGTGAATATACTTCAATGCTTTTTTCTAATTTTTGCTTCTAGGACCTACTTGCTTTGCTTTTTCCTCCTCTTATTATTGGGAGTCACAATTTGACAAGATAACAATTGGACATCAAGATTCAGTTGGTGTTTCTTTTTGAAGCTTAGAGTTTTCTCTTCCTCATAGGTTTATTACCATACCACCCTAGAATCTTATCCCAAATGAGTTTCAGTACTCAAGTAACCTAAGTTCCTAATTAAATTAGGTGAAAAAAATCAAAGAATCAGAGAATCACAAAATATATCTCATCAAACTAACTTTAATGTCTAATTTGAATATTTTTATTTTTTGCTTTAAATTATAGTATCAACATAAAACCAATATTAAATAATATTTCAGAAAAAAAAATCCTGTCATCCTGGATACCAACATAATTTCTTTTAATTATCCATGTGCTATTGCATTCCTCAGCCTAATGCATACACATTTATATAGTTTCAATTGTAGCATATACTCAAATTTGTATTACTTTATTTTTATGAATATATTTTAGAGGTTATTTGCTTTTATTTTCATTGTCAAATATCTAGTTAGTACCTAAAACAGTGCCTGGCACATACTAGGTGTTATAAATAAATACTTTAATAAAAGTGTGGCAGAAATGTCAAAGTGCCCAAATATTCTTCAAAAGTCAGAATGTACAATGTTTTATACAAAAGTGAATCTTCTCAGGTTCCAGATAGAGCAGAGTAGCAGATGTTGCTTAGGAGACAGAATGTGAGTTAATGAATCACTCCATCCTTTGCATTTTCTTCTGAGATGTTTCAAGTCTTTCCTCTGGCAAGATGCCCCAGTTTCAGGCCTCCTATGAGCTTCAGGTTCTGTCAAAAATAGCCTCGGGCTTGTTTTTGAAGACTATGCATGCCATTGATCTCCATCCTTCCTTTGCAACTATTCTTTGCTTCCCTCTAATAGTGAAATTAAGCATTCCATATTCTTGGCAGCAAAACAGGACAGTTGATGGGATAGGCAGGTCATAGTAAGGACCAGGAGGGCTGAGAGTACTTCATCCCATTTCAGTGTGGTATGTATCATGGAAAATGAAGATGAGCTTTATCTGAATGGGCCACACTGTCCCAGTGTCAATGTAACACTCTGCTTCAAGGTGATCTCCCATGAGGCTGCCTAAATTCCAGCCCACTGCATTGTAAGGCATGTGAGTGTACTAGAAACATGGTCGCAAGGACAATCCTGTATACTTTCTCCCCTCACCTGATCCACAATTAAATATGTGCATAATAAGAAAGTCGGTAAACTTTCCTGAAAACTTTCTATTGAATGGAATAGCTCAATACCATCTTAATGGGCCGACCAAATTAATGTAATTTGGTTATTTAATGGAAAGAGCTTGGACTTTGGATTTAGACAGATTTGACTCAAATTCTGGTTCTGCCACATAATGCATTGTTTATATGACATTTCACATGAATGAATTTCTTAGCACCTGAGTGTCCTGTCATGGAAAATGGGAAGAATAATTCCAACATGGCAGTTTGTGGGTATTATATAAGATCATAGATATGATCATTTTAAGTAGTGTTAATAGCACATAGTAGGCACTCAATCAATCAGAGTTTTCTCCTCCTTTCCAGAGATCACCTAAGACCCTGGGATAATCTGGTTCTTTAAGCACAGCTCTTCGCTTTATTAGAGACAGCAGTCTTTTAGTTTCAAAATAGCCACAGAAAATCAAAGTCTATGGCTATTTCAGAAATTTTAAAGGTTTGCTAGAAGTCCTTAATACCCACTGTCACTTTGTATTTATATGAGATCAATTTAGAGACTCGATTGTCCCTACTGCCATGTGTGTAGCTGATCTAACGGAACACTGGGCTTGCCTAGAAGCCAGATCCCAGGCTTTACATGGTAACTTAACACACGGAGCAGCCCGACAACAAATCCCACAGAGCTCAGATTTCCACTGATAGAATTCAACCCTAGACATAAATTACACGGTACTTACAAGGCAAATGAAACACAATCTATCAAGGTGGAATCACCAAGCCTGCACCTCACAGCCAAAATGGATGTGATTGAAACAAGTTTCTTTGCAGGCTCTTATTTCAGATCCTGACATTTTCCCTACAGTTTGTTTAAAAGTTTTCTGAAGTAACTGAAAAGTAATTGTATTTTTTGGCAACAAAGAATCCCTAGGAAAAGTATTTAAAATGCAGCAGCCACTGACATAGGAAGAAGAGACTTCTCTTGATTACAGATATCCTGCCAGAGATTTAAAAGTATTTTTGTACACTGAAGAATTGAAAGTGAATCATCTTACTTTATGCAAATAACACCTTCTTTACCTTCAACATAAGTGCTGATAATTTACCAGCCTACCAAAATTCTTGACTAGCTTAGTCTCAGAATATATAATATGAAGTTTTAAGAAAGTGAGTGAGCATAGATTATTATCAAACTGTTTGATCTTTTCCCATCTGATAGGCGAAAAATTGTATCTCCTTGTATCAACTGCCCTGCCAGGTGTGAACAGGTCCTCAGCTCTCTTCTCTAGCAGCCCTGTAAGTCTCCATGGGAGGCAGGTGCTAGGCTTGGCAACTGGCATCCTGGCAGCTGATGCTGGGTTCCTTATCATGTCTGCAGTTTCTCTGTGAAGCACTCATTATCCACGCTGCCTTCCAGCAGTGGTCCAGATGGTCTTCACACTGCTATGTGATTTAGGGTGGGACTGGAGACCAGATAGCAGTGGCTGGGTGTGTGGTGTGGGCCCTGTTGTATGTCAAGGCCATAGAAGGGGGAGGCTCAGGTGGAGAAACATACCTCCTTCATACTGTTTCCTCTCCTTCCACTAGCATCTATTCACTAGGAATTATAGGGCAATCACACCTGCAAAACCTGCTTTATCTTTCTTGTGTGCTATAGGTGAAATGAGAGGAGTCAAAAAAGAGATACCTGGCTTTGAGGCAGGCAGGCCTTTAGGTCAGTCTTTCCCATCACCAGATCATAGGCAGGTAGAAGACAATATTCTATAGAACTCATTTGCAAAAGCATTATTTATTGAATTTCCTATATTAAAATAATTTCACTATTCTACTAGACACATAACTCACTAGGCTCTTGTTCCCTGACATAGTAATTTCTTTTTCCTGAATTATTCTAAATTTTACCATAAAATCGATTGTCCCCTTCATCAGGTGACACATCTTAGCATCCATTCTTTTGACCTGACCAAAAATTATTTTCTTCTCCTTGCTACATAAGTATTTATCAATAAATTTGAGGAATCGCCTTAGCATTTATTAATTCTTTCAATGAACATTATTGACTACCTACTCAATGCCAAGCATTGTGCTAGGATCTAGGAGTAATAAAGAAAAACAAAATATTGTTCATATTTTCAAGATGCCTATAGTCTGGGGCTGCATTTCCCTATCTGCACTGCAGAGAAAACATGTTCCTTCAGTTGCTCCTCTCTCTCTCTCTCTCTCTCTCTCTCTCTCTCTCTCCCTCCCCCCCCCTTCTCCTCCCACTCCCCTCTAAAGTCAAACATCAACATTTAAAAATATCTGTGTTTGGTGATAAAGAATCCTATTTATTTTTTTTTCACTCAGGTAAATTTAGACATACATTTTTTGTAATCCCTTTTGAGAAACTAGGATTTCTCCAACAACCATGGCAAAATGCTATTATGAACATCTTCGAATTCTAGTGGAGAAAGAATGCAAGGAAAACCCTGTGATCTTAGAATTCACAAATAGGTTATTGAATTCAGAGTGTTTTAAGGAGAAAATGTATATTTTATATTTGAAAGAGTTGTTTGTGAGTTTAAGTTTGGCATTATTATCACTTCTTAAATAATTGCATTTAAAATTTCTGAACTCCTACAAGAAAGGTTTAAAAGATTGCCACAACAGACCTCTTTTATCTGAAAGTTTGTCACTGTGCTCCACTGGTTTCCTCCTAATTTTGTAGGTCTCTGAGCTCTGTAAAATATCCTAGCCTTCATCATAATTAACAAGATCTTAGGAAGATCATATGGTTAGTAGCTTGGCATGGCTTGGAAGCAGGAGTCCCCATCCTTTGGGGGGAGCAAAGCTTACTGTTTTCTAATGCCCTGACCTCATTGAGGGATTCCTGATAGCATCTGGCTCTGTCACTTCCCTACTTGAAATACTCTTGAGCAGCTGCCCTTCACAGCAGGGTGGCTGCAAGTGACTGGCTGTGGATCCCAGTTGTAAGTGACAGCTGCAGGGTGATTTTGGTCATGGCTGCCAAGAGGCAGAAGTTGAGTGAAAACATTATAGAATTTTCATTATTCACAGTGGCAGTGTGTTCATAGATAAACAAAGAGAGCACCAGTTGAATACAGATGAAAAAAATTGGATCTGCCTTCTCGAAAGCCTCAATGATGTCCTTTCAGGGCCAGAAAATGGAAGAAGAAAAACAAACCTGAAGATACATTGAATATTTCAGGACTGGGCTATTCTGCCTAGTTGATACATCCTTGGCCTGAGAAACTGAATAATAACACTATCACTACTGCTGCTACTACCTCCCATTTATAGAGCACTTACCAGGTGCCGGACACCGCAGTCTGTAATAGTTATCTGAATTTCACTTCCTGCTCTTATGAAGTTGCTGCCTTTTTACAGATGAAAAACTGATGTGTTGGGAGGAATATAACTTGCTTCAGGTTACATAGCTAGTAGTTTGTGAGACAGTAACCCAGACTGACACTGACACAGGGGCTTTGTAGAAAGTCCAAGCCATTGACTTACAACTAGTGAGTTTCCAAAGTTCAAGAATAGCGGCTGCCGTTACATAAATGAAGCTTTTCCCAGCACTCTGGGCAGGTCGCCGCGCTGGGCGAGGTGGCATTTCCGAGCAAAGGTGAATAACAAGAAATGAATTTAGTGATCATATTCCATTTTTGACTGCCAGAGTGTAAACTAGGCCTTCTTTCCCCTTCAGTAAATAAAACTTAAGATATTAAGTGACCTTTGTGAACATGAAAATGAGTACCAAGCATATTCCAATTTTATAGCTTTCTTTATGATGAAGGTGGCTTGACTGTAGTTTATGTCTATACCTCAAGCACCGTCTTGTCCCCTGACTGCACTGACTAAATGAGGATCAGTCAATCTCTAGTCCCTTGCCAAGGGGACAGGGTTGAGTAGTGGATTTTATATGTGAACTGGGCCTGGAGTTTGTGGAATACAGTCATCATGGGAGACAAAGCTTGGGAGCATCATGATTCCTGGGGAAATGAAACACCCTGGGAGGGAAATGCAGTTCAGATTTCCATCCGTGTCAACGGTATTGTGTTAGCTCTAAGAGGTGCATTTCTTAAGAGTGTTTTTCTCTCTGAATACATATTAGGATTTTCTAGATGGCTGTTCAAAGATTTTCTTTTCCTTTCTCTTAGAGATCAAAAAAGGATTTTATTTTAACTCAGTTCCAGTGTAAAAAGTACAATGATGCCCTGTTCTCTTTCACATGGCTGTCCAAGAAAAGAGAGATTAAAAGTCGTTCTATTCATCTTTCAGCCACTATAGGTGGACTGATGGAGGTATCAGAAGGTCTTCAGAAGGCCTTTTGACTGAGAGATCAGAAATTACTTCTCTGAAATTGTGAGATAAGGAGCTCTGTCCAAATGTCAATGTATTTTCCTCATCTTCATAGTTCCCACAGTCCATCCTGATTTCTTCATCACCAAGTTTTGACACAGAAGTTTCTTTTTCAATAAGGCTGAATGCTCTGGGCTGTTGCTCACCATTTTCACTGTAGCCAGTGCTAAGGCTGTGGTCAGTACTTGAGGTAAACTCTTATTAGAGTGTATCCATTAAGAAGCATCAAGGCTATTATGTCAAGGAATGAGACACATCTATCTTGTTCTGATTTAGTTGCAGAAGGGAAGTTTGATTTTATATTCTATAAGGCTGCTTTCAAGGAAGGTAGAAATTTTTATCTATAGTCACAGGGTTTTATTTTGTTGAAACCTTCAGTTTCTCTTAACACTGCTGAAATTATAATGCAGTTTCACTTTATGAGGCTCCTGAAATGGTGGCTAACGTCACTGCCTGGTTTACTAAATCAATGATGACATGTAGAATATGAAGTGCTAGGAACCAGTTCAGCTGGCTTCATAGCAGCAGTTCGCACTCTGTCTTAGGAGACTGCTTCATAAAGGTTCATGCTGCTGCCAAGAGGATTTCTGTTTCCTTCATGACCAAGTTGCTTTTCTCCTTAACAACAGCTCCCTAGAGTCCCACCCTCACCCCCTTATTATGTCAGCTTTAAGCCCTTGACCAAAGTGCTCTGTTGAACTAACCACCTCCAATTACTCCTTTTAAGCCTTTTCTCACTCTCAGCATAGTGTTGGCCACCCGATGAAGGATAGACCCAGGTGAAGAGAAGTCAGTGTCTTTGCCCCCTCTCCCATTCATCCAGAGTGTTTGCCTTGAGTTCTTCCCAACCCCAGGGTCTCTTTGAGCAAGGCTGAGCTGAGGCAGCTGTTGTTGCCACCACTACTTGTACCTCAGGCACCATCTTGCTCTCTGACTGCACTGACTGAAATGCGATCAATCAATCCCTAGGCCATTGGTTTGCTGAAATGGAATTTCTACTTTTTTTTTTTTTTTAAGAATTTTTCACTTGAAAATGAAATGAAGAGCAAACAAGTACCAAAGCACAGAACCTGATAAGTTTAAGACTTTTGTCCTGGCCTTTTCCACACCAGAATTAGTGTCTCTTACAAAGTGGCCACAGAGGTGAAAAAAGATGATGACCATACATCAAAGTAGTAAGTTCCACTCATCTCCCAAGTTTCTCTTAGTGCATTCCTAAGATATGGCAAAATTATACATTTGGCAAATACAACAGATATCATTTTAGTTTAGGTATTAAAAAAGGATATCCTTGTCCACCATGCTCCAAAACATGAGCCTTTACATCTTTTCTTCTTTAACTGGGGTTCTCTGGCACTTTGAAGTTAGTTCTAGTCCACACTTTGCATCAACTGAAACTCAAAATCTTTCATAAGCATTTCTTTGGTATAAAGCCTGGCTTTAACTCACCTGTATTAATTAGATTTCATTTGATTGGTCCTAGTAATGGAAGGACTTTTAAAGATATCTATGTCAGTTCTTATTTCATAAATAATCAGGGCGCTCCATCATACATACAGTGCACATATATGTTCATATATTGTTTAATGTCCTTTTGAGATTTTTCATTCCTTAAAGGTAAGGATTGTGTGTATTTAACAATCTGAGACTGTGACATAGCTATCTGGTGACTTAGAATATACTATTTAAGAATAATGATATGGAGATCGAGAAATGGGAGATACTTTGGCCATGACTTGGAGTCAGTACTTCAGAATAATGAGTTACTTCCTTTTTAGGCACAATAAATTGACACTAGGAAGTTAAGTCATTTAAAGATAATACTGTTTTGAAAAGGAAACATCAAAAAAGCTGCTGCAGGAGAATCAGTTTGAGAATCTATCCCTCTTATAAAATTCTATAATATCTGCATCTTTTTATGGCAAACATGACTTTCTCTTTTAAATTATCATTGAAGATACAGACATAAGATCCGTAAGGGCAGGTTCACTGTTGAAATCATCATGATATATTCCTCATCTTCACATACACCCATGTCTTGCAAACATTAAGTACTCAGTGAACTTCTATTGAACTAATGAAGCTGGGGTGGGCTGTGGTACCATAAAGGAAGGGGTTCTGGTAGAACGGGATTTACATGATATTCTTTCTGTGTAGTTGGTTTGGATACCCTTTCTACAGGTCAAGACCCCTGGACTATACTCTCTTGCTCTTTACTCCCTCACTGATCTCTATCCGAAGGATCAATTTCTATACAAAAAATTCATAAATGATATTTTCAATTTATTAACTATAAATGCACATGGTGTGGAACTAATCCTTACTTCATACTGTTGTCCATTTTCTTTATTCCCCTCCTTTTGTTCTTTCTTTCTCCATCTTTCTTCCCATCCCATCCCTTTCTCTTCTGAAACCCTTCCTACTCTGATTCATTTTCTTTCTACAGAGGTGAACATCAAAGAGATGAGAAAGAGGTAAAAATGATACATATATGGAGTAGGTTGGAATATGCAACACAGTTACTTGTTCTGTCTTTAATCTATGTAAACTTCAATGCCCACTTTATAGGACGTTTATTTAAGTGATTTTTTAAAAAGGAACAATTCATTTTCATAGCAGGCTTTCCAGTTGAGTAATTAAATGCAGTATAAGATGACAAAAACTATTTTGAAATGTTCAATATATTCCTGCATAATTGAAACAATATTAAAAATAATTCCTTCTTTCCCTTCACACGCACTCAAGTGCCAATTATATGCCTGGTAACATGTAGGATACTGGACATACAAAGCTATTAAGACATGATCTTTGCCCTTAATGACCTCCACCAAGTTGGGAGGGGGTAAAAAATGACAAAATTGTACCTCAAAAAAAGCCCAAGACAATATTAACTCTTCAAGTCAAAATTTCTAGGAAGTTTTCTTGTTTCAAACAAAAGTACTGTGTGACTCTTCCTTTTCAGCACTCCATGAGAATAAGAAAGAGAGAGAGAGAGACCAGTTCTCCACCCCCAAGTCATTTCAAACTTATGACTTAATATAATACCTATTTGCTATTGTTATTATTATTATTACTAATTACACAGAGAATGGAAATAATGGTGTCATTAGGTAGTTCTTACTCTGCTTCTACAATTTTCCCTGTTTAGTTTGCTCACTGATCCTCAGTCCTCACAGAGCATCAGAATAGCCTGAACAGTTTCTAAATAGACCCACCCCCAGAAATTATGACTGAACTGTCTGAGACATAGAGAGGTTTTCAATTACTGTGTGCAGATTAGATTGAGAAGTGGCGATTGAATTGGTTGGTTATTAATTAGGTGGATCACCCCTCCCCCTGAAAAAAGTAAATTTATCCAAAATAGCAATAACAATAATCAAAGGAATTTAAAGAGAAGAGGTTGGGGTTTTAGAATTAAAACTTTTATTCCCTAAGAGGAGGAAACTGAGTTCTTCCTAGCATAAATTCTGAGAGAAATTTTCATGCTTGATGACAAAGTAGGGGCAGGTTTGTTTTTTTTTTTTTTTCAGCCACTTTCTTGAGGCTTTACTGAGACATATTTAATGTACACAACTTGATAGATTTGGAGATAAGTATATAATACCATAAAACCATCACAATGAAGGCAATTCTTTAAGAGATTGTAGATATGGTTGTAATGGGTAGCCCTGGAGTCTTTAAATAACACATAGACAGACTTAAAATATGATACTAGAGGAGTAAATACATAACATCATCCCTATACCTCATCATACTTCATACCCAAGGACACTGTACCTCTTCATAAAATCTAGCATTAGTCATATGTGGATCCTACTTTCTAAGGAGGGCTCGAAATGAAATGATCTTCTTACTGTTAATTCACTGGCTTTGGAAACCATGTAGATGAAAAGGGATAAAGAGATTTTATGATGAGATTGCGGCATATTCTCTACGTGGAAAAGCAAGGATATCTTTTGAAATCCAAGTTGCGATGTTTCTTAAGAAGAAGTTCTGAATTCCCTATATCACTTGAACCAGTGCTTAAGACTCTATTTTCCACACTGTAAGCAAAAATAAGTTTAGGCCTCAGAAGTCTGTAGACCCACTCTAAGCAGAGAATTAACTTTATTGTACATCTCATATCTCATATGTCTCTATGTAAAGAGCTTATTCAAACCATTAAAAAGTCAAAATACAAAGGAAATAATGGGATCAAAGGGTAAGTACAGACAGTTCACAAAAATATACATACAAATGGCTTTTTAGAAAAGATGGAAAAAGATCAGCTTCACCTAGAATAAGAAAAATGCAAATTAAAATTAATCTGATACATCATTTTAAAGTCTACCAGATTGGTAAAGATCCAAAAAATATAAAAACTGTGAGGAAGCATGTACTCTCTTGTACATTACTGATGGGACTGCAAATTGATATACCTCTATGGAAATGGATTCATCAATATCCAACAAAATTCTAATTCATATAACATTTCATCCAGCAGTTTGCTTTCTAGAAATTTAACCTGCAGGAATGTACGATGTCACGGCTACAGAATTATTTGTAAAATCAAAATTTGGATAAACCTAAATGTCTATATAATAGTACCATTGTGTGGTACATCCATAAAACAGAACACAGTGAGGCATTAAAGAGCATAACCTACTGATGAGGGGTAATCTGTGAGACATACTGTTAAGGAAATAAAGCAAGGTAAATATATAGTGTGCTGCCTTATGATCCTTTTTGAATTTTCAACTATGTGAAGGTATATAACATTAAAAAAATTGAAAAATAATATTTCAAACTATTGTTGTCAGTTGTTAAAAACAGTCATAATAAAAGAAAGTAATATTTCTGTATGAAATCCCATCATCCTA
This sequence comes from Cynopterus sphinx, assembly GCA_030015415.1. Classification (NCBI taxonomy): domain Eukaryota; kingdom Metazoa; phylum Chordata; class Mammalia; order Chiroptera; family Pteropodidae; genus Cynopterus; species Cynopterus sphinx. Next base: position 65,091,609 of record CM057379.1, on the reverse strand, counting down.
GGGCAAAATGGGCCCCTTGTGTGCCTGGTTCCATGGATATAAGCTCAAAACCAAATCATTTTCCATATATACTTGCTCTCTAAAAATATTCATTATTGGCCATTCTTACATTGGAGAATGTGAGTAAAGGCAATTTTTACAGTTTACTTGCTCTCCTTAATGGAAAAGTCACTCCTCCACACCACCAGCCAGGATTGATCACATTGTCTTCCTGAGAAGCTTCCCCACATACTCCAACTTTCCACTCCTTTGTACTCAGTAAATATTTGTTGAATGTGGGGGGAGAGGGGAAGAGACAGTTTTATTATCAAAGATCAATCCTAAATCAGGAAAAGAAAATCATGCTCTCAGCATAAGTTCTTATTCATTTTTGGAGAGCAGAGAGACTTGGATTTTCTCAAAAAATAAAATAAATCCTACAAAGCCATTACAATGTATATTTATCAAAAGGCAACTCTAAACACATTTTTATGTTTTAAAAAGTGCTAACCATTTGTCTTGATTCAGGAACTTGCATTTCTTTGTTTCAGGAGGAAAGAGTGTTGATAGTGATTTCTCCTTACAGCCTTCTCCCATTTCCAGGATAACCTAGATAGGTAGTCAGGGGCCCTGTCTCTGAGCTGAGAGTTGGAGTATTGTCCTCACCATTTTTGCTTCCATTTTGTTCAAACAATTGGACCATTAATTTGAAGCTTGGTATTTGCAGAAGTTAAATAAATCTATGGGCGAGCACTTAAAATTAACATTTAGAATTACTGTCAGAAGACTTATTTTCCTCCAACCAAAGTAATGCATCAGCAGATCAATTGCAAGTCATGAAAGGGCATAGAGCCAGTTTCTCATCCTTTCAAATTTTATTGCAAACAATAACACTTGAATTTTATGTTTATACACACATACACACTGCCCAGTTTGGCTTCTAGTCCCTAAAAAGCTGGTGAGTATGTATGTCTCACCAGTGGCTCTAGGCATGGCCAGGAGAGAAGGGAGACCTGTGCAGATAGAAGCTGTAGTACTCAAAGCAGAAATTAATATTTATAAGATATCTACTGATATCTACTTTTATAATTAAACTAAATATTTTAGGGAAGGACATTTTGTGGATGAATCCTTTGCTATACAGAAAACATCTTGCCCTCCTAAGAACAGAGTTAGCTCAAAAGCCTTATGTTTGGTGCTTCCATTTAAACATGGGATTTCCTTAATCTTATTATCTTTGAAATTTCTATTTCCCTAGAAGGGATCTTTTCAGACAAATTTAACTGTACTCTAATGGTTGACTTTTTTCTTTCCAATGGAAATGCAGTGGGAAAGATGTGGGGTGTCTTTATTAATACCAAATAAGCAACATGACCTTTCTTTTAATCAACTTTAACACCCTCATCCCTCCCATCCCCTCTCTCTTTACTTTCAACCAACTTTTGGTATTGATTTTAGCTACTGCCAGAGGGTAGACATGGGACAAATGAAGAAAATGCCTTTCCTCTCTGCTCTAATTCATCCCTCAGGAAAGGTTGGCTCATGCCCTCCAGACCTCAGCAGGCAGGATTATACCTTCTTCTTTCCTCACTACCCCTGCAGGAATTTGTACATTCCCTAGGAGTTGAGTAAGTGTTTTAAAACAAGCAGTGTGATGGTTGAAGCTTGGAGTAGAGCCCATTATGAGTTGAAAAGAATTCCCAGCTGTGTTTCACTATTCTTGATCCCAGCTGCAGCAGTGCACGGGAACTCTATTTCTTATGCACTGGATGTATATGTACATATTCACCTCAATGCATATGAGTGCATGTCTTTGAAGCTGTTGGGAAACCCTGAACCTTAGACATGAATTAATTTTCTTTGTGAGACAGACCTGAGTATCTACAGGTACAGGGTAAATACATCATACTCTTCTGTTTATTAAATTGTAAAGATTCTCAGCATGATTTCAAACATTAAAGGTAGCAAAAGAAATCAAAAGCATGAGGCTTCATGTCAAAGCAGGTAAGGGCATGGAAACAAAAAAATAATAATCCAAGGTAGGTCAAGGAGTATCAGCATACATTGAAAAAAAGAGCAATAAGGTTTAAATAGATTCAAGATCAGTTTGTAAAGGGACTCTTTTCTTTAGTTTGGAATACCACTGAGTAAGTCTGAGTTTCCTCCTTACTGGGGAAACTGACTCTTATGAATATATGATGCATTCCCCCTTAAAATTATACTTAAGCAAGGGGGAACTAATTATACTGAAATGAAAAGGAGAATTTGGAAGTGGGGTATAGAGAGAAGTCAATGTGCTTCTAAACAAATTAGAAAACTAAAACTTTGGGTGTCTATCACTTTTCACTAGATTAATAGCCAGTGAAGATCAGGAACATAATCCAAAGACAAAGTCACAGTTACTGGAATGCAATCTCCAACTTTCTTAGACAGTTTTTATCTGACAACCAATAAGGTCCATAATTTACTGCTTTGGTCACAAAGTATAATCGGTCAAAATATAAACATCCAACCAAATATCTCCCTTCATTGTTCAAACATTATGTCATTTATATCTTGACCCATGTTTCTTATCATGTGGCACTGACTATAACCCACATTGGGTTTCTGAGTGCTTGATTGAATGGCTCAAGTTTCTGTACCATGCTTTGAGTGTCAATTTTCCCCAGACCCTAGGCTTAGGCTTAATTTTTGCTTTCTTGTTTACTGGCTCATACCAAGTCATCATTATCTGTCAATTGAGGGGCTTTTGAAATGCTATCCTGCATGGGATCACTTATATTCTTCTTGAAAGTCCCAGTACTTGAAAGGAGTCTTAACACCAAAAGAGTAAACAAACTCCTCAACAAATAACAAGGAACAAACCCAGAAAAGGCTAAAATGCCTGAATGTCTAAACGTCCTCAAAAAACCTGGGCAGGATGGAGGAGGAAGAAAGCAGTTGGGAAAGGCGTTTCTGTGCCTAGAAAGACAGGGACAATGTTTCAGTCTTAATTGCCCACAATTTTCTCTGCATTCATTATGCTCATTCATAAGCCTGCTATTATTTTGATGTCATTATTTTGTGGATGGCCTTGTTTTTATTTTTTAGAATACAAGAAAGGGACAAAAAGGATTTTATCATGAGCCTGTCAGGCAAACTGTTCTCTTCTCAGAGAAAGAGAGTGGTTGAATCTATGTCAGCAGAACTATTCATTCCACACACTTTCCCTAGAGCTAGAAAACCGGTGTCCAGGGTGTGATTTGCAGTCCCCTTGTCCGCAAGATTGACAATGGGGTGAAAGTTGAGGTTTGATTCCTGAGTCTCTGTTGGGCCACCTCGGCAGCAGCATTTTTATAATAAAAGGAAAATACACAGCTGACTAGGATTTAAAGCTTTGTTCAAGGTCAAAAGGGGCACCTCTATGTGACAAGCTTCCTGTGAAAAGTCCAGGGCACCAGCAGAATCAAAGCTATTTGTTAAGGCATATCAGGCAGGCAAGAGCATACATTAAGCACTGTTTGTAGAGAATTTAGTAAATTAAAATGAAATAGAAGATATGGCCCCTTCCTTTTAAGAGTGTGAAATCTAACGGAGGGAATAAAATACACAGGAAAGAAAATGGGACAGTTACAAATGAAAATAGATAGAAACACTTACAAGAAAGCAGCAGAAACATGCAAAGATGGTCACTGCTAATTGGACGTGTACAGAGATATATACATGTGCTAAAACAGCCTGGAGTGGCTGAAAAAAAAAAGAGTCTGTTAAGGTATAACCTTTATAGTGTGGAAATATGATTTTTCAAAAAGATATTTCAGCATCGGGTCAGACTACTTGATGATTCACTCCTTCTCCAGGCTCTGGGTCCTGTGTACCTGCTTCACTGTGTCTTGTGTTAAGGATGGATGACGACAAGACCTAATGCCAGAGAACCCAATTGGAAAGGAGGCAGATGCTTGGGATGTGGGTGGATAAGTAGTTTAAAGAACGTAAAGGAGGGGCTCCACAAAGAACGTGTGCAGGTCCCCAAAAGGGTAGAATTGGGTCTCCATGCCTGTAGATGAAGCATGGAAAAAGGTTAGCCAAATGAGAGACACCTACCACTTTGTATTCTGTCCAGCAGATTATATTATTTGAATCTAATGTAAAACAAACAGGCAAACAAACAAACAAAAAAACTAAGAATAGTGTGAAGGATTCTTTGTAACATTTGCTTGTCTGAAGCAGGGGATAAACCACTGTTATAGACCCTCCCATGCCCCATCCCTGGTCTATAGATACTCTCAATTCTCACATAATGGAAGATGGAGAAAGTCAAAGTAGGCTATAAAGGATCAACCAATCTACTGTTCAGCAAAGAGGGCCCTCTGACTATCCCACCTGCTTTCCTCCTTGAATGAGCTAGAGGACACCAATTACAGAGATCTGGACGTCCATAAGTGTGAAGTGTGTGACAGAGAGAGGAGTTGTCCTGAACACAGGGAGCGCGACTTAACAGATTTACCCTTGGCTACCTTTTCTGATGTATTACCCAAAGACCTTGCTGCAGAGGTTATACAACAAGTTGGCTTTCAGTGAACAAACAGCAGATTATGATAAAACCATACCACTTTTACTTGTCCTGGAATTGCATCCTAAACATGATGCTTCATCTTCTGCACAATCTACCAGGTATAAACTTCAAAAGAGAAGAGGGAAGGCTGGAGAGATTCCTTAGCCTATGGGTCTCCTTCCTGAGGCTTCACTGTGAATTGACATTCTTTGTCCTAAAAACTAAAGTGTTCATGGGATACTTTATACTATTTTCTCACCCTGCATTTTAAAGCTTCATTGGTTTGCACAAGACTAGGTAAAAATTCTAATATGGCTCTCTCTATATATATATAGAGAGAGAGCCATATTAGAATATATATAAACTAGTTGCTAAAGGTATTGCTCAATTTATCTCCAAATAAATACCCCAAAGAGACTTCAGAGACTCTACCATTGCCTCCTTTATATAAAATCAATCATTTTAAACTACAAACAGTTAAAATTAACATCAAATATAATCAGAAAAGGTGTGCCAAAAGACTTAATTGCACGTTCTTGAAAAGATACACCTATCAGTACTCTTTTTTATAAATTATTACTTTAAAAATTATGTTTCATCATTTTTTCATTTCAGAAAGCAACTTTTAATTGGTAATCTTTTCCTCACTAGTGATATCGAGAGGTAAAGAACTGACACTAGTAATAAATTAATGTTTTGTAACGTGCTTTTGTAAAAATGAAGCATTATAATTAACATCAGGAATAATGAATTGCAAAACAGTAGTGGCAGAAATCCTGGAAATCATACACAGAAGGGTGAGGAGTACTACAAACTTCCCTCCTTATCACTAGCAGCCTTCAAAGGGTGAGAGCTTTGCACTCGCCTGAGGGTCCTCCATCACTATGCAGAGAACTGTGTATGCAGAGTAGCCCGGAATTCATGACATTTTCTTCACAATTAAAATTTCTTTGTAACAGTTTGTGGATGAAAGAAGGGATTCTATGGAAAGTAACCTCACAGGATAATCAGATCATAAATATTTAACTGGGCAAGTCATGATGGGTAGTCACACCCCAGGTGTAGAACTTTTTTTCTTAAGGGTTTACCTTTGCCTTAAGTAAGATCTGTCTATTGTTTCTGTGCATATGAGTTAACACACCTTTGAAAAAAGCTATAACCATCCTCAGAAGAGCGTATACTCTTATTTACTATCCTATAATCCAATCCCTGTTTTGCTTTCTCCTGCCTCCATGTAATCATCCTTAAATTCCTTCCTTAATTTCAAATGTTTAAAATAAGCTGCAAAACTATTTTGGGGAGTATTTGCTCCTTGGCATATGTCTTCAGTTTGGCTTGAATAAACGCTTATAAAAATTCTGTACAGGTTTAGATTCTTCTTACATTGACAAATTTATAAGAGGCTAATTCTACAGAGAGCAGGAGGGAAGTAACTACTAAAAACAGGACAATCACAATCCACCACAGGAACATTTGCCAGTATAAAATTTTGGCCCAAGGTACTAATATTGAACTGTGAATTACAGTCTTTAGTATGACTCTGACCATCTACAATTAATTAAAAGAAAATCATTTCCTAATTAGGATTACCACCCATCTAGAGCCCAGGATTAGAAAAATAGGAAAGAGGAAAAAAAAAAAAAAAAAAAAACTCTGCAACTCTGCACACTAATTTCATAATCATCTGTATTTTTAATGTTTAGCCATCTTAAAGTAGCTCTAATAAAATGAGAGCTACAGTCTAAAAATTTAATTTTGGCATTAATTTGATGCAGGACAGGACAAATTCCCCCCAAGTTGCTCTGCACTGAGAGAAAATGGTTCTCGACTGAAAGCAGGAAAGAATTCAAGTGCACTTGAGAGTTAAGAGTCAGAAAGAAAGTTTACTAGAGAAGAGGTAATGTGCCAAAAAGAACATAGTCTCTTCTCATAGACAAAGAACAAGAGCACCTGAGGGAGACTCAGAGGGACAGAGAGGAAGAAACAGATAGTGAGAGGGACCACAAATGTTCAGGGAATTCAGTTTATGTATCCTTCTTAGTTTCTATGAATTACAGTTTAATGACTTTGTTTATCTTTTTCTTTGATGGTATGGGCATACAGTGTGAAAGGATAAGAGGATATAGCAAGGAAGGAATGGGTATTTAGCAGGAAAGGCCTGCTGGCAGTCCCCAGCCTTTGATCCATAAGTTCCCCAGGGTTTTAGCCATAGAGAATGAATGATTGTGTTTACTTGGTGTAGGGCAGGACTTAAAGAGTCTGTTTTCCCTTCTTGGTATGAGGAAATCTTCCTTTGTTCTGTAGGCTTCCTCCTGGTCTAGGCTTAGGGCTGATGAGTTTATTGCACACTTCGAATACAGCTTGATTTCACTGTTAGTCCTCTTGCCTGCTCCCTACATTAAATTCACTTAAAAAAATAGATTATTGGTTCTACAATCATTGGATTGCTAACTATCACTTGTCCTTGGGATTCAGTCTTATTACATGATACTGAGATGGTATCAAAGTCAGGAAGGACTGAATCTCACTTTAAGTTTTTTTTCTAGTACTTAAGTGTGAAGCACTTATCCTTTGGAGCCCCATCTGTTCTTCCATCGTTAGGGAGAGGTAGAGGGTTATGGGGGGAGGGACATAGACTTTGGTGTCAGAGGGTGGAGGGTTCAAATCCAGACTGACTAGCTCTAGGCCTTGGGCAAATCACTTAATTTGTCTATGCATTGGCTTCCACATCTATACAAAGGTGATACTGACTATCATATATATCTATCTTAAAGATCATAATGAATATAGTACATGCAAAACTGACTAAGATAGGGTAGCAGATCACTTGATCACCCGCGTTTGTACTCAAAAAGTTGTTTGTTCCCTTGCCGACAAAGAACCGTAGAGAAACTTTTCACTACAAATTATATCAAATGCAACTCTAACTGGTTTGCACAGGAAAGGGAATTCATCACCTCACATCTCTGAAAGTCTAGGCATAAAGTTGGCTTCAGGCGTGTCTTAATCCGGAGACTCAGATCATGTCTTTGGGCTCAGTTCTCTGTGCCTTGGGCTCTGCTGTCTTCTATGCTGGCCTCACCCTCTGGCTGGCTTCCCTTGAGGCTCTAAGTTGTTTTCAGTCCAGAGCCTCACATCACACATGGCCATAACCTGTGAAAAAATAACAATGCCAACCACACTGGAAACAACAGTAGCTACTCGCTGTTGACCTGTGTATTAGATGCCTTTTCTTTTCTTTTTCTTTCTGTAAATTTTTAAGATGTACAACTTGATGATATGGTGTATTTGAAATTCGCATTGTGAAATATTCACTAAATGAAAGTAATAGCCATCTTGGGTGCCTTTCTAAGCAATAGGTATAGAGATACTATTTTATGCATGAAGTAATCAAGACATAGAGAGTTTAACTGATTCCTAAGGGCTTTCGTCTAGATGGCCAGGCAAATAGGACTCCAACCCAGTTCAAAACTAAATTTTGTGTTTATAACTCCTCTGCTGAGTTCTTTCTCCTCAGAAACACTGGCTAATAGCTGCTGACATTTCATTGACCCAGACTGGGTTAAGTGCCTCTTCTTGATCTAATCACTGTGGGCTTTTTGGACAGGATATGCTGATTGGCTTAAAGCAATCAGGATCCACCCTGGAGCTGAGAGTGTGGTGAGTCCATTGACAGCACCTGGCTAAAAAGGGTGCACGAATACTCACCAAAAGGGACTATTAAGAGAAGCGGGGATGGATACTAGGCAGCAAAAGCAAGGGTTCCCTGATATAAATTGTATTTGGAGCCTCCCAATAGGTTTACACTTTAGAAGGAAAGAAAAAGCAGGTATGCAGGGCCACAGTATAAGGCACTTACAACACTCCTTACAGCACTATAACAAGTCACACACAGTCTACACAGTATCAGGGTGCTTACAGGTGGGTTCTGTCTGACAAGGCCCCATTTCTTACCTCTCCTGCCCTGAATTGCTCCTTGTCTATTTTCATTCATCCATCCATTCATCAGATACCAGAGCACCCAACATTGTGCTGTGCATCAGTGGCACTGGGAGTTCTGGGGTGAACAGGATGGGTATAGTTACCCTTGACATGGAGCTCACAGAACAGTGGAGGTGTCACTGTTACAATTACAGTGTAATAAGCAGTTACAATAGGGAGCTGTGGCTAGGAAAGTTCAAGGTGTTATATGAGCCTGTAATGGTGGAATCTGACCCAGGCTTAGGATCAGGGAGGTTTCTAGGAAGAAGTGACATCTAATTTGAGACTCAGAGAAAAATGAGGAGTTGGCTAAACAAAGTTTGATCAAGATAGAACCAGGGAAACTATCCTGTGAATACTCTGGCTAGATATTTCTGTGAGCCCTATAGCAATGTCCCCCGCCCACTGCCCACTTCCCCTCCCCACTGTCCTCAAAGCCTCCATTAGAGTTCTAAAGAAATTAAAAATATGAGGTTAATTGAATTGATTTGCATACACTTGTGTTGGGTAAGGCTGTGCATTATTGAATCTTATTCCTGTACCTTGCTGGTCCACAGAGGTCTCGGAGGCTTCAGGTGTGGAGGTGAGCCATGTAGAAGGAGGAACTGTTGTTTATATAGGTCAAAGAAGCTGCTCAGGGAGAATTCTGGGTTTCCTGTCTCTGATTCGACCATACAAGTTCTGCTTTATTTAGATAGATATCATTAGAGGTTCTACTGCTTACAAATAAAGTTTCAATAGTTCTGAAATAGGATACGGATTTATTAGAGTTCCTTAAATTTATCGTTTTGAAACATTTCTTTATATACTGGTAAAAGGTCCTTGACTGGGAGTTAACCATCATCATAAACAGTCTCCATGAGCAAGTTCTGATTTGGCTTATATATTTCAAATTATGATGCCTTTTTTAGGAATGCAATGGGTGCCCTATAAAACTATGTGGATGTGGCAAGTAAGATATGAGAGGTCCAACATGTACAAGCAGATTTCAATAAGATAAAGATGGACTTAAGCTGGGGGCCATCCATGATACTTTCACAGGGATGGCCTCTGAATTTTGTTTTGCTGTATTTCAATAGTCGTAAATAAGAAAAGGGGGGTCTTTCTACCTGAAAGGGAAGAAAAAAATGGAGAACTAACACGGGGCAGGAATGCAAAGACATGTTTGGAGAACAGTAAGAATAATGAATGGTTGGAAAGATTAAACTGAAAAGCTAACTTGGGTCAACATGGTAGAGGGCCAAGAATGGTAAATAATTCACCTTATCTCCTTTGATAGGGCCTTTGCACTTTGACCTTCTCTCACATGGAATGCTCTCTCCTCAGGTCTCTAGATTATTATTTGTGTCTTCAATCAAATTTATTTCCTCCATAAGGTCTACCTTGACTAACTTGTTAAAGCATTTCCCCCTCTACCCAGCAACCCACTCTCTAGCCATTACTACATTTCATTTCCAGTAAATTATCCTGGTTTTTTGTTATTGTTGTTTTTGTTTGTTTGTTTGTTTGTTTTGCTTACTTGTTGCTGCCTATCTTCTCACTAGAAGGCAAAAGCTATGAAGATAGGAATCTTTTCTACTTTATTCACTGGTGAAGCCCCAACACTCTGCAAGTGTATGGCACATAATAAGTGCTCAATAAATATTTGTTCAGTGAATTATTATATGACTTGTTCTTTGTCAGTGGATAATGAGGGCCATAAAAATTTTTTAGTAAGGGAATGAAACAGTTTCAGCATTATCTGAGTAAAGTTAATTTGACAGTGGATTTTAGGATGAAATGAGGCAGTATGAGATTAACGGCAGGGAAATCAATTAGGAGGCTATTTTAATATTCTAAATAAGAGATAAGAGCCTAACCTGTGGCCATGACAATGGGCATAGAAATATGGAATAAATGAGAGAATTGTGAAGATCAATGTTACCTGAAGAGTAAGTGTGAAGGACTGCTGGAAAATAAGGGAATAGTGATGCCTTACTTAGATCTGAGGAAGGGAGCTAGTTAGGGCCAAGTTCAATTTAAAGCATCCTAAGCTTTAAATGACACAGCATGTAGATACGATGTAGGAAATCCAGTAGACAATGTGTGTCTTTGTCTGGAAGGAGGAACTAGGGGAGGAAATAAAGATTTGGGAGTTAACAGTTTAGAAGTAGTTGTTGACTCTTTAATAGTGAAAAAGGTCTCTGAGGGAAAGCATAGAAAGAATAGAGCAGAGGGCTGAGAATAGCAGTATGAGAGCGGCTGTATTTCAAGGATGAAAAAAGGAAAAGAAGACAGCAGGAAATGGCTTGGAGGAGGGTGAGGATTCAAGAAGAAAAAGTGAACTGGAAAGAGAGCATTTCAAGGTGGTCACAGGATGCCAGAAAATGGAGGATGAGGGTGATACAGGTTGAGGACAGGAACCTGCCCATTTTGTCCTTGCAATAGGAAGAGCGGTATTCAGTGTACTCTCTAGTTTATCATCACCAAGACCCTCTGCCATACTGCCACTTTTCCTAGAATCCTGTACCTAACCAAGTGTCGGTTCTGAATGGCTCTAGCACACCTGCTTAAAGCCCCTCCACAATTTTAAAACCCAGTTGTTCTTTATTGCTTTCCTGTTTATGATTTTTTTCCTTATTTCCCAGTACTTTATGGTTCAGATCTGGTTTGAATCTATTATTGCTAGACAGTACATAATAGATCAACAGTCAACCATGCCAATCACAATAGCCATGATGATCCATAATAGTTAATCATTTCACTTAATCTCATTAACACTACTATTGCTTGTCATCAGTGTGGACCTATTATATAAAATAGAAAAAGAAAAAAAATAACTTCTCTTTTTTTTTTTTTCAAAGTCATGCACTGTTTCTAGTCTTCTCTGGAAAGTGTCTCTATAGCCTTGATTTTTTTTTTTTTAACTGAGGGCTCACTGAATTTAATTGAAGTGAAATTTTAGGTGCAGAAAAAAACTTGATTGTAAAATGTTATGCAGAGGCATAACTAAGGAAATTTAGAGCTTTCACCCTCCCTTCAGGATCTCCCTACCTAAACATAAGTCAGCCATATTAATTGAGCACATGCTATATGTATGTATGCACAGAAAGTATAAAGAATATGAAAGGGAAGCACCAGCTTTGGGCCACTCATGGACCTGGGGAAGGGCATGCCTGATGCAGTGATGATTGTGACGTGAGATGAAGACAAGTGAGCAGAGATTTGCAGTCTGTGTCCCTGTACCCTTAGAATGCATCATAGTACTAGGCCTTGTGCAGCAAAAGATGAGGCAGGTAGACCATCAATCAGGCCTGTTAGAGAGCTAAGATAAAAGCCAGAGAACGAGGGCCCTTGTCATGTTTCTGGATTTGGGAGGCCCAAGACATTATAGAGCATTAGGGACAACATGGACAAGAGTACAAGACTTATGGATCAGAGTTAGGCAGCAACTGGAATAAATTAGCACTTCTGGAGAGTGGACACCAGTGGGGACAACAAGGAAGCCAAAACTTAGTATCTAAGAGAAAACAGTTTCAGTCCCATATTAGAAACTTGGTATTGGTCCAATAAACATAAGGGGCAAGGCAGTTAGTTGGTATTTAAAAGTTATGAAGAATATAGCTGTCATCTGGAGCATTTATATATTCAGGGTCTTATAGGAGTCACTTCTATTTCTTTCCTTATCATATTTTGAAATCTGAGTCCTGTGTCTTTCTCCCTTAGAGCCCCAGAAAAAAAGGCTCAGCCTTCCTGCTTTTCTCGTTGACAGCTTCAGACAATGTACCCCAATTCTCCACTGGCCAATGTCCCAGTTCTGCATTTTCCACTGACTCTGTGGCTCCTACTCCTCACAGGAGCAAAGTTTGGGCAGAGATGAAAGAGAGTAAAACTCAGACCCTCCGGGTGAGATGACACTGCTGGCACTCGTAGAGCTATGGGCTATTTTTCAAGTCATCAGAATGGCTTTACAGTGGGCCTTTGTAATACACAAACATTTTAAGGAGGCTGTGACCACCAAACAGAACGTTTTCCACTTGGCAAAGGAGACTGACTCACAGCCAATCAGTGTTCACCCTCACTCAGTTCCCTTACCATTTTGATCATCTGAGTGTGAATTCTTGAGTTGGAACACCTAGGTTCAGATCCTGGCTTGAGTTTTCACTAACTCTGAAAAGGTGTACAAGTTACTTAGCCTCTCTATGCTTCAGTTTTCTCATCTTTAAATGAGGATAATAATACTCCCTACCCCATGTGGTTCTTATGTGGACTAAATGTTTTCATCCACATTAGGTTCTCAGAACAGTGTCTGACTCAGGAAAGGACTCAGTAGATGATATGTAAAATGAACACAAACAGCCACAAAGTCAAGCTGAATGGGTAAGATACATTGAGTTAAGGAGCTAAGTTTGGTTTTTATTTCCATATTTTAACCTTGAGATAGACCTGAGAAAGAAAAGTTTCACAAAGTGCCCAGAGCCAACTGTGATAAGGACTATGTTCTGTCTTGGAAGCCACAGCAGAGACTGTTAACTGTGAACCTACTCCTATGCAGAAGGAGCTCAGCATAATAGCTGGGACAGAACAGGTGCTCAATCAATGCTAAGCAGTGAGGGCTGCTGTCACTTCCTTCCTCACCATTACTAATTCTACCTAGTGGGCAGGCTTAGAGATAGCCTTTGAGTATGGGTGGGAAACCTGGGAAATTGGTAATATTTTTGAATTAGAACAGATTTTTCCTTAAGACAGGACATTGAGGATTCCATGTCACTCCTTCTGCTTGCTTCCAAGACCTCTGGCTGAGTGTCAGATGCTCCGAGACTTGAGAGCTGTGCTGAGTCCCCAGGGAGTCACTGGCTCCACTCTGGGCAATTAAAACATGACTGCAATTAAGGCTGGTTTTCTAGAGAGCCACTAAATGGCACCCTAATGACTAGAAAAAGATAATGTTCAGCCCTATACACCTAACTCCCTATTAGAGAATTACTTAGACACTGGAGACATTCTGGCTCATTAATAAATGAGTTCATTTCTATGTTTCGTAATCCAATCTGTAAGCTTACCTCATACATTGTCCTGGAATTTATAACCCTTTCTCTTTTTTTCGCTTTTCCTCTCTATTTATTTTTGTAGCAGCTTGATTGAGGTATAGTTGACATACAATTAACTGCATGTATTTCAAGCATACAATTTGATAAGTTTTGACATACACAGGCATCTGTGGAACCATTACCACAATCAAGTTGGTGAATTAGCCATGTCCATCACTTCCTAAATTTACCTTATGACCCTTTTTAAGCCATCCCTTCTACCTCTCATCGTCCCAGGCAGAATCCTGGGCAATCACTGGCAATCACTGATCTGCTTTCTGTTATTAGGGATTTGTTTACAATATTTAGAACTTTGTATAAATGGGATCATGATGTATATAGATTTTTTTTTCCTTATTGCACTGGCTAGGACCTCCAGTATGAGGTGAAAAGAGCAGATATACTTGTCTTGTTTTTGATCTTGGAGGAAAAAGCGTTCAGTCTTTCACTGTTAGCTGTGGAATTTCCATAGAGGCCCTTTAACCTTTAAAGAAATTACCTTTTACTCCAAGTTTGATAAGAGTTTTCATCAGGAGTAGATGCTAGATTTTGTCACTTTTTTTTTTTTTATCATCTATTGAGGTAAAAGAATAAGTTCATTAAAAAGATTCATTATATTGACTTTTGAATGCTAAACCAAGCTTGTATTGCTGTTAAGCTCTGTTTGATCATGATATATTATTCTTTTCATCTGTTATTGGATTTGATTTGCTAAAATCGTGTTTAGAATTTTTGCATCTATATTCATGAAGGATATGGGTTTGTATTTTTCTTTTGTTACAATGTCTTTGGTTTTAGTATCAAAATAATCTGCTGGTCTCATTGAATGAATTGGCAAGCATTGATTATTCCTCTTCAGTTTTCTGGAAGAGTTTTTATATAATTGATATTATTTATTCCTTAAATGTTTGATAGAATTTACCAATGAGTAATCTGGAACTAAAGATTTAGGGGACAGGGTGGGAAGGTTTTTTATTACTAACTCTATTTTTTTAAATAAATATGGGGATATGCAAGTTATTTATTTTTGCTTGGATGAGAGAAAGCCTTGTCTTTGAAGGCATTTGTATTATCTAAATTTCTTAATTTATTGGCATGAATTTATTTATCATATTCCCTTATTATTTTTTTAATATTTGTAGAATCTGTGATGATGTCCCCTCTTTCACTTGTAATATTGGTGATTTGTATTCACTGATTACTCTCTTTTTATCCTGATTAATTGGGTTAGAGGTTTATACATTTTATTAGTCTTCTCTAAGAAAGAGTTTAAGATTTCAGTGAATTTTTTCTATCATTTTTTGTTTTTATTTCATTAATTTCTACTCTAATCTTTATTATTTCCTTTCTTCTGTTCACTTGGAGCTTCATTTGGTCTTTTTCTGGTTTTTAAAAGGTAGAACTTGAGTTCATTGATTTGAGATACTTCCTCTTTTTTAGTATAGGTGATTAATAGTGTTAATTTCCCCGTAAGTGGCATTGCACAAATAAAATGTCTTTTTTTCTTTTTCATTCAATTCAAAATGTTTTCTCATTTCCCTTTTGATTTCTTCTTTGGCCCATAGATTATTTAGAAGTGTCTTATTTAATTTCCACATTTTTAGGGGAGTTTTGAGATAATTCTGTCATTCTTTTCTAATAGAGTTACACTGTAGTCAAAGACCATACTTAGTATGACTGGAGTCATTTTTAACTTTATTGAGACTTATCATGACCCACACATACATGTCCTATGTGCACTTGAAAAGAATGTGTATTCTGCAGTTCTACAAATGTCAATCAAGTCAAGTTAGTTAATACTGTTTTTCAAATCTTTTAAATACTCACTGAATTTTGTCATCTTATTCATCGATTACTGAGAGAAAGGTATTAAAATAGCTACTATAAGTGTGGAATTTTTCATTTCACCTTGAATTTCTGTCAGTTTTTGCTGCACATATTTTGATGATGTGTTATTAGGTTCATTGATGGTTGGGGTTATTATGTCATCTCAATAAATCGACCCCTTTATTAGTACATAAATATCTTCTTATCCAACGTAATATTTTGTTCCTCTGAAATCTACTTCACTTGATAATAGTATAGTCAATAATAGTTACTCTGCTTTCCTATATATAGTTTTATATTGACATGTCTTTTTCCATTGGTTTAAATTTAATTTATGTTCTTGTTTATATTTAGTGTTTCTTATAGGTAAAATTATTTGGGCCAAAAAATCTTTGCCTTTTAATTGGAGTATTTAGATTATTTGCACTTAAATGTAATTATTAGTATGGTTACGTTTACATATATATCACCTTGCTATTTGTTTTCTGTTTTTTTCCATCTCGTCTGTTCTCTTTTTCCTTTTTGTCTGCATCATTATGGATTATTTAAAATGTTTATGATTTCAATATGTCTCCTTAGTTGGATTATTAGCTATATATAACTCTCTGAATTGTTATTTAGTGGTTGCTCTAGGGTTTGTAGTATGCATTTTAACTTGTCACAATGTACTTTTAATTGACATTACACCACTTCATATATAGTATGAGAATTTTTTAGCAACATACTTCCATTTCTTATTTTCTGGTCTTTGTGCTATGATTGTCACACATTTTAGTTCTCATGCATTGTAAATTATGCATTATATTGTGATTATTTTTGTTTAAACACTCAATTGTATTTAAAAGGGATTTAAATAATAAGAAAATAAATTTTATATATTTAAGTAACCAGCATTTCAGCTCCTCTTCATTCCTTTTTGTATATCTTTATTTTCATTCAGTACCATAATCTTTCTTCCTGAACACTATCTTTCAGTTTTCTTGTGAGGGTACATCTTCTTGTGAATCCTTTTAGTTTTGCATGTCTGAAAATAACATAAATTTTTTTTCCTTTGTTTTTGAAAGATATTTTCACTGCATATAAAATTCTAAGTTGCTAGTATTTTTCTTTCAGTACTTTAAATATGTTGCTCCATTGTCTTTTAGCTTGCATTACTTCCAGTGAGAACTCTGCCATCTTTATCTTTGTTCCACTTTATGTAATGTAACATCTTTCTATGGCCACTTTTAATTAATATTTTGTCTCCACTGGTTTTGAATTAGTCCATTATGATATTTCTTGGTGTTGTTTTCTTCAAGTTCCTTGTGTCTGGGATGTATTGAACTTCTTGAACCTATGGATTTATAGTTTTCATCAAATTTAGAAAAATTTTAGCACTTATTTCCTCAATTATTTTTGTCCCCTTACTCTCAGCTACAGAAATCCAATTGCAGATGTATTAGTCTCTTGAAGTTGTTCCACAGCTCACTGATGCTCTGGTCATTTTAAAAAAATTATCTTTTCGCTTTGTTTCATTTTAGATAATTTCTATTGCTGTGTCTTTAAATTCATGAATCTTTTCTTCTGCAATGTCTAATCTGCCAATAATCCCCTCCAGTATATTTTCCATTTTACAAATTATAATTATTATCTCTAGAAACTTGATTTGGGTCTTTTTTATGTCTTAACTTTTTGAACATATGGAATAGTTATACCTGTTTCAATGTCCTCATCTACTAATTCTAACATTTGTGTCAATTCTGTGTCAGTTTAGGTAAACTGATTTTTCTCATTATAGGTCATATTTGCCTTTTTCTTTGTTTGTCTGGTAATTTACATATATATATATAAACATATATATATATATATAAATATATATATATATAAATTCAGCAATCCTACTTCTAATATATATATGCCAGACCTTGTGAATTTTACCTTTGTGGGCACTGGATATTTTTGTATCCTACAAATACACTTGGGCTTTATCATGTAGTTATTTGGAAATGATCCTTTCAGTTTTTGCTTTTATGATTTTTTAGATAAAACTAGAGTGATGTTTCGCCTAGGGATATTTATTCTTTACTACTTAGGCAAGATTTTCCCATGTACAGTATTATTTAGTTCCCCATGAATCCTGAGAGGTTTTCCAACCTGGCTAATAAGAACAAACACTACCCCTCAGCCCTGTATGAGCACCAGACACTGTAACCATGAATCTTTTTAAATGTTTCTTTCTCTTGACTCTAGTAGTTTTGTACCTCATGCTGTCTGCTCAGACTTCAGTAGAGGCAGACCCTCTGCAGGTCTCTGGAATTTTTCACTGTGTGCAGATCTCCCCTCTCTGGTACTCTGTCCTGTGACCAATAACAAACTAGTCCCTGGACGCCCAGCTCCATCTCTTCAATTCCAGGAAGCCACTGGGATCTAACTAGGTTTCGTCTCCCTGTATCACAGCCTGGAAATACCCTCAAGGCAATCAGTTAGGGCTATTTAGGGTTCACCTATGTGCTTCCCACCTCTCAGATATTAGGTGCTTTACATCCATTGTCTTGTAAAGCATCATTTCATATATTTTGTCCCTTTTTTGGTTGTTTCATGTAGGAGAATAAATCTAGTTCCTGTTACTCTGTATTGGGTGAAAGTGGAAGCACCCACTCTTTCTTTTTAAATGTGCTCTGATTATTTCTACTTAGTTTACACATTATCTGCCCTCTCACCAGTAGGTATGTTTTGCTGAATGCCTGGGATATGGTCATTTGCATCTAGCTTTTGTATGACTATCTGGGAGTTACTTTAGAAATTAACAATATAATCTACAATGTGTTTTATATCTCTAAAGTTTTTGTTTCTTTCCTTCCCCATTTAGCTGATGCCTCTCTTCTAAAGGGTTCCTTCTTTGCATTTGTTACAAATATGTCAACTAGGCTAATCATTCACAGCACCAGAGCTTTTAAATTGTTATTGATTTTTTAATCACTTAAATAAGAAATATATGTGTGAAACCACTTATTTAATTAAGTGTGTAATAGCTGATGTCCTTGTCCAAGGACATCTGGTGGATTAGGAAACAAAATTTTCTGAATCGTATGTGTCGTGACAGTAAATACAGCAAACATAACCAAAACTAATATTTATTGAGGACTTGTTACTGGCCAAGTACTGAGCTAGTTTTTTTCCTCCTCCACATTATCTTAATTAATCTTTATCTAAGAGATGGATAATCGCCACCCCATTTTTGCAGACAAGGAAACTGAGTTTCATAGAAGTTAAGTAATTCCTAAGTCATTTGGCCAATAAGTAATGTAGCCAGAATTTAAACTTAAGTTGTCTGATTCCAAAGTCCAAATTCTTTCTCTTCCAACATACTGGCCCAAGAAGAATTCAGCCTGTTGCTGATCATTAGACTTTTCTACATGTACTCACTAGTGTGTGAGAAAGACACATACAATCTTCTCAAAAGCAACTAAAGTACCAAAATTCTTTGAAATAGACTTTTATTGGTGCCTTTCTTTCAATATCCGTATCTCAATCTGAAATCCTATAAGCAACAAATAACAACTACAAACAATAAAAGCAGTGAATAATATAAAACTAATTTCTAGTTAGTAAAGTATTTATTTCTATTATTTAAAGTTAGAGTCAGAGCCACCAAATGTCATATGAATTAAATGCCTAAGTGTAAAAAAATAAGTCATGAAGTAATAAAATCTTAGATAAATTTTGAAAATTTGGATATGAAAGATGCCTTTCTAAGAAATGAAATCCAGAAACCATAAAGGAAAATATCTAACCAATATAATTTTTAAGTGTACATCTGTACCAAAAGTAACCCAAAAGCCCCCCCACACCAAAAACCAAAACCAAAACCAAAACAAACAAACAAAAAAGCTCAAGCAACAGAACTGGGAGGAAATATTTGTGATACTTCTAACAAAGAGTTAATTTTAATAATTGGACCATTCTCAGCAGCATTATTCCCTAATGGTTCTCAAATTCATTTTAAATTGAGGAATTTACTGCTGGGAACCATGTCTCCCAGGCCACCGTCACTCTGGTCAAGTTCCTGGGTCTAGCCTCATCCACAGTTCCTAGTATTGTGAAGTTAACCAAGTCAGGGTTAAAGTTCTGGCTCTGCTGTTTACAAACTCTATGACATTGGGCAAGTCCTGTAGCCTCTCTGAATCTCACTTTAACAGCCCAATGGGGAGAAGCAACAATACTCAGTTCATAGCTTTTTGTGAGAATCACTTAGCCAATATTGTCTTCAGTTTATAGTAAGTGTTTGATAATGATAGTCATTGCTCGCTGTTAGATCCTCGGCACAAGGATGACATTTGGCACATACAGACACTCAGTAAGTACTTGTGAATATATACATAAATTCTACAAACCGATAAGAAAAAGACACACCAAAGAAAAATAAGCAAAGGATATGATAAGAAATCTTATTTTTCATACAGAAAAATGCAAATGTTTGCAAACACATGGAAAGAGGCTCAATTTCAACACTAATAATTGAAATGCAAATTAAAACAATAACAAGTTATCTTTTTTAAAAACCTTCCAGATTGGGAAAAATGTGTAAATAACTGTTCACAGTTAGTGCCGGCAAAGAGTTGTGGGGAAATCTTACATGTGGTTGATGGAGTAAAAATTAGTAGAATAATCCTAGAAAATGATAGTTTTTAAAATTTAAATATATACATTCAGCAATCCCACTTCTAAGAATCTGTTCTACAAAAATAATACATGGGTATAGAAAGATACTCTTTAAGAATGCACATTGCACATTGTTTGAAATTAGAAAAACATTAGAAATAAATATCTATCAATTGATAACTACTTAAAAATTAGTCACACATTCATATAACTGAATTAAATAGGTCAAAAAAAGTTCATGATATATATTTTTAAGAATATATATTTAGGGAGAAAGCAAATTACAGGCTAATATATAATAACTAATAAATGTTGAACACGTACATGTTAGGCAATATGGTAGGTGATCTACATGAATTATCTTATTTAACCCTTAGTATATATACAGCCTCTATGGACTTCAGTTTCTTCAGAGGTACTTCAGGACCAGATAAGCTCTAAGATCCTTACCATCCTAGTTCTAAAATATTTACACTAAAATACTTCTTTGAGAGCAATCTATCCTTGGAAAACTGAGCAAGATGATGCCTCCGGGAGTTGAACAATTAAAGTGATGTCTATTCATGTGATTGTATCTTGGAATCTGTAGTACATGATTCTGTCTCCTGGAAAATACTCATAAACTTGTTTTCAAACATTAAATGAAATGATACCACTGCTAACTGGCAGAGTGTCTTTCTTATGTTAAGGTGAACTGGGACCTCCTGAAACCTACCTATAGAACAAAGTGAGGCCAGGTCTCCTAACTGTTCAGGAGATACCAACCACATGCTCTCCTGGGTGTCTAACAATAGCATAAATAATTGTCTGTATCATCTCCCCACTGGCACAGAGGCTTGCCTCCCAGTATTTCTGGGACTACAATGTTTGCAAGTATCTGCCTTCATACTGGCAGTGAGTGGTGGAGAATGAGAAAAGTGAGGCATTACCAACTGAGAGGCAACTTCATGCCCCTGACAGATCCTCATTTTTGGTCCACTCACCATTCATATCAGGAAGTGTGCAAAGATTGAATACCCTTAGCTCTGCCCTGTGGAGAAAAGGCAAGTTTGGGTTGTGAACATCTGTGGAATAGTGTGGGAATATAGGCAAATGAGAAGTAAATTCAAGGTTTTGACTATCTACTCATAGTCTGAAAACTTTTGTTATTATTTTTTGTGGATACATCAAAAATTTTACTCTTAAAAGTACTCTAATTTTGACTTTTTTTTAAGTAACAGAAATATATTCTATCCCTAGATTAATCTGACAAAACAATGTGTTTATCAGTAGGTATAAATTCAAAGTACAAAATAAGCTCTGATTCTTGCCTATATGATAAAGATTCATTATCAAATAAAAACATATATTGGGAAATCATGTTCAAGACACTGCCTCTCTAGTTGTGTGATCTTTTGATTTAGTTCAGATACCATTTGTAGTACCAGTGTGAAAAATTTCCATTAGAGAGGATGGAAGAATTGTAATCATCTACTCCAAGAAAAGAGAGCCTACTTCTTGCATGCGTAGGGTGACTGGAGTATCAGTTTGGAAATTGATGACTCTTTGTCCCCACTATCAGCACAGAGAGGCGTACCCTCTTATATGGCTTGTAGTCAACCCACCCAAAAGTAGTGTGAGATAATTGAATATTAAAAAGAATGAGAGGCAGGAAGATAGAACACAAGTGTGTTTTCTTCTACTAGAAATTTTTAATTGTTTCACACACAGATGGGTTCTACCAACCCTGACTCACCGCAGTATTCACATGCAGATATTGTATCAACAATCAGGTGTCTACATCGTGTCTAAAGCTGGTTGCTGTCTTTTGAACCAAA
This sequence comes from Cynopterus sphinx, assembly GCA_030015415.1. NCBI lineage: Eukaryota > Metazoa > Chordata > Mammalia > Chiroptera > Pteropodidae > Cynopterus > Cynopterus sphinx. The sequence goes on along the minus strand of CM057379.1, from coordinate 65,069,761 downwards.
GCCTGAATAAAGGCCAATAAAATCACAAATAACTCATTTCTTTTAGGCTTATTTCCAAGGGTAATAGTGTATAACAGAAATCTATAATGGACTAGCCATTTCTGACTGAGTCCCACCTATTCTTCATGTAACATACTGGCTTTGAGAGCCTCAGGGTAAAAATTGAATATTTTTCTAACTTAGCATCTCTGCATTCAACAAGCTGACAAATGGGTAAGAGATGCATGTGTAGCTCTAGAATGAGACAGAGGTTCTAGAGGCCGTCTCTACTTCTGACACTGGTTAAACAGGCCTTTGGCCACTACAAATATGTAATTTGTTGCTACCTTTAAGTTATAGCCAATCCTCCATTTCATATGTCCCCACCCCCAATAGTGGATTCATGGAAGAAATAAAATACCTCGCATGCATTTATGTGCCACTCTGTTCCAAGAGCCAGAGGCCAAGCTACCTCTTGTTCTCTGGGGCTTTCTCTTCCTTGAGTTTAGGAAAAAATCCCAAGAATTGGTAGGGGTGGAGGCAGAGGTTGAAAAGGGCAGAGGACAAGCTGGATGATACACACAGATGATTTCACATGAAATTTGTTTTTAGAGGTAGTCTCCCTCTATTCTGACTCCCTTGGAGTGAATTCCTCCCAGTGAAGCTTTTATTCTTCATCTAGTCCCAATGACATTATTCCCATGAAGCTTCTCTATTCCTTCTGGAAAGCCCACCCACCTCCTGGGCAGGTCTGAATCCCCCAGGTGTCCCTGGCCCGGGCTCTTACACTGGGATTTCAAATAGCAAGAACTATTTCATGTGTTTGAATTATGAGGAGACTACTTGGGAGAGTATGGAGGAGGGACTGTTGCATGACTGGTGTCTGTCCCGCAAGCTGGACCCAGGTCAGAACAAAGGCTGCTTTTCACAAACCTCTGTAGAGACTGTATGGTCACAATTGATGTTCACTCTGACATAAATCAGCACCCGCCCTTACCTCCTGCTGTGTGCCCAGTTCCTGGAAGAGGCCCTTGTCCTGACCTGGTCAAGCATGGAAAGATTTTCCGGTGGCTGGTAACATTCACTCACCAGGACCTGTTTACCCTCTATTATCCTTTGGTATCTACCAAGCAGTGTGGGGATCCATTTTGCCTTGGAGCCATTTTAGATATAATAAACCCCATTAATTACCAAACTGGAGTGGCCAGCCGTTTAGTGCCCCTTTTAGCCAACTTGCCTAAAATGTTTTGAATCTGGTGAAGGATTATTACACCTGCTCTTATTTATTCAGAGAGAAGGATTCATTTTGCTTCTATTTCTTCCTTCCATTTCAAACACAGACTGTCTTTCAGAGGTGCTCAAGGAGACTGATCCATTAAGTCCTCCAGTACTGTCAACAGTGGCTCCATTTTAGAATGGAAAAGCAAGACACAACTGGACTTTTGTCAGAAGACACTTGGGAAAAAAAAAAAAACAACAACAACACTTCCAGTGATTGTTTGCTAAACTTAAGCTTTTACTTATTTCCATTGCATCATCAAATGATTTCAATTTGTGTTGTATTTTAATCCAGAAAAAAATGTAAAACTCTAGCACATTTGACATTTGAAATTATGCTGATTGCCTAGCATATTTTAAAACATATCAAAGAAGACAGGCATCAGTGTTTGACAAATTTTTACACAAAATATATTGTAAGAAACAAGTAAAAGTGTCAATAAATTTCTTTATAAAATTTAAATGACAAATGCACAGAATTGCAGTAGGTGTATTAACTCCATGTGGAATTTAAAATGACTTTTGTGGTTTATAATCCTTTTAAGATTCAATCTGGAAAATTGCTTTGGAACAATGAAAACATGAAATCAAATCATAAGGCAGACTATCAGATAAAGACTAACATAAATGGACATATTTTATCCTGCCTATTCAAAATGAGAGCACATTTCTATTCTTTTTTTAAGCACAAAGAAGGATCTATACTAATTTGCCATATAATAGTCATTATTTCCTTTGCAAAATTTTAAGTCATTTTAAAACTCTGATCTAATTGTATTTTTTTTCTTCTCACTATTGCTTATGGTTCAATTCTTGTATATATACTACAAAAATAATCAAAATCACATCAGTATTGATGGGCATAAAGTCACAGTGTCACAAAAAGCTGTTGCAAGTGCTGGATCATATATGGGTTTTTTAGGACACAGATTTTACTTTCTTTTTAATTTAATTTTATTATTAGTTTCAAGTATATAGTACATTGATTAGACATTTATATAGTTTATAAAACAATCCTCCTAATTACTCTTTCTCTCCTCTGGCTCTCCTCTTAGCCATTATATTAATGCTGCCTGCATTCCCTATGTCATGCTCCCTATCCCTGTAACCATCTATCAGCTACTAATTTGTACTTCTTTAACCCTTCACCCCATTCTCCCAGTCCCCAACCCCCCCTCCCCTGGCCATCACCAGATTGTCCTTTGCATTTGAATCTGTTTTTTATTAGTTCATTTTTCTGTTTCTTAGATTTCACATATAAGTGAAATCATATGGTATGTATCTTTCTCTGACTTATTTCACTCAGTATAATAACCTCTAGGTCCATCCACATCATTGCAAATGGTAGGATTTCATTTTTAACAGCTAAGTAATATTCCATTGTAGATATGAATCATAACTTCTTTATTCAGTTATCTGTCGGCAGACATTTAGGTTGCTTCCATACCTTGGCTATTGTAAATTGTTCTGCCATGAACATATGGGTGCATAGATCTTTACAAACTATTGTTTTTATTTTCTTTGTATAAAAGCTGAGAAGTTCAATTGCTGGGTCAGATCTAGTTTTAATCTTTGAGAAACCTCCAGACTGTTTTCTATAGTGGCTGTACCAATTTACAATCTCACCAACAGAGTATGAGAGTTTCCATTTTTCCATGTACTCACCAGCACTTGTTCTTTGATTTATTGATGATAGCCATTCTGACAGGTATGAGATGATATCTCATTGTGGTTTTAATTTGTATTTTCCTGATTATTAGTAACCTTGAACATCTTTTTATATGTCTATTGACCATCTATATTTTCTCTTTGGAGAAATATTTGTCCAGATCTTTCACCTATTTTTTAATTGGATTGTTTGTTGTTGAGTTGTATGAGTTCTTTATATATTTTGGATATTAACCTCTTATTAGATGCATGATAAGCGAATATCTTCTCCCAGACAGTTGTCTTTTTGTTTTGTTGATGGTTTCCTTTGCTGTACAAAAACTTTTAAGTTCAATATAGACCCATTTGTTTATTTATTTATTTTTCATTTCCCTTGTCAAAAGAGATATATCCAAAAAGAAATTACTATTAGCAATATCAGAGAGTTGACTAGCTATGTTTTTGTCTAGAAATTGTATGGTTTGGGGTCTTACATTTAAGTCTTTAATCCATTTTGAGTCTATCTTGTATACATACTTTTCTTTTCTCTTCCTTCCTTCCTTCCTTCTTTACTTTTCTTTTTTTTTCTTTTCTTTTCTTTTCTTTTCTTTTCTTCTCTTTTCTTTTCTTTTCTTTTCTTTTCTTTTCTTTTCTTTTCTTTTCTTTTCTTTTTTTTTCTTTCTTTTTGCATGTATCTGTCCACTTTCCCCAGCATTGTCTTTACCGCATTTTATATTCTTACCTCCTTTGTCATATATTAAGTAAGAGTATAGGTGTAGATTTATTTCTGGGCTCTCTTTTCTGTTTCATTGATCAATGTATCTATTGTTATGCTAATGCCATACTGTTTTGATTACTGTAGCCTTGCAGTATAGTTTGATATCAGGTAGTGTGATACCTCTAACTTTGTTCTTTCTCAAGATCACAGTGGATATTCTAGGGTCTTTTATGGTTCCTTATAAATTTTAGGATCATTTTATCTAGCTCTGAAAAATGACATTGGTATTTTGATAGGGATTGCAGTGAATCTATAGATTGCTTTGGGTAGTGTGGCCATTTTAATGATGTTGATTCTTCCTACCCATGTGCATGATATATGCTTCCATTTATTTGTATCTTCTTCAATTTTTTTCAATGACAATTTTCAGAGAATAGGTCTTTTACCTCCTTGGTTAATTTGATCCCCAGGTATTTTGTTGCTTTTGATGCAATTGTAAATGGTATTGTTTTCTTAATTTCTCTTTCTGAAAGTACAGATTTTACTTTGAAATTATCATCTTTGAGGTTGAATTCTGCTGATAATCAGTGTCTGCTGGGCACAGACTAGATAGCAAGAACAGAAAACACATCTTATTGGGCTTTATTCCTTCACTATTTCTGTGCAACTTTTCAGAGAACATTGAAATTCTCTGCTGTAGTCACCATGTATGGCAACATATCCCAAGGGCAGAGCAAATTATGCTACCTGAACCTTTTATCTATAAGTGGCAATACTACAGGGTGATGTAAAATAGAAGACTGATTTATTTAGACATAAACAATGTAAAAATGTTATTCAGTACAAGAAACATAAAATCCAGTATCCCAGTAAATCTAGCTGGCAAACCTTACCTTATTGCTAAATTATTGCACAAAAGAACAAACTTTCTTTAATGTTTCCAGGTTGACAAATGCAATATGTTCTGCCTACAGCCTCCTAGCTATATAGTCCTTCTCTGTTGGGTGCCAAGGTTTCTGAGGAAGTTTCCAGGATTTCAGAGTCTATCCTGTTGCAGTGTACTAAGGCCTTGGCTTTGTATTTGTTCCCTGATATTTATAAAATCAGTGGGCACTACCAGAGTTTGGTGTTACAGAATTTGCTTATATTCTGTCTTTGAATTATTAATCATTTGTAAAAATGATCATAGCCAGCACATCTCAAACATTAATGTGCATACAAATTACCTGAGGCTTGGGATTCTTTGTTTTGAACAGGTTTCCAGGTGTAGCCAATTCTGCATGTCTGTGAACCACTCTTTTTGTGTTGCAAGGAACTATAGGACCTCATTTACAGAAGAGGAAAACCTCACCCAAACTGGATTTAGAAATTTAATTTTCTACAGATACTTGGGACTATTGTGTTGGAACATTTATTAAACTCTTATTATGTGCTACGCCTGTGACAGGCAATAGGAATACACAGATGAGATGTCTTCATGGTGCTTAGACAGTCATAGGAAGCCAGAGCAGAGAAGAGAACTTATGCAGAGTTCACAACCAGGCTAGAATTCATGCTTCCTGAAGTTTAGTCCATGATCCTGCATAGCCTTTCAGACTCCTACATTCTTTCTAGTTCTCTCCATCTTACCTACCATCCCCCATCATTCCAGGCTTATTTCCTACACCTTCTCCAAACTATTTGGTAAACCCCTCTATTACAGAGGCCTAGTCAAGAATGACTAACTATTCCCTAATAATGGATGTGAATATAATCCTGTAAGCAATATGGAGTCCTCGAAGGATTTTAGAAAGAAAATGTCACTAGAGGAACTACAGTTTTGTCTGTGTTGTTGACTGTTATATCAGCAGGTCCAAGGACAGTGTCTACAGTAAGCATTTGTTGAATGAACGAATGTTTGTTTCCATGTTTGATAGGCTAACTACTTGAAGTGAAGGAAATGGGGTAGAAGAGAATAACCCTTCTATCTGAGAATTAGAGAGAGTGGTTTGACTCCCTGTTCTATGTCTCTACACCAACTGCTGAGGCTGACTGTCATTTACTCTAAGAAAATCCTGCCAATAATCAAAAAGAGCAGTAGCTAAAAACTAATTATTGCCTGAGTTCACACCCAAGGCTCTCTAACCCCAGCATCTTTGTTTTTTTAGTTCGATACTACTTCAAAAGCATGTAACATATATGAGACTCATCACAGTGCTTTGTAAACCTAATGCATGTTGGATGCAAATGTAAAATGGCAACAGAAACAAAGGCAAAACGATTAGGTATTCAAGTTTAGAAGTCAAACTGATTTCAAATTCTGCTTCTGTCATTCAGAACTTACGCAAGTTAATAGTTAATTAACCTATCTGAATCAGGTTCCACTTCTCTATATGGCAGTAATAAAACCTACATCACAGAACTGTGTGAGAGAAAAACTAATATATAATGTATGGAAAGAGTTTAGCAGAGTACTTAGCACATACCCAGTGTTCGATACATGGAAAACACATTATTTATTGTTATCGTTGTTAATAAATGTACTTAAATTTTATTTGGAAAGAAATTGACTGAAGAATAAAGGAAAATGCTTTCAATGAGGATAGTATAAATAAACTGGAGATTTCTCAGAATAAAATGCAAGGCAGTTTGTTCCTAATGGCTTAATTATAATCCTGCCCAAGGACCTGCTCTGAAAATGCTTTCTAGCCCCATAATTCTCTGTTTTCTCAGCTAAATACAGAAGGTGATCATAGCACTGACCTTAATAAATGTTGTAAAGAATGCCAGACTCCAATGTCTAAAATAGTTTGAAAATTTCAAAGTACCATATACATTCTAGCTAATAATTATCTTTTACTCTGAGATCCAATCCAAAACTACTCTAGTAAGCAACCAATGGAACAGTCTTTCTCTGTCAAGCACTTGTCAATCAGTGCAGTGGAAATGCCCCCACATAGTGTAGGATGTCTTGGGAGTTTCCATAGCAACATATACACCACTTTGGAATGCCTGTAAGTCTGCGAAACTCAGTTTTGTTTCAGTCAAGATAATCACATTATTAGACCAACTTGAATTAAAATTCAAATAAATTTTCATTTTTATTGAGTACAGTATACTTTATATAATAATTTTCCTCATAGTATGGCTTTCACCTTATGTGAAAACATAAATAACCTACTGCAACTGGTAACTACTGTTCCACAATTTATACCTAAACACATCTTATAGATAAGTATTTATCTCTTAAGCATCTCTTTTCTTAAAATTATTTCCTTGACGATACCTGCTAGACCCAAATTCTGGAATATTGTTAAATTTCTCAGTATATTTTTGATGCAAGAGCAAATGAAAACATAACTTAGTATTGTAGCTTTTGCAAGAAACACTAGATGACCATTTGATAAAGTTGCATAATATTTTCTTTGAATTCAGTTTCAATTAACCCAATTGGTGATTTCTCTTAAGAGATCTAGTTGAAAAATCTAGGACAATAGAATATTTAACATGTTAACAACACATTTTTCTAGCTGAGAAAAAGGTACATTAAATTGCTCTGATTAATCACATGACAAAAAGGAAGACTATAACAGTAGAATGAGTGCTGACAGTCTGATTCTTACAGATAAAAAGGAGCAATTACTTCCAAACCACTATTCAACTTCCAGAAAAATATTTCCATCATTCAGTGAATTATGCCTTTATAACACATCTCAGTTGCACATCTCAGCCCACCTGGGACAAATCCTGAAGGTTTTGTGGCAGCTTTAAGTGTATTTGCCTGTAGTTTGTGTATCAACTTTAGACTCCTTCACCTCTCCCCTTGAAACAATAGTTGAGGAATTTTTGAATAGTTAATAATAGATGAGGGATGTTTTGCCTCCTCTTACCCCTCTCTTTAAAAAAGACCACCTAGATTTGAGAACTGTGAGAATTTTTCTGATATTTATATAAGAAGGTGAAAAATTATTTGCTAAAATTTCAGGGGGAAAAAATGCTTTTCCAAGGCAGTTGAGCAAAAAAGTAGACAACATTTTGGTATCACTCAAGGTCCTTTGGATGGAGCTTTACTGACTTGAGTAGAAAATAAATGGTGTAGCTAAGGGAATTGAAAGAAAGGCTTTAGAAAAGAAAGGAATGAGGGCACCTAATAGGCAGTTTCTTGGGGTGCAACTGTCTGGATGTATCAGCTCTATCTGATTCAAACACTGGGAGAAAACAAATGTTTAACCCAGATTGGGTCCTGAGATCTTTCTACGAGGGACTTTGGGGCACCTTGATTGACTGTTTATCCAAACAGTATTCAATGGGTGTAAGAATGAAAATTGAGGCACTACTAGCAAAAAGAAGGGATATTGAAAATAAGAAGTTAAAACAGGCCTGAAGGACTCTACAACTAATCTGGAGTCTCCATGCAGGACAGGGATTATCTCATGGCAGGAACACAGGCTTTGGGAAGGAAACAGATAACAACCAGAAGGTAGTCTGAGAAAGAAGAAGCAAATGGGGGTGGCAGGGACATGGGCAGTAGGATGGCACCAACATGCTGGTTGGGATACAATTCAATCCTTTCTTCAGATCTCACAAATCTTGAAGAAAACTCCAAAAATTATGACATAATTAGTGGGTTTGGATTTCTTAGGGAAGTCAGAAAGATGCAGTTCTGTGAAGGTCTGGTGCAGGGAGCAGAGTATAAACATAAGTGAGGATTCAGAAGGGAAACCCAAAGTATCCCTGGAGAAATACAGTTGAGACTGTGCTGAGAATCTGAATATAAAAAGTGATGGGTTACACATACCTTCCAGTAACAATGAGAAACAGCCTATATTTGGGGGAAGCTTTGGATGACTCTTTGCTCTATCTTTGAAGTTTTTTTTTAGCTGGAAAGAGGTCCAGAGCCATTCAAGTAGATCCAGAAGCAGAACCAGTTATCCAGGTACTCAGAGCCTGAAAAAAAATGTTCACACAGGAAAAATCATGTTTAAATTAACATCAAGGACAGCCTTGAAAGAAAAACATGTTCAACTTAAGAGATAAGGAAAGAAGGGAGTCTCTAGCATTTCAAGGATGTGATAATTATCCTGAGTTATTTTACCCTAAACAAAATTCTGTTTATCCCCATTATTTTCATATGGAATATGTGAATTTTCCCTCAGGATGTACTTGGGACAGTAGACAAAGTGTCTACCATGGGGATTATCTACTTATTCAAAATGCATGGAATAAATTACTGAAATGGGATGCTGAGAGAACCTTGTGGCTCTCCACTTCCAGAAGCTATATGTATACAATTTTCCATTTTGCCAGGTTTCAGACACTAAGATCTAACCTTTTGTGCTACTAATAGTGTTTGCATTATTTTTTCACACCCAATGATCCTGCTAAGAGTTTGGTAAGGTACATTAAAATTAATTAACTTTAAAGTTAATTAAATTAATTTTGAGATTTTAAAAATGTCCTATGATTTTCTTATTAAATGTGGGATCTCATAGAAATAAATGAAAATTCCTGGTCTCGGGGCATTCACTTGGATGAACAAAACAAATGATTCAAGGTTCTTTTTAGTTCTATCCTTCTATGAAATCTGAGCATCAACATTAAGCTTCTCTTTGATTAGAGATATATTAGTTTTGGCATTTAAAAAACAAAGTTGAATATTTATAGCAGCTATATGGAATGAAGAGAAAAGTATTCTGATTGGGCACTAGGTTAATGGCAAGATCTTTCAGAGCTCTTAAGCACTATTTTTAGTGGCCTAATGCTCTCTCTAGGTTCTCACACAGTCATGAAACACCCACCAGTATTTACCTAAGAACAAGTTTTTCCAGACCTAAGAACCATAGAATCATGCCTGATTATAACAAATTATTATCCTTGTTAAATATATATATATTTTTTGAAAGCATGTTAACTGTATTTTCATATGAAACCTGTGTAAAAGTTGTTTTATATTCTCAAAATCAATGAAACATGCCAGATTATGTGTCCTAATAATACAATATTAACCATCTCTGTACTGCACCTATGGCCTACCCAAAAAGACAATACTCTTCTCCGATGAGTTTTTGCAAGCCCAAGGGAATTGTTCATAGAGGTAGCAAGGTCTGGTAATAGAAGTGCTCCAACTCTTCTAATTTCAAATATATTCCATTAGAGTTACCTCCAACCTGATTCTTAGACTAGCTAAGAAGAAAAAAATCTTGGTCCAGAGTTGGACCAATATATGTACTACAACAAACAGACTAATAATTTGGTACTCCTTCAAATCTATATTTTTAAAATATTATTTTAATGTTTATTTGAAAGCAAGGAGAGAGAAGGTGCAAAAGAAAGAATTGGGGGCAGCCTTAATTCTTCCTTGGTTTCCCCAGGCAATTCAACTCCAGCCAAAACCTGTATACCCCACTTAGCAAAGGGGTACTCATCTTGATTTAAAGTCAATTTGTCATTATCCACTGTTACTCAGACCTATTCCTGGATATTACCTTGATGTTAAAAAAGTAGAACCCAATAAGATACAAGGAGAAAATAATGTTATTCTTTTTATCACTGTCCCTTAAATCCTTTCTATGGACTACATCTTCCCTGCCAGTGGATGAAATCTTGGCTTATGTTCACTTGTAGATAATGTTTTAAAAGTCCTCCAGGAACTTCAACTCAAATTACAAATTCAGTAATTAAAATTTTTATTCTAATATAGTACTCAAAACTGCAAACTTCAATCAAATTGAAAGCTTCTCTCGTCCTACACATTGGGCTACTTCTGGTTGAAAGCATACAGTGGTACTTGATCTAAAAAGCCTAAAAGGAGGCATGATCATCCTCTTCTTTATTCTCTGATTTGTATGTGTTTTAGAGCACTTCATTTCCATTAGACTTCTGCTCTGACGTAGAGTTAGACAGAAAAGCTAGAGAGCAGGAGAGGCCTTGTTTGGTGAAGCTGTTGTGATAAGGCTCTCTGGGCTCTGTGTTTTCCTTGTCAGGTGCTTCTGGATGTTTTTATGAGATGTACCAACTGGCAGTATCTAACTACATTTCATAATTTGGAGATGCATCTCTTTCCACATGTGTCTCATGATTCCTGCTCCAGTCTCTGATCATTTGAAAGTAGTTGCTTCTACCACTGAGGATCCCATCTACCCTCCAGGGTAGGCTGTCTGTTCAGGCAAAATACAAAGCAGATACTTCTCAATGCTGCCTCATTTTGTCTGTCATATCAAGGCTGACTAGGGAGACAGCTTCACTACAGCACCCTGACAGCCTTGTTTTCTGTATAGGTCATGTAGGCCAGACTTCATCATAGTTTGATCCAAGTTTTGGCTAAATGCCCTGTGATTCCTCCCAGAACAAGGGGAGGTAAGCTCCTTGTAAGAGGCTGCCCATTGCAGCTTCTTATCTGCCTTATCTTGTGAGAGACTGCCACAAGAGTATTTCTCACGCATCTCCCTAATTTTATCTGAGTACATGGCTTTCCACCCACTACTACCCTTCCTTCATAGGGTACAGGCAAAAGCTTCTCTGTTAATCTATAAAGCTGTTTGGCTATAGTTTAGAGTTGTCTTCTTATACACAGACTAGCCACTGCCCATACCTCCACCCCTGTCCTATGGGAGAGAGACATGGGGAACTGATACCATAGTGACATTACTTTTGCTATGTAGTAGGAATCTACATGAATCCACTTGGGCTCACTGTTACTTTACTGGCCAAATCTCAGGAAGAGTGTGTAAGCCAACCTAGCAGTTTCCATAGGGACCCCTGTGACTCTTACCCACCCACTACTACTTAGAGACTGTTTAACCACTTGACAACAGCAAGCCAGCCACAGTCTCTCATCTTTATAATTTTCCAGTCTTTGTTTCCTACAGACTTCAGAAAAAGAAGTCAAACTTTCTAAGTATTTTTCCTGAAGGTCTTCTTCCTTCCTTGAGGTGGAAGTAAACACACCCTACTACCACTCCAACATTGCTGAGTATGGGATAACCATAGAACTCCGACAGCTTTCTCCAAAAAACACTTCCCTCCTCACCAACTTCAACCCAAACCTGTTTATATCCCCAAATGGGTGTTTGCCTAAGCCTGCAAAATTGGGTGACCTTTCAGGCTGATCTAGCCCTTCATTTTGCAATACGAGCACACTTATAACCTATTGTGTGAGTCTCAGCTTTTGAATTCCCAGATCAAATGAAAACAGAAAGAGCTCTAAACAATCTCTTAGTCTGGTTTAACATCAACCCTACATAACATATTCAAAAGATTCCTTCTAGTAACACAACAATCTTTCTGAAAGAGATTCTGGTTCAAAACCAAATCATGTTTTTGTTACGTGATTAGTGATGCTTTATCACTCTTTACAGATCGTGACTCTTGGTAATGTCCTAGCTGGCCACCATTTAACCATGAAAAGGTTAAATTCCAGGAGCAGTGTTTTGTTCTAGACCACTCACCAAGCAAGCAGATTTAATTTAGAGAATGTTTAATGTCTAATGTTCACTTGTCAGTTGCTTGTGAAGGCAAGAGTTGACTTCTGAGCACATTAATCTTAATCGAAGTCGTTGAATTTATAACTTTCTTGCTTGCCTTGATTAAATTTCTGCAAAACCCAGTAATTACACTGGGCTTTTTAAAAGTTTGAAGCCCTGAAAGTTTTCATATACTTTATTTGTCTCTAGCCAAATACAGCTGCAGCAAAACATCTGAAGTATAGCTAGTGCTGGGGAAAAAATATGAAAAAGCTGCTTTGATAGCAATACCTTTACTGCCCCCTTTTATTGCCTTCTCTCCCCTGGGAGCACCTACTGTTCTTTGAGTTTGACTAAGACTTACCCTCACAGAGGTGAGCCCTGTCTCAGAACCATATTCTCCTGTTTCCTACTAAAACTCAAATGTTATATCCCTCATTTGTTCTGACAAGTGCCTGCTCTGAGCTTATAAGAAGGGTTCTGGCTTTCCTTGCTTTGTTCTTCTTTTCTTATACCCAAATTGGAAATTCTTTTTTTTTTAATTATTATTCTTTTTTATTTTTTTTAGGCAAGGCAACCCTTGGTTGACCTCACAGATTGCAAAGACCTTGTCAGTTTACAACCCCTTATTTTTTACTTTTTTATACCTATAGCACCTGGTGGTCTTCTTAGGTGGTCTCCCATCCAAGTACTAACCAGGCCCAATGCTTCCGAGATCAGATGGGATCTCGGTTCCATATTTGAAATTCTTGCATCTGCATATAGATTCTTTTGCATTTTTCCAAGAATACAGGGAAAGAGGAGGAAAAGTGGGACAAGATATAACAAATTACTGAATTTATTTTAAGATGGTAATAGCCCAGAATAGCAATCTATTATTCACTGCTAGCATATTCAAAGAAATTAGACCCTAATGGTAAAATTTTCAGACATTTATATAGAGTGGGGAAGTACAACCTGAGAATATGAACCTTTATATTAAACCAAGAAAAGTACACATGTATCAAACTTTCTTCTCCACTTAAAAATATGGCTTTGCAGAAATGTTCTTTCAAAACACCTTTCTTTAAACCTTAAGCTTATTTGTCAAAACATATATTTATTTATAGTATTACTCTTATAATAAAAATGGACATGGATTGCTGAGCACCTATGGATTAGAAGGTACTAAACTAGGTATTTAACATACATTAGCTAAGGCAAAGTGATAGTTGGCTTTTCAGTGTATTCTCTCCTTCAATAATAAGAGATTTTCAGACAGGTACATTCCACCTTGACACTATTTCTCAGCCTACCTGAAAGGTAGGTGGCCATGTGACTAAGTTCTTTTCAAAAGAATATGGGCAGAGTGACACATGCAACTTTTGCACCACTTGAATAAATAAAATTTTCTTGTCCTGGATTGCCTCCCTCTTGCCCTTTTTCTACTGGATGTAATGCAGGTGAATCTATAAATTAGCTTGGCCAGTCATATAGGACAAGAACTCAGGTAACAGAAAAGCAACACATGAAAAGTACCTGGGCTCCTGACTCTATGCAGAAATATCTGATTATTCTGGACCAACTAGACTTTTAATAGAGATAGAAATAAACTATCTTGTTTGAACTGCTGTAATTTTTTAATCATTCTTATAGCACTTTAGTTTATAGTCTAAGTAATATCTAAACATAATTCAGTTTCCAAGTTCTATGAGGTCTTTATTATTATCTCTATTATATAAGGAAATCACAATAAATCATATTTAACTATAAGTATAAAAGTATAAAATAATACATTAAAGCAGTGGCTGAACTAGGATTCAAGTTTGTTTGTATTTGCTCCAAAATCAGATATTTCTCTCTCTGCTATATTGTTTATATATTTCTAAATTAATTTATATGTATAATATGACCCAATGTATTTTTCCTGAAAAAAGTTATAGTAAGTTTTAAGGTATCCTAGATTTTTTTATACCAAATGATGTGTGCAGTACACATTAATTTAAGACAAAGCTTATATACAAATGCATTTCAATGTTATAGGTAACATATGTAACACCATAATCCATTGGCTCAGTTTTATTTTACTTTATTTTTTAACTTTTGGATTTTTATTGTTTTAATTATACTTGACACACAATATTATATTAGTTTCAGGTGTACAACACAGTGATTAGACTTTTATATAACTCATGAAGTGATCACCGATATATCCAGTAGCCATCTGACACCATACACAGTCATTACAGTACTACTGACTGTATTTCCCATGCTATACTCTATATCCCATGACTATTTTGTAATTACGAATTTGTACATCTTAATCCCCTGCCTTCACCAACCCCGTACCCCTCAATATGACAACCATCAAAATGCTCTCTGTATCTATGAGCTTGTTTCTATTGTTTGTTTGTTTATCCCGTTCTCTAGATTCCACATAAGACGTTTGTCTTTCTCTGTCTGACTTACTCCACTCAGCACAATACCCTCGAGGTCCATCCATGGTGTTGCAAAAGGCAAGATTTCATTCTTCTTTATGAATGAGTTATATATATACATATATGTGTGTGCATATGTGTATGTACGTATGTGTGTGTGTGTGTGTGTGTGTGTGTGTATTCTTTATTTATTCATCCATTGATGGACACCCAGGATGACTGTATATCTTGGCTACTATAAAGAGTGCTGCAATGAACATATGGATTTACATATCCCTTCAAAATAGTGTTTTGGGTTTATTCAGATAAATACTCAGAAGTGGGATAGCTCGGTTCTTTCTTGTCTCTTGTTAAAGACTTTGTTTTAAAGTCTATTTTGTCTGGTATAGGTATTGCTATGCCAGATTTTTTCATTTTCATTTTTATGAAACGTCTTTTTCCATCCCTTTACTTTTAGTCCATGTGTGTCTTTTGATCTGAAATGAGTCTCTTGTAGGCAGCATGTGTAAGGGTCATGTTGTCTTATCCATTTGGCCACCCTATCTTTTGGTTGGAGCATTTAATTCTTTTTCCTTTGAAATACTTGTTGATAGATAAGTAGTTATTGCCATTTTATTATTCACATTTTTTGATATATATTTTCTTCTTCTTCTTCTTAAAGCAGTCACTCCAACATTTTCTATAGTGTTGGCTTGGCAGTGATAAACTCCTTTAGCTTTTTCTTGTCTGAGAAGCTCTCTATCTGTCCTTTGATTCTAAATGACAGCTTTGCTGTACAGAGTAATCAAAGTTGTAGTCCCTTGTTTTTCATCACTTTAAATATTTCCTGCCAATCCCTTCTGGACTGCAAGTTTCTGTTGAGAATAAGTTGACAGTCTAATGGGAGCTTCCTTGGAGGTAACTAATTGCTCTTTTCTGATTGCTTTTAAGATTTTCTGTCATTAACCTTTGGCATTTTAATTATGATGTGTCTTGGTGTGGGCCTTTTGGGGTTCTTATTTAGGACTATCTGTGTGCTTCATGGGGTTGTATGTCTTGTATGTCTTTTTCCTTCACCAGGTTAGAGAAGTTTTTCATCATTATTCCTTCAAATAGGTTTTCAATTCCTTGATCTCTCTCTCTACTCCTTCTGCTATTCCTATGATGCAAATGTTGGTATGCTTGATGTTGTCTGAGAGGCCCATTAAACTATCCTCATTTTTTGGGATACTTTATTATTGTTGCTGTCCTTATTGGGTATTTTCTGATACTTTATCCTCTAAATTGCTGATTTGATCCTCTGCTTCATCTAATCAACTGTTAATTCCTCCCAAGGTATCCTTCATTTCAGTTATTGTATTCTTCATTTCTGACTGGTTATTTCTTGTTTTCTATTTCCACTTTTATGTTTACTATATTTTCATTTTCTATATCTCACTGAATTTATCTGCTTTTCCCCTAAGTTCATTGAGCATCATTATAACAAGTGTCTTGAACTCTGTATCTGATAGATTGCTTTTCTTCATTTTATTTAGTTCTTTTTCTGGAACTTTGTTCTATTTTATTTGGGATATGTTTCTTTGTCTATTTTGGCTGCTCACTTGTGTTTATTTCTGTGTATTAGGTAGGGCTGCTCTGTCTCCCTGTTTTAGTAGATGGCCTTATTAGTAGGTATGTCGTGAGTCCCAGTGACACAGTTTCCCTTTATCATCTGAGGGGGTGCTCCAGATATGTCCCTTTTATAGGTATGTGTGCCCTTCTGTTGTAGTTGAGCCTTGGTTGCTATTTGCTCGTCAATGGAATTGACCCTCGGGTTGGTTGATTATGAGGACTGGTGTGTGACTGCAGTGGAGGAGCTGTTGTGTAGGAGCTGACCCTACAGGCAGGATTCACTTTGACAGGGCCCTGGTACCTACACTGTCTTCCCCTTGGGTGTGTTGTCCTCAGATGTGAACTGGGGTGGTGCTCTGATTCAGACCAAAGCCAACCACTGGGCATGTAGGCCCAGGCCTCCTGGGAGGAACCCTGCCTGAGGTTAAATTAACCTGCAGCCTGTGCCCTGCTTGGGACCACATGGCATGATCCACCAAGCAATCAGCAGATGTCCGCCACCCACTTGGGCAAACCACAAACCAAGGCCAACTGCCACTAGTGGCAGGCTTGGGTTTGCTCAGCAGTTATTAGGTATGCTGAGGCCAAATGCTGCCTATTTGGGTTTTATGAACTTTTGGGAGATTTTAAGAAAGTTTGCAGAATGAGCCAATATAGACAGTTTGTATGAAAAATCCCCTGGAAGTAGTTTGGATGGGCCCACACATTGGGAGGGACAGGGTCTCTGGAAACCACCTGGGCACAGAGACTAGTGTTAGTTACATTGATGGCAACTCACATATGGTAGCCACTCGCTTCTCTGCACTGGGAAGAGGGAAAGCTCAACAATGAAGCAGTAGTTCCTGTTAGTCCTTCTGTCTGGAAGAAAACTGCCCCTCCAGTCCTCACTCTGAAGCCAGACCTCAGTTCCTCCATATATGTTCCTGGTCCCTTTCAAGCTGTCTCCTCAGCTGTGGAGCTCAGAGTGAGTCCATCACTGAGTAAGTCCATGCACGGGTCCCTTAAGAGGAAAGTCAGAAACTCTCTCACTCCTCCATTTCACTCCGCCGCAGTTTTCACTGGTTTTCACAGCCTAGAGTTGTGGGGACTTCTCTCCCTGGCACTGGAACCCTGGGATGGGGAGTTCAGTGTGGGGCTGGGACCCCTCGCTTTTCCAGCAGCACCCCCGCAGCTAAGATAGTTCTCCTGATTCTCAACCACCACACAATTGCATGGTACCAGCCCATTCCTACCAGTCACGTGGTGGCCTCTTCTGCGTGTCCTCAGTTGTAGGACTTCTGTTCAGCTAGACTTCGGGTGACTCCCAGTGATGGCTATTTAGTAGTTTACCTGTAATTTTGATGTGATTGTGAGGGGAGGCAAGCACTGCATTCACCTACTCCACCCTCTTGACCGGAAACTGCAATTAGCTTAGTTTTAGAGTGATGTCGCAGTAAACCAATGATTCTCAAACTTTTTAGTTTTAGGTATCCTTTACACTAAAAACTGATTGAGGACCCTAAGAATATTTTGCTTATGTGGATTACATCCACCACTACATGTTGCATTAAAAAATAGGATGTTTTTAAAATAATTATATATTAATTTATTTAAAGTAGCAATGTTAAGCCCCTTGTGTGTTACCGTAAATAACATATTTTAATTTAAAAGCTGTATTTTCTAAAGTAACATGAAAACTAGTGTGAGTAATGACATTGTTTTACCTCTTGCAAATGTCTTTTAATGTATAGTTTATAGAGGACATCTGGATTCTCATGTCTACTTCTCTATTCACTGTTGCAGCATGTTGCTTTGATTAAAATATACAAAGAAAATTTATGCTTACACAAATATATAGTTTAAAAAGAAAGAAATATTTTAATATTTTTTTCAGATGGAGGTGGCTATTCTTCTTTGGTATCACACCAAAACTCAACAAATGGTAGCTACTTAAAGGTGAATTAGCAAGGTGGCATCTGAAACTATATCAGTGAACTCCTGGTAGTCTATATAATTAAAATCTATTGGTCAGTTTTGCACTTTTATGGGATCTCTAATTCATGATTAGAGATTTTGTAACATCATGCAATGATCATTTGGAAAATAAATAGTGGCTCACTGGGTTATGCAGATCTTCCAGATATTGACACATTTCATTATTCAATACAAAAAGTAAAGTACTTAAGATCATCATCAATCTCATTAGAAAAGTCTTTAAGTATTGGGAAACTGTCAAGCTCATAGTTTAGATACAAGTTTTCCAAAATGTTCATTTTTACTCAAAAGCTTGGATTTGTCATTGGCAACATACAGTGTAAATTATTTTCTGGAAATGACAGGCTCATTTTTATCATTTGAAGGTCATGTCTGCCAAATACCCAAGTGTGAATAAGAATAGTTTGTCTGTCATTCTTTCAAGTAAAAGCAGTATTTTCTGAAAAACACGGGCTACTGCAGCTCACAACTCAATGACAGAAGTGCTTTTCCTCACAACAGCATGACAGTTTGGTAAGCGGTAGAAGTAGTTTACAAATATACTTCCCATTTTGTCCCACTGAATATTAAGCTGAGGTATCCACAAGGATCAAGTTTTAATAAAATAATCATTTTTATTCTTTATCAAGGACATTACTAAGTGAAACTGGCATTTTAATTTTATTTTTATAATACAAGTGAACAGTGGTGAAGAACACACTTAAACTAGTGTAGCTTGATGCCACTGCCTTTGATTCTTGCTAAATTTGCCAATAGTTTGACCCATCATTGCTTTTGCACACATCAGTAGAAATTTCATCATGTCAGAAAAGTCAAACAGTATCTTTGATTATTGCAAAAATAATTTTGACCTCGTAGAACCCATGAAAGCCACGTGGGGATCCTCAGTGATCTGTGAACCAAACCTGGAGAATCTCTGCTGTAAACAAGTGTGAAAAACAAATGTAGCAACCAAAGAAATTTCAAAATGACTAAAATCCTTTATTTGTGTTTCTCAAGCACCCTGAAATAAACATATAATTCACAGCAGTGCTTCTGAAAGTCATTTTTCCCTTCTATCCAAAGCTCTCATTTTGCAGCTACTCTTGTGCTTT
Source organism: Cynopterus sphinx (assembly GCA_030015415.1). NCBI lineage: Eukaryota > Metazoa > Chordata > Mammalia > Chiroptera > Pteropodidae > Cynopterus > Cynopterus sphinx. The sequence continues at coordinate 65,050,623 of CM057379.1, read as the reverse complement.
TCTCTCCAACCCTCCTAAAAGCTCCTTTCCTAGTCACTGACCAACATCCTTGAATTCTTCTCTATCTACCGCTCACCTACTCAGTCTCATCTTAAAGTCTTTAAAGAACTGGTTCAGAAATGTGAGAAAAAAAGAAGCAATAGATCATGGGAAAACTATAATTCCTCACTTAATGAAAAGACAATAGGAAAAATTTGAATATTCATATTAATTTTTGTTGCCACATTTTAAATATTTTTGAGAAACTGACAGTTACAACTATGCCAAATATTGACTGTTTATATTCAGCATGATCGCCACCTATCCAAACTTTTCCCTATGTTATAGGGTCTGGAAGCTTGGAAAAATACATTGCTTAAACTCCTTCACTGTCTCATTTAGATTCTGCCAGTGAAAGGGATCTTATAAAATTTGGAAGTCAGAAGAGAGGATAGTCAGTATTCTTCCTCAGTAGTGGCTGGTAGATGCCTGGTTTGATAGCACATATGACGTTTATGGTTGCTTCTGGGTGAGCTTTTGTGAATTACCTACCTTGGTACTTCAAGCAGCAGTAATCCCCAGTCACTTACTGTGATTCCTGGATTTCTTAATTTTCTTAAAACCAGCAGTGTGTTTCCATGAAATTTAATTGCCCAAGCCCTCCCAACAGTTTTATAAATTTATAATTTCTTTTGAATTTAATCATCCTTTCCTGCTATAAACTAAAGAGGTAAGTGCTTTCCTGGCAAAACCCTGACTGGTAACAGTGTTTGGTTCCAAAAGTGGTTCCAGGATGCAGAAACTCAAAGTCAGGAATTTGGGATTAGTTATCTGACCTCTGTATATTAGAAATAAGTTAAGACTATCGCTGGCGAAAAATAAGATACCAGTAGTCCACAAAAAGTGGTAACAAACTAGTTATATAGTTTTCTGGAATGCATTGTTTGTTGTAGAAAAACTTTTAAGAAACTACTATTACAATAAGATTTTAAAAGGGAATTAGAACTGTAAGAACTATGGTATGAGCTGCTTGCTTCTAAATAAAAGGTTTGGATTTTGAAATCTCAGCTCAAGGCACAATCAGAGAAACAGAGAGTTTCTACGACTGCCCTAAAAATATCTCTTATAGCCATATGGATAATGTATAAATTTTTTATCCTGTAGGTTGCATAATTATAACCCAAATGGAATTTACAGATTTGCCAGGTCTCTTATATAAAAGTTAGAGCAAAAATTGGAATGAGGACATTTGGGAAGGGATTCCAGTGATTCTGAGAATCATGAACTTCTAAATTCCATTCGGCTGCCCCTTTTTCTGTGTTTCAGATTAGCCTCCCCTAGCTTAAAGATCCTGAAACAACTACTTTTCACAGGGATACATAGTCCACCTTCATCACTTATTGCCTCCAGACATACATGTGAGTCAGAGCCCAAGAGACCTTGGAGGAATATTAAAAACCTGGAAACATTAGTGGGAATGGAGCCTAAGGGTTTTAGACAAGAGAGAAAGAAACATAATTTTAGGTATAGGTAAATTTGTTAATGTGGATGAAATTACCATACAATCTAGATTCAATGTTTAGTTTGAGCGCCTGGGAACAACCCCATAAAGAGTCTGCTTGATTGGTTGACTAAAATGGATACAACAATGGCCTTCATTACATGAAATTGATATAATCACAAGAATTCAAATGATTAGGAAGTAAAGTTGTTGGCATAGTTTAACCGTATGTGACTGGTTCATCTGCCTTTTACCATGGCCCCAAGAGAGCCCACAGGATACTCATACCATGAATATGCTAAGAAATATATTAGCAAAGGGAACACCAGCATCCCTGAAAATCTCTGTGGTGCCTGTCCTTTTTCAGATCAGAAGGGCTACCAAGAGTTGCAGAAGCCAACTGAAAGAACTAGTCATAAGAGAGACAAGGTAGCCAAGATTATTATACTGAATGAGTCCTCATCTGAGTGGTTTTATCCACAGAGATCTTTGGCAATGTCTTTTTGATCATAGTGCCTCTGAGACTGAAAAGGATTGTCAGCCTAATAAAGTCTTAGCTCATTTGTAAAATTTTAAAAGTTATATACATGGACAGATATCTGACTTAAATAGCCACGGTGGAGAGTCATGGACTCTCACCATTTGTCAGGTCTGAGCTGGTTAACAGGGTCTCTTTAAAAAAAGGAAAGCTGAGACCACTTGAGGAAGGACTCAATGAAATTGCAAAAATGTACTATAAAATTTTATTCTAGCTTTCCCCAAAAGGAATTGTATTCACTTTTCAGGATGACTATATACTCTGGGAAAAGAAAAATAACCAAACATTTCAAAAATTTTGAACGCTGGATCTGAAAAGACCTCTCAAATATTAGGATCCGTCAGAATGGGGACTTAGGGACATCAGATAATAAATGGAGTTTGTATTAATTCCATCTCTCAGAGTTCTCAGTAGGTTTGTAAACCTAGCCTTGTAGTTATTTTCCCAGTTTTATAAAAACATATGTGGCAAGTGGTAGAACCCTGAACCTTGAAGTAAGGGCCACTATGATAAAAAGGGCCAAGAAGAAGCCACTTGCCCTTTCTACTAAAGTAGTAAATTAATAATAATTTTACAACCCTGGGGGGCTTTCAGAGATTGTTTTCCTCACCAAAAACTTGAAATATACAGGGACAGTGATTCTATCACAGTCACACGAATCTCCCCTTTTTTGTCTTATGCTAAAGAAAGATGAATTTTGGAGAAAAACAATGGATTACATAAACTCAGTCGGGTTGTGATGCAAATTACAATTACTGTCTCAAATGTGCTATCTTTTCTAAGGAAATTAATGCATCTTCTGGCATCAGGCATGCCACTATTGATCTGTCAAATGTTTTCTTCTCTATACCAATTTATAAAGACCAGTTGTTACAAATGGAAATGCTGTAGTAAGCCTCTGACAATTACAGATAAGAAAATTACAATACAAGCCTTGGGGTTTTAAAGTGAAGCCATGCTATATTCCACAGATAATTCTTATCGTTTTTGAGAAATAACTCTTGGAATAAAACAGAACCCAAGTAGAGACCGACCGGCTGATCATGTTCCATCAAGCCTGAGGGGTTCTTCATAAATGGGATATTGTCGAATTCACTGAGCCACAGACTCAAGTATGGGCAGCAGTACTCCATAATCGAGTGAAAGTAGTTTTACAAGATCATCCTCAAGCAAACCTTGAAGAAAAATAAGGTGCATGAGAGTATTTGGGTCAATTCCCATGTCATTTACTCCTGCTGTTTTGTCACTTTTCCCTTGACCCATACACATATTCCTTTGATCAGTTAGCTGATAAAGGTATAATTTGGGCCTGATTTTGAGATCATTTTGTATTGTATACTTGCACCATCCAAAAATGTAGTGGTGCTGAGTTTTAGCCTTTTTATGGGTGGTCCTGAAAAATGTGACAAAAAATGTCTATGATTGCTATAGGAAGGAGCCTCCAAAAGGATGAGAAAGAGAAACTCATATTAATATCCCTGAAACCCATATAAAACATTATATTTATGTATCAGAGTTTATAACTTCAGTATTCTAACTCATTCACCCCCCTCTCCAGGGCACCTTATTCTGGCACCATTTATTTTGTTAATATTCACTAAATGCTCTTCTATCTTTGGGACTTGGTTCAAGATGATTCTTCTCTATGGTTGACTAGTGGCCCATTAAATATTTTGATTATTTTTGCTTCTTTAAAGGAATATGCTGTCTTCTATTTTTCTTAAAATATGGTCTTTTAGGCCTTTCACTTTCCATTTTTGATATAGACATAGGTATAAATATATTTCTCTAGTATCTTTTCAGACTCATTGATAAATGGCCACTAAGACTCAGTCTCAATGTCAGGAAGAAAAGGACTGGTGAGGACTATGACACCCTGTCTAAATGAGGAGGCTACTGCTCTGCTGAATGAGTGTGCAAGAATGTGGCACTAACCATGCCATGGCTTATCATTTTTCTGTAAAATATTCTATTTTTTTTATAGAAACTAGAAAGTCATATTTTTATGTGAAATCTCACAATTTCAATATATTCTCAAATTTGCTAAAGCACTGTGCCAATTAAAAACAAAGGGAATCTATAGGCAGCAGTGGGCTTACAAGCACCAATGTGCTGCTTCTGCCCCATGGTACCATGAGTTCCCTGAGGGCATGGAATGGGTCTTATTTACTTGTATATCCACAGAGCCCAGGACAATGGCTGGCCCACAACACCTTCTTATGAACTTTTTGTTACCTTTGTTTAAATTTTAACAATCTAATAAATTTTGTATTATCTAATTCTACAAATAGACATCTTTAAAGAGAGGATCTTTTTTTTTTTATTTTTTTCACATACATTGAGAGCCTAGCATTATCATTTGAACACAGTAGATGTTCAAACGTGTTTTAAGTTGTAGGGAAACACATCAAGTGTTTATTAGCAGCTTCGTTTGATTTTGCTTATTATCTCCTAAGGCTCAAGAATAGAGAACATAGACAGATAATGTTGATAAGAAAAACTAGGTCAAGAGAGAAATTAAATGCAGTGACCTCTGGGGGGTAAAAAATGAGGAAATATGAGAACCCTGAGCCTTTAGGGGATTTGGTGACACAATAAACCCTACTTACTCGGCATCTGTGGCCTGTAGTGAGGTGCAAGGTTCTGTTTTTGCAATATCAAGCAGCTCTGTGGTCCCTGCTGGATGTGACTTCTTAAGAATGCTACTGATTTATTGCGGGCACTTTAAACATCACTTTAAATGTCCACCTGAGCAGAACCATAATACATGAAAAAAGTTTTGAACAAAAGGCTAAAGAATGGACTTGCTTTTTGAATTTCGTGAGTTGAAAAAATTTCCCACAGTTATAAATGCTTTCAAAGATTAATAACTTTGAAATAGTTAATTTTTAAAAAAATATTAGCAAGCAATGCATCTACAAGGGAAAATAAATAATTAGTAACTGCATATCTCTTCATGTACACTACTGCTATATAATGTAACTTTAAAAAATGAGAACAAGAACTATTTTATATCAACTAAAAAAAGATGGATAATTTGCTGAGTTGCATCCAATTTATTAAAAGAAGATAAATTTTGAATATTTTCTGTTAAATTTTTATGCCATACATTAAGTTATGTACTTGCTTTGTCTAGTATATAATGAAAACATTTTTTGGCAAACATTTGCCGTATGATAAATAATACATTTTAAATTCATAATAATGACAGTATTTTATTATGCATATACTAGAGTCATATGAATGTGAACAGCATTTAGAATATGGAAAATTTAGCAAGAAAACTGTTTCCAAAATACGACTAAATTGGACTTCAGATCTTATTTCTTTGAGATGGACAGCCCTCTTCACTTTGCAACACATAGTCCTAATTTTATACTGGATAAAGAAGACAATATTCAGTTGCATATAGAACCAGGTAAGTTCTTAGTATATGAACTTAGACTGAAATACTTAACATCCTACATTAGTGATGCTCTCTTATAAATCAGACCACATATTTTATAAAAATTTATTTATTTAATAATATTTAGTGAGTGCCTACTATGTGTTAGGCATTGTAGGCATTGCGAATATAGCAGTGAACAGACAAAAAAGTCAGTTCATGTGAAGCTTCTAAACCATTGCAATGTTAATATCCACATTTTGCATTTCTTGCATGTTAGGTAATCTGATATGATTAATAATAATAGTATTTTACAATTATATAGTGTTTAACTTTTCAGACTTCACTCAAATATGTTCTTAGTTATTTTTACACTTTCTTGGCCTTGAAGTAAGCTTGGCAGATGTTACTATCTCAGTGTTACAGATTAGGAAACTAGATGATAGATTTCCACAGCCATTTCATAGGACAGTTTCATCTCTCTCCAACCTATGCAGTTGTAGGAGCACAAGAGTGAGGCAGAGTCATAGGTTGAACAGAATGAAGGAAGTTTAAAATTATTGCCATGAAGAGATCAGGCTAATTGGAGGAACATTAAGAATGCCAGGAGCAGCTAAAACTGATGATTGTAGCATGCCAGCCACATGCACATTTGAATTTCAAAGAATGGTAGCAGAAATGGGGGTAGAGAGGGAGACAGTGAGTTAGTTGCCAAAGATCACCAGTTAAGGAGTGAGGAAAAGCCATAGACAGAGACTGTATCTAGTTTTCAGGAGCTTCACAGTCCTAAGACTAGTCCTAAGAGACTAGGGGCAAAAGTAATAGGCCATAGAGTATTTTCACATCCTGAGCTACACAAGGTGTGTGAGAGGAAAAGAAGACTCCACTCAAGAAGGTTACAGGACAAGTGGTTTTATAAAGTGACATCCAATATCTGGGGAGGTAAAAAGGTTGAGGGATGGTTGTCTGAAGAAGCTGAAGATGTGGGGGATGATTTGGGGTCATGGAAAGGAGTTTAAGGGACAAAGAAAAGGGTTTGGTGGGAGATAATGGGAGGTTGGATCAGGGAAAAGAAGAACAAAGCATTATTAGAACGAATGTTAGAGGGTGAAGCATGACCAGAAAAATGCGTACTTGGGCAGTGACCAAGGAAAATAGGTATTTGAACTGAGAGGTATTAGGTAGCTTTAATATAGTGATATGTAATAAGAAATTATATGTATATATGTGGTTTCAGTCCCAGTTCTGGCACAGGGCTCCTAAAACACTTGTAATTTCCTAGGAGAGTCATAAAGGTGCCCTTCGTTGTGTTAATGAGGTGACTTTTACTCCACTCAGCACAATGCCTTCTAGGATCATCCATGTTGTTGTAAATGGCAAGATTTTATTTATTTATTTATTTGTTTGTTTGTTTGTTATTTTTTATGGCTGAGTAATATTTCATTGTATATATGTAGTGCTTCTTCTTTATCATTCATCCATTGGTAGACACCCAGGATGACTCTATATCTTGGCTACTGAAAGGAACGTTGTGATGAACACATGGATTCACATGTCTCTTCAAAGTAGTGTTTTTAGTTTCTTCAAATAAATACCCAGAAGTGGGATTGCAGGGTCCTTCTTTGCCTCTTGTTATAACCTTTTTTTAAAAAAAAAAAAAAGTCTATGTCGTGGTATAAATATTGCTACCCCAGATTTTTTATTTTCATTTTCGTGAAATATCATTTTCCATCCCTTTACTTTCAGTCTGTGTCTGTCTTTTGATAAATGCATCTCTTGTAGGTGTAGGTAGCATATGTAAGAGTCTTATTTGCTTATCCATTCGACCACACTATGTCTTTTGATTGGAGTGTTTAATTTGTTTTTACTCGAAACACTTACTAACAGATAAGTAGTTATTGCCATTTTATTATTCATATTTTTTATATATATTTTTTTCTTCTTCTTAAAGAAGTCCATCCAAGATTTCCTATACTGTTGTCTTTGCAGTGTTGAGCATTTTAGCTTATTCTTGTCTGGGAAGCTCTTTATCTGTCCTCTGATTCTAAATGGTAGAATAATCTTGGTTGTAGTCCCTTGCTTTTCATCACTTTGAGCATTTCCTGCCAATCCCTTCTGGCCTACAAAGTTTCTGTTGAGAATAAGCTGACAGTCTAATGGGAGCTTTTTTGTAGGTAACAAATTGCTTTTCTCTGGCTGCTTTTAAGATTCTCTCTTTGTCTTTAACCTTTGGCATTTTAATTATGATGTGTCTTGGTATGGGCCTCTTTGGGTTCATCTTATTTGGGACTATCTGTGTTTCGTGGGGTTGTATGTCTTTTTCCTTTACCAGGTTAGGGAAGTTTTTCATCATTATTCCTTCAAATAGGTTTTCAATTTCTTGCTCCCCCTCTTTTCCTTCTGGTATCCCTATGATATGAATGTTGGTATGGTTGATGCTGTCCCAAAGGCCCCTTAAGCCAGTAGTCCCCAACTGTTTTGGCACCAGGTACCGGTGCCCCTATGAGAATCTAACACCTGATGATCTGAGATGGAGCTGAGGCAATGATGCTAGCACTGAGGAGTAGCTGAAAATACAGATAAAGCTTTACTCACTTGCCTGCCACTCACCACCTGCTATACAGCCTAGTTCCTAACAGGCCACAGACCAGTATCAGTCTGCGGCCCAGGGTTTGGGGACCCCTGCCTTTAACTATCCTAACTTTTTTGGATTCTTTTTTCTTGTTGCTGTCCTGATTGGGTGTTTTCTGCTATCTTGTTTTCTAAATCACTGATTTGACCCCTTGCTTCATCTAATCTAATTCCTCCTAAGGTATTCTTCATTTCAGTTATTGTATTCATTTCTGACTGGTTCTTTCTTATGTTTTCTCTCTCCATTTTTATGTTTTCTATCTCTGTTAAAGTTCTCACTGTGTTCATCTACTTTTCCCCTAAGTTCATTGAGCATCCTTATTACAAGTGTTTTGAACTGTGCATCTGGTAGATTGCTTGTCTCCATTTTGTTTAGTTCTTTTTCTGGAGCTTTGTTCCATTTTTTTTTATTTGAGACACGTTTCTTTGTCTTCCCATTTTGGCTGCCTACCTGTGTTTGTTTCTATATATTAGTAGGGCTGCTATGTCTTAGTTTTAGTAGAGTGGTTTTATGTAGTAGGTGTCCTGTGGATCTCAGTGGCTCAGTCTTCCCTGGTCACCTGAGCCAGGTGTTTAGAGTGTCCCTTGTGTTGGTTGTGTGTGCCCGCCTATTGTAGTTGAGCCTTGGTGGTTGTTTGCACATCAATGGGCGGGATTGACCCTCGTACTGAATGATTGTGAGAATTGGCTGGTGAGTACCCATCCCTATGAAGCAGGATTTAATTTAGCAGAGTTCTTGTGCCTGCCCAGTCTGCCCTTCACGTGTGTCCTTTTCAGATGTAGCCCTAGGTGGTGCTCTGGCTCTGGTGGAAGCAGGCCATGGAGTGTGCCATCCCAAAGGCCTTCTGGGAGGGCCCTGCTTCAGGCCAAGCTCACCCTAGCCTATGTACTTCCAGGGCCACCTGGTAAGAGTCACCAAGCAATCCATAGATGGTTTAAAGGTGCCTCGAGAGGCCAAGCCAGGAACCAGGTCTGGCTACTGCTAGTGCTGGGCTTATTGATGCTCAGCAAGATGTACCGAGCATGCCAAAGAAAGTTGCTGCTTTTTTGGGTTTTGTGAATTTTGGGGAGATTTTAGGAAACTCCATAGCATGAGCCAAGAAAGGCTGTTTGTGTGGAAAAACCACTGGAGGCAGCTTGGGTTGCCTACGAATTGAAAAGGGTAGGGTCTTGGAATTATCTGGATGGAGTGATCTGTGTTAGCCACTTTGATGTAGACTCAGATATGGTGGCCACCTGCATCTGCACACCAAGAGGAGGGACGGCTCAACATGGATACTGCGCGTAGTTCTGTCTGGAAGAAACTGCCCCTCCAGCCCTCGCCCTGAAGCCAGACAACTCAGTTCCTCTCCATGTGTCCTTGTGTCTTCCAAGCTGCCGCCTCTGTGCTGGAGCTCAGAGCGAGTGAGTCCATCAGTGGTGAGTCTGTGTACAGGCCTTTAAGAGAAACATCTGCAATTCCTGCAGCCTTCTGTCTCACTCAGCCACAGTGTCTGCTGGTTTTCCAGAGGCTGTGGTGACATTTCTTTCCAGTACTGAAACCCTAGGCTGGGCAGCCTGGGGTGGAGCTAGAACTACTCACTCCTCTGGGTAGGTCTCTGCAGCCAACATAACCCTCTCAGCTGCCATACACGAGTGTGGAAGCAGCCCATTTCATGTCTTTGCCCCTCCCAGTTGTAGGATTTCTGTTCAGCTAGACCTCAAGCGACTCCCAGCAATGTTTGTTCTATAACTTCATCATAATTTTGTTGTGGTCATGAGAGGAGGTGAGCACAGCATCTATTTTCTGTGCCATCTTGACCAGTGTCCCTCAACGAAGTGAACACCTAGAGCTGGGGGCTAGTTGCCAGGAGAACCAACCATATGATTAGAGAATTGGACCTTTTAGTCTGCACCTTGACCTCTAAGGATGAGAGAGATGCTGGAGGTTGAATCAGTTGCCAATGGCTAATGATTTACTCAATCATGCCTATGTAGTGAAGCCTCTGTAAAACAAACAAACAAACAACAAAAAGAACGGGTTTGGAGAGATTCCATGTTGATGAACACATGGAGGTGCTTGGCAGAGTGGCATATTCAGAGAGGGTATAGAAGCTCCCACACAACATGCCCAATGCATTTCTTTTATCTGGATATTCAGCTGTATCCATATCATATCATTTAATAAACTGATAAACCTGACTAACACAGATTGTTCCATCCAGGTAATTCCTTGACTTCTATGAGCTGTTCTAGCAAATTATCAAACATACAGAGATAGTCCAGGGAACCTCTGATTATAGCCAGTCAATCAGAAGTATGGTTAAAAACCTGACCATACTTGTGACTGGCACCTGAAGTCCAAGGAGTGGATGTAGGAATGTCTAATCTGTAGCTGATTAGTTAGAAGCACAGGTAACAGCTTCAGCTTGTGACTGGTGTCTGAAGTTGGGGTGGTGGGAGAGTCTTATAGAACTGAGCCCTTAAGAGATGGAATCTGATGCTATCTCTGTGTGGATAGTGTCAGAATTGAGTTGAATTCTCAGACACCCTGCTGGTGTCCATGAATTGCTTGGTGTTGTATGGGAAGACACCTCACCCTCAGCACATACCTTGGGGCCAGGAACCCAAAAAAATAGTGGCTCTCAGGGTTGTGGAGAGGTTGGAGCCAGTTAGGACAGTTGTTCTCAGTGTCCCCTGTGATTATGTTTGGATATTTGCTGCGTCCAGTCTCACAGAAATACTCAGAAAAGTGTTGAGGTTGTTTTACACTGGTTGCTAGATGCCAGAGTCTCCAAAACAATCATGTAAGAGATGATTTGTCCAAACCATTCTCAGTTATTAAATGAGAAACTGAGGCCCTAAAATTACCCAGCATTGTGTCTAATTTGTCACAGAGCTGAGTCTGTAGCTCAGGTCTTCTGACCCTTGCATCTATGGAATTTTTAACTAGTCATCCCAGTTTTCTATAGTTTAGGGAGAGCTATACCAAAGTCAGCTTTGGATAAAACTTGAAGATGGTAGAACAGATAGGCGGTCACACGTTCAATATGCCTGCTGTTATCTCAAGTTTTTCAGAGATGGAGGACACTGAGTAGCAGGAGAGAAGGCCCCTTAGTTGAAGACTTGTCCTGCTCCTTGGCAGAGGGAGGCATTTATTCAGCCAACTTCTCCTGTGTTCCAGGCATGTGCTAGGTTCCCTTCGGAAAATCACAGCTATCTGGGAGACCAACAGGGCAAATGGAAACTTGCAATACCATGTGGTAATTTCTACGTGGGGATACATGGTAAGGAAACCCAAAAGAGGGGCTTGGACATCTCTAGAAGGCTTCTTCCAAGAGATGTCATGAAACCATAATGACACTGAAGCAATCATTTTCCTTCAGAGAAGCCGAGAAATAATACCACTGGGAGATTTATTAGGTTTTATTCTTTGGAATAAGCAGGGTCACATTTTGATTATGGATAGGTGTTGGTATGCAGTCCTGAGTAGCTACAGAACACACTAAAGGAAAATTGGTGAGGCAAAGTTCTAAATCCATTCCTCCACCTTGTCACAACTAATAAAGTTACCCTCCTTTGTTCCTCTGCCACTCTGAAGTGATGCAGGATTGCCTCTGAATTGTTTTAATGATGTGCCATTTTGTTCCTATGAGTACTCCATACTTTAGGTGCCAATTCACCTTTTCCTCTCATAAAGGAAAGTCAGTAAAAAGAACAAGGGAATGGCTGAACAATTGAAAATCCAGCATATTGAAAAGGTCATGGTACCGTGGCATACTATTTTAATTTCTAAATGTTTTAGGCATTGTGTAAGTCCTTTTGACATCCCATTCTACTGAAATAATAAAAGGGGGGGTGGGTAAGGGCACAAATTGTTTCAGCTGCTTGTAAAACAAGATGATAAGAGTAGGAAATGATACCCAATTAATCTTAGCTTTTTGTAGCATTTCTTTTGAAGGCCTCTTTTAGACTTGCCTTCCTGTGATAAAGCTAACAGTGATGACCAATTTATCATGGTGATGCAGTAGAAAATAGGCATTCCTCAAAATAAACTAACATTTTAACTTTCTCTTATATAGTTTACTAGTGCTCATTCACCATGTATTTAGTGACCAATTTACTTTCAGGAAACTTTCAACTAGAACACTAGTAATTAACATTTACTCAGAGTTATCACTTTACAAAATGCTTGTGGCAGACACTGTTGATTAGCTTGTCCAATCACTCCCTGGCTCTTTTCCACTACAGAGGCTGAAAAGCCAAATATTCATTTAGCCTCTCTTGCAGATAGATATAGCCATGTCATCCAGTTCTGGAGACTGTAAGATGTAAGTGAAAGTCTGCTGAAAGAGTTCTGAGAAGAAAGAAACAGACAAAGCTCATGCATACTTCCATGCTTTTGCCTGAAACTTGGGAATATCTAGAGATCCAGCAGCTATGTTGTGACCATGAAGCAATTAGCCAACTTGCTAAGAAAGCTGGAAAGGAAGGCTAAAGAATCCTAAGACGTTGTTGATGTCATGGAGCTGTTATAACCTCTTACCTACTTAGAGATTTCTTGTTATGAGAAAAAAAAATCTATTTGTTTAAAGTATTGGAATTTCAATTTATTATTCTTTGCAGCTGAAAGTATTTCCAACCGATGAAGTGCTTTTATAAACAATATATGATTTGAGCTTCATGACAAGCCTATAGTAGATTTTCATTAGAGTAAGGGAAATTAATATTGTATCAGTTAAGAGCACACACCTAGAAAATAGGTGGGCCAGGATTTAAGCCCTGGAAATATAAAATTCTCTGCAGTTTTCCCATCATTCTCCTGTCCCTAAGAATTTAAATTTACATAGGAAAGTAAAACAATCTATTAAAGAGTTATTTGATCCACCTATTAAACAACTTCAGGTTCTTCTCTTCTTCAGTTACTAAAGTATTTAGTTGGTACATTATGGTTCTCCTTACTCTGTTTGAGTGTCATATTTGCATATTTTTTCTGCAAAGTTAAAGAACTTGGAGTTAAATTAGAGCTAGGGATGTGAAAAATGTCTCTGAATGCAGAAAACGCCAATGAACCTTTCTCATATCCAGAAAGATGGACAGTATTATGAATGTACCTTTTAGAACGGAATGTAGTCTTGTTTTTCTTTTTAACTTAAAAGTGAACACTTGCAGAATGTGCAGTTAATCTTCCTGCAGTGCACACTGTTGGTGGCCTATCCACAATCCTTTTCCCTTTTTTTTGCTGTTTGGGTGTGAATCCTTCTCCCAAGAGACTTAAGCGAGGTATCCTTTCCTCAGTTTATAGGGATTCTGTCAGTCAATCATAGCAACTCCATTCCCCTTGCCAGTGTGCGGCTGGCCAAGGCAGACACGTGGCCTAGTAATTAAATTTGAGAAAAGATCTTCTAGGAAAGATGATTTTTTTTTCCTCTGTACATTTATCAGACTGGTTGTAACTCCTATCTTATGACAAAACAAAGCCAATTCACTATGGATAGCAGAGTGACAAAATAAAAGGAACCTGGATCCTTAATGATAGTGTTGAACCACTGAATTTAACTCTGGAGCATCCCTACCTTTGAACTTCTTGTGCCAGAAAATAATTTTTTATTTTAAGTAAAATTGAGTCAACTGAAGGCATAGCAACTGACTGCCTAGTTTCTGGATCTCAGTGGAAATTTGGCCCAATTTGGAAGCACAGCAGAAGAGTCACCGTCTGGGACCACCTGGTCTCAGACAACATGGGGAGACCGCATCTAGGCAAAACCTGAAAATTTTCCTGCATACTGGTTCTTCCAGGTGGTCTGAACATTTATCACTGCTCCACACAATAATCATGGTGTGACTGCAGGCTGGAGACATTCAGCAAAGACAAATTGAAAAACCAAATCTAAATAATGTGAACTGAGAATTCTTAAAATAGAATTGTTAATGCTGTTAACTGAATTGAATATGTTATAGAGCATGTTTCATGTGATACACTGATGTCTAAACATTTACCATTTTCAGAATGAATGATACTTTGGAAAACAATATATTGTAGAACTTAAGAGTCTAGGTTCTATTTGCAGGCTGCCAGAATTCACATCCCATACCTGTCATTAAACAGATATATGACATTAAGCAAGTCACAGTACTTTTCTGTGCCTCAGTTTCTCCATCAGCAAAATGGGCACAATAATAGCATCTGTCTCACAGGATTTTTGTGAAGGTCTATCATTTTTTCATCATTTAGTAGGCTTTAAATAATTGTTAGCTATTTTTGTTATTTGCTTACCTGTTTACAAGTACCTTCTCTTCCCTATCTTTTTTTAAGTGACAGGAAATCCTTTTTGCTTGAACTGGGGGTTTTCCATAACTCTGGAAAATTTTCACTATAATAGCTTTATATTTATCTACTTCATAATAGGTAAAAATAATATCTTGAAAACTAATAATGCTAAGTGTTATTTTTTATAATTAATACCATTACTACTAATAACATTACTATACTAAAGAAACTAAAGTAGCTTTGAATTGTAGAATTATTACTCTTTATAGCCTGGTAAATAAATCTGGATTATCTTAATTCCAGAGGTTGTGTAAGTGTTCTGATTTCAGTAAATGACTCCATTAAATTCCCTCTTAAGTTCATATTTCTCAGTATTCTTACAGTAGCTGTCATCTGTCTGTACATCATAATTTAAAATTTTTTCCTCAAAGTGCAGCCAAGACCTTCACAAGTGCTTTCTTAATGGAATGTTCTTCCTCAACAGTCTAACTTTTATTCTTCTTTGCATATTATTTAATTCTACTGTTTTGAGATAATTATCTCTAAATATCCTATAAGCAAAAGATACTGAAAGGAAAATTGGAATACCCAAGTTTTCTCTTTTAGCATTTGAACTGCAAAATTCTACAGCAGAATAAATACTCTTGTTTGTTATAGGCACTTTATCTGTAAAAATCAGTATAGTACTCATGCTTTCAGATAAGGCCAAATTATGTTTGGAAGATTAACCTCAAACTTTCTTGCTTAGAATTTTTTCTCAATGTAACTTTACTTAATACTTTTATAAGCTCCCAAATATGTGTAAAATTATAACTATTGAAATTTTTTTCTTATATAAAAGTCATTTATTCATGCAGAATTTTATTGCTTAGTCTAGCAGGAACACAAAGATGATAATGTATATATTTTTTTTATAATTTCTGTAATTAAAAAATTAATAATGGTGATATAATTACCTCTTAACTGTTACAGTACAGTGGGATAGCATAGACAAATACTACTTAAATAAAATATAAATATTTTATTAAATCACTAGCTTCTACAAGAAACATCTTTTTCTAAATATTAAAGGGAAAAAAAGCTGTGTTCTATTGTATGTAATTGCTTCTAAAGAAAAATCAGGGACTGATTTAAGAATGATTTCAAAAGAAATTCAAATTAGGAATTTGCTGGTTGCAAAAGGTAGATATTCCACTCATAAAATGGTTAGACTGAAAAGGTAGAATAACATTAAAATCATGCAACAGACACATAACTAGTTCAAGACAGGGAAAACAGTCATGAAAGTTGCAAATAATTTTTTTTAATTGAAGAGAGAGAAAAAAAATGGCCACATGTTTTCTTAAGACAGAGGGTAAAGGGCCTAGAGGGCCTGAGAGACTCAGTACATAAATAATATGAGATTATCTCTGAGTGATTTAGAACATTAGTTAAAGTCATCATGCTGGCAGCTAGAAAAACTGGCCATAGGCACAGCTTTAACACCAGAGTTCAGAAGGAGGGCAGCCCCAGAGAATCTGATCCTGGAGGAAGTTAGACGATGATGATGATGAGGAGGAGGAGGAAGTTAGATGATGATGATGATGAGGAGGAGGAAGTTAGATGATGATGATGATGATGATGATGATGATGAGGAAGTTAGATGATGATGATGATGATGGTGGTGACGACGACAATAAAAAAGAAGAAGGAAGAGGAGGAGAAGGAAGAAGAGGAAGAAGAGGAAGAAGAAGGAAGAGGAAGAGGAAGAAGAGGAAGAAGGAGGAGGAGAAGGAGGAGGAGGAGGAGGAAGAGGGAGAAGGAGGAGGAGGAGGAGGAAGAAGAAGGAGGAAGAGGAGGAGGAGGAGGAGGAGGAGGAGGAGAAAGAAACAGAAACATAGCTATCTTATAGGGCAACCATTATGTAGCAGGCACTGTTTTCATTCTCCATCATTTCATTTATTCCTATGAATGATCCTTGGAGGCCATTATTACTAATATTTTATCATTGAGAAAACTGAGGAGCAGAGAGGTGATGAGATTTGCATAAGGTCACAGTGATGTTGTGATTTAAAAGAAATAAATATGTATGTATATACATATTTGGTCAATCAGATGACCAGAATACATTTCTCAGATACATTTGGTCTTCATCACAATTCCTGGCTCTTAACTCCCAAACACATTGGAATTTCCTAAGTGATAAGAACAACAGTGATGTCGCTTGTTATGTTAGTATGTGAATTTTGGACCCCACCCAATGGTGAAGGCTGGTTGCCAGTAGGAGTGAACCTTGTGGTTAGTGAATTAGAATTTCCATTCCTACCCCCTGATTTTCAGGAAGGAGAGAGGGGGCTTGAGGTTAAATCAATCACCAATGGCCAATGACTTAGTCAACCATGATTATGTAATGAAGTCTCCATAAAAACCCAAAAGAACTGTTTGTCAGCCATTTTTTGAAGAACCTACACATTGAGAAACCAGAATGCTGTCACATACCACCATACCAGCCCCAGACTCCATAAGAACAAAAGCCCCTTTGTTTGGGACCTCACCCTGTGTATCTCTTCATCTAACTATTGATTTTTATCTTTTAATATCTTTTTTTTAATAAATCCTTAATCTGGAGAGTAAATGGAGTTTTTGTTTTTTTGTTTTTTTTAAGCTCTGTGAGCCATTCTAGCAAATTAACCAAACCCAAAGAGAGTGTTTGTGGAAACCTTTGATTTATAGCCAGTTGGTCAGAAGCACAGGTAACATTGTCATTTTAAGTTGGAGGGGATCATTGGAACCTTCATTTTGTAGTCGCTTCGTCAGAGGCACAGTTAACAATCTGGACTTGCTACTGGCATCGGAAGTAGAGGGAGTCTTGTGTGACTGAGGCCTTTACCTGCGAAATCTGACTCTATGTCTAGGTAAATAGTGTCAGAATTGAGTGAAAAATCTCGGAGACCCTAATAACATTGGAGAATTGCTTGTTGGTGTGGGAAAGCCTTCACACATAGGAATTGGAGTCCTTTTTAGTCACTGTTGGATTGTAACCTGTGATTTAGTGACTTGTAACTTCTCTCACTTGGAGAACCCTTTCAGTGTCAGAGCCTCTGCATCCCTTCTTCCCACCTTATTTAGAAATCTGCATCCTGTGGACTCTTCCAAGTCCAGTCAGAGTCCGTAAGGGGCATTCAGAGTATATGACAGACCTCTGGATGTAGGAGCTTATATATCTAGGCCTCTATAGTAAGCAAATAGATGCTGATTCTGGTTAAAGCAATATTCTTGCAAAATAATTGAATTACCAAAGAGAATTAATGTTATTCAGGGGCTGGACACCCAGTCTGTGGATTGAGAGTTTGATGATAAAACCTGTCAATAATATTACTTTGAATTCACAGAAAATTTTTTATTTGAAAGGACTTTGCAGTTAGAAAATGAGTAATAGCTCAGATTTTTAGCAAAATTCATATTGGATTGAGAAGATAAATTATAGTTATGAATTTTCATATCATATTTTATGTGCAATGTATTTACAATAATTCTCACTTTTTATTCTGTATTTTTAACTATATGATAAGGTTTAAAACACTAGTCATTGCTTTAGTTGATAGTTTGGCAACAGAGTTTTGCACATTTTAAGTTTCTATAAGTTAATAAAAGTAATAACTAATGTTTGTATAGCACTTTCAATTTATAATTTTCTTTCCTAGGCAGATAAGAATTATTGTTTCATTTTTCAGATGAGAAAACTAAGGTGGAAGAGTTAGGAGATAAACTCAGATTCATGCAGCTAATAAGAGTTAACTTCAGCTTGGTCCTTCTGAGTGCACATCATACAATTTTCTCCTGCCTCACAGTGCTCTCAGTTCAAAGTGTACAATGTATTGCTTAGATTACGAGTTAGCTCCTAAAGTCAACTGTGTTGCCTATAAATAGATAGGTGTTCCAACTGTTTGTTTAATGCCTAAGTAAATGAATAAAAAAATATTTTTACTTAAATTATTTTTATTAACTCATTTACGTATTTCATTTTAAAAGTACCTTTCTGCTATAAGTAGAGGCTTACTTGTATAGACAGAAAATGAGGTCCAGAGAGGTTAATTAAGTGCCTAGAGCCATACAAGTGATTTACTAACAGAGCAAGAAACACTGAGCTCCAGTTTTATTTCATCTGAGCCGATTTTTGCCTTTCTCAGTGTAAAATGTCAATCTCCTTTCTGCCTACTCTGTTTTTTACTTTCCTGGTCATAAATGTTTTCTTTCTAGATAAAAACAGTTAATGAAAGAGCATGACGCATGAGATATAAAAAAGATAATATTTGTTGAGTGTTTACCATTTGAATCTCAACCTCTCAATATAACTAGATGTTATCATTAAGAGATGTTAATGATCAAGTTGCAGGCAAACAACTCTATTTTAAATATTGCTTTCATTAGAAAAAAAAATTGATTTAGGAAAAAACCCAGATATAGATTTTTAAAACAAAGTTAAATGATTTCATGTGATTGCATATAGATAGTAGAAACATACCTTTAAGTGTAAAACATTATTTGGCTTTGTATAAAATATAGGAAAAAAGAGGTTTTGGTGTTTTTTTTTTTAATTAGTCGGAGACATAAATATTCACATGTCAATGACAATAGGAAAAAATGCATCTTTTTCATAAGCAGGTAGTAAAATTTAATCTTAATGGAGTAAGCAGGAATCAAAATGATCCAAAATAATTTCTAAAAAAGAGAAACTGGAAATTTATACTAATATTTTATTTAAAATAATGCTGTATTTAAATAATGATGAATTTAGTATTCCTTTTTACTTTTATTAATGAATTAGAATTTATACATAGAATAAAAATGACATGTCCTATGCTCATTTATTGCTTAACTGAACTTTTGTTATAAACAGTGGCCTAAGTAAATGAAATTTTACTTTTTATCAAAGGAAGGCCATTTCATTTTCTACATCAGAGAGAATGCAATGCAAAATAGAGCCAGCATAATTACATACCTAGTTTTATAACTTCAGTATCATAATATTTTGATTTTGCTTTATATTACACACTTTCCCAGCTGGTGGGCAGCTTCTGTTTCAGCTTTGTGAATTATATTAGTGACAGGGAAAGAGATACTGTACACACTGTGAAATTAATGAGACCAACATTCTGGTGTCATTTAAGGATACGATAATACATCTGCTTGATTGTCTTCGACTTGCTTTGTTATAACTCCTTGTACTACATATGAAATGACACTTATAATTATTTATAGCATGCTGGAGCTTAGACAGCACCAGCAGGACGTAAGTACAAGGAGGGTAGCCAGGAAAGGAGAAACACTTAGGAAGGACCAATGAAGAAGGTAAATCCCAAGACATGAGTCAAGCCCAGTGATATGAACAGGGATCCATACAGTCAGGACAGGTCAGAGGAAAAGATGACAAGAAAGCAGGAAGGCAGCAACAGATAATATCTGAAAAGCTAGGTCTCTTTCCTCAGAGTCAAATAAGGTTTAAGAGAAGGGGCAGTTTTCTACTTCAAGCCTTAGGGTTCCTCTGATCTCATGGGAGCTAATTCTTCAAAAATAATACTTCTAAACTTAATGTGCATGTGAATTCCCTGGAGATCTTTTAAAAATCAGATTCTTATTCAGGAAGTCCCAAAAGAGGCCTAAGAGTCTCCATTTTAAAAAAGCTTCTAGATTGCGCCCATGCTGCTGATACAGGGACCATATATTTTACAACAAAGTCAGGCTGGCCCTCAGATAGGCCAAGCATACAAGTGGAAAGCTGGCTAGAGTGAAGAGCATAGGATTGAGGAGCAATTGTTCCTAACAAAGGAAGAATCTATAAATTATGTATTGAATAAATAATATGTATTTCAGATGAAAAAGTTAATTTTGTTGATGGCTGCTTGTTATGGATTGAATTGTTCCCCACCCACCCAAAAAAAAAAAAAAAAAAGGATATCTTTGAAGTTTTACCTGCAGTACCTCAGGATGTCATCTTATTTGGAACTAGGTGGTGATCAAGTTAAAATGAGATCATTAGGATGAGACCTAATTCAAAATGACGGATATCCTTATGTACAGTGAAATTTTGGACATAAAGACAGACACTCTGTGTAATAATGTGAAGACATGTGGGGAGAAGATGGTTATTTGACTGAAATGATGCACCTATAACACCAAGAATTGCTGGAAAACACCAGAAGCTAGAAGAGGCAAAGAAGTCTTCTCCCCTATAACCCCCAAAGAGCATGGCCTTGTCAATACATTAATTTCGGACTTTTAGCCTCAAAAACTGTGAGACAATATATTTCTGTTTTAAGCCGCTCAGTTTGGGGTACTCTGTTATGGCTAAATATGAATATTGACTTGCCACATTTTTTAACAAATATTCAACAAGAAGAAAACTAGACCTAGAAATAATTGTTCATTGCCCTAGGCATATAACTACTTAATAGAAGAAGGCCCAGAAACCGGGTTGTCAGTCAGTGCCTTTCCACTTCAGTACCCTGCTTCCCAAGAGCACACACAAATGAATTAATCAATAAAGCAAGATTTTTCAAGCCTGTGTTCTGCAGAACATTTTTCAGGGTTTTGTTAATAGGTGATACAAAGGATTCATGGTTAAATTTTCAAAAATGTTAAATTCAGGTATACAAAAACTTAATTAAAGATCTAGGCAAAGCCTACCAAAAAAAAAAAAAATAGAAAAACTTACAAAACGTGTTAACTGTTACAAACTAGCAGTTCCCTAATTTTTACAACATAGAATACTTTTTCCACCATATTCCTCTTGGTATCCTATAAAATACCATTTTAAGAAGCACTAGATAAGAGGATAACATTCATTGCCACTGAGAAAACTCAAGCCAACAAAGCAGCTACTTGCAAACTTAATTGCATTTTACTCTAAGTTCTTCAGGTGACCACCTGAGTTGTTTATCGTTGTTTCCTCGAGGCAGGAAAGATGATGCCCTCTGGGATGAATTTAAAGCATAAATTTAAAGATCTATCAATAAAGTGAAATGAGAGATCAGCCAGAATGACATGGGAAAAAATGGAATCAAGCAAAACTTAAGGGGTTTGAGAAGAAATGAGAAGAGGGGAATCAAATATTAAGGCTTATCAGTGTGGTTACAGTCTTCAGAAAAATCCCAATGAGCATTTAAAAAAAAAGATTTTTAGTGTGCTTTGGGTCAGTGGTGAAGAAAACCTACTGTTCAAGTATGCTGTAGTTGACACATTTTCAGTGTCATATTCCACATCGGGTCCACTTACCTTGGCTACCATGGACATTTGAGCAGGTACAACAACACTGCCCAGAGACACCTTTCACACAGTGGATGTTATAGATCTGTTCAATGATTAGAACGATATTGGCAATAAAATGTTAACAAAATTTTTAGTACATTATAACAACAAAGACAGAAGTAAAGTATCCTAAGGAAGGGGGCCTTTTTCTAGGCCACAAATGAGTTACATCAGTTACCAGTAACCCTGGGACACTTTCTCCCTAGCTGTAAAGTTCAGAATGCCATGTCAACCAATGAAATTGTTTCATGCCACTATCTGACATTAGGATAACAAGAGAACGGTATAAGAAAAATAATGTTTCTCCATCCCACATACCTTCACTTTGTGTAGAGGCCTGGACCATGTGCCTCTACCCTATATCTTGAGGAGCCAAAACTCTAATTAGACATGAAGGATATGTCTCATATTATGAGACATTCATGAATTCTTCAAATATATTTATTCTAGGTCTATTAATATGAGTTGCTGTACTAGGAAATAGAAGCAGCTTGAGTTCTAAATGCCATTTTCACACACTAGAACACGACATTTTGAAATTTTAAAGGTAAGAATTGTAAAGACATGAATCATATTACTTATTCAAAAGAGAAACACTAAAATTAAGTCAGTGTATTCCAGACATGACTTTAGCTATTGGAGACAGCAGGAACGAAACAGGCATAGCTCCACCTTGTAGAGCTTACAGTCTAGTGGGGAAGACAGATTACACAAATAGTCACACAAATAACAATATAACAACAATTGTAAAAACCTTAAGAAGTAAAATTATAAAGTGTTCTAAGAGCTTTTGATAGAGGAGACCAAACAAGACCAAGCAGTCAGGGAAGCTTTTCCTATATAATGTACCTTTAGGCTGAGATGTGAAGATTGAGTAGAAGTTAAGTAGAAAAGAGATAAACAGAATGAAAGTTATAGGTAGTGAAGACCTGTAGATGTCCTCAGGCAAGAAAGAGCTCAAGGTGTTCAAGAAACAGAAAATGCCAGAGTGGACACAGCTTTGTAAGTACGAGAAAGGGGATAACAGAGCAGGTGGATGAGATTATAGAGATCCTTCTATGTTAGGCTAAAGATATTTAATGAGAGCAAAAAGAAGCCTTTGACACTTTTTAAGCAGGAAGAAGATGCCAGATTTTTAAAAGCCTGCTTTGGCTAATGTGGGTGGATAGATTGAAAGGAGCAAGAATAGAGCAAGGAGACCAGTTAGCTATTATTTTGGTTCAAGTGGTAGGTGGTAGATTAGTTTTGAATGATGTCAGTAAAGATAGAGTGAAATGGACAGGTTAGAGATCTATATTGGATATAGAACCTATAGGAAATATAATTTTAGATATACACTGTTATTTGTGCTAATAAAAGCACATGAATTAAAATGGGATAATCCATAAATATGTGTGTGTTTATGCAGTGTTATAATGAAGATATTTCATGTTTCTATGGTATATGGCAGTTTACTAAGCATTATCTCAAAGATAAGATGTTAACTGAACACCTAATGTGAACCAGACATTGTTGTAGGTACTGAAGATAGAGATGCACGTGGCATAGACAAAGCCCATGCCCTCATGACATAAGATAATTAATGGAGAAATAAAGGTACCATATCCAGTGGCAATAAGGATTTTAAGGTAAAGCAAAGATGGGTAAGAAGTTGAGGGAAGGAGGACAGGTCCCTTCAGGCTATTCTGCGTAGCAGGAAAGGCCTCCCTGAGGAGGCAACATTTGGAAAGAAACATGACTGAAGTGAGGGAATGTGGCATGAGAAGAGACATGAGGAGAGAACGTTAGGAGATGAGTCTGGATGTAGATGAGGTCTTACAGGTCCCTGTTGTCAGGGAATTTATTTCCTAGCTTCCACTCTACAAAGTTGCTGTGGACTGGCTGGGATCTTCCAGCAAAGATCACTGATTTCTCAGGGTAGCCTACCCTATACAGCTAACTCTGTCTTCTTCCAGGATGGAGCAGCCTAGCTCATGCCACCCCTGGTTCCTGTGCTATCCCTTCCTCTTCAATTCTACCCTACGAATATCTTTATAATTTATCTTTTATAAATTAACCTCTCCTTGGATTATTCCAGTATGTGTACACTGTCTGTTTCCTATTGGAAGTCCAGCTGATACACTGTTCAGTGTACGTCTAGATAGGAAAGAAGATGAAACGATGGTCCAAATGTACATTTGTATTTTAATTTTTTATGAATAATTTACAAAATATATTTATAGACATTAATTCAAAGTTAAGTATACTAGGAATATATAAAAGGCAACTCATTTTTACTTGAATGCTCAAATTTTTGTTTTCTATTAACTTTAAAGCAATCATATTTAAGATAACTCTAGCTTCACAATTAAAACTTCAAATTTTGCTTTGATTCCTGATTTAAAACATTGAATACCAAGTCCTTTTCATCTCTACTTTTAAATTTTAGGCTTTTTCTTGAGTCTTAATATCATATAAGAACAATTTATCTAATAGAAAAAAGCAATTCACTGACTAAAAATTTTTCAATCTAACACAATAAAAGATGCTTACATAAAAATAATAAAATTCATCAAAATGTTTTAAAATTATAATACTATTTACTATTTTTGGTGATGCTACAAGGAAACAGGGACTCTCATACAATTCTCATGCTAGAATACTTTGACAAAACATTTCTACAGGATGGCTTCATAATCAAAAGCCTTCAGTTTAGTTTAGTTAAATTAAACCAGCAATTTTACTTCTAAGAATTTAATCTTAGGAAATAATCTAAGATATATACACAGATATTCACTACAGGATTATTTCTAATACCCACCCCCACCCAACAAAAAAAGGGAACATAAATGTCTAATAATATTGGGAAGCATTAAATAACTTATGCTACATATATATTATAGAATGCTATTCATCTCTTAAAGAAAAAGAATAATCAAGAATAGCCTTAACCCTGGCTCTGCATTGAGATCAGCTGTACAATTTTTAAACATACCCCTGTTTGGATCTTTTTAAGGAAGGTCAGTCAGTAGGTTGGGAGTAAGATCCAGAGGTCTGAATTTTACAATTAGACAAGTGATTCTATGGGGAATAGAAAACCATTAAATACAGGAAAATGCATAGCAACATGGAAACATGTTCCAGATAATGGTAAGAGTGGAAAGCTTGTTATTATAGAGTAAAGCTTCCTTAAATACAGACCCAGAAAATAAATTATAAGAATAGGCCCAAACTGATGAGTTTTTACCTCTGGGTAGCAGGATCATTGGTAATTTTTCTCTTCTTTTTTCAATCCCTCTACACACTTTCTAAATTTTCTTAGAATAATAAAATATATTCTTTTTAATTTTTAGAAAGTAACATAAAGAAAGTATCTCCTCCTAGTTTATATTGCCTTTTATGCTTGCTCACGACCTTTCACTAGCCTCATTCCTATCCTTGTATCCAATTCTTATGCATTTTTAACTTTATAGAAAACTCCTAATAATTTTAGGAACAGTTAAAGCTTAATTCCAAAATCTGACAATACATTTATTTTTATTTTGTATTGTAACAAAGTAAATACTTTTTATCTCCATGGGACAAGTAAATTTTTATCTGTTGGATCCTCTTCAGTAGTATCCCAAATGTGATTAGATAAGGGATACTTTTTTTTTTTTAAGAACATAGTGTTCCCAAGGAAATAGCTGTCACTTCCTCAAATACACATTTAAGGACAGCATAAAACACAAAAAAAGTAACCATTATAAATGTTAAAAACTATTTTTCTATAATGTGCTATTAACTTACAACCTGACTTTCCTCTGAGATAAATAAAAATTGCTCTATGGTTGTATGTTTGCATAAGTTAATTCTATCTAGATGATGTTATTTATCATTTTGGATTTTTAAAAATTCCATCTTATAATGGAAATAACCTCACTGTTCTGCTATTCCTTTAACTAGGAAGTTTAACTAGGTCTCCCTTTTAGTTTTACTGAAACAAAAATTTTGTTAAACATTTTTTCAAGTCTTTTTAAAGCCACTTAATTTTTTTTCATACTATATATTCATAATTTTTTTAACATTTTTTTTTATTTCTCCCTCCCTTCTGGTAACCACTAATTAGTCCATTGTCGATGTCCATGAGTCTCTGTTTGTCCTGTTCTAAATATTTCTTTTTTTCAGTTATAGTTGACATGCAATATCATATTAGTTTTAGGTGTACAACACAGTGATTGAACATTTATATTACAAAGTGATCACCCCAACAAGTCTAGTACCATCTGACAACATACACAGTTATTACAATACTACATACTATATTTCCTATGTTATACTCTACATCCCCGTGACTATTTTGTAACTATCAATTTGAACCTCTTAATGCCCTCTCCCTTCACCCAGCCCATCACTCTTCCCTCCCTGTAATTTGACAACTATCAAAATGCATCTATAAGCTTGTTCTGTTTTGTTTGTTCATTTACTTTGTTCTCTAGATTACACATTTAAGTGAAATCATATGACATTTGTCTTTCTCTGTCTGACTTTACTCAGCACAATATCTTCCAGGTCCATCCATGTTGTTACAGACACCAAAATTTCATTCTTTTTTATAACTGAGTAATGTTCCATTGTATAAATGTACCACTTCTTAATTATCCATTCATCCATTGATGGACACCTAGGTTCCCTCCATATCTTGACTATTGTAAATAATGCTGCAGTGAACATATGGATTCACATATCCCTTCTAAGTAGTGTTTTGGGTTTCTTCAGATAAATACCTAGAAGTGGGATTACAGGGTCCTTCTTTGTCTCTTGGTATAGCCTTTGTTTTAAATTCTATTTTGTCAGATATCAGTATGGCTATCCCAGCTTTTTTGTTTGTTTCTGTTTTGATGAAATATCTTTTTTAATCTCTTTACTTTCAGCCTGTGTGTATCTTTCTATCTGAAGTGAGTCTTCCGTAGGAAGCATATATAAGGGTCTTATTTTCTTATCCATTTAAGTACCCTATGTCTTCTGAGTAGAGCACTTAACCCACTTACATTGAAAGTAATTGTTCATAGCTCTGTAGTTATTGCCATTTTATTATTCACATTTTTTATTCTTTTCTTCTTCTTAAAGGAGTTTCATTTCTGGTAATACTGGTTTGCTGGTGATGAACTCTCTTAGCTTTTTCTTGTCCCTGAAGCTCTTTATCTATTCTTCAAATCTAAATTATATCTTTGCTGGGTAGAGTAATCTCAGGTATAAGTCCCTTGCTTTTCTCATCATTTTGAGTATTTGATGCCATTCCCTTCTGGCCTGAAAAGATTCTGTTGAAAAATCATCTGACAGTCTATGGGAGCTCCTTTGTAAGTAACTAACTGGTTTTCTCTTGCTACCTTTATTATTCTCTCTTTGTCTTTGGTGTTTTAATTATAATGTGTCAGTGTATGCTTTTTAACAAGTCATAAAAACTCCTAGTAATTTTAGGGTTCATCTTGTTTAGATCTCTCTGTACTTCCTAGGCTTGTATGTCTATATCTTTTGCCGAGTAAGGGAAGTTTTTCATCATCATTATTTTCTTTTCTAAGAGTTAAAATTTCTTTTTAATTTTTTAAAAAATTCTTTAATGTCACCACGTATTTGACCCCTTTTATCCCATCTACCTCCCTCCTCCCACTCTCCCGCTACCCTCTGGTAACCACCAGTCTATTGTTCATGTCCATGAATCTCTGTTTGTCCTATTTGTTTGTTACTTTTAGGTTTATATCTCACATGTAAGTGACATCATGTGGTTTTCAATTATTATTTTTCAAATAGGTATTTGTTTTTAATTTATTGGGATGACATTGATTAATAAAAATATATAGTTTTCAAGTGCACAATTCAATAATACATCATCAGTATATTGCATTATGTGTTCACCACCAAGAGTCAAATCTTTCATCACCATATGTTTGATCCCCTTTACCTTCATCTATCTCCCCTCCTTCCCACTTTTCCTCTGGTGAGCACTAAACTGTGTGCCTAAGAGTTTTTTGTTTGTCTTGTTCGATGTAGCTTTCAGTTTTATATCCCACATATGAGTGAAATCATATGGTTCTCAACTTTTTCTGTCTGACTTATTTTGCTTAGCATGATTATCTCAAGGTCCATACAATGTTATCACAAATGGCAGTATTTCGTCTTTTCTTATGGCTGAGTAATATTCCATTGTATATATGTACCACATCTTCCTTATCTAATCCCCTATTGAAGGACACTTTAGTTATTTCCATGTCTTGGCCATGAATAATGCTAAATGAACATATATCTTTACAAATAAATGTTTTCAATTTGGGGAGTAGGTACCCAGAAGAGGGATTACTGAGTCATATGATAACTCTGTTCTTAATGTTTTAGGAGCCTCCATATTGGTTTCCATAGTGGTTGTACCAATTTATATTCCCACCAGCAGTGTAGGAGCGTTCCTTTCCCCCACAACCTCTCCAACATTTATTATTACTAGTCTTGATGATAATAGCTATTCTTGCAGGTGTGATATCTCATTGTGGTTTTGATTTGCA
Source organism: Cynopterus sphinx (assembly GCA_030015415.1). Taxonomy (NCBI): domain Eukaryota; kingdom Metazoa; phylum Chordata; class Mammalia; order Chiroptera; family Pteropodidae; genus Cynopterus; species Cynopterus sphinx. The sequence goes on along the minus strand of CM057379.1, from coordinate 65,022,537 downwards.
TTTCCCTAATAGCTAGCGATATTAAGCATCTTTTCATATGTCTGTTGGCCATGTGTATGTCTTCTTAGGAGAAGTGTCTGTTCAAGTCCTCTGCTCATTTATAAATTGGATTTTTTGTTGTTGATGTATTGTGTGAGTTCTTTATATATTTTGCACATTAACTCCTTATTGGAGGCATTGTGTAGAAGATTTTAGTCTGATATAGTCCTATTCATTTATTTTTTGCTTTAACTTTCTTTGCCTTTAAGGTCAAATTCATAAAATCCTCTCTAAAACCGAGGTTTAAGAGTTTAGTACCTGTTTTCTTCTCTGCAATTTATTATTTCAGGTTTTATATTTAGGTCTTTGATTCATTTTGAGTTAATTTTGGTGTAAAGTGACAGATAGCAGTCTAGTTTGATTCTTTTGCATGTGGCTCTCCCAGCACCATTTATTGAAGAGGCTTTCTTTTGTCTATTTAGCTCTTTTGTAGAATATTATTTGCCCTTATATATGTGGGTTTATTTCTGAGCTCTCAATCTGTTCTATTGGGCTATGTGTCTGTTTTTCTGCTAATACCACACTGCTTTGATTATTGTCTCTTAGTAGTATAATTTGAAGTCAGGTAGTGTGATATCTCTGGCCTTATCCTTTTTTCTCAGGGTTGCTTTGGCTATTTGAGATCTTTTGTGATTCCATACAAATCTGATAACTTTTTGTTCTATTTCTTTAAGAAATGCCATTGGGGTTTTGATTCTCTCAAATAGGTTTTCCATTCCTTGCTCTCTCTCTTCTCCTTCTGCTGCCTCTATGATGCAAAGTGTTGATATGCTTGCTGTCCCAGAGGCCCCTTAAACTATCCTAATTTTTTTGGAATCTTTTTTATTGTTGCTGTTCTGATTGGGTGTTTTCTGCTACCTTATCTTCTAAATCACTGATTCCATCCTCTGTTTCATCTAATCTACCTCTAACATATTCTTCATTTCTGACTGGTCCTTTTTTATGTTTTCTATCTTCATTTTTACTGAGATCATTAAACAGCCTTGTAACCAGTTTTTAAACTCTGCATTTGGTAAATTGCTTATCTTCATTTTGTTTAGTTATTTTTCTGGAGCTTTATTCTGTTCTTTTATTTGGGATATATTTCTTTGTCTCCCCATTTTGGCTGCCTCCCTGTGGTGTGTTTTAGTTTTAGTTTTTGTTTTGTTTTGTTTTGTTTTGTTTTTATATGTTAAGTAGAGCTGCTATATCTCCGGGTCTTAGTAGAGTGGCTTTATGTAGTAAGTTTCCAGGGGGCAGGGGAGTGGTTCAGTCTCCGTGGTCATCTGTGCCAAGTGCTCCAGGTATTATTACCCTTTTGTGAGTTGTGAGTGCCTTCCTATTGTAGTTAAGCCTTGGTTCCTGTTTCCTTCTTAGTGGAAGAGACTGACTCTTAGACTAATTGGTTGTAAAGACTGGCCATGACAGTTGAACTGTTGTGCAGGGACTGACCCTGTGGAGGAGATTTTACCAGGGCTCTGGTGCTTGTCTAGTCTGCCCTTTGGGTATGTCATTTGTGGAAGTGTTTGGGTGGTGCTCTGCTGTGATTTGAAGCTGGCTACCAGGTTTGTTGGTTCTGAGGCCTCTTGAGTGGGTCTCTAGTGAAGGCCAAGGTCAGTTACTGCCTGTGTCCTGGCCAGGGCCACTCAGTATAAGCTAGGAAGTGATCTGCAGATGGTTGCTGCTTGTGCTGGGTTTGGAGGTGCCCCAAGAAGCTCAACAACAAATCGAGGCTGGCTGCCACTAGTGTTGGGATTGGGACTATTCAGCAAAAGGTATAGGGCATACCTAAGCCAGATGCTGCTTGTCTGGGTTTTGTGAACCTTTGAGAGATTTTAGAAAGTGTGAAGCATGAGCCAAGACAGGCCATTTGTATGGAAAAGCCTCTGGAAGTGGTTTGGGTGGACTTCCAAGTTGGGCAAGGAAGGGTCTCATGGAATCACCAGATCAAGGCAAATGGTGTTAGCCAGGTTGATAGAGCCTCTGATATGGCAGCCACCTGCATCTGCATGCTTTGAGATGTGAGGGATCAACAAAGAAACAATGGAGTCTACTAACACTTCTGTCTAGGAGAAAGCTGCCTTTTAAGCCCTCTCCCTGAAGCCAGACAATTCATTCCTCCCTGTATGTTCCTGGTGACTTTAAAGTTGCTATCCTAGCAACAAAGCTCATAATTAAGTATTCATAAATGAGTAGGTTCTTGTGCAGGCCTTCTTAGGGGAACACCTGGCACTCCAACACCCTCTCTTTCAGCTACAACCTTTGCTGGTTTTCACAGACAAAAGTTGTGGACACTTCTCTTCCTGGCAATGGACCCCTGGGCTGGGGAACATGGGATTCCTTGCTCCTCTGGTAAGACCTCTGCAGCTGAGATATCCTTCCCAATTTTTAACTGCCACATGTGGATGGGGTCAGCCTGTTACAGTTCCCCGTCCCTTTTACTAGTGTTGAGGTGGCTTCTTCTGTATATCCTTAGTTGTAAGTCCTGTTCAGCTAGACTTCAGGTGACTCTCAATGATGGCTGTTCTTTAGGTTAGTTGTGATTTGGATGTAGTCACAAGAGGAAGTAAGCACAGGGATTACCTACTCTGCCATCTTGACCAGAAATCTTTTAGATTTTCATGGACATAACCATATCGTCTGTGAATAATGACAGTTTCCTTTCTAATCCTAACAATTAGAATTACTTATTTTTCTTGACTTGTTGCTAATGTTAAGATCTCCCCCAAACAATGCTGAATTAAATTATTGGTAGCAGATATCCTTGTCTTATTTCTAACCTCAAAGGAATGCTTTTGCTCTTGCACTATTCAGTATGATGCTAACTGTAGGCTTTTTTGGTAGACAGATTTTGTCAGATTAAGGAAGTTCCCTTCTAGTCATATTTTTCTAAGAGTTTTTACTATAAATGCATATTGAATTTCATCAAATATTTTTATTTCATCTATTGAGATATTTATTCTATGATTTTTCTTTTTTGTTCTATCAATGAGGTGAGTTATCCTGATCAATTCTTGTAGAACTAAACTAATCTTATATCTTTAGCCATCATGTATGGCTCCTTTTATAGATCACTAGATTCATTTTGCTAGGATTTTGTTTAGGATTATTTGCATCTATGTTCATGGAAAAGATTGTAATTTTTTTTCTAATATTCTTATAGGATTTTGTTCTCAAGATTATGCTGGCTTCAAAAGTATGCTATTGTTTTCTGTTCTCTGGAAGTGTTTGTGTAAGATTAATATTATGTTGTCTAATGTTTAAAAGAATTCATTAGTGGATCCTTGTGGGCCTGGAGTTTCCTTGGGGTATGGCTTTTAAATAGAAATTTTGTTAATTAAATTAAGAATATTTATGTATTCTATTTTTTCTTACATTGTTTTTGAAAATTTGTGTTTTTCTATTTACCCATTTTATTTGATTTTCAATTCATTGGCAAAATTTGTTAATACTGTCTTTTATGTGTTTCTAACAAATGAGTAATCTGATACCACCATTTCTATAGGTGGTATTAAAATAAAATTTATCTATGTCTTTCTCTCATCACTCTTGTCAGGGATATATCTTATTAATTTTTTAAAGGACCAACTTTTACATTTGTTTATATTCTCATTATTACATTTGTTGCTATTTCGTTATTTGCATTTTTATATATCATTCTGCCTTTTTGAGGTTCTATTTGGCATATCTTTTCTTTATCTTTTGAAATAAAATCATAGATCATGTCCTTTTTTTCTTTGAAATGTATGGACTGGAAGCTATAAGTTTTCTTTAAACATAAGTTTTAGCTGCATTCCACAAGATTTGATGTGTTCTATTTTTTTATACTTCCATACATAATATTTTCTAATTTTTATTGTGATCCTTTTAACCAATGGATTACATGTAGATATGCTTTCAATTTCTAGGCATTTGATGATTTTCTACTTTTTAGAGAGGTTTTTGGCTTAATTTCAGTGTGGTTGGAGAATATGCTCACTATTATGTCCTTTGAAGTTTGTAGAGACATGTTTTATGGTTCACTGTACCTTAGTATATAAATAATTCAAAAGCAGTAGAATATAATTTATATTCTGAAGTTTTGGGGTGGAATTTTCTAGATATATCAGTAAGTTCTGTTTTGTAAATCATATTGTTTATATTCTTTCTAACTTCTGTATGCTTCTTCAATCTGATACTAAATGACATGATAAAAATGTCTGTTATTGCAGGTTTGCCTATTTCTCCTTTTACTCTGTTAATTTTTACGTTATAAATATCAAAGCTATGATAGAGTGCTTATAAATTGAGAGTTGTATGTGAGACATTGAAATATTCAACTATAATTACTGAATTGTCTTTTTTTATTTTTTTCAGAATATATGCTTCATACATTATGTTCCTCATTATTAGGTGTATATACATTTATAATCGTTAAATCTCCCAAAATAGTGATCTTTTGTCATTGTAAATGTCTTCTTTTTCTCTAATAATAGTTATTATCTTAAAATCTGTTTCTTCTGATGTTAATATAGTTAGTTTGGCTTTCTTATGGTTATTTTTGCATGACTCTCTGGCGTGTACTATTTAATAATGTCATTTCATTGTTTTTTTGATTTACATTATAAAGTCAGGTTGAGGCCTGTGTTGCCCCTTTCACTGGGTCTTTTACCTTTGTCTGCTTTTCAAATTTCCTATTTGTCTTTGACTTCCAATAGTCTTACAATGTTGGGCCTGTGTGTGCTTTGCTTTGCTTTCATCTTGTTATCTTTTTTTTTTTTTTTTTTTTTGGTCTGTTTGTTTTGTTTTGCTTTTGTCACATTTGATGAATCTGTTACTTCATATCTTTCACCAATTGTGGAAAATTCATGGTCATATTTTTAGCTATTTCTTTTGTTCATTCTCTCTCTGCCAAACTGTTTCCCAAAGTGATTACACCACTCAATGTTCACACTAGTAATGGTCCAGTTTCTCTGCCTCCTTACCAACATTTATACGTTGTCACAATATTTTTTGTTTCAGCTATTCTAATAGATGTGTAATGATGTCTCATTGTGTTTATAACTTGAATTTCCATAATAGCTAATGTTGAACAATTTTATGTGCTTATTTTCCACCTTTATACCCTCTTTGGTAAAATATCATTTCATATTATTTAGGATTGCTATATCTTCTTAGTGGACTAACCTTTCTGTCATTATATAAATCCCTGTATGTCTCTGTCAATGTTTTTTGCTCTGAAGTCTCCTTTATCTGATATTAACATAGCTATTTTTGCTTTCTTGATTAATGTTTGCATAATACATCTTTCATCTTTTTACTTTCAACCTGCCTATATTACTCCATCTGAATTGAGTTTCTAGTAGATAGCATATAATGAATCACATTTATAATCCATTCTGATAATCTCTGTCTTTTAGCGGATTCATGTGGACCATTTATACATCATGTAATTATTGATACATTAGGGTTTAATTTTGCCATTTTATTTGTTGTTTTCTGTTTGTCCATTCCGCTTTTCTTTATTTCTCTTTTGTTCTGTCTTCCTTTGGGTTATTTGAGCATCCTTTAGAATTCCATTTTGAATTATCCAAAGTATATTTGAGTATATATCTCTAATAACTTTTTGAGTGGCTGCTCTAGGTATTGCATGATAAATACATAACTTATCACAGTCTACTGGTGTCGTTTGTCAGGACCTAAGGTCCCTAGTTGGTCTATCTGATTCTCTTCACCTTTTAGAGTCTTCTTATTATTGTTTTATGTGTAAAGTCCAGGGCTTATAATTGTTCTTAGTGAAAAGTATGTCTACTCCATGCTCCCAAAAGTGAAAGTCCAGTTCTGAGAATTTTGACAAACACACAATCATGTAACCACCATCATATTTAAATTTAGCTCAGCTCCATCATCCCCTAAAATTTCCCCCAGTCTCTATTTGGTCCACCTTTTTCTTCATTTCAACTGACCTGTTCTTTATCCCTACAATTTTGCCTTTTCAAGAATGTCATGTAAATAGAACCACAAAGCATGTAGCCTATTTGAGACTGGCAACTTTAACATGGTATAGTGCATTTGAGAGCAATCCATGTTGTGTGATCAGTAGATTGTTCTTTTCTGTTGCTGAATGGTATTCACTTGTACTTTGTTTATCCATTCCCCAGTTGAAAGATATCAGGGTTGTTGCTAGTTTCAGATGAGTACAAATAGAGCGGCTATAAATGTTCTTATACAGGTTTTCGTGTAAACATAAATTTTTTCATTTGTCTTGGGAAAGTAAAGAAGAATAGGATTGCTAGGTCTTATTTTAAGTGTATATTTAATTTTATAAGTAATCACAAATATTTTATTTCTCCAAGTGGGTGTACCATTTTCAGTTCCCAGCAGCAATATATGAGAGTACCAGTAGCTTTACATCCTTGCAAGTATTAGGTTTTGTCTTTTCTCCCCCCATTATAACTAGAGTGTGTGGTATCTTGTTGTGGTTTTAATTTATATTTCCCTAATGACTAATGATGTTGAATATTTTTCATGTGCTTAGTTGTCATCTGTATATTTTCTTTGGTGAAGTATCCTTTCAAATCATTTGCTCAGTTCTTAGTTGGATAGTTTGTTTCTTATTATTGAATTTGAGGTTGTTTACATATTCTGGATACAAGTTCTTTATCAGAAATGTGATTTACAAATATTTTCCCTAATTTTGAAACTTATCTTTTCATTCTCTTAATAGTGCCTTCAAAGAGCAGGAGGTATCAGCTTTGAGAAAGTCCAATATATCAATTTGTTCTTGATGGACTGTACTTTTTAAATAATATTTTTATTTTTCAATTACAGTCAGCATACCAAATGATATTAGTTTCAGGTGTACAACATGATGATTAGACATTTATATAACTTATGAAGTAATCACCCTGATAGATATAGTACGCGTCTGACACTATACATAGTTATTATAACATTATTGACTATATTACCTATGCTTTACTTTACATCCTCATGACTACTTTGTAACTACCAATTTGTGCTTCTTAACCTATTCCCTTTTTTCACCCACTTCCCTAACCCCAATCCCATCTGGCAATCATAAGAATGTTCTCTGTATCTATGAGTTTGTTTCTGTTTTGTTTGTTCATTAATTTGGTTCTTTAGATTCCACAAGTGAAATCATATGCTATTTGTCTCTGTCTGACTTACTCCACTCTGGATTGTGCTTTTGATGTCATAGCTAAGAAGCTATGGTACATATACACAATGGAGTATTACTCAGCCATAAGAGGAGATGAAATACTGCCATTTGCAACAACATGGATGGACCTCGAGATAATCAAGCTAAGGAAAATAAGCCAGACAGAAAAAGTTGAAAATCACTTGATATCACTTATATCTGTGATATAAATCTAAAAGCAACAAAGGAGCAGGACAAATAAACAGAGACTCATAAACATGGGCTATAGACTACTAGTTACCAGAAGACTATAGATTAGCGGTTACTAATGGGGTTAGGGGAAGAGGGAGAAGGTAAATGGGGTAAAGGGAGTCAAATATAGGGTTTAGGGGGAGGGTGAAGTGGGTAAAGGGGATCAAATATATGATAGCTGAAGGAAACTGGACTTTGGGTGGTAAACACACAAATGAACATATAGCTGTCAAATGATAATGTACACCTGAAAATTTATATAATTGTATTAACAAATGTTACCCCAATAAACTTAATTTAAAAAAAAGAAAGAAAGAAAGAAAAGAAATCTTTGCCTAACATAAGCTCAACTTCTACATTTCTTTCATGGTAATTTTCAAATTAAATTTCAGATATTGTTTTAAAAATATTTTAGAGATAACCTGAGACTCTGGATGATGTCACCTTCCTCCTAAAGAGAATATACTTCAACTTTTGTCAAGCAGTTAGGTCAGAGGCAGATCATTTTAATCTCACTGGGGGTTGATTCAAATCTTGGTGTCACTTTTAGTAAGGATAGGTATAGTTGTTTGTCCAAAACTTTAAGACTTCATGGAGGCCCATTGAAACCTTAGAGTTTTTATAGCCTTCCTCTTTACTGGGTCTTAAACACAAATGTTTATCTCATCAGCCTCATAAGACTATCAAAAGTGCTGCTTAGCTTCTCTTCACTTCAGTCACCACTTATAAATCAGCAAATGGCTCAGGGAAAATGTTCAGCCAAATGTCAGACTCTTTCTGTGCTTCCCTTCTCTTCAGTATCATAGCCCTCAAGCACAGAGAGAAAGTTCTTGGAAGCGCTTGGATACCTTCAAACATTTTCTTTACCTAGCTTTCATAATTTTATTCAGTGGTAGGTTTGGTCTGAGAGAAGCTAGTCTGAAATAGCTAGAAGCAGAACTCCTCCTCATCGATTTTTCACATTGACTGTTCTGAAAGCATGTTATTGACTCAGAGTCTGAGATTACCTTTCCTTTGGAGTAATTAGCATATATTGGTACCTGAGACATTATAAACCTATAGGTTCACATATACATAGGAAATGATTTCATTTCCCTGTGGAAGCTGAGATAAAGAAGAGTGATTCTCTCTCTTCAATATTTCTGGAAGAATGTGTTTTACCAGCTTAAAATGAGAGAAGCTGGTACTTAACCACCTGCACCAGCTTAATGTAATAACTTTCTCTGCCTAAGAAGCATCAAAAATTTAATTACTTTCTCCTTCAGTCATTTTATGTTTTTACCTTCCCACCTCCTTATGCCGGTAAAAGGGCTACGACTAGCAAGCAAATCTGTCAAGTAATATCTAGCATTCCATCTAGGACTTAATAGTGTGTTCCCTAGGATGATCCAGGATGAAGGAATTTGTCTTCAAAGTGTCAGACAAGAGAGATAAAGTTTCCACAGTCTACATTAAATCTTTGATAGCAGCACAAAAATAATTGAAATAAGAAATACCAGATATGAATGCACATGTGCCAGCTTTCAAAAGCAAAATCCTTCTAAGAATTCTGAATGAAGATGTTAGAAAGCTCATCAGAGCTACAGCAACAGTTGGACCAAGTCCAGTGTGATTATAAGTAAAATGAGTGGAGGTAAGTTTATACAAGATACAGAAATAAAAAAAAGAAGGTAGAAAGGGGGACTCTTAAAGCAGTGTGTAGATTATAAGAAGAAATGAAAGGTTTAGCTTAATAATGAGCATCTTGACTAAGGGAAGTGGCTAAAACAAAGATTTACAAAGTATGGATGCACTGAGCTTTATGAACTGAATGTCTTTAAAAGATGGGTAACAGATATGGCCAGGGTTCATTTGCTTCACACATATAGTACGAAAGCTTTAGGACTAATTGACCAAAGAAGAAGATTAGAATTCTAGCTCTGCTGTTATTTCATGGAATGACCTTGGGAAAGTCACTTATTTTCTCTAAGCTTCTGAGAAATGGCAGATTTTCAATAAATCATATTTTAGGTTCTTAGTTTTACATGGATATAACCCAACTTTAAATATTGATATAGATAGTATTGGACCTATAATATATTTTCCTCAACAAAATGTATTGTGATAGAATTAGGCTATTTTATTTTATTTTATTTTATTTTATTTTATTTTTAAGCATAGAAACATGGATCGTACAACATATCTTTTTTTCTCCATCAACAGTCATTTAATATATGCAAATCGAACTGTAAATACAAATATGTACTATTTGCTGAGAACCGGAATTCATAAGCCTAATTGCCCTAATGGAAGTCATTATTTCAGACTCATACTGAGCTGTTTTGTGGATAATTTCACTCCTTGTGTAGTCATTTTCAGTCAATTGGCATATTTACTTCGTTCATGGAGAAAAGAGACTTTGTCACCAAATATCTATGGAGAAACTAAAATTCTCTCAGTAGCATTAAAAGACACAACATTAATTTCATCCTTTATCTAGTGTCATTGTAACTCTTTTCATTGTTATATTTCTAATTTTGAGACAAAAATCTAAACATTGAAGTAACTCAAAAGTAGCCTATAAAACTGATCCTAGAAACTTTCATGTTTCTTTCAGAGTTGCTATGGTAATTTATCTTATTTTTAAAGTCCTACTCCTCACTTCAAAGACAGCTAATACTAGCATACCTGCCTGCAATTTTCTTCAAATTTCACAAACACTTTTTAGTGACATATACAAGTGGCAGAGAACTTTGAAGACAAAATAGGCCCACCTTAACATTGCACAGGTAAAGAAAAAATCAGAAACCTACCATGTAGTCACTTAACCAAGAAGATACAGCCTGCTTACCAGCAGAGTTCCATTCTCCTGGCTCCCTGTTAACTGCTCTTGTGTCTAACAAATTTATCAAATATTTATTTAAGTGTATATCATTTCACCAGGTGTTTAGAGGAAGTTACAAAACAAACAAAAAACACCTACCCTTCCTGTTCTCAAAATTAAAAGCTCCAGGACAACCGAGTCCATATGCATCTCGTTCACTGGTGAAGCACAGTACCTGGGTCGGTGTGCCTGGTAAGCACTTCATCAGTACATTAAGTAAAAGGAACTTAGGAGAGAAGGTAAACTAAACAGGAGAAGGACTCACCTATTGCAAAGATCAAGAAAGGCATCTTGACAGAAGGGACCTGAGCAGAGGGCCTTGAAGAATGGTTATTACCAGGAGAATGCATTCTTTAGAGGAAGATGGGGGAAACAATCACAAATCTAAGCATGTTTACCCTTATAATTAAAGATCATGCAATTTGCCCCTTTAAGTGGCACCTTTATTTTAAAGATTTTTTTCAAATGTATGTACAAAGAGCTATGTTGGTTTTCTAGTGAGAGTAGGTATCTTGGATAATCCATTCAAGGAAAATCAGTCTAACCTGATGAAGCCCCCATCCATCATGTACTGATGGAAGTGTTGGTGGCAGGTATTGAGACTATATTCTTGGATCAGTATGTTTCTGAACAGACATAGCAAGGGCAGCAACCTGCACAATTTTTGCAGGTGTCTCCAGTAGAGCTGTCAATGACACAGTGAGGCAAAAAGAAAGAGCTAGTGCATGCATGTACTCTGTGAGGTAGATACTGTCTTTGTATTATAGATTATAAAACCGATATGTGAAGTTAAATAATTCATTCAAAGGCATCAACTAGTAAGTGGGAGAAGTGGGATTTGAACCCAGGCAGTCTGGACATAGAATCCCTGGCAGCCTTCAAACACAATGTCATGCTTGCTCCCTGCTGTTTGCAATAGATGGGTACCCAAAGGAAATACAGCCAAAGCTTTCTCATTGCTTGACCTTTTACAACAGGCTCTTGAAATGTAAGAGGGCTTGGCCTAAGCTAAACCTTTCATTCCTATACTCATAATTTCTTCATCTGAACCATCACTAATTGTGCTCAAAAAGTGATGCATGGGCTTGTCTGTGAGAACTACTTTATTTCATAGACACTGCTTTGGAAATAGAAATTTCCTTCTTCCTTGACAGGCAGTAGGCAAGGGACCTGGAGCTCTCCATGGAGAGCCTGAGGAAGCTTGGCTGACAAATGTGGTAAATGAGTATTCAGGAGCTAAGCTGGTAAATTGTTCAGGTGCACAAGTGTGGAGACTGGCTAATTAAAGTGAGGGTCTAGAAAGGAAGAAATTGCTAACTCACATGTATTTAACATAATTATGTGCTGAGCATTTTACCCACATTAGCTCATTGAATCCTCATAACAATCAGATGAAGTTAGAAACTATTACGTGCTTTAAAGCAAGGTCTTAAAGGCTGGGAGTATTACCAGCTTTATCCAAGATTGCACAGCTTCTGTAAACAGTAAAGGGGAAGTCAGACCTCTTATCTGAGGCCCATACCACACCCCTCCTACCCCATCATACCAACTAGCTGCATCAGGACAGCAGAGGAAGCTGAGCAGACATGCTGTGGACTACACTGCGATGAATACAGAGCTCAGCATGGTTTCTACCAAGGCCAGAAAGGAAGCAAGAAGTAAGGTGACGTGGCTCATAAGCTGTGGCTGAGTGTAGCTGAGCCACAAAGCCCGTAAACAGGTGTGTGGCCAAAGCCGGAAGCTAAGGCCACTGCTGGGATTTCTGCTGGAGAGACCAGCTAGACTGATTGGGCTTCTCAGACACTGAAACCTATGAAACCTATGGGCAGGCCCTGGTGGACACCTGCAGGGCAGGCCGCTCAAGAAGGGGGCTGGTGGCTGGAAGGGCCCAGAATCTAATAAAATCTAAACTGGAAGCACTGCTCAAACTTGCAGAGGCTTTTACCATGTGGGCTCTGTAAACCGAAGGAGAGAGGTAGGGATTTAGTGATCTGGTGCTTCAGGTTTTTGTACTAACACTCTTTTGGTTTGTTTTTACATTTCTATACACAGAGTAATTGCTATCTAACCTTAAGGCTAGGGATTGGGTCTTATCCCTTCTCTTATACACTACTTCAATGCTTTTCTTATGGCAAGAGTTTAATAAGCATGTGATAAATGAATAAATATTCCTCTATGTACTGAATACCTTGGATTTTAATTATACAACTGATGACAAAATCAAACTGGGACTATAGAACATTGCTTATTCTGGTTTCTGCCTTTTCTTCATGTTTTACAAATATTGGAGGCAGTGAGTTCATATTTAATATTTGTTAAGTAGATAAATGGAGTACTCAACTTAGTTGTATTTGTGGTGTTCACTGTCCATGGTGAACCCCAAGAGAGAGTTTGCAGTTCCTTATCTGCTTTGAATCAGTGGTCATGGGCACAACTTTACAGTAAATGGAGCTCTTCTCTGGATTTTACAAAACCAAAGTGAATTTGAGATGCTCTAGGACTTATAAAAGGACTTTCTTTTGTTATCTCTTTAATAAGCCAGAGGCTTTGTTTACAAAGAAAAGTTCTCAAAAACAACAACAACAACATTGTTAGGCCAAGTTAATTTATAACAAGCTACAGAGTATGAGGCAGTTCCTCTCATACTATGACATCTTTTAAAGGCAAAATTCATCAGGGAACAACAGCAAACCTACTCCATCCACTCTTACAGCCCCTCTGAAACTTGCCACGATAGTCTACCCTCCAGTAGCACCACTTCCTGCTCTGAATAAAATAAAACTGTATTTTGATTTACTTCTAAGAGTTATAGAAACTGAGCAAGGCTAACAAATATCTGCCATTAAAACTTAATGCTGAAAGAAAGGAATCCCCAAGAAAATGCTCAGTGTGTTGCCACCATGCTTTCTGATTCTAATCTTAAGTAGCTTAGTTCTCAGATTCAGCACAATAAAGTTCACCACAATAAATATGACAGGAAAGGGGGTTTTGCTCTGAGAGATTGTAGCAAATATTTCCTTAATAAATGAACTGAATCTGTTCCCACCGATGTCTTAACTAACAAATTATTCAAGATCTTTCTTCTAGCAAGGCATCAAAAAAATAAATGTTATATGTTTGTAAGATTTTCTCAACCTAATGTAAATTCATGACATAGTGATTAATGAAACCTCAATCTTGCTTTACAAATATAACTTATGGCCAGCAATGCCAAAGTTGTTCTAAATTTACCAATAAATTAAAAACAGAGAACATGTAAAACATAAAAGATAATATGTTTCTCTCAGTGTGGCTACATTAGAAAATAACTGTTATAAGAGCATTCATAGGATGTCCCCCAAAATGTTCCACGGTTTGTTACTAAATTCTATGCAAGTAATTTCAATTATTTTCTATCTTGATTAAAAATAAACTTCTATGAAAGAAAATAAATAAAAAACATGACTTTATGCAGAACTAATCCATAATATTAAAAAGCTGACCAGACTAAAATTAAAAAGAAAATTATTATAAACACATAAAATGTATCTTTTACTTGGGACACCTTAGTAGCCAGAAGTAGCAATCTTAGAGACATAAAAAGTGATATGGCTTAACTTTTTCTTCACTGAAGAGAGATTATTAAGGATAATTTCTGTGAGTTACTAACCTTGAAACAATTAGGCAATTGTCATCCCTAGAGTTACAGCTGCTTTACAACTGCTTTTATCTTTTAAATACTTAATTTATTTATTCAACAAATATGTATGTCTGTCTCAACTACATGGTGGAGGCAGGGGATTCAGTGAGTTCCCTTACCTCAAGGAGCTCACAGTTTCAAGACCCACTAACTGAGATCAACTTTCACAGCCCCATACCAAGAGGACCACCTATAAGGGCTTGGAACTAAGTCCCACACCAGCTTTGCATGTACTCGGCAGGAATAATTATACCCAGTTTACAAACAGGAGAAGCACAGGAACATTTCCAAAGTCACACAACTCTTAGTTGTAAAAAGCCTTGGCTAATATCTGATAAAGTTACCCCTCTTTGATCTATCACACTGGGAGGAAGGCTCAGGAGAATAGAGACACCACTGTCAGAAATATGGTAGTTGAGAAAAGGTCCTGAGATCAAATGAGATGAAGATACAGATGTAGAGCTGTGAAGTAATATTGTCACACTGAAATTTGTGAGTATAAAGAGCAAATACTAACAAGATGATCCAGTGCTATCTGACAAGAATAAAAATGGCAGTTACCATATGCCTGGCACTGTTGTAAATACACTAATTGCTTTAAAAAAATTTATGTGATAGCTTTAATCTCCACTTTATAGATGAGTAAACTAAGGCTAACTTATTCAAAATTACAACTGAGGTGGAATTTAGAATTAGGCTATGTGGCCCTAGAATCTATGATCTTAATCATTATGCTATAATACCTCTCTTAAGAGTCAAAAGCTCTAGAAGGATATTTTTCTGCTACTCAGTGTTCTTTTTCTCCTTCAGTGATTATGGTGTTCAAAATGACAACAGCCATTGCTTCCTATTTCACAGCACTGTCGTGGGCTTTTTTCTTTCTCTTAGGAAAAGCTCTCTGGCTTTATCTGAGTGTGCACATATGCATGCACAAACACACATAGGTTTTTCCTGCAATCCATTCACTTACTAGCTCTGCCCTAACTGCATATTTCTCAGTATTCCTTTCAAAGCATTAGCCTTTTGACCTTCAAAATCAATACTATCTTATCCTGAGGGGAGCTCAGAAAAATCAAAGCAATAGGTAAGTGTGGGACTGTCATTGTCTATGAAAAATGCCATGACCTTAGTGGCACCATGGCCACACAAAATGGAATCTGTCTATGTAGAAAGCAGAGGACTCTACTGTAAAATAGAGGGCTACAATTCTTTGATTATTAAGAAATAGGATTTATAAAATCATATTTTCAGTAAGTCCAAGGGTAGATGAGCTCCAGGTATCACGAGTAAGAATCATTGTATTTAAACTTGATGTTTTTAGCTAAGCATGGGTCCACCCTGGCACCAGCCACATAAATTTCATAGGCTGAGAATTAGGGAGTAGTAGCTACCAAAAGAAAAATTAAAGTACCGTTTAAAAATAAAATAAAATAGGAGTGGAGGTAAAGCAGATACAAACCAACAACAGGCCCATATGTGATCCCAGTCTCTACCCCTCGGCTTGAAAAACTGAGACAAACTTCCCAAACAGGGTAGAATTATGGAGGATTATGGATTTAGCCCATGATTTTCCCTGAGTAAATTAGACAATACAGAGGAGGGAAGTAAAATAACATTTTTAAGCATTCTAATGCCAAGCACAGTGTTAGCAGTATTCGTTCACCTCTCCAGTTTGCTCACATCCCTAAAACTACTTCTGGCATATTACCACAATTTTCCTTGAAAGTTATCACATGAGACTGTTTTATCATTCACCCTGAATCACTGTATTGATAGAGTTCCTTAATTGTATTCAGGAAAAATCAACAGCCGTATTTTTAAAAACGAATATTTTATGTGAAATAATATTTTATGTGAATGTGATACTGTGAAAGTAATTGTGTTTTGCATTTTATACTACTGCTGTCATTCAAGTCACCAGAGATTGTATCTGGTGGAAATTAAGTCAATGTCATGAGATTTGGTGACTCAGAAGTCCCATTTTTAAAAAATGTTCCCATAAGACTTCATATAAACACTTGTGGCCTCATGTTTTAACTGTTTTAGTTGTTGAGGGTATGACTTGATTAACATTGGAAGGAGATTTGGAGGATTTACATATGTGAGACCAGTACAAATGAGGAATAAAATTTAGGTCAATTCATTATCGGGAGAAAAATTTAATGTAAATGAATTTGAACATTTAGCTATAGTCTAGGATTAAGTTTGTCATAGTGGCATCATCTTCCTCTAAAATATTTTTTTAGTCCCTTACCTTTGGGAAAAGTGGGTTTCTCATCAAACTTTAGGCTTTTGTTGATTTATAACCTTACACAGAGGTAAAGGAGAAATGAAGTGCCCACTCTACCTGCTTGACCACATGCCCAATGATATAGTTTCTACGGATAGAGTTCAATGAACAGAACTCATTCCACAGGCTATGGTCCATCCTCATGGCCTCTGGACTGTGTAGGCTGGGCCAGCCCAAGGGAGATTGTCTTCTTTGAAGAATGCCTGGGTTTGGTGCGTGTTCTTCCTATTTGAATCCATTCGTCTACCCACTCAGGCTAACCTAATGCAGAGGGATTATTCCTGTAAAGCTTTCAGTATAATTTGAACACAGTGGCAATTGCTTCTGGAATCTGGGCAGTCAGTGCTCTTCATGCCCGAAGTCACTTTTGAGCCATGGTCAGTTCTTACAAAATGTGACAGAACAATCATACAACTCTGCTTTTCACCCCTGTTAAATTTCATTTGCTACCATTGCTCTTTATCTGGTCTTGAAATAGTAAGAGAAATAGAGACTCTTAAAGAGCAAATTTCCTTCAAAGCTTCTTTTCTACATTTTTTGCTGTTTTTACTGATGACATAGCTCCTAATAAGATTAGTGCCTTCCCTTCTGTCCATTTTCTAGCAGAATTAGTTGCTGCTTTTGTACCCTCTGCTACTAATTTTCCTGGCAAATCTCTAAAGGATTCTAGCCTAATTTTCTGCCACTAGAAGCAGAACTTCCATTCTAATAGGTCACCTAACATTTAATTCCTTTAGGGGGATCTCAAAAAAATAAAATCTATAGAGATAATTCGGACACAAACATCAAATACAGATTAGGGACCAGTTTTTCAGATGGGCAAATTGCTTCAAACCTGGTAATTCCTATTGCCCATAATTCTCATATCATAGGGTTGTTATAAGAAGTAAACTATGTATATTATTAATAGCATCATACTACATTACAATATATTACATTATGTATTCAAATATGACTTAACTCTTTGCCTGACACTGAAAGGTGATGTTTTTTTCAGTTTTGAAAACAAACGGAGGCAATTTAAGTTTCACAAATATGCATCTAAGTCATCCATTGTTTATTTGGGACTTGAAATATGTAGCCTAAAAATTATAAAGGCAACTTCAGTTTCTTCTGTCCTGGTGATTCTTTTTTCTTTCTTAAGTATACTTTAGAACAATGTCAAAGATGAGAAAAAGTAGAGGTGATGCATTTCAGATTTCTCCAGACCAGCACTATCAATGGAATGAGAGATGTCGTGGCATGTCTTTCTCTGCCAGGTATAACAAAAACTGAGAAGAGGCAGAGCCTAAGGGCATCCTAAGACAATAATGGAAATGCCCTGCTTGGTGTCCATTTCATCCACAAGGGAGAGTCATGAGAAAGAAAGAGGCTGATAATGGGGGCTCAGAATGACTTGCCAAGAATCATTCCAGTAAGAAGGGAAATTTAAAGTATATCAGGAAATATCATTCAAAAATGGGAGGAAATTGAAGATAGGACCACTCATAGGACTTCTAAGCTAAATTTAGACAAATGTCTTTATTTTCCTGGAGGTGAGAGCTAATGGCAAATACAGTGGAACCTCCCCAGGGCATTAAAAGCATCAGCTTCTTACTAGATCATTGAATAAGAGACAATTGGGATATTAACAAAACAGTAATTTTTTTTTTTTTCTGAAGGGACACACACATACACACACCTATTTCACTGTAAGGCATGGAGTCACAGCTAATTTATATTGAATGATGTGAGCATTGTGGCAGTAAGGTCATTAACAGGATAAAAGCTCAATAAGGTGATAGCACAACTCACAAATCAGCACTACTAGATGCTATATAATAATTTGTAATTGACATAATAGGCTAGAATTGAAAGCACTGTACATTAGCCCATGGACTTAATCATTTGGGAAGCATTGTAATTGAGAAAAGTAGCAATTAATGTTGGCTGGTTACAAAGTTGTATTTAAATTTGTAATTATTTAGAACTGATTGCAGATTATGTAGAAAGATACTAAAAGCTTAAGTGGACACCAAAACAAAACGTTAGTGGTAGCATAACCTGCTATATACTCCATAGAAAGTCAAGAAGGGAAGGAGGACACAGCAAAACCCACTAGGGTCTTAGCTGAGTGTTCATGTTGTTCAGGAAGCAACCTCCAACCTGCACATTTGAGCAGAATGTTTTCCTGATACTATTCAATGTCCTGACACATAATGTATCCAAATCACCTGTGGTCTAATATATTTGCTAATAATAATATATACCAAACTTAGATTTGATTTACCTTTTTTTTTAATGAATTAAAGAGGATTCAAGGTTATCCTTAGCCTAAAGCCATTATGTCTCACTAGCATTCCATATACACTCTTGAGTAATAAGAGAGAAGTTAGTTGCCTAAAGAATGAGAAGGTTTAATTGAAGTGAAAGTAAAGAATGGGGGTGAGGCAGGGGGAAAGAGAAAATAGCATTTCCCTGGTTTATCTGATCATGGAACATAGCACCATTTTCTCATCCAATACTTAACTTCATCTCCTTGAATTCTGTAGTTTGCATTTGTGATTTTTTGACCGACCAGAGCCTGAGCCCCTTTCCTATTTGGGGGGAGCCACACCTTATAAGCCAGGGATCAACTTCTCCTAGAGAAGATGAAAACATCTGAGAAACATTTTTTCAGTTGCCCCTATGTCAGTGCACAGACATAAGTCATAGGCTTGGCCAACCCAATGAGACTGCCCCAGACACTGATTCAGAAGCTGGTGACATGTAAAATTAGAGACTATAGGGACTCAATCCCAGTAAGGCCACATTCAGAGACTAGCAGGCTGTGTATGTGATCTGGTGGCATGATTTTGGCTCCAGGATCAGTGCTGAATGTACCAAATGCTTCCTGTGGCAACTGCAAATGAGGGTGTGACTAGATTGCTGTGGAGTTTGGTTGGGAACATTGTTTTTAGCTTGTGTGGCCTCCAAGCCTGGTTCTCAAACTTTCTTGGAAATTTTGCAATCTACTCAATGTCTTTTACTGAAATAATTTTCTGCTTGAATCATCCACGGTTAGTTTCTGGTGCTTACAATCACAAACCTTGACTGAAACAGATGAACTTAGGAAGCACAGCTCCATGTTTGTTTGTTTTTTTAATACCAATAGCTGATGAGCTCTTACTGATTATGAAAAGAAGATATTTTTTAAAAGGGGATAAAACTAAGAACTAGTAACTGGCACTATAACTTGGGTTTCCTTATATACATTATTGTCACAACTTTATTGTTTCAACTTTACAAGTGGAAAAATCAAGACTCAGAGTTTTGCCTGAAGTCAGCAAGCAAGTCAGAATTCAAATTTGGCTCTAATTCTTTTGCCCATACCAAGGAAGCAAGACTAAGTAACTTTAGCAACTTAAATTAAAACGTACAAATTTAAATAAAGAGTTACACCAGGATAATCAGAACATATGGCTTATGGTGATCACACGTCCTCATAGCAAATGTGGCAGAGTGTAAGTGGGTGAAAAGAGAAGGCTCCTGAACTGGCTTACTAATTGCTTGAGTAACTTTACTGGCCCACACAAAAGAGGAACTGCAGGGTACAGGAGTTCCCAGTCTTCCCTTTGTTCTTCTCACATCTCAAACTGAAGGTAATTAAGAGCAGTTAGTGCTCAGAGAGACACAGCAACATGTTAAGGAGATAATTAACCCCTGTACAAAGTCAGCCTGCTATGCTAAGAATTAGGTTGATTATCCAGAGTGGTGAAAAATGCCTGGGGTACCCTCCGGGTCTCGAAAGAGAATGATTGATTATAAACTCTCAACTGACAAATTAGAAGTAAAATTATTCATTTGGTACTTAAAATTGATTTTGCTTTTAACCAATGCTCTAAATGGGATATTCTTTACTTTAGGTTTTAAAATTCTAGATAAAGAACTCTGTTTTGTGCTGTTTTATAAATAAATATAGTTGGTGTGAAAAAGCACAATAGTTAAGAATGAATATTGTATCTCTCTCTGCTGGCCTCCTGTATCCAAACCTGAAGAGAACTTGGCGGTTGTCCTCATGGTATGCTAAAGCTAAGTCATGGGTTTCAAGAGTTAGAGCTACACAGAAAGATTTAGGGAAGTATCACTTACTTCTCATCCTTACTATTTCATTTTCATTTCTTCTTTCTTTCTAGCCTTTTCCACACTGCCCCATACCCCAATAAGTAACCAATTTCTTTAATGTTAGGATTATACTTTTTTTGCACAAATTAGCAGATGCATGTATATTTTCTCACATATCTTGCTTTCTTTCAGAAATGGTAGCTCACTATATATACATATAGATAGATAGATAGATAGATAGATAGATTGATAGATATGATCATTTTGAGAAAGTATTCCTCACTTCCTATTTTTTAATGTTTTTTATAAATGAGTTTTTAATTTTTCATAGGTTTTCTCTTAGTATCGATAGATATAATCATGTTTTTTTCCCTTAAAACAATTGAGATAGTATATGATAGCAATGGACTTCCTAATACGAAACAAACTTTGCTTTCCTAGAATAAATCCTACTTGGTCTTGGTGTATTTTTAATGTGGTATTGGATTCTGCTTGCTAATACTTATTTAGTATTTTTGTACAATACCAAGATAAGATAGTAATTCATAGTTTTCTTTTTTTGTACTATTCTTATTTGCCTTTCTTCCATTTCCAATACTTTCTCTCTGATCATTTTTACTTTATTTTTACTTTATTCTTTTATTTATTTCCTACCTTTCTTCTATGCCTTTCAAATTTTATGTAAGTCTGTTATCCCTTGGGCACCTAATAATTTATTTTTTTTATTTTTTAAAAATTTTTGTCTCTTCAATTAATTTCTTTCTTGAATTCAATAAACTCTATTTCTTCCAGTTTTTAAACTTTTCTGTTATTAGTTTTTGAATTTCTAATTCAAAGGTGTATATATATATAATCTTCAAATGCTTGAGCAAGTATATATGAGTTTGGAGTGTTGACTCTCACAGATTTTTTTCTGTTTTAGGGTTTTTCTCTTGGGAGGTGGGTTGTTACTCAGTTGATATATATAAAAATTTCTTTCCTGCTTTTTTGCAATGGCTCTGTATGAATTTGCTGATATTTTTCATTTTTATGGTATTGTGGTGATTTGTAAGATTTCTAGCTTAATGATTACCTCTTCTAGCAATATTACAAGGTCCATATACTTTCAGGGTTATTTCTGTTTATTTGTTTTAGTAGCAGAAGAGTTCTAAGTCCTCCAGTGTTGTGTTTCTCTTCGATCATACAGGATCCTAAATTTTCCACATTTTGCTTTTTCCCTTTACTACCTAGTTACAAAGGGCAATTTGCTCCTCCTTTCCTGTTTGTCCTTTTATTCCCCCTTGAACAATAAGTTTTGAACAATGTCCTTTAAATAACTCTTGGCCCTTTTAATTACACATACTCTGAAGTCTTTTCCCTGTGTTATAATCTGGCTGCATACTGTTATCATATTTTCATTAGAGGGTAAACTTAGTCTTTGACGGTGATTTTTATGAACCTTAAGCCCCTTTTCTAGTTTCCCTTTTTGGACTTTCCTGAAGTTGTTCTGAGTCTGCCTTTGCCCACCACAGGGCCTCATGGCAGTATACAGGGGTCAAGCCAGTGTATGAGACATCATACTCTGGAACATGATGATTTCTCTCTTTCTAGTCACAATCATTTTAAAGTTTTAGCATTCTCTTTCTCAGGTTATACTGAGTGCATGGTTTTATGTAGTTGTATATATCCTATCTTGTTTTGAATTATTTGAGGAGGAAATACAGGGAGGGAAGTAGTTAGGCAGCTGTCACTATCTTCAGCTATCCAGAACTCCACAATTATAGTTGTTTTGAAGTTCTTGTCTGTTAAGTTCAATTATGTAGATCATCTGTCTCTTCATTTTTGTTGTTTTTTTCCTGCTGATTTTTGGTCAAATGACCATTCCTCTTCTCATATCTAGTAGCTCTTGATTGTAGGTAGGCAATTGTTTTTAAAAGACCCATAATTGTTCCAGATATTATTATAATTTGCAAGAAAAAATTACTGTTCTCTGTCTATGGAAGAATTTAGTCCTCCCAAAATTAATATATTGAAGCTCTAATTCCCTATATGCCTGTATTTAGAGATTGGACCTCTAAGTAATTAAGATTAAGTGAGGACTTAAGAGTGGGACCATAATTTAATAGTATTAGTACCCATATAAGAAGAGAAAGATCTCTCTCTCTCTCTTTCTCTCTCTCTCCCCCTCTCTTCTCACACACTGAGGAAAGGCCAAGTGAAGGCACAGTGAGAAAGTGACTATCAGCAAGCCAGAAAGAGAGCTCTTAACAGAAATCAAATTGGCCAGAACTTTCATCTTGGACTTTCCAGCTTTCGGAACTGTGAGAAATAAATTTCTGTTATTGAAACCACCCAGTCTATAGTATTTTGTTATGGCAGCCCAGCCCAAGCAGACTAAAGTACTTCTGCTCGGCAGAGAATGGGGCCTAATCCCTTAAATCCATTCAGGAACTGGACTGTAGTAAAGTTTTAGTAACATTCAAGTTATTTCTGGCTTAAGAAAGTATGATGGTTCTGTGCCTCTTCAGTACTGAAAGGCTTCAGGATATACATTCCTACCCTTCAGAAGTTTTCAGCTTACTTTTTGGCCTTCTCTCTGGATACTGGCCATGTATTTGAGACATACCTCTTCGATGAGAATTTGTTTTTTAGCACTGTGAGACTTTGGGAAATTTCAATGGGGATCATATGCATTTGAGGCATGCATTTGAGACTCCTTAAGTTTCCAGTGCTCCAAAAGACAATAGAACCTTTGCTGGTTGCATTTCTTTCATCAGAGTTCCTCCACTTGGGTCAACCCCAAGCATCAGTGCATTCTCAGAACTGACAAATGCCCAGAGAGAAAAATAGCTGGCAATCATCAGTTCACCTCAGAATTGTTCCCTCTCTTTGTCTCTAGAAATTTGGCTCATTTAGTTTTTCACTGCTTTCATAGCTCTCTGATATTTGAAAATGACTTCTGTAGTATTTTCTATTTGTTTGTATTGGCCTATCACGTCCTTCTCAGAAGCAGAAGTTCTCCGCATAATTTCTGATCTTTATAACTACTCTTGCCTTCCTAACGGATCTAACAGAATAATACAGTTTTGTTGGAATGAGTAAAGAAATAATGCCAATTTTGCCTGCATCTTGATCTTAATTGGGTCAAGTCTGACACTGTTGGGAAAGAGAAAGTAGACAGTTTTATTTTGGTGATACAGCAAAAGTGCTAGGGCAAAGATTCAGGAATATGTGGCAAAGAACATACTTTCAAAGAAGTCAGACCTAGACAGTCTAGATTCCTGGACTCTCAGTCTTTATTTTCACCAAATTTTGCTTTTTAAGTTTTCTTCTACCAATATGGGAAATAATGGATGGGATATTTACTAACTAGTTTGTTATCTTCCCAACTAGACTCCATCAGAGAAGGCCTTTATCTTGCATGCCATTTTATCCTCAGAACCTGGTACAGTGTCCAACTCATAGTGAGTACTCAAATCGTTTTGAAAAAAATGAATGAATGAGTGAAAGAATGAGTGTCACTAATCCTTTCATAGTCTGGGTTATTGGCTAATTACCCTGATTAAGTGCACAAATAGAAGTCAAGCAAGACAGTGGAAATTATTGACAATAACTAATATTTATACACAATGTGACTTTTAGAAACTTGAAAAGAAGCATGTTAGCAATAACTCTGATCTAAAAGAAACATAAGTTCAAGGATATATTCTATTTCATGGTCCAAAATAGTCATTTATGAGATTAGATTTTCCTAAAATCCCTCAAATAAAACAAAATCTTGTCTATCAAATTAAGAACTTTGCAGAAAACTGCAAGTAAAACTTTAATATAGATAACCTAGGAAATATTTTTAACTTTCAGGGCTAGCTATAAGTATTGGCCACTTGGAACCTGGCATAGGAATTTTCTCAATAACTACATTTACACAGGCTAATGCCAATAAGATCATACAAAATGAACCAAGGGCAGAAGTTATTTCGAAGAAACTAGAGTTAACCTTGTATATTATTTATTTCATTTTTTTCTCCCTTAGAGAATATTCTTCCATGAGATCTTTATGGGAAAGCAAGCAAATATTCTTAAAAATTGCAAAGCTATATGAAATGATTGATTTTCATAAAAAAATCTGGGTAGAAAAATCAATTTTAGGATATGCATAGGTGAAATAATAATGTAAAATATTATAATGTGTGAACATATGCATTTTATTTATGTGTTGTTGAATATTCAGCAGCCAGATAGATAATTGATCATGTGATTCATGTTAAATTAGCCAAAAGGTCCATTCCCTTATCATTGAATTTTCTAAATTAATCATAAATGAAGCAATCATGAGAGTAGCTACAAAGTATGGAGTAAAGCACCTTGTCTTTAGAATAAAACAGTTTTGAATTTAAAACTTATCCTAGTGTTACTAGTGATGTAACTGTCTTCCTGAACCTCATTGTCTTTATTTGAAAAATGGGAATTATTGAGAGAGCTCAGAGGAGTCATTGGTAGTACAGGAGAGTAACTAGGGTTAACTAGTAGAAATAGCAAGAGTTGATCTAATCAAGGAGAGGAGCTACATGGATTAATCAGAGCACAGAGAAAGACAAAGACAATACAAGGTGAGAAAGAGACAGAACTATGATATGATTTTCATTCTTTTACTACACCAGTGGGAAATCTCAGGTATGAAGTGGGACTCTGGCCAGGTAGAAATAAAGGTTGTGGTCAAAAGTACACAATTATATTCTACATCAGGTTGCCCTGACAATAGAATGCTAACTTTAACATAATAACATCACAAGGAAAATCGTTCTTTGTAACTGAATTAATGTTGCCTTAATAATTATCTTGGAGGGAGTTTAGATGGGAATTAGGTTACAGACAAAAATTTATGTAAAAACGGAGTCCTGTGATTATGCAGGAAAAGGTTACCTTGTGCCTGAGCCCTGCGAGAGCATCTGGTACTGATGACCTGCTGCTTGGGGCTGATTTTGGTGAGAGAGAAAAGTAGTAAAATACATCTACACTTTGCTGCCTAGTCTAATCAGACTGCTGTTTGGAAGGAAACCCCCAAAATCGGGAGCCCTGGACTGGGAAATGGCAAGTGCTCACTCTCTCCTGATGCATGGTTCTAAGAAGTTTGGAACATCTAGGCGTCCCCAGAGTGCTCTCCCAGCCCTTACAACTACCTTACTACCTTGGAGAACGGGCCTGCCTACAGTTGCGGGGGGTGGAGAGGGGTAGAGTGGAGGGGGTGGATAGAGTGCGTCCCCAAGGATAATAGTGTCAATATTGCAGGGGTTTGGAGAATGAATTGAGACAACTTATTTTCATGGTACTTAGCACTTTAGTGCATAACAAGTGTTAGTTTCCTTACCTCCTCATTGGCATTTACCACAGTTTACATATTTACTTTCCCTTAAAGTATTCAAGTGTTTTCATGTTTTATTTTAAACCTTGGCCTATTCATCAGGGCAATACTAGATATGTGTGTTGGTACGTTACCAAAACCAGACAAATCACCATATTTGTCTTTACAAACTAATTTCATGTTTACATTGCTTACCCAAAATTCTATCTGAAATTTGAGAGGCCTAGGTATTTTCAAATGAAAGCATAAAAAATATCACAGAGATTTTTAAAGTAACGAAAACAAAAAGCACTCAAATAATTGACTTTCTCCCCACTCTCTGCCACTGGACTGTGTGCACCAAGTCTGTTGTTACTCAAAAATTCTGTTCTTGGTTTTGAATGAAGGAATAAAGAAAAAGAAAAAGAAGCCATTGGGAAACTCCTTCTCCCTTGGGTATTTTTGATGTAGGGCTCCAGAGACATTTATTTTAGAAACCTTTCTTTTTGTTTCTAAATATCAGGCAAACCATATAGAACTACATACTAATGGAATCTCATTGAAACTGAAAGTTGTTTGTTTTTTTCAAGGGAAACCAGCAGGATTAAAAGATTATGAGGAAGAGTCTAGAGCATTGTGATGAAATCAGTGTTCCATGTTTATTGGATCATTTTAAATGGCTGTGATCTTTAAAATAAAACACTGTATTTTATTATAGTGACTGAAAATACCATTAACTTCTCAAGCATTAACTGTTTCTGGTCTCAAGATTTTGTAATAGAATTTACTTTTTATTAAGAAACAAAATTTTAAATCATTCTAGGCTATGGTTTCCCCAAAGCATATTTCAGTTGTTTGCTAAGCATGAAGAAAAGGGACAGGCTGTATCTTGCGGACTGCACAGCTAAGGATTTATAGAGCTAAGTGGTCACTATCTCTAATAATCTTTAATTTTTCAGACAAAGAGATACAAATCATTGAGAAGGAAAGTTAATTGCCATTTTCATGAATTGGTAGCAAGTGACAGAAACACACATCAAACTGGTGTAAGAAAAAAGAAAAAGACAGAGAGAGAGAGGAAGGGAGGGAAATAAGGAGAGGGAGAGGAGGGAAGGGGAGAGAGAGAGAGAAAGAGAGACAGACAGAGAGACAGAGAGACAGAGAAAGACAGAATGAGAGAACAAGAACCTCAGATGGAATTTATTGACTTAACTATCTAAGCAGTGCAGAGGAAGTTATCACTTTAGGCATGGCCAGGTCCAGGGTTTGAGATGATGATATTGGGGTTCAGTTTTCCTTCATTTCAGATTTTTTTTCTTTCTGTTTTGGCTTAACCCTCAGAAAGTTTCCTTCTATGTTGCAGACCTTCTAAACTCAATAGAGATTTATATCCTCCCAGCTTCAAATCAAGCAAACAAGAAGGGAGGGAGCATATGGGAAGGAAGGAAATTAGGAGGATAGGAGGGGCAGAGGGAGACAGGAAAGAAGGAAGGAAGGAAGGGAGGGAGGGAGGGAGGGAGGATGGAAGTGGGGAGGGAAGGAAAGAAGAGAAAAAAAAGAGCTTTCTTTCTATGTCCCAACAAACATCCCAGAATGGAGTCTCACTGGTGTAAATGGGGTAATATGACCAATGACACCTAGGATGGGATAGTTCTAGATCGTATCTGTATCACCTCAGAGGTCAGAAGGTACAAGAGAAGGGGGTAATGTCCTACCTAAACCTGATGTTATTTGTTTACAATTATTGTTACTGTGTGTGTGTTTCTTTTAGTCCATACCTGGCTCTCCATTCAGGTTTATATTCTGCTTTTGGTTAAACCATTCCTAAGTAGTCAGTTAGCTTATATTGTTATGTCAGTGATACACGCCAGCTTTATCTCTTTCTCAAGCTTATCACATTTGGCTTGCTGTATATTAAAATTTGGCTCTACAGGGAAAACCATGATAATTTGGGTGGTTGCAGGAAAAGAAAATATGTGGTGGAGATAACATCATTGGGAAGATGTGCTAGTTTGCTTGGAGGGATGAGTCTGATTCCTCCATGCATGGGGCTTAATTGGATTTTAAAGTTTACTATTGCTAAAGCACAGTTACAGAAAACTTTGGGGCACAGTACAAGCTCTACTTTCTGTTATTAACAGGTAAAGAGAATAAAATAGTAGTTTATTTAGTGAATTTGTATGTTTATGAACATACTTCACGGTTCATGACACAGATGGCAAGGGTCAGGAAAGTGGTCACATTGGCAGTGCTGCCTCCAGAAGCTTCTCGAAGAAAGACATTAGCATCATGTAGTGTGGCAATGAAAAGAATATAGATTTGGAAATTTAAAACTGGGTTTGTGTCTCAGTCCTACATTTACTATTTGTAGGGCCCTGGACAATTTACTTAACCATCATGTAAGCCTCCATTTCTTTATCTATAAATGAGAAGAATAATATATGTCTTACCTAACTATCTTAGTTTATTCAGACTGTTACAACAAAATACCACAGACTGGGTGGCTTATAAAGAACAGAAACTTATTTTCACAGTTTTAAAGCCTGGAAGTCCAAGCTTCAGGCGCCAACATGCTCGGGTGAGGGCCTTCTTGCATGTCGCAAGTTTCTTATTGTACCCCATGTGGAAGAAGGGGCTAAGGAGCTCCCTGGAGCCTCTTTCATAAGGCATTAATCCCGTTTGTGAGGGCTCTACCCTTATGACATAACCACCTCCCTAAGTCCCCACCCCTAATACCATTATCTTTGGGGGTTAAGATTTCAACATATAAATTGGGGTCGGATACACAAATATTCAGACCATAGTACAAACATAGACCAAGCCTAGTTTCAGATGGAATAAAGCAGTTATATGCTACTTATTCATCTCCTGTCTCTCCTATAAATAAATAAAGCACTTATGTCACACTTATTCACCCCTATATTTCTCAAATGAAATACCTCACAGGTTGTGTCTGGTTCACCTTTACGAGTTTTAGCTCCTAACCTGGCATCTGGAAGTCAAAGTATGCTCAGCAAATATTTGTTGGCTAAACAGATAAATAAATAAGCATAGAGGAAAATAGAAAATATTATTCAGCACTGGTTTAGGGAGGTTCTGAGATTGAATAATATTTTAACAGTATTTCAGAACAGTATTTCTGATGCTGAATGACTTTTTTCTGTGCTTCTCTTAGTAGAAAAGAAACTGAAGATCAAGATTTGGAAAGAGCAGCAAATCTCTTACTAAAAAACAGCCAAGAAAATTACTGCTCTCAAACTCAAAGAAAACATTAATTAAAGGTAA
This sequence comes from Cynopterus sphinx, assembly GCA_030015415.1. Taxonomy (NCBI): domain Eukaryota; kingdom Metazoa; phylum Chordata; class Mammalia; order Chiroptera; family Pteropodidae; genus Cynopterus; species Cynopterus sphinx. The sequence continues at coordinate 64,993,606 of CM057379.1, read as the reverse complement.
GACATGGGCAGGAAGTAAAATTGAGAATTGTAAGAGTAAATTGTATTATAATTAACACTTAATAATTCCTCTAAATTTTAGAGCATGACTCTCTTGTTGCATACACCCTTGAATTATTTAAAGTTTTTCTAAAGGAAGCCTTTGAAATCTTTGGAGATGGCTTCTTACCTTTGTATAAAAGTTCTTTAACCTTATTCAGATTATCTGTACAAGTTCATATGATAGAGCGTATATGACCTGTAGTCTGGGAAAATGGGAATGGATTTAGTTAAACCTGAAACTATCCTGCTTATTTATAGTGACGTCTATTGTGTGTGGGGGGGGGGGGGCGGGTAGGGGTTGGGAGAGTGGTTGTCACTGTGATATATTCTATGTATGTGATTATGTCATCTCCAGAATTATATATCTTCATTTGATAATTCTTAGTAAGAAAAACAGCTCTCCAATTACTGTTTTTAAATCATGGCAAACATAGATTCCAATATTTATACAAAATTGTGCATGTGTGTTTTAGTGGGAGAGTAAGTATTTTGGGGAGGGGGAGTGAGGCAGAAGGATTTTGAGACACATGTAGTAATTTATATACTCTTCTTGATTCTCCTGATTAAACCCATTTGTGTTCTATTATTCATGGCTATAACTATATAGAATACATATAGAAACATTCTCACACTTTCATCTAGCCACAAGTACAAGAGTGAAACAAATTTCCACCAAGAACCTCTGCAGTTTGTGTCAAAAAAGAGAAATATATGAAACTAGAAAGTTCCACACTGATTACATTTGGATTGTGTCAGAGTACCTTGTAAGAGAGGGATGTTTCTCAGCTCTGTGCTGATGATTTAGGAAATGGAGATGGTAGAAGAACAGAGACTAAATCTTGGTTTTACCTCACTGGAAATATCCTGTTTCAGGTTCTAAAAACAGATTACAGAAAAGAAAACAAAACAATTTCTAGACTGGTAGCAAAGCTATATTCTACTGGGAGTTGAGGGAAGATGAAGATCTTCATTACCCCTTCTCATCCATGGACATTCTCACTAGGTTTGCATAGGAGTCAACCAGTAATGAAGTCATCACACAAATAAACTTGGCAATCCATGGAAGTGAGCAAAGAAACTGGGAGTTCACATAAACCCAGAAGCAAGTGGCTTTTAAACATATGAAAACAAACAATCTCTCTAATAAAGAAAATAAGATAAAATGAAACTATAATAAAATACTATTTTCATGCAGCAGATTGCATAAGACCCAAATATTTTATGGTTCATTGCCTGGATGAGGTTTAAGGCACTATTGTTTGTCAGTGGCAGCAGAAATTGATAAAATCCTTTCAAAGTCTATTTGGAAATATATGCCAAAATGTAAAGCAAACATAGCAAAATTCATAATGCACACACACCTCCAGGACTTTTCTTACAGGTATAATCATTCTAATGTGAAAACCATATGTACTGTTTGTAAGAACAAGAGAATGCAGATAATCTAAACATCTGACAATAGCACAATGCCTGAATAAACTAAGCATTTATAGAATAAATATCATTTAGTCACTAAGAGGTTCTGATATGAGCTGATTTCCGAGATATTTTGTTAAATGAAATAAAGTAGATATAGGAAGATTTACAGATATTTTCCCACCTTCCCTCATTCACTGTGGTCTAGCCATACTAGTTTTTCTCCCTTTCAGATATGCCAAGCTCGTTTTAGTCTCACGGTCTTTGTACTTGCTGCCTTCTGTATGAAATGTCTTCTGCTGGACTGGGATTTCTGAAACCATATCTTTAAGATTCTTTTGCTAGCTGGCTTTCTGTTAAGTTCTACCAAAAGGAATCACCAAAGAGACAGTAGAACTAGCATGGAGGGAAGAAGAGGCTTGTTGTCTATTTTCTACTTCCTGTCAGCAATCTCCAATAACTGCCTACAGATGGCTACAACTTCTACCTTCTTCCAGTACTCAGAGTTCCATTCTTAACCAACAGCCCTAGTAGCAGCCAACCCAAGGACCATGGCAGCCCTGACAAGAAGCACACTGCACTTCATTATCAACTGTGCTCCTCCTCTGGAGCCCTGAGAGAATCCACTGGGCCACGCCCTTCTTCAGAGGTTTAAGCATGAGGCTGCAGCACTAGTTTTGTAGGGACCCTCCTCCTACCTCATAGGTTCTGATTAAGGGCCTCTTCACTGTTCTCCAGGCTTGAGAGTGGTAGCCAGTTCCTACTGTCATTAATCTCTGAGTACCTCAGCATCTTCCTGTTGCTCTTTTAGCCTCTGACTGCTGCATGACCAATTCCCTATCATTCTGTTATGGTTTCTGTTTTTCCTTCCTGGAACATTGCCAGTGCAGTATTTGTTCTGGGCCTTCTTTTCTTGGTTTACATTCTTCCTCTGGTGAACTTCATTTGTCTTGACCCATTTATACACCTCAAGATGCATATCCAGCTTCCATTTTCCTATTTATATCTCAAAGTCTAATAGATACCTTAAGTTTATTCTGTCAAAAAGTGAACTCCTGGTACACCAATCTATTCCTCTGCCAGAATCCCCCAACTCATTAAATGGTACCTCTGTCCATTCATTTGTGTGACCTAAAACCCTAGAAATCATCCTTGCTTTCTATCCTTCCCTGATTATTCATTTATATCTCATGCATCAATTACATCTTGGTTCCATCTCTAAAATCACACACCTATCTGTTTCTTTCTCTTATGTCATTACCCCTGTCTAGATCATTATTATCTATCACTTTCACTGTGACAGTTGTCTTCTAAGTGGTCTCTATCTATCAACTCTTGACTTCCTAGATCATAGCCATAACATCATACATCATAGCCATAACAATATTTTCAAAGCATAAGTCACAATGAAAATTAAATCTAGACTCTTTATCAT